>CM024543.1:1906605-3224058 GCA_014182365.1 Eucalyptus tenuipes | reverse complement strand
ACGAAGAGATGATTTTGTTCACACTATCATTAGTAGAAATGCTAGCTTAAAATATATATTGACAAAAACAAGAAATAAGCTTTTGGCTGATTATCATATGATATCAATGTACATCAAAGCAACCGTAGAACACAAGAACACCTGAAGAACAATCCTTACTAAGAACAATCCTTACTTGTATGCCACTTCCCCTAGAAGATACACAATCTGCCAAGGCCTCAAGAATGACATCAGATCCTCCAAAAATTGTCATTTTTTTGTCCTCGTTGCCATCCATAGAGGAAGCACATTCCCTATTTTTAAAACCGCAGAAGAATATCTCCAAGATTTTTGGACCTACAGATAACGATAGAAACTTAAATTGTAAGGATTATGAGCTTATGCTAGCAAGAAGCACATCTACCAAGGCCCGCTTTCAAGGTCCATGGATAATGTAACATTGCTAATTAACCTCAATCTGATCTCTTAAGTCCCAGCAAACTATGCTCATAGAATGAAATTCAAAAGGAAAAGTTCACATAAACTTCACATTCTATTTAATAGAAGGAACAGCAGATGTAATGCTTGCTCTTGGACACATAATCCAGATTCCTTCTTTAGAAGTGTCGAAATGCTTTCAGGAACCAGTGGACATCCGAACCTGATAAATAGAAGTCAATTAAATCAAGTTTAAAAAGAGTCAAAAAATTGCTCATCTTTTTCTTTGGCAGTATTTAAGTTGCTCATCCTAAATTGTTCTAATTTTAATGGCAGGTGCAATCAGAGCTTACTTTTCCCTGTCCTCATAAGCACTGCCCCGTAGCAGAATCAAATTCATGATGGAGACAGCCTCTACCCTTATACATTCTTCAGTGTTCTTCTGGACAAGTTGACACATAAGTTCCAAGATAGAAACCCAGTCTTGAAAGGAGAACAACAGCATGCTATGACTCTTCATCAACTTGATTTCTGGATCAGAATAGCTTAAGCCATGTGAACCATAGACAGTGAGAGATCTCTCATCCCAATTCACAGAAAGAGGGTGTCCACTGATTCCACTTCCACATTCACGTATGCACGAAAAACTCTTCTTGGATAGAAGTCCCTCTACTATGATATTTTCCCTGAGTAGAGTGCACTGGAAAAATCAAATTAAAGCTCATAAGCATCTAGATATTACCTAATTAAACAGAGTTAACATAACATCAAAGTACATGGCATCTTTGGCACCAATCATAACACTGAGAAGGCATTTTATATGAGGGATACACCACATAGCAGTTACACATGGTTTAGCGAACCAATTAAAACATGAGACACATACCCACATGCACCAATAAGATGAGATCCATATCACACTGGCTATAGTAATTGGTTGATTACACCACATAATCACTGCTACATGGTGCATCCGTCCCATAAAATACTTACTCAATGTCAACACTCATATACTACACGAAAGGTATTCTCGCCACAATTTTTTCTTATCAGTAAATGAAACAATTTCATGGTGGAAATAACATATAAGTTAGATAGGCCAGTAATTCCATGGGTTGATTATAAAATGAATAAGTAAATATTAAAAAGCACAAGCAAATACATGATTCTACCCTCCATCAAATTACTAAAATGACACCATTTTAAAACATGCATAGAATTAGCAAACAGCGTCACGGAAACACTATCGATACAATCAAGGAAAGAATGCCTAAGGAAATGACCTTTGTCAATGTTATGCCAGAAAAACACATTTATTTAGTGTTCATGAATGAACTTCAAGTTTTCCAGTGCTCATCCTCTACTCAAATCTGCTCTTGTTGGCAGTCATTGCTCAAGTTCTTCAAGGATATAAATGAACACAGATAAAACACTTCATGACAGAAAAGAGAAGGCAAATATCTGATGTCAAAAATTGAAGATGCTATTATTCAGAGAACTGAAATAAAATTAATTCGTAAGAACAATCAATTATATACCTTTCCCCACATTTCCTTTCCTCACTACATAGATGCTTCAGAATCATGTGCAGTATACAGAGGGACCTATGTAAAATATTGACCTGTACCCAGGAAGAAAAGGTCACCCAACACAATATAAATTAATAATATGCATCTGGGGATAAATTCAACTTCAGCCGGAAAGAAAATGGGAAATGAAGGAGGTAGCTGAAAAATGCATAGCCAAGAAGGTATTAACTCCTTTTAAGCAAATCAAGTTCCTTATTGTAACAGATAAACAAGAATCAAGAAAAAAGCATCACAATCAACCTTTCTCACCCCTGAGCTGACAAGGGACAACATACATGACAAAACAACTAATCAAGATCACCGAACCTGTGACTGAGAAGGCATAAAGCAACATATGGGACTTCCTAGTCAATAGCATGTTAAGGTGGGAAATGAAAGGAAAGGAAAATGTTTCTGCATAAAAATTCAAAGGAAAGTGCGGACACCAACTTGAAGGATGTGAATGACTTTTTACCCTCAAAGATTCAAATAAGTAAGGACATCATGAAAGAAAATATCTAAGTTTGTATCAAAACACGGAAGATTACCTAGAATAGCATAGTTAAGCTCCATTAGCACAGCGGGCCCAAGCCTCGTGAGCAGAGGATGAGCGAGAGAGAGGGGCTCGTGGGTGGGGTCCGGGGATAGAACGTCACTGCTCTCCCCCTTCATCGAAATTTTACGATTGATTAGCTAATGTTTCCAAATGTAATGTTGGTTCGTTGGAACCATATTAACCAATACCCAGAACCCCTATTAATAGAAAAATGGAACCTCCTGCAGTGTACAAAATAAATTTTGTAGCGGAATACAAACGTTTCTTTCCCCCCCACATCGCTAGAAGTAGATAAACGGGAATTAATTCTAACTCCCACATGATGAAAAAAAGTAAAAGGTCTCGGGAAGAAAATGATCCTATTTGACTGCTGTACATTGCTAACATCAGGAAATGGAATAATCGGGAATCTTGAGTAACTGGCCGAGCCGCTAAAGTAGCTAAAGTGGTGATAAATCCCGTTAGTAAAATAGGTCCTATAGAAAGTCCATCTATTCCCAATCTCCAGTAAAAATCAAAAAAATTAATCCAAATTTCCACCTAGCAGCGGACAAGCGGGGTACTTCGGCGACCTAGCAGCGGACGAGCGGCGTACCTTCGGCGACCGCTGTGGCGACCTAGCAGCATAAGGACGTCACCGCGATCCCCCTTCATGGAAATTTGCCTTTCTTCTCTCACGACCCAAATTTATTCAAGCATTTTGTTCAAGCATTTGATTACGACATCTATTTGCCCTTTTCCAACTCATTTTGTTGACTGCTCCAAACACATCTTCCCCATCATTTTCTCCGATCATGCACGTACGTTGCACGTGTATCGCACGCCAAGTTTTTGAACCAATGACAAGAGATTTGGTCACTTTAGCAAGCGTTAGGGTTGATGCATCTTAGAGTTCCTGGTCTCTATCCTTCCATTTCCATGTAATGATGCATCTCTACTATCCAAGATCTTTCGAACCATTTGTGAACTCAAAGTTTTGATAGCTAGGTAATTTTTGCTGATTATAGCTTGGATAGACCAGTCGTTTTATTTAGATTTGCAACTAGTGAGTTAGGCACCAGAACTTACCCCCAAAGGAGCGCTAATTTTTGTGAGCTCAATCAGAAGTTATCACAATACAACAATAGATGAATTTCACTAATATTTTGAAGCTACAACAATGAATCAACAACCCTAGGGTGCAAAAGCCTTTACAGTTGAGCCAAGGAGGGGGATACATGACAGCCACTACTTCATTGAAACAAAGATTGAATTTGCTTATACTTTTTCAGAAGGTGGAACATATCCTTATTCTTCAAATCTTTACACTCATTTTGCTACTTGCATCAAGAGAGAGACATGGCAAATTCTATACACAAAAGGGGTCCTTCGAATTTCTCTGGAAATTCGCTTCGACGTCGAATCCTAGATTCAGCTCATATCGAGATGTCAAACATGCTCTTCACCAAGTTATCCATCATTTGATGTATGAAATTAAGCTTTCTGGCTACACCAAAACTGAAAAGTACACAACTAGCTTTAAAGAATCCAAAGGAGCGCTAATTTTTGTGAGCTCAATCAGAAGTTATCACAATACAACAATAACTGAATTTCACTAATATTTTGAAGCTACAACAATGAACCAACAACCCTAGGGTGCAAAAGCCTTTACCATCATTTGTTGAGCCAAGGAGGGGGATACATGACAGCCACTACTTCATTGAAACAAAGATTGAATTTGCTTATACTTTTTCAGAAGGTGGAACATCTCCTTATTCTTCAAATCTTTACACTCATTTTGCTACCTGCATCAAGAGAGAGACATGGCAAATTCTATACACAAAAGGGGTCCTTTGAATTTCTCAGAAAATTCGCTTCGACATCGAATCCTAGATTTAGTTCATATCGAGATGTCAAACATGCTCTTCACCAAGTTATCCATCATTTGATGTATGAAATTAAGCTTTCTGGCTACACCAAAACTGAAAAGTACACAACTAGCTTTAAAGAATCCAAAGGATCGTCATTTTGCTAATCGCATGGTGGAATAAGTATTCCCGTCACGCTTCACTCGAAAATACCTATTTTTGTTAGGCCAGCTGGCTAATGCTAATTGTGTCGGTCCTACTCTGAGCAGCTACTAGGCGAGTCTAGAAGCAAGTCCACATGATTGTGCAAACTTGCGATGGTAACCCCTAATGATATGCCATCTCAACAGTGATAGTTAAGGAGGGAGGCAAGCGATTCGATTCCCAGCGTGGGCTCGGCGTGGGCTCAACGAGTTTAGAAGTAAGTCCAGTTGCCTATCTTCTTCTTCTTCTACTTATTGTCGCTTCGTTTTTTTCTTCTATATATTTTAAATAATCATTTCAAAATTGATTAACGGGGCCTAGAATTGTTTTTGGACTCCTTTCAATTTCATGCAATCCACCATAGAGCATGTTGAATTTTAGTAAGGCAATTAGAAAAGAACACAAGGATTACGAGGTTCAGCAATGTGCCTACGTCCTCAGACAAAACTCTCGACTCTCTTATTTTTGTCATAACATTCTATTGCAATTTGTACAAAAAGTTCACCGCAACAAAAAAGGGAAATTTCAAAAATAGGAAACCTATTAATATAGAGATTTGCCCACAATATGTCCTTTCCTTGAATAGGAGAGAAAATCTCGCCAATATCACCAATACTCCCCCTCAAGTTGGAGCGAAGACATTGTCAGAGGTCAACTTGTTCACCATATCTTGAAATACTCCCTTGGGTAAAGCTTTGGTGAAGACATCAGCAAGTTGATCCCTACTACGAATATATGGTGTCTCTATTGTCTTGTCTTGAACATTTTCCCTTACAAAGTGACAATCGACCTCTATGTGTTTGGTCCTTTCATGAAAGACCGGATATGAAGCAATGTGTGTTGCCGCCTGATTATCACAAAATAGCTTCGTAGGTTTAGACATGGCATCACAACCCAATTCTTGAAGCAATAGACGAAGCCATACGATCTCACTAGTGGTAGTAGCCATGGCTCGATACTCAGCTTCCGCACTAGATCTAGCCACAATTGTTTGCTTTTTACTTTTCCAAGTAACAATGTTTCCACCAACAAAGGTACAAAAACACGTGGTAGATTTTCTATCCATGGGGTTCCCAGGCCAATCAGCATCAGTAAATCCCACAATCTCAGTATTACCATTATTCTTTAACAATATTCCTCTTCCTGAACAAGCCTTTAGATATCGAAGGAGCTGGTTTAGCAACTCCATATGTCCTTGTGTAGGTTTTTGCATAAATTGGCTCACATAGCTAACAGAATAAGCAATGTCAGGTCTAGTAATGGTTAGGTAAATCAATCTCCCTATCAAACGCGGAAATTGCCCAATATCCTGTAATGGTGTTTCCTTAGACATAGTCTTATTGTTGTAATCCATAGGAGTGCTAGCAGGTTTAACACCTAGCTTACCAGTCTTCTTCAATAGATCTAGGATATATTTCCTTTGAGTCAAGAACATACCTTTGTTAGAACTTGCTACCTCTATCCCTAAAAAATACCTCAATTTTCCAAGATCTTTAATGTCAAACTCCTTGCTCAACAACTATTTAAGTTCTGCAATACCTGCTAAGTTACTGCCAGTAATAATAAGATCATCAACATAAATGAGAATAGCAACAATACCTTCACTAGTTACTTTAGTAAACATTGAAGAATCAGCTACGCTCATTTTGAAACCAAATCTAACGAGTGCGGAACTTAGTTTGCCATACCATGCTCTAGGTGACTGTTTGAGACCATATATTGCCTTCTTTAATTTGCAAACCATTCCCTTATTATTCTCTAAGGGATGTCCTGGATGAAGATCCATATAAACCTCTTCCTCTAAGTCTCATTGGAATAAAGCATTCTTCACATCCATCTGAAACAATGGCCAGCTACAGTTAACTGCTACAGATAGAATGACACGAACAATGTTTATTTTCACTACATGAGCAAATGTGTCCTTGTAGTCTATCCCATATGTTTGAGTATACCCTTTTGTGACAAGCCGAGTTTTGTACCTCTCAACTGAACCATCACTATTGTATTTGATCTTGTAAATCCACCAACATCCAACTATCTTAAAAATTCCCAAGTATGGTTACGGTCCAATGCCTGAAGTTCATCTTTCATGGCATTCACCCACACACTACTTTTACATGCTTCCAAGAAGATATTGGGTTCCTGTTGATTTTCAATGACAAATAAGAAACTTAAATAATTATGGGAAAGTCTATCATACCCAATAAAATCTTGAATAGGATGCTGAGCTGTATGATATGTTAAAAAATCACGGAGCCGTGTTGAAGGCCTTGGAATGCGTGATGACTTGCAGGTTGGGGCTGAGATTTTAGGTACCGTATCTGCTAGATCTACCTCTGTTGCATTTTCAACATCTACTTCCAAATCAGCCCCATCAGTTGTAATGGCATCTATATCAGGAACGGCATCGACATTAGGGACAAGCTGACTCCCTTGAACATTCGTTGTTGGAATTTCCTCTTGATCCGACATTGAATCCTTGATAGGTAGGATAGGAAGCAGAAAATCAGAATAGTCATCTTGCTCCCCCTAAATTTGATTCCTAGCAAAAAACATGTGAGCCTCATCGAAGACAACATCACGAGAAATATAAACACGTCTAGTACTTGGTTCATAGCATTTGTATCCCTTCTTGACATTTGAGTATCCCACAAACACACTTTCGAGCCCGTGGATCCAGCTTGTCACCAGATTAAGAATGCACATAACACATACATCCGAAAATTCTTAGGTGAGAGATACCAAATTTTCGGCCATACAGACTTTCAATTGGAACTTTATACCCCAACACTTTACTAGGCAAACGATTGATTAAGTAGCAGCTAGTAAGGACCGCGTCAGCCCAATATGTCTTGGGTAAATTTCCTGAGAATAACAATGTTCGGGTAGCCTCAAGCAGATGCCTATTTTTTCTTTCAGCAACTCCATTCTACTGTGAAGTTCCAACGCAGGAGGCCTGATGAATGACTCCCAAGCTACGTAGGAACACTTGAGAAGCCTGATTGATATATTCAGTTCCATTGTCTGTACGAAGAATCTTCACCATAGTGTTAAATTGATTTTTCACCATATTGCAAAAATCTTGAAACACGGTCATAACTTCACTCTTGGATTTAAGCAGATAAAGCCATGTAGCTCGAGATTTATCATCAATAAATGTAAGGAAATACTTGAACCCCTCCTTAGAGTCAATAGGAGAAGTTCCCCAAACATCCGAGTGAACTAAATCAAAAAACTGTTCTGATTTATGTGTACTATGTGGAAAAGGTAACCTATGCTGCTTAGTATAATGACAAGGATCACAACAATTGGAATCATAACTTAAAGTCATATCAAGAGCATGTAACACCTGATCAGAGGGATGACCCAGACGCCAATGCCACAATCGGGAAGTGTCAATAGTCTTCCTTTGTGCCATCAACGCTTCGTTGTTGAGGTCCACTGTATACAGCCCATTCTGCAACCGCCCTTCACCAATCATCCTCTTGGTGGTTCGATCTTGAAAAAATACCTTTTGAGGAGTAAAAATAAAATTGCAATTCTACTAATTAGTATATTTGCTAACTAACATTAAATTTGAGGATAATTCAGGTACCAACAATGCTTCAGAATTATTGGAAAAGAAATTGATTTGTCCAACACCACTAGTTGGAACCTGCCCACCATTAGCAATAGTAATAGGTGGATATGACACACCTGAAGTAATATTGGATAGCAAGTTTGGAGAACTACACATGTGGTCTGTAGCCCCTGAGTCAACAATAAACTGAGTTTTGGATAAAGCTGAGTAAGCATGGACATTACCAGACGTCATAGCCAAATTTTCGGTTTCGGTGCTAGAAGCGTTCATTCCATTACCATTTGTCTGAAGTAATTGCTGAATTTGTTGAGACAAAGCCTCCAACTTGGATTGAAAATCGTTTGGATTTTCTTGGATTGCCACCTTAGCTTCCGAACCCTTGTCTTTGGAAAGACGCAAATGCGGATGAAGAACCCAACACCTCTCTTTGGAATGGCCATTGCGATTGCAATGATCACAATGGAACCGTGCTGGTTTCTTAAATTTTCCTTTGGCAAACCGAGCAGTGGAGTCTCCTTGCTTTGTGTTGATAGCACTATGGGCCGATTGTTCACCAAGCTCTCCTGATGTAATTGGAACTGAAGGCATGACGCGTCTCCTTGTTTCCTCACTCTGGATTATGGCACAAACTTCATTGAAAATGGGCAATGCAGGACTCATAAGAATTTGACGTTTGGTGTCCTCAAATTCAGGCCTGATGCTTGCTAACAATTGAAAGATTTTATCTTGCTCTTCTCTATTGACATAATCCATCACATTCTGGGTAGCAGGTCTATACTGACGAAGCTCATCCCATTGCTTCTTCATTTTTCCCAAGTGTTCAGTGAAAGATTGTATTGCACCTTGCTTAGAAGAAGCAAGTCCTTGTTACAGTTCAAAGATCCGAGATGCATTCCTGGCTTGACCATATATCTCGTTTATCGAATCCCACAACGCCTTGGCTGACTCTGAATATGCAAATATCTCGTAGATCTCTTGTTCCATGGAATTGAATATCCAAGACACCACACTGTGGTCATTCGCTTGCCATTCATCAAATCTGGGATCTGTCGCAGGAGGGGCTCTAATCTTCCCGTTGATGTGACCAAGCTTTGATCTACCCCCAAGAGCAACAGTTACAGCTCGTGACCAAGGAAGGTAATTTCTTTCGTTTAGCAACAACGAAGTCAACCGCTGGTTGTTTGTCTCATGCACCCTTGTTGTGTTGGATGCATCTCCTGACTTCTTTGACCCATCCAAGACGCGTTGCTAGTAATAACAAGGATATGATAGCAACAAAGAGAGGAACAAGCACTGACTCAAGAATGTAGATTGTCGTAGAACAGGAACAGTCTCGAACATAAGCAAATCAAGACAATCAGATGTGCAGAAAACAAACCAAAAAAAATCACAGGTTGAATCAAACCTGCTGTGGTACCATGTTGAATTTTAGTAAGGCAATCAGAAAAGAACACAAGGATTACGAGGTTTAGCAATGTGCCTACGTCCTCGGACAAAACTCTTGACTCTCTTATTTTTGTCATAACATTCTATTGCAATTTGTACACAAAGTTCACCGCAACAAAAAAGGGAAATTTCAAAAATAGAAAACTATCAATATATAGATTTGCCCACAATATGTCATTTCCTTGAATAGGAGAGCAAATCTCGCCAATATCGCCAATAGAGCAAAAAATAAAAAAAGGGACGCTTGGTATGTTTATTTTATTCAGACTGTATGACTCTACTTTTGAATGATATTCTTGCATATCCTAACTAAGGGATCTTTAGTATTAGATTGACACTTTTATTCAGTGATTCCTCAGATCCTCTAATGCTAGACAAATCATGTATTTGTATAAATATAGTTCACATTACTATATGAACAAACTCAGTGAACAATACCATGAGGACACACGATTTTACCTACATTTGCTAGTTCGTTGTGACTATCTGGGTTGACTTTTTTTAACTTGCTGTTCTTTGGCTATTGCAGACAATGCCCCTATGCAAGTGGCTTGGGTCCATGCCTAAGTAGCTTTCAGAATTATGATGGAATTTAATTAGTGCATGTGTACACAAACTTTACCACAGGGAAGAAAGGTCTGATAAATAAAAGATCATATGCTGTGAGTTGTCTCTAGACCAACAACATAAAATGGCAATTTGTCCTCAACAATGCAGTTGGGGCTTTCCAGATGCATAGAAGCACTCACCATTTCTGTCCTTTTAGTGATCAAGAAATGGTAGAGGCAATTGAGATAACTTTTTTGATTTTCCATGTAGCAGTTACCATGGAATCTGAGCAGTTGTCACATGAAGAACCATTTGAGATGGATGATAGCTACCATACATTTTTGCTGCGGATGTTCAATGAAGGAGATGAAGAGCCATTTGGAATGGATGATAGCTACCGCATATTCTTGTTGCGGATGTTCAATGAAGGAGCAGAAGGAGAGAATGCATGCACAATGACATAGCTCAATGTGGATTTGTTGCAATGGAAGGATCTCGCTCTATGTTAGAGTAACCCTCAAACTAAACAATGTTGGGATAGCAAATTTTTAAAAATCAGACTGCACGTGCAATGTACGTGCGATACACGTGCAACGTACGTGCACAATCGAAAAAAATGATGGGGAAGATGTGTTTGGAGCAGTCAATATAATGGGTTCGAAAATGGCAAAGAAATATCTTAATTGAATACTTGAATAGATAGACCCGCCTGATGCATAACTACATGGAAGTAGCAAACATATAAATGTGAAATATCATTTCTTGAGGGATCTCACAAAAGATAAAATGATAGATTTGAGAATCCTAAGGCCAAGTTCCCCGCATTCAAACTCTAGTTTGGAGGTTCCCACGCCCAATCCATCAGCTAGGTTCTGAAGGTCTATTTCTAGCTTGTTTACATTTCTTCTACGTATCATTTGCGTAAGTTGTAGTTGTCGATTGAGGTTCTACTTTCTTCCATCTCTACTAGCTAGTTGATTAAGCAAAAGATAAGTCAAAGAAAGGGTTGAATCCATAACTGGAAAGGTAGGCTTCAAAAGGAGTTCCTTCATTCTAGTTGTAAGAGCTAAGAGTTCTTGCGTTCCCAAAGAAATTCTGCAGAAGTGAAGATCAACTTGCTGATTTATTCACCAAGCCTCTCAAATTGTCTATGAAAAGGCTAGTGCAAACACCTAGAGGGGGGTGAATAGGTGTAAATAAAATTTTTCCTAACACTCAGTAGAAGTAATTTTTTTAGAAGATGATAGACTAAGAACGTAATGAATATGCAAATATATAAGTGAAAGTAAAGAGTTCAAGGAAAGAGAATTAGAACACAAGGTTTATAGTGGTTCGGCTTAGATCAAGCCTACATCCACTCTCCCGCACTGACAGCCCACTAGCTGAATTCCACTATGAATCAAAAGAGTTTTTACAACTTGTGATTTTCGACTTTCTCAATGATGAGTCTCTACCGGTCTCTCACAAAGTCTCACTAAGTATCTCTCTCTTTTGTATACAACTTCGAGCTTAACGAATGAAACAGTAAGTAATTGGAAAGCTTCAGACTTTGGAATTCTTCTTTCACGCACACACTCGAACAACTAGCAAGTCCTCCTTATATACTCCTTCATGCCTTCATAACCGTTGGCACTTACCAAAGGAATTCTTCCAATCTATCCGTTGGACAGAATCAATTAAGGAGATCTTCGAGTCGTTAAATAATTGAGATGAAAGCCCGTCAATCATGTTCGCCCATACAATCAGGATATTTGGTTTCCATAAGTAGAACCTTCCAAGTTTACTCGCCTTTCAAATGATCTTCATATCGGAGTAAGTTGCAATAAGAATAATCAATCAAGTAAATGCTAAATCTAGCCAAAAGATCTTCTAGAAACCATACGAAACGAATCCTTGAAGATAATCCCGTATCTGGATAAATCCTCATTATTCGGTCTGGAAACTGTCAGTGATGGCAGACTAAAGTCTCGCGGTCTTTAGACTTTGACAAAAGAGTCTGGAGTTCTTCAGATTATAACTCCTGAGTCTACAAGTCTTCAGACTGGACTTTTGGAAATGTTTTGTCAACTTCAAAATAGTAATGGAGTTTTCTCTAACAGTCTACATTTCAGAAGCTAAGAAAGCTTCTTGATGTTTGTTCGTTGGATGTTCTAGATTAAGGGAGGGTTTATTTTATTCCTTTAAACTGATTATTTGCAACATCGGTTTAAGGGAGGGTGTTGAAGTAATTAACTTTCAGTTTTTACGTGTCTTTAATGATGTAATAGTGGTGTCCTAGTCAATAGGAATTGGCTTGTTTTTAGGAATTTGTTTCTGCACACGTTTTGGTTAGTGGGGTGTGACGACCCTCGACCCTTTAGGGTCGTCACGGCATTCCCTGTCATTACTATTATTTTCATGCGGAAGCGTGTATCGACGACTCCAATATAACTTAAATTGATGCATGGAAAATAATTCAATCCCAAAATCCAGAATTATAATATAACCCAAAGGGCAAACGAAACCTTAAAGATATGTCAAACCCACGTTGGCAAAAACATTTCATAAAGCCGGGAGTTTAAACACCGAATCGATCACCATCAATTTCACGGTTTCACCCCCGAAATTTGCATTGTTCTACCCGAAATACCTTCGAAACTCACATGCATGTACTTGAATCATTTCAAGTTTCATAAGTCCAGAATCTCCGTATAAAACAGTCCGTATATAATTAAAAAATTTCTGCAAAAACCAAGGTCAGTACTCGCGGGTCAACAAACTCAAATCTGACACTAAAAGCTTTAAAACAGTCTGTATATGAAGTCTTACCATTCTGAAATACTAGAGTCAATGCTCGCACGGGTCCACAACTCAAATTCGACCATAGAAAACACGTAGTTTCACTCCCAAAGCTCGTGGTCAACCCAAACGACTTCCGAATTCCCCAAATTTTGCAGTTGTCATGGGGAAAATAAAAATCTATAGGATTCCGAAGGAACACGTATTACCAAGCAACGATGGGATTCACATGGCATAGAATAGTCGACGTCTACTTGGCTTGAATCCGGCGGTGCAAGCGGGTGGAGCGAGCTGTGAGACGGTGCGAGCTGGTGGCGGGGCGACGTGACGGCGGTGCGATGGGGTGGTGCGGGTGGCCGGCGGTGAGCAGCGAAGCGCGGACAGGGCTGTGGAAGGCTGGGTAAGGGAGTTTCGTTGCTGAAACTATTGCTGCACCATGGGAATTGCGCTGAGGGAGAAGAGGAAACGATTCTTCCTTCTGCTTGCTCGCCGGTTGACTACATTAGTCAACAAATCAAAATTCTGTGGCAGCTGAAACGGAAGGCACGTGGGGGAAACGTGGCTCCTTCGCGTGAGAATCCTTTGATCATGACACCTTGTTCTTCATGCATGGACGTGGCCGCAGCATGGTCCAAGTCCTCCATTTGCTGGCCATCAAAGGAGAGAAAACGTGGCTGCTTGCTGGGTCAACAGGGAAGGAAGAACGTGGCTGCTCGTGGTCAACCTCTTCCTTGGTTGACAGCTGAGGAGATGTGGCGTGGACGTGGCTGAAGATTCTAGTCAAAGTCTTCATTTTGCATGAGGAACGAGCGGTTGACGTGGGGCAGTGGAATTCTCGGCTCTCCCCCACCTCAAGTGTACGTATGCATGGGAATGGTAGTAACTTGCATGGAATTGATGAAAATTTTACATGGGACTTGGCTTGGCGACGTGGGCGGAGATGTAAACATCGGTCTCGTTTATGGCATTTCTTGAAGAAAATTTTAAACGAGGTGATAGACTAGATGATAATTGAGTTGTCCAATGCGGCAAAGGTGTGACGATGAGGGGATGCCACAGGGACGTGACAAACGTGATGGTTTGGTACGGTGATGGTGGTGACGAAACGGTGGCCGTGAATGGTGTCAATGACGTAGTCCGACGACAAACTTGTCGACGCGGCATGGACCGTTACGTACTCAAGGCTTGGCGAAGTCCGGATATCACATGAGGTATGTTAGTGGGCCTTTGTTGTTGTAATTGTAATAGAAGCGCTGGAGTACAAGAGCTGTATTCCTAGATTAGCACTCTAAGTTAATCTCATTTTAGATGTTTGAATATTGATTGATTTTGGAGAAGGAAAGAAATAATTTTAACCTGGATGTTCTTTTTGCAGGTTTTCTAGTTCTACCCGTTGTACATATTTAGCATCATTTTGAGCACCATATGGTATTGCCCCCACTTTCACTGAAATTTCAATCTACACAGGTTAGTTTTATGTCTGTTAACTCGGAGTCTTGTTTGTTTGATTTATGTGAATTTTCCATGAAGCAATGATATCGATGAGCCTCATGATTACGAAATAAAGTCTTGTAAGCACGTGCATATGCCCTTTCTGGTAACTTAAATGCACGAGTCAACATGCTATACTGTTATCAACGGGAACAAGGGGAAAGAAAATTACCAAAATAATTTGTGGATAAACTAGACCGAGCATATTTCCTTTGGTAACTGAAGTCTTAATATTGAAATGTAGCAAAAGCCACGTGTCTTTTGCTTGGTTGATGCGAGAAAAGCAAGCAATGTAGAGCGTTTCACACATAGAAAGGTTAAAGACAATGGAATTCTTGATGTTTGATTGACCTTGTTGTCATAGGGATAAAATTGGTCTAGGGGAGGAAGGTGCTCCCAATGGATGCATCATAACCATCTTTTGATGAGGTGGTCATTGTTAAATTTAATAGATTGTCTACTTTTATTGCTTGCATCGCAAGCCATGATAAACAGGTGTCTCGGATTTTGGTTTATCTGGTTGTAACTTGGTTTTGCCTTCTGGTTAGTTTGCGCTGAGTTGACAGGGAGGTTTCTAGATCTACTGTTTCATTCTTACTGTACTGTCTACACTTCTAGATTCTTTAGGACACAGAATCTGTTATTGAGTACTTATGATATAGGTCATGGTGGAAGATGTGAATATAGCACAATGACATAACTAAACATGGATTTGCTACAATGAAAGGATCTCGCTCTATGTTATAGTAACCCTCAAACCAAAATGAGGCTGTGGCCTTGGAAAGTAAGTTTGAAAAGGACAAGCTTGTTGATCTTGGAGGGTAAAGAACTAAATACGATTGAAATTCTTATATTTGGCTATAGAAGTCGGCCTTTCGTATTAGTGTATCTGAAGCTAAAGGGGAAAAGTGTTAAAAAAAGTCTTAAAACTTTTACATTTGTGCCAATTTAGTCCTAAACCTTTTTTGGATGTCAATTTAGTCTTAAACCTTTTTACCTTGTGCCAATTTAATCATTTCTGGCCAATTTTGGTCAGATTTTGCTAACTGGATGCCAGCCAGCTGACGTGGCCTTATCGGCGTTGACGCGGACAACTTTTAATAATAGTTTAATATTTTGAATTTTTGAATTTTTTTATTTTTCTTTTTTCCTTTTCCTCCTCCTTCCTCCAGCCGATCGCCGGACCTCGGTGATCGGCCAGAGATGATGGCCGGCGAGGTTGAGGTCGACCTCGTTGGCCACCTTGTCAGTGGCCGCTAGGGCGGCCTCGCGCTAGGCAGCGAGGCTTGCCCTTGCCCATGGTTGGCGAGGCTCGACCTCGCTCGATCTAGTGAGGGCGAGCCTTGCCCGCTCGGCGTGAGGCCGCCCTCAAGGCCCGGGCGGCGAGGGTCGAGCCTCGCCCATGGCCGGCGAGGGCGAGCCCCACCAACCCGGTGCAAGGCCGCCGAGGGCAAGCCTCACCCATGGTAGCGCCGGGCGGGTGAGCCTCGTCGGCCATGGGTGAGGCTCGACCCTCGCTAGATCCGGCGAGGGCAAGCCTCGCCGCCCGGCCGCGAGGCCGGCCTCGCGGCCACCGGCAAGCCATCGCCTCTGGTCGACCTCGTCAGCTGTCGCCTCTCGCCGGTCACCGAGGTCCGGCGATTGGCTGGAGGAAGGAGGAGGAGAAGGAAAAAAAGACAAAGAATAAAAAGAAAAAAAAAAGAAAAAAAGAAAAAATTCAATAATATTAAAATATTATTAAAAGTTGTCCATGTCAGCGCCGATCAAGCTACATTAGCCGACCGGTGTCTAGTCAGCAAAATCCGGCCAAAATTGGCCGGAAAGGACTGAATTGGCACAATGTAAAAAATGTTTAGGATTAAATTGGCACAAAAAAAAGGTTTAGGACTAAATTGACACAAATACAAAATGTTTATGACTTTTTTAACACTTTTCCCAAAGCTAAAGTGGTTTCAATTTCCTTAGGGTGATGATCGGAATTGGAGAGCAGGCCTATTTCGTACTGCTTTTAACCTTCTTCTTCCTAGAGGTGAAATAAAGTGTAGATTTAATCTTGATAAGATAAACCATGGGTTTAAAAGCATTTTAATTGGACCTTGAACTATCCTAGTGATCAAATACCTTCTACAATCCACAGGAGTTAACTAGAGAAAAAGTTTTTGTTATTTGCTCAAGTATAGTAGAATTTGACGAGGTTCCTGATCCTGTGATGTGTATGCCTCACAAATATAGCAGCCCAAGTGTTACCGCCATTGTGGCTTCTCATGCAATGTTAGTAAAATGTTTTACCAATGATGAACGATGACTGCAATGAAGGCCAAGAGTTGTTGATTTATTATGGAGTTACCATAATGAAACCAGTCATGTAGATGCGATTGAGGGAGAGACTGAAATCCCAATCTTTTACTTGTTCCCTGCCTTATAAGATGAAATGTTTTAGCCATATGACTCTATATACTGCAACTGTGATTCCGAAATAAGTCTTTTGAATGCTAGACCTTATATAATTTATTATTTTAAGCAGTTTTATGGGGATCTATGTTTCTGCTGCTTTGTTGCCTTAACAACCACATGCTTCTTTTATTATCTTTTCATATAACATTTGTATGGCTGACAAGCTGAGAAGTGATTGCTGTACGTTGCAGGTTTCTGCTTTAGGTTTTGTTCCCTACATTGGAAAGCCACTTAGTCTTTTGCTGCTCTTCTGGCTGTATGCTTATTGCTGTTTTGAGTATATAATCTTCTCTGTGTATTTTTTCAGGTTACACATTTTCCTTCTTCTTTTGTGGAATTTTTTAGTTACAAATGGAACTTTACTGAAGTTAGTCTGGACTAGAGACTGAACTTCTTTCAATCCAAGTGGGCATTTTTTGCTGGTTTTGGTAATGCTCTTCCTGATCATGATACTTAATCTGATCCATTGCAGCCTCAGTGCGTGTGTGTACCGAGTGGGATGTGATCCATGGATTTGGGTTCAGCTGAATCCGCAATTATTGGTGTAACACTTACCCTTATTGACCATGATTTATGTGGGATTCACAAATCAAGGAGTATCTGTAGTGGTTTTTTTATCCTTTCTCTTGCAATTGATGTGCTAGTTTGCGTATTTTTATGGCATAAACACACTTGGGGGTTAGAAAGATCTGCTATTCCTCACGTTACCCACTTTTTTTTATCATAATGCTATCTACATATGAAATAGAGTTCGAAGTAGTTTCATATGCTTCCTTTTTATAGCAAAGGATGGGCTAATTTGTTGGACACAAGCAATAAAATTGATCGTTTGAGTATCTTCCCTATATAATGCTCTTTCATGTCCTCTATTTCTTTTACTGCTATCTTTAATAAGAAGTCTCTAAGAAGAATAAACATCTAACTTAATTAGCATATTAAAAAACATAAACTAAATGTATGTAATGTTTTGTGTAAAACTTAAATTCAGTGAGATATTAGGCAAAAGATATGATGGATGAAACAATTAAGATATAAAAACATGCATTAAACTAAAGCTAGGCCAACTTTTTTGGTATAATGTCTAGAACCCAAAAAATCTAAATAAAGATTGGAAAAGTACATTAAATTGTTAAGAAGTTAACCATTTATTATTAGTTTCTATAATTAATTGGTTTTGTCATAATGTAATATGAACTGGGAGCCGATTTGTAGCATGGGTATGCTACTGGTTAAAGGTTCAGTGATGATATGAAGTTTTGACTTTAATGATATCCTAATGTAATATGAACTGCGAGCCAATTTGTAGCATGGGTATGCTACTGGTTAAAAGTTAAAGTGATACTATAAAGCGTTGAATTTAATGATGCTCTTCTATCTTATCTGGAAGAGAGGGATCGGATTAGCTTGATCTTCCTGAATTACAGATTCACAAAGTTGTATTAATCTGTTAGGAGATGGTAAAGATATGTCATTTCGAACTATGATATTCTACTACAAAGTTGGTACAAGAAAATTACCATACAGTTCTAAGATATCATAATTTAAGATCGACTTGATTGCTTTTAGGTAGCTTATATTTAGTATAAGTTAATAGATTTTTCTTATGTTAACCAGATAGAATATGTCCAAATAAAACATGAAGTCCTGGAACTGTCTTGTTTGACTAAGTGAGATGAGCTTTCTTACTGTAAGGGGTTCATTTTTGTCATTACCTCGGATTGCTTTTTCTAGATCAGCTTTAAGAGTTTCACATGAAATAACAAATTGTCTTGTTTATCAACAGAGAGTTAAATTGAAGTTAGTATACCCGAAACAAATGTGTTGTTGATCTGTTATAACAGACTTTTCCAGTCATCATGGCATGCTTGTCTCTCATTTTAGTTGAAATCTTCTAAATCAATGTGCAGGTTATAATGGCATCTCTCAGCATGTCATGTTGGAATATGGTTCATGTTTTTCTTTGGAGCTCATATAATTCTCTTTTTCTCCAGAGATCGCATCATATTCGGTGTTATTATGTTGGAATTTTATGTGGGGATTCAATGTTATACTTCTAAGAGAATTTTGAAATGAGATTTACTTTTGGGGCATAATCTAATTCTGATTGTAGCTAGTGAACGACTTCCTTGCTGGTTGCGGGTATGTTTAAAATAAGGTTTCCTTGGTGGCAAGTCAATCTACTTATTCAATAGATTTTCTTAAATTTGTTGCAGGAAACCCGTGTTCTGGCTAGTTTCTTTTTCTTACCTCTAGTGGGCTATGGTGTTATGGCTGTACTTTTTCCACTGGTTTGTCTTTGCCTTTTCCACTATTACCTTTAATGTGTGCAAATAGTGATGGAAGTGTTTGCAATAGCTTAAGCTCCTTCTGTTTCCTGGTTCATACGATGTTTAGTCAATCTTCAGCCATTGTCTTGAGCACTTGTGATGTAATTCCATTTTTAGTGTGAAATGATATACTAACACCTAATTTCCAACCCTTGGTCATCTCTTTTCCCTTAGTTAACAATTTTTTGCCCCTAATTACATGCTTATCATCCACTTTGGCTATCCGCTGCTAATCTTCAATATTGTTCTTTATCTGAATCATGCTCAACTCAGGCCTAGCTGCCTTAGGTCAGTTTTAACTGTAAAATTTCCGAAATGGTAATAAATGCTATGATCAATGTCGTAGATGCTGAATTGGACTCCCAAGTTTGAAGCTTTGTTTCATCAACATGGAAACATGATGAACATTTAAATAAAGTCGAAACCAAAAACACCAGATATGCAAGAAACTAGCAAACACTTATGTTTTCCTGGGCAAGCAACCTGTTGATGCTGCTAGATGTCAGAAGGAGGCTTCCAGCTCGTGAAGGAAAGTAGATATGCCGGTATTATGTCATTAAACCGATTGCGCGGAGGGGCAGTGGCATGTTCTTGTTAGACAGAGCATTTAGTGTAGATCTTGTCCACTTCCCACCAACTCTTTTGACTTGGCAGTCTTGCCTTGATTAGTTGAATAAGAACGAGTCTCTAATCCCTCACCTGATAGCTTCATTGAGGCAGTTCTGTTTTGGTAGATATTTAGTTCTTTTGGAACCTTACATGTATAGTAGTAGTTTCTGTGAATATTGATTTTTTCTTCTGCTGAAATTGTCGAATTCAAAAAAGATGTTTGACACACTAGTTGATGGCGTGGACCGGATTTGATAACCGAATCAGCCTTCGCGTTTTCAGGCTGTTCAACTACGGAATTGGCATCCATTTGCTTGAGGTGGATGATGTTCCTGCAAAGAAAGGGGCTATAAATCCCAAGGACAACCACATCTTCCAGTGCTCCGACATGAAGCTCGTGATGAAGAAGCTCGAAGAGATGAACATCAAGTACGTGACCGCGGTCGTCGAAGAAGGTGGCGTCAAGGTCGATCAGTTGTTATTCCACAACCCGGATGGTTACACGATCGAGATCTGCAACTGCGACAACTTGCTGATTCTTCCTCTGTCCTCTTGCCCGCTCAAACTCCCCAAAACCAACAAGGACCCATCGCCATCCACATTGTATGGTAAGTTTGAGAATCGGTGTTTGGACGTACAATGCACCATGTAATTCGCAAATCAGATGATGGACAACTTGGTGAAGAACATGTTTGATATCTCGTTATGAGCCGAATCTAGGATTCGACGTTGAAGCAAATTTTGCCAAGAAATTCGAAGGACCCCTTTTGTGTATAGAATTTGCCAAGTCTCTCTCTCGATGCAGGTAGCAAAATGAGTGTAAAGATTTGAAGAATAAGGAGAAGTTGCACCGTCTGAAAAAGTACAAGCAAATTCAGTCTTTGTTTCAATTAAGTAGTGTCTGTCATGTATTCCTCTCCTTGGCTCAGCTGTAAAGGCTTTTGCACCCTAGGGTTGTTGATTCCATTGTTGTAGCTTCAAAATATAAGTGAAATTCATCTATTGTTGTATTGTGATAACTTCTGACTGAGCTCATAAAAATTAGCGCTCCTTTGGGGGTAAGTTTTGGTGCCTAACTCACTATTTGCAAAACTAAATAAAACGACTGACCTATCCAAGCTATAATCAGCAAAAATTACCTAGCTATCAAGACTTTGAGTTCACAAATGGTTCAAAAGATCTTGGAATAGCAGAGATGCATCATTACACGGAAATGGAAGGACAGCAAAAATTACCTAGCTATCAAAACTTTGAGTTCACAAATGGTTCAAAATATCTTGGAATAGCAGAGATGCATCATTACATGGAAATGGAAGGACAGAGACCATGAACTCTAAGGATAGGTTACAGACTGGGTTTTTCAAAGTTGTTGCCCAAGCCTAAAGTCAATTTCAAGCTAGTGGGCAATTCAACTCAACAAGACATCTCAAGAAAGGGTCAAGAGGCCATAACATACATGATAATGGGGCTGAGCAACATGCTATCCTCGCAAGTCGCCGCTCGTAGTCTCTGAAGCCATCCAGCAAGTCTTTCAGATGCTTCTTTCCCAATCGCAATACCATCTCTGTAGTTCCTTGCTCTGCATATTTTATTCAGGCATTCATAAGAATAAAGCACAAGGCCAACTTTATAGTAATTGTGGAATATCTATTACTTAAATAAGGACATCTAAATGCAATACATAACTCGAACATGATTAGAAAGAGAAAAAGAAGTCCAAAATCTGATGAGCAAGAAGACAAATAATGCAATACAATCTTCCTACTATATTCTTCCTGCAAAATTTGAGGCATCCTCAACTCGGCATTCTCATTCTCAGCTCCCAGATATCATCGATAATTCAGCTTTGTTGAGGACATCCTGTGGCACCACAACCCTGAACACTGCATAGCGATGATTCAAGCTTTTTTCCCCCTGTAGGCGGTGAACACTGCCCAACGCTCCCGCACTTGGATTTGGAAAAGCGTAAAACACACGCCTGATTCTCTGATGCACAAGTGCCATCGCACACCTTAAACAAGACAAGATGTAACAGAAAAGCTTTATCAGGGATTTCATCACTCTATTTCAAAAAATCTACAATTCTTAATGCTTGTTACGCCAAATGAGTTGTGACTCTCCATGTTATTTTCTCCAGATCTCAAATGTGAAAAATATCTAATCTAGAAAGAGGACAGGAATGCAAAGTGCATTTGCAAAGAACCAGTACTGTCCAAGGCATAATCTAAGATATTTTGGTCAAAGATAATGAGCCAAATAGGCTGCACATGCACCAAACCAGACAGTTGCAGCTGATTTGTTTAACTTACATTGTACATGGCTCCCAAACAAGGTAGATGTCATTGCCAGTGCATAAATATGGTCTACTAGAGAGATCACCATTTCCATAAGCAGTATCATTTTTGTCATCATTGTCGACCTGAATTTCCACATATAGATCTCAGTGCCAAGCTGAAATATCGTCAGATTAAATGCAAAGAAGAGAATGAAGCTACAGAATCAAATGCAATAGTTGGTTCCCTATGTTCAGTGCCAAATAATCCCAGAGCATTTCATCTTCAGTGCCAACTTGTTAATTGGTGGACAGTGCATGTGTTAAAGCACTGTCACCAAAGGTGTTCATTTAATAATCAACGTATATACAGAGTTGACCATTAGCAAGTCTATCAAGACAATGAAATTGACTAAGGGATGATTATAACATGCACGCAACCAACCATCCGAGAGCTAATTGGAGTTTGAGTTAAGCAATAACAGATGACATGGTATTATGATATTCGCAAATGTGGAGAAAAGATCATGCACTTTATAACAAAGAAGCAGATGATACTTAGATGCCATCGTCATGCTAGAAAGGCTTGCCAGGATTTCCTTCACATGTAGAGGAAAAGCTTACGTCATTGGCATCAATTTTCTGTCTTTTTGCTTGAGAGTTTGCAGGAGATAGAACACACTCCTGTACGGTAGATTCATCTTTGTATCTCACATCAGGGAATAAGCGTCTGTCCCTGGCAGCAGATGATTCAATCGCTACTATCGCAGCATGTCGCAACGGGTGACAAAATGAAGAGCTCCTGCCAGTCTGTTCATCTACCCACCACCGTGGATGTAGACAAGAAATGGATGTCTCGACTTGCTCCGGTCCACCTGAGGAACAGCGTTGAAGATATGATTCATTTTTATCCATCCAGTCATTTCAGCAGAAGATTTGGTGGAATTACCACATTCAGCACTGGCTTCTGTTTTTGGAGTTTGCCAAGAGCAGACTTCATCACATGCCCTTGCAATCACTTGATTAGATAGAGGATCTACAATTGCTGCAGCATTGATCCCCTGTAGATCAGAGAAGGGTGTAACAAAAGCAAAATTTGTACAATTTCCACAACATAAGAGGTTCCCACACTAGCATAAAACAAAATTGGACGCACGACTTGGGAGCAACATGAAGTGCTACATTTCCTTCTCAAAACCTCTATTTACTATGTCTATGCATGGACATTTCAAAGGACAACTATCTAAAGGACCCAGCATTCGAAATGATCGGATTGTTCTCAACTATTATAAAACATATTTCTTCTTGTTTTTTGGTTCAAAAGTCAATAAACAAGACTTTCACATAAAAACTTCACATTCGTGTCAAGGTAATTACAACAAGTAAATCTTACTTCTTGTTACCAGACCCAAAATGATTCTCATAAGCTAATGCGAGCTATGGTGAACCCTCTAAGGCTTCATGGGAAAAATGTTGAAAGTGCAAACACGGGAGCAGTTAGAAATGATATTGTCAAACACAATACTTGGATGTGCTTTACTTCACAAGATACTGATTCAAGGGAAAATAAAAAGTAGGACAAAAGCAAGGCCTTAGAGCATGCCAAATTGTCTCACAAAATGTCAAAGCAGTATAATCCTCAGAAAGAAATGATTGCCATATACAAGAAAATCCTTTTGTTTTTTTATTATCTTTATTTGGTAAGATTGGGAGGCCAGCTAAGGACTAATATTCAAGACCTCTGAAATCTTGACTAGTCTGAGATATAACTAGTGGCAAACTTGAAGAAATCAATCAAATTTACATTCATTAATTGCAAGTCACGGGCATACCCAAGCACTTACCACATTACCATGAGATTTCGCCAATTCCAGAGCATACTTCATAAAACTTACAACTGATTGTGAGTCTTCTTCACTAAACCCAGTTATGCCACTGATATTGCTGCTATGTGTAAAATCAGAAGTTAAGAGAATTAATCAGTAATGACATAGGGTATGTATAAATGCACATTATACACATGAATATAGAGTAACAGATAATTCCTTGTAATCTTTGACAAGAAGTAAAATTAGGAAATGCTAAAATAAAGGTCAAATATTTGCATAAACTCCATTTTTGATTGCGAAAGGTGGGAGAGGAAAATGATGAGACTTAAACCTGGCCTAGTGACTTAAAAAGAGTGTTTTCCAACCAACTAGGCAACCCTTGGTTTCTATAGCCAAGATTCATTAGCAGCCATTATGCATGATGGAGATGGCTTGATCAGTTATTCCTTGAAAGTAACTTCTCTGGCTTATATATAACCCAAAACTCCTCTCAGTCCAGATGCAACTGAAACTAATATAACTCAGCAGAATGAAGTAAACTCAATCACATCCTAAATTTCTAAAAACAAAGCCTATCAAATTTGTTATGGCCACTCAAACTGCAACTCTTTGCGAGTCTTTGGTTTTCAGACTCCAACTTCCAACTTATCTGCTTGGAAATAAATTCTGAAGGAGGTAAAAAGTATAAAATGAACACGCAATGCTGCCCAAGAGAATATCGAAATCCATAAGAAAATTATCCTGGAAAAACCACCTTAACCTGTCCTTTAATTGACACAACATTAGAATCAGAGACATCTTCACAGTTGATGCAAACACCCTAAACCAGCAAAAATGTCCTAAAATATGATGACAATATGTTGATCTTAAAACATGAACATGCATTACCATGACTGATGGGAATATTTAGAAGAGACGTACTAGGTTGGTGGATGGTATGAGGTGGGCCATAGCTTGCACTGTTCTACCCACTCTTCCTTTGACGATGCAGCATATTTGCAGACCTATTGCAAATTACCACGAATAAGCACAAAGAACAAAATCCCACTTTGCCATCACATAATGAAGTGAAATAACGCCATTTTCAGGTTACATGTTACAGGGAGTTCTTATGTAGTATATCTCCTTACAAGCATATTTGAATTACAAATATCTACTGATTAAGATAAGCATGATATGCAGAAAATAAAGCTTTACAATTTTATTAACAACTAATAGACTTTCCTAATATCAAATCATCTGTGCACTTTGAAAGATTTGAAAAGGATACACGCTTCCACCTAGCATTAGATAGAGTATGGCTTCTTTTCATGCCATAATGAACTTAAATGAAAACGAAAAATGATAAAAAAATTCAAGAGATGGAAACTTTGTTCAAATTCAGGATTTGAAAGCCAAATTGATCTATATATACAGTGACATCCCATCCAGCCACTGAAGTGCTATGTTACAGAATCTAATGCCAGTGACAATACAGATGTTTGCCGTTGCTTCATTATTATCGACCAGTAAAGATGTTCCAACTACTTACTTGAAAGTACAGTTCACCGCACAGACATAATAGAGCAAACAATAATAGTGTAAACAACCAATACCAATATGCTAAAAAAAAACGACCTATACCAAAGAAGCCCTCTTTGGCATAAATAGCCTGTGAAGCATTGAAAAAAAATATATATATACAAAGACCAAAAGAAATTCCCAGGCGAAGCCTATTTAGTGCACTTTAAACACAACTATACTTTAAACACAACTATACCTCCTTAAGCAGCAGAAAGGAGATCATTGCCAAAAACTCTTTTCAGCTAAGCGACACTTTGACGCAAACATATAACCCAATATGCATTAGTTACTTAAGTGAGATGTCTCATCCAAAAAAGAAAATGAGGGAGAATTTGTGAAATAAAATTTTCTAGAACTTGGAAAATGGGAGAAGAGAAAAGGCATGAACAAATGTCAAATATGCTAGCGGTTCATTGTCAAATACGCTAGGGTCCATGGTAGTGTAAGATGCTCTGTAAGTAAACATTATTGCTCATGGATACTATAACTTGTCAAGGCTGCATATGGTTCTCTCTACAAGTTGTTGAATATAAAGAAATATATGGGGAAATCAACATGAAATGCTAACAAGAAAACAACCCACTTTTGCCACAAAAGGACTCAACTGATAAGAATTAATCACATCCTTCACGTCACATGGAATTCCATCAAAATCACCATTTTTGGGAGCCAGGCATAAGATCACTGATAGCTGAATTTTTCCTGTCAAAACCATTACAACAACCAGACAGTTCAAGAAATCCATATGAAATCACTAAAAGAATCGTTGAAAAGCTGGGTAGATAAAAGATGATTTGTTAATGAAAAAATACAAACATCTATCCCGGGTTTCCATAAAAGGACCTTGCATAGGAATTAATTAGAAGATTCTTCGAGACAATTACCAGTTCATCCCCAAAAGCAAATTACCATATTTTGAGAGGGCTACTGTTTTGTTCGGTTTCTTGTTTTCTCGATTTTCTGATCTTTCCATCCTATTTACTTTCTGCTAATGTTCCTTATCTGCACATCGTGTGCAAAAGACATATTGGAATTCTATCCAATCAATTTTCATGATTGATAAGGGAAAAACAACAAACTGAGAACTGAAATTAACAAGCAATACGGGTTGTTTTCATAATCGTTCATCAGGTTTTTCAACGCCTTGCAGAGCTAATACATACTAGAAAACAAGCTATAGACCAGAAAACACTGGTAGCATTTGAGTATCATCAGATAACATTCTTCCTGAATCAGCCAATTTGTTTTCATAATAGTCCTTCAAAAGAATTTCCAGCAGTAGAAGGAGAAAATTTAGAATATGCATGCAGACTAGAGGAGGCAAGGAGCACCACTCATTTACCCCCACAATGTAAGCAAACCATCCACAAAAACCACAGCTTCATCACTCTCAAGTGTGGGTTAGGAGAAAGTCTCTTACAGAGATATTACACCGATGATGAGAACATGACTTTAAATATCTAATGCTGATTGATTTGCTATACTCAAGTTAATGACTTACCGTGCTTCCACTGCAGACAAAGCTCTCTCATAACTTTGGGGCTTAAAAATCCAGAAATAATTTCTTCGACCCGATGACAATTGACATGCATGGAGTCAGACGATTCTATTCCCTCTTTTATGCCTACTTAAAGAGCAGTAAATATGCAGGACTGATGTCTGAAGACTACACACGTGAGTATACACAACAGACATTTAATTCTTTGCATGAAATCGCTCCCGTTAAACGACCCTCACACAATGACAACAACATTGCAATGGCTTTTTAAACTTTTAAATGGTAACCCATAAACAAAAGGCGATAGAAACACCTGGTCAAGCAACTACTCGTATGCTCACTCTCTTATGCTCACTCAATGAGTAAGGCTCCAATCCTGATGACTAAAGCTCCAACTCACAATTTCCATCTTAATACTATAGAATGACATGCGCAGCAAAGACTGTTCCTCAAATTTCAAAGATGCAAGAAACCATGATGTTCAAATATCATCATCATTAATTGGCCAATCACACCAATAACAAACATAACACCATATGCTCATGAAAAAGAGTGTACCTCCTTCGAGACACTTCTTCTTCACCCGCTTCACGTGATGGAGGTCCTCCAACGGCGCAATTTGACTCAAACGCCTAACCGACAACCAAACAATCAACTCCCAAATTTGAGCGAAAAATCGAACCGGATACTGAAACAGCAAGGTCCGAGAAGCGCAGAACAGAGCTCAGTCCAACGTAAGACACCGAGATTGACCTGATGATTGTGTTCGTAAGCTTCGGCTGCTCAATCTGAGCGGCGACCACGTTCACTGCTTGCAGAAAAAAAAGCACATCAGCAAAAGTTCAAGTTCGGATTTTTCGCTCAGGATTCGGTCGGTCAGCTATGGAGAGGATAACCTGTGAGCTGCTGATCAGGCGGCACCGGCGGCCGGCCGGGGACGTGGACGATTCGCCACGCACCGCCGTCCTCGCCGCTCATCGTTCTTCGCGGCTATCTCCGGTCACCGACCGCCCGACGGGAGGTGATCGAGCACGGAAGCGGAGGGAGATCGCGAGCTCGACGGCGGCTGAACGAGGAAGAAGCTGGCGACCCTCTCGACGGAGATATCACTGGGCCTGATTGTGGGCCTGAACAGGCCCACTCACTTTCAAGCCCGTCCACTAAGACAAGCCCACATACTATGTTACAGTGGCTCTTGATTGATATTCTTTAAAAGATATTCCTTTTTTTTTTCCTTTTATAAGTATTAAATAGTACAGGATTTATCGTTTTCTTAACATTTGTATCGGGTTATCAGGGGTTATTCACACGGATAAGTAAAAAATAAAAAGACACTCAATAATAAAAAACAATATATAAATTATTGCAAAGATAAAACATTGTGGAATGCATCATGAGCAAGCGAAAGCGAATCCCTAATTATTATATGATGAAACAAGGGTTCCGCAAACTTTGACTCGTAGATATGATTTATACGGCAAATATGATTATGCAGTTGTAACGAATTGTATGATGCCGATGATGATGGTGATATATTAAAAGTTTCGGGAAAATTTCAAAGAATGACCTAAAGTGCCATAGTTTTCTCAAATAAATGGTCAAAGTGGATAGTATTTCAAATAGAATGAATACCCTAAAAAATCCCATACTGGTACACCTATAACAAATTTATCCAAAATTAATTTTTTGATAACAAAAAATCTCAAACTGTTGTACCCATGATAAATTTACCGTAAATAACCGCAAAAAATCATAAACTAGTATACTTGTGATAAATTTAACAAAAACTAATTTGTTTGACTGCTAAAAACCCGAAATTAGTATATTTGTGGCAAATATGCCCTCCATTAAATTGGATTGATACCAAAAAATGTTACAACTGTAACAAATAGAGAGTAAAATCTCAAACTGTATACCGGTTAACTATTAGTATAATCTAATTTAGTAATTTGACAATAAAATTTAACAGAAACTAACAAATGGTAAATTTATCATAAATATATCAGTTTGTGATAAATTTATCAAAGGTATACTAATTTGGGGTTTTTGGTGGTCAAAAAATTAATTTGGGGTATATTTGTCACAAATATATCAGTTTAAAGTTTTTTAGAGTATTAACCCTCTCAAATAAGGGCATAAAGTGACTAAATTATTTCAAATAACGGCATGAAGTGGCTAAATTGTTTCAAGTAAGGGCCTTTGGCCAGTGGTAACTTTTCCAATCATCGAAGAAATGGTATTTTGGTAAAAAAAATTGTAACTATAATTTTTAAATTTTTTTTAATCCTTTTTTAACTTTTTTTCCTCATCCCTTCCCCGGACATGGCTATCAACGGTCGACATAGGTCACCCTCGCCGACATCTAGCGAGGGTTGGTGAGGGACGCCCTCACCTAAGTCGAGCGAGGGTGTCCCTCCCCAGATCTGGCGAGGGCACCCCTTGCCCTTGCCAAGGTCGGGTAAGGGTCGTACTCACTTGCGCAAGTGAGGGTAGCCCTCACCGGGCGAGGGCTACTCTGCCCGACATCCCCGGAAGTCGATGGTGCTGAGTGAGGATCGCCCGGGTTATGCGACGGCTGGCGACCTCTGGCGAGGGTGGGCAACCCTCACCCAGATCTAGGAAAGGGTCACCACCCTCTTCCTCCTTTGGCGAGGGCCACCCTCGCCTTTGGTCAGATAGGTCATTAGCCCTCCCCTAGGTGCCGGCGACCCCATTGGCCTTCGTCGCCGCCTCACCAACGATGGGGTGGAGGTTAGACCCTCCTGTCTTTCTTTTCTTTCTTTTCTTTTTTTTTTTAGTTTTTTGAAAAGAAAAAAAAAAGAAAAGAAAGAAAAAGACAATTTTTAAAAAAATTAAAAAGACGAAATCGTTTTTCATATTTGGTGATTTCAGTCACTTCTTTGAAATTAATATATGCACTTTGAGCTCTTATTTGAAACAAGGTTCACTTTGGGGCCTCATTTGAGAGAATAAAGGTACTTTGGGCTCTTATTTAAAATAATGTCCATTTCGGGCTCTTATTTGAAATTTTCCCAAAAGTATATATAGAGATGGTTAACATATGATTTAACCTATACTAGATTACTACGATTGATACATAAAATGAAATTCCAACCAATTCTCTTTGGGTTGTCTTATTTTACAAAATAAACTTAATTACGTGCTACGATTATATGTACCCTAAAAAAAGTTTAGCAAATACTTCAAGCGAGAGTGGCTAAGGTAAGGGCTCATCCAATTTCATTTGGATAGTTGAGATCTGTGATAAGAGAAGAATGTAATATTCTGGACATTACCGAATGAAGAACACAAGACCCCTCTATATATAGGATGAGAATAAAGTTAGACTTAGGTATGATAAAAGTAAATTACAATTAACTCAACTCTAATGGAGACCACAACATCGCATCACGATTTATTGAAATAAAACCTTTTTGTTTCTTTAATTCACACCTAAAAGGTATATTCAAAATCCTCTGCCGCCTCTGTCACAATCGTCCTGTCCGCCACAACCAACCCTTCCACCGCAGCGCTTGCCTCCTCCATGGTGCTCTCTGCAGTGGTGGGGGTTGTAGCTGTTGCTGCCACCATTGTAGCCGCCTCCGTCTCCATAGTGGCAATCTCTCCTCTTCTTTTTCCATCAAGACCCAAACGAGTCATCCCCGTAGGAAAAAATAATCAACGACATGACGAGCAAGAACAACAGCATGAAGTTCACCCTGGTGCTTGCTGAAGTGACCCAATCTCTTGCCATTGGTTCAAAAACTTGACGTGTGAAACACGTGCAACGTACGTGCACAATCGGAGAAAATGATAGGGAAGATGTGTTTGGAGCAGTCAATAAAATGAGTTGGAAAAGGGCGAAGAGATGTCGTAATCAAATACCTAACCATGACATTCATTAAAAAGAAAAGAAAGAAAAGCATCGGGGGGAACAGTTCCACAAAATGCTGCTTCAGCCGTAAGCTCATATAATCCTGTAAGTGACTATAGCTATACTGGTGAGCCATATATATACATATATTTATATATACTTTCACTTAAGCCTAAGATATTTCATCCTCTCCTCCGCATCCTTGTTGTCCTCATTAGCTCTAGTTTCTGCCTCTACGCTGCCGGCGCCACCAACCCCACACATGCTTGATCATGGCCACTGCCAACATGGTCATCATCCCACCCAAATAACCCCTGCACTCATCACCATCACCAATGGCCTCAGTGGCCTCTCGGTCGGCCTCTTCTTCAGCCTCATTGGCCTCTCCCTCGGCCTCTTATTCAGTAAAAAGAGTGGACAGATCCAACGCTTCGTCATCCTTAACACTCGCATTCTCCTCCTCTTGCCCGGACTCCTTGCCATCTGCTTGATCCATAATGGGCTTACCCGCCTTGTCCTCCTCTTTCCTAGGCTTTTTGCCATCGTTAGCATCGTCACCCACCTCCTTCTCGTCTTTCCCAGAAGACTCCTCGCCATCTGCTTTATCCACAGTGGCCTCTTCCTCGGCCTTTTCTTCAGCAAAAAGAGTGGACATATCCAGCTCTAAGTCATCCTCATCACTTGCATTCTACTTCTCTTGCCCGGACTCCTTGCCATTTGCTTAATCCATAATGGGCTCACCCGCCTCGTCCTCCTCTTTCCCAGGCTTTTTGCCATTGTCAGCATCGTCACCTTCCTCCTCCTCATCTTTCCAAAAAGACTCCTCGCCATCTGCTTTATCCTCAATGGCCTCACACTGCTCGTCCTCATCTTGCCCATGCTTTTTTCTATCGTTAGCATCGTCAATGAAGGAGATGGGGAAGATGATAGCTACTGGGCATTTTTGTTGCAGATGTTCGATGAAAGATATGAAGAGCCATTTGGAATGGATGAAAGCTATCGAACATTTTTGTTGCGGATGTTCAATGAAGGAGAAGAATGAGAGAATGCAGGCACAATGACATAGCTAAACATGCATTTGCTGCAATGGAAGGATCTCACTTTATGTTAGAGTAACCCGCAAACCAAAAAAATGTTGGGATAGCAAATTTTTAAAAATCAGACTGCACGTCTAACGTACGTGCGATACACGTGCAACATATGTGCACATTCGAAGAAAATGACGGGGAAGATGTGTTTGGAGCAGTCAATAAAATGGGTTGGAAAAGGGCAAAGAGATATCTTAATCGAATACTTGAATAGAGATATTTTTAAAATGTTTTACCAATATCTTTGTTATACTGTTATCATGGATTTTTTTGATTTTCCATATAGCAGTTGCCAAGGACTTTGAGCAGTTGTCACATGAAGAGCCATTTGAGATGGATGATAGGTACCAGGCATTTTTGTTGCGAATGTTTGATGAAGGAGATGAAGAGCCATTTGTAATGGATGATAGCTATCGGACATTCTTATTGCGGATGTTCAATAAAGGAGAAGAAGGAGAGAATGCAGGCACAATGACATAGCTAAACATGGATTTGCTGTAATGGAAGGATCTCGCTCTATGTTAGAGTAACCCTCAAACCAAAAGAAGTTAAGATAGCAAATTTTTAAAAATCAGACTACACGTGCAACGTACGTGCACAATCGAAGAAAATGATGCGGAAGATGTGTTTGGAACAGTCAATAAAATGGGTTGAAAAAAAGGGCAAAGAGATATCTTAATCGAATACTTGAATAGAGATATTTTTAAAATGTTTTACCAATGTCTTTTTTATACTGTTATCATGGATTTTTTATTTTTATTTTCCGTATAGCAATTGCCATGGATTCTGAGCAGTTGTCACATGAAGAGCCATTTGGGATAGATGATAGCTACTAGGCATTTTTGTGGTGGATGTTCAATGAAGGAGATGAAGAGCCATTTGGAATGGATGATAGCTACTAGACATTTTTGTTGCGGATGTTCAACGAAGGAGAAGGAGGGAATGCTGGCACAATGACGTAGCTGAACATGGATTTGCTGCAATGGAAGGATTTCACTCTATGTTAGAGTAACCCTCAAACCAAAAAATGTTGGGATAGAAATTTTTATAAATCAGATTGCACGTGCAACGTACATGCACAATCGAAGAAAATGATGGTGAATATGTGTTTGGAGCAGTCAATAAAATGGGTTGGAAAAAGGCAAAGAGATATCTTAATCGAATACTTGAATAGAGATAATTTTAAAATGTTTTACCAATGTCATTGTTATATTGTTATCATGGATTTTTTGATTTTCCATATAGCAATTGCCAAGGACTTTGAGCAGTTGTCACATGAAGAGCCATTTGGGATAGATGATAGCTACCGGGCATTTTTGTTGTGGATGTGAAGGAGATGAAGAGCTATTTGAAATGGATGATAGCTACCGGACATTCTTGTTGTGGATGTTCAATGAAGGAGAAGAACGAGAGAATGCAGGCACAATGACATAACTAAACATGGATTTGCTGCAATGGAAGGATTTCGCTCTATGTTAGAGTAACCCTCAAACCAAAAAATGTTTGGATAGCAAATTTTAAAAATCAGGCTGCACGTGCAACGACATGCACAATCAAAGAAAATGATGGGGAAGATGTGTTTGGAACAATCAATAAAATGGGTTGGGAAAAGGGCAAAGAGATATCTTAATCGAGTACTTGAATAGAGATATTTTTAAAATGTTTTACCAATGTCTTTGTTATACTGTTATCATGGATTTTTTTTTTCCATATAGCAGTTGCCGTGGACTCTAAGCAGTTGTCACATGAAAAGCCATTTGGGATGGATGATAACTTCCGGGCATTTTTGTTGCGGATGTTCAATGAAGGAGATGAAGAGCCATTTGGAATGGATGATAACTACCGGACATTCATGTTGCGGATGTTCAATGAAGGAGAAGAAGGAGAGAATGCAGGCACAATGACATAGCTAAACATGGATTTGCTGCAATGGAAGGATCTCGCTCTATGTTAGAGTAACCCTCAAACCAAAAGAAGTTAAGATAGCAAATTTTTAAAAATCAGACTGCATGTGTAATGTACGTGCAATACATGTGTAACGTACATGCACAATCGACGGAAATGATGGGGAATATGTGTTTGAAGCAGTCAATAAAATGGGTTGGAAAAGGGCAAAGAGATATCTTAATCGAATACTTGAATAGAGATATTTTTAAAATGTTTTACCAATGCCTTTTTTATACGGTTATCATGAATTTTTTTTTTTATTTTTATTTTCCATATAGTAGTTGCCATGGGTTCTGAGCAGTTGTCACATGAAGAGCCATTTGGCATGGATGATAGCTACCGGGCATTTTTGTTGCGGATGTTCAATGAAGGAGATGAAGAGCCATTTGGAATGGATGATAGCTACCGAACATTCTTGTTGTGGATGTCCAATGAAGGAAAAGAAGGAGAGAATGCTGGCACAATGACGTAGCTAAACATGGATTTGCTGCAATAGAAGGATCTCGCTCTATGTTAGAGTAACCCTCAAACCAAAAGAAGTTAAGATAGCAAATTTTTAAAAATCAGACTACACGTGCAACGTACGTGCATAATCGAAGAAAATGATGAGGAAGATGTGTTTGGAACAGTCAATAAAATGGGTTTAAAAAAAGGGCAAAGAGATATCTTAATCGAATAATTGAATAGAGATATTTTTAAAATGTTTTACCAATGTCATTGTTATATTGTTATCATGGATTTTTTGATTTTCCATATAGCAATTGCCAAGGACTCTGAGCAGTTGTCACATGAAGAGCCATTTAGGATGGATGATAGCTACCGGGCATTTTTGTTGCGGATGTTCAATGAAGGAGATGAAGAGCTATTTGAAATGGATGATAGCTACCGGACATTCTTGTTGTTGATGTTCAATGAAGGAGAAGAACGAGAGAATGTGGGCACAATGACATAACTAAACATGGATTTGCTGCAATGGAAGGATCTCGCTCTATGTTAGAGTAACCCTCAAACCAAAAAATGTTTGGATAGCAAATTTTAAAAATCAGGCTGCACATGCAACGACGTGCACAATCAAAGGAAATGATGGGGAAGATGTGTTTGGAACAATCAATAAAATGGGTTGGGAAAAGGGCAAAGAGATATCTTAATCGAGTACTTGAATAGAGATATTTTTAAAATGTTTTACCAATGTCTTTGTTAACTGTTATCATGGATTTTTTTTTCCATATAGCGGTTGCCGTGGACTTTGAGTAGTTGTCACATGAAAAGCCATTTGGGATGGATGATAACTTCTGGGCATTTTTGTTGCGGATGTTCAATGAAGGAGATGAAGAGCCATTTGGAATGGATGATAGCTACCAAACATTCTTGTTGTGGATGTCCAATAAAGGAGAAGAAGGAGAGAATGCTGGCACAATGATGTAGCTAAACATGGATTTGCTGCAATGGAAGGATCTCGCTCTATGTTAGAGTAACCCTCAAACCAAAAGAAGTTAAGATAGCAAATTTTTAAAAATCAGACTACACGTGCAACGTACGTGCATAATCGAAGAAAATGATGGGGAAGATGTGTTTGGAACAGTCAATAAAATGGGTTGAAAAAAAGGGCAAAGAGATATCTTAATCGAATAATTGAATAGAGATATTTTTAAAATGTTTTACCAATGTCATTGTTATACTGTTATCATGGATTTTTTTGATTTTCCATATAGCAATTGCCAAGGACTCTGAGCAGTTGTCACATGAAGAGCCATTTAGGATGGATGATAGCTACCGGGCATTTTTGTTGCAGATGTTCAATGAAGGAGATGAAGAGCTATTTGAAATGGATGATAACTACCGGACATTCTTGTTGTTGATGTTCAATGAAGGAGAAGAACGAGAGAATGCGGGCACAATGACATAACTAAACATGGATTTGCTGCAATGGAAGGATCTCGCTTTATGTTAGAGTAACCCTCAAACCAAAAAATGTTTGGATAGCAAATTTTAAAAATCAGGCTGCACGTGTAACGACGTGCACAATCAAAGAAAATGATGGGGAAGATGTGTTTGGAACAATCAATAAAATGGGTTGGGAAAAGGGCAAAGAGATATCTTAATCGAGTACTTGAATAGAGATATTTTTAAAATGTTTTACCAATGTCTTTGTTAACTGTTATCATGGATTTTTTTTTCCATATAGCGGTTGCCGTGGACTCTGAGTAGTTGTCACATGAAAAGCCATTTGGGATGGATGATAACTTCTGGGCATTTTTGTTGCGGATGTTCAATGAAGGAGATGAAGAGCCATTTGGAATGGATGATAACTATCGGACATTCATGTTGCGGATGTTCAATGAAGGAGAAGAATGAGAGAATGCAGGCACAATGACATAGCTAAACATGGATTTGCTGCAATGGAAGGATCTCGCTTTATGTTGGAGTAACCCTCAAACTAAAAAATGTTGGGATAGGAAATTTTTAAAAATCAGACTGCACGTGTAACGTACGTGCAATACATGTGTAACGTACATGCACAATCGAAGAAAATGATGGGGAATATGTGTTTGAAGTAGGCAATAAAATGGGTTGGAAAAAGGGCAAAGAGATATCTTAATCGAATACTTGAATAGAGATATTTTTAAAATTTTTTACTAATGTCTTTTTTATACGGTTATCATGGATTTTTGTTTTTATTTTTATTTTCCATATAGCAATTGCCATGGGTTCTGAGCAGTTGTCACATGAAGAGCCATTTGGGATGGATGATAGCTACTGGACATTTTTGTTGCGGATGTTCAATGAAGGAGATGAAGAGCCATTTGGAATGGATGATAGCTACCGAACATTCTTGTTGTGGATGTTCAATGAAGGAGAAGGAGAGAATGCTGGCACAATGACGTAGCTAAACATGGTTTTGCTGCAATGGAAGGATTTCGCTCTATGTTAGAGTAACTCTCAAACCAAAAAATGTTGGGATAGCAAATTTTTAAAAATTAGACTGCACTTGCAATATACATGCACAATCGAAGAAAATGATGAGAAATATGTGTTCGGAGCAGTCAATAAAATGGGTTGGAAAAGGGCAAAGAGACATCTTAATCGAATACTTGAATAGAAATATTTTAAAAATGTTTTACCAATGTCTTTGTTATACTATTATCATGGATTTTTTTGATTTTTCATATACCAGTTTCCAAGGACTCTAAGCAGTTGTCACATGAAGAGTCATTTGGGGTGGATGATAGATACCTGACATTTTTGTTACGGATGTTCAATGAAGGAGATGAAGAGCTATTTGGAATGGATGATAGCTATCGGACATTCTTGTTGCGGATGTTCGATGAAGGAGAAGAAGGAGAGAATGCAGGCACAATGACATAGCTAAATATGGATTTGTTGCAATGGAAGGATCTCGCTCTATGTTAGAGTAATTCTCAAACCAAAAATTGTTGGGATAGCAAATTTCTAAAAATCAGGCTGCACGTGCAACGTACGTGCACAATTGAAGAAAATGATGGGGAAGATGTGTTTGGAGCAGTCAATAAAATGGGTTGGAAAAGGGCAAGGAGATATCTTAATCGAATAATTAAATAGATATATTTTTAAAATGTTTTACCAATATCTTTGTTATAGCAGTTGGCACATGAAGAGCCATTTGGGATGGATGATAGCTACCGGGTATTTTTGTTGCGGATGTTCAATGAAGGAGATGAAGAGCCATTTGGAATGGATGATAGCTACCAGACATTCTTGTTGCGGATGTTCAATGAAGGAAAAGAAGGAGAGAATGCAGGCACAATGACATAACTAAACATGGATTTGCTGCAATGGAAGGATCTCGCTCTATGTTAGAGTAACCCTCAAAGCAAAAAATGTTGGGATAGCAAATCTTTAAAAATCAGACTGCACGTGCAACATACGTGCAATACACGTGCAACGTATGTGCACAATCGAAGAAAATGATGGGGAAGATTTGTTTGGAGCAGTTAATAAAACGGATTGAAAAATAGCAAAGAGATATCTTAATTGAATACTGGAATAGAGATATTTTAAAAATGTTTTACCAATGTCTTTGTTATACTATTATCATGGATTTTTTTGATTTTCCATATAGCAGTTGCTATAAACTCTGAGCAGTTGTTACATAAAGAGTCATTTGGGATGGATAATAGCTACCGGACATTTTTGTCGCAGATGTTCAATGAAGGAGATGAAGAGCCATTTGGAATGGATGATAGCTACCGGACATTCTTGTTGCGGATGTTTGATGAAGGAGAAGAAGGAGAGAATGTAGGCAAAATGACATAGCTAAATATGAATTTGCTGCAATGGAAGGATCTCACTCTATGTTAGAGTAACCCTCAAACCAAAAAATGTTGGGATAGTAAATTTTTAAAAATCAGACTGCACGTGCAACGTATGTGCATAATCAAAGAAAATGATGGGGAATATGTGTTTGGAGCAATCAATAAAATGGGTTGGAAAAAGTCAAAGAGATATCGTAATCGAATACTTGAATAGATAGATCCGCCTGATGCATAACCACATCTCGACGCTGTTGCCGTGTTTGGGTCCCCACCATACCGAGTTTGCCCCGTTGCAGCACCAGCCCCAAGCCACCGCGGGATCCCGATGTTGGTTGCTGTTGCTGTCTCCCCCACGAGTCGCTTTTGCTCTGAAGCTCGAGAACCAACGCGAAATCGAAGCCGTCGTAGTGGAGTTTCCCCGTCGTGTTGGGCTGTCGTCGCTGCCACCGTGCCGACGCCGTGGACAGTAACGATGGATCCGTCGCCATTGTTCCCACCACAGTTGCTCCTCGAGAACCCGCAGCCGCCTATCGTTGTTGCCGCCGCTTTTTCCGAGGAACCAGCGGTTGCCGTCATTGTCGCCTCTTCCCCCCCAAAACCCTAGTCGCCGATCACTACGTTGCTGCCGTCGAGTCACCCCGGCGATGTCCTGACCAACCCCTCCTCGGCACCGCGGATTGTCAAACCCTAGGGCTCCGAAAATCCAGGTCGGACATGGGTCGGGTAGGGTTTCGTGGGAATCGGGTCGTCGATCGGATTCGAGTCGGATCTGGGTAGAGTTTTAGGGATCGGGTCGCGATTATGGACCGGGTCGGACTCAGATTGGCGTCCGGGTAGGTTTCCCCCCCGGGGTTGGGCTTGCGTGCTTGGGCCAGGCCTGCAACGTAGGCCGTCCGGTCCCCGAGTGGATGACCCGGTCGGTTCCAACTTGGGTTGGTTTTTTAATATTATGATAATATTTTAATAAAAACAAAAATAATTTATTTAAAAAAAATGTCCCATATTTTCCCAAAAAGTCCAAAAAATCGAAAAATTCCATGTTTTCCCAAAAATAAAAAAGAAAAATAGTTTATATTTTCAAAAAGACCAAAAAAGTCCAAAAAATGCCTTTTATATTCAAGAAAGGACCCAAAAAAAATGTTTTTTCTCCACAAATGCGTGAAAAATCCATTGCAAATCCAAAAGGTCTCAGGGTTTAAACAAGATTAGGTACCGGAAGGGCATTAGTGATTAACTAGTGTAATCAAGTTCTCAAACCTAGTTTCTCTGGTTGCGTAGGAGCAAATATTCCTCTCAATATTTCGCTTGGATTTCTAATTGACCCATCCTAAATTGATTAGTGGCGACTCCTATTTAAAATTAACTTACAGGTTAAAAAAAAAACTTGGACTATTAAGTCGTGAATTGGTGGACTTGGGAGAGTCCAGGCTAAGCCTAATGAACCTAGCCGAATCATTAGCCTCCACAGGCACCCATCCCTAATCAGGGGGGGCGGGGCGTAAAAAAAGAAAAGAGGTCGCGACAATTCTTTTTGCAGGTTTTCTAGTTCTACCCATTGTATATATTTAACATCATTTTGAGCATCATATGGTATTGCCCCCACTTTCACTGAATTTCAATCTACACAGGTTAGTTTTATGTCTATTTACTATGGGAGTCTTGTTTGTTTGATTTATGTGATTTTTCCATGAAGCAAGAATATCGATGAGCATCATGATTACGAAATAAAGTCTTGTAAGCACATGCATATGCTGTTTCTGGTAACTTAAATACATGAGTCAACATGCTATACTGTTATCAACGGGAACAAGGGGAAAGAAAAAATTACTAAAATAATTTGTGGATAAACTAGACTAAGCATATTTCCTTTGGTAACTGAAGTCTTAATACTGAAATGTAGCAAAAGCCACGTGTCTTTGGCTTGGTTGATGCGAGAAAAGCAAGCAATGTAGAGCTTTTCACACATATAAAGGTTAAAGACAATGGAATTCTTGGTGTTTGGTTGACCTTGTTGTCATAGGGATGAGATTGGTCTGGGGGAGGAAGGTGCTCCCAATGGATGCATCATAACCATCTTCTGATGAGGTGGTCATTGTTAAATTTAATAGATTGTCTACTTTTATTGCTTGCATTGCAAGCCATGATAAATAGATGTCTCGGATTTTGGTTTATTTGGTTGTAATTTGGTTTTGCCTTCTAGTTAGTTTGCACTGAGTTGAAAGGGAGGTTTCTAGATTTACTATTTCATTCTTACTGTACTATCTACACTTCTAGATTCTTTAGGACACAGAATCTGTTGTTAAGTACTTATGATGTAGGTCATGGTGGAAGATGTGATGTGAATCGTTGCGGAAGGATCGTTCTACGAAGGCCCGGATAGTGCAAATTGCAAACCTCGACCTCTAATTGAACTTGTGATTGGCAATCTTGGTATGAACATGACATGTTGACAAACGCGTGTCAACCAAACCAACGTTAGAGACATTACGAGCGAAAGAATTCTCTATATCGCTCAATAAGTCGAATCGACCGTCACAAGGGAACCTTGATAAGGTCAAGTCTTCGAAAGAACAGTAGAAGAAAATCTTTCAATTCTTTTCCTCAAAAATGAAAATATATCTCCTAAAGAAATTTGGCCAGTCCTTAATATAGGCTTTCCAACCACCACACAAACCCTAAAACCAGCCCTATAAATCTAATGCGTCATATTCGAGAATATGCCTAAATAAGAAGATATTTTTTTTATTCGGTCAAATATTTGGTGACCAAATAATCAAATTGCGCCAAGATTTCCAAGATTCTTCAAGATTTGATCCAAGGTCATCTCCATGCCAAAGATCATGAACCATGACGCCAACAGCTTGCCTAAATTGCTTGGTCCGCGCTCGAGTGATTGAACCAGTCGGAATAGATAACGGGTCCCTAGCACCTCCTCCTCGATATGGCTCGATGTCCACATCATTCCCTCCCCCGTGCAAAGGATTTGCCCTCAAATTATCACTTGCATCGAAAAGAGTCAAGTTAGAAACATTAAATGTAGCACTTACGTCATACTCACCTGGAAGATCAAGCTTGTAGGCATTATTGTTAACTCTTTCCAACACCATGAATGGTCCATCCCCTCGCGGTAATAACTTAGAATGTTGTTGCTTAGGAAATCGCTCTTTGAGCATATGAACCTAAACCCAATTGTCGGGTTCAAACACCACTTCCTTGCGCCATTTGTTGGCTTGCCTTGCATATTGCTTAGTCTTGCACTTAATATTTGCGCGCGTCTTCTCATGCAACGCCTTGACAAATTCTGTCATGCCTCGATCCTCCGAGCGTGTGCCCATCCCTTGGTGGTCGATTTAAATTGCGATATTCCAGGATGCGTCGCCGACCCATTCATTTAAATTCACATGCGGAAACGAATTACTAATCCCCTTACCACAACAAATGTGGGATAGAAAAGTAGGACAACAAATTTCAAATCAATCAACCCAGTTTTTATAAACAATCTGGTTTACAAACAGATGCCAACTCTAGGGTCTAAGTACGGGAGGACTATCTTCAAAAAGAACTTCTGAGCCACCCATGCTCCTGACCTTTCCGCCTCAAGCTCCAGATTCTTCACCCTAGGGACCTGAAAAGTTGAGCCCACGATGCGATGAGACAATGTCTCAACAAGTTCACTCCCTAAGCTTTGACTAGGAAGGAAATACGCCCCAAGGGTTACCTAAGCACAAGCACAGGTTAGAGGACTTACCTTTGCTTCAGATCATTCCTACAAGTCAGTATAATTCATATAATCATCCAATCATTTCAATTTAGATCAAACATCGATCAGTCGACTTACTCAACTCCATAACATCAATACCATCGAAACAATTCGATCAAATCGAACATTGCTCACTCTAAGTTGACAACAGATGGTATAGCTCATCGAAGCTGATCAAGTATACTGCTCACTCTAAGCCAATATATTAAGGCCCGTAGGCTGATATAATATACTAATAATGCTCACCAAAGCTGTGCGATACTTAATGCTCACCGAAACTATGCAATACTTAATGCTCACCGAAGCTATGCGATACTTAATGCTCACCAAAGCTGTGCGGTACTTAATGTTCACCAAAGCTGTACGATACCTAATGCTCACCAAAGCTGTAAGATACTTAGGGTATACTGCTCACTCTAAGCTAACATATCAAAGCTCGCAGGTTGATATAGTATACCATTCTAACTAACCAACAATTTCACAATTCTTATCATACCCGATGAAAATAATCGTGTGTGGGTACACAGTCGGCCTTAGCCAAAATACAATATTTTCCTTTTTGAAAATCCCACCATTTAATGTAGTCTACCAGAATATTTTTGGCATTATAAACTGACGTCCGGTGTTTCCCGATTAAATACTAAAAATACTCAATTTTGGGATAAATTCCCAAAATTACAAATATCACTCAAATAGCACAAAATAGCAGTCAATTAAATAAACCAATCACACCATTGCAATCAGTACGAAATTCCGATCACCAGTTATCCTGGTCTAATTTTCGAAAATAATAATTAATTAATTACGAAAATTAATTAAATAAATACCAATAAATAACAAAAATGCACACTTAGGCTAGAAAAGCCTAATTAAATATCGAAACGGGTCCGGAAAATTTCCGAACCTATCTAGATAAATAATACGACCTATATAATTGCTAATTACACTATTTTAACCACCTAACATGCATAAACGATTAATTAAATCGCTAATCCGTTCTAACTAACCACCTAATCCAAGATTAACCTAAATTAATCAACTCTTAAGCATCATTAACTCCATAAGCAGAGTTTAGTGAGTAAACTCACCGGTTTAACGATCCGGTGAGTCCACGGCGACGGTGAAGGCGACTCGGAGACGGGCGACAAACTTCGAAGCGACGGCACCAACGGAGCCAAACCAAGGCCGTAATTAGCCCCGCAAAGCTCACGGTTGAGCTGGGTTTCTGCTTCTATGCTGCTGACCTTACTGTTTCGGTGGAGATGGGCCGTCATGTGGCTGAATGGAGCGGCCCGTGAAGAAAACGGGCGAGAGATCGAGGGACGGGAGCTGCTGGCAGCTGAAGCTTGGAGAGGCGCGGGCTGCTTCCTGCCGGGGTTGACTTCAACGCCTGGGATCGTGGGGCTAGTTTTGGACTGGTAGGGCAGGAGCTGGGGAAATCGGTGGAGGTGGGGCACTACTGCTAGTCAACATCAAAGGGTCAATGGGGCGTCAATGCTGCTGGTCTTTGTGGCAGCGTGAGAGAGGCAGCTGGACCAAAGATCGGTGGAGACGTAGAGTGAAAGTGGAGAATTCGAGCTTCAAGGGGAAAAGAAAGAAAAGGTAGAAGCTGAAAGGGAAGGGCTCGGTTTGCTTGGCTTGCGAGAGAGATATTGGTGTGTTCAAAGTAATTAAATGCTATGCTAGAAATTTTGAGGATAGAAAGAATATGTAAGTGATGACAATAGAGTAGCAAAAAATGCAAAAGTTACTGAATAAGGTGTGTCATTCCAATCAGTTAGATTTGGAGCTGAAGGAATTTTAATTAGAAAAAGCTATACGAACTCAATGATTTGATGGGACAAAACTCAAAGTTTAGAGGATTTGGTTGGAAAAAAAATGCCCAAACTTAGGGATCCAAAGTATAGTTTTATCATTTTAATGAAGCATACGGGGAATATGAAACAAGTTGACTTACCCTTCAAATAAGGACACGTCGTGAAACAAGTTTGAATTACAAGGATAACTGAGATTATGCAACTTTGCCAATAACATGGACTAGCATGAACTCGAAGAAGAGCGAGAGACAGAGAGATTAGCATGATTCCCAAGACCTGTGACATCCAGATTTTTCAACTCCGTCTTCTACTGAATAAATCAGGCGTTTTATTGACGCGCCTATATGGGCTATTCTCAGAACTAATCATTCTTGAGATAACTAGACTATCTTGGAAAATCATTAAGAAAATTTAAGGCAATAGACCTGAGAAATTGATCAAGAATCGGCTTCTCGAGTGTCTCCCTCTTTAGAGGCCATTACCGCACAGTTAAAAATTGATTTGAAATCAGAGATAGACTAGTTGGACAGAGATGTGTGGCTAATCGTGGGTGACACCACTAAATCGGAAAATTCTCGTCGGCCGGCACTAGACTGATTTTCTTATTGTTTTGGTACCCTGTGTCCGTATTTGGATCCTCGAGATTTTTATGACAACCAAGAGTCACCAATGAGTTGAGTGGATTCATTGTGGCTCGAAGAAAATCGACCACGGGTTATTTGCATTAAAATTTTCTGAAAGTTGCCAAGTAGCCTAGGTCAAGCTAAAAAGTGCCAAATTGAAATTAACTGTGAATTCAAGTTCGATTTCAAAAATTGAAGTTTCTGTCATGTCACAATAAATTCTAGGAGTATCGTCTCAGTCTCAGAAGATTTTTCTGACACCCGACACTTTTTGGGAAAAAGTCGTCGCCGGGTTGTTTTTGTGCAGAAAAAGCCGGTGATTATTTTTTATTGCAAAATTGGGAAGTAAGATGGATATATGGGTGAGGAAAAATGCTAAGATGATCAATGAGGCATCAATTGATTTTATAGAAGCCATTTGAGGTTGAATTGAGGAGAGACAAGTGTCCAATTGAAGAGAGATGGTGCCAATTTCGTAGCTCCCCCATACCCTAGCAAAATTGGACCATTTGAGAGGTTGTATGGGATGTGTTGGTGGCCAATTCTCAGCCATGGAAGGTTGGCTTCTTGGACAAGCCTTGAGGGGGACAAAACTTTGGAAAAACAAGGCAATGGGGCCCTGTCTCCCCTCTCTTCCTCTTGGCCGGCCACATTTCCTCTCCTCCCCTCCATTTGTGCGAAAATCAGCAGCTAACAAGTAGAGGAGTTGCAGCCGCCACGCCTAGACGCCGCAGCCACGCCGGACCGCCGTCCGCTCCACCGGTCGAGCCACCGCCTCCACCCGCGCCAGTTGCATGCCATCCACCCCTTGGCCGCTCCCCTCTCGCCACCCAACGACTGTGTGGGTGCTGTGGAAGCCTAGCCGGGGCTATCCTTAGTTGTTTCTTGGCCGGTAAACCTTCCTCTAGGCCCGGTTTGGCCTATTCCTTCATTCCCGACCCTCACTACACCAAACCGAGTTCATTTCCTTCAATTTGCAGCCAAGACCAGCAAACAAAAGTGTGGGTTTCTAGCCACCTTGTGGGCTCGATTTGAGGTGGTTCTAGGCCTCGTACCCTAGGCTCGCTTCGAAGAAAAACGTCCCTAACGATGTTCTCGACGTTTCGATCCGAGCGGATTGTTAAACGGGTGAGTTTAGCTCACTAATCCTTGCTTAGTTTGCTAATGATACTTAATGGTTGATTAGTGTTAATTAAGTAGGATTAGGTGGTTAGGTTAGAGTAGATTAGTGATTATTAATTAATTGTGATGCATGTTAGGATTATGGTTAATGCATTTAGCTAGAGGATAGCCTATATTATTTATTGAATGTATCTCGGGATTTTTCCCGACCCGTCTCGGGCTCCAATTAGGCATTATGGGCCTAAATTGGATTTTTGGTAATTATTTATTAATTTTCGAATTTAATTTAATTAATTATTTATTTTCCGGAAATTCAACCGGGATGGCCGGTGATTGGAATTTTGTACTAATTATCATGGTGCAGTCCGTTTATTTATTTAAGCTCTACATTGTGTTGAATTGAATTGATTGTGAAATTTTAGGAATTATTCCTAAATTGTTTGAAATTGAGCAATTGATTGGTAGATGGCTGAGTATGGGTATATAACGCCAGTAATGCTTTGATGGGCTATAGAGTAGAGAGAATTGTGAAAGTGAACTGGAAATACTCTTGGCTGAGACCAATTAGGTACGATGTTATTAGACATATGTGGTTCGGTGATCAAGGATATCACTGGTGAAAATGGCGACTTAAAGAACGCACGTAGATGACTTATGGACATAGGTGGTTCGGTGATAGGGAATATCACTGGTGAAAACGACCCCTTAAAGAACACATGTTGCTGTCTATTACATACATCACGTTGGCGAAAATGACGCCCTAGATAAGACACGTGGTTCAGTGATTAAGGGTATCATTGGTGAAAACGGCGCCTTAAAGAATGCACAGTATCGGTGATCGGTATGTCATTTGGCGAAAACGGTGCCCGAGAAAATATGTGTGGTTTAGTGACTAGGTGTACCATTTGGAAATCATGGTATGAGTGGGAATGACCTAGAGACGGTCCGACTGACATGTAATCGACTAGGTCAATTGATCAAGGATTTGGTCTAATGTCATGAATTGATTGAATATTTGATGTGATATATGAGGCATTTGTGTATAACCTTGAATTGCAGGTTGTGACTGAGGCCAAGGTAAGTCATTTGACTCGTGCTGTGCTTAGGCAACCGTGTAGCGTATTGGTTTACTAATTGAGTCTTAGGGGGTAGAACTTGCTGAGACATTGTCTCACTGGTTATTATATAACCATTTCAGACTCCTAGATGGCAGTATCTCCACCTCCTCGTCCTCCATGCATTTTGGTATTCACCCTCACCCGGAGATCCACTTCCACATACGTATTGGTCAAGTCAATCGGAGTACATTTTAGTCAAGTTGACATAGGTTGACATAGGAGAAAACGCCCTGAGATCCCATGATTATCGATCTTGGTATCGTGAGTATTATGACGGGCGAAGAGAGGGACCCATTCTAGAGAGTGATGTGCCTGTCTACGTTCTGGAAGAAGCATTTAGGGAGGGTACAACAGACCATAAGGATGGGTCGGTTGTGGATGTTAAGGAGCCGACACTTGAGGCTAAAGCTCACACTCTTGTGTACTCGATTGATGATGACAATTGGAATGGAGATGACGGTGAGATCGTGGAGCAGGAAGAGGAATGGCAGGAGGATGAACCCATGGAGGAGGTACCTGAGGATGAACCGGCAGCTGAAGCCGAGGATGAGCCTGAAGAAGAAGAAGATGAAGAGCTAGAGGAAAACGAGCTCAGTGAAGAAGAATCAGAGGAGGATGATCTCGAGGAAGACCCTAAGTATAACCCAGATGAGGATTGGGATCCCATTCCTTTTGTGAACCCTGTATATGTGTAGATAAGTGTGAGACTAGAAAGTTACGAATAGTATTGTAAAATATACTATCTAGTTTGTTTGTATAAAAGTGTGGTTGTGAATTTCAATATGAAAAATATAGCCTGCTTTTCTATCCCATTGTTTTATTGTCTGGGGATTTATTATATGCTTCCGCATGCGTATTAAAATGAAAGGGTCGGCGATGCGTTTTGGGACGTCGCTAGTAATCGACTAGGTGAGGGATGGGTACGTGTTTAAGGATCGGGGCGTGACATCCCGTTTAAGTGGTATCAGAGCGAAGTTCAAGATTGGAGTGATAAGGAGCGTTGACCATGGGATAGTTGGTAGGAAAGGCTTTTAAATTCACAACTAGTGCATGTCTGTGGTAGCTGAGTGCTAGAATTCCTTGTTGTTTGGGTCACTCTTTTTCTAATTCATTATGGAATTAGAAGCGGTATCAGTTTGTAAAGCTGAGCCATGAGTGACCAGGAGCCGAGAACTCCTACCAAGAGGACTAGTAGGGCTGTATTTTGGGGTAGAGCACCGACTCGAGTCGGTACCCGAGAAGGCCGTGGTTGAGCGCCATCACAGGCTAGCGTGAGTGGAGTGATTCCACCGGTTGTAGATGCCGGGGTAGCAACGCCTAATGATCCCAGAATAGAAGGGATCATGTGTGCACTGGAAGTAATGGGTACAAGAATAGATCAGCAAGCCGCTACTATTGAAGCCGTCGCTCAGGCCGCCGCTATAGCTGCTGTTGCTGCCGCCGCTGAGGCCGCCCTTGCAGTTGCACCTGCCGTTGTTCCTGCCGCCGTGAATGTGGAAGGTCCACTGGGGATTGTGGTTGCTGCAAGACCAATACATAAGCTGGTGGAGCAATTTCTAAAATTGAACCCATCTTTGTTCACCGGGACAGGATATCCCAAAGCTGCTACTTTATGGGTTCAGAAGTTGAGAAAGCGTTTGCACTGTTGATGTGCAACGAGACTGAGAAAGTAGTCTTAGCAACTTATCGACTGGAGGGAGTTGCGAACACTTGGTGGATGACTACTCGAGAAACGATCTTTCCAGAAGGCGTTGTTTAGGAGTGGAACACTTTTCTCAAAGCCTTCAACGATAAGTATTTCTCCGAGACCGCCAGGGAGGTGAAGATGGCCAAATTTCAACGTCTTCGCCAAGGTTCCCTAACTGTTGATGAGTATGAGGCGAAATTCACTGAACTTTTGCGATACGCCCTAGTGCTAATAGAAAACCCAGTAAACCAAGTGAGAAGGTTTAAGGATGGGATCAGACCAGACTTGAGGAGCATACTAATCTCCTTAGATCTGAGGACTTACAACGACATATATCGGAGAGCTCAGAAAATTGAGAAGGATCAAAATGACAGAGCTACCTCATCTAGGTCGAGGTTTAGCTCTCATCGAGAAAATATTCGCTAGGGAAAAAGACCCATGCCTGGAGGTAAATCCCATGCTCCACCCTTCAAGAGGAGTGGATTCAGTAGGATCTGATGCCTAGTAGTATGGGTATATGTCGCTTCTGTGGAAGACGACATGGGTCAGCACCGTGCCTAGCAAGAATGGGTACGTGTTTCGAATGTGGCCAACAAGGTCACATTGCAAGGAATTGTCCAAGAAAGCAAAGAGGACAACTGCAGCTACCACCGCCACCACCAATGAGACAGATAAGAGAGTATGCCCCTTAAAATGCACCGCAAGGAGGATAGCTGAGACCTCCAGTTCAGGGCACAATGTATGCGATTACACAGGGTCAGGCAGAAGCTGCGCCTGATGTGATCACATGTATGGTTTCACTCAACGACCAGCCTGCTTATGCTTTGTTCGATCCGGGAGCAACCCACTTTTTTATTGCCGAGCAGTATGTTAAGTTGATAGGAGTTAGTCCTATATTATTGGAGTCGGCAATTTGCATATCTATGCCCTTGAAAGATAAAGTCATTGCTGCTTTGGTTGTTCGGGGTGCAAGTTAGTGATTGGTGAGCGAGTGGGAAAAATAGATCTATTAGTCCTAGCCATGTATGATTTCAATTTAATAATTGGCATGGATTGGCTCACCAAGCAAAGAGCTAAAATGGACTGCTATTGCAAAATGATTCAGTTTGACCCGTTAGAGGGTGAGAGCTTCGAGTTTGTAGGAAGTCAAGGAGGACCCTCGATTGTCTTGATCTCATCGCAAGAGACAGCTCGTTTGTTAGATGAGGGTTGTCAAGGGTACCTGGCAACTGTCATGGATACGACAGTTAAGGAACTGAAAGTGGAAGACATTTCATTGTGCAAGAATTTCCAGATGTCTTTCCAAAAGAATTGCCAGGATTACCGCCAGAAAGAGAAATCGAGTTCATGATCGAACTAGCTCCAGGGACAGAGCCGATCTCTAAAGATCCTTACGTGATGGCATTATCTGAGTTGAAGGAATTGAAGGTGCAGATGCAAGAACTATTGGATAAAGGATTTATTTGTCTTAGTGTATCACCTTGGGGAGCACCAGTTCTGTTTGTAAAGAAGAAAGATGGTTCGTTGCGTCTGTGCATCGACTACCGACAACTCAACTAGGTAACCATTAAGAATAAGTATCCCCTTCCAAGGATGGACGACCTGTTCGATCAGTTACAAGGAGCGTCAATATTCGCGAAAATTGACTTAAGGACGGGATATCATCAGCTGAGGATTAAGAAGGGGGACATTCCTAAGTCGGCATTTCGTACTCGGTATGATCATTACGAGTTCACAGTGATGCCATTCGGGTTGACGAATGCTCCAGCTGCCTTTATGGATTTGATGAACATAGTATTCAAGGAATATTTGGATCAGTTTATGATCATGTTCATTAATGATATCTTGGTCTATTTGAGAAGTGATGAAGAGCATGAGAATCACTTGAGATTGGTATTGGAGAAGCTGAGAGTTGACCCGTGTTGTGTTTTTAGGTCATGTGATTTCTGGAGAAGGAATCTTCGTCGACCTGAGCAAGATAGAAGTCGTGATCAAGTGGCCGAGACCGACTACAGTGACAGAGATCAGAAGTTTTCTGGGATTGACAGGTTATTACAGACGGTTTGTGGAAGGTTTCTCATCGTTAGCATCACCTCTAACAAAACTCTTGAAGAAAGAAGAGAAATTTGTATGGTCAGCCAAGTGCGAGCGTAGTTTTCAAGAGCTGAAGGAAAAGATGATTACTGCACCTGTACTAATAATTCCATCTGGTCATGGAGAATTCGAGATCTATAGTGATGCGTCATTCAAAGGACTGGGTTGCATGTTGATGCAACATGGTAGGGTTGTTGCATACGCTTCTAGCTAGTTGAGACCTCATGAGAAAAATTACCCGACGCATGACTTAGAGCTCGCAACTATTATATTTTCCCTGAAGATTTGGAGACATTACTTGTGTGGGGAAAAATTTTAGATCTTCACAGACCATCAGTGTCTTAAGTATCTGTTCTCTCAGAAGGAGTTGAACATGAGACAACGCAGATGAATGGAATTGCTGAAAGACTACGACTGTGATATCCTATATCACCCAGGGAAGGCGAATAAGGTCGCCGATGCTTTGAGTCGAAAGTCATCAGTTGCTCAAATCTTGATAAAGGAGTGGAACTTGATCGAGAGGGCTCGAGATTCGGTCTTCAAGTTTGAGGTAGGCCACCTTTCGAGTTTCATGGCCACCCTCAGAATTGAACTGGATATCCAGGTTAGAATCAAATTACTCCAACCGACAGATCTAGATGTACAGAAGATTCTTTAGGAGGACACTGAGAAAAGAAAGGCTGACTTTCAGATTGCTGATGACGAGACACTAAGGTTCCGAGGACGTTTGGTTGTACATGACGATGTAGAGCTTAGAGAAGAAATTTTATTTGAAGCACATCGTAACAGTTACAACATTCATCCTAGAAGCACTAAGATGTATCAAAATCTGCGCCAACACTATTGGTGGTTAGGTATGAAGGCGGACATCGCTAAACATGTGGTCAAGTGTTTGACATGTCAGCAAGTAAAAGCTCAGCATTGCAAGCCGGGGGGACTTCTGCAACCTTTTGCGATCCCAGAATGGAAATGGGAGCATATCACGATGGATTTCGTGACCGAACTACCAATGAGTCAAAGAGGGAATGATTCGATTTGGGTGGTAGTCGACAGATTGACAAAGTCAGCTCACTTCATTGCAGTTCGAAAAGACCTCAGTTTTGATAGGCACGCAGACCTGTACGTATGTCAAGTGGTTCAAATGCATGGAGTGCCGGTTACGATAACCTCAGACAGAGACCCAAGATTTACCACCGCTTTTTGGAAGAGCTTACAAAGTGCTCTAGGTACGAAGTTTCAGTACAGTACGACATATCATCCTTAGACGGATGGTCAGTCTGAGAGGACAATTCAGACCCTCGAAGACATGCTGAGCTTGTGTGATAGGCTTCAAAGGAAGTTGGGAAGATCAGCTTCACCTGGTGAAATTTGCCTACAATAACAGTTATCAGCAAAGCATCCAGATGGCTCCATTTGAAGCATTGTATGGCAGAGTGTGCAGAACACCAGTGTGTTGGGATGAAGTTGGGGAAAGGAAGATAACAGGCCTAGAGTTGGTCCAGCAATCAGCGTGGCAGCAATCAGAGGCAGATTAAAGACAGCGCAGAGCAAACAGAAAAGTTACGCAGATGAGCACCGGAGATCATTGGAATTCCAAGTTGGTGATCACGTTTTTCTGAAGGTGTCACCAATGAGGGGAACTTCGTGCTTTGGAAAGAAAGGCAAACTGAGTCCGAGGTACGTAGGTCCGTTTGAGATTCTTGAAAGAATCGGGACCTTAGCGTATCGTTTTGCATTGCCACCAAGATTGGCGCAAGTGCACGACGTCTTTCATGTGTTGATGTTGAGGAAGTACGAGCCTAACTCGACACACGTGCTCAATTTTGAGGAATTGGACGTGGATGACAGAGTGTCATACGTGGAAAGCCCAGTCCAGATTGTGGACAGAAAGGAGCAAGTGCTGTGTACAAAGACCATTCCGTTGGTCAAAGTAGTCTGGCAACACTACGGTACTGAAGGAGAAACATGGGAGACTGAAGAGTCGATGAGAGAATTGTACCCCCACCTTTTTGCATAAGTTTGTAATGTTTAAATTTCGAGGACGAAATTTTTTATAAGAGGGGAAGAGTTGTGACATCCAGATTTTTCAACTCCATCTTCTACTGAATAAATTTGGCGTTTCATTGACGCGCCTATGGGGCTATTCTCAGAACTGATCATTCTTGAGATAACTAGACTATCTGGGGAAATCATTAAGAAAATTTAAGGCAATAGACCTGAGATCTTGATCAGGAATCAACTTCTCGACCGTGTCTATCTTTAGAGGCTATTACGACACGGTTAAAAATCGATTTGAAATCAGAGATAGACTGGTCGGACGGAGATGTGTGGCTAATCGTGGGTGACACCGCTAAATTGAAAAATTCTCGTCGGCCGGCACTAGACTGATTTTCTTATTGTTTTGGTACCCTGTGTCCGTATTTGGATCCTCGAGATTTTCACGACAACCGAGAGTCGCCAATGAGCTGAGTGGATTCATTGTGGCTCGAAGAAAATCAACCATAGGTTATTTGCACTAAAATTTTCTGAAAGTTACCCAGTAGTCTAGGTCAAGCTAAAAACGTGCCAAATTGAAATTAACTGTGAATTCAAGTCCGATTTCAGAAATTGAAGTTTCTGTCATGTCACAATAAATTCTAGGAGTATCGTCTTAGTCTTAGAAGATTTTTCTGACACCTGACACTTTTTGGGAAAAAGTCGTCGCCGGGTCGTTTTTGTGCAGAAAAAGCTAGTGATTATTTTTTATTGCAAAATTGGGAAGCAAGATGGATATATGGGTGAGGAAAAATGCTAAGATAATCAATGAGGCATCAATTGATTTTACATAGGCCATTTGTGGTTGAATTGAGGAGAAACAAGTGTCCAATTGAAGAGAGATTGTGCCAATTTCGTAACTCCCCCATACCATAGCAAAATTGGACCATTTGAGAGGTTGTATGGGATGTGGTGGTGGCCAATTCTTAGCCATGGAAGGCTGGCTTCTTGGACAAGCCTTGAAGGGGACAAAACTTTGGAAAAACAAGGCAATGGGGCCCTTGTCTCCCCTCTCTCTTATCCTCTCTCCCTCTCTTCCTCTTGGCCGGCCACATTTCCTCTCCTCCCCTCCATTTGTGTGAAAATCAGCAGTTGAGAAGTAGAGGAGCTGCAGCCGCCACGCCTGGATGCCGTAGCCACGCCGGACCGCCGTCCGCTCCACCGGTCGCGCCATCGCCTCCCACCCGCGCCAACTGCATGCCATCCGCCCCTTGGCCGCTCCCCTCTCGCCACCCAACGACTATGTAGGTGCTGTGGATGCCTAGCCGGGGCTATCCTTAGTTGTTTCTTAGCCGGTAAATCTTCCTCTAGGCTCGGTTTGGCCTATTCCTTCATTCCCGACCCTCATCGCACCGAACCGAGTTTATTTCCTTCAATTTGTAGCCAAGACCAATAAACAAAAGTGTGGGTTTCCAGCCACCTTGTGGGCTCGATTTGAGGTGGTTCTAGGCCTCGTACCCTAGGCCCGCTTTGGAGAAAAACGTCCCTAGCGACGTTCCCGACGTTTCGATCCGAGCGGATCATTAAACAGGTGAGTTTACCTCACTAATCCTTGCTTAGTTTTCTAATGATGCTTAAGGGTTGATTAGTGGTAATTAAGTAGGATTAGGTGGTTAGATTAGGGTAAATTAGTGATTATTAATTAATTGTGATGTATGTTAGGATTATGGTTAATGCATTTAGCTAGAGGATAGCCTATATTATTTATTGAATGCATCTCAGGATTTTTCCCGACCCGTTTCGGGCTCCAATTAGGCATTATGGGCCTAAATTGGATTTTTGGTAATTATTTATTAATTTTCGAATTTAATTTAATTAATTAATTATTTTCCGAAAATTCAACCGGGATGGCCGGTGACCGGACTTTTGTGCTAATTATCCTGGTGCAGTCCGTTTATTTATTTAAGCTCTACGTCGTGTTGAATTGAATTGATTGTGAAATTTTAGGAATTATTCCTAAATTGTTTGAAATTGAGCAATTGATTGGTAGATGGCCGAGTATGGGTATATAGCGCCGGTAATGCTTTGATGGGCTATAAAGTAGAGAGAATTGTGAGAGTGAACTGGAAATACTCTTTGGTTGAGACCAATCGATACGATGTTATTGGACATACGTGGTTCGGTGATCAAGGATATCACTGGCGAAAATGGCGCCTTAAAAATGCACGTAGATGACTTATGGACATAGGTGGTTCGATGATTGGGAATATCACTGGTGAAAACGGAACCTTAAAGAATACACATTACTGTCTATTACATACATCACGTTGGCGAAAACGACGCCCTAGATAAGACACGTGGTTCGGTGATTAAGGGTATCACTGGTGAAACGGTGCCTTAAAGAATGCACGGTGTCGGTGATCGGTATGTCATTTGGCGAAAACGGTGCCCGAGAAAATATGTGTGGTTTAGTGACTAGGTGTACCATTTGGAAATCATGGTATGAGTGGGAATGACCTAGAGACGGTCCGACTGACATGTAATCGACTAAGTCGATTGATCAATGATTTGGTCTGATGTCATGAATTGATTGAATATTTGATGTGATAAATGAGGTATCTGTGTATAACCTTGAATTGTAGGTTGTGATTGAGGCCAAGGTAAGTCCTCTGACTCGTGCTGTGCTTAGGCAACCGTGTAGCGTATTGGTTTACTAATTGAGTCTTAGGGGGTAGAATTCGCTGAGACGTTGTCTCACTGGTTATTATATAACCATTTCAGGCTCCTAGATGGCAGCACCTCCACCTCCTTGTCCTGCTATGCATTTTGGTATTCCTCAAGAGATGACTGAGTTAGAGATCCACTTCCACATACACCCTCACCCAGAAGGACTGGAGTACGTATTGGTCAAGTCAATCGTCTGGGTTGACATAGGAGAAAACGCCCTTGAGACCCCATGATTATTGATCTTGGTATCGTGAGTATTATGACGGGTGAAGAGAGGGACCCATTCCAGAGAGTGATGTGCCTGTATACTTTCTGGAAGAGGCATTTGGGGAGGGTACACAACCATAAGGATGGGTCGGTTGAGGATGTTAAGAACCCGACACTTGAAGCTGAAGCTCACACTCCTGTGTACTCGATTGATGATGACAATTGGAATGGAGATGACGGTGAGATCGTGGAGCAGGAAGAGGAATGGCAGAAGGATGAACCCATGGAGGAGGTACCTGAGGATGAGCTGGCAGCTGAAGCTAAGGATGAGCCTGAAGAAGAAGAAGATGAAGAACTAGAGGAAAACGAGCTAAGTGAAGAAGAATCAGAGGAGGATGATCTCGAGGAAGACCCTGAGTATAACCCGAATGAGGATTGAGATCCCATTCCTTTTGTGAACCCTATATTTGTGTAGATAAGTGTGAGACTAGAAAGTTGCGAATAATATTGTAAAATATACTATCTAGTTTGTTTGTATAAAAGTGTGGTTGTGAATTTCAATATGAAAAATATAGCCTGCTTTTCTATCCCATTGTTTTATTGTCTAGGGATTTATTATATGCTCTGCATGCATATTAAAATGAAAGGATCGATGCATCCTGGGACGTCGCTAGTAATCGACCAGGTGAGGGATGGGTATGTGTTCGAAGATCGGGGCATGACAAGACCACTTCATGCATTTTGGAAGCTGTATTCATGAACTGCATTAGTCTCTCTTCGTTCTCTTGTTATATACTAGGTAATGTTATAGGTTACCTTATTCAACGTACTTCCCTTAATGTGCAAAAGAAAAAAATGATTAATATTGCTTGAGAAAGTTGTTATATGAAGTTAATACGTTACATTATGCCAATCACATATTATAAGATAATGTGATTCATGTTGGATCAAATTTAAAAACGAAAGTTTTCACATGGTTTATGCATATTATGATTGACTTCGTCTATTGAGCCATCCAAAGGATATTCAATTTTTTGTTTTGAATTCCAAAATGATTTTGAAATTATGAAAAATTTATTTGAGAAGACAATTGACATTAGAAATCAAGTTCTGAATGTGACTAGCACTGAGATCAAAGAAATAACTATATAAATAAAGTCCCATAAATTAACAAAAATTTGACCTAATGTACTATCAAGCTCTACTTGAAAATTATTTAATACTTTGGTAAAATTCCTTTGATAGATTATGCCAATCGCCTATTAGGAGTTAATATGATTCACATTGGATTCAACCGAAAAACACAAGTTTTACGTAATTTTTGTATCTTATAATTGACTTTGTCCCACACGTCGTTAAGAGGACATTCGATATTTTTTTCATTGGTTTCCAAAACCTCCAATATTTCCTACATATATAAGCAATTCCTTGTGGAGTTTATAAGACAACCTCCCTCCGCCACTTCTCTTACAGATAAGCACACAGAACTTAAAACATAGATGGAAAGACAGAAGCATTTCAGCCATCCACACAAGTTGAGAAAATTACAAGGCCGTTACAAGCAAGGTAATTATTGATGATCAAGTCAGTCAAGGAAAGGTGAAACACAAGTTTTACGTAATTATTGATGATAAAGTGAATCAACGGGGCCTTAGTTTTCTTCATTATTTATCAATTGTGTCCTTTATCCTATAATCTATCTTTCAATCCCTGAATTTCCGGGCTGTTTAGTAGGGGCATTGACTTTAGTTTTTTCCGTGCATATAAAATCTTGATTTTCGGGTTCTCAGAACAAGAACACTGTTAACTGTACATGTAAGTAGGTCTATTTCACAACTTATAATCACCTTTACTTCCATTTGTCAATTATAATGGCATATCTTTTCTATAAATTTAACATTTGTAATGTCCCATTTCATGCGGTTGAAATATCATTTCTTATTATTAAAATTGAAAATAATGCATGTAAATAAAAGGGAGAAAACTCTATTTGGTGAAGAAGAATCTATTTCAAACTACGACCTTTTAGATCCCTTCTATACCGGCATTGAACTTGTTACATTGATATACAAATTATATTTTGCATCTTGAATACTAATTGATGAATTACTAATTAATAATGACAAAGTCCATGCTATTATATTATGATCTTTTAACATTTTAACATAGTCAAATTATTATTAAAAAATTATTGGAATTAAAAAAAAAACTAGGCATATATTTAATCCTAAAGGTATATAGCTAGTCAAAAAGTAAACAAGTTGTCATTAGCAGATGAAATTAAACTGAAAAAGTGCGACAGTTCAAGTCAAGTCAAGTAAACAATCCTTCTTCTTCTTTTGACAGGGTATAATCGAGACAGTTCACATGTGAACAATCGTGGGAACAATTTGTTTCATCCGTCCAACCTTTCATTTGCTTTGATTTTCCTGGAATCAAGTAATTAGAAACAAAGACCCAGTTAGGTAAAGTCATAATACCCGATTTTAGCTAGTTATTAGACACACACCACGTGTCCTTACTTGATTTGATTGGTTACGTGCTCGTGCCTGATGGGTGAAGATGATCCTAATCCAAGGGAGGGTGTTCAATATTATACTTTCCAAAAGAAAAAGTATAGAAAAAGACCATAGAAAGAAGGTGGGAATTCAAAGCTGTTCACATGTAAGAAAGCAACTTAGGTGCATTGAATCAAAGTGCACGGCAAGCCAACTTTGCCTCCCATGTTGACCAAATTCTCTATAGGCCCATTCGATTGTAATTGGATTTACTTCCTTTATTAACTATAAATTAGTCTCTAGTTAGTAGTGACGACCACACAAAAAAAATGAAAAAATAGTCCTAGGGTCGCCAATTCTTCTTCTTCATTATTTATCAATTGTGTCCTTTATCCTATAATCTATTTTTCAATATCTGAATTGCCGGGCTGTTTAGCAGGGGCAATGACTTTAGTCTTTTCTACACATATAAAATCCTGATTTTCGAGTTCTCAGAAATAGAACACTATTAACAATACTTGTAACTAGGTCTATTTCACAATTTATAATGACCTCTACTTCCACTTGTCAATTATAATACAAGTCTCATCAAAGAAAGCACTAAATCGACTCCTTTCCATAATAGTTATGTTTCGACATTAATCGCACTGACCGCGTCATCCAATCGAGCTTTTTTAATGGTCTTGATTGATATAGATAATCAATAATAATATCATAATTCTCTTTAACATAGGATAATATTCCATAGAAAATCTTAATAATCTCCAATATAATATCGCTAACAATTAAAAACTAGGCATAATCCTAAAGGTATATATCTAGTCAAAAAGTAAACAAGTTGTCATCGGCGGATGATAATGAAATGAAAAAGTGCAATTGTTCAAGTCAACTAAAGTAAACGATCCTTCTTCTCCTTCTTTTGACGGGGCGTAATCGAGACAGTTCACATGGGAAAAGTTGTGAGAACATCAATATGTTTCATCCGTTCAACCTTTTGTTTGCTATTATTTCCCTAGAATCAAGGAATTATAAACAAAGACCCAATTAAATAAAGTCATAATATTGGATTTTTAGCTAATTATTAGACACACATCACGTGTCCTTACTTTATTTGATTGGTTACATGCCCATGCTTGATGGGCGAAGATGATCCTAATCCGAGGGAGGATGTTCAGTATCATACTTTCCAAAAGCAAAAGTAGAGAAAAAGACTATACAAAGAAAGTGAGAATTCAAAGCTGTTCACATGTAAGAAAGCAACTTAGGCGCATTGCATCAAAGTGCACGGCAAGCCAACTTTGCCTCCATGATGACCAAATGCTCTCCACATATAGGACCATTCTATTGTAATTGGATTTACTTCCTTTAATTAACTCCAAATTATCCTTTAATCAATCGTGACATCCACGCCCAAAAAAAAAAATAAAGAAATAGTTTTAGGGTCTTCAAATCTTTTTGATGTGATGTAACTAGAAGGATTATTTTTTTTAAGCAATCACCTTAGACCAATTAGAACTAGACAAACAAAAAAAATGGACATTGACCATCATGGGAATAAGATTGTAATTAGGAAATAATTAAGATTTGTGTCACACGACACGGTCCTTATCAAAGGGGAATCGAACAAGAATGGCCTAAGAAGGCAATGTGAATGGGTGACGTGGGAGAAAGAGAGACACGTGGAATTACTTTATGTCCTTTGTACTATACATTTTTTAACTCGTCAACAAATTTGAATTTTAAAATTGCAAATCATTATAAAGAGTTGTTGAAATCAACCCTAGACCATAGAATTTGTAAGAAGAGAAATACTAATTTAGTGTAATATGCTAAATTTTTATTAGTTTGCTCGTGTAATTAAATGGTATGCCAAAAAAATTGAGGATAAAAAGAATACGTAGGTGATGAGAATAGAATAGTGAAAAAAAATGTCAATGAAGAAGGAATGTTAGTTCCAATCAGTTAGATTTGGAGCTGAAGGAATTTTAATTAGAAAAAGCTATACAATTTCAATGATTTGATGGGACAAAACTCAAAGTTTAGAGGATTTGATAGGAAAAAAAAAGCTCGAACTTAGGGATCAAGAGTATAGTTTTATCATATCAATGAAGCATACGGGCAATATGATACAAGTTCACTTACCCTTCAAATAAGGAAAAACCGAGATCTCACTACTTAGCCAATAACATGCATGAGCATGAACTCGAAGAAGAGAGAGACATAGAGATTAGCATGATTTCAAAGACCACTTCATGCATGTAGGAAGCCGTATCTAGTGAGCTGCATTAGTATCTCTTCTTTCGCACTTTATATACTAGGTTATGTTATAGGTTACCATGTTCAATGTACTTCCCCTTAAAGTGCAAAAGAAGAAAAGTGATTAATATTGCTTGAGAAAGTTGTTATATGGAGTTAATACAATGTACTATGCTGATCACATATTAAGAGATAATATGATTCATATTGAATCTAATTGAAAAACAAAAACTCTTCACACTCTTTTTGCATATTATGATTGATTCTATCTGTTGAGTCATCCAAAGGACATAGAATTTTATTTTATTTTGGATTGCAAAGTGATTTTGATATATTGAAAAATCTATTTAAGGAGACCCTTGACATTAGAAATCAAGTTATGTACGTGACTAGCTCTGAGATTAAAAAAATAGCTATATCAATAAAGTCTCATAGATTAACGGAAAATTGATAGAATATACTACAAAGCACTTCTTGAAAATTATCCAATACTCTGGTAAAATTCCTTGATAAATTATGCCAATCACCTATCCAGAGATAATGTGATTCATATTGGATCCAACTAAAAAACACCAGTTTTACGTAATATTCGTAGATTATAATTGATTTTGTCTTGCGCGTCATTAAAAGGACATTCGATATTTTTTTCACTGATTTCCAAACCTCCAATATTTCCTGCATGTATGAGCAATTCCTGGTGGAGTTTATAAGCCATCCTCCCTTCGCCACTTCTCTTACATACAGCTAAGCATTTCAGCCATTCACACGAGTTGAGAAAATTACAAGACCGTTATAAGCAAGGCAATTATTGATGATCCAGTCAGTCAATGAAAGGTCAAACGGCATGGGCCTTACTCGGTTTTCTTCATTATTTATCAATTGAGTCCTTTATCCTATAATGTATATTTCATTCCCTGAATTGCCGGTCAGTTTAGTGGGGGCAATGACTTTAGTCTTTTCCGCGCATTTAGAATCTTGATTTTCGGTTCTCAAAAACAGAACACTATTAACCATACATGTAAGTATGTCTATTTCACAATTTATAATCACCTTTACTTTCATTTGTCAGTTATAATACATATCTTTTTTTTTTTTTTTTATAAATTATACATTTGTAATGTCCCATTTTATCCTGTTGAAATATCGTTTCTTATTATTAAAATGGAAAGAAATGAGTGTAAATAAAAGAGAGCTAAATGTCTACTTTGGTGAAGAAGAATTTATTTCAAAATACTACCTTTTAGATCCACGTTGTATCGGCATTGAACTTGTCATATTGATATGCAAGTTGTATTTTACATATTGAATACTAATAGGTGAATTACTAATTAATAAAGACAAAGTCCTCGCTATTATATTATGATCTTTAACTTTTTAATATAGTCACATTGTTACTTTAAAAAAATGGAATTACAAAAAAATTAGGTATATATCTAATCCTAAAAGTATATAGCTAGCCAAAAAAAAAAAAGTTGTTATTGGCAAATAATATTAAATTGAATAAGTGTGATATTTCAAGTCAAGTCAAGTAAACGATCCTTCTTCTCCTTCTTCTTCTTTTGACAAGGTGTAATCAAGACAATTCACATGGAAAAAGTCATAGGAACATCAATCAATTTCATCTGCCCAATCTTTTGTTTGCTCTTATTTCCCTAGAGTCAAGGAATTATAAACAGAGACCTAATCAGGTAAAGTCATAATACTGGATTTTAGTCAATTATTAGAGACACACCACATGTCCTTATTTGATTTGATTGGTTACGTGCCCATGCCTATGGGGGAAGATGATCCTAATCCGAGGGAGGGTGTTCGGCATTATACTTTCCAAAAGCAAAAGCATAGAAAATGGCCATAAAAAGAAGGTGGGAATTCGATGTTGTTCGCATGTAAGAAAGCGATTATGCGCATTGCATCAAAGTGCACCGCAAGCCAACTTTCCCTCCCACGCTGACCAAATTCTCTCCATGTATAGACCCATTCGATTGTAATTGGACTTACTTCCTTTAATTAACTTCCAATTATTCTTTAATTAGTCGTGACAATCATGAAAAAATAGTTCTAAGGTCTTTAAATCTTTTGGTGCGATGTAACTAAAAAGAATATATTTTTTTAGCAATCACCTAAGACCAATTAGAAATAGACAAACCACAAACGAACAATAAACATGTTGGAAATAAGACTATAATTAGGAAATAATTAAGATTCGCATCACACGACATGATCTTTATCAAAGGGGAATCAAACAAGAATGGCATGAAACGGCAATGTGATTGGGTGACGGAGGACAAAGACGTGAGATTACTTTATGTGCTTTGTACTATGCATTCTTTAGGCAAAGTCTTGGTCGACAAATTTGAAATTTAACTTATGTTTGTTTTAACAAAAATAAATAATTAAAAAATAATTTCCAAAAACTGATAGCTTGTGTCACTTACAAAACTAAGTAAACGAAAAATATTTTCATTGCCCATGAAAATGTTTAGACAAAAATTGTTGTCAATAATGAAACATTTTCCATTAACAGTTTCTTTTAGCGATACAAGCGATCATTCATAAAAATAAGTTTTCCAATTCATTCGTTTTCTGCGAAACAAAGAAGTATTCAAATGAATTAGATTCCTACGAGTCATTATATAGAGTTGTAGTCACCCCCTAAGCTGTAGAATTTGTAAGAAGAGAAATACTAATTAATTGTAATATGCTAAAATTTTATTAATGTGTTCATAGTAATTAAATGGTATGCCCAAAAAAAAAAAAAACTGAGGAGAGAAAGAATACATAGGCAAATGTCAAATCTCATATCAATTACGAAATATTGAGTTTGAGTCATAACTTTTCGATCCACCTATAAGTATACAAGAATATCATGCCAGATATTTTTCTATGACATGGCTTCAAGGTGATCTCAGTGTGACTCTTTTACTTGGGGCTGCCACGTTCAATAGTACTTGAAAAACTATCTCCTTAACATGAATAATAGACTTATTAGATATTTTTCCACATATTTGAAAATTGAGTTTTTCGCTTTTCTCTTTTTTTTTTTTTTTTTTTGTCCTATTCTTTCCTTCTATTTTTCATTTCATCCCTTCGCTGTTTGTCGGGGTCTTGGCGATGGCTTGCGAGGGCATGGCAAGGGCTGCGACACCATCGCCTAATTTGGCCGAGGGCAATCTAAGACCATTGGCCCAAATTTGCACAAGGACGTCACGACCATTGCCTAAAGCCGCAACCTTCATGGGTCGTTTCCAAGTCCCTAACGATAGTCAGAGGGAAAATGATGAACACTATAAAGAAAGATTAGGAAAAAAAAAATCTAAAAATTTTAAAAAATCAAAAGGACATCGTTTTATTTGAAAAATTGTCCGTGTTAGCCACCGATTGTGTCATGTAGTATGGCAAACGCTAATTAGACCATCATATCAATGGTTTTTTAGGATAGAAAGAACATGTAGGCAATCAAAAGAGAATAGAGAAAAAAATTGAAAGTTTAGGAATAAAATGTTTCAGTTCCAATTAATTAGATCCAGAGCTTAAGAGACTTAATTAAAAAAGTTATGAAAGTTCAATTGATTGAAAATAAAATGCTCAAATTCAAGGACCAAAAGTAGTTTTATCATTTTAATACGCTGGCATTATTTCCATCTCTTTGTTGGCTTTTGACACCCTGTTACATTGAATTAACTATATCGTCTCTTGTGAGTCCTACTCTTAATTTAAGATAATTTCTTATCTTTTCTATAGACAAAACTACCCATATTTCTTTCAAACAACATTTATTAAGATTAAATATAGGGTCCACTCTTAATTTAAGACTAATGTTTGCCTTTTTTTTCTTTTTGGTTTTTTCCTTTTCTTTCTCTATTTGGAACTAAGTTGGTGTATCTCTTTTCCAAAAACTAGTTTATTTGGTAGATAGCTAACTAAATATTGTGCGCAGACCAAAAAAAAAAAAAAACTAAATTTTGTGTTTCTCAGAAAAACAATTAATTATTATGTTAATGACTTGCATATTTCTTTATTTTCTGTACTACTATCACTTAAAAAATAACTTAACACAGGACAATATTTGAGTAAATTGTATATAATGCATATATCAACCACTTTTTTCAATCTTTGAGTAAATTCTTTGTGCATATTATTGTTTCGCTCGAATTGAATTCAAATTTTGGTGCAAACAATTATATACTCAGTAATGTCATAAATTGCCATGTTTAATGCACTTCCCCTCGAACGATGGGGACACATCCTTCCACCACTGCTTGATCTGCCATTATGACCTCCACCCGGGGTGTGCCAACTTGGCGGCAACGGTGAAGCGTGAGGACCACGAGCACCCTCCTGCAGCACATTATTCCTAACGCAAGAGCGGATCCTTATCAGCAACAGGTACTGGGGAAGCATCGCCGAGGGTTGCTGGCACTACTATTGCACGGACTATGATTACTGTCCGCACTTGGGCTGTGTGGAGCCTGAAGCAGTGGAACCATCGGAGTATGACGGAGGAGACGAGACTGAAGATACAAGACTTATGATGATGAAGCTTCGGCACCAGATGAAAATGCAGTCCATGCTTGCTAGTATGGTCTCCTCTTCCATCAACCTAACGTTGTGAGCCCAGGCCTTTCACTCCAAGCTGTGCCCTACGTAATTTATTTCCACTTCTTGAATTTTCTTAAATTTCAAGTTCGTGGTTTGTTAGGGTTGTTATCATTTCATATGTAGTTATCATAACACATTTGGTGATTAGGTCACAGTGTTCTTAACTACATCCATCACAATTTGATAATTCAGACATTTGCCCTATTTTATCGTGATCCCTGGGTTTCCTATTTTAGCTCCCGTTTTCACTTTTACAAAATTATGAAATGATTTTGACATCATGAAGAATCTATCTAAGATCCTTAACATGTGAGGATCAAGTTATGTACGTGACTAGCACTAAGACTAGAGAAACAACAGTAGAGAAAGTCGCATAGGATAACAGAAAATTGAAAGAATGTACCATCAAGCTCTACTTGAGAATTTCCCAATAGTTTGGTGAAATTTCCGCTGGGCACATGGATCAAATTGCATATTTGATCTCCAAAATTCTCGACAATCATAGCAGGATAAGAAAATATTCATTTACAGAGCCATTGTTGAGAATGCACAATAAAATAAACCAAATCACTACAGAGAAAAAGAATGCCTACTGTGATCATGTCCAGTTTTGGCTTATGCCAAGAGTAAACCCTAGGAGTCACAAACCCAGAGCCAATCTCAGATTGGAGCAAGCACAACTTCTAACAGAATGAAAGGAAAATACATGAGCAATCACAAATGGCCGGCTGAAAGTGCATGGCGATGATCATTAATATGCAGAAATGCAAGTCAATGCACGCACAGCTGCCCAAGCAAAAAGAACCATGTGTATCAACCAAAATATGCTGATTCAAAGGGAGAGCAGTCATTACACCTGAAGGAGAAACTCATCCAGGAAACCTAACAAGATAGCAGCACCATGCACATGGAGGAGACAGAGACCAGCAATCTTCCATTGAAGATGGTGATACAATACCGGAGATTGCTAGGAAGAAGACAACACAAATCAAATTGCCATGCTCGCCAAAGCTTCCAAAAGATCTCCACGTTTCACCGAGAAAGGAACTTCTCCATCAGTACAGTGTGTGGAAGGTGAGACGGAATTTTATTGAGTTAATTGCATATGGGAATAGCTTCTTGAGGCCATAAGGACTTTTCAGAATTTTTAAGAGAAATACCACGTCGTAGGACATGAAAGTAATGGGACCGTGTATCACAACACCACAAATAGCCAAGAATCCTGCCAAAAGCTTAGCGAGTTAATATAGTGCAAACTACAGACAGAAAGCTCACATATTAAATGTGTACAAGAAAACATAGATTTTACCTGCTTAACTCCTTTTCAAAAAGTTAGACATTCGAAAAATCGTAGCCAAAACGGGCATTCATTTCTAAGGCAGCTTCCCTTTTGCCCAGAGAAAAGGCAATACTTTCACAGGTCAATCTCTCGCCCTATCCTCGAAAGAGCCATCTAGACACCGAAAAGCTGTCCGCACTCCGCAGTTGCAAATGCCAATGTAGAAGTCAACCAAGATTGATCTCAGATGGACTTGCAAGTGCTAAAGCATGTAACCGAAACCCACCATAGCATTGACAGAGTTTGGCCAAATTTGATTGTTCAAGTCAAGCAAGCATTGTCATCAGACCAAAACATAACAACGAGCATTAGCGGACATTAAACAGTTGAATCTTTCAGCCATAGTTCGCACATCAAAGACTGATCAAGCCGATTCGTCCATCCAGAGAACAATAAAGAGGAGATGCAACAGAAGGGACTTGGCTCCAGCAAGTAACAGAAGTACCTCCAATTGCTCTGCTACAAGCACAAAATATTTTTCAATTGGCACAGCATCAACCGCTTTAATATATCTGAAGAAAGGTTGTGTGCATACCTATCAGGAAAATTCTTTCTACCCTGAACAGAAGTTTCATGTCCCACGATGTTCATAGGGACCAGAATGGTCCTGATTTAGCAGTCATTTCCTGATCCTCCTTGAGTACCACTATATATGAGGCCCACAGTGACAACTGCGATCACCATCTTGGTCTCTACCTGAACCTTGAGGCTGAGCTTTTTTTCAATGATATTTCTCCCATTTAAGTCCATCCCATTCATGGCCTCAATAGTCTTATCCATTGCTTGCTTCTCATCAAAAGTCACAAAACCAAATCCATGAGGGCGTTTAGAGAACTTGTCAACCACCCCCTGCATTAAAATTATTCTTATCGGAATTAGTTTGCATTATATGACAAGGAAAATTACAGATATAAAAGCTTGTGCTTCCAACTAGTAGATGGAGTCAATGACACAGAAAATCTATAATAAAAGGTATGTTATATGCTTATATGCGTTAATGTTATTCTCGAACATCAGCCAAACCTCATTCTACTGCAATAAGCAGATGGTGAATAAAACTGCTTACCTCGAGGGTTAGACATTAAGCCACAATTTGTCAAGTATTCTGCAAGTGATTCTCCCAACTCTTTCTGCCATTTAGGTACAGCCTTGGCTTCAGATACAGGCCATACAATTGCTGTCCCGGTTGTAAGATTGACGCTGGCGGCAGATACTTGAGGCGGTCCATTGCTAGAGCAGGAAAAAGAGAAAACGTTCAAATCACACCCAGAAAATGACAGTTCTCACACGTTTAATTCAAGTTGATGACGATTTCTTTCATACGAAAAATGGGCGATTCTTCACGAATTACCATAAAGACAAAAGCAAATGGTAAACTCACTTGATTTCCAAAATTCTCTTCGCACTCGCTGCACATCCACCACAAGTCATTCCCTGAAGAAACAAATCAGAGACATTCGTTGACCGCACAAACAGAACATGATATTGTTAGGGAAATTCCTTATGATGTTTTGAAGATGACAAAATAAATCAAAGGCTACTAACATGTTTAATGGTTAAGTAATAGACCATGCAGATGATAGAACATGTAAAGGATATTGTCAAAGTCAGAAGACTGCCAGAAGACTGATCGTAACATATGTCCAAAGTATATTCTGAAGATTTCCAGACTTCTGTGTCAAAGTCTGAAGACTGCCAGACTTTAGTGTCAAAGTCTGTTCTACATCAGAAGTCTGTCAACTCTGACAAATTCCAGACTGAACGTGAATGAAGAACCAGAAGATAGACTCTATGCTGAAGCTGAACTTATTCAGACGGTGTACAGACCTTAAAGCTAAATCTGTTCAGAAGCAAAATATGTTCAGACTCAGATTGCAAAGTCTGAAGACACTCAGACTCAGATTGTAAAGTCTATTGCTCTCAGACTTTACATCCAGATTCGACAGAACGTAATACGAGCCCAATCATACAACGGCTAGTAATCTGGTTTGGATTTCACATCAAGATTGATTTAATTTACTCAATCTAGTTGATTGACAATTAAATCTTGAAGACAAGAACTTTCTATACGAAGAAGCTTTACTTATGGAAACCAAGATTTCGTTTGTATGGGCGATCGGAATCAATTTGGGATTCTACCTTTGTCACTCAACGGCTACCAAATCTTCTAGGTACAGAGCTGTCCAATGGGTAGATTGGAAGACGATCCTCAAGATACCGTCCAACGGCTAGTTTGGAAGTGGAGGAGTATTTAAGAAGATGAAGGACCGATGAGCAAGTAAGAGACGGAGCGTAGAATTTATAATTCCAAAGTCCGAGCGATCTTTGTTCATACACTTGTCTTTGGAGAGCTTAAACGTTTGTGATCGTGAGAGAAATACCAAAAGAGTGACTTAGTGAGATAGTGTGATCTACTACTAAGTGTTTGCACTCAAAGTTGTAATCTCTTGTTGATTGCATAGTGGAATCCAGCCAAGAAGGCTGTTAGCGTGGGAGAGTGGACGTAGGCTTGATCTAAGCCGAATCACTATAAACCTTGTGTTCTTATTCTCTTCCTTAACTCCTTTATTTTGCTCGAAGTTTATTTTATTCCGCATATATTTGCCAAGGTTTATTTTAAACACCTATTCACCCCCCTCTAGGTGTTCATACTAGCACTTTCAGATATGAACCACGGAATAACAGCTTCAGCAATATAATGCACGAAAAGTTGGACAAGCATTGACAATATATACAGAGAGAGAAGGGGGGTAAAGAGAGGGGGGGGGGTGTGGACTTACTCCTCCAAGAGTTATGACATCAGAACTCCATCCACGACCAATTTCGCCCTCCCATTCTCACTGTCAACTCCGTTGACACCTCCGCCATTACTACTCCCGCCGCCGCTATGTCCGCCCAAGGCACTGAAAGGCGCAGCGGAGCTCGAAACGCACTGTAAACGATACCTTGTGGGAGCCGGAGGAGACAAAGACAAGACCAAAGCGAAGCTCAGGCTGGGTATGCGGTCAGGGTAAATACGGCAGAGTCTGCGAGCGATGAGCCAAGATGGGAGGCATCGGCGATGCGGAGACCTGGAGACGTAGCAATGAAGGCGGAAGACGAAGGCGTCGGCAACATCACAAACTGCTACCGTCAATACATTGACGGTAAAACCTAGTAAAAGTTCTACTGATTAATATACCAAACTCGTATTTTTTTGGCACTCAGCATTCACTTATTATTAAACATATATTATTTTTATTTGCAACATTGATAAAATTGAAAATAAAGTGCTGAAAATTTGAGGGCATTAATGGCTGGCATTGATCTCTAAGCCTCCTCAAACCTTTTGGGACCTTTTATGTTTAGAGCCCCATCTTTCTTGTCGTTGAGTTTTTACTTATAAGTAATGAAGGCTAGTTTTTTCAACCAAAAAAAAAAAAAAAAATGGCATTGATCTCGACTCAATCATCTTGAATGAGCCTTGCCTTCGTGAAAAATATTCCATATTCAAGAAAGAACAATTTCGTGAATTTTCAATGTCTTCGCCTGTCCGAGGTATTGGTATAAATGGAGAGCCCTCCATTCATAAAGAGGAAAGGAGTCTTTATCCCCGTGCTTGAACTGACATGTTTAACATTTTCCATTTATTATTTGGAATTAAAAAGGAATATCCATTCTATTTCAAATTTCACTTGGAAAAATGTAATTGACCTCCTTGTCAAATTAAGTGGATTTTGGAAAAGCATATTTTCATATGTCATTTTCATTTATTACAAAACAAATTTGCTTCAAATGATATTCGTTATATTTAAAGTAAGTGAAATTCAAAATAAGTGCACTCTAAAAGAAGTAAACAAAATTAACTGAAATGTAATTCAAATGCTTTTATTGTTTGAATGTAATGCTCAAATTTATTTTAATTCAATTTATGAAATAATATATCATTCACAATATTTTAATTTATTTTTTGAGTTAAATGTATAATTGATGATTTTATTCACATAGTTAACAAGAGGGCTATACTTCAAATTATGAGTGCTATTCATTTAATACGATATATTTCTCTTTTTGAAATATTTGCAGATTAAAAGGACTAATATTATTTTTGAAGACATTTTATCTTATTGGCTTGTTTATTTTTTCAAATATAATGTCAATGACATAAGTCGAAAGAAGTTAAATATTGGCGAAGGACAATTGAAATACAATTCAACATTTTTTGTTAGTTCTTTTATTGGACGAATCCACTTAAGAATAATATACGTGCTTTCCATCCATTCTTAAGTTTAAATTTAAAAATTAATGACATACAGTTGAGGATGACAAATTACAAGACTAATACTAATTGAACGTATTTGGGCCATATGACTCATTTATGCCATATGGTTTGTCGCGTTGCATTCATAGAGGTAAAATTTGCCATGTGGCGATCACAGAAGGGTGTATTCTCTTAGATCAGGCTTGATTAATTGATATAAGATGAATAAGTATTGATATATGTAATCACATATTCCTTTTCATAAGATATTATAAATTTAACCATTATTTAACTTTTAGAGGAAAGTCATATTAGTAATTTTTTAAAAGTTTTAAGAGCCAAAACAAACAGGCCAAGTTTGCGAGAGAGCAAGACAGACGTCCATACTACCATTTGTCTGAAGGTACTTACATTATAAGCTAAAGAAAAAAGAAGTTCATTTATATTTTCATAAATCTTCCATGGATTCCCAAGTAACTGTTCTGCATTCCTTGTGGTTCTGCTATCGCCGGATTCGAATTGACTTTGAATGGCAAAATTCCACATCCATTTCCTGACAAAGCAATGACCATGAAGACCCAATGATTCCATATGAGGTTCAGATTTTACGTGAACGAGCCAATAACAATGAACTCAAGAATTTTCTTCCTAATTTTTTGGAATTTAGTCAATGCATTGCCGATGTCCATTCGTTCCCCAGAGACTCAGAAGAGCAAGCAATGCCTATTTCGATGATAGAAACCAAACTCTCCCGAATACTACACCAGCTTTTGTTCTTGCCTTTTGGAGGGGTTGTTCGTCCCTTCTTTGACTCCTCGAATTCTTGAAGTAGAATGGGATCGATTACCTTTTCCACTTGGTCTGCTAGGGCTGCTTTTGCAAAGTGATGAAGGTCCAGCCCATTTTCAAACATGTCATCAGTTGGTCTCTTGCCTGTGAAAATCTCCAAAACAAGGACTCCGAAGCTATACAAGTCTCCTTCCATAGACATCGCACTTCCCATGCCGTATTCTACAACAATCAACAATGCATAGTGATTGAAAATGAATAATTAAGATTGAAATATCTTCTCGGTGATGTTTCATGTGCCTTTTATCCAAGGATTGGTCTACCATCACTTGTTCAACATGAAGGAATAAATTGAAAGACCCAACTTGAGCATCATTACCTGGAGCTATGTAGCCGAAAGATCCTGTTACTCCAATAGAGCTGGATTGATCAGGTAGTAACTTATGTGTCGCTTCCGGAAGGAACCTGGCAAGCCCAAAATCGCCTACATGTCCAGTCATGTCATCGTCAAGAAGGACATTGCTTGGCTTTAGATCACAATGAACTATTGGTGTTTCACAATGATGATGGAGATAATCCAGTGCACAAGCAACGTCAATGGTGATATTCACTCTCTGATGTAGACTTAGCTTGCTTCTCACTGGATATTGCGATGCAGCTGGATGCAGCCATTCATCTAAGCTCCCATTCGACATGAATTCATAGACCAATGCTTTGAAATCATTTCCATTCAAATCAAATCCAGAACATGCTGTGAGTACCTTCACAAGATTACGGTGTCGAATTCTTCTCAGGACCCCACACTCGGCTACGAAGCTCTTGTAGGCTCCGTGACGTGTGAGGTCAAGAATCTTGATAGCCACGATTGACTGAGTGTGATCAAGAAGTCCTCTGTACACGGATCCAAAACTGCCCACACCGAGCAAATTGGTAGAAGAGAATCCACCCGTCGCTTTGAGTAGACTATGATAAGAAACTTGCAAAAGCCCTTCTTCAAAATAGCTTGAAGCTGATGCTTTTTTATTGTGTATATACCAGAAGAAGTATAACAATGAGAGCACACAGGCCACTCCTACAAGAGCAGAAACTATGGATATTAAAACCTTTATAGTCCTGCTTATTCCTATTCGTTTTGACTCTTTGTAGCTGCAATTTGGTAGTTGAAAATCTAGGGAGACCCCCGCAAAGCTTCTTGTTTCCAACAACCGAAGTTGAAATGACACTCTTGAAAACTCCTCCTATAGGCAATGCACCCTCAAAATTGTTGTATGATAAGCTCAAATTTGTTAGATTCAATGACTCTAGATATATCGGGATTTGGCCGGACAATTGGTTGTTGGAAACATTCAAAATCTCAAGACCTCTCATGGAACTCATGGTTGATGGTAGGGGCCCTTCAAAGAGGTTATCCTGTACATATAAGCGTTCCATGGATGTACAACTGCCAATACTTGTTGGGATTTGTTGAGATAATCTATTCCCATTGAGACATAATTCACCGAGATTTTGCAATTTTTCAACTTCTCTTGGAAGGGAGCCAGTAAGATTATTTTGAGACAAGTTGAGATAAATCGACAATGATGAAAGGCTCAATATTTCCGGGGGTATGTTACCACTGAAGTAGTTCATTGAAAGGTCCAAGAGAAGTAGATTCCGACAGTTTCCTAGAGACGATGGTATTAACCCTCGGAGATTATTGCCATCCAAGCTTAATTTAATTAACATCTTTAAATTCCCAATAGAATCTGGTATCTGACCTGAGAATTTATTTTGGCCAAGATCCATAAGCTTTAATTTGCTCAAATTCCCAACCTCGAAAGGAATGTTTCCCGAGATGTTGGTGTTGCCCAATGACAATTGCTCCAAATTGATGAGATTTCCAATTCCAGAAGGTAAGGTTCCAGAAATATGATTGTTAGTTAACCAAAACCGTGAAAGGGTGATAGAGAGGTTACCAATACAGTCGGGAATTGGTCCATGAAAAGCATTGCAATTTACAGCCAAAAATTCCAAGTTTGTGGAATTGGTTAAAGAGCAGAGGAAGTCCAAATCAGCAAACTGCCCATCTCCTAAGTTGTTTAGGCTAGTAGAAAACCAATGGAGTCCTCTCATCTTTGAGAAAGAAGGAACTTTCCTAGTAAAATTGTTTTTTGCAATTTGGAATTGACCAAGATTAGAGGCGTTGGATATTGACTCGGGAATGGATCCGGTGAGGTGGTTTTCACTCAAACTGATTATCTCTAGATTTGGAAAAGTGAAGCCTAGGTCATTGGGTAAGCCCCCTCTAGTTGGTTTCCATCTGCAAAAAGGATTGTTAGAGTAGATATATTGAAGATTGAGATGGGAATCATACCAACAAATTTATTCCATGCAAGAGCGAGGGCATTTAGATTTCTCAACTGGCCGAGAGTCTTTGGGATTGTACCACTGAGTTTATTATACGATGTTGCGAACTTTTGAAGAGAGGATAAATTTCCAAATGATGATGAAATGCTTCCTGTCAAGCTATTGACTTGAAGTAAAAGCTTTTGGAGCTTGGACAAGGAGCTGAGTTCTGTAGGCAAATTTCCTTCAAGTGTGTTGAGGTTTAAGTTAAGAATGAGCAAATTAGAACAATGGGAGAGATTCAAAGGGATTTGTCCACTAAACAAGTTGTTTTCAAGGTACAACTTCTGCAACCGAAATAAGCGGCCGAATTGCGGGGGAATTTCAGAGTGAAAACTGTTGTTCTGCAGGTAGACTTGCCTTAGAAAGCTCATGTTACCAATATGTGGCGATACAACCCCAGCTAGGTTCTCAAAGCTGAGGTCCAATATGACGACTCTATGGTGTCTATGACCACATGTGACACCATACCACTCACAGATGTGGCTAGTATCATTCCATGAGCTCAAAACCCTACCAGGATCAGCTATTTGGGCCTTAATTTCCAGCAGAGCCAGCCGATCAGTCTCGTTCTCGCCGGCTTCTACCAAAGCTAGGACACTCCCTAACAGAAGAATGATGGTAGTTAAGCATGAGAATGACTCAAATAAAATGCCAACTCTATTGGGAAGGTCCATGAGGACTTGTGGCAAAGTGCTCTCGGCTCAAGTCTCTTTGGGTTTTCTTGGGTTGTTGTTTTGAAACACTAATATATAACAGCGGCAACGTAATTCTATGCTAAGACACGTTGATGTCATCAATGTAAGAATAGCCATGACAGATCTTTCATAGTACTCTCAAGTTGAGAAATTTACTAGGCCGTGACAAGAAAGTTAATAATTGATGATCAGGTCCGTTGATGAAGGGTGAAACACAATGGGGCCTACTTTTGCGCATTGTCAAGCATTGTCAATCGTCTCTTTCCAATCCCTGAATTTCCGGAATTGTCTCTTTCCCATCCCTGAATTTCTGATTCGTCTAGTAGGGGCAATTTCAGTCTTTTCTGTGCATATAAAATCTCAACTTTCCATTATTCAAAAGCAGAACAATATTGACCGTACATATAAGTAGATTTGTTTCACAATTTAAACTTTACTTACATTTGACAATTATAATATAGATCTTTTCTATAAATTATAAATTTTGTAATATTGTTGGTTATTGTTAAAATTGAAAATAGTGCTTAAGAGAGAGAGAAAGAAAGAGAGAGCAAAATCTCTAAAAAGCGAAGAAGAATTTATTTCAAAATTTTACCTTTTAGATTAATGTTGTACTGGCGTATGACTTGTTATATTGATATACAAATTGAATTTTTCTTCGTGAGTACTTATAGATGAATTATTAATTGATAAGAACAAAGCCCACGCTATTATATTAAGATCTTTAAAATTTCAATATAGTCATTTTGTTATTTAAAAATTATTAGAAATATAAGACTCCATTCATTTCGCGGAAAATGTAGCATTTTTGGAAAAAAGCTTCCAGAAAACCATTTTCTAGAAAAATATAATTATATTCTCATGTTTAGATAAAACCTGAAAATGAAGTGGAAAATATTTTTCGTTATTCGGTAAGGAAAATCTTTTCCTACATATACTCTTTTTCATTTATTTTATTTTTTAAAATCAAATTTTCATTTTTTAAATAGATTTTTAATTGTTTTTATTTTATTTTATTTTTATTTTTCCCTTTTCTTTTCTTTGTTTTCCATATTCTTCTTTCTTGACCGATTGCCAGCCATGACGGTGGCCGCCGACCGGCCATAGGTGAGCACGAGGCTTGCCCACCTTTGGCGAGCTCAGGCTCGCTAATTGGGCAAGGCCCAAGTTCGGCGAGCATGAGCTTATGCGAGCCTTAAGCTCGACGCTCGCGCTCGCCGAGCTAGCAATCGGCGAGCCTAAGCTCACTAGAGGTGGGCGAGCCTCGTGTTTGCCGATGAGCTCGAGGCTTGCTTGTGGCCGATCACTAGCTAGTGACTAGTCAAGAAAGAAGAATATGGGAAACAAAAGAAAAAAGAAATAGAAAAGAAAAAGAAAATTAAAAAATAATTCTAATTAAAAAAGAAAATTAAAAAATAATTCAAATTAAAAAAAGACAAGAAGAAGAAGAAGGGGGAAGGGGAGGTGAGGATTTGTAGAGATGTGAGATAAGAAAGATCAAGTGAGGAAAATGTTTTTTACTTTTCAAAAGTGAAAAAAATTTCCCCTAATTTAAAAGATTTTTTTCCTTTCATGAAAAATGTTTTCCTTAAGGAATTCATTTTCCGTAAAACGAACGCCAGAAAATCTAAAAATGTTTTCTTGAAAATTATTTTTTGCAAAATGAAAGTAGCCTAAGAAAGACAAGGCATGTATTTAATCCCAAAGGTATATAGCTAGTCAAAAAAGTAAACAAGTTGTACTTGGTATATGATATTTTAATTGAAAAAGGGCAAAAGTAAGTCAAGTCAAGTAAAGGATCCTTCTTGTCTGCCTTCCTCTTTTGACAAGGCATAATTGAGACAATTCAATGGGAAAAGTCAAGGGAATGTCAATCTGTTGCATCCATCCAACCTTTCATTTGCTCCTATTTCCCGCTAATCAAGGAATCATAAATGATAAAACTCAATTATGAAAAATAATAATATCAGATTTTAGGTAAGTATTAGACACGCAAAGTCCTTACTTGATTTGAATGGTACCGTGCCCATACCTAATGGGTGAAGATGATCCTAATATGGGGAAGATGTTGAGTATTATACTTTCCAAAAGCAATGTTATAGAAAAAGACCATAAAAAGAAGGCAGGAATTTGAATCTGTTCACATGTAAGAAAGCGATGTAGGAGCATCGTATCAAAGTGCACGGCAAGCCAACTTTGCCTCCCATGCTAACCAAATTTCCTCCATGTATTGGCCCATTCAATTGTAATTGGATTTATTTCCTTTAATTTACTCCAAATTATCCTTTAATTAGTCGTGATGTCCACGCAAAAAAAAAATGAAAAAAATAGTTTTCATTTTTCTATAATTTTGCTACAACTCATTAAATAGAGTTTTACAAATCACCCCTAGACCGTACAATTTTTAAGAAGAGAAATACTAAATAAGTGTGATACGCTAAAATTTTGTTGGTGTATTCGCAGTAATTAAATAGTATGCCAAAGATTGAGGATAGAAAGAATACATAGGTGGAGAAAATAGAATAGTGGAAAATGCAAAAATTCTTTAATAAGGTATGTGAGTTCCAATTGATTAGATCCGGAGTCGAGAGGATTTAATTAGTTCAATGACATGATGAGACAAACTAAAAGTTAAGAGGACTTGATTGGGAAAAAAAAAACTCAAATCTAGGGATAAAAAATATAGTGTATCATTTTAAAAAAGCATGCAGGTAATCTGGAACAAGTTGACTTACCCTTTAAATAAGGACACATCATTCAAAACAAATGAGCAATAGACAAACGCATAGAAATGTATATTTTTGAAGCGTGATTACGGGGACAGACCGAAATAATCAAAGGAAGGATCACACTCCTTTGCCATTAACATGTGTGAGCAAGAACCCGAAGAGAGCGAGACTAGCATGGGCTTTACGTAGGCGAGGCTCTTTTAGCTGTCAAATTAAGTATGGTTTTCACTACTACTTCGTGCATGTGCGAAGCTGCATTTTGTGACCCGTATTAAATTAAACCCTGCTTCATATGATTTTTTGTTCTTTTCTTTCTTTTTCGTCTCTCCTGATCTTGATGCAGAAGCTCCCTTCTACCAATCTAGTTTTAGGTATGAGAGTTTAAATTCCACTGAGCTAGTTTTAGATTTAAGAGCGATCCTCTCCTGATTTAGATTTGAGAGTTTAATAAATATGTGCTATGCTATATTTGTGTAAAGGTCCTCCACCTCCAATTTCAATGGTGATCATAGGAGCTCTTGCAATTCGTTGAACCAAGAAGATTTGTTCTTTCAAATGTTAGATATGTGTTTGTTCATCCTATTTTGATTGGCTCCAAGGATGATAGTGTCGAGAAAGCCGAATTTAGGCGCACACTGCCAACTAGCAAAGCCATAGTTACCGGAGAAGAAATTTCTAGCGTATGCTTAACATTGACAACAATACGAGATCCAGTGATCAGCCGTCGATTATTTTGCTTGACACATTATTCTTTTGGAATGAGTGTGTGCTTAACCATAGTAGTGGTCTATTGATCCTCCTTGTTTTTTGGATTCGGTTTTGTTTTATAGTATTTTGGACTCTGCTCTACTTCAATTTGCTTTGTTGTGAAAGTATATGTACATTTCAAGTTCTTTTTGAGCAATGCATATAGTTTTCTTTGGACAAAAACAAAATGTCATAGGTTGCCATGTTTAATGACTTCCCTTTAAAGCGCCAGAAAAGGAATGTGATTTTGGGAAATTGTTATATAGGGTTGATCCTATAGATTATGCCAATCACATATCAAGAGCTAATGTGATTCACATTGGGTCCAAATGAAAACACAAGTTTTTACGTAATATTTTTATATTATGATTAACTAGATCCAGCACGTCATTCAGAACATATTCGAAATACTTTTTCACTAATTTCTGAACCCCACTATTTCCTATGTATATGAGCAGTTCCTTGCGGAGTTTATAACCCAATCTCCCTGCCCCAAACCTCCCCCTCCCCCTCCCCTCTTTTCTCTGAGAGACAAGCACGCAGAGCCTAAAACATAGATCGAACCACACAAGCATTTCAACTAGCCACATTAGTTGAGAAAATTACAAGGCCGTGAACTAGGAAGCATTGATACTCTTCGGGAACTTTCATGTTGTGTCGGAGTTGACACTCTTTAACACTCGGTTAATAGATGTCCGAAAAATTCAACACTTGGTCAATTCTCTTGACACTATTCGACATGCGAGCCAAGAATTCTGACATGTGAATTTCAAATTCCGATATGCACGGGATCAATTTTAGAAATTTTCAATAAATGATGGATCAAAATGTAAATATATAAAAGAATAAAAAATAATAAAAATTATAAAGGGAAAAAGAAGAAAAATCTAGTATTCTATTCTCTTCTAATTCTCACTTCCATGACACATAATTCACTCTTGAAGTTTTTTTTTTCCTCTTCTCTTTCGATACGCTCTGATCCACGAGTTCAGAATGTGAATTGCTTATCTTTTTTTTCCCTATAAGTTTTATAGATTATCGGAATGAAAATAAATTTATCAAATTGAAACAATGAATGATATTAACAAATGGTGGATTAATATTTTTAATATAAATTCCTTCTATACTATTTTATTATTATTTATTTATTTGTGAATTTGAATCAAATTAATTTGATTAAGATAATCATAAAAATGATAATTTATCATATATATAAATATACATTTAATATGTGTCCTAACATGTCGGAATTCTCTTTTTTTTTTTTAGAAATGATATATCGGTATGTCATATCGTGTCATGTCGCGTATCGCATGCCAGTGTTAATGTTACTTAAGCCGTGACAAGCAAGGTAACTATTGATGATCTATTCAGTCAATGAAAGTTGAAAAAAACATGAGGTCCTGGCTTTCTTCAGTATTACTCCTTTATCTTATCATTTGTAATTCAATCCTTGAATTGCAGGCTGTTTAGTAGGGGCAACGACTTTAGTCTTTTCCGCACATATAAGTCTTGACTATCGGGTTCTCAGAAGCATAACACTATTAACCATACATGTAAGTAGTTTATTTTACAATTTATAATCACCTTTACTTCCATTTGTCAATTATAATGTATATCTTCTCTATAAATTATACATTTGTAATGTCTCCTAATATGCAGTCGAAATATTGTCTATTACAATTAAAATTGAAAATAATGCTTATAATTCAAAAGAGAGCAAAATCTCTATTTGGTGAAGAAGAATTTATTTGATTGAGTGCGCCTTGCCTTCTATACTATACGACTAAGGCCTTGTCACGAGCTGGACTACCTTTTAGATCCATGTTGTACTGGCATTGAACTTGTTACATTGATATGCAAATTGTATTTTGCATCTTGAATACTAATAGATGATTTACTAATTAATAATGACAAAGTCCGCACTATTATATTATGATCTTTAACATTTTAATATAGTCACATTGTCATTAAAAAATTATTTGAATTATAAAAGATTAGGAGTATATTTAATCTAAAGGTATATAGCTAGTCAAAAAAGCAATGAAGATATTTAATTAAAAAGTGTGATAGTTCAAGTCAAGTCAAGTAAATGATCCTTCTTCTCCTTCTAATTCCTTTAACAAGGCATAATTGAGACTGTTCACATGGGAAAAATCTTTGGAACATCAATCTGTTTCATCAATCCAAGCTTTTATCTGCTCTTGTTTTCCTAGAATCAAGGAATTATAAACAAAGACCCAATTAGGTAAAGTCATAATACCGGATTTAAGCTAATTAATGGAGACACACCACATGTCCTTACTTGATTTGATTGGTTTCGTGCCTGTGCCTGATGGATGAAGATGATCCTAATCTAAGGGAAGGTGTTTGGTATTATACTTTTCAAAAGCAAAAGTATAGAAAAAGACCACAAAGAGGTGGGAATTCGATGTTGTTCACATATGAGAAAGCTGTTATGCGCATCGCATCAAAGTGCACGGCAAGCCAACTTTGCCTCTCATGCTAACCAAATTCTCTCCATGTGTGGACCCATTCAATTGCAATTCAATTTACTTCCTTTAACTAACTTCAAATTATTTTTTAATTAGTCGTGACGACCATGCAAAAGAAATGAAAAAAAAATAGTTCTAGGGTCTTCAAATCTTTTTGCTGCGATGTAGCTCACATAATTATTTTTTAAAAGCAATCAGCTAAGACCAATTAGAACTAGACAAACCAAAAATGAACAGTAAACATGTTGGGAATAATACTGTAATTAGGAAATAGTTAAGAGAGAAAATCTCAAATAAGGACCTAAAGTACCTTCATTTTCTCAAAATAAGACCTGGAGTGAAGTCTGTCTCAAATGAAGACCCAAAATGGTCATTTAGTCTCAAAGAAGGACCTCACTCGTCGGCCGGTGAACAAATGCATTTCCGATTCATATTCCGGTGGCTTGATTAGGGGTATTTTTGTCCATTTTGTTTAAATTTTCAGTTGTCTTGTTTTTTTTTTTTTTGGGTTAATGGTTGCATTGTTGATCATCTTCTTTGTCCCTTGTTCGTCTTCTTCTCAAGACCATTGAACTTGGGAAGGGTCGGTGGCGAGCGCCGACCGTTGGTGAGGGCTGGCGAGGGCTGGACGCCCATCGCAGGCAGTGGGCGAGGGCCGCCAAGCCCTCGCCAATCGCGGGTGAGGGTGGCCTTGGCGGCGGCTGGCGACGACCGGCGAGCCCTCGCCAGCCCTTATCAGTGGCCGGTTCATCTAACCGTGGGCGAAGGCGAGGGAGGTCGCCCCTTGCAACCATCAACGAGGTTGCCCCTCGCCAGCCCTGGGCGAGGGCTTGCCCATCAAGTCAATCCAATGGTAGCGAGCTGCTGCTAGAGATCTTGGGGCTCAACATTGTCGGCGGCCTCTTCCTCCCCATGCTCAGCGCCCTCCTCGACGCCATGCCCATCCTCAGTCCGTTTTCTATCTCCTGATTAAAATCTCATTTTCGTATGCCCTCATATTTCTCTCGAAAAATTTCATCTCTCCTTTGTTAGCCTAATTCCGGGGATGTTAGAAGAACGTCCACGGCATAACACGACTCAAAATTTTTGCGTATGTTAGCTATAATTCCTTCCTCTCAACGACGCTCGACGGAGACAATATCGATCAAGCTTAGCTAGTCATAGTCCAGGTGACAGTAGAATCCTTGTGAGGGGCGACCTTCTCCGCCTTCGCTCGCGGTTAGATGAACCAGCCACTGATAAGGGCCGACCAGGGCTTGCATTTTTCCGCCTTTCGACGGCCCTCACCGGCCACCGCCGAGGCCACCCTTGCCCACTGTTGGCGATGGGCCTCCAGCCCTCACTGGCCCTCACCAACGGCCGGCGCTCGCCGGCCCTTCCCAAGTTCGATGGTCTTGAGAAGAAGACGAAAGGGGGGTGAAGAAGATAATGGACAATGCAACCATTGACCCAAAAAAAAAAAAAACAAACAAGACAACCAAAATTTTTTAAAAGAAATGGACAAAAATTGTCCTGATCAAGCTACCAGAATATGAATCGGAAATGCATCTATTCACCGGCCTATGAGTGAGGTCCTTCTTTGAGACTAAATGACCATTTTTGGTCTTTATTTGAGACATACTTCACTTTAGGTCCTCTTTTGAGAAAAGGAAGGCACTTTGGGTCCTTATTTGGTTTTTCCCTAGTTAAGATTGGTGTCGCGCGACATGATCTTTATGAAAGGGGAATCAAACAAGAATGACATGAAAAGGTGGGTGACATGGGACAAAGAGAGATGCGTGGAATTACTTTATGTCCTTTGTACTAAGCATTCTTTAAGCAAAGTCTTGGTCAACAAATTTGATATTTGGGCTCGATTTATTTCATAAAAAATGAATAATTTGGAAAATATTTTCCAAAAACTTATGGCTTGTGTCGCTTACAAAATTGAATGAGCAAAAAATATTTTTATTGCTCATAAAAATGTTTAGATATAAATTATTGTCAATAATTAAAACATTCTCCATTAACGATTTCTTTTAGCGGTGCAAGTGATCATTTGTAAGAAATGGAGCATTAAAATGAATTAGATTTTTGTGAGTCATTACCGTAGAATTGTAAGAAGATAAATACTAATTAAGTGTAATATGCTAAAATTTTATTGGTGTGTTCATAGTAATTAAATGGTATGTCAAAATAAAATTAAGGATAGAAAGAATATGTAGGCAAATGTCAAATCTCACGTCCATTACGAAATATTGAGTTTGAGTAATGACTTTTCGGTCCACTTGCAAGTGTATGAGAATATCAGGCCAAAGGTTTTTCTATAACATGACTTGGTGGTTGTTGACACCTAAATTTTTGACCAAAAAATCATTTCTGAAAAATGAGAACTTGTTTTTCCACAAAAATATTTAATGTCAAATTCTTGCATATAGATTATCTAGGCGTTTAGTATAGTTTTTTTAAAAAAAAACATTGAACAAGTTTTTCCTAAAATAAAAAACTAAAAAAAGGAAAAAAAAAAAAAAAAAAAGAAAGAAAGAAAGAAAAGAAAAAAAAAAAAAAAGAAAAAGCAAAAAAATCAAGTTGGGGCCAATGATCTAAATGTGACTAGCCAAGCCCTAAGGATCATATTGGAATTAAAACAGTAAGTTGAGGCCAAAATGCAATTTTCAAAAGTTAAGGGATCAATTTGCAAATTTTACAAAATTTCATTCAAGCCCTTAAATCATCATCTTGGCCCCCAAATTATGTAGAAATTGAACTTGGGCCAAGTCAAATTAATCAAATCGGGCCAAAAGGACAAAATTGCATTGAATTGGGCATTCTTGGACAAGAAAATGGCCAACTTTGAGGGACTTTCTTGAAAATTTGGGCGGGGACAATTGCGAAAATTGATCAAGATCTTAAATTACTATATATAAGCTTACTAATTGATAAAAAATTGCAGCCAAATTGATGAATTAAAACACTCAAACCAGCTACCAAAACCCAGCTCACGATATAATCTCAATTCGAAGCTGCTGAGTAAGTAAATTTGTGGCCCCACCATATCTTACTCAGCAACCCAATTAGTCTAATCTCTACACCTGATGAAAGACTATAATCAGTAGTGCAAGTGGACAAAAACTGGTTAGGGATAAGCTACTGAAAGCACGTGAAAATCGCAGCAAAATCTGTACACTCAATAGCTACAAAGGTTGAAAATTTAGCAAAGTCAGAAAATTATTGAAGTAGCTTTGTTTGTAGGCTTGGTAGGTGGACAAAAGACTGACCAAAAGATCCCTTAACTTAGGAGATAAGATCTCTGAAGCAAGCTCTTTTGGGGGATGAAAGGTAGGAGACAAGAAGGAGAAGAGAGCTCACAATCATCCCCTAAAGAGCCCTCCAAAAGCAATTCAAGAAAAGCCAAACCAGAAATTCCAAATCGACCCTTGCAGAGAAAAGTAAAATTTTCACAAACTTGTAGCCAAAATTAGCCAAAACCTTCAACTAGAGAGTGAAATTTCACTCAAAGATATTTTTAACCATAAGTTGCACGTCCCAAATGGAGATGGGGAAGGCCTCCTAAAGCCCTCGATACAGTATGTCACGCCCTGACCCTCGAGCGTGAGCGCATCCCTCGGTGGCCGATGAAATTGCAACGTCCCAGGACGCGTCGCCGACCCATTCATTTTATTGCACATGCGGAAGCGTATAAACAAAACTTCAGACAACACAAATAAGAGATAGAAAAGCAGGATAACAATTTCACAAACAAACACGCTTTCATAAACACGCTAGGTTTATATACAAAGCTAGTCTCTAACCAAAAGCCTACTCCAAAAAGAAAGGCCGACAAGCCATCTAGGCACACGAATCCCCAACCGAAATCTCTGAGGCCTCCGGGGGTTCTGGGTCCTCCACAGCACCATCAGGAGGGTTAGCTACACCCTTGCCTAGGGCGGCATCGACCACCACGGCGGGGATCTCAAAACGCTGAAGGGGACCAACTCGATATCCATTGAGCTCGGGGTGAAACCACGCCCTAAATCGATGAGGTACCCTCTGAGGTAGGCCCTCATTGACCCAGACGGTGGTCACTACGAGCTCATAGACTTAGTGACTCCTGGGAACAGGGAAGTCAATACTCAACTCAGTAACCCTCCGAGGCTGACCATAACGTACTAAGGGGCCGCCATCTAAGGACTTGAAAAGTTTAAGCCCACGATGGGGTGAGACAATGTCTCAGCAAGTTCACCCACTAAACCCCGACTAGGAAGGAAATACACCTAGAGGTAATCTAACCACACATCACAGAAGATTTACCTCGCCTCAGTTCCTTCCTACACTCATATCATATGTAATTGCATTAGAAGCACTCATCAATCGAGACGTCTCAACTTATAACCCAAACAATTATAGAAGTCCCGATTATAAGACCAAATTGTTATGACACGTCCCATTCCGTGCCACACAATTTTGTCCCATAATCAAGCGCATCAAATCAATCAATCATGCGTCCCAATTGATAACGACCCAACGGCCACGGCCGACTCAACAGTCAGCGGTCTTCCGGCGTAGCCGGGCGTTGTCTCGCACCATCGAGCACGGAAACGTCTACATTTAGACGGCATTCCACATAGGAGCATCGGTCTAGCTTTCACTGCGACCGACATCCATTGACTTGGAGCATTCCTAAAGGACCATTATCCGACCCCAAAAGCTCGTGATGGATTCTCATATCATTCATGCACCCATCCAATCCTGGCCAAGACATCATGCTTTGCACTCAAATGTCCTAATTAAAATAATGTACTTGGCCCATTTTCTTCGTATTAAAAACACACGGTAACATAATCGTGTGTGGGTACATGGTCAATTTGAACCAAAAAAATTGATATCCTTTCTTTTAAAATCCCACTATTTGATATAGTATTTAAAACCATTTTCGGTATCAAAACCCGACACCTGGTAATTTCTAATTAATTACCAAAATTTCTTAATTTTGAAATAAATACTCAAAATCACAATCACCACTCAATTTGAACAAATTAACACTCAATCGCATAGACTAAGCACACCACTGCAATTAGCACGAAATTTCGGTCACCGGCTATCCCATTATAATTTCCGGATAATATAAAATAATTACAAAAATTACAAAAATAATTAAATAATGCAAATTAAATACAATAAATACTAACCTAGGCCGGAAATACTAATCTAACCACCTAAACGGGCCTAAAAAATTAATGCACCTATCTAGATAAATAGTACAACCTCTTTAGCCCCTAATTAATCTATTATAACCACCTAACATGCATAATTAAGTACTTAAATCACTAATATAAACTAACTAACCACCTAATCCACACTTAGTCTAAACTAATTACCTACTAAACGTCATTAACTCCCTAAGCAAAGTTTAGCAAGTAAACTCATCGATTTTGTGGGCCGGTGAGTCCACGGTGACAACGACGCAGAGGCAAGCGACAAACAAGCTTGCGGCGACACCAACGGAGGTTCGAACGGGCCTTAAAATGGGCCTCAAAGTCTCAGCTAGGGGCTGAGAATTTGGTTCAGTTTTGGGCCGAGATAGGCTAGACCCGGGCTTGGCTTGGGCTGAAATGGCCACAGCGGGATGGCGGTAGCTGCAGCAGCTCCTAGCGAGCTCGACGGAGGTGGACGGCGGCTGGAACGGCGACAGCAACGCTTCGACTGGTTGGACGGAGGGCTCGACAGCGGCCTGGGCACAGGTAGGAGGCGGAATGGCTGCTTGAACATGCAGGTGGGATTGAGCAGCTCTAGCGAGCGCGTGGCTGGCATGCGATGGCGGCAGGGGAAGCGGTCGATGGTCAGGGGTTGCAACTTGCTTTCTCTAGTTCTCTCAAGCTCTCAAATGATCTCAACAATGGATAAAGCACTCCAAGGAAGAAGAAGAAGAAGAAGAAGAAGACAACTACAACAAGAGGGGGACCCAAAAGCCTCAAATGTCAACCAAAATATCTCAATTTGCTCATTGCTTGGCCCCCACTTGATCAGCCCTCAACCTCAGCCATTTTGCTGCACCAAACTTCCCCTAGAAGCTTCCCAAATGGTCCAAATGTTGCCCACCCCCTTGGCCTACGAATTTGGACATTTGCCATCCAATTTGATTCAATTTCTTCTCCAATTGAGCTCAATTTGGCACCCATAAAATCAGCAAGGTACCATCGTCCATCTCATGATTTTTCCTCGTCAAGTAAACCAACTTGACGGCCAAAATTGTGACAAAAAACGGCCCTCTAATTTTCCCGGTGCAAAAATGCCTAAATTTGATTTTTCGCCAAAATCTCGGGTTTGCAGAAAAATCTTCAAAGGATGAGTCGACGTTCCTAAAATGAATCGTGACATGACAGAACTTTCAATTTCTGAAATCGGGTTCAAATTCGCGGTTAATTTCAACCGGGCGCGATTTTAGCATGACCTAGCCTAACGGGTAGCTTTTATGAATTTTTAGTGCAATTGACCCGTGATCGATTATTTTCGAGCCACGTTGTACATCTTCGACTCATTGGCGACTCTCGGTTGTCGTGAAAATCTCGAGATTTCAAATACGGGCACAGGGTATAGAAATGACAGAAAAATCAATTTAGTGCCGTTCGATGAGAATTTTGCAATTAGGTGGAATCACCCACACTTTAATCACATATCTCAGTCGAATCAACCTATCTTCGATCTCTGATCATTTTGATAGTGCCGTATTGACTCTTGCAAATTAGCACGGTCGAGCAGTCAATTTTTGATCGAATTCTTGAGTCTATTGCATTAAAATCCCTTAATGGCTTCACCAGATAGACTAGTTATCTCATGAGTGATCAGCTCAGAGAAAAAAACTATAGGCGTGTCGATGAAAAGTCCAACTCATTCAATTGAAAATAGAACTTGAAAATAGTACCCTCTTGGCGAGGCAAGAAAATGAAAATTTTTCTAAGTGTTTAGCCCAATTGGTCATGGGTAAGAGAAAGTGGGTGTTTTTAAGAAAAGTGAGAGACAAATAAGGAAAATCATGATTTGTAATCCAAACTAGAATACATATAATTTGGTTGGGTATTAATTTGACCGACAAAAGAGGTCTTGAAGTCTAATTTTGGATACCAACAAAAACCTTCATTGTCGATTTTTTCTTTGCATATCTCATTTTCCAGTTTGAATGAACCAACTTCCATGTGCCACCCAAGGATAATTTCTTAGTTTCCTCGGCCAAGAGCCACTTGCAAAAAAAAACTAGGAGGCAAGGTAAAAGTCTTAGATGTATTTTTGGTCAAGCTTGAACATGTTTTAAGCATGGAAAATCGAGAGGAAAACTAACTCAAAAAACCAACTTCTAAGACTGAAATTTTTCCAAATGTTTGAAGCCTCTTCAAGAGCTACATATATTGGACTTGCTACTCCCCTTTGCATGCATTTTCTGTCTTCACGACCTTGATGAATGTCATATGAGAGTACAAATGATGTTGAGGTTAGCTTGATTTGGTCTTCGAATCTCTAGGTAAATCATGAGATCGTCTACGACTTCAGCAAAAACTAAGCCCATCTGCATTGATTCATGGCTGGTAAGTGTGGACCATTCGTGTATGCTTCTTGAAGAGGTCGTTTTGATGTGTTCAATTGATCATTTATTTTGATATTTGTTACATTTAAAAGTCCATGTTACCTACTTCATTTTGATCAAATGATCCTTTCTGTAAATTTTGCATGTGATGAGTGTCAGGGCTTGAATCTTGCCATACAACCTATTTGCTTGACTTAGGGTTCAAACTCAGATTTGCAAAATCAGCTCATACCCACATATTTGAGGACAATTTCAGCTCGGTTTTTGTATGTTTTAGGCTATGATTTCTATCTAATATTGGTCTTTGCATGTGATAGTATAACCTTGATACTTTAATTTCACATGAGATTGTTTATGAATCGAGATTGAAAGCAATGAACATGGCTTGAGGAAGTTGCTTGGGCTAGTTTAATTCACACCACGTGCTTGATGAAATGCCCGAACTAATCTTTAATCTTGAAACGATCGATTTGAACTCGGTTCTTATGATATTCATGTTTTGAGTAGTCCTATATTCATGCAAATCAAGTATAGATCGGTTTAGGTAATTTTTTAATAAAAAATTAAAATAAAAAAATTGTAAAAATTTCAAAAAAAAAATGTTAGATAGTATCAAATTAGGGCACAAATGACATATATGAAATCTTCCTAATTTTGTAAGGTCTTTTTTCTAATTTATTGCTATTTTGGTATTTTATAATCATTTTTGTAAAAATCCACTTTACATAGATTAAAAATATTTAGAGTTGTTTCATGCATCCAGAATAATTTCATGCATATTGAAATTCTCATTTCACTCATGGGGGCATGATAACAAGGCCATGTAATATTATTTGCCCGACTTATATTGGGTTCTCCTTTTCCGCATTTATTTTCAAGTCATTTCGATTTATTGGATGTTTACTTACCGCATCACTTTTCATTAATTCGAGTGTAAATTTCTCTTCTAAATTAGTTAGGATTAGTCTAGACATTAAGGAAAACAAACCTACAAAAACATTTGTATGGACGCTTAGTGGTTTCATAAGGATTATGATTAATAATCAAGATTATGTGGCCATTTAGATAAACAACCTTTCAAGTTAGTGCTACCGTAAGGGCGCTAATAGAAACATTAGCATAAACAAGTCCCCATTCTTAGAAATCTTTGGTTACAAAGGAATCGAGACAATACTCCCGTGTCTTGATTAGTTTCTAACCGACCCCAATAGACTAATGGTGTCACGCCCCGATCCTCCGAGCGCATGCCCATCCCTCGGTGGTCGATTAAATAACGACATCTCAGGACGCGTTGCCGACCCATTCATTTTAATGCGCATGCGGAAACGAATAAATAAATCCCCAGACAATAACCATATGAGATAGGAAAGCAGGGCCACAAATTTTTGAAAACCAAACCACACTTATACACATATATCAAACTATGTCATATACAATATTAGCCGACTATATATACAAGGTCTGCAAAAAGAGGGGGGAGGGGGTAGAGGCTATAGTTCCTCAAACATTCAAGTCCTCCTTAGAATACACCGGGGACCTTGGATCCTAAAGATTCGGGGTCAACCACCAAGAGGGTCTGCTGTGCCTTTCCCAAAAGCAACCTCCAGCACCAACACAAGGACCTTAGATTCTGGTATGGGACCTTCTCTTTGGCCATTCCACTCACAACGGTACCATGATCTGTATTGATGGGGTACCTTATGGGGTAGAGCCTCATCAACCCAAACCACGGACCTCACCAACTCATAGACCCATCCCCTTGGGTTCCCATGAAGCAGAATATAAGATGTTTGCTCGGTAACCTTCTTCGGCTGTCCAAAACGTTCGGGAGGTACTGCCATCTAAGGACCTGAATCCCACAACGGGGTGAGATGACATCTCAGCAAGTTCACCCCCTAAGTCCCGACTAGGAAGAAAATACGCCCCAAAAGGGTTACCTAAACACAAGCACAAAATAAAGGACTTACCTTTGCCTCAATTCCTTCCTGCAAGTCAGTACAATTTGTATATTCAGTCAATCATTTCAAATCAGATCAACATCGATCAATCGACTCACTCAACTCCATATCATCAAGACCATCTCTCAGTCAACCCACTCGATGCTATCTATCAAGTTTGATCACATCAAGAACTGCTCACCCTAAGCTGAATATAGATAGTATAGCTCACCGAAGCGGATCAAGTATACTGCTCACTCTAAGCTGATATATCGAGGCCCTTAGGCTAATATAGTATACTGGTCATGCTCACTCTAAGCTGATAAATAGTATAGCTCACTCTAAGCTGATAAGGTATACTGCTCGCGCTAAGCTGATATACCAAAGCCTTTAGGCCGATATAGTATACCGGTATACTACTCACACTAAGCTGATACATCAAGCCCCCAGGCTGATATAGTATACCCTCCTGATCATTCGACAATTTCATCATTCTTATCATACCCGATAAAAATAATCGTGTGTGGGTACACGGTCGACCTTAGCCAAAATACAATATTTTCCCTTTTGAAAATCCCACTAATTCCAATAGTCCATAAACACATTTTTGACGTTGTAAATGGACGACCAATATTTTCTAATTAATTACCACAATTATTAAATTTTGGGATAAATACCCCAAAATTATAATGCGCACTCAATTTGCACAATCCAACACTCAATTAAATAAACCAATCATACCATTGCGATCAACATAAAATTCCGGTCACCGGCTATCCCAATCTAATTTTCAGAAAATAATAATTAATTAAATAATTACCAAAATTAATTAATATATACCAATAAATGCAACTTAGGCCGGAAAAGCCTAATTAAATATCGAAACAAGCCCCGAAAAATTCCGAACCTATCTAAATAAATACTACAACTTATCTACTTGCTAATTGCACTACTCTAACCACCTAACATGCAATATCGAATCATTAAATTGCTAATCCATTCTAACTAACCACATAATCCAAGCTTAACATAAACTAATCAACCATTAAGCATAATTAACTTCCTAAGCGGAAATTAGTGAGTAAACTCACCGGTTTAGCATTCCGGTGAGTCCATAGCGACGGCAACGCCAAGGCGGGCGATAAACTCCGAAGCGACGACACCAACCAAGGCCGGGAAGACACCCAAAATGGGCCTTGAAGACCGAAAGCCCTTATTGGCTTCAGTTTTTGTTCTTGGGCCGAGCAACTAGAACAGGCGGCGGAAAGGGCTAGAAACGGCGAAGGAAAGGACCGGCGGAGCTGCAGCAAGCTAGGGGGAGCCAGGCAGGGCTTCCGACGGCTGGATGGTGGCTCGGGATTGCTCGACGATGACCAAGGACATCTCGAGGATGCGGCTAGGATAGGGACGATGGTCACAGATGTGCGGAGTAGCGCACGAGTGAGCGGACGACGTACGGGCTCCGGTGGCGCAAGCGGTGGCTGTTCGGGCTTCGGTGGGCGTGCGATGGGCAAGGGGGGCTGCTAGCCGATTTTTTGCAACTCTAAGCTCTCCAAAAGTGGCTACAATGGAGAAAGCAAAGGGCAGAGGAAGAAGAAGGGGACAACAAGCTTGTGGAGGGTCCCAATTGCTCTATCCTATCCCTTTTGTTCCCTTGAAGAGGCCCCACCATGGCTGCTAGCTTCCTTAGCAATTTTCCAGCCCAAAGCTTGTCTTAGAAGCCTTGGAGATGGTCCAAAAGTTGAGGGGCATGGGGGGCTACGAATTTGAACTTGATTTTCCCCAAAATTGGATCAATCCTCTTTTAATTGAAGCCAAATTTCGGTCCTATAAAATCCACCATGGTGTCCTCGATCAAATTGACATTTTCCTTGCCAATCGAACCAACTTGCATCGTAAAAACGTGATAAAAAACGGTCCCCTAAATTTTCCGGATAAAAACGGCCCTATTTTGACTTTTCGTCAAAAATCTCGGTTTGCAGAAAAATATTTGGAGGATGAGTCGACGTTCCTAAAATGACTCGTGACATGACAGAACTTTCAATTTCTAAAATCGAATTCAAATTCGCGGTTAATTTCAATCTAGCGTGATTTTAGCATGACCTAGCCTATCGTAGAAATTTTTTATGCAATTGACCCATGGTCAATTTTCTTCGAGCCACAATGTACCTCTTCGACACATTGGCGACTCTCGATGGTCGTGAAAATCTCGAGATTTCAAATACGGACACAAGGTATCAAAACGATAGAAAAATCAGTCTAGTATCGATCGACGAGAATTTTGCAATTTCGTGGAATCACCCACGTTTAGCCACACATCTCAGTCAAACCGACCTATCTCTGATCTCTAATCGATTTTTAACTGTGCCGTAATGATCTCTGCAGATGTACACGGTCAAGTAGTCGATTCCTGGTCGAATTCTCAAGTCTATTACGTTAAAATCCCTTAATGACTTCCCAATATAGTGTAATTATCTCATGAGTGATCAGCTCGGAGAATAGCACTATAGACGTGTCGATGAAAGGCCCAATTTATTTAATTGAAAACAGAATTGAAATTTCAGGATGTCACAACTCTTTTCCTCTTTTAAAAATGTCGTCCTCGAAATTTAAACCACTACAATATTTTAAACAAAAAGGTGGGGGTGCAATTGTCTTATCAACTCTTCACTCTCCCAAGTTGCTCCTTTAGTGTCATGGTATTGCAAGACCACTTTGACCAACGGGATGGTCTTGGTGCGTAGAACCTATTCTTTCCGATCCACAATCTGAATCGGGCTTTCAAAGTACGACACTCTGTCATCCACATCCAATTCTTCGAAATTAAGAACGTGGGTCACGTCAGGCTCATACTTCCTCAACATCGACACGTGAAAAACGTCATGTACTTGCGCTAGTCTCGGTGGTAATGCAAGACGATATGCTAGGATCCCGTTTCTCTCTAGAATCTCAAAGGGACCTACGTACCTCGGACTCAGTTTTCCCTTCTTGCCAAAGCGCGAAGTACCCCTTGTCACGCCTCGAACCCTGAGTGCGCGAACATCCCACTCTAGTCAATAGAAATGCGACGTTCCCAGGACGCGTCGCCGACCCATTCATTTTATTACGCATGTGGAAGCGAAACAAATTCCTTAACAATAAAAACTTTGGCATAGAAAAGCAGGCAATCAATCACAACGAAAACACTTCTTCTGATAAACACAAAGGTTTATATACAGTACTAGTCTATCTACAAAATAGACCGGCTCAACAAAAAGGAACTATCCTATGACAAGCTAGTCAGACACGTTCGCTGATTCTTCGGTCTTCACCTCCTTTTTACTCCATGGCTTCGGGTCTTCCACGACCGCCATCTAAGAACCTAAAAATGTTGAGCCCACGACGGGGTGAGACATTGTCTCAGCAAGTTCACCCCCTAAACTCCTATTAGGAAGAAAATACACCTCAGGGCACTTTAGCTGCACAAATAGGACAGAGGACTTACCTCACCTCAGTCATTCTTGCACGTCAGTACAGTTCATAATTCAACCAATCAATTCAACACATTAAAGCAACAAACCAGATAGAATCATCGATCAATCGACTCAGTCGATTACATATCAACGGACCATTCCCCGGTCATCTCAATCAATACTACCTATAAGTCCGATCATACCCAGAACTGCTTATTATAAGCCAATAATAGGTAGTATAACTCACCAGAAGCTGCCGCAATTATACTCATATAGTATACGATAGTTCACCAGAAGCTATCTCATATACTGAGATAATATACTATATATATGCTCGCTAGAAGCTGCCTCAAATACTGATATAGTATATTATATATGCTTGCCAGAAGTTGCTAGCCATACTTTCATAGTATGCTGAAAATACTCATTTAATCAAATCACCATTCTTATCCTTCCCGATAAAGATACTCATGTGTGGGTACATGGTCAGCCTTAGCCAAAATACAATATTTTTCTTCTAGAAAATCCCGCTCTTTAATGTAGTTCATAAAGATATTTTCGGCGTTGTAAACCGACGCCCGATAGTTCTTGTTTAAACATTGATATTACCCAACTTTGGGATAAATCCCCAAAATTACAATCAACACTCAATTTCACAATTTAATGATCAATAGCATAAACTAACCACACCACTGCGGTCAGTACGGAATTCTAATAAATGGCTCTCCCGGTATAATTTCTGGAAAATATTAATTAATTTAATTCCGAAAATTAATTTAATTTAATTATAAAATAATATAATTAAATAATAATTAAATAATGTTTATAAATAAATCAATAAATCAAATAATTAATTAAAGTCTAATCATGAGAGAGAGAGAGAGAGAGAGAGAGAGAGAGAGATAAGAATGAGTGTAAAAGTTAAAGAAAAGGGGAAACAAGGGAAGAAGATGGTAGGGTTTGTCGAATTGGGGGGGGGACGTGCGAGAATAAGAAAAGAAAGAGAGAGAGAGGCACGTGAGATGGATGGATAAGGAGGAGGGGAAAAATTTTAATAAAATGTCTTCTACTTATCCATTCTTGGTCCCACAAGCTTCCATACAAATTCCTTTGGTCCCCTAAGCCTTTATGCACATGAAATTCCACACATAATCCCCTTTGGTGCCAAAAGTTGCAGCCCTCATACCAACCTTCGAATTTCACAAATTGGACTTCCATTTCTTCACCAATTTCTCAAATTTGATGTCCAATTTTTTGCTGAGGAAGAAGTCTACACAATTTCTGCAAGTTCCCTTTACCACACAGCTCTGTTTGGGAGTCAATATAAAAAAATCTGAATTTTTTTTTCTTAATTTTTTTTTTGTAAAACAATCGGAGTTTAAATTATGAACTTACTATAATGATCTTGATCCATTTAGCACTTGCTATATTACCCAAGCAAAAAAAGCATATGACTTCTCAAAAAAACCAGAAAGAGTGGTGTTTTTACATGAAAAGATTCTCAAGATCAAACAGCTGATCTTTACTAACCCATTACAAATAATGTAGGGCACCTTCACATTTTACATGTGATCTTACTAGTGTACCATAGTAAAACAGGAGCTCCTCCCTCAACATCAGTAAGCAATAATATTGTCAAAACAAACACAAACGAAGGCGAAGGTTGCGAGAGGGAGGTGAAGGGGCCTCGGTGTCGGCGTTGGTGTTAGGGGCGAAGGCGGAGGCGGAGGGGCGTTGGCATCGGAGTCGGGATGGAGGCAACCGGCGGAGGGGTGTCGGCGTCGTGGTTCACTTTGGAAGAGAGGCGACACTTCGAGGAGGAAAGAGAGAGGGGGACTGGAGGACGCGAGAGGGAGGCAGGGGTGTCGGCGTCAACATCGGGTTCGAGGGCGTAGGCGGAGGTGGACGTAGAGGTGGAGCGTTGGCAGTGTGTCGGCGTCGGGGGCGACGGAGGGGTGGCGGGTCGTCGGCGTCATGCGAAGGGGTGTCGGCAGCGTCGGCGTCGGGGTGGGGGGAGATGGAAGCAACCAGCGGAGGAGAGACAACAAAGGAGGGGACCTGCCATTTTTGTTCTCCCCGCAACAGAACGGAGAGAGAGAGAGAGAGAGAGAGAGAGAGAGAGAGAGAGAGAGAGAGAGAGAGAGGACGAGTTGACACGATCTGCAGAGGAGAGCAGTTCGAGCAGAGGAGAGAGAGCAGAGGAGGGCGCTGAGCAGCATTTTGAATCTCTGACCCCATTTATAAGTGGAGCCACGTGTCGACTTCTGAATGGTTTTACTCTTCGCCTACGTGGAGTGTAAAACCCACCTAATATTTTCTCATGTTGGGGACTTGTGCAACTATTTTATGTAAGTATGCTCATGACATCTGTCCTATTTTACTTATAAAAATGTTTTGGTGGAAGGTGTGAATGCAAGTACAATGACATAGCTAAACATGGATTTGCTGCAATGGAAGGATCTCGCTCTATGTTAGAGTAACCCTCAAACCAAAAAATGTTGGGATGGCAAATTATTAAAAATCAGATTGCACGTGCAATGTACGTGCGATAAACGTGCAACGTACATGCATAATCGAAGAAAATGATGGGGAAGATGTGGTTGAAGCAGCCAATAAAATGGGTTGGAAAATGGAAAAGAGATGTCGTAATCAAATACTTGAATAAAATTACCATAATTTTTATATTCACTCACCTTAATACCAAAAAATTTCGAGTAATTACTTGAGTGCCACTTTTATAATAAAATGATCACTTCACTATTGTCACTAATTTGAGTTGTCGAAAAATTTACGTGACTCGAGATGGCTTGCCAAGAAAGTGAAGTCGGCAATATTAGTGCTAAATGAGGTTGCTTATGTGTTTTACATGCTCTAAATTAAAAGCGGGCTTTTCAAAAAATTAAAAGCGAGTTTTTTAAAAAATTAATTAAGAACACTTTTTTTATTGATGGAAAATATTTTCCTTAATCAATTCATCTTTCATGAAGTCAACATAAAACAATATGAAATATTTTTCTTTAATTTTTTTTTGTAAAACAATCAAAGTTTAAATTATGTACTTACTATAAGCATCTTGATCCATTTAGCACTTGCTATATTACCCAAGCAAAAAAAGCATATGACTTCTCAAAAAAACCAGAAAGAGTGGTGTTTTTACATGAAAAGACAAGATTCTCAAGATCAAACAACTGATCTTTACTAACTGTTGACACCTAATTTTAGCAAATCTAGGGAAATAAGGAAAATAAAAATGTATTTTGAATAAATAAAAAGAAAAAAATGGAGGAAATTGATTTGATTGATTGTGCATGGAAATTTGAAATTCTGATGAGTATTCGGATTTTGTTAAATGCAGAAGCAATTTAAAAATTAAGTGAATAAGGGGCAAGAATTTATGCAAAATGGAAGAAATCTGCGCATGATCGAGTTGATTGCGAAATAATGCTCTAATTTGCAGATTTGATTTAATGTGACAAGAGATGGAAACTTGGAAAATGCCATACAAAACAGCCGTATGGAACCACTATAAAAGAATGTTGCATTTTTCAAGATGAGGAAGGGGGGGATTTTCGAAAAAATTGTGAAGCAAAAAATTTTTGAGAGCAAGAAAAACGTGAGGAGGGTTTCTTTTTCGGTCAAAGTTCAAAACATTAAAAAAAAAAAAAAAAAAAAAAGAGAAATTTGTTTTTCTCTTTGGGGGGAGTGAAAAGTTAGAAAAGAAAAAAAGAAAGAGTGCAGAAAGAGAAGCCAACGACGTGAACAGAGAGGGAGAGGTGAGGGACGTCCGACAGGTGAGAGAAAGAAAAGAGAAAAAAAAAGGGAAAAAGAAAATAAGAGCTGCTGTTCATCTTCTTCCTCGCGAGTTCTCCCATTGCTGCGACTGATCTTTTGTGCTGCTGGTTTCCTCGCGTCACCGCCGTTCCCCCGAGTCGGCCGCGCGCCCACCGCTGCCCTAGTCACCGTCTCCGCTGCGCTCCTGCACTCATCGCCGCAACAACCCACGAGCACCAGCAGTGGCCCGCCTGCCTTCGCTGACCGTCCGGCGCCGCTCGCGCGCCGATCTCCCTCGCCAAGCCCCTGCCGCGTCTCCACTCACCGCCGCGCCACACCGGCGACCTGCCACGACTCTGCGACCTACTCTCGCCGTTTGCACAGCCCCGCACCCCCGCGCCGCTGTGATCTCGCGACTTAGCGCCAGACGTCCTTTGCTTCAACCTTGATCTGCACGAGCCGAGCCCCCGCTCACCGTGCCCGGCGCCCGACACTGACAGCACCACCGGAGCCTGAGCATTGCCTTGCCGTCTCCGCCCAGCAACCAGCAGCCCATGACCCAGCGGCATCGTTGCGTCTGCCAGCCTCCGTCCGAAACCCCTCTCTGGTGACCTGCACCCACGACGACCCCGACGCCTGGAACTGCTCGCTCTGCACAACGCTTCTGCTGCCATTGCTTTCCCTTCGCCGATGCTTCCACTCGCCGTTTGCGGGACCTCTGCCTCAGCAGCTCGCCTCCGCCGCACCTCAGCTCGTGCCGGTCTGCCCGATGTCCGCCGATCTGCCTTAGCCTGACGCCCGCTGGTCGCCGTGCCACACCTCCGTGCCAACCCGCTTCATCGACACCGCGAACGCCGCCCGTTGACACTGCCAGTTGTCCCCCTCGCCCGTTGACGCTGCTGGTCCGCCCACTCATCAATACAACACGCCTTCTACTGTGGTGTTGAGTCCCTGTTGTAGGTAGTTTAGTTTTACTTTTACTTTTATTTTTTTTTATTTTTTATGTTATTTTATTATCATTTTTTAAGTTTTGTTATTATTGTTTAAATTAGAACTTAGTATGTCAATATTGATTTCATGAATTTTGTAGGCATTATCCGCAGGGATTTTGCCCGGAATTATGTAATTACTAATTTGATCCGAGAGACATTGGATCATTTTTTAATTATATTAATTTTTGGGCTTTTTGGTAGAATTTTAATTGTTAAATCATTATAATTATTAATTTGAACCATAAGACTTCGGATCGGATTTTTAATTATTTTGAACTCTTTGTCGTGATAATTAGGGTTAGGATAATCATTAATTTGATCTGTGAGACAACAGGTTATTTTTTTGATTATTTTAATCATTTATTTTGTTGATAGTTTAGATTTAATATTTATTTAATAATCACTTATCTTTTTGAAAAAAAAATCAAAATTTTGCATGAGCATATAGGTTAGTAAATCGGACATGTAGGTTTAGTAAATTAGAATTTTTTCGCATTACATGTTTAGGATTGCATTTTCAGAAATAAGTTAGGGTTAGACCTAAATAATTTTTTTTTAAAATAGGGTTTTAGATAATGTTCACACATTTTAAATCTCATTTTTCCAAAAAATAGTTATCTAAGATAGGATAGGGTTTAAGTCAAATTAATCCTTAGAATGAATTAGAAAATTATCCCTTCTTAGATAGTTTTAATTAGGGTTTTTATTAATTTTGAATTTCAATAAAGAAAATACAAAAAATACTAGGTGCATGTTAACTAGTTTGCATAATAGGCCCATTTAATTAGAATTTGCATATTAATAAGACTAAGTCATGTAGTTAAAAATGTATTTTATAAAAGATCTAAGAAAACCCCAAAAAAATGATTTGTTTTGTGTGATGCAATTTATTTATTGAATGTTTAATAATGGTTGAGCACCCGAGTGGTCACCATTTTTGCATGGTAGTAATTTAGGTTAAAATAAATTCAAGTTGCTTGCAAAAACATTTTTTAATAAAAAATTTTAAAAAAAGAAATGGTACCGAAAGGGCATTAGAAAATTCTAGTGTAACCAAGTCCCCGTACCCTTAGTCTCTAGTTTGTAGGAGTAAAATAAATCTCCCTTTATTTTACTTAGGTGTCTAATCGACCTACCATAAACCGATTAGTGGCGACTCCTAGTAATATTTTGCATGCTAAATTTTTTAACCTTAAGTCGCGAATTAGTATGGGCTTGGGAGAGCCCGAACTAAGTTTAAAGACTTAGTAGTCCATTAACCTGGTTTTAGGTGGTGAATCCCGAAAATTAGGTCGCGACACTAACCCCTTACAAATAACGTAGGGCACCTTCATATTATACATGGGATCTTACTATACCATAGTAAAACAGGAGCTCCTCCCTCCACATCAATAAGCAATAATATTGTTAGAATAGACACGGACGAAGGTGGAGGTCGCAAGAGGGAGGCGGAGGGGCATCAGCATCGGCATTGGCGTCAGGGGCAAAGGCAGAGGCAGAAGTGTGAGGGGCGAAGGCGGAGGTGGAGGGACATCGGCATCAGAGTTAGGGGCGATGGAGGCAACCGGCGGAGGAGTGTTGGCAAAACGGTTCATTGGAAGAGAGCCGCGACTTCGAGGAGGAAAGAGAGAGAGGGGACTGGAGGTTACGAGAGGGACGCAGGGGCGTTAGCGTCAACATCGTGTTCGGGGGCGTAGGAAGAGGCGGAGGCGTAGGAGGAGGCGTCGATGGCGAAGGTGTCGGAGTCAGGGGCGACGAAGCGGTGAAGGGGCGTCGGCGTCGTGCGGAGGAGCGTCGGCAGCGTTGGCATCGGGGTGGGGGAGATGGAAGCAACTAGCCGAGGAGAGAGAGCGAGAGGAGGGGGACTTTGCGATTTTTGTTCTCCCCGCAACGGAACGGAGAACCCGGGGGAGAGAGAGAGAGAGAGAGAGAGAGATGAGTTGACACGGTCTGAGAGGAGAGCAGTTCGAGCGAGGAGAGAGAGCGTCAGAGTGGTGGGCCAGGTCTACAGGAGAGAGAGCAGAGAAGGGCGCCAAGCAGCATTTTGAATCTTTGACCCCATTTACACGTGGAGCCACATGTCGACTTCTGAAAGGTTTTACTCTTCGCCTACGTGGAGTGTAAAACCCATGTAGGCGAAGAGTAAAACCCACCTAATATTTTCTCACGTTGGGGACTTGTACAACTATTTTATGTAAGTACGCTCACGACATCTGTCTTTTTTTACTTATAAAAAGGTTTTGGTGGAAGATGTCAATGCAGGCGTAATGACAAAGCTAAACATGGATTTGCTGTAATGGTAGGATCTCGCTCTACGTTAAAGTAACCCTCAAACCAAAAAATGTTGGGATGGCAAATTATTAAAAATCAGATTGCACGTGCAATGTACGTGCGATCCACATGCAATGTACGTGCACAATCGAAGAAATGGGGAAGATGTGGTTGAAGCAGGCAATAAAATGGGTTGGAAAATGGCAAAGAGATGTCATAATCAAATACTTGAATAAAATTACCATAATTTTTATATTCACTCACTTTAATACCAAAATTTTTGAGTAATTACTTGAGTGCCACTTTATAGTAAAATGATCACTTTAGTGTTGTCACTAATTTGAGTTGTCGAAAAATTCTACGTGACTTGAGAAGGCTCGCCAAGAAAGTGAAGTCGGCAATATTAGTGCTAAATGACGTTGCTTATGTGTTTTACATGCTCTAAATTAAAAGTGAGCTTTTCAAAATATTAAAAGTGAGCTTTTTAAAAAATTAATTAAGAACACTTTTTTTTTTATTGATGGAAAATATTTTCCTTAATCAATTCATCCTTCGTGAAGTCAATAACAAAAAATCTGAATTTTTGTTTCTTTTAAACTTTTTTTTGTAAAACAATCGGTGTTTAAATTATGTACTTACTATAACGATCTTGATCCATTTAGCACTTGCTATATTATCCAAGCAAAAAAAGCATATGACTTCTAAAAAAAACCATAAAAAGTGGTGTTTTTACATGAAAAGACAAGATTCTCAAGATCAAACAGCTGATCTTTACTAACCCATTACAAATAACGTAGGGCACCTTCACATTATACATGGGATCTTACTAGTATACCATAGTAAAACAAGAACTCCTCCCTCCACATCAGTAAGCAATAATACTATTAGAACAGACACGGACGAAGGCAGACGTCGCGAGAGGGAGACGAAGGGGTGTCGGTGTCGGTGTTGGCGTTAGGGGCGAAGGCGGAGGTGGAGGGGCGTCGGCGTCGGATTCGGGGGCAATGGAGGCAACCGATAAAGGGGCGTCGGCATCGCGGTTCACTGGAAGAGAGGCGCGACTTCGACGAGGAAAGAGAGAGAGGGGACTGGAGGTCGCAATAGGGAGGTAGGGGCGTCAACGTCAACGTCGGGTTCGGGCGTCGGCAGCGTCGGCGTCGGCGTCGTCAGTCAAGGGCGACGGAGGGGGAGGGGCGTCGGCGTCGTGCGGAGGAGCGCCAGCGTCAGGGTGGGGGGAGATGGAAGCAACCAACGGAGGAGAGAGAGCGAAGGAGGGGGACCTGTGATTTTTGTTCTCCCCGCAACGGAACGGAGAACGGAGAGAGAGAGAGAGAGAGAGAGAGAGAGAGAGAGAGAGGACGAGTCGACACGGTCTGTAGAGGAGAGCAGTTCTAGCAGAGGAGAGAGAGCGTCAGAGTGGTGGGCCAGGTCTACAGGAGAGAGAGCAGAGGAGGGCGCCGAGCAGCATTTTGAATCTCTGACCCCATTTACACGTGGAGCCACATGTCAACTTCTGAATAGTTTTACTCTTCCCCTACGTGGAGTGTAAAACCCACCTAATATTTTCTCACGTTGGGGACTTGTACAACTGTTTTATGTAAGTATGCTCATGACATCTGTCCTTTTTTACTTATAAAAATGTTTTGGTGGAAGATGTGAATGCAGGCACAATGACATAGCTAAACATGGATTTGCTGCAATGGAAGGATCTCGCTCTATGTTAGAGTAACCCTCAAACCAAAAAATGTTGGGATGGCAAATTATTAAAAATCAGACTGCACGTGCAATGTACGTGCGATAAACATGCATTGTACGTGCACAATCGAAGAAAATGATGGGGAAGATGTGGTTGAAGCAGCCAATAAAATGGGTTGGAAAATGGCAAAGAAAAGTCGTAATCAAATACTTCAATAAAATTACCATAATTTTTATATTCACTCACTTTAATACTAAAAATTTTCGAGTAATTACTTGAGTGCCACTTTTATAATAAAATGATCACTTCACTATTGTCACTAATTTGAGTTGTCGAAAAATTCTACGTGACTTGAGATGGCTTGCCAAGAAAGTGAAGTCGGCAATATTAGTGCTAAATGAGGTTGCTTATGTGTTTTACATGCTCTAAATTAAAAGCGAGCTTTTCAAAAAATTAAATGCGAGCTTTTTAAAAAATTAATTAAGAACACTTTTTTTTTTATTGATGAAAAATATTTTCCTTAATCAATTCATCTTTCGTGAAGCCAACATAAAAAAATATGAAATTTTTTTCTTTAATTTTTATTTTGTATAACAATCAAAGTTGAAATTATGTACTTACTATAAGGATCTTCATCCATTTAGCACTTGCTATATTATCCAAGCAAAAAAAGCATATGACTTCTCAAAAAAACCAGAAAGAGTGGTGTTTTTACATGAAAAGACAAGATTCTCAAGATCAAACAGCTAATCTTTACTAACCCATTACAAATAACGTAGGGCACCTTCACATTATACATGGGATCTTACAAGTATACCATAGTAAAACAGGAGCTCCTCCCTCCACATCAGTAAGCAATAATATTGTTAGAATAGACACGGACGAAGGCGGAGGTTGCGAGAGGGAGGCGGAGGGGCATCAGCGTCGGCGTTGCAGTCAGGGGCAAAGGCGGAGGTAGAAGCGTGAGGGGCAAAGGCGGAGGCAGAGGGGCGTCGACATCAGAGTTAGGGGCGACGGAGGCAACCGGCGGAGGGGCGTCGGCGTCGCGGTTCATTGGAAGAGAGGCGCGACTTCGAGGAGGAAAGAGAGAGAGGGACTAGAGGTCGCGAGAGGGAGGCAGGGCGTCGGCGTCAACGTTGGGTTCAGGGGCGTAGGCGAAGGCAGAGGCGGAGGTGGAGGTGCCGATGGTGACGGCATCGGCGTCGTGCGGAGGAGCGTCGACAACCTCGGCGTCAGGGTGGGGGGAGATGGAAGCAACCAGCGGAGGAGAGAGAGCAGAGGAGGGGACCTGCGATTTTTGTTCTCCCGCAACGGAACGGAGAACGGGGGGGCGGGGGGAGAGAGAGAGAGAGAGAGAGAGAGAGAGAGAGGATGAGTTGACACGGTCTACAGAGGAGAGCAGTTCAAGCAGAGGAGAGAGAGCGTCAGAGTGGTGGGCGTCAGAGTGGTGGGCCAGGTCTACAGGAGAGAGAGAGCAGAGAGGGCGCCGAGCACCATTTTGAATATTTGACCCCATTTACACATGGAGCCACGTGTCGACTTCTGAAAGGTTTTACTCTTCACCTACGTGGAGTGTAAAACCCACCTAATATTTTCTCACGTTGGGGACTTGTACAACTATTTTATGTAAGTATGCTCATGACATCTGTCCTTTTTTACTTATAAAAAGGTTTTGGTGAAAAAGGTTTTGGTGGAAGATGTGAATGTAGGCTCAATGACATAGCTAAACATGGATTTGCTGCAATGGAAGGATCTCTCTCTATGTTAGAGTAACCCTCAAACCAAAAAATGTTGGGATGGCAAATTCTTAAAAATCAGATTGCATGTGCAATGTACGTGTGATACATGTGCAATGTACGTGCACAATCAAAGAAATGGGGAAGATGTGGTTGAAGCAGGCAATAAAATGGGTTGGAAAATGGCAAAGAGATGTCATAATCAAATACTTGAATAAAATTACCATAATTTTTATATTCACTCACTTTAATACCAAAACTTTTCGAGTAATTACTTGAGTGCCACTTTTATAATAAAATAATCACTTAAGTGTTGTCACTAATTTGAGTTGTTGAAAAATTCTACCTGACTTGAGATGGCTCGCCAAGAAAGTGAAGTCGGCAATATTAGTGCTAAATGACGTTGGTTATGTGTTTTACATGCTCTAAATTAAAAAGCGAGCTTTTCAAAATATTAAAAGCGAGCTTTTTAAAAAATTAATTAAGAACACTTTTTTTTTATGGAAAATATTTTCCTTAATCAATTCATCTTTCATGAAGTCAATAACAAAAAATCTGTAATTTTTTTCTTTAATTTTTTTTTGTAAAACAATCGGAGTTTGAATTATGTACTTACTATAATGATCTTGATCCATTTAGCACTTGCTATATTATCCAAGCAAAAAAAAGCATATGACTAAAAAAAAAACAGAAAGAGTGGTGTTTTTACATGAAATGACAAGATTCTCAAGATCAAACGGCTGATCTTTACTAACCCATTACAAATAACGTAGGGCACCTTCACATTATACATGGGATCTTACTAGTATACCATAGTAAAATAGGAACTCCTCCCTCCACATCAGTAAGCAATAATACTGTTAGAATAGACACGGATGAAGGCGGACGTCACGAGAGGGAGGCGAAGGGGCGTCGGTGTCGGTGTTGGCGTCAGGGGCGAAGGCGGAGGTAGAAGCGTCAGGGGCAAAGGTGGAGGCGGAGGGGTGTTGGTGTCGGAGTCGGGGGCAATGGAGGCAACCGGCGAAGGGGCGTCGACATCGAGGTTCACTAGAAGAGAGGCGCGACTTCGAGGAGGAAAGAGAGAGAGAGGGGACTGGAGGTTGCGTGAGGGTGGTAGGGGCGTCGGCGTCAACATCGGGTTCGGGGCGTAGGCGGAGGCGGAGGTGGAGGTGGAGGTGTCATCGGCAGCGTCGGCGTCGCGTCGGCGTCGGGCGCGGGGGGAGGGGCGTCGGTGTTGTGCGGAGGAGCGTCGGCGTCAAGGTGGGGGAGATGGAAGCAACCAGCGGAGGAGAGAGAGCAAAGGAGGGGGGACCTGCGATTTTTGTTCTCCCCCGCAACGGAATGGAGAACGGAGAGAGAGAGAGAGAGAGAGAGCGAGAGGAGGAGAGAGAGAGAGAGGGGACTGGAGGTCGCGTGAGGGTGGTAGGGGCGTCGGCGTCAACGTTAGGTTCAAGGGCGTAGGCGAGAGGTGGAGGTGGAGGTGGAGCGTCGGCAGCGTCGGCGTCGGTGTCGATCGGCGTCGGCGTCGAGTCCGGGCGACGGAGAGGGGGAGGGGCGTCGGCGTCGTGTGGAGGAGCGTCGGCGTCGGGGGTGAGGGGAGATGGAAGCAACCAGCGGAGGAGAGAGAGCAAAGGAGGGGGACCTGCGCTTTTTGTTCTCCCCGCAATGGAACAGAGAACGGAGGACGAGTCGACACGGTCTGCAGAGGAGAGCAGTTCGAGCAGAGGAGAGAGAGCGTCAGAGTGGTGGCCCAGGTCTACAGGAGAGAGAGCAGAGGAGGGCGCCGAGCAACATTTTGAATCTCTGACCCCATTTACACGTGGAGCCACGTGTCAACTTCTGAATGGTTTTACTCTTCCCCTACATGGAGTGTAAAACCCACCTAATATTTTCTCACGTTGGGGACTTGGACAACTGTTTTATGTAAGTATGCTCATGACATCTGTCCTTTTTTACTTATAAAAAGGTTTGGTGGAAGATGTAAATGCGGGCACAATGATATAGCTAAACATGGATTTGCTGCAATGGAAGGATCTCACTCTATGTTAGAGTAACCCTTAAACCAAATAATGTTGGGATGGCAAATTTTAAAAATCAGATTGCACGTGCAATGTACGTGCGATACACGTGCAACGTACGTGCACAATCGAAGAAATGGGGAAGATGTGGTAGAAGCAGCCAATAAAATTGGTTGGAAAATGGCAAAGAGATATCGTAATCAAATACTTGAATAAAATTACCATAATTTTTATATTCACTCACTTTAATACCAAAACTTTTCGAGTAATTACTTGAGTGCCACTTTTATAATAAGATGATCACTTCAGTGTTGTCACAAATTTGAGTTGTCGAAAAATTCTATGTGACTTGAGATGGCTCGCCAAGAAAGTGAAATCGGCAATATTAGTGCTAAATGGCGTTGCTTATGTGTTTTACATGCTCTAAATTAAAAGCGAGCTTTTCAAAATATTAAAAGCGAGCTTTTTAAAAAATTAATTAAGAACACTTTTTTTATTGATGGAAAATATTTTCCTTAATCAATTCATCTTTCGTGAAGTCAATAACAAAAAATCTGAAATTTTTTTCTTTAATTTTTTTTTTGTAAAACAATCGGAGTTTAAATTATGTACTTACTATAATGATCTTGATCCATTTAGCACTGCTATATTATCCAAGCAAAAAAAAAAAGCATATGACTTCTTAGAAAAAACCAAAAAGAGTGGTGTTTTTACATGAAAAGACAAGATTCTCAAGATCAAACAGCTGATCTTTACTAACCCATTACAAATAACGTAGGGCACCTTCACATTATACATGGGATCTTACTCGTATACCATAGTAAAACTGGAGCTCCCGAAATTTTTATTGTTCTACCCAAAATACCTTCGAAACTCACATGCATGTACTTAAATCATTTCAAGTTTCATAAGTCCAGAATCTTCGTATAAAACAGTCCGTATATAATTCAAAAATTTCTGCAAAAACCAAGGTCAGTACTCGCGGGTCAACAAACTCAAATCTGACCCAAAAGCTTTAAAACAGTCTGTATATAAAGTCTTACCATTCTGAAATACTAGAGTCAATGCTCGCACGGGTCCACAGCTCAAATTCGACCATAGAAAACACGTAGTTTCACTCCCAAAGCTCGTGGTCAACCCAAACGACTTCCGAATTCCCCAAATTTTGCAGTTGTCATGGGGAAAATAAAAATCTATAGGATTCTGAAGGAACACGTATTACCAAGCAACGATGAGATTCACATGGCATAGAATAGTCAACGTCTACTTGCCTTGAATCCGGCGGTGCAAGCGGTGGTGCGAGCTGCGAGACGGTGCGAGCTGGTGGCGGGGCAACGCGACAGCGGTGCGACGGGGTGGTGCGGGTGGCCGGTGGTGAGCAGCGAAGCACGGACGGGGCTGTGGAAGGCTGGGTAAGGGAGTTTCGTTGCTGAAACTATTGCTGCACCAAGGGAATTGCGCTGAGGGAGAAGAAGAAACGATTCTTCCTTCTGCTTGCTCGCCGGTTGACTACATTAGTCAACAAATCAAAATTCTGTGGCAGCTGAAACGGAAGGCACGTGGGGAAAACGTGGCTCCTTGGCGTGAGAATCCTTTGATCATGACACCTTGTTCTTCATGCATGGACGTGGCCGCAGCATGGTCCAAGTCCTCCATTTGCTGGCCATCAAAGAAGAGAAAACGTGGCTGCTTGCTGGGTCAACAGAGACGGAAGAACGTGGCTGCTCGTGGTCAATCTCTTCCTTGGTTGACAGCTGAGGAGATGTGGCGTGGACGTGGCTGAAGATTCTGGTCAAAGTCTTCATTTTGCATGAGGAACGAGCGGTTGACGTGGGGCAGTGGAATTCTCGGCTCTCCCCCACCTCAAGTGCACGTATGCATGGGAATGGTAGTAACTTGCGTGGAATTGATGAAAAGTTTATATGGGACTCGGCTTGGCGACGTGGGCGGAGATGTAAACATCGGTGTCGTTTATGGCATTTCATAAAGAAAATTTTAAATGAGGTGATAGATTAGATGATAATTGAGTTGTCCAATGCGACAAAGGTTGTTGAATCTCACAGAAACGTGGTACAAATATAACTCACGAAATATAACTTTCACTAATATAATATTTTCTTACACCACATACAATACTCGGACAACTCTACACAATTTCTCTCACACTCACATGCATACACAGCACATTCTATTCAATACACTCTCAAGACCCCTACACACACGCCCACATACCTCACGTACACACTCCACACCACTACACACATCCACACTCAAGGGGCAAGAACCCCTATTTAAAGGAGGCAAAGTCGGTGACTTTGCTGGCTTTCTACACTATTCTAGAAGTATTATTTTATTATAGCCTGACAACTAGATTTCTATGGAGAAGTCTAGAAGTGGCGCAGCTTATGGATTTTGCTAGAAAATTCTGGAGAAGGGAGAGATATGGAGAACTCTAGAGAGAGAGATCTAGAGAACTCCAGGATAGAGAGAGGCGGTGATCTTCAACACTCCCCCTCACCGGCTGCTCTCTCTGAATTTAGATATAGTAGCCGTGCCGATAGTGCCTTTGGACTCTTCAATTGTCTTCCTCTATTAAACATATTGCGAAGCTTCCTCATATGTGGATGGCTCTATGGCTCCATCTTCAGTTACTTCTCTTGCTGTGACTTTCCATTGAGTTTTGTGATCCTTGAATTTTTGTAATGCCAATTCATTCTTCCCTTTAGTCTCCTTTTCCTTCTTCTCACTCAATTCGGTCTTCGTATTCGAGATATCTCCTATAAGAATTTTGAGATTGGAACTCATGCGGTCAACCTTCTCATTCGTGACTTTCATTTCGTGCTTCAACCGATTCAATCCCATCCGAAGCACTTCAATGTAGACCTCTTGATCCTTTTCCTCATAAAATTTCTTCCCCTTGATCTTATTCCACCGATGCTTACACCACGGGATGTAGGGTGTAGATGGCCTCCTTTTCTCAAAGAAAACTTTCTTTTTCTCCTTCATTTGTTCGTTGTCTCTTCCGATATGATTAATTCGGAACGTCATAGTGGGCTTGAGGTCCTGAAGCTTTTGTAGCTTCTTGAACTCACATCGGAACTTCTCTAGGTCCCTTTCTTTATTATCTCCCGCATCTCTTGCAGTTTCTTTTCACGACTGCTTGTTGGCATTGTTAGTCGCTTCTTCAAGTTCTTCCATGGCTTGCTCTTATTCGGGGTCGTGATAGAACCTGTCGAATTATCCAACTCAATTATACAAGCGGTTGCAAGCTCTTCTCGTTCCTTCACTGCAATAGGCGCTTGAAAGTCCCATTCTTCTTTGCTTTCAATCTCCTTCTTGTAGGAAGTGACGACATTTCCTTCTTCCCGCCTAACCAACGACTCTGGCAATATGTCCTACCTTGCCACAAACGTAGCATCATTTGCTATGCCTTTTGTTGCTCTTATCTTCATCGTCGTCGTCGTCATCGTCGCAATCTTGATGAGCTCCCCCTGGCTGATAACCCTTCTCTTTTGATTGCCTTCGCCTGTCTCCATGATTTTTCCATGGTTTGCCATCTCTTGCACCTGCTCTATTTCTATTCTGGCCCTTGAACCCTCTTTTATTACTGAAGAGGGCACTTTCATCATCTTTAATTGTGACCTTAGGGATTTGTTTATCTAAGGCCTCTTGATTGGCCAATATATTTTCCAACTCTGTTAGAGTTGGCTCATTTGCCCATTCACGGGTGGCCGCAACAATACCGTTATACTCCGGCCTTAACCCGTGAATTATTATTCTTCTCATTCTTGTCTCAGAGATGGCATTCTGAGGATTTAATTTTGGAATTTCTTCGCAAATAGATTTAACTTTAGAAAAGTATTAAGTTACCATCATACTTTGTTGCGAGATTGAGATGAGCTCGTTCTCCATGCATTGTAACTTGGCATCATTTGTCCTCGCAAACAGCGTCGCCAAGTTGTCCCAAGCCTCCTTCGGGGTCTTCGCACTCTTTATGTGTTGCAACAATTCATCTTCAACAGTCACGGCAAGAACATAAAGAGCCTTACCTGATTTGACGTTCCACTTTCTTAAGTCACTATCATTTGTGGGTGGTGTGGTGTTGTTGCTACCAACGATATCCCATAAATCTTGTCCAAGCAAATAATACTGCATACGGGTACTCCAATTATTATAATTGAAGTTGTTGAGCTTCTCCATGCTGTTCACTGAACTTGAGAAATCCGCCATCGTGACTTGAGTATAATGCCCCGCACTATACCAAGTAAGCCTGGTCCCAGACCAACCGACTTCACAATCCCGGATTGTGCATTGACAGAACTCCAATGTCCTCCGCTTCTTCGCTCCTTGGCTCGACGATCCCTGACCGCCTACTCACTTACAATGGTCCCCGACCACTGTCTTCGCAAGGTCTCCGACAACCTGCTCTGATACCACTTGTTGAATCTTGCGGAAACGTGGTACAAATATAATTCACCAAGTATGACTTTCACTAATACAATATTTTCTTACACCACATACAATACTTAGACAACTCTACACAATTTCTCTCACACTCACATGCATACACAGCACACTCTACTCAATACACTCTCAAGACCCCTACACACACACCCACACACCTCACGTACACACTCCACACCACTACACACATCCACACTCAAGGGGCAAGAACCCCTATTTATAGGAGGCAAAGTCAGTGACTTTGCTGGCTTTCTACACTATTCTAGAAGTATTATTTTATTATAGCCTGACAACTAGATTTCTATGGAGAAGTCTAGAAGTGGCGCAGCTTATGGATTTTGCTAGAAAATTCTGGAGAAGGGAGAGATATGGAGAACTCTAGAGAGAGAGATCTAGAGAACTCCATGAGAGAGAGAGGCGGTGATCTTCAACAAAGGTGTGAGGATGAGGGGATGCCACGGGGATGTGACAAACGTGATAGTTTGGTACGGTGATGGTGGTGACGAAACGGTGGCCGTGAATGGTGTCAACGACGTAGTCCGACGACAAACTTGTCGACGCGGCATGGACCGTTACGTACTCGAGGCTTGGCGAAGTCCGGATATCACATGGGGTATGTTAGTGGGCCTTTGTTGTTGTTATTCTAATAGAAGCGCAGGAGTACAAGAGCTGTATTCCTAGATTAGCACTCAAAGTTAATCTCATTTTAGATGTTTGATTATTGATTGATTTTGGAGAAGGAAAGAAATAATTTTAACCTGGATGTTCTTTTTGCAGGTTTTCTGGTTCTACCCGTCGTACATATTTAGCATCATTTTGAGCACCATATGGTATTGCCCCCACTTTCACTGAAATTTCAATCTACACAGGTTAGTTTTATGTCTGTTAACTCTGGGAGTCTTGTTTGTTTGATTTATGTGAATTTTACATGAAGCAAGGATATCAATGAGCATCATGATTACGAAATAAAGTCTTGTAAGCACGTGCATATGCCCTTTCTGGTAACTTAAATGCAGGAGTCAACATGCTATACTGTTATAAACGGGAACAAGGGGAAAGAAAAATTACTAAAATAATTTGTGGATAAACTAGACCGAGCATATTTCCTTTGGTAACTAAAGTCTTAATATTGAAATGTAGCAAAAGCCACGTGTCTTTTGCTTGGTTGATGGGAGAAAAGCAAGCAATGTAGAGCTTTTCACACATAGACAGGTTAAAGACAATGGAATTCTTGGGGTTTGATTGACCTTGTTGTCATAGGGATAAAATTGGTCTAGGGGAGGAAGGTGCTCCCAACGGATATATCATAACCATCTTTTGATAAGGTGGTCATGATAAACAGGTGTCTCGGATTTTGGTTTATCTAGTTGTAACTTGGTTTTGCCTTTTGGTTAGTTTGCGCTGAGTTGAGAGGGAGGTTTCTAGATCTATTGTTTCATTTTTACTGTACTGTCTACACTTCTAGATTCTTTAGGACACAGAATCCGTTGTTGAGTACTTATGATATAGGTCGTGGTGGAAGATGTGAATGCAGGCACAATGACATAGCTAAACATGGATTTGCTACAATTGAAGGATCTCGCTCTATGTTAAAGTAACCCTCAAACCAAAATGAGGCTGTGGCCTTGGAAAGTAAGTTTGAAAAGGAAAAGCTTGTTGATCTTGGAGGGTAAAGAACTAAATACGATTGAAATTCTTATATTTGGCTACAGAAGTTGGCCTTTCGTATTAGTGTATCTAAAGCTAAAGGGGAAAAGTGTTAAAAAAAGTCTTAAACCTTTTACATTTGTGCCAATTTAGTCCTAAACCATTTTTGGGTGTCAATTTAGTCCTTAACCTTTTTACGTTGTGCCAATTTAGTTATTTCCAGCCAATTTTGACCAGATTTTGCTGACTGGATGCCGGCCGGTTGATGTGGCCTGATGAGCGCTGACGCGAACAACTTTTAATAATATTTTAATATATTTTTTTTCTTTTTTCCTTCTCCTCCTCCTTCCTTGAGCCGATCGCCGGACCTTGGCGACCGGTCAGAGGTGACGGTCGGCGAGGTTGAGGTCGACCTCGCTGGCCACCTTGCCAATGGCCGCGAGGGCGGCCTCACGCTAGGCAGCAAGGCTCGTCCTTGCCCATGGTCGGCGAGGCTCGGCCACGCCCGATCTAGTGAGGGCGAGCCTCGCCCACCCGACGTGAGGCCGCCCTCAAGGCCTAGGCGGCGAGGCTCAACCCTCGCCCATGGCTGGCGGGCGAGCCCCGCCAGCTCAGCATGAGGCCGCCTGAGGGCAAGCCTTGCCCATGGTAGTGCCGGGCGGGCGAGCCTTGCCAGCCATGGGTGAGGCTTGACCCTTGCCAGATCCGGCGAGGGCGAGCCTCGCCGCCCCAGCGCGAGGCCGATCTCACGGCCATTGGCAAGCCATCGCCTCTAGTTGACCTTGCCGGCCATCGCCTCTGGCCGGTTGCCGAGGTCCGGCAATTGGCTGGAGGAAGGAGGAGGAGAACGAAAAAAAAAGAAAAATAAAAAGAAAAATAAAAATAAAAAAAAAAAAAAAAAAATTCAATAATATTAAAATATTATTAAAAGTCGTCCACATCGGCGCCGATCATGCTACATCAGCCGGCCGACGTCTAGTTAGCAAAATCTAGCCAAAATTGGCCGGAAAGGACTGAATTGGCACAATGTAAAAAAGTTTAGGACTAAATTGGCACCAAAAAAAGGTTTAGGACTAAATTGGCACAAATACAAAAGGTTTATGACTTTTTTAACACTTTTCCCAAAGCTAAAGTGGTTTCAATTTCCTTAGGGTGATGATCGGAATTGGAGAGCAGGCCTATTCAATACTGCTTCGAACCTTCTTCTTCCTAGAGGTGAAATAAAGTGTAGATTTAATCTTGATAAGATAAACCATGGGTTTAAAAGCATTTTAATTGGACCTTGAACTATCCTAGTGATCAAATACCTTCTACAATCCACAGGAGTTAACTAGAGAAAAAGTTTTTGTTATTTGCTCGAGTATAGTAGAATTTGACGAGGTTCCTCATCCTGTGATGTGTATGCCTCACAAATATAGCAGCCCAAGTGGTACCGCCATTGTGGCTTCGCATGCAATGTTAGTAAAATGTTTTAGTAAATGATGAACGATGACTGCAATGAAGGCCAAGAGTTGTTGATTTATTATGGAGTTACCATAATGAAACCAGTCATGTATGGAGTTACCATAATGAAACCAGTCATGTAGATGCGATTGAGGGAGAGACTGAAATCCCAATCTTTTACTTGTTCCCTGCCTTATAAGATGAAATGTTTTAGCCATATGACTCTATATACTGCAACTGTGATTCCGAAATAAGTCTTTTGAATGCTAGACCTTATATAATTTATTATTTTAAGCAGTTTTATGGGGATCCATGTTTCTGCTGCTTTGTTGCCTTAACAACCACATGCTTCTTTTATTATCTTTTCATATAAAATTTGTATGGCTGACAAGCTGAGAAGTGATTGCTGTACGTTGCAGGTTTCTGCTTTAGGTTTTGTTCCCTATATTGGAAAGCCACTTAGTCTTTTGCTGCTCTTCTGGCTGTATGCTTATTGCTGTTTTGAGTATATAATCTTCTCAGTGTATTTTTTCAGGTTACACATTTTCCTTCTTCTTTTGTGGAATTTTTTAGTTACAAATGGAACTTTACTGAAGTTAGTCTGGACTAGAGACTGAACTTCTTTCAATCCAAGTGGGCATTTTTTGCTGGTTTTGGTAATGCTCTTCCTGATCATGATACTTAATCTGATCCATTGCAGCCTCAGTGCGTGTGTACCGAGTGGGATGTGATCCATGGATTTGGGTTCAGCTGAATCCGCATTTATTGGTGTAACACTTACCCTTATTGACCATGATTTATGTGGGATTCACAAATCAAGGAGTATCTGTAGTGGTTTTTTTATCCTTTCTTTCTCTTGCAATTGATGTGCTAGTTTGCGTATTTTTATGGCATAAACACACTTGGGGGTTAGAAAGATCTGCTATTCCTCACGTTACCCACTTTTTTCATCATAATGCTATCTACATATGAAATAGAATTCGAAGTAGTTTCATATGCTTCCTTTTTGTAGCAAAGGATGGGCTAATTTGTTGGACACAAGCAATAAAATTGATCGTTTGAGTATCTTCCCTATATAATGCTCTTTCATGTCCTCTATTTCTTTTACTGCTATCTTTAATGAGAAGTCTCTAAGAAGAATAAACATCTAACTTAATTAGCATATTAAAAAACATAAACTAAATGTATGTAATGTTTTGTGTAAAACTTAAATTCAATGAGATATTAGGCAAAAGATATGATGGATGAAACAATTAAGATATAAAAACATGCATTAAACTAAAGCTAGGCCAACTTTTTGGGTATAATGTCTAGAACCCAAAAAATCTAAATAAAGATTGGAAAAGTACATTAAATTGTTAAGAAGTTAACCATTTATTATTAGTTTCTATAATTAATTGGTTTTGTCATAATGTAATATGAACTGGGAGCCGATTTGTAGCATGGGTATGCTACTGGTTAAAGGTTCAGTGATGATATGAAGTTTTGACTTTAATGATATCCTAATGTAATATGAACTGCGAGCCAATTTGTAGCATGGGTATGCTACTGGTTAAAAGTTAAAGTGATACTATAAAGCGTTGAATTTAATGACGCTCTTCTATCTTATCTGGAAGAGAGGGATCGGATTAGCTTGATCTTCCTGAATTACAGATTCACAAAGTTGTATTAATCTGTTAGGAGATGGTAAAGATATGTCATTTCGAACTATGATATTCTACTACAAAGTTGGTACAAGAAAATTACCATACAGTTCTAAGATATCATAGTTTAAGATCGACTTGATTGCTTTTAGGTAGCTTATATTTAGTATAAGTTAATAGATTTTTCTTATGTTAACCAGATAGAATATGTCCAAATAAAACATGAAGTCCTGGAACTGTCTTGTTTGACTAAGTGAGATGAGCTTTCTTACTGTAAGGGGTTCATTTTTGTCATTACCTAAGATTGCTTTTTCTATATCAGCTTTAAGAGTTTCACATGAAATGACAAATTGTCTTGTTTATCAACAGAGAGTTAAACTAAAGTTAGTATACCCGAAACAAATGTGTTGTTGATCTGTTATAACAGACTTTTCCAGTCATCATGGCATGCTTGTCTCTCATTTTAGTTGAAATCTTCTAAATCAACGTGCAGGTTATAATGGCATCTCTCAGCTTGTCATGTTGGAATATGGTTCATGTTTTTCTTTGGAGCTCATATAATTCTCTTTTTCTCCAGAGATCGCATCATATTCGGTGTTATTATGTTTGGAATTTTATGTGGAGATTCAATGTTATACTTCTAAGAGAATTTTGAAATGAGATTTACTTTTGGGGCATAATCTAATTCTGATTGTAGCTAGTGAACGACTTCCTTGCTGGTTGCGGGTATGTTTAAAATAAGGTTTCCTTGGTGGCAAGTCAATCTACTTGTTCAATAGATTTTCTTAAATTTGTTACAGGAAACCCCTGTGTTCTGGCTAGTTTCTTTTTCTTACCTCTAGTGGGCTATGGTGTTATGGCTGTACTTTTTCCACTGGTATGTCTTTGCCTTTTCCACTATTACCTTTAATGTGTGTAAATAGTGATGGAAGTGTTTGCAATAGCTAAAGCTCCTTCTGTTTCCTGGTTCATACGATGTTTAGTCAATCTTCAGCCATTGTCTTGAGCACTTGTGATGTAATTCCATTTTTAGTGTGAAATGATATACTAACACCTAATTTCCAACCCTTGGTTATCTCTTTTCCCTTAGTTAACAATTTTTTGCCCCTAATTACATGCTTATCATCCACTTTGGCTATCCGCTGCTAATCTATAATATTGTTCTTTATCTGAATCATGCTCAACTCAGGCCTAGCTGCCTTAGGTCAGTTTTAACTGTAAAATTTCCGAAATGGTAATAAATGCTATGATCAATGTCATAGATGCTGAATTGGACTCCCAAGTTTGAAGCTTTGTTTCATCAACATGGAAACATGATGAACATTTAAATAAAGTCGAAACCAAAAAACACCAGATATGCAAGAAACTAGCAAACACTTATGTTTTCCTGGGCAAGCAACCTGTTGATGCTGCTAGATATCAGAAGGAGGGGTCCAGCTCGTGAAGGAAAGTAGATATGCCGGTATTATGTCATTAAATCGATTGCGCGGAGGAGCGGTGGCATGTTCTTTTGTTAGACAGCCCATTTAGTGTAGATCTTGTCCACTTCCCACCAACTCTTTTGACTTGGCAATCTTGCCTTGATTAGTTGAATAAGAACGAGTCTCTAATCCCTCACCCGATAGCTTCCTTGAGGCAGTTCTGTTTTGGTAGATATTTAGTTCTTTTGGAACCTACATGTATAGTAGTAGTTTCTGTGAATATTGATTTTTTCTTCTGCTGAAATTGTAGAATTCAAAAAAGATGTCTGATACACTCGTCGATGGCGTGGACTGGATCTGATAACCGAATCAGCCTTCACGTTTTCGGGCTGTTCAACTATGGAATTGGCATCCATTTGCTTGAGGTGGATGATGTTCCTGCAAAGAAAGGGGTTATAAATCCCAAGGACAACCACATCTCCTTCCAGTGCTCCGACATGAAGCTCGTGATGAAGAAGCTCAAAGAGATGAACATCAAGTACGTGACCGCGGTCGTCAAAGAAGGTGGCGTCAAGAGTCGATCAGTTGTTATTCCACAACCCGGATGGTTACCTGATTGAGATCTGCAACTGCGACAACTTGCCGATTCTTCCTCTGTCCTCTTGCCCGCTCAAACTCCCCAAAACCAACAAGGACCCATCACCATCCACATTGTATGGTAAGTTTGAGAATCGGAGTTTGGACATACAATGCGCCATAAAAGTCGCAAATCAGATGATGGACAACTTGGTGAAGAACATGTTTGATATCTCGTTATGAGCGGATTCGACGTTGAAGCAAATTTTGCCGAGAAATTCGAAGGACCCCTTTCGTGTATAGAATTTGCCAAGTCTCTCTCTCAATGCAGGTAGCAAAATGAGTGTAAAGATTTGAAAAATAAGGAGAAGTTGCACCGTCTGAAAAAGTACAAGCAAATTCAATCTTTGTTTCAGTTAAGTAGTGTCTGTCATGTATTCCCCTCCTTGGCTCAGCTGTAAAGGCTTTTGCACCCTAGGGTTGTTGATTCCATTGTTGTAGCTTCAAAATATAAGTGAAATTCATATTGTGATAACTTCTGACTGAGCTCATAAAAATTAGCGCTCCTCTGGGGTAAGTTTTGGTGCCTAACTCACTAGTTGCAAAACTAAATAAAACGACGGACCTATCCAAGCTATAATCAGCAAAAATTACCTAGCTATCAAAACTTTGAGTTCACAAATGGTTCAAAAGATCTTGGAATAGCAGAGATGCATCATTACACGGAAATGAAAGGACAGAGACCAGGAACTCTAAGAATAGGTTACAGACTGGGTCTTTCAAAGTTGTTGCCCAAGCCTAAAGCCAATTTCAAGCTAGTGGGCAATTCAACTCAACAAGACATCCCAAGAAAGGGTCAAGAGGCCATAACATACATGATAATGGGGCTGAGCAACATGCTATCCTCGCAAGTCGCCGCTTGTAGTCTTTGAAGCCATCCAGCAAGTCTTTCAGATGCTTCTTTCCCAATCGCAATACCATCTCTGTAGTTCCTTGCTCTGCATATTTTATTCTGGCATTCATAAGAATAAAGCACAGGGCCAACTTTATAGTAATTGTGGAATATCTATAACTTAAATAAGGACATCTAAATGCAATACATAACTCGAACATGATTAGAAAGAGAAAAATAAGTCCAAAATCTGATGACCAAGAAGACAAATAATGCAATACAATCTTCCTACTATATTCTTCCTGCAAAATTTGAGGCATCCTCAACTTGACATTCTCATTCTCAGCTCCCAGATATCATCGATAATTCGGCTTTGTTGAGGACATCCTGTGGCACCACAACCCTGAACACTGCATAGTGATGATTCAAGCTTTTTTCCCCCTGTAGGCGGTGAATGCTGCCCAATGCTCCCGCACTTGGATTTGGAAAAGCGTAAAACACACGCCTGATTCTCTGATGCACAAGTGCCATCGCACACCTTAAACAAGACGAGATGTAACAGAAAAGCTCTATCAGGGATTTCATCACTCTATTTCAAAAAATCTACAATTCTTAACGCTTGTTACGCCAAATGAGTTGCGACTCTCCATGTTATTTTCTCCAGATCTCAAATGTGAAAAATATCTAATCTAGAAAGAGGACAGGAATGCAAAGTGCATTTGCAAAGAGCCAGTACTGTCCAAGGCATAATCTAAGATATTTTGGTCAAAGATAATGAGCCAAATAGGCTGCACATGCACCAAACCAGACAGTTGCAGCTGATTTGTTTAACTTACATTGTACATGGCTCCCAAACAAGGTAGATGTCATTGCCAGTGCATAAATATGGTCTACTAGAGAGATCACCATTTCCATAAGCAGTATCATTTTTGTCATCATTGTCGACCTGAATTTCCACATATAGATCTCAGTGCCAAGCTGAAATATCGTCCAATTAAATGCAAAGAAGAAGGGAATCAAGCTATAGAATCAAATGCAATAGTTGGTTCCCTATGTTCAGTGCCAAATAATCCCAGAGCATTTCATCTTCAGTGCCAACTAGTTAATTGGTGGACAGTGCATGTGTTAAAGCACTGTCATCAAAGGTGTCCATTTAATAATCAACGTATATACAGAGTTGACCATTAGCAAGTTTATCAAGACAATGAAATTGACTAAGGGATGATTATAACATGCACGCAACCAACCATCTGAGAGCTAATTGGAGTTTGAGTTGAGCAATAACAGATGAAATGCTACTATGATATTCGCAAATGTTGAGAAAAGATCATGCACTTTATAACAGAGAAGCAGATGATACTTAGAAAGGCTTGCCAGGATTTCCTTCACATGTAGAGGAAAAGCTTACATCATTGGCATCAGTTTTCTGTCTTTTTGCTTGAGAGTTTGCAGGAGATAGAACACACTCCTCTATGGTAGATTCATCTTTGTATCTCACATCAGGGAATAAGCGTCTGTCCCTGGCAGCAGATGATTCAATCGCCACTATCGCAGCATGTCGCAACGGGTGACAAAATGAAGAGCTCCTGCCAGTCTGTTCAGTCTGTTCATCTACCCACCACCGTGGATGTAGACAAGAAATGGATGTCTCGACTTGCTCTGGTCCACCTGAGGAACAGCGTTGAAGATATGATTCATTTTTATCCATCCAGTCATTTCAGCAGAAGATTTGGTGGAATTACCACATTCAGCACTGGCTTCTGTTTTTGGAGTTTGCCAAGAGCAGACTTCATCACATGCCCTTGCAATCACTTGATTAGATAGAGGATCTACAATTGCTGCAGCATTGACCACCTGTAGATCAGAGAAGGGTGTAACAAAAGCAAAATTTGTGCAATTTCCACAACATAAGAGGTTCCCACACTAGCATAAAACAAAATTGGACGCACGACTTGGGAGCAACATGAAGTGCTACATTTCCTTCCCAAAACCTCTATTTACTATGTCTATGCATGGACATTTCAAAGGACAACTGTCTAAAGGACCCAGCCTTCGAAATGATAGGATTGTTCTCAACTATTATAAAACATATTTCTTCTTGTTTTTTTGGTTCAAAAGTCAATAAACAAGACTTTCACATAAAAACTTCACATTCGTGTCAAGGTAATTACAACAAGTAAATCTTACTTCTTGTTACCAGACCCAAAATGATTCTCGTAAGCTAATGCGAGCTATGGTGAACCCTCTAAAGGCTTCATGGGAAAAATGTTGAAAGTGCAAACACAGGAGCAGTTAGAAATGATATTGTCAAACACAATACTTGGATATGTTTTACTTCACAAGATACTGATTCAAGGGAAAATAAAAAGTAGGACAAAAGGAAGGCCTTAGAGCATGCCAAATTGTCTCACAAAATGTCAAAGCAGTATAATCCTCAGAAAGAATGATTGCCATATATAAGAAAATCCTTTTTTTTTTTAAATTATCTTTATTTGGTAAGATTGGGAGGCCAGCTAAGGACTAATATTCAAGACCTCTGAAATCTTGACTAGTCTGAGATATACCTAGTGGCAAACTTGAAGAAATCAATCAAATTTACAATCATTAATTGCAAGTCACGGGCATACCCAAGCACTTACCACATTACCATGAGATTTCGCCAATTCCAGAGCATACTTCATAAAACTTACAACCGATTGTGTGTCTTCTTCACTAAACCCAGTTATGCCACTGATATTGCTGCTATGTGTAAAATCAGAAGTTAAGAGAACAAATCAGTAATGACATAGGGTATGTATAAATGCACATTATACACATGAATATAGAGTAACAGATAATTCCTTGTGATCTTTGACAAGAAGTAAAATTAGGAAATGCTAAAATAAAGGTCAAATATTTGCATAAACTCCATGTTTGATTGTGAAAGGTGGGAGAGGAAAATGATGAGACTTAAACCTGGCCTAGTGACTTAAAAAGAGTGTTTTCCAACCAACTAGGCAACCCTTGGTTTCTATAGCCAAGATTCATTAGCAGCCATTATGCATGATGGAGATGGCTTGATCAGTTATTCCTTGAAAGTAACTTCTCTGGCTTATATATAACCCAAAACTCCTCTCAGTCCAGATGCAACCAAAACTAATATAACTCAGCAGAACGAAGTAAAATCAATCACATCCTAAATTTCTAAAAACAAAGCCTATCAAATTTGATATGGCCACTCAAACTGCAACTCTTTGTAAGTCTTTGGTTTTCAGACTCCAACTTCCAACTTATCTGCTTGGAAATAAATTCTGAAGGAGGTAAAAAGTATAAAATGAACACACATTGCTGCCCAAGAGAATATCGAAATCCGTAAGAAAGTTATCCTGGAAAAACCACCTTAACCTGCTCCTTTAATTGACACAACATTAGAATCAGAGACATCTTCACAGTTGATGCAAACACCCTAAACCAGCAAAAATGTCCTAAAATATGATGACAATATGTTGATCTTAAAACATGAACATGCATTACCATGACTGATGGGAATATTTAGAAGAGACATACTAGGTTGGTGGATGGTATGAGGTGGGCCATAGTTTGCACTGTTCTACCCACTCTTCCTTTGACGATGCAGCATATTTGCAGACCTATTGCAAATTAGCACGAATAAGCACAAAGAACAAAATCCCACTTTGCCATCACATAATGAAGTGAAATAACGCCATTTTCAGGTTACATGTTACAGGGAGTTCTTATGTAGTATATCTTCTTACAAGCATATTTGAATTACAAATATCTGCTGATTAAGATAAGCATGATATGCAGAAAATAAAGCTTTACAATTTTATTAACAACTAGTAGACTTTCCTAATATCAAATCATCTGTGCACTTTGAAAGATTTGAAAAGGATACACGCTTCCACCTAGCATTAGATAGAGTATGGCTTCTTGTCATGCCATAATGAACTTAAATGAAAACGAAAAATGATAAAAAATTCAAGAGATGGAAACTTTGTTCAAATTCAGGATTTGAAAGCCAAATTGATCTATATATACAGTGACATCCCAACCAACCACTAAAGTGCTATGTTACAGAATCTAATGCCAGTGACAATACAGATGTTTGCCGTTGCTTCATTATTATCGACCAGTAAAGATGTTCCAACTACTTAGTCACTTGAAAGTACGGTTCACTGCACAGACATAATAGAGCAAACAATAATAGTGTAAACGACCAATACCAATATGCTAAAAAAAAACGACCAATACCAAAGAAGCCCTCTTTGGCATAAATAGCCTATAAAGTATTGAAAAAAATATATATATACAAAGACCAAAAGAAATTCCCAAGCGAAGCCTATATTAGTGCACTTTAAACTTTAAACACAACTATACCTCCTTAAGCAGCAGAAAGGAGACCATTGCCAAAAACTCCTTTCGGCTAAGCGACACTTTGACACAGACATATAACCCGATATGCATTAGTTACTTAAGTGAGATGTCTCATCCAAAACAGAAAATGAGGGAGAATTCGTGAATTAAAATTTTCTAGAACTTGGAAAATGGGAGAAGAGAAAAGGCATGAACAAATGTCAAATATGCTAGCGGTTCATTGTCAAATACGCTAGGGTCCATGGTAGTGTAAGATGCTCTGTAAGTAAACATTATTGCTCATGGATACTATAACTTGTCAAGGCTGCATATGGTTCTCTCTACAAGTTGTTGAATATAAAGAAAAATATGGGGAAGTCAACATGAAATGCTAACAAGAAAACAACCCACTTTTGCCACAAAAGGACTCAACTGACAAGAATTAATTACATCCTTCACGTCACATGGAATTCCATCAAAATCACCATTTTCGGGAGCCAGGCATAAGATCACTGATAGCTGAATTTTTCCTGTCAAAACCATTACAACAACCAGACAGTTCAAGAAATCCATACGAAATCACTAAAAGAATCGTTGAAAAGCTGGGTAGATAAAAGATGATTTGTTGATGAAAAAATACAAACATCTATCCCTGGTTTCCATCAAAAGGACCTCGCATAGGAATTAATTAGAAGATTCTTCGAGACAATTACCAGTTCATCCCCAAAAGCAAGTTACCAGATTTTGAGTAGTGCCACTCTTTTGTTCGGTTTCTTGTTTTCTCGATTTTCGGATCTTTCCATCCTATTTACTTTCTGCTAATGTTCCTCTTCTGCACATCATGTGCAGAAGAGGTGTTGTAATTCTATCCAATCAATTTTCATGATTGATAAGGGAAAAACAACAAACTGAGAACTGAAATTAACAAGCAATACGGGTTGTTTTCATAATTGTTCATCAGGTTTTTCAATGCCTTGCATAGCTAATACATACTAGAAAACAAGCTATAGACCAGAAAACACTGGTAGCATTTGAGTTTCATCAGATAACATTCTTCCTGAATCAGCCAATTTGTTTTCATAATAGTCCCTCAAAAGATTTTCCAGCAGTAGAAGGAGAAAATTTAGAATATGCATGCAGACTAGAGGGGGCAAGGAGCACCCCTCATTTACCCCACAATGTAAGCAAACCATCCACAAAAACCACAGCTTCATCACTCTCAAGTGTGGGTTAGGAGAAAGTCTCTTACAGAGATATTACACCGATGATGAGAACATGACTTTAAATATCTAATGCTGATTGATTTGCTATACTCAAGTTAATGACTTACGGTGCTTCCACTGCAGGACGAAGCTCTCTCATAACTTTGGGGCTTAAAAATCCAGATATAATTTCTTCGACCCGATGACAATTGACATGCATGGAGTCAGACGATTCTATTCCCTCTTTTATGCTACTTAAAGAGCAGTAAATACACAGGACTGATGTCTGAAGACTACACACGTGAGTATACACAACAGACATTTAATTCTTGGCATGAAATCGCTCCTGTTAAACGACCCTCGCACGATGACAACAACATTGCAATGGCTTTTTAAACTTTTAAATGGTAACCCATAAACAAAAGGGATAGAAACACCTGGTCAAGCAACTACTCTTATGCTCACTCAATGAGTAAGGCTCCAATCCTGATGACTAAAGCTCCAACTCATGATTTCCATCTTAATACTATAGAATGACATGCGCAGCAAAGATTGTTCCTCAAATTTCAAAGATGCAAGAAACCATGATGTTCAAATATCATCATCATTAATTGGCCAAACACACCAATAACAAACATAACACCATATGCTCATGAACAAAGAGTGTACCTCCTTCGAGACACTTCTTCTTCACCCGCTTCACGTGATGGAGGTCCTCCAACGGCGCAATTTGACTCAAACGCCTAACCGACAACCAAACAATCAACTCCCAAATTTGAGCGAAAAATCGAACCGGATACTGAAACAGCAAGGTCCGAGAAGCGCAGAACAGAGCTCAGTCCAACGTAAGACACCGAGATTGACCTGATGATTGTGTTCGTAAGCTTCGGCTGCTCAATCTGAGCGGCGACCACTTTCACTGCTTGCAGAAAAAAAAGCACATCAGCAAAAGTTCAAGTTCGGATTTTTCGCTCAGGACTCGGTCGGTCAGCTATGGAGAGGATAACCTGTGAGCTGCTGATCAGGCGGCACCGGCGGCCGGCCGGGAACGTGGACCACTCGCCACGCGCCGTCGTCCTCGCCGCTCATCGTTCTTCGCGGCTATCTCCGGTCACCGGCCGCCCGGCGTTGTTCGTGCGTTTTAATTCTTGATGTATAATAGCCACGGCCCGGATGAGAGAAACCTCTTCTTTCTTGCGTCTTGAAAAACACAAGAACACTCCTCTCTCTCTCTCTCTCTCTCTCTCTCTCTCTATTTTTGTAGCCCTCTCTTGTGTTTCTAAAACACAAAACACACGCGCACTTATCTCTGTTTTTCAACAGCAATTTAAAAAATAAAACCGACCAGCAACGGTTGCTGATCGATGGACGATCAGCAACCGTTGCTGATCGTCCGACGTCATGAGCGGTTGCTCCTCGTGCATGAGCAACTGCTCATGCACGATCTTGGCATGATGGTCAGCAGTTGCTGACCATCCATGCTACATGATGGTCAGCAACCGCTGCACGTGCACGAATTCGTGCACATGCATGAAGCTCAATTTTAATATTATTTTTATTAGTTATTAAAAAGCATTAATTAATTAATTAATTAAACAAATAAATAATTAATTAATCAATCCCTTTTAAAATAAAAAGAACATATTCTTTAAATGTACATTTGGAATACATTAATATGTATTCACTTTGGGCATGCGTGTGCATCATATGCACGTAGGCTCGTGACTATAATACAAATTAAATTAAATCTCATTTAATTTAATTTCAAATCGACTCAATTCGATTGCAATAATTGCAAACAAATTTGCAACATCATTTCTCTCTTGTTCCACGTTATCCTAATTGTTTATGGTGTGTGACATCCCTAGGTTCATCACTAAGCTGGTAGTAAGACTCGTACTAACACATTAGTACTTCCAAAAGAATTAATTGTCCCGATTAATCTTTGGGTCCTACAAGCCATGATTGACATCTAGCAATATGTCATGTCTACCCAGATAGTGTGAATGCTTTAAGAACATAATGAACCTGTCAGCTTTGGCTACAGTGTAATTCAATCCCTCTGTCTTACTATGTCCCGATCAAACAAAAACCATGGAATATTTGTCAAGTCATTAATTCGATCATATGCACAAATCTAATTGACATGCATTTTATTCGAGACATAAATAATTTATTCTCGGTTACAACCCCGGCCGAGGATTTCAATGCAGTGTCACAATTAGATCGCATAGGACATCATTATCATACCTTGCATATAACAAGGAGACAGATTCCATATTGCGCACACGTGTAACTTCGTATATGAACGAACTATGACCATCAAGTATAAAGACGGATCAACGACCCGGCATTATGTGTACCCGTGAACCATAGTTGTTCGACACACAAGTTAACACTGTGCCTCGGCTCTAAGGATTATTTACACAAGACCAAAGCATGAACAATTAGACATTGACCACGCAAAAAGCTTCCATGTTGCTAATTGTTCCATATCGTCACGTTCAGTGATATTGTCTAATACAAACACTCGTGTTCTTAACTCAGGCATCACAATACCCAATGACTTGTGACTCATCATTCCCTTAAGTATCCAATACTTAATGGTAAAGTTAAGAACACACCGGTCTCAACAGATTATCAATATCCACTCAATAATCCATTGACCGGGACGATTTAAAGATTCAGTCTAACTATGAACCCATCACATATATTCTTGACGCCTCAAGAATAGGTCTAGTTGCAACTGATCTTATGGAATCATTCATAAATATAAAACAATTGGACAAATGAATGAATACGTCATTGCCATTAATTAAATAATAATAATGAAAGTACAACTGAAATCCCTAATATGTAACTATTACATAGTAGCTTTAGGGCATGCATCCAACAACCGGCCGCCCGACGGGAGGTGGTCGAGCACGAAAGCGGAGGGAGATCGCGAGCTCGACGGCGGCTGAACGAGGAAGAAGCTCGCGACCCTCTGGACAGAGATATCACTGGGCCTGATTGTGGGCCTGAACAGGCCCACTCACTTTCAAGCCCATCCACTAAGGCAAGCCCACATACTATTTTTTTTTGTCAGAAGCCCACATACTATGTTACATTACAGTGGCTCTTGATTGATATTCTCTAAATGATATTCCTTTTTTTTTTTAGTTATTAAATAGTACAGGATTTATCGTTTTCTTAACCTTTGTATCAGGTTATCAGGGGTTAATGCTGAAAGGAAAAAAAAAAAAAAAACTGAAAAGATCACACGCATGCGTAAAAAATAAAAAGACACTCAATAATAAAAAACAATAAATAAATTATTGTTAAGATAAAAGATCGTGGAATGCATCATGAGCAAGCGAAAGCGAATCCCTAATTATTATATGATGAAACAAGCGTTCTGCAAACTTTGACTCCTAGATATGATTTATACAGCAAATATGATTATGCAGTTATAACGAATTGCTATGATGCCGATGATGATGGTGAAGGTGATATATTAAAAGTTTCGGGAAAATTTTAAAGAATGACCAAGTGGATATTATTTCAAATAGAATTAATACCCTGAAAAATCCCATACTGGTACACTTATAACAAATTTATCAAAAATTAATTTTTTGATAACAAAAAATCTCAAACTGTTACACTCATGATAAATTTATCCCAAATAACCGCAAAAAATCATAAATTGGTATACTTGTGACAAATTTAACAAAAACTAATTTGTTTGACTGCTAAAAACCCAAAATTAGTCTATTTGTGACAAATATACCATCCATTAAATTGGATTGATAACATAAAAATGTTACAACTGTAACAAATAGAGAGTAAAATCTCAAACTATATACCAGTTAACTATTAGTGTAATCTAACTTAGTAATTTGATAATAAAATTTAACAAAAACTAACATATGGTAAACTTATCACAAATATATCAATTTGGGATAAATTTATCAAAGGTATATCAATTTGGGGTTTTTGGTGGTCAAAAAATTAATTTGGGTATATTTGTCACAAGTATATCAATTTAGGGTTTTTTAGATATTAACCCTTTCAAATAAGGGCATAAAGTGACTAAATTATTTCAAATAACAGTATGAAGTGGCTAAATCGTTTCAAGTAAGGGCCTTTGGCCAGTGGTAACTTTTCCAACCATCAGAGAAGTGGTATTTTGGTAAAAACAAAAATTGTGACTATATTTTTTTTAATTTTATTTTTATTTTTTCCTCATCCCTTCCCTAGACATGGCTGTCAATGGCCGATAGAGGTCGCCCTCGCCGACATTGAGTGAGGGTTGGCGAGGGACGCCCTCACCCGAGTTGAGCGAGGGTGTCCCTCACCAGATCCGGCGAGGGCACCCCTTGCCCTTGCTAGGGTCGGGCAAGGGTCGTACTCACTTGGGCAGGCGAGGGTAGCCCTCACTAGATTCGGCGAGGGACGCCTGTGCTCGACACCCAAGGATGCCCTTGCCCGACGTGAGGGCTACTCCGTCTGACATCCTCGGAAGTCGATGGTGCTGAGTGAGGGTCGCTAGGGTTATGCGACAGCTGGCGACCTCTGGTGAGGGCAAGTGACCCTCACCCAGATCTAGGAAAGGGTCACCACCCTCTTCCTCCTTTGGCGAGGGCCACCCTCGCCTTTGGTCAGATAGGTCGTCAGCCCTCCCTTAGGTGCTGGCAACCCCATTGGCCTTCATCGCCGCCTCACCAACAATGGGGTGGAGGTTAGACCCTCTCATCTTTCTTTTCTTTTTTTAGTTTTTTTAGTTTTTTTTAGTTTTTTGAAAAGAAAAGAAAAGAAAAAGACAATTTTTAAAAAATTGAAAAGACAAAATTGTTCTTCATATTTGGTGAGTTCAGGCCCTTCTTTGAAATTAATATATGCACTTTGAGCTCTAATTTGAAACGAGGTTCACTTTGGGGTCCTCATTTGAGAGAATAAAGGCACTTTGGGCTCTTATTTAAAATAATGTCCATTTCGAGCTCTTATTTGAAATTTTCCCTAAAGTATATATAGAGATGGTTAACATATGATTGGGAAAATTCTAAATAAGGACTTGAAGTTGACCAATTTTTTTAAATAAGGATCCGAAATAAACTTTGTGTCAGATAAAAACCTAAAGTGAACCCATTGTCTCAAATAAGGACCCAAAGTAGTTGAATCAATTTCAAATAAGAACCTAAGCTTGCTAGTCAGCCAAATATTCGTCGCCTATCAAGGATGTGACATTTCCGACGACCGGAGTTTGGGCAATTTTGTCCAACAAAAATATAGGGAAAATTAACAAATCCTAATCCCCGTTCCTTATACCCATCCTCTGCAAAGTCAAAGACCGAAGTTCTCCCCATTCCTTGTACCCATCCTCCGCAAAGTCAAAGACCCAAATTCTCTGCCGGTTGAGCAAGGCGAGGAGCGACAAGAATGGAGTCGCGACGATGATCGGGCAGTGATTTGGTTGAGGAGCATTGGGGGAGAAGAAAGAAGAAAACGTGAATATCTAAATGAATAACCTAAACTTTATTAATTTAGAATTTTCCCTTTTTTTCCAATCACAAATTTATGACAAAATTGCCCCTATTTTAATCGCCAAAAAATGTCTGCCGGTGAACTAAGGTCTTCAATAAAGATTAACTTGATAACTTCGAGTCCTTAATTGACACAAAATTTACTTCGAATTCTTATTTGAAACACTGGGACCACTTCGAGTTTTTATATGACACAAAGTTCACTTTGGGTCCTTATTTGAGAAAATAGACTCACTTTGGGTCCTTTTTTGGAATTTTCCCCATATGATTTAAGCTATACTAGATTACTACGATTGATACGAAGAATGAAATTCCAATCAATTCTCTTTGGGTTATCTTATTTACAAATAAACTTAATTACGTGCTACGATTATGTGTACCCTAAAAAAAGTTGGGAAAATTTCAAAAGAGGACCCGAAGTACCATCTTTTTTCTTAAATAAGGGCCCGAAGTGGACATTGTTTCAAATAAGGACCTCAAGTGCATTCATTTTCTCAAATAAGGGTCTAAAGTGGATGTTATTTTAAATGATGACCTAAAGTGGTTATGTTTATTTCAAATAGGAGCCTGAAGTGGCTATGTCCGTTTCAAATAAGGACCCGTCTTTCCAGCGATCAAGGGTATTTTCATCATTTGTCATTTTTCCTTCTTTTTTTTTTTTTTTTTTTTTTTGTTTTTGTTTTTTGGCTAGTTCTTCTTCCTCTTCTGTCACACTCCCGCCCCATCTCTAGCATGAGAGCATGACTCGGCGGGTTAGCATCGACGCCCCAAGCAACGTCGAACGTCCCAAAAGTCTTTTATCTTTAATTAAGCGCATGCGGAAGCGATAATAAACAATCCCTGTGCAAACAAACATGGAAGCCAAGCAAGACATATGCAAGTCAAGCAAATAAAAACAACATATACATATACATATTCACACATCAAAAGCTGTTTTGATTACATGCCCGTCCTAGTCCTGAATTACTTATTTTCGTTTTCATATATAGCCAATCAAAAGGCTGGGGTAGCATAACTCCTCTACCGAGCTGCTCCCAAAAGCGGCCCCCATGCTAAGTTCATTCCTTTCTTAGACCCAAGTTCATCCATCACACACCTGAAATTGTGAGAATAACAATGTTGAGTCGATGACTCAGTAAGTAGAAATCCATAATTCTCCTATAGGAGGACATCTCGCCGTCGATCGTTGGATACAAAGTCACCACCCACTTGTCGATGGCAAATCAATAGCAAGGTTCATGCCTTGCCTGCTTATGCATATAAAGGGCTTTCAACCATCTATATGCTTTCAAGAATCAAAGATAAGGAGTTAGTGCATATGAACAAGCTTTCCAAAGATCCATGACTTATGATCATTTCGGTCATAAAAAGGGATGCTCGCATCTCATGAAACTCATTCAAATACTAAGTGACTTAATTCAAACATATGCTCAAATTGATGCAAGGACTTAACAATGCATATCAAATAAACCCAGCTTTTTCAAGCATCACACATGTATCGGTCATGAACCACACGTGGACTTTCATTTTTTTCCTTTTCCTTTTCCGTATCATATTAGTCAAACTTAATCGACTCTTCTGGTAACAATCGAGCATCGGTCCCCCCTTGGCAACCGACATCGTCCCGATCTCATTATCAGGACAGCATCCAAGGCGACCCCCAGGCATCGGCCTCACCGAGGTCGGCATCGTCCATGATCTCAATATCGGGACGGCATCCGGGCTTTACCCTAGGCAACGACCCGGCATCCCCTTGCGTCGGCGTATAGGTCCATCGTGTGTCCATTCATTTCAAACATCAACCGATTCATGTCATGTTTAAACTCTTAACCCAATAAAAGGCTCGAAGGCGTGCCGTGCAAGGTGAACTAATGAACGACTCTTGTGTTTTATTGAATCAAACTCACGCCGGATGCGACTTAGGCTCGTGACCTTGACTTGGAACCATTCCTCAGGCTTTAGCATGGTCCATAGTTACCAAGACCTTTCCTTGACATCCGAGTGTGCTCGATACTCATGTGAGATCATGAACTTACTTAATGTAACAACAATCAATAGAAACACAACAAGCATAACAATACAAAGCCAACACAAGCAAACGATGACATGATCCTAAAATCGGTAAGCGTAGTACATCGCCCTATCGAAGAGTTAGGAAAATCTACTTACTACTATTTGGACCTAGCTCCAAGATGCTTCTTTGGTGGTCGGTCGGCGTCTAGGGTGGCTTGAAAGAGAAGGGCATGAAAGAGAATGGAGGAACGGAGAGGAAAAGAGAAAAAAACCAAAGCTTAAAATGTGATGATGGCTTATCCTATTTATAGGCCCCTCCTCTTAGATTTTTATTGCAAACTCATGATGATGCCTAAATGACGAGTTGGTCTACCTATCTTTTCAAGTTAGCCCTTAAGTCCTTTGGTGTTGGTTTATGATTGGTCCACCTAATTGCTTATCCTACAAGGCTCACTCTAGGCTCAATATTGCCTATGGCGCCTAAGGGACACATAAGCCCCTTTAATGCGTAATGTCTTCTTCTTATTGGTTGGTTTTTACCTTACTCATCAAGGCTATAATCTAGGGTCATCATATCCTAAGATTCATCCAATATTTGGTCATCAAGAAATTTGGACTTTGGACAACTTGTTTTCCAAGTTAAACACATGAGCATGTGACTCATTAAGCTCATTTATTAGCTAGCTTCCAAAAGCATTCAATACATTCTTATCTTCAAGCCAAGAAGACTCTAGATTGGCTTCTTCCTCTGGTTAGGCGTGCAGCTCCCTTCCCCGCCAAGTTGGGGGTGCGGTTTTCCCATTCTAAGGCAAAAATAATTTTGAGCAATTTTCGAAATCGGTACCATTGCCTTATTAAACGAACTCGAAAAATTATATAAGTTTAATATGTTGTAAAGAAGACCTTAGAAAACATTTTTCATGAAGGAATTCAAGCCAAATTCGTTTTACGGAAAGAGTAGCAATTCATTAAATACAACCCAAAAATTCATCTATGGAGTAGATTCAACGGTCAGAGAAATTTCGAAATCCAAATCTTCACCAAAATCTTTGAAATTTTGATATGTTATATATATGGATGTTATTTAAAAATTTTGTTAATGAAGTATGTTCAAATTCGAAAGGGAAGATTTTATAAAAATTCGAGAAAGCAACTTAGTTACCGTTTTCACTATACTGGGCAGATTCTATACGGTAATTAATTGGGCTTTCGTCCCAACCATTTCACTTAAAGAAAAATGAAATTTAAGCATGTTATGTATTAAGATGTTTTGAACAACTTTCATGAAAGAAGCTTCTCCAAATTCGTAACATAAAAAGCTTTGTAAAATTAGCAAGCAATAAAGGTCCATAAATTTTGAAAATTAAATGAGGCAAATTCTAGTTGAAAAGAGGAGTGTTCTCACTTGGCCTTGAATGAAGGGTCTTTCATGGTTGTACAATCTTATCTCCCAAGATCCTAAGTAGGCTCTATACTAGTTTGGACACTTGTCTCTGTTATTTATTAGCTAATGTCCAAAAGAGATAAGGTAGACTTATCTTGACCCAAAGTTGGACTTGTCTTGGCCTTCTTCTCTCTCTCTCTCTCTCTCTCTCTCTCTGCATATGGCTTCTTCTTTGTAGGTTTCAAACTCTACCATTCACACTTAGATCCTAGGATATTAATGGCCCAGGCTATAGGGATATCTTTCTTCTCACTTTATTTAATACGTTCACATTTGTTCATACTTGTTCACATTTATTTTCTAGGAAGGTTTGACTAACTTAAGTCCTATCTAGCTTAGCCTCCTAGTTGGGACCAAAAGAAAGGTCAAAATCGAGAATGTTACATCTTCGCCGGTGGTCAGCCGGCCATTGGCAATGCCCACAAAAGGCTGGATGAGGGATGGCTTCACCTAGGTATGGCGACCCTCGCCTAGGGGCTATCTGCAAGTTCGGCCCGTGTTGGCCCCAGGTGAGGTCGACGAGGGCTGGGCGACCTCGTCGGCCGCCCGCCCTCGCTTGGGACTGGCTAGGGCTGACCCCACATATGGCCCTTGGGCGAGGGTTGCCACGCTCAAGCGAGGTTGTCCCTCACCTGTGGCCAACGTGGGTGGCCCTCGACGGCGGGGGCGACCATTGCTTAGCCCTCTGTGCGCATCGCCGATGGCCGGTCGACCACCCGCTAAGAGGAAGAAGAAGAACTAGAAAAAAAAAAAGGAAACAAAAAAAAAGCTAAAATGCAAAATGACAAAAATACCCTTGATCGGTCAAAAAATTTAGCTAGTCGGCGATCGGCAAGGTCGGGTCCTTATTCGAAACAACCAAATTCACTTTAGGTCCTTATTTGAAACAACTAAGGCCACTTTATATCCTTATTTGAAACGAAATCCGCTTCGAGCCCTTATTTGAGAAATAATAACACTTTGGGTCCTTTTTTGAAAATTTCCCAAAAAAGTTTAGCAAATACTTCAAGCGAGAGTGGCTAAAGTAAGGGCTCATCCAATTTCATTTGGACAGTTGAGATATGTGATGAGAGAAGAATGTAATATTCTGGACATTACCGAATGAAGAACATAAGACCCTTTTATATATAGGATGAGAATAAAGCTAGGCTTAGGTACAATAAAAGTAAATTACAATTAACTCAACCCTAAAGAGTAATCATAATATAATCTAACGGAGACCACAACATCACATCATGGTTTATTGAAATAAAACTTTTTGTTTCTTCAATTCACACCTAAAAGGTATATTCAACATCCTCTGCCGCCTCTGTCACAATCGTCCTGTCCGCCGCAACCATCGCTTCCGCCACAACCAACCCTTCCACCACAGCACCCGCCTCCTCCATGGTGCTCTCTGCAGTGGTGGGGATTGTAGCTATCGTTGCCACCATCTCCATAGTGGCAATCTCTCTTTTTTCCATCGAGACCCAAACAAGTCATCCCTGCAAGAAAAAATAATCAACGACACGACGAGCAAGAACAATAGCACGAAGATCACCCTGGCGCTTGCTGAAGTGACCCAATCTCTTGCCATTGGTTCAAAAACTTGACGTACGATACACATGCAACGTACGTGCACAATCGGAGAAATGATGGGGAAGATGTGTTTGGAGCAGTCAATAAAATGAGTTGGAAAAGGGCAAAGAGATGTTGTAATCAAATACATAACCATGACATTCATTAAAAAGAAAAGAAAGAAAAGTAGCCGGGGGAACAATTCCACAAAATGCTGCTTCAGCCGTAAGCACATATAATCTTGTAAGTGACTATAGCTATACCGGTGAGCCATATATACATATATCTATATATACTTTCACTTAAGCCTAAGATACTTCATCCTCTCCTTCACATCCTTATTGTCCTCATTAGCTCTAGTTTCTGCCCCTATGCCGCCGACACCACCAACCCCATACAAGCCTAATCATGGCCACTACCAACATGGCCATCATCCCACCCAAATAACCCCTGCACTCATCACCATTACCAGTGGCCTCAGTGGCCTCAGTGCCCTCTCCCTCGGCCTCTTCTTTAGCAAAAAGAGTGGATAGATCCAGCGCTTCGTCATCCTCATCACTCGCATTCTCCTCCTCTTGCCTGGACTCCTTGCCATCTGCTTGATCCACAATGGGCTCACCCGCCTCGTCCTCCTCTTTCCCAGGCTTTTTTCCATCGTCAGCATCGTAACCTGCCTCCTCCTCGTCTTTCCCAGAAGACTCCTCGCCATCTGCTTTATCCATAGTAGCCTCTCCCTCGGCCTCTTCTTCAGCAAAAAGAGTTGACAGATCCAGCTTTAAGTCATCATCCTCACTTGCATTCTCCTCCTCCTGCCTGGACTCCTTGGCATCTGCTTGATCCACAATGGGCTCACCCGCCTCATCCTCCTCTTTCCCAGGCTTTTTGCCATCGTCAGCATCGTCACCCACCTCCTCCTCGTCTTTCCAAGAACACTCCTCGCCATCTGCTTTATCCTCAATGGCCTCACCTAGCTCGTCCTCATCTTTCCTAGGCTTTTTGCCATTGTCAGCATCGTCAATGAAGGAGATAGGGAAGATGATAGCTACCGGGCATTTTTGTTGCGGATGTTCAATGAAGGAGATTAAGAGCCATTTGGAATGGATGCTAGCTACCAGACATTCTTGTTGCGGATGTTCAATGAAGGAGAAGAAGGAGAGAATGCAGGCACAATGACATAGCTAAACATGAATTTGCTGCAATGGAAGGATCTCGCTATATGTTAGAGTAACCCTCAAACCAAAAAATGTTGGGATAGCAAATTATTAAAAATTGGACTGCACATGCAATGTACGTGCGATACAAGTGCAACGTACGTGCATAATCGAAGAAAATGATGAGGAAGATGTGTTTGGAGCAGTCAATAAAATGGGATGGATAAAAGATGATTTGTTAATGAAAAAAATACAAACATCTATCCCGGGTTTCCATAAAAGGACCTTGCATAGGAATTAATTAGAAGATTCTTCAAGACAATTACTAGTTCATCCCAAAAGCAAATTACCATATTTTGAGCGGGCCATTGTTTTGTTCGGTTTCTTGTTTTCTCTATTTCTGATCTTTCCATCCTATTTACTTTCTGCTAATGTTCCTTTTCTACACATCATGTGCAAAAGAGGTATCGTAATTCTATCCAATCATTTTTCATGATTGATAAGGGAAAAACAACAAACTGAGAACTGAAATTAACAAGCAATACGGGTTGTTTTCATAATTGTTCATCAGGTTTTTCAACGCCTTGCATAGCTAATACATACTAGAAAACAAGGTATGGACCAGAAAACACCGGTAGCTCGGCGACCGCCTGGAGGAAGAAGAGGAGAAGAAAAAAAGAAAAAGAATAAAGAAAAAAAAGAATAAAGAATAAAAATAAATAGAAAAAATAGAAAAAAATAGAAAAAAATATTAAATATTATTAAAAATTGTCCACGTCAGTGCCGATCAAGCCACGTCCAGTCAGCAAAATCCGGCCAAAATTGACCGTAAAGGAATAAATTGGTACAACGTAAAAAGGTTTAGGACTAAATCGGCACCAAAAGAAAGTTTATGACTTTTTTGGAATTTTTTCCCTAAAAAAAGTTAAGCAAATACTTCAAGCAAGAGTGGCTAAGGTAAGGGCTCATCCAATTTCATTTGGACAGTTGAGATCTATGATGACAGAAGAATGTAATATTCTAGACATTATCGAATGAAGAACACAAGACCCCGCTATATATAGGATGAGAATAAAGTTAGGCTTAGGTATGATAAAAGTAAATTACAATTAACTCAACCCTAAATAGTAATCATAATATAATCTAACAGAGACCACAACATGGCATCACGGTTTATTGAAATAAAACCTTTTTGTTTCTTCAATTCACGCCTAAAACGTATATTCAACATCCTCCACCGCCTCTGTCACAACCATCTTGTCCACCGCAACCACCGTTTCCGCCACAACCATTGCTTCCGCCACAACCAACACCTCCATCGCTGCGCCCACCTCCTCCACGGTGCTCTCCGCAGTGGTGGGGATTGTAGCTGTCGCTGCCACCATTTCAGCCGCGTCCGTCTCCATGGTGGCAATCTCTCCTCTTCTTTTTCCACCAAGACCCAAACGAGTCATCCCCGCAGGAAAAAATAATCAGCAACACGACAAGCAAGAACAACAGCACGAAGATCACCCTGGTGCTTGCTAAAGTGACCCAATCTCTTGCCATTGGTTCAAAAACTTGGCGTGTGGCAATCTCTCCTCATCTTAAATGTTTGCACTTTTTGAGAAATGCGCGCGAATGGCAGGGCACCTGGAGAAAACTTGAAAGAACACGCACTCCTTTTGCCGAAAAAGACAGTCTCCTTCAACTCTCTCTTTGCAAGCAACCTCCTCGATTGGTGGGGCCGCAATGGAGCCCTCTTCTTGGGGCCGGCGACCCCGGTTGACCCTCCCCCCTCCATCGTTGGTCCTTCCTGACGACGGCAACAAGGGCTTAACCCTCAGCCACCTCCCTTCGGCCCCAACCCCTTTTTTTTATTTTAATTTTTAAAATTTTTAGTTTTTTTAGAATATTTTAAATAAATTTAGTTTTAAATTTAATTTAATTAATTTTTATATTAATTATTTACTACATCAGAGACAAAACGACGTCATTTTTGCGTTTTCTCACCACGTTAGCGTGCAAAACGACGCCGTTTTGCACTCACATCGCCGGAAAATTGCCACGTCAGCAATTTGGCCGGAGTGGCACTTAAGTGATCCATTTTGCTCCGATTTTGGCACTTAAGTGTACTTTTCCAAACTTTTGACACTTTAAGTGTCCCTCCCCCTCTGTGCCAAGTTTTGGCACTTGAGGTGTACTTCTGCTGGATTAGTTCATAAGCTAAGTTAGAGTTTTTGCTTAATTTTTCTCTAGTTTTGCTCATGCAGTGAGTTTTTGCTTGGTTGGCATACATGGCATTCGCGTATATGTCTCCCTATATCTCAGCCGATGGACTGAATTACGAGAAACTGAATTCGAGTTTCAAGATGAAAATGGTAATGTTTCAGTGCTGTGGTGCCACCGTGAGGTGCTAACACTAGGTTGTTGCCTTTTTGTTGCCAGTGTTAAGGATATCTGGTAATAAAAGCAGCACACATTTTGCTGTGCGGCCATCCTCGTTCAACTATGTAGCTAAATCAAGGTTCCCATTTGGGGTCTCTTGTAGGAGAGGAAACGCATCTTCACTCGGCATGTGCTACTGGAGTATTGTGGCCGGACTTATTTGCGAAATGCTGATGTTTTTCATTTCTATGCTTCATTCGAATTATGGCAGTGCTGCACTTATGTGAATTACGTTGGACCCTTGTTTTGATGGACTGTTGTGTCATTGCATGTGTGGCTTCACAAACTTGTTTGTCTGACTTAAGTAACGCCTTGATTTCCTACTCTGAGCAGCTACTCGACGAGTTTTAGAAGGCGATTCGATTTCCGGCGTGGGTTCAGCTGCCTGCCTTCTTCTTGAGGTCGGATTCAGTCTTCTTCTTGAAGTCAATATCAAAAAATCTCAACTTTTTTCATTTCTTGAAGTCATTTGTATTTATGCTTGGATAAAAGTAATTTTCCGATCAAGTAAACTCACATTGTTCATTTTCATTTATATTTTCAGACGTGCGATACACGTGCAATGTACGTGCACGATCAGAGAAAATGATGGGGAAGATGTGTTTGGAGCAGTCAATAAAATGGGTTGGACAAGGGCAAAGAGATGTCGTAATCAAATTCTTGAATAAAATTACCATAATTTTTATATTCACTCATTTTAGTACCAAAACTTTTCGAGTAATTACTTGAGTGCCACTTTTATAATAAAATGATCACTTTAGTGTTGTCACTAATTTGAGTTGTCGAAAAATTCTACGTGACTTGAGATGGCTCGCCAAGAAAGTGAAGTCGGCAATATTAGTGCTAAATGATGTTGCTTATGTGTTTTACATGCACTAAATTAAAAGTGAGCTTTTAAAAATAATAATTAAGAACACTTTTTTTTTTATTGATGGAAAATATTTTCCTTAATCAATTCATTTTCCGTGAAGTCAATATCAAAAAATTTGATTTTTTTTTCTTTAAGATTATTTTTTGTCAAACGATGGGAGTTTAAATTATGCACATACGAAACCCCTCCATGTGAATTTTACCTTCTTAAATGTTTGCACTTTTTGAAAAATTCGTGCGAATGGCAGGGCACCTGGAGAAAACACGAAAGAACACGCACTCCTTTTGTCGAAGAAAGACCGTCTCCTTCAACTCTCTCTCTGAAAGCAACCTCCTCGATCGGTGGGGCTGCAATGGAGCCGTCTTCTTGTGGCCGACAACCCCGGCCGACCCTCCTCCCTCCGTCGCCGGCCCTTCCCGGCGGCGGCAGCAGCAAGGGCTCAACCCTCAGCCGCCTCCCTTCGGCCCCCACCCCTTTTTTTATTTTTATTTTTTAAATTTTTAGTTTTTTTATTTTTTAGAATATTTTAAATAAATTTAGTTTTAAATTTAATTTAATTAATTTTTATGTTAATTATTTACTACATCGAGACAAAACGACGTCATTTTTGCATTTTCTCGCCACGTTAGAGTGCAAAACGACGCATCTCGCCGGAAAATTGTCACGTCAGGATTTTGGCCGGATTTTGGCTGTAGTGGCACTTAAGTGATCCATTTTACTCCAATTTTGGCACTTAAGTGTACTTTTCCAAACTTTTGGCACTTTAGGTGTCCCTCCCCCTCTTTGCCAAGTTTTTGCACTTGAGGTGTACTTCTGCCGGATTAGTTCATAAGCTAAGTTAGAGTTTTTGCTTAATTTTTCTCTAGTTTTGCTCATGCAGTGAGTTTTTGCTTGGTTGGCATACATGGCATTCGCGTATATTTCTCCCTATATCTTAGTCGATGGACTGAATTACGAGAAATTGAATTCGAGTTTCAAGATGAAAATGGTATTGTTTCAGTGGTGTGGTGCCACCGTGAGGTGCTAACACTAGGTTGTTGCCTTTTTGTTGCCTGTGTTAAGGATATCCGGTAATAAGAGCAGCACACATTTTCTGTGCGGCCATCCTCGTTCAACTATGTAGCTAAATCAAGGTTCCCATTTGGGGTCTCTTGTAGGAGAGGAAACGCATCTTCACTCAGCATGTGCTACTGGAGTATTGTGGCCGGACTTATTTGCGGAATGCTGATGTTTTTCATTTCTATGCTGCATTCGAATTATGGCAGTGCTGCACTTATGTGAATTACGTTGGGCCCTTGTTTGGATGGACTGTTGTGTCATTGCATGTGTGGCTTCACAAACTTGTTTGTCTGACTTAAGTAACGCCTTGATTTCCTACTCTGAGCAGCTACTCGGCGAGTCTAGAAGTTCATTAGCCTGGTTTTCTCATTTCCAAAAGGCTAAATTCCTCAAATTGAGAAGTTCGCAAATCAATATCCCAAAATGGACCACGGATTTGGACTTATCTTACAAAAATGAGTGGAATAGAAGTATTCGTTTGCAAATCATGAAAAATTGATTTGGACCTCCTAATTAGGGTTAAAAGTGACAATTCACATTCTAACACGACCGACTTGAAATTAATTAGACGAGTGAATGTGTAATGATCCCTAGATCAAATGTCGTTAATAGAACTAAGTCTAATTATGACTAGAACGAAAATAATTTTATTTTTGGTCGATTTTGGAACCCAAAATAATTACTTTTGTAATTTTTCCCCCAAATCATAAAAACACAGTTGATACCATTTTTTTTTCCTTCTCCTGACCTCCACCTCAACAGTCTTCTCCTGTTCTCAATGGGGCATATTATATGCCAGAATGTAAGTTCCAACCTATAGTGATGTTCACGATTATGATTCTCAGTGATGTTTCTACTTGCATGTGGAGTCTCTTGACACTATGATTCATGCAGTTTGGAGGTCGATGCATCTACTTCATATCATCGGAACTCGATGTTGAGTGTAAAGTTTAGTTTCTCATGTTATCCTTCAAACACATCAAGTGAAGATGCGTCTATCCATTCGAAAGAAATGAGGCTTGTTAACGAGTTCTACAATCACGAAATGATAGTGTGTTGCTATCTTAAATTAGCTGTGTCCTGTTTGGAAAATAGTCTCCAATTAAGATCGTTTGGTGAGTTGAGTCTGTTTTAATGATATTGCGATAGTTTGGATGTGAAATCGTTGTTCCATAGTTGAATCTAGATCCTTTGGATGATGTGCTTATCATATGTTCGATAACATGCCTAAATGGCTGTCAGAATACACTTTCGTTGGACGAGATATGTTCTCTAGTCATTCTCCTTCCTTCTTTGCTTCGTGAAAAGAGATTTTCAGTTTCCCTGGTCCAACATCCCTTATTATGCTATAACCAAGAGACCTCCCATATGCTTGTGTGATTGCCTCTGTCTTTGTCGGTCTGGTGCTCTCAGACTCGATCGTTGAATGCGTCTTGTTTCACCACTTGAACGCATCAGTTATAGTGTTCCTCACAATTTTGAATTTACTTTTATGTGATTTGTGTTATATTGATACCTTGCACCATTTGTACAAGTTGAATCTGCAGCTTAACGTGATTGATGCTCATCAACGTGAGTATGCTGGTTAGAATTGGTATATAGCCGAGAACCTCCAGCCATGAAATTGGCACGTCGCTAGTTCACTTGTCAAATCATTGAGATTTTTAGGCTTGCGTTGATAATGTAAGTAGATAATTTCACGTCCATTGAAGTATATGTTGGCTCTCTGTACGTTGACATGATGGGGGTTCATGTTTGATTCTTTCCATAATTTTCTCGCTTGTACATGTCTTGTCCAATTTCGCTAGAAGCTGTCATATTGGATGCAGTGCCATAAATTTGATTTGGTGAACATTCTTTACACAATCAAACTCGTGCATTTTGTTTGATTCCTTTACTTCATTATTGCACATGATGGCTTGTCTTTTACTTGTTTCTTTTATTTGTTTGGCAATTCATGGGAAGAATTTAGATAGTTTTGGTCTGTTCCAGCTTTGATAATGTGGATTGGAGCTTTTGATTCTGTACCCCGTCCAAATAACTGAAAAAGAGCCAATAAGGGGAATCTTTTGGTTTCCTTTGTGCTGGTTTTTCATGCTTTTAAAGGGATATATGTGAAGTTTGAACTTTTGACCCTTCCTGTGCATTTGATTTAAGATTCCAACGGACATAAGTAGAGTTTGAAATAGCTAAAATCCACTTCTCAACCAATTGCACATAATATGTTCGATCAAGTTTCACCAAGGCACGGCTGTGAAATGATAAGTGGAAGTGTTCAATCCGAAGGTGTTTCTATACAGTTTACATAATGTTAATTTTTTTGTTAGCTATCATGTTTCAAGTGTTTTTGTAACTGTTGAGAATGGAACTAAACCAAATTGAGTGCCTTCGCCTGCAACTATCCCTTCCTGTCACCACCTCCAACCGCTGCAACATCACCGTCACAGAGTAGCGCTGGACCATCTCTGACCGTCATGGACTTCATACGCTCTCTTTGTTGGTGACAACTCTCCAATGGGTTGCTTTGATCACTCTTGAGTTCGTTACATCCGGTCGAAGCTTCTTCGTCTAACTCAGATCAGAGACAATCACGGATGAATATCCTTGTTGCATAATTCCGTTGGTGGATATTGTCACCGCCGAGCGTCGTCATTAGAGATTCTCGTTATATAACTTCTGATGTCTATCATCATCGTCCTTAGATAAGAGGAAAATGGCCGTGATTGATGCTCAACTAATCCGATTGCCACAAGATCATTAAGATCTAATTTCTCTCCTTCTTTGGCTTTAATACTCGATTCAATTGGCCATACTAATTCTTGGTATCTTGCTTCCATTATCAGTGCTCTCTTTCAATTGGGATAACACACATTCAGGATCTCGTCTTCTTTAGATATGAACTCTTGAACAAGCTCCCGATCTTTGAATTTCAAGATGATCGTTTATAGTGAAGTTCCGACAGCCATGAGCCGCCTCCACATATCCAACGCAAGACCAACTCTATTCCAGTGTACACTCTTCAACTCTGTTCGGCTCTACTCAAACAATCGAAGTTAGTCCTTCAATGCTTGATTGCTGCAAAAGCTAAGTTCTCTCCCTTACTCTAATTTTGATTTTATTGCAGTCTGTATTCCTGATACTCTCTCTGTTTTTGTGTTCTTAGCAGCTTTGATGATCTTTCATTCCAGCGTCATCATCTCTGACGATTTCTCCCTCTGGTTTGAGCAAAACAAGATAGTTAAAGAGATTTTATTTGTCACTCGTGTCCTACATTCTGAAAGAAAATCCCATTGGTTCTTCTAAACCGCTCGGCAATGTACATTTGCATCTTCGTCCTGTCATGTGATTTTTTTCGATCTTTAAGTACCATGAGGAATTCTGAAAGTGATTAATCCCTTCATTATTCTCTGCTCTGTTGAATTCTTCCAGAGATTCAGAAAGGAGGACATGCGACTGTTGGGATCGGATGCATTTACGCGGAGGTCAAATTCTTTACAAAGAGTATGTACTTGTTACTCTTGCCAGTTTCTGGTTTTTGAACTAGCCAAAGCATCTGCATTTTATAAACTACCTATGATGATTTCCTGCTGATTATAGTAGCTGGTATTCTTTATAAAATTCAGGTGAAAAAAAGAGTCGATTACAAGAATGTGATTGATTGTACAGTGTGCTACTATGAAGTAAATGGCTGTTATTTCCTTCTCTTCTATGGCTGGACTAGTATGTCTGCATTATGTAATAATCTTTGCCTCAAACAATTGAAGGACATCTGAGTAGATCATGCTGGCTATGCTCTTGACCTGGACCATAATAGCCTTAGGAGGTACTCTTTCGCTACTGTAAGTTGTCCATATTTTAGACATCTGAGGAGATCATGGCTCCTCTGTATGGACCATTGCAGTTCCAATCTAACATGAAACTAAAGAATCTGCTTGACTCATCTTTTGTGACTTATCAGAGAACCTACTCGGTGCAAGCAAGATGGCTCTTTCTCATCATCTAGTCGTAAAACATCACATTTCTTGTAGGCTGAGCAGAGAGTGCGTGAAGAAAGTGAGAAGCTGAGGCAGCAAGAGCATGAGCAAATTGCAGAAAAGAGAAGCAAGATTTGGCTGGCCTTTTCTTTTAGTTATAATTATATCAATTCAGAAAGAAAGAGAATCAAAGTATTTGGTTCTTGTCTGATTAGGTAATGAAACGGTTGACATATAGTCTCTTTTGTCTGATTAGAATTGCTGCCAAGGCAGAAGAAAAGAAAGATGCAACCTTGATCGAGCGGCAAAAGGAGCAAGTTGGTTTCTTTCTGCTGTTATTCTCAAGGAAAGTCGAGGCGCAGGTGCATCTACAGTGATATATAGGTATTTTGATCTGAATATATGCACTAATACGGAGCGCAAAGGAAATGGGTTCATCATTTTGTTGGTGTTTACAAGAACAGGAGAAAAACCTAATAATTTCCTCTCCATCACATGTCAGCAAGTTGCCCTTTGTCTCCAATCGGTCCTTTTGGTGCACATCATTGATCTGTGCTTTATCCTTGAACAGGATTTCCTGGAGCAGAAGAGCGCTGGGCGACAGGAGCTATCTGAATATCAGAAACAGATTGGGGATCAGTATATTGCAAAGGTCGAGAAGCAGTTGGAGAGGTGGCAAAATGCCAGGAAAGCGAGAAAAGCAAACCACGATTTTATTTGTTTGGGTTCCCTTAATTGTGATGACTTGATAAACCTAACCAAATCGATAGTTTATGTCAAGACAATAATTTTGCCGTCAACAATAAGGCTATGATCCCTCTTGCACCTAATGAAAAATGTTGTAGCTGATAGTCATTCAATGTCTTTGCAGTTTGTATTTTTCCCTCTAAGGAAATAATTTTCTTGCTTGATGTTAACGATCAAAGTACTAAGTTACTCCTTAGTTTCTTATATGTTATTGCTTAGTGCTGCATCTCATAAATGATGAACTAACTTAGCGGTTTGGTCTGACTTTTAACCTTATTAAGGTTTTGGTAAAAATAAATTATTATTATTATTATTTTGGGTATAAAGTATACACCAAACAGAACCAAGCACCACAAACGTCCTAGTCAACATGACATGAAATTGTCTTTTATTAAGTACAGTTGAAACAAATTTATGTTGACACGGTTCAGTTGTACTTTTAGTTCCCACTTTTTTTTCCTTGTCAACTCACTCATAATTATTGGTGATTTACTCTGACTCTTATCTAGGATGGAAGATATTGAAAGGGGAAAAAAAGAACCCACCTGCAACGATTCTATTCTTTGGGTAACTACAAGGGAAGGGAAGGGAAGGGAAGGGAATGGAAGAGAAATTCAGTTACTTCCTTTTTGGACTCAAAGAAGAAGTTTCTCCAAAGTCAGGGATAAATGATGGAAGCTGTCATGTACTGATACATATAATTATAATCCCAAGAATATCCTTCGTTAGACGTGGAAAACAATAGAAAGACGAGGCTACTTCGGTCTATGAAATCTATTTCATTTCCCTCCACATAGTTTCCGCCCAGTATGCATTTAAATAAAGATTTCACCTTTGTCTTTTTTTTTAATAGAGCGAGTGATCAAACTTTTGACTCTCATTGTGGTGTACTTTTGATTACTTGCGAGAGAGAATGTGATGTGATTTTCAGTGAAGTCGATCCGTGCTGCTTTTTGGGAGCAGCTATACCTCTTTTAATCTTAATCTGAGGTTGCGATGAAATTAAACAAGTAATTCAACCGTAATATGAAAATCTACTTGTGATCACAACCATGTGTTCGAAATTTGAGTTAAGGCAAGACGAATCTGTGTGTAATTGGAATCACAAGGGTTCAAAAAAAGAAGGTAAATATGTGAGTCAACAAGCTGGATTGCTAAATTGGTTTTTGCCCTGCGTCAATCTTTTTTTAATATTAAATTGGTTGTGCAGCAGCAGGTTTTCATTTGTAACATGCACGATATTTCTTTGATGTGGAACTTCATGTCAAAAGCTCTCCTGCCATTTTTTTCTTTTCGTACATCTTCCTTTTCTGGAGCTTGCTTCTTCCTTTTTTTTGAGAGTGGGGTTGGAGAGCAGATGAGGTTATAGATCTTGTTACAAATCATGCAAAATCAACAAATCGGCTAGGTCAGTTAACCTCAATTATTGCAGTAGCACATGCATATTCTAGAACAGATCACCCTACTTAGAAACAGGTTTTGGTATAGCAAATGAGATCCGATTTACACGTTTAATATGCCGTTGGAAAGCTCGTGAAACCATCTATGAACCTCATGATGATTTCGAAAACTAAAAACGATAGCTCAAACGAAGACAGCAAGACGACTAGTCCAATCAAGCCATTCGAATTACAAAATAGACAGTCAATCAAGCAATCAACTGGTCAAACCATTCTAGGCTATCATCCATCATCTATAGCCATCTTAAGCTGCAAAGACCATCCACACAAGCATAGAACATCATCCAAGGGTTGAGCTGTAGCCCAATTGCATAAGGTAATCTCGCCTCGTCAAGCTCAAGATCGAAAAGTTCACCTAAATTAATCTTCTTGCAAAGCTCAATCGAACAAAGTTACTATAAGCTGGGAGCTAAGACTAGAGGTTGGAGTGGGCTGAGGATCACAACGTTGGATCATCGCCGGGGCTTGGATCAGCTTCAGATTACGCCTAGGAACAGCGGAGGAAGAAGTTGTCGATTTGAGGATTACCAACGGTCGTTTAGTCGAGGTTCGACTAACAGAAGGACGAGTTGTTACGAAATCGCACGTCGATTCTAGAAAAATAACGCTCGCAAACAATTCACCAGACAGAATATAATAATAAAATAACAGAATCAGAAGAACACGCCAGCAAATTTGTTATCGAAGTTCACCCAAACTTGGGCTACATCTCCGTGCAGAGGCACTCTGCGAATCCACTAGACTTCGGAAAAAATTGGAATACAACTATGATCTTTTCTCAAGACTAGGGCACAAAGAGATTGAGAACTCTCATAAAGAAAAAACTCACTTTTTTCTTCTCTTTTTCTTGTCTCTCTATTTTTTTTCAGCATCTTTATGGCCAACGTCTTGCTATCGCTAATATAAATGTATCACTTTTAACCTAAAAGCAAATCTGATAGAAAAGACAAAAAAGTCCATAAAAACAAATATTTGGCTTCATCTATAACAATCTCCCACTTGAAGACAAATATATCCAGGCACCAAGCAACTTTGCATCCATCTTCTTCAAAAAATAGTAGTTGAAAAACTTGTGCCTCTGCGATACTCCTCATCAATCAACATGGAGTAATAGCAATGGTAGTAGTACATAAAATATGCTTCTCTCTATCTACTACCTTGGTCAACATGTCAGCTGGATTCTTCGAGCCATCAATCTTCTGTAGCTTTAACTCATTATCTTTCAATGCTGACTTGATAAAGCGATAATACTTCTTGATATGTCTAGTCCTTGATTGATAAGCTGCATTCTTTGCTAAGTGCACTGCACTTTGACTATCACTCCACAGTGTACTGACTGGTTGTTTTCGATGTAGCTCCTCCATGTAATCTTGTAACCACATGATTTCCTTCGAGGCTTCTGTGATCGCCACGTATTCTGTCTCTGTCGTTGATAAAGCCACTACTTTTTGTAGTTGAGATACCCAACTCACTGTTGTACCTACAACTGTAAAGACATATCCAATGGTACTCTTACCACTATCTCGATCACCGGAATGATCTGTATCTACATAACCCTGCAACTCTAGAGATGTACTACCATAACAAAGTGAGTAATTGGAAGTACGTGCTAGATATCTCAATATCCATTTCACTGCATTCCAATGCTCTCTGCCCAGGTTCTACATATATCAACTCACAACTCCCACTGCCTGTGCAATGTCTGGTCTTGTGCTCACTATGAGATACATCAAACTCCCAACTGCTTATGCATATGGAACTACTGCCATCTCATCTTTCAAAGCCTGAGTGCTCGGACACATATCCTTGGAAAGTTTGAAGTGACTCGCTAGAGGAGTTGCAACCGGTTTTGCCTTGTCCATGTTAAATCTCTTTAACACCTTTTTCACATAGTCTTCCTGCGACAACCATAATTTCTTATTTTTCCTGTCCCTAATGATTTTCATGCCTAAAATATTCTTGGCCTCTCCTAAGTCTTGCAAAAATAAAGACAGTGATCAGACTCACAGTGTGCAAAACCTTTTTCTTTCATGAAACCATCAAATTTTAAATACCATTGCCGCGGAGCTTGTTTCAAGCCATACAAGCTTTTCTTCAAGTGACATACCATGTGCTCCTTACCTTTGACTTCAAAACCCTTAGGTTGTGCTATGTATAATTCTTCATCTAAGTCATCGTGTAAAAACGCTGTTTTTACGTCTAACTGCTCAAGATGAAGATCCTCCGGTCAACTATACTCGCGAGAACTCTAATTGATGTCATTTTCACTATAGGTGAAAATATCTCGGAGTAGTCGATCCCTTCTTTTTGAGAAAAGCCATTGACTACAAGCCTCGCCTTGTGTCTAATACTACCATTTGCTTCATTCTTAATCATGTACACCCATTTGTTTAATAAAGCTTTTTTACTTGTGGGCAACTTGGTCAACTCCCAAGTTTTGTTCTAAAGTAAAGAGCTCATCTCGTCTTTCATAGCACACTCCCACTGCAAGTGAGACGTGTCTACCTTTGCCTCATCGTAAGTCTCCGGTTCCCCCGAATCTGTATATAAGACATGACTCAGAACAGTATTAGCTGATGGATAAAAAATTACATTTGGCTTTCTCACAAGTGTAGACCTCCTCAATACAGGTACTTCAAGGTCGTTAGTTTGCTCCGAATCACTGCATTCCTCTTGAACTACCTCTTCACTGATAATAGGCTCATCTTGAACCTCTCTTTCAAGTGCACTTTGATCTACTGGAAACATCTTCATGGGCATTGTATCTAATTCAACATATTCTGGTTGTACTACCTTCTCATGCTCTGTCTGACGATCCTTGTACATCTTTTCTTCATGGAATATCACATTTCAACTGCGGATGACTTTGTTATTCTCATAATCCCAAAGCCTATAGCCATACTTGTCGCCACCATATCCGATAAAGACGCACTTATGGGACTTAGCATCAAGCTTTTTCCTATCCTCCCTGTCAATCAAAGCATATGCAATACAACCAAACACCTTTAGATGTGAAAAATTAATCGTTTTACCTGACCACCGCTCTTGTGGTATTTCTTCATCCAACGCACTAGATGGACTTCTGTTGATAAGATAAACAGCTGCATCAACTATGGCAGCCCATAAGTGTAGGAGGAGACTCGCGTGTAGCCTCATGCATCTCGCACGTTCTAGAATAGTCCTGTTCATCCTTTCAGCTACACCGTTCTCTTGAGAAGTTCTAGGAACAGTCTTTAACCCGTGTATGCCTTCTCAACTCAAATATTCTGCAAATTCCTTACTCATGTATTCACCACTATTATTAGACTTCAGAGCTTTAATCTGATAACCTATCTCTTTTTCTACCATGGTCTTCCACATTCTAAACATCCCGAATACCTCTGATTTTTCTTTAAGAGCATAGACCCAAGTCTTCCTTGTTGCATCATCAATGAAGGTGACAAAATATCTCTTACCGCCATAAGAGAGTTCCTGAGTAGGTCCCCATACATCAATATGAACCAACTCTAGCTTCTGGCCTTTATTTTGTCGCCCATTCAATTGAAAACTAACAGCCTTCTATTTTCCATAAATGCAACTCTCACAAAAATCTAACTCAACTTTTTGCAAACCTAGAAGTAATTTCCTCGAGTATAACTGCTTTACACCTTTTTCACCAGGATGTCCCAAATGATAATGCCAAAGAGTAGACAAATTACTTGAAGCCATTGTAGTTGCAACCATATCACTAATATTGTCTCCCTGGAGAAGGTAAAGTGTACTTGTACGCTTTCCCTTTCCTACTACTCTTGCCCCTAAGGTTATCTTCCACTCTCCGCATCCAAAGGTTGTTACCAAACCTTCTTGGTCAAGTTTACTGGTTGAAATCAGATTTTTCTTTAATTTCGAATATGTCTAGTTTTACGCAAAACTAGACATCCTCCACCTGAGATGTTCACAGTCACAGTTCCTTTCCCAACAATGGGACACATGTGGCCATTTCCCACAACCACTTGTCCGAAATCTCCACTAGCATAATCATCAAATATGTCTCTTTGCGAGGTGCAATGAAAAGAAGCACCAGAATCAATAAACCATTTATCTGTTGTCAAATCAAACCCTGCAGACAAACACAAGTTATCTAGCAAAGATTAATCGCTAACCACATTAGCTCATTGATTCTCATCTTGCTGCTTCTTTTTGTAGGCTTCACACTAAAACCTCCGGTGTCCGGTTTTATGACAAAACCAACACTCATCTTTTGCAACCTATCTCTTACCCCATGATTATAATCTGCCACGCCCATTGAATTTTACTCTACTTTTACTTCTTCCACGGTTCTCCATTGCGAGTGCCGTTGAAGATATAGATACAGAAAAATTATCTCCACCTGAGACTTTCCTTCGCGTCTCTTCATCCATGATACTACTCACAGCATCATCAAGAGTTAAATCATCCTTCATAGTACTCGAAATTCCCTGCACTGCGGTATTGTAGTTTTTTGGAAGAGAACATAAAAATAATAAAGCTTGAAGCTTCATATCTAAATTTATGCCTGCGGATTCCAATTGACCCATGACCTACGTGAAACTATTAATATGCTCTGCTACAGAACGTTTATCAGCTAACTTCATATTAACTAGTTTCTTCAGCAAAAATACCAGATTTGATGTGGATGGCTTCTCATAAATATTCGTTAGAATATCTATGGCTTCTTTTGCAGTTTTTGGTTTTGCGATGTGGTACCCTGTCTTTTTCATCAACCCTAGACGAATCGCACCTAATGCCTTTCGATCGAGAATTTTCCATCCGGCTTCTGCTGTTGGATCCACTTTCGCCATCTTGGGTTTCCAACCCTCAAGTGGTGCATAGAGATCTTTTTGATAAAAATAATCCTCGATTTGTAGTTTCCACCATCCAAAATCCTGCCCATCGAACTTATCGATTTTGATGTTATCTTCTGCCATCCTATTTGCTTTCAATCGAACGTCACCGAAAAACCCTCAATGTTCTTGATTAGCCAACCTGGGCTCTAATACCAGTTGTTACGAAATCGCACATCGATTCCAGAAAAATAACGCTCGCAAACAATTCACCATGCAGAATATAATAATAAAAGAACAGAATCAGAAGAACACGCTAGCAAATTTGTTATCGAAGTTCACCCAAACTTGGGCTACGTCTCCGCGCACAAGCACTCTGCGAATCCACTAGACTTCAGAAAAAATTGGAATACAACGGTGATCTTTTCTCAAGATCAGGGCACAAAGAGATTGAGAACTCTCATAAAGAAAAAACTCACTTTTTTCTTCTCTCTTTTTCTTGTCTCTCTGTTTTTTCTTCGGCGTCTTTAAGGCCAGTGTCTTGCTATCGCTTATATAAAGGTATCAGTTTTAACCTAAAAGCATATCTGATAGAAAAGAGAAAAAAATCCCACAAAAACAAATATTTGGCTTCATCTATAACACGAGTCTCATTAGTTTTGTTGTTTTTCTTGTTTAGGGATTGTCGAGGGAGTATACGGTGGAAGAGAGAGTCGCCATTTTGAAAAAATTTCGGACTGATTGAGTGTTTCTTCTTCTGTGAGTCTCTTCGCGCCTCTCTCTCAACCCTCCCTCTCTGTCTCTCTCTCCGATGAACAGGACACGACCTCCCTGTCTCTTTGTGCCCTCACTCTTTCCAACTAGTGAACCACCGCCAACAACCGGTGAACCATCGCACGGGACCGGCGAGAGGACCGCGACATTGATGAACCACCACACGGGACCGGTGAAGCACCGCACTGCCCCTCTGGCTCCGATTCCGGCCCCGACTTGTCCGTCCCTTACTCAAATCAACAAAATAACGGAACGACGTGTCTCATTAGTTTTGTTGTTTTTCCTGTTTAGGGATTGTCGGGGGAGTATACGGTGGAAGAGAGAGTTGCAGTTTCTGTCGAAGACTATAGATTCATGAAATGGCAAAATAGAGGGAACTTCAAGAGAAAAAAGAAGAAGAAAACAATATGGCCGATCCAGGTGAAGGCACGCAACTGCAAAATGAAAGCTCGATGAACGCGACCATGGTTACAGCGATCCTGCTGGCGACCATCGCGTTTCAAGCAGCCCTCTCTCAGTCGGGTGGAGTCTAGCAAGACTCCATCGCAAGAGCACATTACGCAATTGGCTCGCCCATTATGGCTTCAAAATTTCCTAAGGCATACAAATTCTTTGTATATTGTAATACGGTGACTTTCCTCCTATCACTAAGGGTCTGTTTGTTTGTGTTCTTTTTCTGTTCCTCGGAACACAATTTTTGTTCTTTTGTTCCGGCGGGACGTCGGAGCCGCTGGCGCTCCACCGGCACAAAAGAACAAAAATTGTGTTCCGAGGAACAGAAAAAGAACACAAACAAACAGGCCCTTAGTGACAGGAGGAAAGTCACCGTATTACAATATACGAAGAATTTGTATGCCTTAGGAAATTTCGACGCCATAATGGGCGAGCCAATTGCGTAATGTGCTCTTGCGGTGGAGTCTTGCCAGACTCCACCCGGCGGAGAGAGGGCTGCTTGAAACGCGATGGTTGCCAACAAGATCACTATAACCATGATCGTGTTCATCGAGCTTTCATTTTGCAGTTGCGTGCCTTCACCTGGACTGGCCATATTGTTTTCTTCCTTCTTTTTTCTCTTGAAGTTCCCTCTGTTTTGCCATTTCATGAATTTATAGTCTTCGACAGAAACTACAACTCTGTCTTCCACCGTATATTCCCCCAACAATCCCTAAACAAGAAAAACAGCAAAACTAATGAGACGCATCCTTCCGTTATTTTGTCGATTTGAGTAAGGGACGGACAAGTCGTGGTCGGAACCGGAGCCGGAGGGGCAGCGCAGTGGTTCGCCGGTCCCGTGTGGTGGTTCATCGGTGTCGCGGTCCTCTCGCCGATCCCGTGCAGTGGTTCACCGGTTGCTGGCGATGGTTCACCGGTCAGAAAGAGGGAGGGCACAAAGAGACAGGGAGATCGTGTCCTATTCGTCGGAGAGAGAGAGGGAGGGTAGAGAGAGAGGCGCGAAGAAAGAGACTCACAGAACAAGAAACCCTCAGTCAGTCCGAAATTTTTTCAAAATGGCGCCTGATTTTCTCCTCAATATGTCCATAGTGTGGATCCCACGAGAGGACACATGTCGTCTTCCTACCACCTTCTTATTTGCCACGCTGGAGCACAAGGGCAGCCAATATTTTCTCCCAAGATAAGGATGGAAAAAGTGGCAGCAGCAAACATCATAGCTATCCACATCATCACGGTGGCCAATATGATGATAAGTGGCCATTTCAAAGAAATACCACTTAACATGAATACAATTACGGTCAGCGATATTATAAAAGAAAATGCATTGGAATTTGTAAAATACTTGTACTCGCTAGGCTGCTTGATGGCTATTATCGGCGTTCCTACAATATAATTAGTGCCTGAATATGCTATCGTCCCTAAATCCGCCAGGAGGAAATCCTTTTGGGCGAACCCTCAACCATGCATGCGCACACGTTTCGCACGGTTCCTTGTTCTCAATTTCAATCAATGCTCTTACTTCAAGACATATTGCTGATATGCTCTTCAGTCCACACAAGGAGGAATAAAATCCCATCTAACGGAACACTAGTATGCTCTTTGGTTCGCCGTGGTGTATGCTGGTCTGCTTTTTGGCCCGCGTGGGCTTCATGGTCCAATAACCATGGCATCCTAATCTCCAGGGCATTTAGAGTTTGCTTTCCTAGGCTTTCAGGGTACACTCTCCTTGGGCATCTCGAATTTCCTTCCAAGTCCATAAGGTATCGTCGGCACACTCTACGACGATATTCATTACACGATATCTTAAACGCACAATCCATGCATGATTATCTTATTGCTAAACATGCAAACATCACTTCAAATCAACTCTTAGCTAAGATTGACGAACTACAAGGACTCGAGCCTAAATGCAAGCCTACATCCTTCCAATGATCCAAGACTAATTAGACTCAAATATTGATGACGACCAATAGCACAAATTGGCCCCACCGAATACACCACCTAGATGATCAGTTCATTGTTCTGGTTTTTTTTTTTTAATTGTTGCATTTTACTAGGAGGAAAGGAGCTGTATTTGTTAAAACAAGCGAAGGTAGGTTTAATCGCTTCTGGAAATGAGCTGTATTCTAGAAGGAGGAGGAAATGAGCGTTGTTGGGAAACGAGTGGAGATAGGTTGCTGTATTTTGAAAATGGACCATATTCTAGAGGGAGGAAGAAATGAGCTTTGTTCGAAAACGAGGAGGAGAGTAGAGAAAAACAGTTAGCGTGAAATCATTAGTATTCTTTGCTGTGGGAAAGAAAAATATATGCAACCAACTGAGGCAAATAAGAAATTAGCGTTGTTGGGAAATAAGCAAAGGAGGAGAGAGGAATAGTTAGTGTGACATTGCCGGTATTCTTTGTTGTGGGGAAGAAAAATATATGCAACCTACAAGGGGGGTGAGGCAAATGAACTATATGTAGAAGGAGGAAGAAATGAGCATTGTTGGGAAACACAAGCGCAGGAAGAGAGAGAGAGGAGCAGTTAGGTCGGAGCCCTATAAATTAACATTGAAACAGAACGTGCAATTGGTCACACAAAAGCCCAAGCATTCAAGAGAATTTTACAAAATCAAAATTAGAGCCAACAACATGATAAACATGGTGCACATGTCATGGTGCTCATGACATACGAGCTCTGTCCAATGGCAACGTAAGAATATATGTTCAACCGTTTTCACTTTGCTTCTACACGAGTCACATATAGGATCGGCTAAGATATTTCTCTTCCACAGATCTTCCTTGGATGGAATGGCATTTTGACATAAACTCCATAGAAAGATCTTTACTTTTGTGCATGTCTGCAAGTTCCAAAATGCAATCCATAAGGATTTTGGGATTTGGTAAGATGTTGATGGTTGAACTTGTTGTGCCTTGTTTGCCGATTCTTGTCTGAGGATATCATATCCATTTTTTAATGAGAAATTTCCACACTTGGTGCCCGTCCACACTAGTTCATCATTTGAATTATGACGCTTGATTGGAATAGCTAAGATCTCCTGTGTGGTTTGTTCATCAAACAAGTTATTTAGAAGTTGCTCATTCCAACTTCCCTTTTCAAAGTTCATTAACTGTGAAACAAATTGTGGATCGTTTCTATTCTTTGTACCTCCAACGATGCCCCTCTTCAGCCACTTATCTGTTCTAATTTGAACCTTTTCTTCATTTCCTATTGACCACGTTACTGAATTCGAAATTGCTTCTCTTCCCATCATGATACTTTGCCAAACCCATGATGGTCTTGACGCTTTCTCAGTATGCCGGAAATCAGTATGATTGAGATACGGTCCTTTTAGCGACTTACTCCATAATGCATCTAGATTTTTCGCCAATCTCCAAGCTTGTTTACCCTGGACAGCTTTGTTGACAGTAATTAAATCCCCAAAGCCCATTCCTCCTTTGTCTTTTCTTGTGTTTATCATTCCCATCTTTTCCAATGTTAACCATTTTTTGTACATTGTTTTTATTGGAAAAACAGTGTACAAAATTTTTTTGTCATATCGGCGAATTAACTAAAGGCGTGACACGGTTATAGTGATTACCTGGATTTAGAACAGAGTGGACATTCGCTAAAGGTTTGGTTTTTATCATGCTTTTGAAAATTTGGGTGCTTGTTTGTTCATTTTGATTCACATTTCGCTACGGTCATTTCTTGGGAAAAGGCACACATCTGTTGATACCATGCTGGTATAATTGGGAGTCAATAAAAAAGGAGCGAGCGTGTAGATTGATATGTGTTTCTCTTAGTTCTTGATGAGAGGAAAAAGATTCGGACAAATTGTGTGAGGTTGATCAAGAAAAGAAACGAAAGAATATCCCTCTTCACATTACTAACATGGGTACTATGCAATGAACTTGAGATTTGCTTGTAGTAGTGCTCTGTTTGGTATGAGACTCTGAAGATAAATTCCAAAATGGTTTCACTCAATCAAAATGTTTTTTGGTAGAGAAGGCAATTAGCCATTTGATAATGCTTTGTGCGGACGTGTGTGTCTGTGTCAAGAGAAAATAGTGGAATCTTAGCAGGAGGAGGGACTGATGAGGAAAGAGAATGCAAAGGAAACGCCAACATCTGTATTTACTATTGATGTGACAATCTTCTTACTTGTTCCATTCCTCCGAACATTTTTGAGTCGCGATGGGTGAAAGTAAAATTGTGCAGTATACCTTGCGTAAGCATAGAATTAATAGGCTAGGATCTACTTGGAAGATATATCATGGGTAAAGTTCAGGAAAGAAAATAAGAACACAAAATTTATATGCTTTTGAATTCTTTATGGAAGATATTACGTGCAAACACTTAGTAGTAGACCACTCTCCCACGCATTGCTGTTCTAGGAGCTTCAGTTCTTAAAGTTCAATATCTGGGGTATAGGAGTTCCTTTATTTATTAAAATATCCTTTTGACATCATTGACCTCCTGCATTTGAGTTCACCAAAGAAATGTAGCTAACTCCTGGTTTGGTTGATGACTCTCCGTGATATTTTCAATGCTTAAATACCATTCAATGGATTTGAGGTATCTTCCATTCCCATTGGACGATTTTGAATTTCTTGTCATTGAGTGTAAAAGTAGAATCGCATTTTCCGAGCTCTTCTCTTGGTTTCCATAAGTAAAGTTTCTTCGTCTTGTCTTCAAGATCAATTGTCAATCAATTAGTTTGATTAATCAAATCAATTTCTTGTGAAGCTGCAATTTTTTGAGTTACCGAAGAAAACATCTAATATGATTCTTGTGCGGTGAAATCACTTTTATATTTGAACCAAAGGAGGGAATAGCCTTTGTCATTTCGATAATATCATTTAATTTCATCATCATCACTCAACCATTAAACACGTTAGATGTGACCAAAAAAATAATTAACATAAGGATGACACATCCTATAAGGCTGACTTTTGAGTGCCAAACCAGTGTATGGAAGTCGTTGCTGTTCTTGGAGCTAGCTCTTAAAGAGTTCCTTTATATTTTTTTTGACCCAAAGAGTTCACCAAATTAAAATCGGAATTTTACAAATGTTGTACCAGCCAACAATTCGCAATTCGCAATCCAGATTAATAATCTGGATTGCGAAATGACAAAGGCTATTCCAAATTATTAATCTGGATTGCGATATTGTTGGCCGGTACAACATTCGCAATTCCGATTTTAATTTCGTCGTCTTTGGGTAAAAAAAAAATCAGTTACACTGGTTTGGCAGTCATCCTTATAGGATGTGTCATCCTTATGTTAATTATTTTTTTGGTCACATCTTACGTCCATGATGATGATGAAATTGTACACAAAATGACAAAGGCTATTCCCTCCTTTGGTTCAAATATAAAAGTGATTTCATCGCACAAGAATCATATTAGATGTTTTCTTCGGCAAAATTGCAGCTTCACAAGAAATTGCAGATTAATACACGCCGCATGTTCTGAGCCGACGAACGTCAAAGAAGAGCTAAATGCGCACACACTTGACAAGAAATTCAAAATCGTTGAATGATACCTCAAATCCATTGAATGGTAAGCGCATTGTAAAATATCACGGAGAGTCATCAACCAAACCAGGAGTTAGCTATTTAGAGGTGAACTCAAATGCAGGAGGTCAATGATGTCAAAAGGATATTTTAATAAATAAAGGAACTCCTATACCCCAAAGGGTACTGAACTTTAAGAGCTGAAGCTCCTAGAACAGCAATGCCGTCCCTCGACTTCCATAAAGAACTCAAAAAGCATATAAATGTTGCCCACGACACCCATGATATATCTTCCAAGTAGATCCTAGCCTATTATTTCTATGCTTACGCAAGGTATACTACACAATTTTACGTTCACCCATCGCGACTCAAAAATGTCCGAAGGAATGGAACAAGTAAGAAGATTGTCGCATCGATAGTAAATACAGATGTTGGCGTTTCCTTTGCATTCTCTTTCCTCATCAGTCCCTCCTCCTGCTAAGATTCCACTATTTTCTCTTGACACACACACACACGTCCGCACAAAGCATTATCAAATGGCTAATTGCCTTCTCTACCCAAAAACATTTTGATTGAGTGAAACCATTTTGGAATTTATCTCCAGAGTCTCATACCAAACAGAGCACTACTACAAGCAAATCTCAAGTTCATTGCATAGTACACATGTTAGTAATGTGAAGAGGGTTATTCTTTCGTTTCTTTTCTTGATCAACCTCACGCAATTTGTCCGAATCTTTTTCCTCTCATCAAGAACTAAGAGAAACACAGATCAATCTACACGCTCCCTCCCTTTTCATTGACTCCCAATTATACCAGCATGGTATCAACAGATGTGTGCCTTTTCCCAAGAAATGACCGCAGCGAAATGTGAATCAAAATGAACAAACAAGCACCCAAATTTTCAAAAGCGTGATAAAAACCAAACCTTTAGTGAATGTCCACTCTGTTCTAAATCCAGGTAATCACTATAACCGTGTCACGCCTTTAGTTAATTCGCCGATATGACAAGAAATTTTTGTACACTGTTTTTCCAGTAAAAATAGTGTACAAAAACTGGTTAACACTGGAAAAGATGGGAATGATAAACACAAGAAAAGACAAAGGAGGAATGGGCTTCGGGGATTTAATTACTGTCAACAAAGCTGTCCTAGGTAAACAAGATTGGAGATTGGCGAAAAATCTAGATGCATTATGGAGTAAGTCACTAAAAGGACCGTATCTCAATCATACTGATTTCCGGCATACTGAGAAAGCGTCATGACCATCATAGGTTTGGCAAAGTATCATGATGGGAAGAGAAGCAATTTCGAATTCAGTAACGTGGTCAATAGGAAATGAAGAAAAGGTTCAAATCAGAACAGATAAGTGGCTGAAGAGGGGCATCGTTGGAGGTCCAAAGAATAGAAATGATCCACAATTTGTTTCAGAGTTAATGAACTTTGAAAAGGGAAGTTGGAATGAGCAACTTCTAAATAACTTGTTTGATGAACAAATCACACAGGAGATCTTAGCTATTCCAATCAAGCGTCAGAATTCAAATGATGAACTAGTGTGGACGGGCACCAAGTGTGAAAATTTCTAGTAAAAAATGGATATGATATCCTCAGACAAGAATTGGCAAACAAGGCACAACAAGTTCAACCATCAACATCTTACCAAATCCCAAAATCCTTATGGATTGCATTTTGGAACTTGCAGACATGCACAAAAGTAAAGATCTTTCTATGGAGTTTATGTCAAAATGCCATTCCATCCAAGGAAAATCTGTGGAAGAGAAATATCTTAGCCGATCCTGTATGTGACTCGTGTAGAAGCAAAGTGAAAACGGTTGAACATATATTCTTGGAACAAATGTTGACAAAGACATGAGGTGTTAAGGGATTTATGAAGCGACGAATCAACAACCACATCCCTTCCCAAAAGAACGAGAGGCATAGGTAAAATACAAAGCAACAAATCAACAACAATCGATAATAAATAGGCGGACCATAGATATTTTCCTAAATTAGCGATTCCTTCCCCCTATAAATTTCTCAAGAGGGGTCATTTCTCTTTCACCAAATCACTCTCTCCTCTTTCACTCCAGAAAACGTAACATTTTTTTTCACCAAGGCATGGCCACCACCAAAAGAAATTCATGTCTGCTGCGCGTAATTCAACCAAATGAGAGTGAGGAAGAAAGGAAATCATGGGAGAAAGGTACACAAAAAATCTTCATGGTCATCACGGTCCTACTTGCTATAACTGCATTTTAAACAATAATAAGTCCACCGGGAGACGTATATTTGGAAGACTTGGCCGAAAGAGCGGGTACAGCCGTATTGGCTTCCAAATATCCATGAAAGTATAAATTGTTTATCAGTTGCAATATAGTTTGTTTTCTCATGTCACGGTAACTATAATCCTCATAGATAGCAAATCTTTAAGGAGGTGGATGTGCACCAAATGCACCATGTTTATCATGTGGTTGACTTTAATTTTTTGTTCTGTAAAGTTCTCTCGAATGCTTTCACGCACTTTTGGGTGAAACCGTGCAGGTGGGTGATCGATGATGACCAACAATGGTGGGCATTTTGGATGGCAGTGTAGATAGTTTGACAGGAGTAGCATACCTTTTTGTTGACCTCCCAGTTATAGCCCCGATGAAATCACTCATGTTCATAAATAAGATAAGAAATGAAAGCTATGATGTTTGTTCCTTTATGACATTCATCCATTATTGTATTGTCTGTTTGATTTTATACTTTTGGCTTCTGCTTGTGCTATAAGTTAAAAGATTAATAACTTGCGTTTGTATGTGGCAGACCGTGACATCACATTATGTGCCTATCTAAACATTTGCAATGAAAGCTATTCACGTGTTGCACTTGCTTCTGTCAATTGCCTACCATATCTCAAGTGGAACAATGTCAAACAATCTCATCCAAGATATGTTGGATCATGTACCATTGATCATGGAAGCTGCCAAAAGAGATAAAGGCTTGGCGAAATCTACGTGTCCAGTCACTTTTCTCGAGGAACATCAAGCTCATAAACTTTCACGTAAGGACATTCTAGCCGCATGTCTATGTGAAGAAGGACGCAAGCAACGCTTATAAATGATGAAAGTGTTGGAAAAAACTCCTTTGATGTTTTGAAGCTAACAAAACTTATTCAAGATCTATTCTGAAGCTTTCCAGAATTATGTGCCAAAGTCTGAAGATGCCCAGACTCTGTGTCAAAGTCTGAAGACTCCCAGACTTTATGTCAAAGTGTGCCCACACTGATAAATTCCAGACTGAACGAAAGTGAAGGATGAAGACTTTTCCAGACAAAGGAATTATCTTTCTTTTTTCAAGGGATTGGTTCGTATGGAATATTTATGGACTTCTGGTTGGAAATCACATCTACAATATTGGATATCTTTATTAGAATCAATTTGGATTCATCAAATCTTTTTGAAGGAAGAGTATTTTTTGAAAGAATCTACTTATGGAAACCAAGATCCTGATTGTGTAGGCGAACAAGATTGATAGGATTTCATCACAAATCGCCAAATGGCTAGAGGTGTTAATACTAGCACTAACAAAAAGTACCAAATGATCAGTAATAAACCTCCTGCCTGATCTTAAGATGGGGTTTTACTAATGCTTTACAAAGAAAGAACTCTTCTTCCACTAGCTCAGTCTCAGTTTTCTTAAATTAATGGTTTGATTGTGATTGTACACATGGAAGAGAACATTGGGGTCGTAGGAGAAAAGGCTCTTAGAGTGCACAATGCAAATTTTTCAAAGAAGATACTCAAACAAAGAGATGGAAAGCAAGGCACTCTTCCATTTTACCAGCCTCACTATTCGTTTTCTATGACACCAAATGTACAGCTATGATGAAGTAATCAAAAGTTGAAGCATGACATTGCCTGTGCTAAGAATGTGGAAAACCGGAAGTTATGTCTTTTATCCAACTATATTCAGTAGAAACATTTAGCACTTGACCCCGAATCAACGACTCATTCTTCAAGTGGACTCCTCCCCACCCCCCCCCCAAAAAAAAAAAAATTTCTAGTAAAATCGTGGTGGATACATTATAAAATTACTTACTATCTATTTCAATGTAACTCTAAAATGTGAAACACAATCTACAAATAGCAAAAGGCCGGAAAACTTACATTACGATAGTGTGAGTGATTCTGGAGACCTCCAAGTTCATCATCTCCCTTATGAATGTTGCTCTCGGGCATGGTCTTCGTCATAGAATGAGAGAAGTTGTAAGCCATAGTCCAACAAAAGAAAATGACAAAAACTAAAAGCACTAATTACCTTAATAAAAAGATGGTTCATTCATATCGTTTCATATACCATCGACTCCATTAGAAATGAAATCCTGAACTAACTGAGCCCACCAGCGATGGACTCTTGATTGTGTAAATTTAGGGAATACACAAGGATCGGGCCACACCTCCCCTGACAAGCAAACAATTACTTAGCATTTACATACATGTGGAGTTTTTTTCAGCTAAATCCAAATGACTCAGCATGTCAATATTTGAAAGGTTTTAAGGGTTAATCAAATTTCAAATGCTACAAAAAAGCAAAAGACGAAAAGTAAAAAGCAAAACCAGATAGACAACGACAAAAATTAGCCAAAACCACAAAGACAACGAAGTACCAACAAATAGAGTTCCATCTGCTGCTTTGATGCAGACATCACTTTTGCAACCACTGTCATAGACATGAGGCCCCTCTTCACGTTTAAAACTAGGATCAAGTATCCAGATGGCTTTGAACCCATGTTGGTGGAGACCATCTACCAAAGATTTTGGATCAGAGAAGTAGTCCTGAGAATAAATCCTCCGTTTCAGTTTCCATGCTGAAAATATTACTCTTTATTTACTTTGAAAGGTCTCTACTGCTTACTAAGCATTCAACCTAAGTCCTTTTACTGTTAGACAAGTTGGCGAGGCAAGAAGTCCCAGACATGAATGTGCTTTGGAGGCTTCAAACATAAAGTGGCCACCAATATTAAAGGACTCGATGGATTAAATGTATGGAAGCGATGGACAAAATAGTGATGCATGGCATTTCTGCGTCATCACTGAATCTTAGGTTCAAAATAGAATATCCAAGAACATTGATCATCGCAGTGCCTCCAAAGTGTATTAACTCACGACATATTGCACATGACCTACCTCACTTCCAAAATGAATGACACCATCTTCTTCTAGATCATTACTAGATGAAAAACAGATTTTCATTCATATTTGACAATATTCTTACATCTTACATGAAGAAGTAGATATATGCTTTGCTTTAGGTCAAATTTCATGTAGATATATAGTTATGCTTTGTTTAAAGCGATAAGTGCACAACGTCTTTTTGAAATTGGATAAAACAATCAATTCTAGACATAAGTTGCAAGTCGTTTGATACCTATTGAAAGTGAGGTAGATGATGTGAAATTGGACCAACTTAGTGGAAGGTAATATGTTATTTTTCCAAACAGGGCAATAAAAGGGTTAACACAAAATGGGATTCCATGCCTTGTGAAAAGCAAAGCAGCAAAACCCATCCATATAATCCATATGCATCCATACAACATCACGAGGAATCTTCTTTTCTCTAAATTTACTTGTGATCTGCAATAACTAAAGAACTATCATGCATTGACTCATAAATGATATGCCGACAGCATACAATGAAAGTTGGACCTTGTTATTCAATCAGGTAGAAGGAAATGCGGGTTGTGGAGGAAAGACCGTAGAATCAAGCAAGATGCATCGGAAGGGCCAACCTCTCAAACTTTGTTATCAGAGTCATAGCTCCAGCACCATTGATGATAGCCTAAGGACCACTTTGGTGGCATAAACACAGTTCCTGACAATATATGCAAGCTGTATCGTTAATTCAAGCAATAAAAGTAATAAACAGACTATCAAGAACTTTGTCCAGTCATTCTGGTGGTCCTGTAAAGTCCATTTAATATTAAACTAGAAATCCACAGATGCATGTTTCTTAAGAAAAGAAAAGTCATAGAAACACAGAGATATTTATTTTGACAACTCCATTCATTAGCGTGAAGCGTTTTCTTCATTTAAAGACAGGAAAACAGAGAATTCATGGTAACAAGAATCATACATGATATCCTGATAAAATGAATACATTTAACTTTCCTGTGTCTGTAAATCGGCTTATCATGGATACCCCTCAGGAAAAGCACTTAAGTGAAGCCTTTACATGATATAAAAAGCAAATGGTGGGAAAAAGCAGTAAACATGCCTCGAGTTTTTGGGCAAAAGTTAAGGATTCGAACTATCATTTGTTAACAAAACGAAAAAGACCAGATAAAAAGAAGGGGCAGAATTTGCAGTACAAGAAGCATAAAAGCCTTGCATCTGACCGGAACATCCTCCATGGCGTTCTTTCCCACCCCTTTCCCCTCTTGCCATCCAAAACCCCTCTAAGATATGCCGCTGCAAATTCCTCCACGGGGATGTCCTCGTAACTCGGATCATCCCCCAACTTTGCCGGCTCCTGCCTCAGTTTCAGCCGGGAATCATCCAGGCTACCCGATAGTCTGGGCGCTTCGGTCTTGACCTCACCGTCCACCGCCGACAGCTCTCCACCATTTCTCTCTGGCGGATAGTGAGGCTGTACAACACATCACTGGTTTTGGAGGGCAGAGGAGGAAGCGGTTCTCTTCTCATGAGCAGTAACCGTCATTTGAAAGGGACGGTTCCGATTGGAACAATGCCGCACGTGGAATCTAGAATCTCGGTTTGCTTCATCGTGGGAGGAATGAAGACGAGCTTGATAGTGCGCAGGTGAATACGGGCCAGACCCTGGGCTCGGACTTTGGGCTTTTCCTACGGTTCAAATGGTCCAAACGACTCAGGCCCAAATGATCAAACAACTTAATTCTATACTTATGAACTTAATTGATGAGCTTATCTCTTTGGACGAGAAAAAGTAATGGCAGAGTCTAATTGTTCGGAAGGCAGGGAATTGCGGATTAATTTGATGTTGTAAAACCAGAAAATGCTTTCGTAGAATATGAAAATATTTTTCGTGCAGTCATTTTTGAATATGAACACTTATCTCATGCCCTACTATATTAACTAATCATTTTCCTCAAAAGCTTAAGCAGTCGAGAATAGACCTACAAGGCTACAATGTGTATAGCATTCTTTTCACACAAATTTTTAAAGTTCACATATCAAAAATCCAATGTAATCTAACAATAGATATCACATTAAATTTAGCTCTCTATTGGTCATAAATCCATTTTGCACAAGTTGCTAATTTGATTACTTAAAGAAAGCTAACCAATATGAGGTAAGAGTCGCGCCCTGTACTATTTGTAACGAGATCCGATTTCAGCCCATCCTGCTTCATTTGTTGAAAACATTTCATGCCGATGCCAAACTTACCATTTCTGACGAGGCAACTAAGAACAACATTACTTAATAAAGACATTGATTCACATTGAGGCGTCCGGAAGACTCGTTTGTCCTTGCAAACTTTATATAAATACTATAACTTGCAGCACTAATATTCTCATGTTTTTGCGTATACTGAAAGAGCTGCAACAATTTCAATAGAAAATTAACACCAGCTCTTCATTAGGTAATTAAAAGGAACGGAAAGAAAAATGATGAACTATCTACTAAGCAAGAAGACCCATTGCTGGGCACTCATATATGATCCATAATGACAAAGATGTGAAAAGAGACAATAAGAAAGATCCGTTGAATCCATGTGTTGACATTTATGTATTACGAAAGCCTCAAATGCTCAAGACTAAAAACAAAGTCAAAGTTCGGGTGCTATGAGATTAAAAAAATAATAATAATAAGTAAAAGCCAGTTCAAACACATTTTAAACTTATGGTGGTTTATATTCTTTTTTGTGGTTATAGATATTCATATAGATGCATTGCTACTTTCAAAAGCATACATCTCTAGGAAACCTCAATACAATGATTTTTGTGAACTGTTCTTTGTTCTTGACAAAATCGAGGTGTAAGCATAATGCAATCACCTCACAATGAACGCATAATGGAACAAAACACATGAATATCTTAAATCCATGACATGCAGTCCATGGTAGTCCAGACAATGCATTTGCAAAGGGCCCATGCGTTAACATTTATGCATTCCTTGCCTTTTAGCCAATCAACAATATGTTTATATTGTTTTATGGGTCAATGACAAAAAAAAAAAAAAAAAAAATTGAGAGAGTTGCATGATAAATGCTCGATTGTATTACATCTACGGTTTCAAAGTAATCTTGAATTGGAGGCCTTGCAGACCACTCATGTAGAACCTTACTCTATTTATAGGAATGTATTGATTAATGTGCATTTTGACCTATTTGACAATGTTGAGAAATCAGTGTTAGGAAATTAAAGAACTTATTTTAAAATGTTAATAATCTTCAAGTGTTAAAAAGGAAAAAAATAGTTGTTTGACAATCACTGCATATCTATAATTTTTTTTCCAAACATAGAATCACGATCGTGATTGGTAGATAAGATTTTAATTATTATCAATTATTTTTTCTACTAAATGAATTAACCCCCCAACCTTTTTCTTATGTATTATCAGTCAATTTCTAGCTTAATTAAATCTTTTCAGTCTAAACTAATTAAAGTTGTCAAACGTTTGAATATCACGTGCTCTTGAAAATAATAAAAAGAAAATGCCACTCTTTTGTTACGTGGTTTCCTAAAGAAAGTAATATGTGCCGTTTTACGAGAAAATCTCGGGTTGGCCTGCACGTCGTGGGGACGGCCCATTTAATGGACGACGCGTGGCGCCACGTTTCATCGGGTCCCACCACTCTCTCTCTCTCCTCCTCTATCCACTGCGCTTGCGTTTCTTCTTTTATTCTTGTGGGCGCCATGGCCATGGAGCTCGAGCTCGGGTAGCCCTGGTCGCGAGCTCAAGCTACGGCAGCCATGGTCGCAAGCTTGTGCTCAAGCGACCCTGGCTGCTTTGACCTCGAGTTCTAGGCTCAAGCCTGAGCTCCACAGCCATAGCAACTGGGAGACTACAGGTCGACCTCGACATCGACTATGGCTGCTTTGACCTCGAACTCGCGCGCAAGGGAACGGCCATGTCTGTGTGCTCGTAACTTGACCTGCCATGGCTACCACAAGCCCTAGGCTCGAGGTCGAGCTTACGGCGGCCGCGAGAGTCCTGGGCTCAAGCTCCGCGACTGTGGTGGCGTGAGAAATAGAAAAAGAAAGGCAAGTGCGGCATTGTTGAAAAAAAAAAGGAAGAGAGAGAGAGAGAGGACGCAGACGAGGTCGAGCTCCGCGGCCATGGCGACCGCAATGAAAAATGAAGAAACGCAAGCACAGAGGAGAGAGATCACAGGAAGGAAGAGGGAGGAGGGAGGAGGTGGTGGGACCCAGATGACACGTGGCGCCATCTGTAGTCCAATAAATGGGCCGTTCCCACGGTGACGTGGAGGCCTACCCAAGATCTTCTCGTAAAACAGCACGCGATCCCTGAACGATGATTCGCACGTCGGTTTTCCCTCCTCACCATTTTTGTTGCCTTTGATCCCGTCGAGAAGTCTGGATATGACATGGCCAAAAAATCTAATCTAATGGACAAGGTCTCCTGTGTACTTTCCTTGCATGTACTCCTTTGTTGCCTTAGCTATTAAATTAACTAATGTTTAAGCATTTTAAAAAAATTAATTTTACAGTGGCTATTACACTGAGTTATGTTATGCTGGACACAAATCATACTATTTAGATATGCCCACAATTAAATGGCATAAATAGATTTAATTGTCGAAATTCATCCATGAAATATATGCTTGCACAACGTAAATTTAAATGTGCTATGTTTGCAAATCAAATTAATTGATTCCCTAAGCGGATGCACTAAACCACATAACTTTGTTTGGGCACACTCGGTGTCAAAGTAAGGAGGGGGCAACTAGACCCCTCAGCAAATTCCATATTATTATAGTTATTATAGGCACAAAGTAGACACATAGTTAAAACTTCATCAGTCTCAATCGTAATAAAATAAAATTAAAAGGCCACGTTGAATTTTGGTCACAATTTAATTTACTTCAGCCCTACACATGACTTAATTCATCATCTTTTACAAACTTTTATGATAGTTATTAGCGATTTCAACTTTGTGCTTTCGGATTTTTAGCGATACAATCATCAAAAGCTGAGCACTGTCCAAGTATCTTTGCCTCGATCACCAGGTAGTCCGGCTTTGTCCTGAGCCAATGGAGATGAAGTGACACATAGTAGACACATAGTTAAAACTTCATCAGTCTCAATCGTCATAAAATAAAATTAAAAGGCCACGTTGAATTTTGGTCACAATTTAATTTACTTCAGCCTTACACATGACTAAATTCCATATTATTATAGTTATTATAGGCACAAAGTAGACACATAATTAAAACTTCATCAGTCTCAATCGTCATAAAATAAAATTAAAAGGCCACGTTGAATTTTGGTCACAATTTAATTTACTTCAGCCTTACACATGACTAAATTCCATATTATTATAGTTATTATAGGCACAAAGTAGTTAAAACACAGTCTCAGTTAAAATAAAATTAAAAGGCATTTTAGTCAATATTTAATTTACTTCAGCCTCTGACTTAATTCATCATCTTTTAAAACTTTTATGAAAATTTTCAACTTTTTGCTTTCGGAAAGGCCTGTCCAAGTATCTTTGCCTCGATCACCAGGTTGAATTTGTCCTGGCCAATGGAGATGAAGTGACACATAGTTTTAAAACTTCATCAGTCTCAATCGTCATAAAATAAAATTAAAAGGCCACACAATTTTGACAATTTAATTTACTTCAGCCTTACACATGACTAAATTCCATATTATTATAGTTATTATAGGCACAAAGTAGACACATAGTTAAAACTTCATCAGTCTCAATCGTCATAAAATAAAATTAAAAGGCCACGTTGAATTTTGGTCAATATTTAATTTACTTCAGCCTTGCACATGACTTAATTCATCATCTTTTACAAACTTTTATGACAGTTATTAGCGATTTCAACTTTTTGCTTTCGGATTTTTAGCGATACAATCATCAAAAGTTGAGCACTGTCCAAGTATCTTTGCCTCGATCACCAGGCAGTCCGACTTTGTCCTGAGCCAATGGAGATGAAGTGACACATAGTAGACACATAGTTAAAACTTCATCAGTCTCACACCACGTTGAATTTTGGTCACAATTTAATTTATTCAGCCTTACACATGACTAAATTCCATATTATTATAGTTATTATAGGCACAAAGTAGACACATAGTTAAAACTTCATCAGTCTCAATCGTCATAAAATAAAATTAAAAGGCCATGTTGAATTTTGGTCACAATTTAATTTACTTCAGCCTTACACATGACTTAATTCATCATCTTTTACAAACTTTTATGACAGTTATTAGCGATTTCAACTTTGTGCTTTCAGATTTTTAGCGATACAATCATCAAAAGCTGAGCACTGTCCAAGTATCTTTGCCTCGATCACCAGGCAGTCTAGCTTTGTCCTAAGCCAATGGAGATGAAGTGAACTGTGCCATGGTTTCCACTTCCAAAGCATACTTTGGACATTGCTATTCTGCACTTGCGATTTGAGTATGCCGAGTTTTGTCGTGGACTCGTACCTTATTTTTTTTTTTTTAATGATAGATAACTAATTTCAAGAAGTCTATTGAGAAGATGTGGAAAGAGTCTCTCAAGCACGGTGCTTCTCAATGTTTGAAGCAGTTCGATCTAGACTAAAGAACTAAAAATGCGTAATGATGACATCATTTTGTTGTTGAAAGGGTGGCGGAAATCCATGGAGCCTTACTCCATTGGTCATATCCATCTCATGGTTTTTGAATATAAAGGGACTCCTCTTTTTGCCTAATATTATTCAATCAAAGTGCTTCAAAGATATTATGATGGCGGACAACCGCACCAAAATGCAATTGCTAATTCAAATTAAGCATGCAAATTTAGTTAAAATTGTGTACATTTTGAAGGCTACTCAATGCGTTTTATTGAATCAGATTAGCCTAGATCACATGGAGTTGCAAAATTATGGCACCCCATCATTCAATTTCACTCCCCTGTTAGGGCATTTTAGTATTTCAAAACATAGCAATATGGACCAATTGAGTAGCAATATGACAAAACATAATTGAAATACGAGGAACAAAAAAAGAAGGGTGGTAACAATTAATGAAGAGGAATGCCGAGTAAAGAATGTTCCGATCATGGATCAAGTTAGGCCTGATTGCAAATGAGGTGGCATGCATGCTAGCAAGTTTCAATCATGTAGTAGGCTACGTCCCGGTCATGATCAAGCTCCATCTATTTGTTGTTGGATTCATTCTTTCCCTTCTTAAATTCGTATGAAACTTATCACCATCTTCCTCAAATGCCTTGATTCAAACTTTTGCTTAGGGTGATCCGAAGGTGGCAAACAATAACGCCCAAGAATAGTATGATTTCCATGCCATTACATGGTTGGAAGGAGGAATAGGCCGGACTATCAAAAGCGCCTTTGGACCTGACTTTCAAAAATCGAAATGGGCTGAGGCCTGGCATGCATGCTAGGAGGATCTTATTGAAAAACCACATTAATCCATACCGTAATGGCTAGAAATATTTGCATGACATTTTGAGCCAAATCGCATATCGATCTGGTTAATAAAATTCTGTGGTTTTATCTTAAAAAAAAATGTAATTCCTAAATCTGGAAGAATGTTGTTAAGAAATGAAAATGTAAGAACCTTCACTTTCGATGTTTTTGTTTATTCATAATATTTTTCTTTTTGTAAAAAGTACTCATAACCTTTATAAATAGCCATAACATATAGATTAAGGAGTAATTTGACATTCTAATGTTACAATATGCAAAAAGAATAAACAACTCCAAAATTTCGTTGTCAACTAAGGTCTTTTTGTTTGGTTTATGCTATGATATGAGGGGTTTTTAGAAAAAAAAAAAAAAAAAAATTGAAAATCAGAGAGATAATACATGAATTGTCAATACTTATTTTAAGTCAATGATCAACATTAACTAGTCAATGACCAGGCCCACAAAGTAGAGAGAAGAAGTGAAGAGCGTCAGGATCTGGTTGTCGTACTTGCAGTAATTGGTCTCGTTCGGATGCTCTTACTTTCTCCGGTTCATTTTTGGGAAGAACTCCTTCAGGAAATCGTCCATGGAGGTCACTTCACCTGAAACGAATGCAAGTATCAAGATCATTGGTCGTCGATTTTTAAAGAACTCGGGTTGAAGAAGGGATTATCTTCTTCCTGGCACAGCCATTGGCATCTGCTAATTTTCAAGATCGTCCATTTCTGGGTAAATTCAAAGGGCGATTCTCTTCCTAAATTTCATTCTGTTTTGGACCGGAGGAATCAAGAATGATGAAATGCATGCGTCAAAAAATCCAAATTAATACCAAAGACACGACCAAGAACAACACTGGCTGACATGAACACCTAGTGAAATTAGTACTTTCAGAAATCTCTCCCCTTCCCTACATATTCACAACTACTTCCGGGACAAAAAGCAACCCCTTTTGCATCAACCTTCAATCAAGATTCCGCATTTTTTTTTTGGGTAAATCAAGAGTCCACATTTATCTTCCACAAACACCAAAAAAAGCTATCTTCCCCAGATAAAGCTTCGCAATTCACAAAACACCACAGCAAACGCATTCAAAATCCAAGCAAAAAGGCGAGATGAAAGACAAAAAGACTCACCCGAAACGCCCAGGTCGTACCCAAAAAGCGATCCACCAAGGTAGACATGCACTATTAGCACGCCTCTCCATTCTGGACTTGTCTTGTAGTTCACTTAGTTTTGATCATCGAGAAGGTAAAGTATCGGCCTGATTCTCCCCTCGTTCTTCATGGGATAAGCTTTGAAATAAAAGGAGGGCACAAGATTGGGATTGTTGGCCAAACAGGTAGCGGAAAGACAACTCTCAATCTCATAAGTGCTTGGTTCCGTCTTGTGGAACCTACCAATGGGAAAATAGTTGTTGACGGCCTAGACATATCCACTATTGGACTTCATGACCTGAGATTACATTTTGAGGTCATTCCGCAAGATCCGACACTTTTTGGTGGGACAGTTCGATACAACCTAGACCCCTTATCTAAACACACTGATGAGAATTGCATAGTGAATATAAAAAAGTATAATTTCTTATAAATATTGGATATTTGCAGTAGAAAACAACTAATGATAGAAGCACCGATCATTAGGGAGAAATGCAATAAGCAAGCCTCACTGGAAGTAGCATCCATGTTTATGATGTCATATCGATATGCTTTGGTTAGTTCGGGATCCTCTGTCGTCTGGTCTTTCGACGGGATGTAGCAGCAAAATCATCTCCCTACACCATTTCCAACTACACTAAATGAAGAAACTGGCATTGCACAATGCATTCGGACAATGTATGTTGGCTTTTGCAAGGTTCATCTCAAAAGTTCTCAGAGTAATTGCTCGCATTTGATGTTCGAGACCAGTACTCCTTGTAAAGCTGCCCAAACAATGAATCTTCCTTGCCTACCAATTTCTTAGGCTCATCATACTCTACCAACCTCCCTGTTAATGTTGAATGCAAAGAATGTCATGTATTTCTCACATTGTCCGAATGCATTGTGTGATGCCAGTTTCTTCATTGAGTGCAGTTGGAAATGGTGTAGGGAGATGATTTTGCTACTACATCCCCATCGAAAGACCAGACGACAAAGGATCCCGAACTAACCAAAGCATATCGGTATGACATCATAAACATGGATGCTACTTCTAGTGAGGCTTGTTTATTGCATTTCTCCCTAGTGATTAGTGCTTCTATCATTAGTTGTTTTCTACTGCAAATATCCAATATTTATAAGAAATTATACTTTTTTATATTCAATATGCAATTCTCATCAGTGTGTTCAAACAAGGGGTCCAGGTTGTATCGAACTGTCCTACCAAAAAGTGTCGGATCTTGCGAAATGACCCCAAAATGTGATCTCAGGTCATGAAGTCCAATAGTGGATATGTCTAGGCCGTCGACAACTATATTCCCATCGATAGGTTCCACAAGACGGAACAAAGCACTGATGAGAGTTGTTTTTCTGCTATCCGTTCAGTCAACGATCCCAATCTTGTGCCCTCCTTTTATTTCATAGCTTATCCCTTGAAGAACGAGGGGAGAATCAGGCCGATACCTTACCTGTTAATGTCTAGATGATCAAAACTAAGTGAACTAGGAGACAAGTCCAGAATGGAGAGGTGTGCTAATAGTGCGTGTCTACCTTCAGATCATAAATCTCAACATTGCCGGAAGAAGGCCAGTCTGGCGCTAGTTGGCTATCTTCAGTTAGGGGTTTCTTGGAGGTGTTGAAAGAGAGCTTCATGCCGACGATGGCCGATTAAAACCTAACCGAACAAAAGAGCGATGAGGGTGGAAACTGACGAGGGTGGAAACTGACGAAGTTGGGAACGGTTAAGGAATTTAAATTTAAATTGTCCTTAATTTTGAGCATTTGTTGCAATTGGGTCCCTATACTCTTTTTAGTTCCCTACCTGATTATTTTCAATTACGTCGTTTTTGCCAAAACGTTAGTGGAACATTTTCTATGCGCCTATTTGTAATATCATCAACATGAAAACCTATATGGACAATATTGTACCTTAGTTGTTTAATCATCTAATGACTAAACAAAAACTCCATTTCATTATTGAGACAGTGTTGTACCTTGATTGTTTAATTATTCTCATGCCGATAATTTGTTAATAAATAATACCTTGTCGTTAATTGTAAATTATAATTTAAAATGTTAGTTAAATTGTCAAATTTTTAGTTCGACATTAAATAAAAGTAAAGTTACTTAAATTGTCAAATTGAAAAAATAATTCGAAAAGGGTTCTACCAATCCCATCACACTGTTCTTTCAACTACCAACACATGTAAATTATAATTTAAAATGTTAATTGCTTCTAGTAATTACTCAACAGGTATGCTAACAATTACAGGAGCAAACATCAATTGCTCAAAAGTGATTAACAAGATTGGAATTGATTCCTGTGCTATTTCTTTTTTCTTTTTTTAAAGCATAACAATAAAAGAAAAAAATTAATTAAAAAAATTCACATCACATGTATTCAAGATTAGAATAATACCACCCAATTGCCTTACCATTGGGCCTGCCCATCGGACATCTCATGCGCCCCTAGTGGCGCGAACGGGGGCTTTGTGGGCAAGCTCGACTTGTTGGCATTTTCGATAATAAACTCAAAGTCTCCATTTATTTTTTGGGAAGAAATGTTGAGACTTAAGAGTAAACTTTGGTAGGCTTATAGAAAAATCTCTGCTTCATTAAGTTTTGTTTAGTTAATCGGATCAAAGAAAGAAAAACGACTATATTGCAACTAACAAGATGATGCATTTCTTGATTTTTTTTTTTTTTGGAGAGTTGTGAACATTACACGGGGAAATTGCATCATCCAAAAATTCTAGATACATGGGATGCCAAATTTCAAACCTCTTTGCATATCCCATCTTTATCCGACAAAGTATTCGATCTATCTCATGGCTAGTGTGGATTTGATAAACAAAAGTTCGAAAGCAATCCTTATCTATTGTCCATATGGAGAGTTGATTTATAACCGAAATGTTGGTATATCCAATTTGTCACAATTGAGGTGGATGAAATTATCACATACAGAGAGAAAAAGGAGAGTTCCGTGTTCATGTAAAAAGTCGGAATAAATTTCTCAAATGAATAATGTGAAATTCGATTTTGTGGGGTTATTTTTTTTTATTTTTTTGCAGCATTAGCAGCGTAAGGCAAAAGGCTGGTTTTGGAGGGCAGAGGAGTGAGCGGTTCTCTTCTCATGAGCAGTAACCGTCATTTGAAATGGACGGTTGCGATTGGAACAATGCCGCACGTGAAATCTAAAATCTCGGTTTGCTTCATCATGGGGAGGATAGTGCGTAGGTGAATACGGGCCAGATCCTGGGCTTGGACTTTGGGCTTTTCCTACGGTTCAAATGGTCCAAACGACTCGGGCCCAAATGATTAAACAACTTAATTCCATACTTGTGAACTTAATTGATGAGCTTATCTCTTTGGACGAGAAAAAGTAACGGCAGAGTCTAATTGTTCGGAAGGCGGGGGGAATTGCGGATTAATTTGTTGTTGTAAAACCAGAAAATACTTTCATAGAATATAAAAATATTTTTCATTTAATCATTTTTTAATATGAACACTTATCTCGTGCTCTACCATATTAAGTAATCGTTTTCCTCAAAAGCTTAAGCAGTCGAGAATAGGCCTACGAGGCTACAATGTATATAGCATGTCTTTTCACAAAAATTTCTAAAGTTTACGTATTGAAAGTCTAATGTAATCTGACAATAGATATCACATTAAATTTAGCTCTCTATTGGTCATAAATCCATTTCGCACAAGTTGCTAATTTGATTACTTAAAGAAAGCTAAACAATATGAGGTCAGAGTTGCACCCTGTGCTGTTTGTAATGATATCCGGTTTCAGCCCGTCCTGCTTCATTTGTTGAAAACATTTCATGCTGATGCCAAACTTACAATTTTTGACAAGGCATCTAAGAACAACATTACTTAATAAAGACATTGATTCACATTGAGGCGTCCAGAAGACTTGCTTGTCCTTGCAAACTTTATATAACAACTATAACTTGCAACACTAATATTCTCATGTTTCTGCGTATACTGAAAGAGCTACAACAATTTCAATAGAAAAATCAGCACCAGCTCTTCATTAGGTAATTGAAAGGAACGGAAAGAAAAATGATGAACTGTCTACTAAGCAAGAAGACCCATTGCTGGGCACTCATATATGATCCATAATGACAGATGTGGAAAGAGACAATAAGAAAGATCCGGTGAATCTATGTGTTGACATTTATGTATTACGAAAGCCTCAGACGCTTAAGACTAAAAACAAAGTCAAAGTTCGGGTGCTATGAGATTAAAAAAAATTGACAATAAGTAAAAGCCAATTCAAACACACTTTGAACTTATGGCGGTTTATATTCTTTTTTGTCATTGTAGATATTCATAAAGATGCATTGCTACTTTTAAAAGCATACATCTCTAGGAAACCTCAATACAATGATTTTTGTGAGCTGTTCTTTGTTCTTGACAAAATTGAGGTGTAAGCATAATCCAGTCATATCGCAATGAACGCATAATGGAACAAAACACATGAATGCCTCAAATCCATGACATGCAGTCAATGGTAGTCTAGAAAATGCATTTGCAAAGAGCCAATGCATTAACATTTATGCATTCCTTGCCTTTTAGCCAATCAACAATATGTTTATATTGTTTTATGGGTAAATGACCAAAAAAGAAAAAATTGAGAGAGTTACATGAATAAATGCTCGATTGTATTATGTCTCCGTTTCAAAGTAATTTGAATTGGAGGCCCTGCTGACCACTCATGTAGTGCCTTGCTCTATTTACATCAATGTATTGATTAATGCGCATTTTGGCCTATTTGACAATGTTGAGAAATCAGTGTTAGGAACTTAAAGAACTCATTTTTAAGTGTTAATAATCTTCAAGTGTTAAAAAGGAAAAAGAAAAAGTTGCTTGACAAAAAAAGTTGTTTGACAATCATTGCATATTTATAATTTAGTTCTAAACATAGAATCACAACCGTGATTGATAAATAAGATTTTAATTATCATCAATTATTTTTTCTACTAAATGAATTAACCCCCAACCTTTTTCTTACGTATTATTAGTCAATTTCTAGATTAATTAAATCTTTTAAGTCTAAACTAATTAGAGTTGTCTAACAAGCTTAATTGCATTAATTGCTTTAATTTTCAGCGCGGAGGACTATCCGCCGGTTAACAAGTCAAACGTTTGAATATCACGTGTTCTTAAAAATAAATAAAAAGAAAATCTCACTAATTTGGTACGTGGTTTCCTAGAGAAGGTAGTACGTGCTGTTTTACGAGAAATTCTCGGGTTGGCCTGCACGTCGTGGGGACGGCCCATTTAATGGACGACGCGTGGCGCCACGTGTCGTCCGAGTCCCTGAACGATCACTCGCACGTCGGTTTTCCCTCCTCACCATTTTCATTGCCTTTAATCCGTTTGAGAAGTCTGGATATGACGTGGCCAAAAAGTCTAATCTAATGGACAAGGTCTCCCGTGTACTTTACTTGTATGTATTCCTTTGTTGTCTTGGCTATTAAATTAAACAATGTTTGAGCATTTAAAAAAAATCAATTTTACGATAGCTAGTACACCGAGTCATGTTACGCTGGACACAAATCATACTATCTAGATATGCCCACAATTAAACGGTATAAATAGATTTAATTGTCAAAATTCATGCACATAATATATGCTCGCACAATGTAAATTTAAATACGCTATGTTTGCTAATCAAAATAATTGTTTCCCTAAGCGGATGCACTAAACCACATAACTCTGTTTGGGCACACTTGGTGTCAAAGTAAGGAGGGGGCAACGGACCCCTCAGCAATTTCCATATTTTTTAGTTATTATAGACACAAAGAAAACACATAGTTGATACTTCATCAATCTCAATCGTCATAAAATAAATTTGAAAAGGCGACGTTGAATTTTGGTCACAATTTAATTTACTTCATCCTTACACATGACTTAATTCCTCATCTTTTACAAACTTCTATGACAATAATTAGCGATCCCAACTTCGTGCTTTCGGATTATTATCGATACAATCATCAAAAGCTGAGCACTGTCCAAGTATCTTTGACTCGATCACTAGGCTGTCCGGCTTTGTCTTGAGCCAATGGAGATGAACTGTGCCATGGTTTCCACTTCCAGAGCATACTTTGAACATTGCTATTTTGCACTTGCGATTTGACTATGCCAAGTTATTGTCGTGGACTTGTAGCTTATTATATATATATATGATAGAGACCTAATTCCAGGAAGTCTATTGAGAAGATGTGGAAAGAGTCTCTCGAACACGGTGCTTCTCAATGTTTGAGGCGGTTCGATCTAGACTATAGAACTAAAAATGCATAATGATGACATCATTTCGTTGTTGAAAGGGTGGCATAAATCCACGGAGCCTTACTCCATTGGTCATATCCATCTCATGGTTTTTGAATATAAAGGGACTCATCTTTTCGCCTAATATTATTCGAGCAAAGTGCTTCAAAGATATTATGATGGCGGACAACCGCACCAAAATGCAATTGCTAATTCAAACTAAGCATGCAAATTTAGTTAAAATTGTGTACATTCTGAAGGCTACTCAATGCGTTTTATTGAGTGAGATTAGCCTAGATCACATGGAGTTGCAAAATTATGGCACCTCATCATTCAATTTCACTCCCCTGCTAGGGCATTTTAGTTAAAATTGTGTACATTTTGAAGGCTACTCAATGGGTTTTATTGAATGAGATTAACCTAGATCACATGGAGTTGCAAAATTATGGCACCCCATCATTCAATTTCACTCCCCTGCTAGGGCATTTTAGTTAAAATTGTGTACATTTTGAAGGCTACTCAATGCGTTTTATTGAATGAGATTAGCCTAGATCACATGGAGTTGCAAAATTATGGCACCCCATCATTCAAATTCACTCCCCTGCTAGGGCATTTTAGTATTTTGAAACATAGCAATATGGACCAATTGAGTAGCAAAATGACAAAAGATAATTGAAATACGAGGAACGAAAAAGAGGGTGGTAACAATTAATGAAGAGGCATGCCGAGTAAAGAAAGTTCTGATCATGGATCAAGTTAGGCTCGATTGCAAATGAGGTCGCATGCATGCTGGCAAGTTTCGATCATGTAGTAGGCCCCGTCCCGATCATGATCAAGCTCCACCTATTTGTTGTTGGATTCACTCTTTCCCTTCTTCAATTCATATGAAACTTATCACCATCTTCCTCAAATGCCTTGATTCAAACTTTTGCTTAGGGTGATCCAAAGGTGGCAAACAATAACGCCCGAGAATAGTATGATTTCCATGCCATTACACGGTTGGAAGGAGGAATAGGCCGGACTATCAAAAGGGCCTTTGGACCTGACTTATAAAAATTGAAATGGACTGAGGCCTGGCATGCATGCTAGGAGGATCTTATTGATAAACCACATTAATCCATACCACAATGAATAGAAATATTTGCATGAAATTTGAGCCAGATCGCATATCGATCTGGTTAATAAAATTCCATGGTTTTATCTTAAAAAAAAATGTAATTCCTAAATCTGGAAGAATGTTGTTAAGGAATGAGAATGTGAGAACCTTCAGTTTCGATGTTTTTATTTACTCATAATATTTTTCTTTTTGTAAAAAAGTAGTCATAACCTTTTATAAATATCCACAACATTTATATAGATTAAGGAGTAATTCGACATTCTAATGTTACAATTATGCAAAAAGAATAAACAACTCCAAAATTTCCTCGTAAACTGAGGTCTTTTTGTTTGGTTTACGCCATGATATGAGGGGTTTTTAGTAAAAAAAAAAATTGAAAATGAGAGAGATAATACAGGAATTGTCAAGATTATTTTAAATCAATGATCAACATTAACTAGACATAAGGGGGGGGGAATTATCCAAAAAATCCTAAATTTATTACATTTTTTAGGGGTGATCGGTTCCTGGTTCCCAAATGGACTTGTTGGTCTTGGGCCCATTAACTAGACTACACCATTGGTTAGGTATAATGAAACTGATCACTTTCTTTTCACTACTTTTTTTCCCATTACTTTTTCCCACTATTTGAAACCAGATTGAGATAGCCTTTAATTCACATTTTACTAAATTTTTTGAAAGAAATAATTTATTTATTTTTTTAAAAAAGGTACATGTAGCTGACTCAGCTCAATTCCCCCCTTGGAATCGAGATCGGATTGTCCGAACATAGGTTCCACTTTTAGAAATCAGGAACCGGATTGACACTCTCCGGAATCGGACCAAACCAATTGGTTTGTCTGAATTTGGGCAGTTTGTTTTGCACACCCCTAGCACTTTTGCTAACTTAGTTCTAAACCTTTCAATTTTATCAGTCAAGTGTTGAACATTTTCACCTTTTACCAATTGAGTCTATCTAACTAATTTTAGTTGGAAATTACTGACATGAACTCTAACATTGATGTGGCATTTTTAATAATATTTTGAATTTTTTTTATGGCTTTTTCCTTTTCTGTGCTTTTTTTTTTAAAGGTTTTTGGGATGGAGGGCAATAAGCAAGGGCCGGTCGACCCTCGCCAGCCCTAAGCAAGGTTGTTGTGCCCCTTGCCAGCTCTAGTTGAGTAATGGCTTGGCAAGCAAACCATAAAAAATTCAAAAATGTTATTAAAAAGTATCATGTTAGTGATTTTTAGCCAAAATTGGTTGGATGGATTCAATTGGCAAAATGTGAAAATATTTATAATTTAATTGGTAAATTTGAAAGATTTAAAATTAAATTGACAAAAGTATAATAAGTTTATGACTTTTTTAGACAATTTTCCCGATATAAGGGTTTGGGTTAGCCTCAGTCTAATATGTCAATAGGTAGAATATTATAAAAAGGTATTCACACGCACAAACATATGTACGGCCATTTTACATTTTAATGAGCGTTTTCTTTATTTTTAGTCAGCAAAGGGGTCCCGCTATAATAGACAAATGAATAATTATTCTAGATGAATCATCATCTCAATTAGAGTCACCTGGGACCATAATGACTTTGCCCCAATGTAAAGCTTGGCTAATTAAATTGACATTAAGTAGAAACAACAGACTCCCAACATGTCAGCTTTTACAGCCGAGAGAGGAAGAGAGAAACAATGTTAAGTTACTTTTTAATTTATTGATTATTGAAATATTTTTGGAGAAAATGATAGTCTTTATTGTGTAGGGAAATGACCCTTTTAATCCTTCGGTCCAATTTGATGTCACAAAACAATGTTGTCAAAAAGGTGAGGGCGTCTCTAGTCATTTTCAAATCATAGTTTTTATTGTGTCTGAAGAACTTACAGCTTCTGATTGGGAAAGAAACTACACAACGCCAAAGCCAAAGCAAACATTCAACCAATGGATATCCCACAATTACTTTGTGTTTCGAGGCAAGTCTCTGGATGCTCGAGAGACAGTGGCAAGCAAATTATACGAAATGGAACTCTCATGCATCGTGAGCAAGGAAAGAAGCCACTTTCATTCCGTCGCAGACCTAGATTCCGCCGGGGATGGCGCCATAACTAGCATTTGCAATTATGGCGTCCTTGAAAACGTTCCAACTTGTAGCTTCAAGCGAAGATAGAGATCTGTGATTTTTTTGCTATTTGAGCCTGACTGTGCTGATCTTGTGGAAGCTCTAATAAGCGGGTCTGCAGATCACTTCAATTGGGAGTGGGAGGAGCACCTTCTTATCATGGACTATTGAAAGTTTCTTTGGAACCACTTCGTCAATATACATCGATACAATGTTATGCCAATTATGAAACTCCGGACACTATATGTGCACCACAATGAGACCTTTGGTATGATCGTGCAACACTTCTAAATTAGAAATATAAACTCCTTACGTCGAGGAAATTTTTTCATGTAGTCCCCGAACTTTTCTTTCCATGTTAAAGAGACCTCATACTTTTGATTTTTCGAGCAGGAGTTGTATGCTTCAGGAGTTCGTTCTAAACCAAGCCTTTCTACATTGATTTTTCTCCACAACCATCAAGTACTTTAGGAACCTGTCTCAATCGAGTACAAATTGATTAGCCCCTAAATTTATCTAAGATGGACGGAGGTCATGTGGATGGCAAGGTTAAACATCATCATCTTAAATTGTGAGATCTACATTGAAACGCTTGACCAATTGATGCCTTTGCAATCCATCATCGTACTCCATCTAATAATAAAGGCAGTGATAAGAATCATTTCACTTTGCGACAGGCAAGCAAAAAGCGAATGGTAAATTTCCTCAAATATCTCATTGTTAAGCAGCACCGAATTTAGCTAATAAGGTGAAAGCATGCGGTGAGAAGACAAGAATTTCAATAAAAGAAAAATGATTAGAAAATACTTAAATATTATTAAAATTGTCCATGTCAGCACTTGTTGTATCATGTAGAATGGTCCGTGTCTATGTTAACGATATTCGGCCAAATTTGGCTGGAAAAATATTTGAGACTTAGTTTACAAAATAAAAAGATTTGGGATTGAATTTAAAAGATGCAATATTTTTACAACTTTTTGATCGAAAAGGTGATATCACACCTGCAGTGACTCTTTTAGTTGACTTTATTTGAAGTATATTTCTTGTATCTTTTTTGTAATTATTAGATAATACACGTCGTATTATATTTCTTTAATACCGTATCGGAGTTAAGCGATCCCGAGAAAATTGTAAGTGCACTGGGGGCACGCTGCCCCTTGTTTTTTAGGTTTTTCTGTCTTATGAATACAAAATTAAATCCCTTGAAAGACTACGTAAAGCCAGCCCATCCTCGATCGCTTCATCTCTAAATTGACTCGGTCCATCTCTTCTCTTTTCAAACTTTATGCTAGATCTTATATACGCTTTTGATTATGTTTGAAAAATAATGAACTAATCTTAAATCAATCTTGAATTCTAATTGATTTGGACCAATCTTGACCCAAATCTTCGACCAATTTCATCCAAAAACCAAATTCGGGAACTAAGCGGCCGCTCACGCAATTTAGTTTAAACCACGGGATTGAAATTGCAGTAATTTTGTGTTTTTGCGCTAATGTTTGAAAAATTATTTTTATTCTTTTCCATTCCATCTCCAAATCAGTTTCTTCTTCACGAGTCGCACACTCCAACTCTCTCTTAATCTGTGCTCGCCAGGGAGACCACCCCGACGATCAGTTTGCCTGGCGTCTTGCCAGAACCCTTCCGTCACATGTCGAGGCGGCGATCAGCGATTAATTTGGCTCTTGAGACTCTGCTTCTTGCAAGGATTCAAGGCATCTCGCCGGAGCGGCCATTGACAAGAGCTCCATGCCGTTTGCTCCTTCTTCCTCATCATGGGGCTGTCGGAAGCAGCCAATGTTGGAGATGCTGTAGGAGTCGCAAGGCAGCAACTTTTCCGACGCGGACCTTCAATTTAGATTCTGCATCAGGTTGGTTTGAGCATTCAATTCCAACATCTCTTGCCATTTCTTGATTTTGGGGATTTTGGGTTGGAAATTTATCTGTTGTTTGGCTTCGTTCGTCTTCACGGAGAATAAGAATCAATGAATCTTTTAACTCGTCAGGTACTTGCTTTGATGAATATTGAAAACCGGTTCCCATGTGCGGGGGTTTAGGACTCATGGACCCTCCGGAGGTCGCGCAATGGCAGAGTTCCACAAAGATTCAGTTGATGGAAAGCCAGTTGACCGAGTTGCCAGAGAATCCTCGGTGTCCTGATCTCTTGGTATTGTTTTTGAATAGGAATTACAAGCTCGGAACCATTAGTCCGTCTTTCTTTGATTACATGCCAGCCCTTGAAATCCTGAATTTGTCCCGAACTCGGATCAACTCCTTGCCAGAGTCTCGGTTCGGGTTAACCCGCCTAAAAAGACTATTCTTAACTCATTGTGATCTATTGACGGAATTGTCCCCACAAATTGGAGAACTTCAGCAGCTTGAAGCTCTTGATTTTGATGGGACTATGGTCATGAATATGCTAAAGGAGGTCGCGAAGCTAATGAAGCACACTTTTTTAGAGGTATCTTTTTGCCAACGCATAAATTGTGCCCCAAAACACGTGAAAGTGTATGCATTGATTCCTCCGGGCACTATTTTTGTGCTCACTCAATTAGAAGAGCTTAGTAAGTTTGGAGAATGAGAGGTGAAGGAGTATTGGGGAAGTTGTTATTTACGATGTTTATGGCTTCAGGAGGCTGGATGCTCTTAATCTATACTTCCCGCAAGTAGAACTTCTAAGGAAACTCATACGGTTCATTACATCAAAGGCACCTAGATTGTTGTCACATTTCAAATTCATTGTTGGCGATGGCGATGAATGCATCACTATTCATCTCTTGAATGATGTTGAATTTGGGTTAGAACATTGGGATAGATCCTTGAAATATGTAATCGGTGTGGATGTCTGGATGTCTCTACTAATATCAAGAAGTTGCTTCAGCATACTACTGCATTTTTCTTAGACTGCCATATGAACATCACTAAACTATTTGATTTTGAGATTGAAACATGGAGCAATTGAAATGCTGCAAAATTGGGGAGTGTAATGAGATTCGGGTTATTATAGATAGAACTGACATGTACGACGAATTAGATAGAAGTGAAATTAAATTGGAAACATGGGAGAATGATTAGTGGTTTCTCGGATCACTCGAGTATCTCTACATATGTCATATGAAGAGTTTGAGGTGTATTTATAAGGGGCCACTGCATTGAGGATGTTTGTCTCATCTTAAATGTTTGTCTTTAGTCACATATCGTATTCACACCTCACCTACTAGAAAACCTCGATAGCATAGAAGAGCTTGAAGTCATAGACTAGTCCCTTGTCTTAAGTGTAGTGAAGTGTGAAGATACTTCCATTTACGAAAGTACTTGCTTCCTCCCCAAGCTGAAACATATCTCTAATCTCATTGCCTCAACTCATTAGCATTTCCAGACGTTGACACTTGAAATTTTTGTCATTCAGGCATCCAATTTTTTTGCAAAAATATAAGAAATGAAAACGATGAAAATAAGATAAAAAAAAAAACAAAATAAAAAAAATTAATGAAAGATTTTCATAAATTTCAGGTGGATCGGTTTGTCTAGCCCATTCTTTTTATTTCTTTTTGGACCCAATCCTTTTCTTTTCCCTCAAACCCAGCCCATTCCCTTCATTTTTATTATTTATTTATCAATATTGGCCTATCCGAAGCAGCAGGGGCGTGGCCGCTGGCGGTTTCTTCTCGTCCTTTTTGCACGCTCGGTCTGTGAGCGTAAGGAAGCGACCGGGACGCACTGGTGGGTTAACCGAACGAGGGAATTGAGCGAGCACGTCTGTGAGGGGGGCAACGACGACTGAAGGAGAAAAGAGAGCGAGACCGAGAGTGAATTTCTCTCCATTCGCCGGTGGTTCGCCTGAATCACGCTCGACCATCTGCGGAACCCGACTCGCCCGTTGTCGTTCGTCCCAGCAAGCTCTCGAACCAGGTAGGCCTGAAGAACGCCCTGCGTCTTTCTAGCATATAATTCATGTTTTGGGCGAATCGTGTGATGCTGAAGCCAATTTGTAGCGTATAATGATGATTTGGAGTGTGACATATCCTTGCCAAGTCGATAATTGCTCTGAAAACTAGCCTAGAATTCATGTTTTGGGTCGCACGTCACGTGTTCGATAAAATGTCTAAGTGAGTTTCCGAGATGGATTTTGTGCGATTTGCTGTGTGATATTGTTTTGATCCGATTTTGGTTTATGCTCACTTTGTTGATTGACTGAATCGAAGGTAATGCTGTGTTTTCCTTCGTTTTTATGGCATACACAGGTTACCAAGTCGGCCATGGACGAACACCTCCTTGTCGGAAAATCTGTTCTCACGCCGGTGAAGCCTGCGGTTAGTGGCCGCCATAGTTGGTCGATTCCTCTTCATTTAATATACATTTGAGTGATTTTTATGCTAGTTTTATTAGGTTTCTGTCGTACATGTCTTTATAGTCGCGAAAATCCCATGGCCGGAGATAGTCCGGTGGCGTTAGTAATCACCAGCCAATTAGTTTTCGGCGCCGGTCGGTGTGGACGACCGGTGAAGGGTGGTGGGCCTGAACTCGAGGCAAGAGATGTCGTCGGAGGCGGAAGGTGGTTCGGGTCAGTTACAGGGAAGTGGGCGCGAGCAAGATGCAGAAAAAAAAAGCAAGAAATTTTAAACAATAAAAATAAAAGATAAAGAATAAAAATTCGGTTATGATAGAAAAGGGGTCAAACCCAGCCAATGGGTCGGATCTAGTTGGCCGGGTTGGAAATCGCGGGCTAGTGGTTGGGCCGTGTATAATAAAAAAGAGATAAATTGGAGGCCGCAGGCTTAGAGGCGAATGAGCCCATTTGATATGTTTGGGCCAGTCACTAGGGCCAGCCTGAATTCAAACTCTACCCAGACCATTAGGGTCTGGGTCAGACACATATCCGGACTGGGTTCTCTGACCCGGCCCAGAGTCTTTGTCCCCAGATAAAAAAATATTTTTAAAAATAATAAAAAAGTAAACAATTCTGAAAAATTTAAAACTCGTAAAAATTTCAGAAAATTCAAGAAATCCATAATTATTTTTGGAATTTCGAAAAAATTCCAAAAAATTCAGAAATTTTGGAAAAAGCTTAAAAATTAGTTTTTTTTGTAGTTTTTTTTTTATAGAATTTTTAAAAATGCTTTAGTCAAAAATTGAAACCTAATTGAACAATCCTTTAGGGCTTTATCATAGGATTTTTTGATGCCATTTTTTTTTTTTTTTTTTAGAGATACACTAGGTTGCTGTTTGCATTTGTTATTACAATTATACTTGATTGCGCATTTCTCATATATTAATTGTTCTTTTCATTTTTAGAATGGTCATGAAAAAATTTAAAATCTTCGATAAGCTATCCTGATACTTTGATTAACACTTAATCAAATTTAGGTATTGAAAGGGCATTGGTTGTATAATTAGTATAATCAAGTCCCCGAGTCTGAAATCTCCAGTTGTGTATGTATCAAGACGACACTCTCACATCTTGATTAGTGTTTCTAGCCAACCCTCAACAACGGCTAGTGGCAACTTCTTTTGAACACATAGATTAAGAAAATTAATGTCATGCGAGGTGTGGGTTTGAGAGAACCCACATTCATAATCGATGGGCCAAGTGTGGATCACCAACTAGATGATGTGTTCGAGCTGTATGTTGTGGGAATGCTCACTTATATTGTTATATGAACAAATACCTCTGAACCTATCTCATCCCAAAGATAGGTCGTGATAACTTGAGACTTTGCTGGGGACATGAGGACTTGGGCCTAATAAAATTCAATTGTTTGTTAACTAATGTGATTTCATAGCGGTGCATTTGCGAAGGTGAGGTAAGTCCACTAACATTGTGTTAAATGTTGGTGTAGGTTAGGAATTATAAGGGTGGATTGTTTGATGGCATGTTTGTTTAATGGTTGGTGTAAGGAAGGAATGTTTATATGAATAAGATTGAAGCATTGTTTGGATATCAATTGTTGTGCTTGCCTTTACATATGCCTTAGCACTACACTTTACACACACAACTTGTGGCTAAACCCTAGCTGCACCCCATGAAACACTTAGGAGGTGTTGAAGATTGAATGGATCATATGCAGTTTGCGCTAATGGGACAATCATTCTCGATTTGGCTCATATTTTCACAAGAAACAAGTTTGACCCACCTGCAGTTTGTGATATTGGTGAAAGGCTTACCATTAGGTTAAAATAGAAACCTTGAGCCTATAGTACTCTACCCGTTTGGTGTCAAAACCTCGCAAGTACATCTAGATGTCTATGTGATTTTAAAAAAAAAAAAATCTCGTCAACCATTGTAAGTATGATTTCTCTCTTTGCCTATTTACTTTGAATTGAAATTTCATTTTCACAAAATCTATGGAAATCAATTGCGCTCAATATGATTTAGGCCCATAATGAGAAAATTCCTACAGGTGGCATAGGCCAATATTTCTTGTTTGACTACAAGTGGATTGTCTGAATTTTGAATTATGGGTTGGAAATCATTTTTGTCAATTAATTTTTCAAAGTTAACCTTACATTTTGAGATGTTGAATTGAAATGACATTGTGTGCATGAATTTTTCAAAATTGAAGAGTTTCCAAAAGTGGATAATTTTCTCAAAATTAGATGATTGGAGCAAAGTCTATTTGTAAAATCTAAAGGGTGTTTGATTGATAAACCATGGAAGGATCTCTCAATGATGGTTTTCCTTGCAAATGAACACTTCACCCTTGTAAGTGGGGATTCCAGGGCAAAGTATCATTGCCTCACTTTCATTAGAAGAGATTGTCTCACTTAGAGATCCTTTCTCAATTGCATAAGTAACAATGTCTTTCCTTCATAGCTTATACATGATGACCGATTTTTAGAAATCCCTCTACTTGACCATGCAATGAAGCAGACAATTCTCTGAAGTCAAGTAAAAAAAATTTGAGTCCTATTCAGTTGTCAATCCTTTGTAGCAAACTTTCAGGATGTTATTTCCGAAAGAACAATCATGCATATCCCATTAATAAGCCATTCGAATGTTGGAAGAGGAGCCATAATGTTATTCTACTAGATGACGAAGAACACATTTTGAAGATCGCATAATTTGTTTTATTATTCAAATGTGATGGTTGTCTTCCTTTTCTTATCATTTCACATTCTACCTTAGTTTATTCATGGAATTTGGAGTTTTTTTCGTCGGGCGCTAGCTATTGATGTTGCGGTTTATAATGGAAGTGAAGATGCTTGTAGACATTATGGGAACATGCAATTCTCTGAGGAAGGGGTTTTGATAGCATTTCAAGTGCTTATATGCCCTTTAGAGGCCGAAAGGGTGACAATACCCGATTTAATCCAGATTTAATTGTTTGAATCTTCTTGAGTGCCTTTTATGTTCATTTTTTGTCGGTTGACAATACTAGATTTAATCAACATGGTACCACGAACTGTATTTCATGGTAATCCGTGGTACATATACGTTGAGAATGTGATTTCTACTCGATGCTATTGACGTGTATTTATACCATAGATCCCAAAGCGATGTCCGTTGGTTCTGAGGCAACATAGAAAGTTCTTGCGTTTAAGATGCATCTTGCATTTTCATGAGCTAGATTTATCTAAAAGTCACTTATGATCTCTCTCTACAATATTTTGACTTAGTTCTCTCGATGATGGGGGAGAAGTACTTGTGCTAAGAATCAAATCATTTAAAAGTCACTTATGATCTCTCTCTACAATATTTTGACTTAATTCTCTTGATGATGGGGGAGAATTACTTGTGCTAAGAATCAAATCAACAAATTGAATCTTTTGACGAAAGGGTGAAATATTAACTCATGTGACAAATTATAGGGGCCATAATATTAACATAGTAAATTTTATGCATATCTGCCATGTTAACGACAAATTGCTAATGAGGATCAAAATTACGGTAAGTGATGGTTGGAAACATTTGGTATTGCAGGCGCAAAGAAAAATCTATACTAATTAGGATACTTGTAAGCCATTATGGAGGTATCAACTGTGTAATGTTTTCAGTCATGAAGCCATCCTACCATACGCCTCCGAGAGGACTCATATCGCTTGAAATGCCATATTACGGCGGTACCCACTCTTTCGGCTGAGTCTTCCAAACAAACCCCTTTCGGTGGACTTATCACTGCTTGGAATGCCATCGTTGCAAATAGAACCGTGACGACCATGATAGTTTGCTGCATGCCTTTCTCCCATGATATCCATTCCCCCTTCCTCTCATTCAATTGGATTACACATCGTGGATAGAAATTCTCGGTGGTGGCCATGCCTCTCAATGAATAAAGTTTTACGTTCTTTGGGGGTGGTAGAGGAGAGAGTGAATTGGTGAAGAGGAACGAACCCTTTCGGGGAATTTATGGTAGCAAGTAAGATTGTGATGACCTTCACGGATTCGTTGTGTCATGGGTGCCAATACCTATATTGGTACATTGTATATCGCCATAGCGAAAATTATAGTGACTCAGAATATTAACGTAATAATTTTGTTCATATCCGCCACATTAACGACTTGTGGCTAATAATAATCAAAATTACGAAAAGCGACGATTGGAAACATATGGTATTGTAAGCAATAAAATATATATACTAGTCAGGATAATTATAAGTTATTTTGGATGCAGCCACGATGTAATGCTTTTCAGCTACGGTGTCCTCCTACCATTCGCCTTTGGGAGGACTCATTACGGATTTCAGGAAGTTTTAGCTTGCTACAGAAAAATAGTTCCGAGTTTGACACTTTTAAGTTGGTGATTCCTAGCATGTTTATAGTTGTCACTTCCTTTTCTCTCTGGATTGGGTATTAAGTACCTCATTTTGTGCTTTACTGAGTAGGGCCAACAATTTACAGACCGATTGTTAAAGCAGTCGTGGACATTGTAGAGAAAAGTGGTGGCTAATTGCATATATTAGTTATCATTGCAAATGGCCAAATTTGAACATGAATTGCCTCTTCGATAAAAAAAAAAAAAAAAAATTGCCTCTCTCCCACCCCCACCCCAAAGGGTGGCGCAACCACTTGCATTCACGCCCCGCCAAAAGAAGGGAAAGGAAAACTAATAGACAAGCAAGGGATACACAAGGAAAATACACGTGAGCCATCAATAGAAATGCAATGCCTTGGCATGACTTCTAGCCCTTTTCTAGACTTGGACCGATGAATCTAACAAATTAGATGACATAGATCATGTGTTACAAAAGTTTAACTAAATCTTGGCAACAGACCGCTTAAAGATTTTCATACAAATGAAAAACTTGAAAGGCCATGTTACGGTTCTGCCTGCTCTTTTGATCGAATTTTTGGAATAAACCCTTTCCGATAGACTTACCCTGACTATAGGAAACATATAGTATTGCAAGTGTTAGAAAATCTATATTAGTCAGGATACATGTAAGCCATTACGGAGGCACTCGCGGTGTAATGCTTTTTTGCCATGGTGTCCTCTTGCCATTTTCCTTGGGGGAGGACTCATTACTGCTTGAAAGGCTATATTACAGCCGTACCAACTCTTTCTGCCGAGTTTTCCAAATATATCCCCCTCGGTGGACTCACCCCGCTTGAAACACCATTGTCGCGAGTAGTATCGTGACGATCATCACGATCTCCTACATGCCTTTTTCCCATGATTTTCTTTCTTCCTCCCTCTCGTTCAGTTGATTACATGCCTAGGATAAGAATTCTTGGTGTTGGACGTGCCTCAGTGAAAAAAAAGTGTTGCATTTTTTGGGTGCAGAAAAGATTGGGATAACTGTCACGGATTCATTTTACCATGCATGGCCAATACCTATATTGGTACACCATAAGTCGCCGTAGCAAAAATTACGGCGACCTAAAATATTAACATAATAAATTTTGTGCATCTCCGTCGCGTTAACGACATATGGATAATAAAAGTCAAAATTACAATAAGCGATGATTAGAAAACACTTTTATTCATCGAGGCATGTCTAACACCAAGAATTCCCATCATAGAAATGTAATTCAACTGAATGAGAGGGAGGAAAAAAAGGAATTCTTGAGAAAAAGACATGCAGAATTTCGTGATGATCGTCACCATACTACTCACAACAATAGCATTTGAAGCAGCGGTGAGCCCACCGAGAAGGGTATATTTGGAAAAGTAGGCAAAAAGAGCTGGTATGGTCATAATAATATAACTTGAAACGCCTTCGTCACTAGTGGTACTGCAACAATTGTGACGGTTCACTCCATGCCTTTCTCTCATGATTTCCTTTCTTCCTCTCCCTTGTTCGGTTGAATAACACATTGCAAACGGAAATTCTCAGTAGTAGCCACACCTCTGTGAAAAAAATGTTATATTTTTTGGGGTGACAGAGAAGATAAAGTGAATTGGTGAAAAGAAACAATACCTCTCGGGGAATTTATGGTGACGAGTAAGATTGTGGCGATTATCACAGATTCATTTCACCATGTGGGCCCAATATTTATATTGGTACCTGTAAGTTGCCACCGCGAAAATTATAGTGACTTTGAATATTTAACGTCATTAACGAGTTATTGCCAAATAGAGTCCAAATTACGGTAAGTGACATTCGGAAACATATGGTATTGCGAGTGATAAAAAATCTATATTAGTGAGGATACTTGTTAGCCATTATGGAGGCACCCGCTGTGTAATGCTTTTCTGTCATGAAGTACTCCTGCCATTCACCTTGGGGATTCATTATTGCTTGAAAAGTTATATTATTATGACCATACCAGCTCTTTTTGCCTACTTTTCCAAATATACCCTTCTCGGTGGGCTCACCGCTGATTCAAATGCTATCGTTGCGAGTAGTATGGCGACGATCATCACGTAATTTTGCATGTCTTTTTCTCATGATTTCCTTTTTTCCTCCCTCTCGTTCAATTGAATTACATTTCTATGATGGGAATTCTTGGTGTTAGACATGCCTTGGTGAATAAAAGTGTTTTATAATCGTCGCTTATTGTAATTTTGACTTTTATTAGCCATATGTCGTTAACGCAACGAAGATGCACAAAATTTATTATGTTAATATTTTAGGTCGCCGTAATTTTCGCTACGGCGACTTATGGTGTACCAATATAGGTATTGGCCCTGCATGGTAAAATGAGTCCATGGCAATAATCCCAATCTTTTTTGCCCCCAAAAAATGCAACATTTTTTTTTTTCGCTGAGGCATGTTCAACACCAAGAATTCTTATCCAAAGCATGTAATCAACTAAACGAGAGGGAGGAAGAAAGAAAATCATGGGAAAAAGGCATGTAGGAAATTGTGATGATCGTCGCAATACTACTCGGGACAATGGTGTTTTAGGCAGGGGTGAGTCCATCGAGGGGGATATATTTGGAAACTCGGCAGAAAGAGTTGGTATGGCCGTAATATAGCCTTTCAAGCAGTAACGAGTCCTCCCCAAGGAAAATGACAAGAGGACACCGTGGCAAAAAAGCATTACACCGCGGGTGCCTCCATAATGGCTTACATGTATCTTGACTAATATAGATTTTCTAACACTTGCAATACTATATGTTTCTTATAGTCGCTTACCGTAATTTGGATTCTATTTAGTGATATATTGTTAATGCGATAGATATGTACAAAGTTTGCTATGTTAATATTCATGGTTGTTATAATTTTCGTGGCGGCTACTTATAGGGTACCGATATAAATATTGGCCCCACATGGTGAAGTGAATTTGTGATAGTCGCCACAATCTTACTTGTCATCATAAATTTCCCGAGAGGTGTTGTTTCTTTTCACCAATGCACTCTCTTATCTATCACCCAAAAAAATGTAACACTTTTATTCACCAAGGTATGGCTACTACCGAGAATTTCTGTATGCAATGTGTTGTTTAACCGAACGAGTGAGAGAGAAAGGAAATCATGAGAGAAAGGCATGGAGCAAACCATCATGGTTGTCACGGTACCACTGGTGACAAAGGCGTTTCAAGCAAGAGTATGTCCACCAGGAAGGGTTTATTCGGAAAACTCGGCCAAAAGAGCGGGTACAACTGTATTATGTCCTTTCAAGCTTTTCATTTGTATGAAAATCTTTGAGCAGTTTGTCATCAAAACTTAGCTAAACCTTTGTAGCACGTGACCTATATCATCTAATTTGTTAAATTCATCAGTCCAAATCTAGACAAGTGCTAAAAGTCACGTCAGGGCACTGCATTTCTATTGATGGCTCAACATATATTTTCCCTTGTGTATCCCTTGCCCGTCTATTAGTTTTCCTCTCCCTCATTTTGGTGGGGCGTGAATGCAGGTGATTGCACCACCCTCTTGGGGGGGAGGCGATATCTGGCCATCTGCAATGATAACTAATCTATGGAATTGGTCGGCACTTTTCTCCATAATGTCCATGGCGGCCTCAACAATCAGTTCATAAGTTGTTGGCCCTATTCAAGAAAGCACGAAACAAGGCACTTAATACCAAAACAAAGAGAGATTGGGAAGTGACAACTATAAACATGCTAGAAATCACCAACGTGAAAGTGTCAAATTCAAAACTATTTTTTCTATAGCAGGATAAAACTTCCTCAAATTTGTGATGAGTCCTCCCAAAGGTGAATGGTAGGAGGCCACCGTGGCCGAAAAGCATTACATTGCGGTTGTATCCAAAATAGCTTACGATTATCCTAAATAGTATATATATTTTATCGCTTGCAATACCATATGTTTCCAATCATCGCTTTCCATAATTTTGAATTCTCATTAGTTGTATGTCGTTGACGCGGTGGAGATGCACAAAATCTACTACGTTAATATTTTGGGTCACCATAATCTTTGTTATGGCGACTTACGGTGTACCGATATAGGTATTATCCTTGCATGTTAAAATGAATTTGTGATTGCCGTCCCAATCTTTCTTACCTCCAAATATTCCCCGTGAAAGGTCGTTCCTCTATACCAATTCACTCTTTCTTCTCTATTATCCCAAAAAATGTGACACTTTTGTTTGCTGAGGCATGGCCACCATCGACAATTCCTATCCGCGGAGTGTAATTCAACCGAGCGAGAGAGAGGAAAGAAGGAAATCATGAGAGAAAGGCATGCAATAAACCGTCATGATTGTCATGGTCTTACTCATGTCGATGGCGTTTCAAGTAGCAGTAAGTCCATCGGGAGGGGTATATTTGAAAAAGTTGGTTGAAAGAGTAGGTAGAGCCATAATATGTCCTTTCAAGCAAGAATGAGTGCTCCTCATGGCAAATGGCAGGAGGACTTCATGGCCGGATAGCATTACATGGCAAATGCCTCCAAAGAGGCCTACAATTGTCCTGACTAGTATAGATATTTTATCATTTGCAATACTATATGTTTTCAATCGTCGCTTGCCGTGATTTTGATTATTATTAGCCATAAGTCATTAACATGGCGGATTTGGACAAATGTTATTATGTTAATATTCTGGGTCGCTATAACTTTCGCTATGGCGACTTACAATGTACCAATATAGGTATTGGCCTGTATGACACAATGAATCCGTGAAGGTCATCACAATCTTACTTGCTACTATAAATTCCTAGAGAAGGTTCATTCCTCTCCATCAATTCACTCTCTCATGACACAATGAATCCGTGAAGGTCATCACAATCTTTCTTGCCACTATAAATTCCCAGAGAAGGTTTATTCCTCTCCATCAATTCACTCTCTCTTCTCTACCACCCCAAAGAACGTAAGACTTTATTCATTGAGAGGCATAGCCACCTGAGAATTCCCATCCGTGAGAGGGAGGAAGAGTGGATATCATGGGAGAAAGGCATGCAGCAAACTGTAATGGTTATCACGGTCCTATTTGCGATGATGGCATTCCAAGTAGCAACAAGTCCACTAGGAGCGGTTTATTCAGAAAACTCAGCCGAAAGTGCGGGTATAGTTGTAATATGGCCTTTCAAGCAGTAATGAGTCCTCTCGAAGGCGAATGGCAGGAGGATTCCATGGCCAAAAAGTATTACATGGTGGGTGCCTCCATAATGGCTTGTAGGTATCTTTACTAGTATAGAGTTTTTATCGCTTGCAATATCGAGTGTTTCCTATTGTCGCTTACTATAATTTTGATTATCATTAGTGACATGTTGTTAACGCGACGGATATGCACAAAATTTACTACATTAATATTCAGGGTCACTATAATTTTCATGGCGGCAATTTACAATATACCAAGATACGTATTGGCCTCGCATGATAAAATGAATTTGTGATGATGTCGCAATCTCACTTGCCACGATAAATTTCCTAAGAGGGGTCGATTTTCTTCACCAATTCACTCTGTTTTCTCTATCTCATGGAAAACGTATCGAGCAAGAGGGAGGAAGAAAGGAAATCACGAGAGAGAGGCATGTAGCAAATCATCATAGTCATCGCGGTCCTACTGACGATGGTGTTCCATGCAGCGGTAAGTCCATTAGGAGGGGTTTATTCAGAAAAATCGGCTGAAAGAGCAGGTACAACATAATATAGTCTTTCAAGTGGCAATGAATTCTCTCGAAGGCGAATGGCAGGAGGACTCTGTGGCCAAAAAGCATTACACAGTGGGTGCTTCCATAATGACTTATAAGTATCCCGATTAGTATAGATTTTTTATCACTTGCAATACTATATGTTTCCTATCATTGCTTATCGTAATTTTGATTCCTACTAGCGATATGTCGTTAAGCGTCGATATATACAAAATTTACAACGTTAATTTTCAGGATCGATATAATTTTCGCGGCGACAACTTGTAGAGTACCAATTTACATATTGACCCCCCATTTAAAAAGAATCTGTGATGGTCGTTGCAATCTTACTTGCTACCATAAATTCCTCGAGAGGGATCGTTCCTTTTCACCAATTCACTGACTCTTCTTTATCACCTTAAAATTGTAACACATTTATTTGCTGAGGCATGGCCATCAACAAGAATTTCTGTCTGCGGCGTGTAGTTCAACCAAACAAGAGAGAAGAAAAAAGGAAATCATGGGAGAAAGGCATGGAGCAAACTGTCATGATCGTCACGATATTACTGGCGATGATGGCGTTTCAAGCAATAGTAAGTCTATCAGGAGGAATTTATTTAGAAAACTCGGCCGAAAGAGCGGGTTCAACTATAATAAGGCCTTTGAAGCGGCAATGAGTCCTCCCAAAGATGAGTCGCAAGAGGAGTCCGTAGCTAAAAAGTATTATACGGCAAGTGCCTCCATAACGGCTCACAAGTATCCTGACTAGCAAAGATTTTTATCACTTGCAATACTATATGTTTCCTATCATCGCTTATCGTAATTTTGATTCTCATTAGCAATATGTCGTTAACACAGTAGATATGTACAAAATTTACTATGTTAATATTCAGGCTCACTATAATTTTCACGGTAGTGATTTATAGAGTATTGATATACATATTGGCCCTGCACGGTAAAATGAATATGTGACAATCATCGTAATCTTACTTGCCACCATAAATTGCCCAAGAGGGGTCGTTCCTCTTCCCTAATTCACTCTCTCTTCTCTATCACCCAAAAAAACGTAATTACACTCCGTGAACGGGAATTCTCGATGGTGGCCATGCCTCAGCGAGTAAAAGTGTCATGTTTTTTGGGGTGATAGAGAAGAGATGGTGAATTGGTGAAGAGAAATGACACCTCTCGTGAATTTTTGGTTGCAAGTAAGATTGTAACAATCATCATAGATTCATCTTACCATGCGAGGCCAATATTTATATTGGCACCTGGTAAGTTGCCACCCTAAAAATTATAGCAACTCTGAATATTAACGCAGCAAGTTTTGTGCATATCCGTAACGTGAACGGCTATTGCTAATGAGAATCCAAATTACGGTAAGCGACAGTATAAAACATATGGTATTGCAAGTGATAGAAAATCTAGACGAATCAGAATACTTGTAAACCATTATGGAGACACCTACAAATAAGGGTTTGAAATGACCAAATCATTTCAAATAAAGGCTTGCAAAGTGGCCAAATCATCTTAAACAAGGGCCTTGGTTGGCTAGCGACTATTTCGATCATTAGAAAAATGTATTTTGATAATATAAAAAAATTGTAACCATATATTTTATTTTTCCTTTTCTTTTTTTTTTTCTTTATTTATTTCCTCTTCCCTCCCCCAGCCATCACAGTGATGGACGCTTGCCTTAGGCGAGGGCAACCCTTGCCAACCCAAGCAAGGGAGAGGTTTGCCCTCGTTAGCATCGGGCTAGGGTTGCCTCACCTGAGTCGGGCGACCTCCGCCATGCCCAGCGAGAGGGAAAGGAGAAAAAGAAGAAGCAAAAAAAAAAAAAAAAAAAAAGGAAAGAAAAATAAACAGAAAAATGAAAGTAAAAGACCAAAATGCCCTTCGATCCGAGTACTTCAGGTCCTCATTTGAAACATGTTCCACTTTATGCTCTTATTTGAAACAGTCATTTCATGTTCTTATTTGAAATAAGATCCATTTCGGACCCATATTTGAGAAAACGAGAGCATTTCAAGTTTTTATTTGAAATTTTCTTTGACCATTGAAGGAATATATAGATATTATAGGGTCATAAATAGCGTTCATCGAGGAAATATTCTCTACAAGCGGCTTTGATTGCTGGATAATGAAGGGATGGACGGTCACTCAAATGTAAATGTTGACCGAGGTTGCTTTTGGAAAATCTCTGTCCAGCAAATATTAGAATCTAATAGACAATAAAGAGCAAATATCTACTAATTCGAGACCATTGGGAGGGAGAAGTTTGACGATTTACTTAATGTTGTCGGGTTAGATTGTAAGAGGTGGATCAAACAAGGAAACTATGTTGATGAGGACATACTAACACGGCGATAGCGTGTCTAAGTCAGAGGGAAGACTGATTGTGATTTTTACGGTTTCTCCATTTTGATATGACGACCCTGTAAAGTGTTCAAGTTCTACAGAGTTACAAGGTAGTTTTTGTACTTTTCTATAACTAATCAGAGTGTATGATAAGAAGATTGATAACTTGATACTTTCACTGAATTCGTGTGTCTCTTATATTGATTACATGTACCCTATTGTAGAGTCTAAGAGCATGGGATTGGTCATCTTTTGTAGTGAAAGGAAAAGTGGTAAGGCTCTTAGAGACATTCATCACGGGCATATCTCAAATATAAAACCAAATGACATAATATTGTCATTGAAGATTTCATGGCTGACCGAGCATCCTAACGAAGGAGTCTCATAATATCATTTGAAATACAGCCTTTATGCTTGTTTGTTTGTGTGTGCGTGTCCATCCAGGTGGTTGATTTGAAACCGTTGCATCTATAATGATCGATATATCAATGAAATCTCCATCCAAACTAAACTTGAAATGACCCAATAAATTGGAACTTGTTGTCCGCGAAAGTTATATATGTTCTTTATAAGTACCCTTTTTTCCTCTTCACAGTCTTAAATAGAATTTCTATTTTTACTTTCTAATATGGCTTTCCTTAAAGTACACAAATTATTTATGCTTTGAGAAAACTCAACACTATAGAGCTTTTCTCCGTTGCGTATATAAATTATGATACCCTTCTTCTTCAAAGCTATAAAATGAATTACTATATGATACACCTCTTGTTTTCCTTCTATGAATGGATGCACTCATCGATCTTGTTTGGCTTCTCGTGGAGTTGACTTTTCCGAAGGTGCGATGTCAATTACCTTGGGTGTCCGGTGTTGTACGGTACCGTTTAAGCATATTGCTACTAATGCCCAGCAAATTTCATATTTTGTTTTTCAGTAGTTTTCGTAAATATGGACGACCATTAATTTCCAACAACTTTTGCTATAACCGGGCTTTTTTATTCTCATCTCTAGTTTTGTGCATCTCCAATAATGAAATGAGCTGTTTGAATAAGGAATGGAAAAATAGTCAAACCATAGTAAATCTTATTGGACAAACGTGATTTCTCTGCTGCACAAAGCTAGGGATACTTATCAAGTCGCGGATTGGGTGGCAAAAGCCCATCAGATTAACTCTCTTTGCCCGAATTGGCTAGCTAAGCCTCCCCATTTTCTTTGGTCTTTGTATGTTTTGACTTTGAATCCCCGTAGAGTTTAAGTTCTATTATTAGTGAAAGTTATGACTTTTGCGACCCAAAAAAAAAAAAAAAAAAGAGCAAAGTACTGCAACCATTGATACAAAAATCATTTATATACCTCGCTAGTTGATAATTGATTGATACGACAATAAAATTGTAGGGTAGATGATCTCCATTCTCATTGGACAAGTCTTTTTTTATCTTGTGCTTGAAAGTTGAAACCCATCCCTCAATTCAACTATGAAAGTCCGTGTTGCATAACAGTCCGAGTGAACGTGTTAACTAGAACAATACGATTATTACACATACATGAGAACACTAAAGTTAGTTCATCGAAAGCTCAATAGCCTCCTGAATTGTCCTTACCAAAAAAAAAAAAAAATAGCCTCCTAAATTGATTAACAAGAGTATTATGCAATGATTGATAGATTTTCCTTGAAATATTTCTTTCCCTAAATTAAATATAATAATAGGGCGGAAAGAAATGCTCCGCCCCTTCTAAAATTAGCCAATTTTCAAAGTGAAAAATTCAAAATCACATTCTATATGGACACTACCGACCACAAATTGTGAAATTGGCAACTCTCCCTTTTCCTTGATAACTCGTCTCTAACTCTAATACTATGTGAAGCAATCTGAACATATTAATTTTCATTCATTAGATCGACAAGTCTTTATAAGCTGAATTTTATAAAATATAAAAAATAACACGAACTTTATCCATTTTATAAAGAATAACACAACCTTTAAACCGGATCACGCAGACAAACAAACTCAAGATTTTGGTTTAAAATCAACGCCCATTTACTCACTCCTGAGAAACCGCTGTTAAATAGCATACATGTCGATTGATCGAGTACAAGTAATTTTTATCAATCTTCTAATCTGATGGCAACGATTGAAGGTATGCCCTAGTGAGTGAGGTTAGTTTTTAATGGTTTTTTTTTTTTTTTACCTCCGCAGCAGATGGCAACGATTGAAAGAGGGGATTTGCAATCACAACAAAGAAGTTACATCGACGTTGATGGCTCAAAATGAGAAGTTGAAGCAAAAGATTTGGCCGATAGAGGCGGCTAGAGAGAATGTGAATGTTGAGGGGAAAACAAATAATGAATCTTGAAGAGAAGATCAGTAAGTGCATGTTTATCAATTTGAAAACAGAGGAGAGTCATCTGTTTTTAGAAAGATTGAGGAACTTAGAATTTTTATTTTTTGGTAGTAAAAAATAATGGCAGCTTTTTACTTAGTTTTGTTGTAGGCTTTTAGTAATGAAATCTTAATGATTTTACTATTTAAAGGTCGATTCTTATCGATGTCTTGATTCATCAACCATTCCTCAATATCACATATGACAATATTGAGAAATCAACGCTAAGAACTTAAAGGACTCATTTTTAAGTGTTAAAAAGGAAAGAAATAGTTATTTGACAATTACTAAATACTTATAATTTCTTTCCTAATATAAAATTGCTATCATGATTGGTAGGTAAAATTGAATTATTATCAATTGTTTTTTCCTACTAAATGAATTAAGTAACCTCCCTAAGTCAATTCCTAGCTTAATTAAATCTTTTAATTCTAAACTAATTATAGTTATCTGACGAGCTTAATTGCTTTAATTTTCAGTGCGAGTGCTACCTGCCGGTTGACAAGTCAAACGTTTGAATATCACGTGTTCTATAAAAAATAATAAAAAGAAAATGCCATTAATTTGGTACGCGGTTTCCTAGAGAATGTCTTGCATTGATTGTTCAGGGATTATGTGCTGTTTTACGAGAAAATCTCGGGTAGGAGACCTGCACGACGTGGGGACGACCCATTTAATGACGACACGTGGCGCCACGTGTCGTCCGGGTCCCATCGACGTGCGGAAAAACAGTTGACCGAGTCGCCGGAGATCCCTCGGTGTCCTGATCTCTCGGTATCGTTTCTAAAATCAAGTGGGTCGGTTTCTTCTCTGCCTTTCGCACGCTCAGGCTGCGAGCGTAAGGAAGCGACCGGGACGCAGTGAGAGAAAATAGAGAGATCGAGGGTGAATTTCTTTCCATTCGCCGGTGGTTCTCCTGAATCACCCTCGACCATCTGAGGAAGCCAACTCGCCCGTCGTCGTTCGTCCCAGCAAGCTCTCGAACCAGGTAGGCCTGAAGAACGCCCTGCTTCTTTCTAGCATATAATTCATGTTTTGGGCGAATCGTGTGATGCTGAAGCAGATTTGTAGCGTATGATGATGATTTGGAGTGTGACATATCCTTGCCAAGTCGAGAATTGCTCTGAAAACTAGCGTAGAATTCATGTTTTAGGTCGCACGTCACATGTTCGATAAAATGTCTAAGTGAGATTCCGAGATGGATTTTGTGCGATTCGCTGTGTGATATTGTTTTGATCCGATTTTGGTTTATGCTCACTTCGTTGATTGACTGAATCCAAGGTAATGCTGTGTTTTCCTTCGTTTTATGGCATATACACGTTACCAGGTCGGCCATGGACGAACACCTCCTTGTCGGAAAATCTGTTCTCACGCCGGTGAAGCCTGCGGTTAGTGGTCGCCATAGTTGGTCCATTCCTCTTCATTTGATATAAATTTGAGTGATTTATATGCTAGTTTTATTAGGTTTCTGTCATACATGTCTTTATAGTCGCGAAAATCCCTTGGCCAGAGCTAGTCCGGCGGCGTTAGTAATCACCAGCCAATTAGTTTTCGGCGCCGGTCGGTGTGGACGACCGGTGAAGGGTGGTGGGGCCTGAACTCGAGGCAAGAGATGTCGTCGGAGGCGGAAGGTGGTTCGGGTCAGTTACAGAGAAGTGGGCGCGAGCAAGATGCAGAAAAAAATGCAGAAAAAAAAAAAATAAGAGAAAAAAAAAAAGCAAGAAATTTTAAACAATAAAAATAAAAGATAAAGAATACAAATTCGGTTGTAATAGAAAAGGGGTCAAACCCAGCCAATGGGTCGGATCTAGTTAGTCTGGTTAGAGACCGCGGGCTAGTGGTTGGGCCGTGTATAATAAAAAAGAGATAAATTGGAGGCCGCAGGCTTAGAGGCGAATGGGCCCATTTGATATGTTTGGGCCAGTCACTTGGGCCAGCCTGAATTCAAACTCTACCCAGACCATTAGGGTCTGGGTCAGACACATATCTGGATTGGGTTCTCTGACCCGGCCCAGAGTCCTTGTCCCCAGATAAAAAAATGTTTTTAAAAATAATAAAAAAGTAAACAATTCTGAAAAGTTAAAAACTCGTAAATATTTCAGAAAATTCAAGAAATCCATAATTATTTTTGGAGATTCGAAAATATTCCAAAAAATTCAGAAATTATGGAAAAAGCTTAAGAATTAGTTTTTCTGTAGTTTTTTTTTTTTAATTTGTAAAAATCCTTTAATCAAAAATTGAAACCTAATTGAACAATCCTTTAGGGCTTTATCGGATGCCATCTTTTTTTTTAGAGATACACTAGGTTGCTGTTTGCATTTGTTATTACAATTATACTTGATTGCGCATTTCTCATATATTAATTGTTCTTTTCATTTTTAGAATGGTCAGAAAAAACTTTAAAATCTTCGATAAGCTACCATGATACTTTGATTAACACTGAATCAAATTTAGGTATCGAAAGGGCATTTGTTGTATAATTAGTATAATCAAGTCCCCAAGTCTGAAATCTCCAATTGTGTATGTATCAAGACGACACTCTTGCATCTTGATTAGTGTTTCTAGCCAACCCTCAACAATGGCTAGTGGTGACTTCTTTTGAACACATAGATTAAGAAAATTAATGTCATGCGAGGTGTGGGTTTGAAAGAACCCACATTCATAATCGATGGGCCAAGTGTGGATCACCAACTAGACTATGTGTTCGAGCTGTATGTTGTGGGAATGCTCACTTATATTGTTTTATGAACAAATACCTCTGAACCTATCTCATCCCAAAGATAGGTCGCGATAACTTGATGACTTTGCTGGGGACTTGAGGACTTGGGCCTAATAAAACTCAATTGTTTGTTAACTAATGTGATTTCATAGCGGCGCATTTGCAAAGGTGAGGTAAGTCCACTAACATTGTGTTAAATGTTGGTGTAGGTTAGAAATTATAAGGGTGGATTGTTTGATGGCATGTTTGTTTAATGATTGGTGTAAGGAATGAATGTTTATATGAATAAGATTGAAGCATTGTTTGGATATCAATTGATGTGCTTGCCTTTACATATGCCTTAGCACTACAATTTACACACACAACTTGTGGCTATTGATCCTCATTAGCAATTTGTCGTTAACATGGTGGATTTGCATAAAATTTACTATGTTAATATTATGGCCCCTATAATTTGTCACATGAGTTAATATTTCACCCTTTCGTTAGAAGATTCAATTTGTTGATTTGATTCTTAGCACGAGTACTTCTCCCCCATCACCAAGACAACTAAGTCAAAATATTGTAGAGAGTTATCATAAGTGTCTTTTAGATAAATCTAGCTCATGAAAATGCAAGATGCATCTTAAATGCGAGAACATTCTATGTGGCCTCAGAACCAACGGACATCGCTTTGGGATCTATGGTATAAATACATGTCAATGGCATCGAGTAGAAATCACATTCTCAACATATATGTACCATGGATTACAGCGAAATACAAATTCGTGGTACCATGCTGGATTAAATCTGGTATTGTCAACCGACAAAAAATGAACATAAAAGGCACTCAAGAAGATTCGAACCATTGACATTCACCAGGGTAAACGACCTCCTCTTTGTGGAAGAACAAGTTTCCAATATCCTCTAGTTTCTCTACCAAGAGGTCGACTTTCCAAGTGACCCCAACCAATGCAATGATCATGAGAATGAACATGGAAAGCCGACGTCTTTCATTATGGTGTATTCAAGCCCAACAAGAATGCAAAATGAGTAGGAGAAAATCAATAGTAATACAAAAAAGATCAACACAACAATCATTTGGACACCATAACACCTTAGCTCAAACTTCCAATCGTAGTCCATTTTGCATATGATGCATGTTGGCTCAATTGGCCCTCCAGGATAAGGATTAGAGCTAGCCATGATAAATGGGAACATGAGCTTTCTAGGGTTTTGGTGATGGGCGAAGGGGAAAGGAACCAGAGAGAGGATTCGTGCAGAGAAAATGAGGTTGTGGCGATCGTGTTCAACACCAATGTAGCGATCTAAATACCGATCTTGTAGAATTTCCATTCCTTACATTGCATCGCTCACTTGTCAACCATTCCGTAAATCTGTTTAGAGAGAGATTACTAAAAATAGATCGAGATGACTACCTTCCCGGCCCTTTCTTTTGTTATTTATTTTTATCTATTTATTATTTATTATTTATTTTTTTTTTCCTTTTTCTCTTTACTACTGTTTACTTCTTCTTCTTTTTAAACATTTTTATGAGAATGTGTTGCCTACCTTGTCCATTGAAATCCAGACATCAACAAAAGCCGGAGTTGCTCCTACGCTTGTTATTTGCCACACAACTTGAACTCAATCAATTATCATTAATTTAGTGATTTGTCAATGTAAAAATGGATAAAGAAAAGCATCTTCAAATGTATATGATCAATAACGTTGATACAGAAAAAAGATTAAATTTCTTCAAATAAATTTCTATAATCCTTCGCCAACAATTATCTCTTTGGATTTATCACATTGATTTTAAATTTGAAAGCATCAAATAAAATCATATTGGCTGCTCAATTGATTTCCACAGATTTTGCGAAAATGAAATTTTAATGCAACGTAAACATGTGGCAAGATTTTTTTTTATTATTAATCACATAGACATGCGGTTGGAATGTCCTTACGCAAAAGTTTAGTTGCCTAATGTTGGTCAAGAAAAGTGACTAGAAACACAGAATTTTGCCAAGCCTTTATCTCTTTTGATAGCATTTGTGATCAATGGGACATGATCCAATAGATCTTCATTAGAAAGTTTAACATTGTGCCACCTGATGTATGGTAGAAAGTTGAAAAAAAAATCAAGTAGAATAGGTAAATAGCTTTCACTGCAAATGTATCGATGGGCATATAAACTTGAAAGCTTTAGGTTTTGCAAATGACGTCACACGGATACATAAGACGCCTGTGAAGATTTCTTTGCAAAATGAAGACTCTAGGTAGTAACCAAGATAGTGATAGTTTGGCGAAATGATTTTTTTGGACTATCGACTTATATCCACCTAGTATTCTTGGAAAGGACATAGATCTCGAAGAGTTCATACTTCAATGCAGTCATCGCCTTACATATGTGTTGAAGCCCATCATCTACCAAAATATTTGATCATATACATTTGAAGATGCTTTTCTTTATCCATTTTTACATTGACAAATCACTAAATTAATGATAATTGATTGAGTTCAAGTTGTGTGGCAGATAACGAGTGTAGGAGCAGCTCCGGCTTTTGTTGATGTCTGGATTTCAATGGACAAGGTAGGCAACACATTCTCATAAAAATGTTTAAAAAGAAGAAGAAGAAAAAGAAATAATAAATAGATAAAAATAAATAACAAAAGAAAAGGCCGGGAAGCTGGTCATCTCGATCTATTTTTAGTAATCTCTCTCTAAACAGATTTACGGAATGGTTGATAAGTGAGCGATGCAATGTAGGGAATGGAAATTCTACAAGATCGATTGGTGTTGAACACGATCTCCACAACCTCATTTTCTCTGCACGAATCCTCTCTCTGGTTCCTTTCCCTTTCGCCCATCACCAAAACCTAGAAAGCTCATGTTCCCATTTATCATGGCATCTCCTTCTCCATCCTTTAACTCGAAAGCAGTGGTCAAGGGCTACCATACTCCTTATCCTTTGTGGAGGGGACATCGGTGGGGTACATACATATCCGACCCGCCTCAGCCACATGCCCCTAGCTCTAATCCCCAGCCAATATGCATCATATGCAAAATGGACTACGATTGGAAGTTTGAGCTAAGGTGTTATGATGTCCAAACGATTGCCATGTTGACCTTTTTTGTATTATTATTGATTTTCTCCTACTCATTTTGCATTCTTGTTGGGCTTGAATACACCATAATGAAAGACGTTGGCTTTCCGTGTTCATTCTCATGGTCACGGCATTGGTTGGGGCCACTTGGAAAGTCAACCTCTTGGTAGAGAAACTGGAGGATTTTGGAAACTTGTTCTTCCACAAAGAGGAGGTCGTTTACCGTGGTGAGTGTCAATGGTTCGAATCTTCTTGAGTGCCTTTCATGTTCATTTTTTGTCGGTTGACAATACCAGATTTAATCCAGCATGGTACCACGAATTTGTATTTCGTGATAATCCATGGTACATATATGTTGAGAATGTGATTTCTACTCGATGCTATTGACATGTATTTATACCATAGATCCCAAAGCGATGTCCGTTGGTTCTGAGGCAACATAGAAAGTTCTCGCGTTTAAGATGCATCTTGCATTTTCATGAGCTAGATTTATCTAAAAGTCACTTATGATCTCTCTCTACAATATTTTGACTTAGTTCTCTTGATGATGGGGGAGAAGTACTTGTGCTAAGAATCAAATCAACAAATTGAATCTTCTAACGAAAGGGTGAAATATTAACTCATGTGACAAATTATAGGGGCCATAATATTAACATAGTAAATTTTATGCAAATCTGCCATGTTAACGACAAATTGCTAATGAGGATCAAAATTACGATAAGTGATGGTTGGAAACATTTGGTATTGCAAGCGCAAAAAAAATCTATACTAATTAGGATACTTGTAAGCCATTATGGAGGTATCGACTATGTAATGTTTTCAGTCATGAAGTCATCCTACCATATGCCTCCGAGAGGACTTATAACGCTTGAAATGCCATATTATGGCAATACCCACTCTTTCGGTTAAGTCTTCCAAACAAACCCCTTTCGGTGGACTTATCATTGTTTGGAATGCCATTGTTGCAAATAGGACCGTGACAACCATGACGGTTTGCTGCATGCCTTTCTCCCATGATATCCATTCTTCCTTCCTCTCATTCAATTGGTTTACACATCACGGATAGGAATTCTTGGTGGTGGCCATGCCTCTCAATAAATAAAGTTTTACGTTCTTTAGGGTGGTAGAGAAGAGAGTGAATTGGTGAAGAGGAATGAACCCTTTTGGGGAATTTATGGTAGCAAGTAAGATTGGGATGACCTTCATGAATTCGTTGTGTCATGGGAGGCTAATACCTATATTGGTACATTGTAAATCGCCATAGCAAAAATTATAGTGACTCAGAATATTAGCGTAATAATTTTGTTCATATCCGCCACATTAACGACTTGTGGCTAATAATAATCAAAATTACGAAAAGCAACGATTGGAAACATATGGTATTGTAAACAATAAAATATATATACTAGTTAGGATAATTGTAAGCCATTTTGGATATAGCCACCATGTAATGCTTTTCGGCTACGGTGTCCTCCTACCATTCGCCTTTGGGAGGGACTCATCACGGATTTGAGGAAGTTTTAGCTTGCCACAAAAAAATAGTTCCGAGTTTGACACTTTTAAGTTGGTGATTCTTGACATGTTTATAGTTGTCACTTCCTTTTCTCTTTGGATTGGGTATTAAGTACCCCATTTTGTGCTTTACTGAGTAGGGCCAACAATTTACGGACCGATTGTTGAAGCAGTCGTGGACATTGTAGAGAAAAGTGGTGGCTAGTTGTATATAGTAGTTATCATTGCAGATGGCCAAATTTGAACATGAATTGCCTCTTCGATAAAATAAAAAAAATCGCCTCTCTCCCGCCACCCACCCCAAAGGGTGGTGCAACCACCTGCATTCACGCCCCGCCAAAAGAAGGGAGAGGAAAACTAATAGACAAGCAAGGGATACACAAATGAAAATACATGTTGAGCCATCAATAGAAATGCAATGCCCTGGCATGACTTGTAGCCCTTTTCTATACTTGGATTGATGAATCTAACAAATTAGATGATATAGATCATGTGCTACAAAAGTTTAACTAAATCTTGGCAACAGACCGCTCAAAGATTTTCATACAAATGAAAAACTTGAAAGGCCATATTACGGTTCCGCCTGCTCTTTTGATCGAGTTCTTGGAATAAACCCTTTTCGATAGACTTACCCTTACTTGAAACGCCTTCGTCACTAGTGGTACCGCAACAACCGTGATGGTTCACTCCATGCCTTTCTCTCATGATTTCCTTTCTTCCTCTCCCTTGTTCAATTGAACAACATATTGCAAACGGAAATTCTCAGTAGTGGCCACGCCTCTGTGAAAAAAATGTTATATTTTTTTGGGGTGACAGAGAAGATAAAGTGAATTGGTGAAAAGAAACAATACCTCTCGGGAAATTTATGGTGACAAGTAAGATTGTGGCGATCATCACAGATTCATTTCACCATGCGAGCCCATTGGTACCCTGTAAGTCGCCACCGCGAAAATTATAGCGACTCTGAATATTTAACGTAACAAACTTTGTACATATCCACCACATTAATGAGTTATTGCCAAATAGAGTCCAAATTACGGTAAGTGACATCAGGAAACATATGGTATTGCGAGTGATAGAAAATGAGGATACTTGTAAGCCATTATGGAGGCACCATAGTGTAATGCTTTTCTGCCATGATGTACTCCTGCCATTCACCTTGGGGATTCATTATTGCTTGAAAAGTTATATTATGACCGTACTAGCTCTTTTTGCCTACTTTTCCAAATATACCCTTCTCGGTGGGCTCATCGCTGCTTGAAATGCTATCGTTGCAAGTAGTATGGTGACGATCATGATGAAATTCTGCATGTCTTTTTCTCATGATTTCCTTTTTTCCTCCCTCTCGTTCAGTTGAATTACATTTCTTTGATGGGAATTCTTGGTGTTAGACATGCCTTGGTGAATAAAAGTGTTTTTTAATCGTCGCTTATTGTAATTTTGACTTTTATTAGCCATATGTCGTTAACGCGACGGAGATGCACAAAATTTATTATGTTAATATTTTGGGTGGCCGTAATTTTCGCTACGGCGACTTATGGTGTACCAATATAGGTATTGCCCCTGCATGGTAAAATGAATCCGTGACGGTTATCCCAATCTTACTTGCCCCCAAAAAATGCAACACTTTTTCTTCGCTGAGGCATGTCCAACACCAAGAATTCTTATCCAAGGCATGTAATTCAACTGAACGAGAGGGAGGAAGAAAGAAAATCATGGGAAAAAGGCATGTAGGAAATCGTTATGATTGTCGCGATACTACTCACGACAATGGTGTTTCAAGCAGGGGTGAGTCCACTGAGGGGGATATATTTGGAAAACTCGGCAGAAAGAGCTGGTACGGCCGTAATATAGCCTTTCAAGTAGTAATGAGTCCTCCCCAAGGTGAATGGCAAGAGGATACCACGGCAAAAAAGCATTACACCGCGGGTGCCTCCATAATGGCTTACATGTATCCTGACTAATATAGATTTTCTAACACTTGCAATACTATATGTATCCTATAGTCGCTTATCGTAATTTGGATTCTATTTAGTGATATATTGTTCATGCGACAGGTATGTACCAAGTTTGCTATGTTAATATTCATGGTTGTTATAATTTTTGTGGCAGCGACTTATAGGGTACCAAAATAAATATTGGCCCCACATGGTGAAGTGAATTTGTGATAGTCACCGCAACCTTACTTATCATCATAAATTCCCCAAGAGGTGTTGTTTCTTTTCACCAATTCACCCTCTTATCTATCACCCCAAAAAATGTAACACTTTTATTCACCAAGGTATGGCTACTACCCAGAATTTTTGTATGTAATGTGTTGTTTAACCGAACGAGGGAGAGAGAAAGGTTATCATGAGAGAAAGGTATGGAGCAAACCATCACGATTGTCATGGTACCACTGGCGACAGAGGCGTTTCAAGCAAGAGTATGTCCACCGGGAAGGGTTTATTCAGAAAACTCGGCCAAAAGAGCGGGTACAACCGTAATATGGCCTTTCAAGCTTTCATTTGTATGAAAATCTTTGAGCAGTTTGTCATCAAAACTTAGCTAAACCTTTGTAGCACGTGATCTATGTCATCTAATTTGTTAGATTCATCAGTCCAAATCTAGACAAAGGCTAGAAGTCATGCCAAGGCATTGCATTTCTATTGATGGCTCAACATATATTTTCCCTTGTGTATCCCTTGCCCGTCTATTAGTTTTCCTCTCCCTCCTTTTGGTGGGGCGTGAATGCAGGTGATTGCACCACCCTTTGGGTTGGGGGCAGGGAGAGAGGCGATTTTTTTTTTTTTAAATCGAAGAGGCAATTCATGTTCAAATCTGGCCATCCGCAATGATAACTAATCTATGGAATTGGTCGGCACTTTCCTCCATAATGTCCATGGCGGCCTCAACAATCAGTTCATAAGTTGTTGGCCCTAATCAATAAAGCACGAAACAAGGCACTTAATACAAAACAAAGAGAGATTGGGAAGTGACAACTATAAACATGCTAGGAATCACCAATGTGAAAGTGTCAAATTCAAAACTATTTTTTCTATAGCAGGATAAAACTTCTTCAAATTTGTGATGAGTCCTCCCGAAGGCGAATATCAGGAGGACACCGTAGTTGAAAAGCATTACATTGTGGCTGCGTCCAAAATGGCTTACGATTATCCTAAATAGTATATATATTTTATCGCTTGCAATACCATATGTTTCCCATCGTCGCTTTCCATAATTTTGAATTCTCATTAGTTATATGTCGTTGACACGGTGGAGATGCACAAAATTTACTACATTAATATTTTGGGTCACTATAATTTTTGTTATGGCGACTTACGGTGTACCAATATAGGTATTATCCTTGCATGTTAAAATGAATTTGTGACTGCCGTCCCAATCTTACTTACCTCCAAATATTCCCCGTGAAAGGTCGTTCCTCTATACCAATTCACTCTTTCTTCTCTATTATCCCAAAAAATGTGACACTTTTGTTTGCTAAAAACCGTCATGATTGTCGTGGTCTTACTCATGACGAGAGAGAGAGAAAAAAAAGGAAATCATGGGAAAAAGGCATGCAGTAAACCGTCATGATTGTCGTGGTCTTACTCATGACGATGACATTTCAAGTAGTGGTAAGTCCATCGGGAGGGGTATATTTGAAAAAGTTGGTTGAAAGAGTAGGTAGGGCCATAATATGGCCTTTCAAGCAAGAATGAGTGCTCCTCATGGCAAATGCCGGAAAACATTACATGGTAAATGCCTCCTGACTAGTATAGATATTTTATCATTTGCAATACTATATGTTTTCAATCGCGCTTACCATAATTTTGATTATTATTAGCCATAAGTCATTAACATGGCGGATTTGGACAAAATTTATTTTGTTAATATTCTAGGTCGCTATAACTTTCGCTATGGCGATTTACAATGTACCAATATAGGTATTGGCTTGTATGACACAATGTATCCGTGAAGGTCATCACAATCTTACTTGCTACTATAAATTCCCACAGAAGGTTCATTCCTCTCCATCAATTCACTCTCTCTTCTCTACCACCCCAAAGAAGGTAAGACTTTATTCATCAAGGGGCATGGCCACTTGAGAATTCCCATCCGTGAGAGGGAGGAAGAATGGATATCATAGGAGAAAGCCATGCAGCAAACTGTCATGGTTGTCACGGTCCTATTTGCGATGATGGCATTCCAAGTAGCGACAAGTCCACTAGGAGGGGTTTATTGAGAAAAATGGGTCGAAAATACGGGTACAGTCGTAATATGGCCTTTCAAGCAGTAATGAGTCCTCTCGAAGGCGAATGGCAGGAGGACTCCATGGCAAAAAAAGTATTACATGTTGGGTGCCTCCATAATGGCTTGCAGGTATCTTTACTAGTATAGAGTTTTTATCGCTTGCAATATCATGTGTTTCCTATTGTCACTTAAGATAATTTTGATTACCATTAGCGATATGTCGTTAACGCGACAGATATGCACAAAATTTACTATGTTAATATTGAGGGTCACTATAATTTTCATGGCGGTAATTTACAATGTACCAAGATACGTATTGGCCTTGCATGATAAAATGAATTTGTGATGATCGTCGCAGTCTCACTTGCCACGATAAATTTCCTAAGAGAAGTCGATTTTCTTCACCAATTCACTATATTTTCTCTATCTCATGGAAAAACATATCGAGCAAGAGGGAGGAAGAAAGGAAATCACGAGAGAGAGGCATGTAGCAAATCGTCATAGTCGTCATGGTCCTACTCATGACGATGGTGTTCCATGCAGCGGTAAGTCCATTAGGAGGGGTTTATTTAGAAAAATCGGCTAAAAGAGCAGGTACAACATAATATAGTCTTTCAAGCGGCAATGAGTTCTCTCGAAGGCGAATGGCAGGAGGACTCTATGGCCGAAAAGCATTACACAGCGGGTGCTTCCATAATGACTTATAAGTATCCTAATTAGTATACATTTTTTATCACTTGCAATACTATATGTTTCCTATCGTTGCTTATCGTAATTTTAATTCCTATTAGCGATATGTCATTAAGCGGTCGATATGTACAAAATTTACAACATTAATTTACAGTGTAATGTTTTTGACTATGGTATCTTTCTGCCATTCTCCTTGGGGAGGAGTCATTGCCACTTGAAAGGCCATATTACAGTTGTATTAGCTCTTTCTACCGAGTTTTCTGAATATACCCCTCTCGATGGACTCACCGCTGCTTGAAACACCGTCGTTGCAAGTAGGACCGTGATGACCATGGTGATTTCTTGCATGCCTTTTTCACATGATTTCCTTTCTTCCTCCCTCTTGTTCGGTTGAATTACATGCCTCGGACGAAAGTTCTCATTGTTGGACATGCCTTGGCGAATAAAAGTGTTACGTTTTTTGGGGAGATAGTGTAGAGAGAGTGAACTGGTGAAGAGGAACGACATTTCTCATGGAATTTATGGCGTGTTGAAATATTCAGGTTTTTGAATCTCCAGATGCAAGAGCTGAAATTGTCATTGTCTTGTTGAACGGTGATACGCTTGTAGCCATCCCATGCTTTGCATCTTGTCTTACTGGCTTATCTCCATTACGATTGTCACCCATTCTACATCTGCGCCTTACTTTTTCCCTAGTTGATTTGCTTAAGTAGAAATCACAAGATATATTGTCTTGCTTCGAGTGTTCATGGCTATATTTGTAAATTAGGATGCAAGGTCAGAGGGTTGAAAAAGGCAGTAACCATTATGAATTAGAAATCTAATGGTTTCTAGTTTAAGCATAAATGCCTCCCAAAAATGACTACTTGATACTTTCTCTAGATATAACGACTACTTGTGGAAAATTCTAAATAAAGGTATAAAGTGTCCTTATTTCTTAGAAATGGATTTGGTTTCAAATAAGGGTTTGAAATGACCAAATCATTTCAAATAAGGGCCTGCAATGGCCAAATCATCTTAAACAAGGGCCTTGGTTGGCTAGCGACTATTCCAATCATTAGAGAAAATGTATTTTGATAATATAAAAAAATTGTAACCATATTTCTTATTTTTCCTTTTCTCTTTTTTATTTTTCTTTTTTTTCCTCTTCCCTCCCCTAGACATCAGGTGAGGCCAACCCTTGCCAACCCGGGCAAGGGAGAGGTTTGCCCTCGCGGCATCGGGCGAGGGTTGCCTCACCTGAGTCAGGTGACCTCCGCCATGCCCAACAGAGGGAAAGGAGAAAAAGAAGAAGAAAAAAAAAAGGAAAAAAAATAAATAGAAAAATTAAATTAAAAGACCAAAATGCCCTTCGGTCTGAGAGGTTAGGCACTTTTTTGAAACTAATATGAGCACTTCAGGCCCTCATTTGAAACATGTTCCACTTTATGCTCTTATTTGAAACAGTCATTTAATGTTCTTATTTGAAATAAGATCCATTTCGGACCCATATTTAAGAAAACGAGAGCATTTCAAGTTCTTATTTGAAATTTTCTTTGACCATTTGAAGGAATATTTTTTTTTTTATAGGGTCATAAATAGCGTTCATCGAGGAAATATTCTCTAGAAGCGGCTTTGATTGCTGGATAATCAAGGGATGGACGGTCACTCAAATGTAAATGTTGACCAAGGTTGCTTTTGGAAAATCTCTGTCCAGCAAATATTAGAATTTAATAGACAATAAAGAGCAAATATCTCCTAATGCGAACAAAAGATACGTGCCATTGCATGTTCCCTTACCTCCTCCTAAGCACTTCGATTCTTGGACCACGTTCTCGTTCTGATCCTTTGACTTCTGGCTCTTCAGGCTCTATATCCTCTCTTATTCTGATTTTACTCCGATGCACTTCAATTGTTATAGCGCGTGAGTATCATTAAATGAGATTAGATGTTGCTGCATTTGTGGGTCCATACGTAAAGAACAGCTACGTAGGTTGTTCCCAGTTTGGTTTTTGTTTCCCCAATTCAAACCAAACAGATTACATCACATGTATCTTCAGGATTCAAGACCATTTGGAGGGAGAAGTTTGACGATTTACTTAATGTTGTAGGGTTAGATTGTAAGAGGTGGATCAAACAAGGAAACTATGTTGATGAGGACATACTAACACGGCGATAGCGTGTCTAAGTCAAAGGGAAGAATGATTGTGATTTTTACGGTTTCGCCATTTTGATATGACGACCCTGTAAAGTGTTCAAGTTCTACAAAGTTACAAGGTAGTTTTTGTACTTTTCTATAACTAACCAGAGTGTATGATAAGAAGATTGATAACTTGATACTTTCAATGAATTCGTGTGTCTCTTATATTGATTACATGTACCCTATTGTAGAGTCTAAGAGCATGGGATTGGTCATCTTTTGTAGTGAAAGGAAAAGTGGTAAGGCTCTTATAGACATTCATCACAGGCGTATCTCAATTATAAAACCAAATGACATTATTGTAATTGAAGATTTCATGGCTGACTGAGCATCCTAACGAAGGAGTCTCATAATATCATTTGAAATACAGCCTTTATGCTTGTTTGTTTGTGTGTGCGTGTCCATCTAGGTGGTTGATTTGAAACCGTTGCATCTATAATGATCGATATATCAATGAAATCTCCATCCAAACTAAACTTGAAATGACCCAACAAATTGGAACCTGTTGTCAGCAAAAGTTATATATGTTCTTTATAAGTACCCTTTTTTCCTCTTCACAGTCTTAAATAGAATTTCTATTTTTACTTTCTAATATGGCTTTCCTTAAAGTACACAAATTATTTATGCTTTGAGAAAACTCAACACTATAGAGCTTTTCTTCCGTTGCATATATAAATTATGATACCCTTCTTCTTCAAAGCTATAAAATGAATTACCATATGATACAGCTCTTGTTTTCCTTCTATGAATGGATGCTCGCATCGATCTTGTTTGGCTTCTCGTGGAGTTGACTTTTCCAAAGGTGCGATGTCAATTACCTTGGGTGTCCGGTGTTGTACGGTACCGTTTAAGCATATTGCTACTAATGCCCAGCAAATTTCATATTTTGTTTTTCAGTAGTTTTCGTAAATATGGATGACCCTTTAATTTCCAACAACTTTTGCTATCACCGGGCTTTTTTATTCTCATCTCTAGTTTTGTGCATCTCCAATAATGAAATGAGCTATATGAATAAGGAATGGAAAAATAGTCAAATCATAGTAAATCTTATTGGACAAACGTGATTTTTCTGCTTCACAAAGCTAGGGATGCTTATCAAGTCATGGATTGGGTGGCGAAAGCCCATCAGATTAACTCTCTTTGCCCGAATTGGCTAGCTAAGCCTCCCCATTCTCTTTGGTCTTTGTTATGTTTTGACTTTGAATCCCCGTTGAGTTTAAGTTCTGATCATTAGTGAAAGTTATGCCTTTTGCGACCCCTAAAAAAAGAAAGAAAGAAAAAAAGCAAAGTACTGCAACCATTGATACAAAAATCATTTATATACTTCACTAGTTGATAATTGATTGATACACCAATAAAATTGTAGGGTAGAGGATCTCCATTCTCATTGGACAAGTCTTTTTATCTTGTGCTTGAAAGTTGAAACCCATTCCTCAATTCAACTATGAAAGTCCATGTACATAATAGTCCGAGTGAACGTGTTAACTAGAACAATATGATTATTACACATACATGAGAACACTAAAGTTAGTTCATCGAAAGCTCAATAGGCTCCTGAATTGATTCTTTAACAAGAGTATTATGCAATGACTGATAGATTTTCCTTGAAATATTTCTTTCCCTAAATTAAATATAATAACGGGGCGGAAAGAAATGCTCCGCCCCTTCTAAAATTAGCCAATTTTCAAAGTGAAAAATTCAAAATCACATTCTATATGAACACTACTGACCACAAATTGTGAAATTGGCAACTGTCCCTTTTCCTTGATAACTCGTCTCTAACTCTAATACTATGTGAAGCAATCTGAACATATTAATTTTCATTCTTCAAATCGGCAATTCTTTATTAGCTGAATTTGATAAAATATAAAAAATAACACGAACTTTATCCATTTTATAAAGAATAACACAACCTTTAAACCGGATCACGCAGACAAACAAACTCAAGATTTTGGTTTAAAATCAACGCCCATTTACTCACTCCCGAGAAACCGCCGTTAAATAGCATACATGTCGATTGATCTAGTACAAGTAATTTTTTATCAATCTTCTATTCTGATGGTGACGATTGAAGGTATGCCCTAGTGAGTGAGGTTGGTTTTTAATGGTTTTTTTTTTTTACCTCCGCAGCAGATGGCAACGATTGAAAGAGGGGATTTGCAATCACAACAAAGAAGTTATATCGATGTTGATGGCTCAAAAGGAGAAGTTGAAGCAAAAGATTTGGCCGATAGAGGCGGCTAGAGAGAATGTGAATGTTGAGGGGAAAACAAATAATGAATCTTGAAGAGAAGATCGGCAAGTGCATGTTTATCAATGTTGCAAACAGAGGAGAGTCATCTGTTTTTAGAAAGATTGAGGAACTTAGAATTTTTATTTTTTGGTGGTAGTAAAAAATGGCAGCTTTTTAGTTTTGTTGTAGGCTTTTAGTAATGAAATCTTGATGCTTTTACTAATTAAAGGTCGATTCTTATCGATGTCTTGATTCGTCATACTGCAGGTCAAGGAATATGAACAAATGGGAGTTTTCATTAGCGGTTTACTCCCATGCGTACAGGACGTTGGCTTAAAAAACAGGCAAGGTGTTTCAAAAACAAAATCTCATGGTGAAACCTTTGATTACACAAATCGTCATGGTCCTCACTGTTTTCGGGGGTAACATGTAAGTCATTTGAGTAGTCATGGCTGCTATCTCCTCTTGTGGCATTAATTGGAGAAAGCGACGTAATTAGCTCCATCATTTTTATTCTTTCTTAAGCTACTTTCTATTTTGCCTAGCCTCTTTTTATCCCTCGTTATGTGGAGACTGTTCATCACGAAATAAGTTACTATCAGACTCGCCGTCTCTTTGATCCACATGTTTTGAGTTTATGGAGGTTGCCATAGTAATCTCGAGATGCAAGTTTACTACTTTCCCTCAGGTCTACTTCTCTATTCCTCCTTGTAAACAAATCAGGCTATGATGTAATAGCTATTATGATATAACATAACTAAGCTATATTACCTATTGCGCTAGGGTGACGGTAGGCATGTTTGGTTTGATCACAATATGTTTATATTGTTTTATAGCTAAATGAAAAAGGAAAAAGAAAATCAAGAGAGCTGCATGGATAGATGCTTGATTATATTACTTCTCTGATTCAAAGTAATCTCAAATCGGAGGCCACACCGACCACTATTTTAGGGCCTTATTCGATATACATAAATGTATTGATATATGTGCATTTTGGCCCATTTGACAATATTGAGAAAACAGTGCTAAGAGCTTAAAGAACTCATTTTTAAGTGTTAAAAAGGAAATAAATAGTTGTTTGACAATTACTAAATACTTATAATTTCTTTCCTAATATAAAATTGCTATCATGATTGGTAGGTAAAATTTTAATTATTATCAATTGTTTTTTCCTACTAAATGAGTTAAGTAACCTCCCCTTTACGTATTAAATAAGTCAATTTCCTACTAAAATCTCGGGAAGGAGACCTGCACGACGTGGGGACGACCCATTCAATGACGACACGTGGCGCCACGTGTCGTCCGGGTCCCATCGACGTGGGGAAAAACAGTTGCGGAGATCCCTCGGTGTCCTGATCTCTCGGTATCGTTTCTAAAATCAAGTGGGTCGGTTTCTTCTCTGCCTTTCGCACGCTCAGGCTGCGAGCGTAAGGAAGCGACCGGGATGCGGTGAGAGAAAAGAGAGAGAGATCGAGGGTGAATTTCTTTCCATTCGCCGGTGGTTCGCCTGAATCACCCTCGACCATCTGAGGAAGCCAACTCTCCCGTCGTCGTTCGTCCCAGCAAGCTCTCGAACCAGGTAGGCCTGAAGAGCGCCCTGCTTCTTTCTAGCATATAATTCATGTTTTGGGCGAATCGTGTGATGCTGAAGCCGATTTGTAGCGTATGATGATGATTTGGAGCGTGACATATCCTTGCCAAGTCGAGAATTGATCTGAAAACTAGCGTAGAATTCATGTTTTAGGTCGCACGTCACATGTTCGATAAAATGTCTAAGGGAGATTCCGAGATGGATTTTGTGCGATTCGCTGTGTGATATTGTTTTGATCCGATTTTGGTTTATGCTCACTTCGTTGATTGACTGAATCCAAGGTAATGCTGTGTTTTCCTTCGTTTTTATGGCATATACACTTTACCAAGTCGGCCATGGACGAACACCTACTCGTCAGAAAATCTGTTCTCACGCCGGTGAAGCCTGCGGTTAGTGGCCGCCATAGTTGGTCGATTCCTCTTCATTTAATATACATTTGAGTGATTTTTATGCTAGTTTATTAGGTTTCTGTCGTGCATGTCTTTATAGTCGCGAAAATCCCATGGCCGGAGATAGTCCGGTGGCGTTAGTAATCACCAGCCCATTAGTTTTCCGCGCCGGTCGGTGTGGACGACCGGTGAAGGGTGGTGGGCCTGAACTCGAGGCAAGAGATGTCGTCGGAGGCGGAAGGTGGTTCGGGTCAGTTACAGAGAAGTGGGCGCGAGCAAGATGCAGAAAAAAAAAAGCAAGAAATTTTAAAAGATAAAAGTAAAAGATAAAGAATAAAAATTCGGTTATAATAGAAAAGGGTCAAACCCAGCCAATGGGTCGGATCTAGTTGGCCGGGTTGGAGATCGCGGGCTAGTGGTTGGGCCGTCTATAATAAAAAAGATAAATTGGAGGCCGCAGGCTTAGAGGCGAATGGGCCCATTTGATATGTTTGGGCCAGTCACTAGGGCCAGCCTGAATTCAAACTCTACCCAGACCATTAGGGTCTGGGTCAGACACATATCCGGACTGGGTTCTCTGACCCGGCCCAGAGTCCTTGTCCCCAGATAAAAAAATATTTTTAAAAATAATAAAAAAGTAAACAATTCTCAAAAATTTAAAACTCGTAAAAATTTCAGAAAATTCAAGAAATCCATAATTATTTTTGGAGTTTCGAAAAAATTCCAAAAAATTCAGAAATTTTGGAAAAAGCTTAAAAATTAGTTTTTCTGTAGTTTTTTTTTTTTTAGAATTTTTAAAAATCCTTTAGTCAAAAATTGAAACCTAATTGAACAATCCTTTAGGGCTTTATCATAGGATTTTTTGGATGCCATTTTTTTTTTTTTAGAGATACACTAGGTTGCTGTTTGCATTTGTTATTACAATTATACTTGATTTGGCATTTCTCATATATTAATTGGTCTTTTCATTTTTAGAATGGTCATGAAAAACTTTAAAATCTTCGATAAGCTATCATGATACTTTGATTAACACTTAATCAAATTTAGGTATTGAAAGGGCATTGGTTGTATAATTAGTATAATCAAGTCCCCAAATCTGAAATCTCCAGTTGTGTATGTATTAGGAGGACACTCTCGGATCTTGATTAGTGTTTCTAGCCAACCCTCAACAACGGCTAGTGGCGACTTCTTTTGAACACATAGATTAAGAAAATTAATGTCATGCGAGGTGTGGGTTTGAGAGAACCCACATTCATAATCGATGGGCCAAGTGTGGATCACCAACTAGACGATGTGTTTGAGCTGTATGTTGTGGGAATGCTCACTTATATTGTTATATGAACAAATACCTCTGAACTTATCTCATCCCAAAGATAGGTCGTAATAACTTGAGACTTTGCTGGGGACATGAGGACTTGGGCCTAATAAAATTCAATTGTTTGTTAACTAATGTGATTTCATAGCGGTGCATTTGTGAAGGTGAGGTAAGTCCACTAACATTGTGTTAAATGTTGGTGTAGGTTAGGAATTATAAGGGTGGATTGTTTGATGGCATGTTTGTTTAATGGTTGGTGTAAGGAAGGAATGTTTATATGAATAAGATTGAAGCATTGTTTGGATATCAATTGTTGTGCTTGCCTTTACATATGCCTTAGCACTACACTTTACACACACAACTTGTGGCTAAACCCTTGCTGCACCCCATGAAAACACTTAGGAGGTGTTGAAGATTGAATGGATCATATGCAGTTTGCGCTAATGGGACAATCATTCTCGATTTGGCTCATTTTTTCACAAGAAACAAGTCTGACCCACCTGCAGTTTGTGATATTGGTGAAAGGCTTACTATTAGGTTAAAATAGAAACCTTCAGCCTATAGTACTCTACCCGTTTGGTGTCAAAACCTCGCAAGTACATCTAGATGTCTATGTGATTTAAAAAAAAAAAAAAAAAAATCTCGTCAACCATTGTAAGTATGATTTCTCTCTTTACCTATTTACTTTGAATCGAAATTTCATTTTCGCAAAATCTATGGAAATCAATTGCGCTCAATATGAGTTAGGCCCATAATGAGAAAATTCCTACAAGTGGCATAGGCCAATATTTCTTGTTTGACTTTGTAGAAAAAGTGGATTGTCTGAATTTTGAATTATGGGTTGGAAATCATTTTTGTCAATTAATTTTTCAAAGTTAACCTTACATTTTGAGATGTTGAATTGAAATGACATTGTGTGCATGAATTTTTCAAAATTGAAGAGTTTCCAAAAGAGGATAATTTTCTCAAAATTAGATGATTGGAGCAAAGTCTATTTGTAAAATCTAAAGGGCGTTTGATTGATAAACCATGGAAGGATCTCTCAATGATGGTTTTCCTTGCAAATGAACACTTCACCCTTGTAAGTGGGGATTCCAGGGCAAAGTATCATTGCCTCACTTTCATTAGAAGAGATTGTCTCACTTAGAGATCCTTTCTCAATTGCATAAGTAACAATGTCTTTCCTTCATAGCTTATACATGATGGCCGATTTTTAGAAATCCCTCTACTTGACCATGCAATGAAGCAGACAATTCTCTGAAGTCAAGTAAAAAAAATTTGAGTCCTATTCAGTTGTCAATCCTTTATAGCAAACTTTCAGGATGTTATTTCCGAAAGAACAATCATGCATATCCCATTAATAAGCCATTCGAATGTTGGAAGAGGAGCCATAATGTTATTCTACTAGATGACGAAGAACATATTTTGAAGATCACATAATTTGTTTTATTATTCAAATGTGATGGTTGTCTTCCTTTTCTTATCATTTCACATTCTACCTTAGTTTATTCATGGAATTTGGAGTTTTTTTCGTCGGGCGCTAGCTATTGATGTTGCGGTTTATAATGGAAGTGAAGATGCTTGTAGACATTATGGGAACATGCAATTCTCTGAGGAAGGGGTTTTGATAGCATTTCAAGTGCTTATATGCCCTTTAGAGGCCGAAAGGGTGACAATACCCGATTTAATCCATATGTAATTGTTCGAATCTTCTTGAGTGCCTTTTATGTTCATTTTTTGTCGGTTGACAATACTAGATTTAATCCAACATGGTACCACGAACTGTATTTCATGGTAATCCGTGGTACATATACGTTGAGAATGTGATTTCTACTCGATGCTATTGATGTGTATTTATACCATAGATCCCAAAGCGATGTCCGTTGGTTCTGAGGCAACATAGAAAGTTCTTGCGTTTAAGATGCATCTTGCATTTTCATGAGCTAGATTTATCTAAAAGTCACTTATGATCTCTCTCTACAATATTTTGACTTAGTTCTCTCGATGATGGGGGATAAGTACTTGTGCTAAGAATCAAATCATTTAAAAGTCACTTATGATCTCTCTATACAATATTTTGACTTAGTTCTCTTGATGATGGGGGAGAATTACTTGTGCTAAGAATCAAATCAACAAATTGAATTTTTTGACGAAAGGGTGAAATATTAACTCACGTGACAAATTATAGGGGCCATAATATTAACATAGTAAATTTTATGCATATTTGCCACGTTAACGACAAATTGCTAATGAGGATCAAAATTACGGTAAGTGATGGTTGGAAACATTTGGTATTGTAGGCGCAAAAAAAAATCTATACTAATTAGGATACTTGTAAGCCATTATGGAGGTATCAACTGTGTAATGTTTTCAGTCATGAAGTCATCCTACCATACGCCTCCGAGAGGACTCATATCGCTTGAAATGCCATATTACGGCGGTACTCACTCTTTCGGTTGAGTCTTCCAAACAAACCCCTTTCGGTGGACTTATCACTGCTTGGAATGCCATCGTTGCAAATAGAACTGTGACGACCATGACAGTTTGCTACATGCCTTTCTCCCATGATATCCATTCCTCCTTCCTCTCATTCAATTGGATTACACATCGTGGATAGAAATTCTCGGTGGTGGCCATGCCTCTCAATGAATAAAGTTTTACGTTCTTTGGGGGTGGTAGAGGAGAGAGTGAATTGGTGAAGAGGAACGAACCCTTTCAGAAATTTATGGTAGCAAGTAAGATTGTGATGACCTTCACGGATTCGTTGTGTCATGGGTGCCAATACCTATATTGGCACATTGTATATCGCCATAGCGAAAATTATAGTGACTTTGAATATTAACGTAATAATTTTGTTCATATCCGCCACATTAACGACTTGTGGCTAATAATAATCAAAATTACGAAAAGCGACGATTGGAAACATATGGTATTGTAAGCAATAAAATATATATACTAGTCAGGATAATTATAAGTTATTTTGGATGCAACCACCATGTAATGCTTTTTGTCCTCCTACCTTTCGCCTTTGGGAGGACTCATTACGGATTTGGGGAAGTTTTAGCTTGCTACAGAAAAATAGTTCCGAGTTTGACACTTTTAAGTTGGTGATTCCTGGCATGTTTGTAGTTGTCACTTCCTTTTCTCTTTGGATTGGGTATTAAGTACCTCATTTTGTGCTTTATTGAGTAGGGCCAACAATTTACGGACCGATTGTTAAAGCAGTCGTGGACATTGTAGAGAAAAGTGGTGGCTAGTTGCATATATTAGTTATCATTGCAAATGGCCAAATTTGAACATGAATTGCCTCTTCGATAAAAAAAAAAAAATTGCCTCTCTCCCGCCCCCCACCCCAAAGGGTGGCGCAACCACTTGCATTCACGCCCCGCCAAAAGAAGGGAAAGGAAAACTAATAGACAAGCAAGGGATACACAAGGAAAATACATGTGGAGCCATCAATAGAAATGCAATGCCGTGGCATGACTTCTAGCCCTTTTCTAGACTTGGATCGATGAATCTAACAAATTAGATGACATAGATCATGTGTTACAAAAGTTTAACTAAATCTTGGCAACAGACCGCTTAAAGATTTTCATACAAATGAAAAACTTGAAAGGCCATGTTACGGTTCTGCCTGCTCTTTCGATCGAATTTTTAGAATAAACCCTTTCCGATAGACTTACCTTGACTATAGGAAACATATAGTATTGCAAGTGTTAGAAAATCTATATTAGTCAGGATACATGTAAGCCATTACGGAGGCACTCGCGGTGTAATGCTTTTTGCCATGGTGTCCTCTTGCCATTTTCCTTGGGGGAGGACTCATTACTGCTTGAAAGGCTATATTACAGCCGTACCAACTCTTTCTGCCGAGTTTTCCAAATATATCCCCCTCGGTGGACTCACCCCTGCTTGAAACACCATTGTCGCGAGTAGTATCGTGACGATCATCACGATTTCCTACATGCCTTTTTCCCATGATTCTCTTTCTTCCTCTTGTTCAGTTGATTACATGCCTTCGATAAGAATTCTTGGTGTTGGACATGCCTTAGTGAAAAAAAAGTGTTGCATTTTTTAGGGGCAGAAAAGATTGGGATAACCGTCACGGATTCATTTTACCATGTAGGGCCAATACCTATATTGGTACACCATAAGTCACCGTAGCGAAAATTACGGCGACCTAAAATATTAACATAATAAATTTTGTGCATCTCCGTCACGTTAATGACATATGGATAATAAGAGTCAAAATTACAATAAGCGATGATTAGAAAACACTTTTATTCATCGAGGCATGTCTAACACCAAGAATTCCCATCATAGAAATGTAATTCAACTGAACGAGAGGGAGGAAAAAAGGAATTCTTGAGAAAAAGACATGCAGAATTTCGTGATGATCGTCACCATACTACTCGCAACAATAGCATTTGAAGCAGCGGTGAGCCCACCGAGAAGGGTATATTTGGAAAAGTAGGCAAAAAGAGCTGGTATGGTCATAATAATATAACTTGAAACGCCTTCGTCACTAGTGGTACTGCAACAATTGCACGGTTCACTCCATGCCTTTCTCTCATGATTTCCTTTCTTCCTCTCCCTTGTTCGGTTGAATAACACATTGCAAACGGAAATTCTCAGTAGTAGCCACACCTCTATGAAAAAAATGTTATATTTTTGGGGTGACAGAGAAGATAAAGTGAATTGGTGAAAAGAAACAATACCTCTCGGGGAATTTATGGTGACGAGTAAGATTGTGGCTATTATCACAGATTCATTTCACCATGCGGGCCAAATATTTATATTGGTACCCTGTAAGTCGCCACCGCGAAAATTATAGTGACTCTGAATATTTAACGTCATTAACGAGTTATTGCCAAATAGAGTCCAAATTACAGTAGGTGACATCCGGAAACATATGGTATTGCGAGTGATAAAAAATCTATATTAGTGAGGATACTTGTTAGCCATTATGGAGGCACCCGCTGTGTAATGCTTTTCTGTCATGAAGTACTCCTGCCATTCACCTTGGGAATTCATTATTGCTTGAAAAGTTATATTATTATGACTATACCAGCTCTTTTTGCCTACTTTTCCAAATATACCCTTATCTGTGGGCTCACCGCTGCTTCAAATGCTATCGTTGCGAGTAGTATGGCGACGATCATCACGTAATTCTGCATGTCTTTTTCTCATGATTTCCTTTTTTCCTCCCTCTCGTTCAATTGAATTACATTTCTATGATGGGAATTCTTAGTGTTGGACATGCCTCGGTGAAAAAAGTGTTTTATAATCGTCGCTTATTGTAATTTTGACTTTTATTAGCCATATGTCATTAACGCGACGGAGATGCATAAAATTTATTATGTTAATATTTTAGGTTGCCGTAATTTTCGCTACGGCGACTTATGGTGTACCAATATAGGTATTGGCCCTGCATGGTAAAATGAGTCCGTGACAATTATCCCAATCTTTTTTGCCCCCAAAAAATGCAACACTTTTTTTTCGCTGAGGCGTGTTCAACACCAAGAATTCTTATCCAAAGCATGTAATCAACTGAACGAGAGGGAGGGAGAAAGAAAATCATGGGAAAAAGGCATGTAGGAAATCATGATGATCGTCGCAATACTACTCGTGACAATGGTGTTTCAGGCAGGGGTGAGTCCATCAAGGGGGATATATTTGGAAACTCGGCAGAAAGAGTTGGTACGGTCGTAATATAGCCTTTCAAGCAATAATGAGTCCTCCCCAAGGAAAATGACAAGAGGACACCGTGGCAAAAAAGCATTACACCGCGGGTGCCTCCATAATGGCTTACATGTATCTTGACTAATATAGATTTTCTAACACTTGCAATACTATATGTTTCCTATAGTCGCTTACCGTAATTTGGATTCTATTTAGTGATATATTGTTAATGCGATAGATATGTACAAAGTTTGCTATGTTAATATTCATGGTTGTTATAATTTTCGTGGCGGCTTCTTATAGGGTACCGATATAAATATTGGCCCCGCGTGGTGAAGTGAATTTGTGATAGTCGCCACAATCTTACTTGTCATCATAAATTCCCCGAGAGGTGTTGTTTCTTTTCACCAATTCACTCTCTTATCTATCATCCAAAAAAATGTAACACTTTTATTCACCAAGGTATGGCTACTACCGAGAATTTCTGTATGCAATGTGTTGTTTAACCGAACGAGTGAGAGAGAAAGGAAATCATGAGAGAAAGGCATGGAGCAAACCATCATGGTTGTCACGGTACCACTGGCGAGAAAGGCGTTTCAAGCAAGAGTATGTCCACCAGGAAGGGTTTATTCGGAAAACTTGGCCAAAAGAGCGGGTACAACTCTAATATGTCCTTTCAAGCTTTTCATTTGTATGAAAATCTTTGAGCAGTTTGTCATCAAAACTTAGCTAAACCTTTGTAGCACGTGACCTATATCATCTAATTTGTTAAATTCATCAGTCCAAATCTAGACAAGTGCTAAAAGTCACGTCAGGGCACTGCATTTCTATTGATGGCTCAGCATATATTTTCCCTTGTGTATCCCTTGCCCGTCTATTAGTTTTGCTCTCCCTCATTTTGGTGGGGCGTGAATGCAGGTGATTGCACCACCCTCTTTGAAGGGGGGGGGAGGCGATATCTGGCCATCTGCAATGATAACTAATCTATGGAATTGGTCGGCACTTTTCTCCATAATGTCCATGGCAGCCTCAACAATCAGTTCATAAGTTGTTGGCCCTATTCAAGAAAGCACGAAACAAGGCACTTAATACCAAAACAAAGAGAGATTGGGAAGTGACAACTATAAACATGCTAGAAATCACCAACGTGAAAGTGTCAAATTCAAAAATATTTTTTCTATAGCAGGATAAAACTTCCTCAAATTTGTGATGAGTCCTCCCAAAGGTGAATGGTAGGAGGCCACCGTGGCCGGAAAGCATTACATTGCGGTTGTATCCAAAATAGCTTACGATTATCCTAAATAGTATATATATTTTATCGCTTGCAATACCATATGTTTCCAATCATCGCTTTCCATAATTTTGAATTCTCATTAGTTGTATGTCGTTGACGCGGTGGAGATGCACAAAATCTACTACGTTAATATTTTGGGTCACCATAATCTTTGTTATGGCGACTTATGGTGTACCAATATAAGTATTATCCTTGCATGTTAAAATGAATTTGTGATTGCCGTCCCAATCTTTCTTACCTCCAAATATTCCCCGTGAAAGGTCGTTCCTCTATACCAATTCACTATTTCTTCTCTATTATCCCAAAAAATGTGACACTTTTGTTTGCTTGAGGCATGGCCACCATCGACAATTCCTGTCCGCGGAGTGTAATTCAACCGAGCGAGAGAGAGGAAAGAAGGAAATCATGAGAGAAAGGCATGCAGTAAACCGTCATGATTGTCGTGGTCTTACTCATGTCAATGGCGTTTCAAGTAGCAGTAAGTCCATCGGGAGGGGTATATTTGAAAAAGTTGGTTGAAAGAGTAGGTAGAGCCATAATATGGCCTTTCAAGCAAGAATGAGTGCTCCTCATGGCAAATGGCAGGAGGACTTCATGGCCAGAAAGCATTACATGGCAAATGCCTCCAAAAAGGCCTACAATTATCCTGACTAGTGTAGATATTTTATCATTTGCAATACTATATGTTTTCAATCGTCGCTTACCGTAATTTTGATTATTATTAGCCATAAGTCATTAACATGGCGGATTTGGACAAATGTTATTATGTTAATATTCTGGGTCGCTATAACTTTCGCTATGGTGACTTACAATGTACCAATATAGATATTGGCCTGTATGACAATGAATCCGTGAAGGTCATCACAATCTTACTTGCTACTATAAATTCCCAGAGAAGGTTCATTCCTCTCCATCAATTCACTCTCTCATGACACAATGAATCCGTGAAGGTCATCACAATCTTACTTGCTATTATAAATTCCCAGAGAAGGTTTATTCCTCTCCATCATAACTCTCTCTTCTCTACCACCCCAAAGAACGTAAGACTTTATTCATCGAGAGGCATGGCCACCTGAGAATTCCCACCCGTGAGAGGGAGGAAGAGTGGATATCATGGGAGAAAGGCATGCAGCAAACTGTCATGGTTGTCACGGTCCTATTTGCGATGATGGCATTCCAAGTAGCAACAAGTCCACTAGGAGGGGTTTATTCAGAAAACTCAGCCGAAAGTGCGGGTACAATTGTAAAATGGCCTTTCAAGCAGTAATGAGTCCTCTCGAAGGCGAATGGCAGGAGGACTCCATGGCCAAAAAGTATTACATGGTTTGTGCCTCCATAATGGCTTGTAGGTATCTTTACTAGTATAGAGTTTTTATCGCTTGCAATATCGAGTGTTTCCTATTGTCGCTTACTATAATTTTGATTATCATTAGTGATATGTCGTTAACGTGACGGATATGCACAAAATTTACTACGTTAATATTCAGGGTCACTATAATTTTCATGGCGGCAATTTACAATATACCAAGATACGTATTGGCCTCGCATGATAAAATGAATTTGTGATGATGTCACAATCTCACTTGCCACGATAAATTTCCTAAGAGGGGTCAATTTTCTTCACCAATTCACTCTGTTTTCTCTATCTCATGGAAAAACGTATCGAGCAAGAGGGAGGAAGAAAGGAAATCACGAGAGAGAGGCATGTAGCAAATCATCATAGTCATCGCGGTCCTACTGACGATGGTGTTCCATGCAGCGGTAAGTCCATTAGGAGGGGTTTATTCAGAAAAATCGATTGAAAGAGCAGGTACAACATAATATAGTCTTTCAAGTGGCAATGAATTCTCTCGAAGGCGAATGGCAGGAGGAGACTGTGGCCAAAAAGCATTACACAGTGGGTGCTTCCATAATGACTTATAAGTATCCTGATTAGTATAGATTTTTTATCACTTGCAATACTATATGTTTCCTATCATTGCTTATCGTAATTTTGATTCCTAGTAGCGATATGTCGTTAAGCAGTCGATATATACAAAATTTACAACGTTAATTTTCAGGATCGATATAGTTTTCGCGGCGACAACTTGTAGAGTACCAATTTACATATTGACCCCCCATTTAAAAAGAATCTGTGACGGTTGTTGCAATCTTACTTGCTACCATAAATTCCTCGAGAGGGATCGTTCCTTTTCACCAATTCACTGACTCTTCTTTATCACCTTAAAATTGTAACACATTTATTCGCTGAGGCATGGCCATCAACAAGAATTTCTGTCTACGGCGTGTAGTTCAACCAAACAAGAGAGAAGAAAAAAGGAAATCATGGGAGAAAGGCATGGAGCAAACCGTCATGATGGTCACGATATTACTGGTGATGATGGCGTTTCAAGCAATAGTGAGTCTATCAGGAGGAATTTATTTAGAAAACTCGGCCGAAAGAGCGGGTACAACTATAATAAGGCCTTTGAAGCGGCAATGAGTCCTCCCAAAGATGAGTGGCAAGAGGAGTCCGTAGCTAAAAAGTATTATACGGCAAGTGCCTCCATAACAGCTCACAAGTATCCGACTAGCAAAGATTTTTATCACTTGCAATACTATATGTTTCCTATCGTCGCTTATCGTAATTTTGATTCTCATTAGCAATATGTTGTTAACACAGTGGATATGTACAAAATTTACTATGTTAATATTCAGGCTCACTATAATTTTCACGGTAGTGATTTATAGAGTATTGATATACATATTGGCCCTGCATGATAAAATGAATATGTGACAATCATCGTAATCTTACTTGCCACCATAAATTCCCCGAGAGGGGTCGTTCCTCTTCCCTAATTCACTCTCTTCTCTATCACCCAAAAAAACATAATTACACTCCGTGAACGGGAATTCTCGATGGTGGCCATGCCTCAGCGAGTAAAAGTGTCATGTTTTTTGGGGTGATAGAGAAGAGATGGTGAATTGGTGAAGAGAAATGACACCTCTCAGTGAATTTTTGGTTGCAAGTAAGATTGTAACGATCATCATAGATTCATCTTACCATGCGAGGCCAATATTTATATTGGCACCTGGTAAGTTGCCACCCTGAAAATTATAGCAACTCTGAATATTAACGTAGCAAGTTTTGTGCATATCCATCACGTGAATGGCTATTGCTAATGAGAATCCAAATTACGGTAAGCGACAGTATAAAACATATGGTATTGCAAGTGATAGAAAATCTATACGAATCAGAATACTTGTAAGCCATTATGGAGGCACCTACAAATAATGGTTTGAAATGACCAAATCATTTCAAATAAGGGCTTGCAGTGGCCAAATCATGTTAAACAAGGGCCTTGGTTGGCTAGCGACTATTCCGATCATTAGAGAAAAGGTATTTTGATAATATAAAAATATTGTAACCATATATTTTATTTTTCCTTTCCTTTTTTTTTCTTTATTTATTTCCTCTTCCCTCCCCCAGCCATCACAGTGATGGACGCTTGCTTCAGGCGAGGGCAACCCTTGCCAACCCAGGCAAGGGAGAGGTTTGCCCTCACGGGCATCGGGCGAGGGTTGCCTCACCTGAGTCAGGCGACCTCCGCCATGCCCAGCAGAGGGAAATGAGAAAAAGAAGAAGCAAAAAAAAAAAAAAGGAAAGAAAAATAAACACAAAAATGAAAGTAAAAGACCAAAATGTCCTTCGATCTGAGTACTTCAGGTCCTCATTTGAAACATGTTCCACTTTATGCTCTTATTTGAAACAGTCATTTCATGTTCTTATTTGAAATAAGATCCATTTCGGACCCATATTTAAGAAAACGAGAGCATTTCAAGTTTTTATTTGAAATTTTCTTTGACCATTGAAGGAATATATATATATATATATATATATATATATATATATATATATATATATATTATAGGGTCATAAATAGCGTTCATCGAGGAAATATTCTCTACAAGCGGCTTTGATTGCTGGATAATGAAGGGATGGACGGTCACTCAAATGGAAATGTTGACTGAGGTTGCTTTTGGAAAATCTCTGTCCAGCAAATATTAGAATCTAATAGACAATAAAGAGCAAACATCTACTAATTCAAGACCATTGGGAGGGAGAAGTTTGACGATTTACTTAATGTTGTCGGGTTAGATTGTAAGAGGTGGATCAAACAAGGAATCTATGTTGATGAGGGCATACCAACATGGCGATAGCGTGTCCAAGTAAGAGGGAAGATTGATTGTGATTTTTACGGTTTCTCCATTTTGATATGACGACCCTGTAAAGTGTTCAAGTTCTACAGAGTTACAAGGTAGTTTTTGTACTTTTCTATAACTAATCAGAGTGTATGATAAGAAGATTGATAACTTGATACTTTCACTGAATTCGTGTGTCTCTTATATTGATTACATGTACCCTATTGTAGAGTCTAAGAGCATGGGATTGGTCATCTTTTGTAGTGAAAGGAAAAGTGGTAAGGCTCTTAGAGACATTCATCACGGGCATATCTCAAATATAAAACGAAATGACATAATATTGTCGTTGAAGATTTCATGGCTGACCGAGCATCCTAACGAAGGAGTCTCATAATATCATTTGAAATACAGCCTTTATGCTTGTTTGTTTGTGTGTGCGTGTCCATCCAGGTGGTTGATTTGAAACCGTTGCATCTATAATGATCGATATATCAATGAAATCTCCATCCAAACTAAACTTGAAATGACCCAATAAATTGGAACCTGTTGTCAGCGAAAGTTATATATGTTCATTATAAGTACCCTTTTTTCCTCTTCACAGTCTTAAATAGAATTTCTATTTTTACTTTCTAATATGGCTTTCCTTAAAGTACACAAATTATTTATGCTTTGAGAAAACTCAACAGTATAGAGCTTTTCTCCATTGCGTATATAAATTATGATACCCTTCTTCAAAGCTATAAAATGAATTACTATATGATACAGCTCTTGTTTTCCTTCTATGATTGGATGCTCTCATCGATCTTGTTTGGCTTCTCGTGGAGTTGACTTTTCCAAAGGTGCAATGTCAATTACCTTGGGGGTCCGGTGTTGTACGGTATTGCTACTAATGCCCAGCAAATTTCATATTTTGTTTTTCAGTAGTTTTCCTAAATATGGACGACCCTTTAATTTCCAACAACTTTTGCTATAACCGGGCTTTTTTATTCTCATCTCTAGTTTTGTGCATCTCCAATAATGAAATGAGCTGTATGAAAAAGGAATGGAAAAATAGTCAAACCATAGTAAATCTTATTGGACAAACGTGATTTCTCTGCTCCACAAAGCTAGGGATGCTTATCAAGTCGCGGATTGGATGGCGAAAGCCCATCATATTAACTCTCTTTGCCCGAATTGGCTAGCTAAGCCTCCCCACTCTCTTTGGTCTTTGTTATGTTTTGACTTTGAATCCCCGTAGAGTTTAAGTTCTGATCATTAGTGAAAGTTATGCCTTTTGCGACCCAAAAAAAAAAAAAAAAAAAAAAAAAAAAAAAAAAAGCAAAGTACTGCAACCATTGATACAAAAATCATTTATATACTTCGCTAGTTGATAATTGATTGATACACCAATAAAATTGTAGGGTAGAGGATCTCCATTCTCATTGGACAAGTCTTTTTATCTTGTGCTTGAAAGTTGAAACCCATCCCTCAATTCAACTATGAAAGTCCATGTTACATAACAGTCCGAGTGAACATGTTAACTAGAACAATACGATTATTACACATACATGAGAACACTAAAGTTAGTTCATCGAAAGCTCAATAGGCTCCTGAATTGATTGTTTAACAAGAGTATTATGCAATGATTGATAGATTTTCCTTGAAATATTTCTTTCCCTAAATTAAATAATAACAGGGCGGAAAGAAATGCTCCGCCCCTTCTAAAATTAGCCAATTTTCAAAGTGAAAAATTCAAAATCACATTCTATATGGACACTACCGACCACAAATTGTGAAATTGGCAACTCTCCCTTTTCCGTGATAACTCGTTTCTAACTCTAATACTATGTGAAGCAATCTGAACATATTAATTTTCATTCATCAGATCGACAATTCTTTATAAGCTGAATTTTATAAAATATAAAAGAGAACACGAAATTTATCCATTATATAAAGAATAACACAACCTTTAAACCGGATCATGCAGACAAACAAACTCAAGATTTTGGTTTAAAATCAACGCCCATTTACTCACTCCCGAGAAACCACCGTTAAATAGCATACATGTCGATTGATCGAGTACAAGTAATTTTTATCAATCTTCTATTCTGATGGCGACGATTGAAGGTATGCCCTAGTGAGTGAGGTTGGTTTTTAATGGTTTTTTTTTTTTTACCTCCGCAGCGGATGGCAACGATTGAAAGAGGGGATTTGCAACCACAACAAAGAAGTTATATCGACGTTGATGGCTCAAAAGGAGAAGTTGAAGCAAAAGATTTGGCCGATTGAGGCGGCTAGAGAGAATGTGAATGTTGAGGGGAAAAAAATAATGAATCTTGAAGAGAAGATCAATAAGTGCATGTTTATCAATTTGAAAACAGAGGGGAGTCATCTGTTTTTAGAAAGATTGAGGAACTTAGAATTTTTATTTTTTGGTAGTAAAAAATAATGGCAGCATTTTACTTAGTTTTGTTGTAGGCTTTTAGTAATGAAATCTTAATGCTTTTACTAATTAAAGGTCGATTCTTATCGATGGCTTGATTCATCAACCATTCCTCAATATCACATATGACAATATTGAGAAATCAACGCTAAGAACTTAAAGGACTCATTTTTAAGTGTTAAAAAGGAAAGAAATAGTTGTTTGACAATTACTAAATACTTATAATTTCTTTCCTAATATAAAATTGCTATCATGATTGGTAGGTAAAATTTAATTATTATCAATTGTTTTTTCCTACTAAATGAATTAAGTAACCTCCCCTAAGTCAATTTCTAGCTTAATTAAATCTTTTAATTCTAAACTAATTATAATTATCTGACGAGCTTAATTGCTTTAATTTTCAGTGCGAGTGCTACCTGCCGGTTGACAAGTCAAACGTTTGAATGTCACGTGTTCTATAAAAAATAATAAAAAGAAAATGCCACTAATTTGGTACGTGGTTTTCTAGAGAATGTCTTGAATTGATTGTTCAGGATATGTGCTGTCGAGAAAATCTCGGGTAGGAGACCTACACGACGTGGGGACGACCCATTTAATGACGACACGTGGCGCCACGTGTCGTTCGGGTCCCATCGACGTGCGGAAAAACAGTTGACCGAGTCGCCGGAGATCCCTCGGTGTCCTGATCTCTCGGGAGAAAATATTGGGTGGTTCGGGACCTCCACGTCAGCGTGGTCCCGGACCACTCACGCGGCGCCACGTGGAAGTGTGGGCCCCTTGCTGTCTCTCCTCCTCTTCTCTCTCACGTCGTTCCAATTCAAACCAACGGGGCGGATGGGCAAGGCATTCTCTCTCCTCTTTGCTCATTCTCCTCTCTCTCCTCTCTCTTCTCACTCTATCCCCTATTTCCTGACCCGACGACTCTCTCCCAAATAGCACTCGCTCTCCGACGACGACGGCCGCGCTCTCTCCGACGACGGCGACGCTCCCTGCCGACGACGGCCCGTCTCTCTACTCGCCGACCTCTTCCTCCCGACCTCTTTGTTCCCGAATCGCGCTCTCCTGACGCTGGGCTTTCTCCGACGAGGGCCGCGCTCTCTCCGCTATGGTCAAAGCCGTCTCTCCCGAGAAGCCCTAGATCTGCGACGACAATCCCCGCTTCACACGAGGTCCTTGGTCGGAACTGGTGAGTTGGTCCCTCTCGTGTCGATTTGATTCGTGGGGCTTTTCCCGGCCGCCTCTGTTTTGGTCGGTCTAGCGGGTAGTGGAAATGGAGAGGATTTCTAGGCTCTGCTCTTCTTCTTTTTTGCTGGGATCTATCTGTCGGATGAAGGAGAGCTTGTTGTTTTGAAGTTTGAGATATGTTGTAAAGGAGCGATTTTTCCGGCTGCCTCTGTTTTGGTCGTTCTAGTGGGTAGTGGAAATGGAGAGGATTTCTGGGCTCTCATCTTATTTGTCTTACTGTTTGGGGGTAGTCCTGGGATCTATCTGAAGAATGAAGGAGAGCTTGTTGCTTTGATGTTTGAGATTTGTTGTAAAGGAGCGACTTTTCGCGGAGGGTACGTGTTAACTCGTTTGGTATGTGAGAGAATTTGAAGGATAGAAGGAATACGAGGGAAGAGATGTTGATTGGTGTACCAGAGAGCGTGAAAATAGGGAGGTTTTATTGGTACATCATCAGTAATAATCTCAATTTGGGGTGTGGTCTTGTAATATAGATATAGCGTATTTAATAGGCAGACCAATCAGAATACAGGATTACATTTCGCTTGTCGGACTCAAGGAAAGCTTTTCCGCAGTTACAAGCGAATTCATCATAACTACTCAGCAGTCAGCACATATCCTGTCACGTGAATATGTATCTATTTTTAGGGTGAATTGAATCAGCGATGCCCAACTTGTCCTTCTTTTCTCAGTTTTTACATGCAGCATCAAGAGGAAACTTTCTTTATGACGTTTTCTTCATCAGTATTTTGTTCTCTCTGGAGTAGAACATACTTTGATTTGCGATTGCTGTGTGTATATGGTTTTTGTTTTCTTTTGGCAACATTTTCAATTGTTGCCGTGACCTGAAAGGAAATTGGAGGAAGAGGATGAAGCGCTTACTAAATCAATAGTATTCCATGTCAGTTATTTAATTTCACAGCATTTTGCATCACTAACAGCCAAATTTTCTATTAATTAATAATATTACTTAAGAGTCTTTGTGACAAATGTATTCTGGTTGTAACTTCTGCAGAAATAGATCTTAGGTTCACATTGCTGTATTAAGGAGTGCTACAAGACCAGAAGATCTTTGTTTCTGTATGTGTTTGCCTCTCTGTACTTGGGCTAACATTTTAGTCTGACAGTCATGGGTATTGAGTACACTAAGGATTGCAGTTGTGTCTGAAGAATCTATACTGGGTAAATGTGTTGATGCTAAGTGGCAACTGGACAGGTTGAGTTGCGATAAACTGCTTATGATGTTAAATTAACAAATTGATCTTTGTTTTCTTGTGATAGGAAGCAAGATGCATGGCTTTTCTATTCATCTGGTTTAATTATGTTGTGCTGCTGATGGTTCCTGACCCTTTGCTATTGATTAAATAAGGTTTTGTCTTTTCTTCTTGTCAGCTCAAGAAGCTTAGTGACACACAATGCCAGCTGGAGTCACAGTTGAAGTTCATCATAGAGGCCTGGCAACAGGTTTTATTGCTTAATTCAACTTAAATATGATTTATGTGATTTTCAGTTTGGAATGTAAATACAGCTGTTATATAGGTTAATGCCTGATGGAGTGTTTTTGATTTATTATCCTGACCTGCTTTTGTGAAACTAAATTAGGCTCCTTTGATGTTTGCAGATAGTTGAGTGTAGGCGAGTGCTCAAGTGGACATATGCATATGGTTATTATCTACCAGAATATGATCATGCTAAGAAACAATTTTTTGAGTATTTGCAAGGTTTGTTCTGAATAGCACATGAAAATATAGGCGAATGCCTACCCATTTTTATTCTGAATAGCACATGAAAATACTACTATTGGAATTGGTGATTACATTCTTTCGCCAAAAAATGTGCTTTATCGTTTCTGGAGAGAGCATGATATGTACCAATGAGCAGCTTCTTCCTGATAAATTAGTGTATGTAATATTCTTGCGGAATCTTCTTTTTGGCTTCATATATTATGTAAAAAAGTTCTGGCGAAGCTCATGACTCATCCTGAGCATAGCATTCCTATTTCTAATCCTGCTCTTTGTTGTCAAGCTTTCAAAGTTTACTTTATGGAATAATATTGACTCTGCAGTTTATTGTTAACTTAAAAACTGATTCGAGCCAAAAGCATTCTCACTAGTTCTTTTGACTAGATTTTTATGCTAAAAAGATTGTTGATTCGAAAGTCAAACCTAGACAGTGGACTTACCAAGAATATGATCTTCTAGTGCATATGGCATTGGTTGGTTGTTATAAGGCTGTTGGACCGTTACTTGTTTATTTATTTAAGTTCATAGAGTATTAGTGGGAAACAATAATTCTTGGAGCTGTTTTTCCATCACAAACACATCTCTCCTTTTATTAAAAGATCGGTGGCCCTCTCTACTTCAGCTGCAATGTAGTTTACATAGACACTTTTCTTAATAGCCTCTGTTGTGACTTCCAGAAGTAGCACCCATGTGTGCACATAGACATGCGTTTTGACTTTCTTACATCTGTTTTTGTTGCTACAGTGTGACCAGAAACTACTTTTGCCAACCTCGTGAGAGCATTGGAGAATGGGCTATTAGATGTGGATTCCCATCGTGGTTGCAGCAGGGCAGCGAGCTCTAAGAATGGAGGGAGCAGCAAGGCAAGTAGAGGTGGTGGAAGGGGAAAAGGAACTACCAGCACTCGAGCTGGTTCCAGCCGAACCGACGTATGTTAATGTTAAATCTGCAACCACTTGCCAGATGTGCCAGCATTGCAAATGAGGGCACTGACGGGAAAATTTACAAAGAAGGATGGTTTTCTCCAGAAACACGACTTTCATGGACAAGGAACCAGTTCAAGCGCATGGGCAGTGTCCTATAAAAGGATTATTGGTATGAATCGTTCAAGTTCCCAGTGACATATCAATTATTAGGAGGCTTAACTGTTGGTGTGGTGTGCTGACTGATTCAAGCACGAGCAGCAGCAGCTTTCGGCCTGTGTTTACTCTTGTTGTGTGTTGATGGTGGCGGCCTATAATGCCGGCCCATGTATATAGGCTGTAGAGTTTCATTGTCGGTACCGTACTAATTTGGCACAGAAAAAGAAATAGTGACTGTCACCAATCATTTAATATTTCATCTATTTGCTGCTGGAAGAGGCAAATGTACTCCGTTTGTCTTATATTTTGCATATTACTTTGTCTATTGGAGCTCATCTGATGCTTATTTTGAAAGGAATTACTTCGGAGTTTGTATTCTGTTGGATGCGTGGGGGCGCTCTAACTCAGATGGTTCGAAAAACCGAAAGGATGATTCTGCTTGTGTATGTGCTTCAAACAGAGAATTTTTCTGAAGTATAATTGCAGTTCTCATATGAACGTGCACAATCAACACGAACACATGGGTTCAGTCATTTATACATGAAAAAGCAATGTACGTTTAATGGGAACATGACACGTTTGTGGACAACAGCAATAGCTACTCTGAAGCTTGGATGGGTCTCTTATGAGCTTTATTTGAATGTCGCGAAGCATAAAGAGCTATATATCTTAATTTTAATAGATTCCTGGTATTGATGGATGAGCTCAATTTGTTTAGTTTATTTGCAATATTCAAGTTACATTTTGAAATTTTGATTTATATGAGTAAATATCTAATGCTTCGTTTGGTCAAAAGGTGAATTATGATCTATGGAGGGGCTCAAGAGGTGAATTCACTTCATGAAATTGACAGATGTGGCTGAGTTTTACAATATATCCTATGTTCTGTATTCAAACTTGCGGCGATTTCACTTGATATGAGCTAGAAGATCTAGTATCCTATGATGTGAGATTCGCAAGTTAATATGCGACTTTACGATGACATTGCTTTGCATTTAACACCAAAAACCATATGCTCACGGAGATTGTCAGGTTGCAATATGGGCCTTCAAATTCCTTAAGTTGATTAGGATAGGCATTGCAAACCAACTCTGATTAGTAGTTTCAATTGATTTTCCCTTTAATTACGGAAAATAAAAACATAAAAAGAGAATTCGAATGCCAAGCGACATAGGAATCTGACTATTTAGACCCCATGTATTCAAAATTTTCACAGCATTTATGTCACTGCAGTAGCAAACCAATGCAATGATTTTGTATAATGCCTCCTTCCCAATACCCTTTTGATGAGACTTCGATTTTGTTTCTTCTCGATTCATCTGGATCAGATTAAGAAGCCATGGGTGGAACGTCTTTTAGCCTATGAGGGAAGAATGCCTCCTTCCCAATGCCTGTTGAGCATCGCTCTCGAGTACTGGTGTGAAGCCATTTTCCAGTCCATGCTTGTTTTCATCATGGCCTTGAATTCATCATAACTGATCCGACCATCCTGAAATACATCCACCACAGAATGAGGACTCTATTTCGTATATGAACAAGATTACACAGATTCCAAATTGCAGGTTGTTCTGGTTATGTATTACCTTATCTAGATTAGCATTGAAAATGATGTCTTCAATAAATTTTTCGTTGTTCGAACCAAGATTGTCATCTATCAAAGCGTCTTTCAACTCATCGAATTCAATATATCCGCTTCGTTTCTTGTCAAAGAATTCAAAAGCTCAAGTAAGGTGGTCATCGCTACCAATCCTTCTCAAGTGGACTGACATAGTCACAAACTCCTGACAGTTCAGCATTCCACTTCCATCTTCATCAGCCTGTTCTCATATAAGATGGGAGTTCTATTTTTAGATGCTAATACAAGAAATTGTGACTCATCAAATTATCAGAAATCCACTTGATTTTGCAAGAAGTTCTATCAATTATGTGAAATGGTGATACAACCTCATGATCAAATCTTTGACTAACTGATGAAAAACATAGTTCCGTATTATGTAATCCGTCCTTAATCTTCCAAATGCCTTGCAATTTAAGCAAAATCATGCACTTCACAGCATACAATGCGTCGACATGGAAGAAGAAAACATAAACCATGTCAAAAACAAAATGTGCTAAGCTGTTGAATAGGTGATCTTACTGCATCCATCAGCATCTGCACATCAGGATCAGCAACTTGCTGTCCATATTTGTGCAGGCCATGTTTCAACTCTTCAAATGTCAGATCTCCATTTTTATCGGTGTCCATCACGTGGAACATCTCTTTGATATGATCCACTTGCTCATCAGCCAAATTGTCTGCTACTACCTACATTAACAATGAGGGAAACACGATTCGAGTTTAACTTTGCACTAAGAATGGCACTGAAATCCAACAAGGCAATATTCAAGGACTCACTCTGAGAACTTTCTTCTTGAACTTATTCATCAAAGAGAATTGCTTTATCCTTGTCTGGACATCTTGTCCTAGTGAAACATTGGGAGCCCTGTCCACATGCTGTATCCACTTATGCTCTGCACAAGTCAATTAAAAATACAACCTTAAAACTATTTGTCACAAGGACCACTTTACGAGCACCTTCTGGCGTGGGTTCAAATATCTTTGCTTGAAGATCTGTAGGCAAATTAGCATATATTGGTCATATAATAGTTCGGCAATTTTGGAGCCAAAACCCCTTACATATGCTTCAAAAGCTCTTCCGATGCTTCAATTTCCTCTTGACTAATAAGAAAAATCAAAATATCGCCACATGGTTGCTGCACATGTATTCGAAGAGCAGTAACAATAGCTGCATCCAAGTAATCTGCTTCAGGTGCACTGGTGTGAAGAATTTCAACTGGATACCGCCTTCCCGGATATCTAAATATCAGGGTGGAGTGAAAAAAATCACTGAACTTGTCCAGATCTAGTTTGGCACTTGAAATAAGCAACTTCATATCAGGCCTAGAGCAAGCAATATCCTATAAGGCGACAACCATAGAAGTCAGAAACTAATAAAAGGTAACTTAGACATCAGGCCTCAAGCCAGGTTGAATTCTTAGAAAGCTAATTTAGCAGCAAGCTAGAGATTAGGACTCCTTCTGCCTAACTCAAGTAATGCCACAAAAAATTACCATTCACAATCGTGAACTCATTTCTAATGTGTTTGCTTTATCTAAAAAAGAAATTGGGATGTGTTATTGCACATCACATGTAAATATAGACTTCCCTCAACTTTGCATCTCAAAAGTTAACATTGAAAGCTGGATATTTTTGAATTGGCTTTTTCAGCTTGCTATTCCTATTCATTTTGAGCATTCAATGGTCTTATGAAAACCAATGACCTTTAAACCCATTCAGAAGAGTCTACACCATGGAAAATGTCACAACCTAAAAAGAAATAAGGAGCGGCCATCATCCAAGCAAGGAGATAGTATGGGAATAATCAATAATAAGGAGTCATATATACCGCATCACTTTGTTCAAGAAGACTTGGAGGGCCTCCCTTAGAAGGCTTCCAAACCAATTCCACCAGTTCAGGCACTTCAGCAGACCAAAGTGGTGTCTCATGGAAAACTTTATCAACATTTCCTTGCGACAATTTGTTTGTAGTTTTGGAGTGCCTCACTTTTCTAACAATATCTAGAAGGATGGCTACCTACACAAGTTGTAGGCAATCAGGTCACATTATGCATCCTTCCATGTAAAGAAAAAATACCCTTATGTCATTTAAGCAGGCTTTAATGCAGTTACCATAAAGGAAGAGTTGCAATTTGTAATCAAGAGCGATGAGCTGTTTAGTGATGCAAGAGCAGAGGATCTTAAGTCAAAAACACTAACCCTTTCCAGTACATCAAAAGCTTTCTTCCTTAGCACAGCATCCAATGTGTACATGATGACGTTCTCAATCCCCTATATTTTGCACTTTGATGATAAGAAGAATATACAAATTAAATGGCATAAAATCAACATCTTTCACTATAATACCTGCAAGGCAGCAAAATGGCTAGGAACAAATTATGTGAAATCTAGAGTTTCACTCTCACTCTCTGTGAGATATCTCCTGTGAAATCTAGAGTTTGAGATATCTCCTTCTGTGGTGCAAAGCAAGAAGTCAATGGCATGTTTCTTTAATCTCCAAGGTAGAGTAGCTGAATAGAACATGCCTTAGCATGCCAATTGCTTGCCACCTTCTGGTTTGACTATCCCAAATTTTATTCTTTACAGCAGTTAAATCCTCCTCAGCATTATGAGCAACAGTTGGTTTGACTACCATCAGTTGTGGTGCTGGTCATCATGTCAATAGCAGACCCTGTTATCAAGCCAATGTAAGATAAACAGCAACATCTCAAGAAGTGTGAAAGTTCAATCACAAGGGGGCAGCTAAACCAGAATCTTAAAATCGAAACAAGGTAAGATCAGCGAAACCAGAATCTTGTGAACCCTTCAAGTTATGAGCAATGCGATCAGCCATGTAAAGTAATCCTTCGTGTTGCGCAAGGCGGCAGCTAAATTGGGGAGTGAGACTGGAGGAGCTTTTGGTCGGAGGTGGCAAAGGTAAAGGCAGCAGCGTGGTTAATTGGATGAAAAGAGAGAAAATATTCTGATTGATCTGCCTATTAAATACGCTATATCTATATTACAAGACCACACCCCAAATTGAGATTATTACTGATGATGTACCAATAAAACCTCCCTATTTTCACGCTCTCTGGTACACCAATCAACATCTCTTCCCTCGTATTCCTTCTATCCTTCAAATTCTCTCACATACCAAACGAGTTAACGCGTACCCTCCGCGAAAAGTCGCTCCTTTACAACAAATCTCAAACATCAAAGCAACAAGCTCTCCTTCATTCTTCAGATAGATCCCAGGACTACCCCCAAACAGTAAGACAAATAAGATGAGAGCCCAGAAATCTCTCCATTTCCACTACCCACTAGAACGACCAAAACAGAGGCAGCCGGAAAAATCGCTCCTTTACAACATATCTCAAACTTCAAAACAACAAGCTCTCCTTCATCCGACAGATAGATCCCAGCAAAAAGAAGAAGAGCAGAGCCCAGAAATCCTCTCCATTTCCACTACCCGCTAGACCGACCAAAACAGAGGCGGCCGGGAAAAGCCCCACGAATCAAATCGACACGAGAGGGACCAACTCACCAGTTCCGACCAAGGACCTCGTGTGAAGCGGGGATTGTCGTCGCAGATCTAGGGCTTCTCGGGAGAGACGGCTTTGACCATAGAGGAGAGAGCGCGGCCCTCGTCGGAGAAAGCCCAGCGTCAGGAGAGCGCGATTCGGGAACAAAGAGGTCGGGAGGAAGAGGTCGGCGAGTAGAGAGATGGGCCGTCATCGGCAGGGAGCGTCGCCGTCGTCGGAGAGAGCGCGGCCGTCGTCGTCGGAGAGCGAGTGCTATTTGGGAGAGAGTCGTCGGGTCAGGAAAGAGGGGATAGAGTGAGAAGAGAGAGGAGAGAGAGGAGAATGAGCAAAGAGGAGAGAGAATGCCCGCGCGTTGGTTTGAATTGGAACGACGTGGGAGAGAAGAGGAGGAGAGACAGCAAGGGGCCCACACTTCCACGTGGCGCCGCGTGAGTGGTCCGGACCACGCTGACGTGGAGGTCCCGAACCACCCAATATTTTCTCGATCTCTCGGTATCGTTTCTAACATCAAGTGGGTCGGTTTCTTCTCTGCCTTTCGCACGCTCAGGCTGCGAGCGTAAGGAAGCGACCGGGACGCAGTGAGAGAAAAGAGAGAGAGATCGAGGGTGAATTTCTTTCCATTCGCCGGTGGTTCTCCTGAATCACCCTCGACCATCTGAAGAAGCCAACTCGCCCGTCGTCGTTCGTCCCAGCAAGCTCTCGAACTAGGTAGGCCTGAAGAACGCCCTGCTTCTTTCTAGCATAAAATTCATGTTTTGGGCGAATCGTGTGATGCTGAAGCCGATTTGTAGCGTATAATGATGATTTCGAGTGTGACATATCCTTGCCAAGTTCGAGAATTGCTCTGAAAACTAGCCTAGAATTCATGTTTTAGGTCGCATGTCACATGTTCGATAAAATGCCTAAGTGAGATTCCGAGATGGATTTTGTGCGATTCGCTGTGTGATATTGTTTTGATCCGATTTTGGTTTATGCTCACTTCGTTGATTGACTGAATCCAAGGTAATGCTTTGTTTTCCTTCGTTTTTATGGCATATACACGTTACCAGGTCGGCCATGGACGAACACCTCCTTGTCGGAAAATCTGTTCTCACGCCGGTGAAGCCTGCGGTTAGTGGTCGCCATAGTTGGTCAATTCCTCTTCATTTGATATAAATTTGAGTGATTTATATGCTAGTTTTATTAGGTTTCTGTCATACATGTCTTTATAGTCGCGAAAATCCCTTGGCCAGAGCTAGTCCGGCGGCGTTAGTAATCACCAGCCAATTAGTTTTCGGCGCCGGTCGGTGTGGACGACCGGTGAAGGGTGGTGGGCCTGAACTCGAGGCAAGAGATGTCGTCGGAGGCGGAAGGTGGTTCGGGTCAGTTACAGAGAAGTGGGCAAGAGCAAGATGCAGAAAAAAAATAGAAAAAAAAAGCAAGAAATTTTAAAAAATAAAAATAAAAGATAAAGAATAAAAATTCGGTTATAATAGAAAAGGGGTCAAACCCAGCCAATGGGTCGGATCTAGTTGGCCTGGTTAGAGACCGCGGGCTAGTGGTTGGGCCGTGTATAATAAAAAAAGAGATAAATTGGAGGCCGCAGACTTAGAGGCGAATGGGCCCATTTGATATGTTTGGGCCAGTCACTAGGGCCAGCCTGAATTCAAACTCTACCAGACCATTAGGGTCTGGGTCAGACACATATCCGGGCCGGGTTCTCTGACCCGGCCCAGAGTCCTTTTCCTCAGATTAAAAAATATTTAAAAAATAATAAAAATTAAAAAATCGGAAAAATTAAAACTCGTAAAAAAATTAGAAAAATTCGTGAAATCCATAAATTTTTTTAGAAAATTCAAAAAAATTCAAAAAAATTCAAAATTTTTGGGAAAAGCTTAAAAATTAGTTTGAGCAGTTTTCTCTTAGAATTTGTGAAAATCCTTTAATAAAAAATTGAAACCTAATTGAATAATCTTTTAGGGCTTTACCATAGGATTTTTTGGATGCCATTTTCTTTTTAGAGATATGCTAGGTTGCTATTTGCATTTGTTATTACGATTATACTTGATTGCATATTTCTCATATATTAATTGTTCTTTTCATTTTTAGAATGATCAAGATGGACCTTAAAATCTTCGATAAGCTACCCTGACACTTTGATTAGCACCTATCAAATTTAGGTATCGAAAGGGCAATGGTTGCATAATTAGTGTAATTAAGTCCCCAGGTCTGAAATCTCCAGTTGTGCATGTATCAAGATGACACTCTCGCATCTTAATTAATGTTTCTAGCCAACCCTCAACAACGCCTAGTTGTGACTTCTTTTGAACACATAGATTAAGAAGATCAACGTCATGTGAGGTGTCGGTTTGAGAGAACCTACATTCATGATCGATGGGCCAAGAGTGGATCACTAACTAGATGATGTGTTCGAGCCGCATGTTGTGGGAATGCCCACTTATACTGTTTTATGAACAAATATCTTTGAACCTATCTCTTCCTGAGGATAGATCGCAATAGTTTGATGACTTTGCTGGGGGCTCAAGGACTTAGGCCTAATCAAACTTAATTGTTTATTAACTAATGTGATTTCATGGCGACACATTCACGAAGGTGAGGTAAGTCTACTACCATTGTGTTAAATGTTTGTGTAGGTTGGGAATTATAAGGGGTGGATTGTTTATTGACATGTTTGTTTAACAATTGGTTTAAAGAATGAATGTTTATATGAATAAAATTGAAGCATCGTTTGGGTATCAATTGTTGTACTTGCCTTTACATATGCCTTAGCACTACATATTTGCACACATAGCTTGCGCCTAAACCTAGCTACACCATGAAACACTTAGGAGGTGTCGAGGATTTAATGGACATTATGTAGTTCGCGCCAATGGGACAATCATTCTTGATTCTGCACATTTTCTCGAAAGAAACAAGTCTGACCCACTTGCAGTTTGCGATATTGGTGAAAGGCTTACTATTAGGTTGAAATGGAAACCTTGAGCCTATAGTACCCTACCCATTAGGTGTCAAAACCTTGCAAGTACATCCACACGTCTACGTGATTTAAAAAAAAAAAAAATCTTGTGACCCATTGTAAGTATGATTTTTCTCTTTACCTGTTTACTTTGAATTGAAATTTCATTTTCGCAAAATCTATGGAAATCAATTCAACGCCCAATATGATTTAGGCCAATATTGAGAAAATTCCTACAAGTGGCATAGGCCAATATTTCTTGTCTAGCCTCGTAGAACAAGTGGATTGTCGGAACTTTGAATTATGGGTCATAAATCATTTTTGTCAATTAATTTTTCAAAGTTAACCTTATATTTTGAGATGTTGAATTGAAATTACATTGTGTGCATGATTTTTTCAAAATTGAAGAGTTTCCAAAAGTAGATTCTTGTCTTAATGAATAAACTTTTCCAAATTAAAGGCACAACTTTGTGGAAAAATTTATCAAAATTAGATGATTGGAACGAAGTCAGTTTGTAAAATCTGAAGGGCGTTTGATTGATAAACCATGGAAGGATCTCTCAATGGTGTTCTTTCTTACAAATGAACACTTAGCCCTTGTAAGTGGGGATTTTGGGCCAAAGTATCATTGCCTCACTTTTATTATAAGAGATGGTCTCATCGAGAGATATCTTCTCATTTGCATAGGTAACAATGTCTTTCCTTTGCAACTCATACGTGATGCCCAATTTTTAGAAATCCCTCTACTTGACCATGCAATGAAGCAAACAATTCTTTGAAGCCAATTCAAAAAAATTTGACTCTTATTCAGTTGTCAATCCTTTGTAGCAAACTTTAAGGATGTTATTTCCCAAAGAACGATCATGCATATCCCATTAATAAGCCGTTCGAATATTGGAAGAAAAGCCATAATGTTATTCTAGTAGATGACCAAGAACACATTTTGAATATCACATCATTTGTTTTATTATTCAAATGTGATGATTGTCTTCCTTTTCTTATCATTTCACATTCTACCTTACTTTATTCATGAAATTTGTAGGCTTTTTTTTTTTTTGGTTGGGTGCCAGTTATTGATGTTGCAGTTTATAATGGAAGTGAAGATGCTCGTAGACATAATAGGAACATGCAATTCTCTGAGGAAGGGGCTTTCATAGTGTTTCAAGTGCTTATATGTCCTCCAGAGGCCGTTGTCGAGGATATAAATATTTTGCCACAAATAGAATGGGAAGTAGTGGTTGTTGATGAATGCCAACAACTTAGAACTTTATCCTTTATGAAGAATTTGAGAAGCTATTGACAAAAATGAGGCTATTTCTCATTAATGGCAAGGCAAAGGAAAAATGAGGAAGAAATTTTTGATACGGTGTGTGAGACTTTTGATGATGGAGGAGAAGTACTTGTGCTAAGAATCAAATTAACAAATGGAATCTTTTGATGAAGAGGGTGAAATATTACCTTGTTTGACATACTATCAACTATTGATCATGAGAGCAAGCCTGTTTCGTTTTCTATTTTGCCGCTCCTATGGTTGGTCAATGATATTTTCATTGACTAGCAAACTCAAGTACACTTATGAGGATGGTAGATGATGGGCTTCAACACATATGTAACGGGGTGATTATATCGAAGTATGAATTGTCCAAGATCTATGTCCTTCCTGTTGACACCTAATTTATTTTTTTTTATTTTTTGTTTAAAAAAATTAAAATACATAATTAAAAAAAAGGGGGCGAGAGAGGCCAATCGGGCCGAATCCGACCTTGGCCCGGCCCGCCTCTCCTTCCCTTCCCCATGTGGGCCTAACCCTTTTCCCATTCAGCCCGGCCCATCCCAACTTGCCTCTTCCGGCCCATCCCAACTTGCCTCTTCCGGCCATCCTCGCGCACAAACCTACAGCAAAAAAAAAAAAAAAAAAAAAAAAGAGAGAGAGCAAGAGTAGAGGTCGGAGGGTAGAGCAGAGCGGGGCGGGAAGTAGACAGCACCTTAGAAGAGGAGGAAAAACGGAATCGGAGGGAAGGAGAGAGGTCCGGGGGGGAGAGAGGCGAACAGGGCACCGCACAAGGAGATCGGGAGCAGACCAAGGGAAAGAGAGGTCCGGGGGAGAAATTTGAAGGAATGAGGGCAAGACCACCGCCGCCGCCGTCGACGTGTCGCCCAACCACAACCATTTCCACTTTGGAACCCAGCCCTAATCTGGAATTTCTTGGAGCCTTGATCGGGGACGGGTCAACGGATCTCTCTCACATGGAAATGGCGGTCTTATTAGACACCCCCACCTCTTTCAACGTCGCCATAGAGAAACCGTCCATATGATGATGGGTTCAGTTAATGGTTCTGATCAGGCCTCAACGTCATCTCACGTGACAAGGATCACTCATCTTAAAGTCTTGGCGTCAACAGGATGCCAAATCATGGATATTTATTTTGGGGTGGTGTTGGCCCTAATGAACACTATCATCCATTTCCTCGAGGGATGAACAACATCCAACCTATTGAACTTGAAACACTAGGTGCATTCTTGGGGGAGCCCATTCTCAATAATAAAGCTATTGCTGGGAGTTTGTTTCCAAACTAATGTCATCAGTATGGTGGGTCGTGAAGAAGCTCTGTTATTGAGAATGGGCTCCCCCAAGAATGCACTTGGTGCTTCAAGCTCAGCAGGTTAGATGTTGATCATCCCTCAAAAAATGGATGATAGTGTTCATTGGGGCCAACACCACCCTGAAATGAATATCCATAATTTGGTCTCCTGTTGATGCCAAGAAAATGAGTGATCCTTGTCACATGAGATGACGTTGAGGCCTAACCAGAACCATTAACTGAACCCATCATCATATGGGTGGTTTCTCTATGGCGACGTTGAAAGAGGTGGGGTGTCTAATAGGAGTGCCATTTCCATGTGAGAGAAATTTGTTGACCCATCCCTAATTAAGGCTCTAGCAAATTCCAGATTATGGCTAAGTTCCAGCGAAAATGGTGGTAGTCAGGCGACGCATCGGCGGTAGTAGCGGCAGTGGCCGCGGCGATCTTGCGCTCCTTCCTTTAGATCTCTCCCCCAGACCTCTCTTTCCCTCAGTCTACTCTTGCTCTCCTTGTGCGGTGCCCTATTCACCTCTCCCCCTAGACCTCTCTCCTTCCCTCCAGTTCCCTTTTTCCTCCTCCTTCTGTGGTGCTGTCTGCTTCCTGCCTTACTCTGCTCTACCCTCTGATCATTGCTCTTGCTCTGTCTTTTTTTTTTTTTTTTTTTTTTGCTGCAGGTTTGCGCGCGAGGATGGTTGGAGGAGGCACGTTAGGATGGGTTGAGCCGAATGGGAAAAGGGTCGGGCCCACGTGGGGAAGGGAAGGAGAGGCGGGCCGAGCCAAGGTAGGATTTGGCCCGACCCGCCCTCTCTCACCTTTTTTTTTAATTATGTATTTTAAAATAAATAAATAAATAAATTAGGTGTCAACACTTCCCAAGAAGAGAGGGTGGGTATAGGTTGATAGTCCAAAGAAATCAGTTCACCAAACTATCTTGCTTGCTATTCGCAGTCGTCATTTTGCAAAGAAATCATCACAAGCATCTTATGTATCCATGCAACGTCATTTGCAAAACCCTAAAGCTTTCGGGTTTAGATGCCTATCGATACATTTGCAGTGAAAGCTGTTCACTTGTCCTACTTTATTTTTTTTATCCATTCCCTACCATATCTTAGGTGGTATGGTGTTAAACTTTCTCATGAAGATCTAGTGGATCATGTCCCATTGATCACTAAAGCTATCAAAAGAGATAAAGACTCGATGAAATTCTGTGTGTCTGGTCACTTTTCTTGACCAACATTAGGCAAATAAACTTTCATGTAAGGACAATCCACCTGCACATCTATGTGATTAAAAAAAAAAAAAAATCTCGCCACCTACTGTAAGTGTGATTTGTCCCTCCACCTGTTTACTTTGAATTAAAATTTCATTTTCGCAAAATATATGGAAATCAATTGAGCGCCCATATTACAGCTATACTCGCTCTTTCAACTGAGTAAGGCCAAGGGTGATGAAGAAGAAGAAGAGGTTTGACGATATTTAGATACATTGAAATTCGGTTGGAGTAGGGATGGGCAACGGATTTGGAACTTGTTTTTTTCCAAAAATAAAAAGGATTTAGTTTTCACATTCTAGATTACCTTAGCGCATGTATTATTAGTTTCTAAAATTTTATTAGTTTCTGGGAATTTATTTTTCCGAGGCATAATATAATAACAAAATCAAAAATAAAAAAATTATTAAAATATATGAAGGGTGAAAACGCGTAGGTGCACAAGCTAAAGAAGACCAAAAAGAGGGCATGGCCAGAGGGATGAATCGGCAGGTAAAAAGTGAGCATAGCAGTATGAAATGAACGATCCACGGATGAAACTTTTAGACAGTAGCAATAGCAACGATTGAGCGATGACGTGTGGTCCTCCTTCCAGGCGAGAAAGATCAAGACCTATGTGTTGAAATGGCTGGGTGGCGATGGGGGTGGGGTGGTCGTTCTGGTGGCAGCGGCGGTGGGGGTAGGGGTGGTAGTTCAGGTGGCAACTGGGGTAAATTTGTACTTTGTAGGTTGCTCCTGTGAAAATTATAGCGACCTAGAATATTAAAGTAGTAAATTTGTGCATATCCACCGCGATAACTACAAATCATTAATGAGAATCAAAATTATGGGAAGTGACGATAAAAAAACATATGGCATTGCAAGAGATAAAAATTCTATACTAGTCAAGGCCCATAACAAGAAAATTCTTACAAGTGGCAAAGCCCATTATTTCTTGTCTGTCCTGATAGAGGAAAACTAGGAAGAAATTTTCGATACAATGTGTGCAATTTGAAATGATGGGAGAGAAGTACCTACACTATGAATCAAATCAACAAATGGAATCTTTCGACGATGACGGTAAAATATTACCTCCTGTGATAGTTTATCATTTTATTTCTTGTTTAACCCCATAGAGGAGAACATGGAAGAAATTGTTTATACAATGTATGTGATTTGTGATGATGGGGGAGAAATTAGATCTTCGAACAAAGAGGGTGAAATATTACCTCCTTTGACAAACTGTCATTTTATTTTCTTGTTTGACCCCATAAAGGAAAATGTGGATGAAATTTTTGATACGATGGGTGCGAATTGTGATGATGGGGGGGGGGGGAATACTTGCGCTAAGAATCAAATAAACAAATGGAATCTTCCAACAAAAAGGGTGAAATATTGCCTTACGTAACAAATTATCATGTTTTTCTTGTCTCATCCCGCAAAGGAAAATGAGGAAGAAATTTTGGATACGATGTTTTCACTTGGATGCCATGAGGCAGGGCTTGGAAAGTTTTCGTGTAGGAAGGAGGGATCCGCAAATCCTCTAGGCGAGTGCGTAGGGCTTTGAACCCAAATACATTATCCACAATGGAAATGTAATCCTATTCCTAATACATTGACCCAAAACATCGTATCTAAATTATAAGAAAACCCATGGCTTCCATAACTCAGAATATTTGTTATTGTATGAGAAACGCTTCAATCCATATTAAAATGAAACGAGTTTTTTCTTATCACTTTGAATGAAAATGAAAAAAAAAAAAAACAATATTTGAATTTCAACTCTCAAAAGCATTTCAACGCTTATTACACCCTTCCATGTCTTTAGGTGCCTAGGTATCTATGTAAGCATTTCCTCATTTGAACCTTGCCTTTCACTTTAAGGAGTTGGATCCTCCAAAACCACAAGAATCCTTCGTTAGAATGGGATTTCAACTCAGCAACTTTTGAGATTTTGAGAAGAGTTGCTCTTTGGAGAGCACGGCACTATGAAAGTTGTAAGTTGTGTTCCAAGGAAGTTATTGTCTGTCGTTGGCCACCTCTAGAATCTTCTATCGTTGCTTATTGTAGTCAAATGCTAAGTGCTACATGGTGAACTGAGTCACATGGAAGCCACCTCTAGAACTATGCACTACTGTCTTGCATAGTCGAGGGCTAAGTGCTGGACGATAGCGTGACTTCGTGGGAGCCACCTCTAGAATATTGTACTGTTGCATTATGTGGAAAAGGACTAAGTGCTACACGACAAAGGAACTTCGTGTGAGTCACCTCTAGAACCTTGAGTTGTTGAGCTGTTGCTTATTGTGGTCAAGAACTAAGTGCTACACGACAGCGTGACTTTGTGGGAGCCACCTCTAGGACCTTGTACTGTTGTTGATTGTGGTCAGGGACTAAGTCCCACACGATAACAAGACTTCGTAGGGGTCACCTCTAGAACCTTGAGTTTGAGTATGGAGTTGGAATATTGAGTTTGGATATTCAGAGTCGAGTGTGGATTGAACCACCGATGTGAGTTATCCGCGCCTGATTATGGCACGAAATTGTATGGCACGGAATGGGACGTGTCATAACGATTTGGCCCTATAATCGGGATCTCTGTGAATTGTTTGATGAATGATATGATGCGTTCCAATTATTGAATGCATTTTCTATATGCATGTGTTCTATGAGATGCACTAATGTGCAGGGAGGTGCTGAGGCAAGGTAAGTCATCTATGATGTGTGCTTGGGCCGCCTCTAAGTGAATTTGCGCCCTAGTCGAGGCTTAGGGTTTAACTCGCTGAGATTTATTCTCACCCCGTCGTGGGCTAATCTTTTTCAAGGCCGTGGCATGAAGATCTGTTGAGTGCGGATTTGATGGGCGCGAGATGCGACATCTCGTGGCGGGCCCTATTGCTAGTGGAGTTAGGTTGACTAGGGGTTTATTTTGAGACTGACTTATGTTTATAAACTTGTAGGTTTAACCGGGCATGTTTATAAAGTGTGGTTTTGTGAAAATTTATTGTCCTACTTTTCTATCCCAAGTTGGTTGTTGTCAAGGGATTTGTTATTTCGCTTCTGCTTGTGCATGAATCGATTGAGTCGGCGACGCATCCTGGGAGCGTCACAATTTAATCGACCACCGAGGGATGTGCACGCACTCAGGGTTCGGGCGTGACAGGTTATACAATTGGAAGTGTGCAACGGAAGCTCGATACTTTCATTAGAGGAGATCATTAAGAGGAAGCCCAAGTCTAAGCCCGTCAACATATTCAATTTGACCCACCTTTACTCAAAAGATAAAAAAAACAATGAGTTATTGACCAATTAAGATATGTTAACTGTTCAACACCACATCAATTCTCTGATGTGGAACTTCCCTAACACAACTCATCCACACATGCATACTAAAAATCTACATCTTGTGTGTAAGCTTAGTTTAGGTATCCTTTTGGCTCAACTTCATCCCTACAGGCTTGTGTTGCTACACTACAATGCCTACTACAGTGCCCACCTACCCAAAAACCGTAATCATCGACTTTGATACCATTTATTAGGAGTGCAGCAGAAGCCTAATACCTTAATTTGGAAAATTGCTAAGGGGGAGCCCAAGTCCAAGTTTGTCAGTATATCTACTTAGACCCACCTTCACTCGAAAGCTTTAGTTAATGAGTTATGGGCTAACTAATATATAGCAACTGCTCAATACCATATCAATTCCCCAATGTAGAGCTTTTTTAACACAACTTACTCACACATGCATCCTAACGTGACGGCTGATTTTAAGAAATCCTTTCTCTGAAGCCAAGTCAAAAAAATTTGAGTCCTATATAGCAATCAGTCCTTTAAAGCATACTTTCAAGATGTTATTTCCCAGAGAACAATCGTGCAAATCCCGTTAATAAGCTATTCAAATGTTCGAAGAGGAGTCATAATGTTATTTTAGTAGATGACCAGCAACAAATTTCGAAAATCACATAATTTGTTTTATCCTTCGAATGTGGTGGCTGTCTTCATTTTCTTATCATTTCACCTTCTACTTTAGTTTATTCATGGGATTCGGAGTTTTTTTTTTTTTTTTTTTTTTTTTAGTACCAACTATTGATGTTGCGGTTTATAATGGAAGCGAAGATGCTCGTAGACATAGTAAGAACCTGCAATTCTACGAGGAAGGGACTTCCATAGCATTTCGAGTGCTTAGATCCCCTTTAGAGGCCATTGTCGAGGCTATAGATATTCTGACACAAATATAATAGGAAGTAGTGGGCGTTGATAAATAACAACCTAGCACTTTCTCATTTTCTAAAGAATTTAAGAAGCTAAAGACTCGAATGAGGCTTCTCTCCAATAATGGTAAACCAGAGAAAAATGATGATGAAATTTTCAGTACGATGTGTGTCATTTGTGATGATAGGGGAGAAGTACTTACATTAAAAATAAAATCAACAAATGGAATGTTGACGAAGAGGGTGAAATATTACCTTGTAAGATAAACTTTTTTTATTGATCGTGAGAGCAAGCCTATTTCTTTTTCTATTTTGCCGCCCTCATGGTCAGGCAATGATATTTTAGTTTACTTCCAAACTCAATTACACTTATGTGGGATGGTAAATGATGGACTTCAACATAAATGTAAGGAGGTGACTAAATGGAAATATGAATTGTTCTATGCACATCTCGAGACCAATGTCTGTTTCAAAGATAAGGGGTGGATATAGGTTGTCAGTCCAAATTTGTCATTTAGACAAACTGTAACTATTTTGGTTACTATCTACAGTCTTCATTTTGCAAAGAAATCCCCACAGACGTCTAATCTATCCATGTGGCCTCATTTATTAAACCCGAAACCTTTCAAGTTTATGTGCCTACCGATACATTTGCGGTGAAAGCTGTACATCTGTTGTTTTTTTTTTTTTTTTTTAATCAATTTTGTACCATATCTCAGGTGGCACGATGTCAAACCTTCTCCCGAAGGTCTATCAGATCATGTACCATTATTGATCACAAAAGCTGCCAAGATAGATAAAAACTTGGCGAAATCTATGTCCAATCACTTTCCTCCAGGAATTTCAGGCCCATAAACTTTCACCTAAGGATGTTCAAGCCATATGTCTTTGTGAAGGACGCAAGCAACCCTTATAAATGATGAAAGTACCAAATGATCAGAAGTAAACCTCCTACCTAATCTTGCGATGGTGGTATTACAAATGCTTTACAAAGAAAGGACTCTTCTTCCACTAGCTAATCCTAAATTTTCTTAAATTAATGGTTTGATTGTGATTGTACACATAGAAGAGAATATTGGGGTCATGGGAGAAAAGGCTCTCAGATTGCACAATATAAATTTGGCAGAGAAGATCCTCAGACAAACAGATTGAAAGCAAGGCACCCTTCCATTCCGCCGACCTCACCATTCGTTTTATATGACACCAAATTTACAACTATGAGAAGCAATCAAAAGTTGATGACATCAATTGTGCTAAGAATGCGGAAAGCCAGAAGTTATTGTATTTTATCCTACCATATTCAATATAATACATTTAACACTTGACCTCAAATCAACGACAACTCACTCTTTAACTCAACCCCACCTTGCTTTTCTAGTACAATCGTGGTGGATACATTACAAAATTGCTTGCTATCTATTTCAATATTAATAAAAAATGCAAAACACAAATTACAAATAGCAAAAGGCTAGCAAAAGGCTGGAAACTTACATTATGATAGTGTGAGTGATTCTGGAGACCTCCAAGTTCATCATTTCCCCTATGAATGTTGCTCTCGAGCATGGTCTTCATCACAAATTGAAAGAGAAGTTGTAAGCCATAGTCCAACAGGAGAAAATGATAGAAATTAAAAGCACTAATTACCTTAAAGACAGCTGGTTCATTCATATCATTCCATATACCGACTCCACTAGAAATGAAATCTTGAAGTAACTGAGCCTCTCGGTGACAGATGACAGTATAAAGTCAAGGATTCCACAAGGACCGGGCCACACCTCCCCTGACAAGCAAACGGTTATTCAACATTTACATACATACATGTAGACTTATTTTCAGCTAAATCCAAATGACTCAGCACGTCAACATTTGTATGTTTTGAAAGATTTTAGGGGTTATCTAAATTTCAAATGCTACAAAAAAGTAAAAGATGAAAAGGAAAAAGCAAAACTAGATAGACAACGACAAAGATAAGCCAAAACCATAGTGAAAAACAACAAGATCCCAACAGATGGAGTTGAGTTCCATCTACTACTTTGATCCAGACATCACTTTTGCAACCACTGTCATAGACAAAATACCCCTCTTCATGTTTGATACCAGGATCAAGCATCCAGGTCGCTTTGAACCCGTCTTGGTGGAGACTATCTACCAAAGATTTTGGATCATAGAAGCAGTCTGAGAGTAAAATCTCCCATTTCAATTTCCTTGTTGAAAATGGCACTCTTTATTTACTAGAGAGGTGTCTACTGCTTACTAAGCATTGAACCTAGGTCCTTTTACTATTACACAGATTAGCAAGGCAAGACGTCCCAGACATTAATGCACTTTAGAGGTTTTGAACATAAAGTGACTACCAACCATAAAGGAATCGGTGGATGAAATGTACGGAAGCGATGGACAAAATAGTGAGGCATGACATTTCTGCATCAAGCACCATATCTTAGGTTGAAAATAGAATATCAAAAGAACACAGACCATTGCAGCGCCTCAAAAGTGTATTAACGAACAACATATTCCAGACGACCTACCCCACTTCCAAAATGAATATCACCATCTTCCTCAAGATCATTCCAAGATGAAAAACATATTTGACAATATTCTCACATCTTACATGTACATGTACATATATGCTTTGCTTCAGGCTAAATGTCATGATGTAGATCTATAGTTATGCTTTGTTTTTAGGTGATAACTATGTGACGTTTTTGAAATTGGCTAAAACTGTGAATTCTAAACATAAGTTGCGAGTGGATTGATACCTATTGAAAGTGAGGTAGATGATGTGAAATTTGACCTACTTGGAGGACGGTAATCTGTAACTTTTCCAAACAAGGCAATAATAGGGTTAACACAAAATGAGATTCCATGCCTTGTGAAAAGCGAAGTAGCAAAACCCATCTATATAATCTATAGGCATCCATACGACATCACAGGGAGTCTTTTCTCTAAATTTACTTATGATCTACAATAATTGGACAAAAATTAGAGCTAAAGAACTATCATGCATTGACTCATAAATGATATGCCGACAGCATAAAGTGAAAGAAGGAAATGCGGGGTGAGGAGGAAAGATTGTAGAATAAAGCAAGATGCATCAGGAGGGCCAACCTTCTAACTCTGTTATCAGAGTCATAGCTCCAGCGGCGTTGACGATAGCCTAAGAACCACTTTGATGGCACAAAAACAGTTCGTGAAAAATATATGCAAGCTATATAATTCAAGCGACAAAAGTAATAAACAGACCATCAAGAAGATTGTCCAGTCATTCTGGTGGTCCCATAAAGTCCATTTAGTAGTAAACTAGAAATCCACGTATGCATGTTTCTTAAGAAAAGAAAAGTATAGAATGACAGAAATATTCATTTTGACAACTTCATTCACTAGCATGAAGCTTTTTCTTCATTTAAAGGCAGAAAAACAGAGAGTTCATGGTAACAAGAATTATGCATGATATCCTGACAAAATTAATACATTCAACTTTTCTGTTTGTAAGTCGGCATATCATGTATATTCCTCAGGAAAACCACTTAAGTGAAGCCTTTACATGTAATAAAAAGCAAATGGTGGGAAAAATCATGCCTCGAGTGCTTTGGCATCAAATGTCGAAATCAAGATCTCAAAATTTCGAGAGCTTCCGTAGGAAAGATTCTAAGGATTTGAAGTATCACTTGTTTACAAATCGGAAAAGACCAGACAAAAGAAGCGGCAGAATTTGCAGTACAGGATGTTGGAGTCAACACCTAATATGAAAATAAGATGACTTCTAGTCGAACTTTGCCTCTGATGTGCCGACTTATTCCAGTGAGAATGCTGGATATTCAAAGGCGGTGAGTGAAACCAAAAGTGAAGAACTCTTGGTCAAAAAGCCGAGGAACCGCCTCTCTCTCTCTCTCTCTCTGTCTAGATTTGTCTCGTCTCCAGAAGCCGCAAGTTGCTAGAGAAGAAAGTCAAAAGAAAAGTTGCAGCCCACAATTGTTGACTCCTCAACAAAGAAGAAAATGAAAGTACATTATGCATGAAGTCTGGACGCGAGGCGGTGAAGCTTGAGCCTATAAATAAGGCTTGGGAGTGCAAAAGTAAGGTAGGCCACACGAGTTGAGAGAGGAAGAGATTAAGAGAGAAAGAGAGTTGTCAGAGAGAAAGCAAGGTGTGAACCTCAGGCCAGAGAGGGCCTCAAGTCACCAGGTGCAAAGGTGAACTTCATAGCGAGAGGCACTGCAGCCTTAGTAGCTCAGTGTGAGCGAGTTAACAGAACAATAGCTGATTGTATGCATGTACCAGCTAGTTAGTTTGTGTGCTTGTACCAGCGAGCTAATTTGTTGAGTATTTTGAGTACGTGGTGTGAGAGAATATATTGTAATAGTTGTGTTAAGAGTGTTTATTTTGAGTGTTAAACTTGTATTGCCGTTTTAGTATAACCAATGTCTTGAGTCATCTATTACAATTTTCTCGTGTAACCATCACAATGCTTCCGCATATCGTTACAATGGGTATTAGAGTAAAAGCTGCGCACTCTTACAATTGGTATCAGATCAAAGGGTCGCATACCTTACACAGGAAACATAGAAGCCTTGCATCTAACCGGAACATTCTCCTCGGCGTTCTTCCCTACACCTATCCCCTCTCGCAATGCATAATCCCTCCAACAGACGCCGCCGCGAACTCCTCCACGGGCATGTCCTCACACCCCGGATCATCCCCCAACTTCGCCAGCTCCTCTCCCAGTTTCAGCCGGAAATCATGCAGGCTACCTGATGGTCCGAGGGCTTCAGGCTTGACCTCACCGTCCACCACTGATAGCTCCTCGCCATTCTCTCTCCGACAGACAGTGAGGCCGTATGACACGGCACCGGCTTTGGCCTCATCGTCGGAGTAGTAGGAGCGGAGAGGCAGGTTGAGGTTGTTCATCCTCTTGACGGGACGCCACTCGTTGGGCTTCGGCAGGATAACCAGCAGATTTCTGCGGTTCGCGTCATCTGTTGGGGGTACCCGAGGAATCGAATCTGGTGATCTGCTCGCACGCCGATGAAGGAGGCGCTTTGCGGCGACTGTCTGCGGCGTCGGCGACGAAGCGAAAGGTGGTGGAGAGGGGCTCGGTGGCTGGCTTCGGGGGCTTCTTGGAGGTGGTGAAGGAGAGCTTCATGCCGACGACGGCCGATCAGAACCTAACCGAGCAAAAGAGCGATGAGAGAGCGAAAACTGACGAAGACGGGAACGATTGAGGAATTCAGTCCCCAAATTTGAGCGTTTGTTGGAATTGGGTCCCTATACTCTTTTTAGTTCCTTGCTAATTATTTTCAATTACGTCCTTGTTTCCAAAACGTTAGTGGAACATTTTTATGTGCCTATCTGTAATTATCATCAATGCGAAAAAAACTATATGGACAGTATCGTACCTCGCTTACCATCTAATGAATAATCAAAAACACCATTTCATTGTCAAGACAGTATTGTACCTTGGTTGTTTGATTATTCCCATGCTAATAATTTGCTAATAAATAATACCCTTTCATAAATTGTATGTTCTAAAAAATAATTTTAGTTCGACATTAAATTAAACTAAAATTACTCGAGCCATCAAATCTAAAGAATAATACGTTAAGGGTTCTACCAATTCCATAACAATGTTCTTCCATAACTACCAACACATATTTAAATTATAATTTACAATATTAACTACTTCCAGCAACTACTTGGGAGGTATGTTAACAATTTCAGGAACAACCATCAATTGATGAAAAGTGATTAACGAGATTGCAAAATTGTTGATTCTTGTGCCGTTGCTGTTTAAAAAAAAAAACCATAGCAATAAAAGTAAAAATTAATTAAAAAAATCACACGACATGTAGGTATCTAAGATTAGAATAATACCACCCAATTCCCTTATCATTGGGCCAGCGGCGCAAAGAGGGGCTTCACGGGCAAGTTCGGCTTGTAGGTATCTCTACTCTTTTCGATATTTGAACTCAAAGTCTCCATTTTCGGAAGGAATGTCAAGACTTAGGGATAAACTTTGGTAGGCCTCCAGAAAATTCTCTGCTTCGCTATGTTTTGTTTAATTAATCATATCAAAGAAAACTAAACAATTATATTGCTACTAATTTAACGATGATGTATTTCCTTTTTTTTTTTTTTTGGAGAGTTGTGAACATTACACAGGGAAATTGAATCTTCCAAAAATTCTAGGTACATGAGGTGCCTAATTTCGAAACTCTTTGCATATCATGTCTTTATTCGACAAAGTATTTATCTACATAGAAATTGAATGAAATATAAATAAGAAAAGATCTCTAAATAATCAACTCGTCTATACTTTGTTTGATGTTGTTCTCTTCATACCGATTTACAGAACATTCTGTAATGCAACCATTCTAACTTTTTCCCTTTTGATCTATTACTTCAATACTCATGGCTAGCGTGGAATCAATAGAAAGAAATAGTCAAAAGCAATCCTTATCTATTGCCCATATGGAGAGTTGATCTATAACATATACTTTAGTATCTTCCTTAATATATGTCACAATTGAGGTGGATGAAATTATTACATGTAAAGAGAAGAGGAGAATTCAGTGTTTATGTAAAAAGGTTGAAATAAATTTCTCAAATGAATAATGTGAAATTCAATTTTGTGGGTTATATGTGTGTGTGTGTGTGTTTGTGTCTGTATATATCGCAGCATGAGCGACGTAAGGCAAAAGGCTGGTTTTGGAGGGAAGAGAAGTAAGCGGTTCTCTTCTCAAGGGCAGTAACTGTCACTTGAAATGGACGGTCCCGATTGGAACGATGCCGCACGTCGAATATGGAATCTCGGTTCGCTTCATTGGGGGAATGAAGATGAGCGTGACGGTGCACAAGTGAACATGGGCCCGATTCCCATAAAACGGGCTCGAACATGGGATTTTCCTACGTTTCCAATGGTCTGAACGACCAGGCACATATGATTGAACAACTTAATTCTATATTTATGAACTTAATTAAGGAGCTTATCTCTTTGGACAAGAAAATGTCCTTTTCACAAGCCGTACATCACACATTCTTTTTTTTTTTCTTTTGGCAACTATAAGTAAATGGCACATTTTTCTCATTATTTTTCAATTTATAGAAGTGTACAACTTGACGAGAAATGCATGCCCGATGAATTGGTTTATTTCTGGCACACATTTGATGTTAACAAATAATTTGACAGTTTTCCACTTTCGTTATAGAGTCATACAAAGGGTATTGTAAAAAAATAAGTATATAAATTAATCCTTTATGTGACTAATCTCTCGTTTTCCTTGTCCAATTTCTAAAGCTATGAATTCAAGAAAGTCACAAAAGCATGTGGGACAATTAATTCGCCCGATATAAAGTTAAAAATGATGTCCAAACAATACAGATAGGAAGCAAGCAATGGATAAAGTAAACAAACAGTTGACAAGAGTCGTGGCCATTTATAATCATATACTAAACTAACGACACCATACACATAACAAAATTGTGAGGAACAACTCTTCAGAATCTAAAACCATTGGAATTGATTGGGAACTACCCGCCCCGGGGAATATTTGCATTTGGATTGCTGGGAAAAGAGTAGTTAACTGATTAGATCAATAATAGATACAATCTTTCAAGTTCTCCCGCTATGCAAACTCGCGAAGCTTAGGCGATCTTGCCATGGACCCATCATCGTCCACTACCCCACAGAGAACTGCCCTAGCTTCCAATCTAGCTAGCACAGCAAGGTCGACAGAAGCCTCTGTATGCTCAGCTCTTTTCAGGATACCATCCTTCTTGTGACATCCCAAATTTCTGATTTTGTTTTCAATTAAATGAGACGGACTTTTCATCGACGCGTTTATAGTTCAATTCTCCGAGCTGATCACTCACGAGATAACTAGTCTATCGAGGTGAAGCCGTTAAGGAATTTAAATGCAATAGGCTTGAAATCTGACCATGAATCGACTGCTCGACCGTATTAATCTGCAGGGATCATTACGACACTATCAAAATCGAACAGAGATCAGTAATAGGTCGATTCGACTGAGATATATGATTGGAGAGTGGGTGATTCCACCTAATTGCAATATCCTCGTCGACCGGCACTAAACTGATTTTTCTGTCGTTTTGGGTACCTTGTGTTCGTATTTGAAACCTCGGGATTTTCACGACAACCGAGAGTCGCCAATGTGTCGAAGATTATGTCGTGGCTTGAAAATAATCAACCACGGGTCAATTGCACTGAAAATTTCTAAAAGCTACCCGGCAGATTAGGACACGCTCAAATCTAGATTGAAATTAACCGTGATTTTAAACCCGAATTCAGAAATTGAAAGTTCTGTCATGTCACAATTCATTTTAGGAACGTCGACTCATCCTTAGAAGATTTTTCTGCAAATCGAGATTTTTGGCGGAAAAGCAAAGTAAGGCCTTTTTGTTCGGGATTGTCAGAGGGCCGTTTTTAATCAAATCTTTGGAATGCAAGTTGGATCATTTGATGGGAAAAATTCTTAAGAAAGAGAAGGACACATGGGCGGATTTAATTGAGCTTCAATTGATTTGAATTGATTGAGAATTGAATAGATTTGTGGGACAAAATGTCCAAAATTCGTATGCCAAGGGGTACACCACATTTTGGGCCTATTAACAAGCTTGTGGAGGAAGCTTGAGGAGAGAGAGTGGCTGAGGTCATGTGATGTCATGGTGGGGGCAAGAGAGAGGAGTGTTTGACAAGTGTTGAAGGCTTGAAGGCTCACCAAAGGGACCCCTCTTCAACAGCCCTTCTTCCTCCTTGTTTTGTGGCTTTCTCCATTGTAGAGGCCTTGAGGAAGCTCAGCGAAAACCAGAGGAGAGCCAAGAAACCGAGCGCCCCTTCCCCTTGCCGTCGACCTCATTTCCCCCTCTATTTTCCCTTCCGCCGTTTCTGCTCCAGCTGACCCTTCGGTGAAAACATGAGTTGAAAGTGATCTTCTCGATCGAATCAGCCAACACTCCACCCACCATCGTCTCCGGGACATCCAAACCGTACAGAAGGACTTGACGGTTCCCTGAAAGGAGCCCTGTAGCCTCTCGAAATCCGGTGTGAAGGAACGGCGTTGCCGGACCGCCTGGACTCGCTCGATTCCGCCTGTTTCGCCCGTTTCACAGTTTTCAGCCATTTTCTCACCATTTCGACCCTACCTCTACCCATACCAACCACCAGCAAGTCCCCCTTGGCCCCGGGAGCCACTAGTTGCCAACCACCTACTCGCCGGAGCTCCGATTGGCCCGTTTCCTCGCTATTTCAGCCACCGGTTCAGCCTCTGCAGTCCAAGAACGAAGCAAAAACCAGCAAGGGTCTTCGAGTCGTCGTGGTCCGTTTTCAAGCCCTTCCGGTCTCGCTTGGTGTCGCCGCTTCGGGGTTTATCGACCGCCTTGGCGTCGTGGTCGCTGTGAACTCACCGGCGCGCAAAACCGGTGAGTTTACCTTCTAATCCTTGCTTAGCGAGTTAATTATGCTTAAGGGGTGTTTAGATTAGTCTAAATAGGTTTAGGTGGTTAGATTAGATTATTCAAATGTTAATTAGATTAGTTGTATGATTAGTTTAGTGGTTGATTAATTAGGGCTAATTGTATGTTTAAATTAGTATAATCTTGTTTAAGCCCTAATTAATTATTTTTAATTAATTAATTATTTCGAATTTATAAATATTATTTTATTAAATTAAATTATATTATTATAATATATTATTTAATTATTTAATTTTCGGAATTAAATTTAATTATTTAATAATTTTGAAAATTTTGCTTAGGGATGGCCGGTCGTTAGAATTTCGCACTGATCATAGCAGTGCGATCAGTTTGTGCTAATTGTATGTTTAATTGAGAAATTGAATGGAAAGGATGATTATGGTTAATTATTCCAAAGTGTGGAATTGAATGAAATTGGAGAAGTTTTGGTATTTAACTTGAAAATACCCGATGTTAGCTTATAGCATCGTGATTGGTTTGTATGACCTGTTGAATTGTTGGTTGTTATTGGATTGAATACCCAGTTCTTTAGTTTATATATATATAAATATATATATATATATGTACAGCTTGGGCGAGCAATTATGATATACATATATATATTGCGGCTTTTGGTGAGCTATTATCTATATGTTGTAGCTTTTGGCGAGCTATTATATTATCTATCAGCTACAGCTTCTGGTGAACTATTATCTATATATTGCAGCTTTTGGTGAGCTATTATATTATCTATCAGCTACAGCTTCTGGTGAGCTATTATTTATACGCTACTGACTTTTTGCGAGCTATTATATTATCTATCGCTACTGGCTTGAGTGAGCCTGCCGTCTATATATTACAGCTTTGGAGAGCATATGTCGTACTAACGACTGGTTTGATAGATAGTATTGAATGATAAATAGTATTCGTTGATAGATGGTATGAATTGAGCGACGTATGAATTGTAATGACGTGCAGGAATGGACTGAGGTGAGGTAAGTCCTAAATCCTCTTTGTGTGGCTAGAGCGCCCTGGGGAATATTGTCTTTCTAATTGAGTCTTAGAGGGTAGGACTCGCTGAGACACTGTCTCACCCCGTTGTGGGATAATATTTTCAGGTCCCTAGATGGCGGATCCTCTGGAGCTTTTTGGTAGACCATTGAGGGTCGCTGAGAGGATTTTTGACTTCGCCGATCCTGACTGAAGAGCTGGCGAATGGATCTGACTAGCTAGTCTTAGGACAGCTTAAATTTTGAGGACTGATCTTCTATAGATCTTTTGTTAATAGACTAGTCCTGTAATCGAACTAGTTTGATGTGTATAAAAGTTTGTGGTTTGGTTTTAAAAATGTGATCCTGCTTTTTCTATCCCAATTGAGTTTTGTCTGGGGATTATTTACCTGCTTCTGCATGTGCATTAAAATGAATGGGTCGGCGACGTGTCTTGGGAAGTCGCTTTTCTATCGACCGCAGTGGGATGTGCGCGTGCTCGAGGTTCGGGGCGTGACACTTCTTGTACTTCAATGGGAAAATATGTCCCGGCGTGTTGAAATATTCAGGTTTTTGAATCCCTAGATGCAAGAGCGGAAACTGTCGTTGCCCTGTCGAGGCCAATAAGCCTGTAGCCATCCCATGCTTTGCATCCTGTAACAATATCTAATTACTTACTGGCTTATCTCCATAATGATTGTCACCCATTCTACATTTGCGCCTTACTGTCCATATTTTCCCCAAGTTGATTTGCTTCAGCAGAAACCACAGGATGTGTTGTTTTCCTTCGGGTGTTCATGGCTATACGTGTAAATTAGGACGCGACGTCAGAGGGTTGAAAAAGGCAACAACCACTATGAATTAGAAATCTAATGATTTCTAATTTAAGTATTAATGCCTCCCAAAGATGACTACTTGACACTTTCTCTTGAATATCTTTATTTTTTTGTAGGGCTTCTCATAAATAGCATTCGAGAAAATACACTTTACAACCGGCTTTGATTGCTATCCTAGTGAATGGTTGGACGGTTACCCAAATGTAGATGTTGATCAAGGTCGCTTTCGGAGATTTTTTTGTCCAGCAAATATTAGAATCCAATAGACAATAAAGAGCAGTTCTCTACTAATATGAACTAGAGACACGTGCGACTGCATTTTCCCTCAGCTCCTAAGCACTTCGATCCTTGAAGCGTGTTCTCCCTTCTAATCCTTGACTTCTGGCTCTTCAGGCTTAATATCCTCTCTGATTCTGATATTACTCCGATGCACTTCAATTATTATGGTGCATATGTATCATTAAATGGGATTGATGTTGCTGCATTTATGGTTCCATACTCTCTTTGGCCATTGTTATGTTTCGACTTTGAACCATCTTATGGTTTAAGTTCCCATTCTTAATGAAAGTTATGCCTTTTGTGATAAATATTTAAAAAAAAAAACGTACTACAACCATAGATACAAAAATCATTTATATACCTCACCAAATGATAATTGATTGATACACCAACAATATTTCAGGGCAGAAGATCTCCTCTCTCATTGGACATGTCAATGTAGTATTTTTATCTTGTGCTTGAAAGTTAAAACTCAACCCTCAATTCAACTGCAAAAGTCCGTGTTACGTGACTGTCCAAGCGAGAGCAATTAATAGTGTTGCTGTTAGCTGGGTTCACTCCTATGTGGAGGAAGCCCAATGAGTGGCAAGCCCAAAAAGGGTTTGAGCCCATATAATAAGTTATATGGAGAAATAGGGTCTCTCACTATCTTTAGAGTGGTAGCCGCAAAAGGAAATAGTAACAAGAGAAAAAAAGAAAGCAGAAAATATGGGGGTTGAGGCAATATCTGAACATCAAGCTGGCATCGGAGGTTGATTCGTGGTCCGATTAAGCTGAAATTTTGTCAGCATGTTCGTGGCGCAATCTTCTCGAATCTAAATGGTTTGATTTTCGTTTGAAGCTGCCTCCATCAGGTTTTTCGTGGATTGATCAAAACCTGCGTTTTTGGTCAGATTTATCCTTGATCTCTTGTGAAATTCATGTGTATTGCCAAGAATTATGTTCTTGAGATCTTTGCTGCTATGTATCTCTAGTATTTGCTAGAGAAGAACATTGTTCACCCAATTTTGTTGATAGTGAAGATTTTCGGGTGGACTCCGGTCCCGTGGTTTTTGATCTCCTCACATCGAGGAGATTTTCCACGTAAAAAATCGTCTTGTGTTCGCGTGCTTGGTGTTTATTTTACTGTACTATATCGATTCCTATTAGGTTTACACAAGAGGGGAGATTATTTTATTCCGCTGCGTTAATTCGATATTGTTCGAATTGTTACCATTCTCCCATCATAGTGGTATCAGAGCTTCTGGTTATTGCTTGATTTTTCTGCCTTGTGTTAAACAATGGAAACGGATATGAGTAGAATGGTTACACTGAATGGTTCGAGTTATCATATTTGGAAAGGGAAGATGGAAGACCTTTTATATGTGAAAGATTTATATTTGCCCAGATTTGCCAAGGAGAAATCGGAGAATAAAACTGATGTTGAATGGTCTATATTGCATCGTCAAGTGTGTGGTTATATCAGGCAATGGGTAGATGATAATGTTTTGAACCATATTATTGAGGAAACACATGCACGCAGTTTATGGGATAAGCTCGAACAGTTATATGCTCGAAAGACTGGGAATAACAAGTTATTTTTTATAAAACAAATGATGGCTCTGAGATATCAAGATGGTACTCGTTTGACTGATCATTTAAATTCTTTTCAAGGAATTATAAATCAGTTGGCTGCGATGGGAATCAAGTTTGATGATGAGATACAAGCACTATGGTTGCTTGGTACTTTGCTGGACTCATGGGAGACATTTTGAACATTTTTGTCTAATTCTGCCCCGGATGGTACGATTACCATGGATTTGGCCAAGAGTAGTATTTTGAATGAAGAGATGAGAAGTTAGACACAGGGATCGTCCTCTTCACATTCTGATGCCTTGGTTGTTGAGAAAAGGGGAAGAAGTGAGTCTCAAGGTCCGAGAAATAGAGATAACAGTCGAGATAAAAGCAGAGGTAAGTATAATAAATTTGCTAATGTTGAGTGCCAGTATTGTCATAAGAAGGGACATATTCAAAGGTTTTGTCGCCAGTTAAAAAGGGAGAAACAAAAGAAGAAAGGTAAAGAGAAGAAAAGTGACAATGACAGTGATGACAATCGTGTTGCTGCACTTAAAGAAGACTTTCTCATTATGTTTGATGTTGATGTGGTGAATTTTGTATCTCATCAAACCAGTTGGGTAATTGATAGCATCTGTTCATGCTACGTCTCGTAGGGATTTCTTTACATCATACAGGTCAGGTGACTTCGGATCTGTGAAGATGAGAAATAATGGGCTAGCTCAAGCTGTAGGCATCGGTGATGTGTGCCTAGAAACCAGCAATGGCACAAGGTTAGTATTAAAAAATATTAAACATATACCTGATATTCGCTTGAATTTGATTTCTACAGGCAAGTTAGATGATGAGGGGTATTGCAGCACCTTCAGTAATTGTCAATGGAAGCTCACCAAAGGTTCTCTTGTTGTGGCTAGAGGTGAAAAATATTATTCGTTGTACATTATGCAGGCAAAGTTGTCCACAGACAAAATTAATGCAGTAGACAGCGAAGATGCAGCTGAGCTATGGCATAAGAGTCTCAGTCACATCAGTGAGAAGGGTTTGTCAATATTGGCTAAGAAGAAGCTCCTTTCGGGATTGAAAAGTTCGGCACTAAAGAAGTGTGCTCACTTTGTTTAGTAGGAAAACATAATAGAGTTGCATTTAAAAGCTCCCCTCCTTCAAGGAAGTCAGGTATACTGGATTTAGTGCATTGTGATGTTTGCGGTCCTATGAAAACAAAATCACTTGGTGGCTCTTTTTATTTTGTTACCTTCATAGATGATTTTTCAAGGAAAATTTGGATTCATACCTTGAAAACTAAAGATCAAGTATTAGATGCTTGTAAGCAATTTCGGGCTTCGCTTGAGAGACAGACTGAAAGAAATTGAAGTGTATCAGAACTGATAACGGGGGAGAGTATATTGGACCTTTTGATGAATATTGCAGACAACAAGGTATTCAACATCAAAAGAACCTCCCAAGACGCCTCAGTTAAATGGCTTAGCTGAGAGAATGAACAGAACATTGGTTGAAAGGGTAAGATGCTTACTTTCACAGTTAAAGCTACCTGGATCCTTTTGGGGTGAGGCTTTAAGTACAGTTGTGCATGTATTAAATCTTACTCCATTCGTTCCTTTAGAGTTTGATGTTCCTAATAGAGTTTGGACAGGCAAATATGTTTCTTATGATTATTTGCGTGTCTTTGGGTGCAAAGCATTTGTGCATATTCCCAAAGATGAGAGGTCTAAACTTGATGTGAAAACATGACAGTGCATATTTATTGGTTATGGATAGGATATGCTTGGCTACAAATTTTATGATCCGATTGAAAAGAAAATTGTAAGAAGCAGAGACGTTGTGTTTATGGAAGATCAAACAATAGAGGATATTGAGAAAGCAGAGATGATTTCAGCACCATAGGTTAGTGATAATTTGATTGATTTGGATCCAGTTCCTCTTACAAATATTCCTACACAGGTTGATGAAGAGCAGCAGGAAGTCAATGTTCCAAATAACGTACATGTTCCTAAACATGTTGAAACAGATAATACTATTCCTGAACCAGAGGCTCAATTAGATGTTTCGCTGGATGTTCCAGTCCGGAGATCCATTAGAGACCGACGACCTTCCACCAGGTATTCTGAAGATGAGTATGTATTATTGACTGATGTAGGTGAACCAGAGTGCTATGTAGAAGCAATAGAAGATGAGAACAAAAGCAATTGGTTTGATGCTATGCGAGATGAGATGCAGTCACTTTATGATAATCATACTTTTGAGTTGGTGAAGTTACCTAAAGGTAAAAGAGCTTTGAAGAACAAGTGGGTATATAGGTTGAAGCAAGATGAACATACTTCACAACCACGGTACAAAGCTAGATTGGTTGTTAAGGGATTCGGTCAGAGAAAGGGTATTGATTTTGATGACATATTTTCTCCGGTAGTGAAAATGTCTTCTATCCGTGTGGTACTAGGCTTGGTAGCTAGCCTAGATTTGGAAATTGAGCAAATGGATGTTAAAACAGCCTTCCTACATGGTGACTTGGAGGAAGAGATATACATGGAACAACCTGAGGGTTTTAAAGTGAAAGGGAAAGAGGATTATGTGTGCAAATTGAAGAAAAGTCTCTATGGCCTAAAACAAGCACCTAGGCAAAGGGTACAAAAATTTGCGTCGCTTATGATAGAACAGGGGCTATAAGAAGACTTCCTCGGATAACTGTGTGTTTGTCCAAAAATTTTCTGATGATGACTTTATTATTCTCTTGCTTTATGCTGATGATATGCTGATTATTGGTAGGAATGCTTCAAGAATTGAGTTATTGAAGAAACAGTTGAGCAAGTCTTTTGCCATGAAAGACTTGGGCTCGGCGAAGCAGATTCTTGGCATTAGAATTACCCGAGACAGAGATGCTAAGAAGTCGTTTTTGTCGCAAGAGAAATATATTGAGAAGATCCTTCAGAAATTTTACATGGACAAGGCTAAAGTGGTTAGTACTCCTCTTGCTGTCCACTTTAAGTTAAATATGAAGCAAAGTCCTACGACTGATAAAGAGAAGAAAGATATGGAAAGTGTTCCATATGCCTCAGCTGTAGGAAGCTTAATGTATGCAATGGTATGTAGACGCCCAGACTTGGCGCACGCAGTTGGCGTTGTTAGTCACTACTTGTCAAATCCAGGCAGAGAGCACTGGAATGCAGTGAAGTGGATTATGAGGTATCTTCGGGGAACTTCAAATTTGAAACTCAATTTCGGGACCGGGAAACTTGAGTTAGTTGGATACACAGATTCCAACTTGACAGGAGATATTGATACTCGTAAATCTACTTCTGGTTATTTGATTTCTTTTGCGGGTGGAGCTGTGTCATGGAAGTCAAGATTGCAGAAGTGTGTTGCACTTTCTACAACCGAAGCTGAATTTATTGCAACGACTGAAGCTAGTAAAGAGATGCTATGGATGAAGAAGTTTTTAGAAGAACTTGGGTTCAAGCAAAAGAGGTATGTGCTATTTTGTGATAATCAAAGCGCAATTCATCTTGGTAAGAATTCATCTTTTCATTCTAGATCGAAACATATTGATGTTAGATATCATTGGATAAGGGATGTTCTAGATGAAAAGTTATTGGAACTTGAGAAAATTCAGACGGATCATAATGGCTCTGATATGGTGACGAAGACTCTACCAAGAGAGAAGCTTAAACATTGCCAATCGATAGTAGGGATGGTGAGTCCCTCCACATTGTCGTGAGGGGGAGATTTGTTAGCTGGGTTCACTCCTATGTAGAGGAAGCCCAATGAGTTGCAAGCCCAAAAAGGGTTTGAGCCCATATAATAAGTTATATGAAGAAATAGGGTTTCTCACTATCTTTAGAGTGGTAGCCGCAAAAGGAAATAGTAACAAGAGAAAAAGAGAAAGCAGAAAATCTGTGGGTTGAGGCAATATCTGATTTACATCAAGCTGGCATCGGAGGTTGATTCGTCGTCCGATTGAGCTGAAATTTTGTCAGCATGTTCGTGGCACAATCTTCTCGAATCTGAACGATTTGATTTTCATTTGAAGCTGCCTCCATCAGGTTTTTCGTGGATTGATCAAAACTTGCGTGTTTGGTCAGATTTATCCTTGATCTCTTGTGAAATTCATGTGTATTGCCAAGAATTATGTTCTTGAGGTCTTTGCTGCTATGTACCTCTAGTATTTGCTAAAGAAGAACATTGTTCACCCAATTTTGTTGATAGTGAAGATTTTCGGGTGGACTCCGGTCCCGTGGTTTTTGATCTCCTCACATCGAGGAGGTTTTCCACGTAAAACATCGTCTTGCGTTCTCATGCTTGGTATTTATTTTACTGTACTATATCGATTCCTATTAGGTTTACACAAGAGGGGAGATTATTTTATTCCGCTGCGTTAATTCGATATTGTTCGAATTGTTACCGTTCTCCCATCAGTTGCCTTTTGTTATCTTGCACTGTCCCCAACGCATTTATATTAAGTATACTTAATTTAAATTAATTTAAATTACTATGCAGTAATTACACATACATGAGAACACTAAAGTTAGTGCATTAAAAGCTCAGGTATAGTCTCCTGAATTAATTGTTTAATAAGAGTACTCTACAGTAATTGATAGATTGGAAATATATTTTCCCCTAAATTAAATATATAAAAAGAATTGCTCTGCCTATTGTAAAATCAATCAATTTTCAGAGTCAAATATTCAAAATTACATTCTATACGGGCACTACTGACCGAAAATTGTGAAATTGTCAACTCCCCTTTTCCTTGCGAACTCAGTCTCTAACTTTAATACCATGCGAAGCAATCTTAACATGATAATTTTTTATTGAGGAAATCAAGATCAACCATTTTTAAGCCGACCTTCATTAAAAAATAGAAAATTACACCATTTTATAAAGAATAACACCAACGTTAAGACGAATCACGCAGACGCTCAAAATTAATTTTTTGGACTAAACTTAACACCTGTTTACTCTGTCTGTAAAAATCACCATCAATTACTTAAATAGCATACCTGTCGGCTCACGTGTCATCTTAAATCTATTTAGCAGCTGGGTAGGCAATATAAAAACATGTCGTTTTCTGCATCCTAAAGCAAGCAAGCAGACAATTTTTTTAGAGTATTAGAGAAACCTTCTCTTGTTGAACGTCAAGAGTGGGAGCGGGATCAGGAGATAGGTCTTCGCTTTTCAGAGGAGGAGGGGCTGCGAGCAAGTCCTATTAGAGTTTCGATCAGACATTTTTTTTTTTTTTTTAAATTTTGGACCAGTTAGAGTTTCGATCTGGGGCTTGTTTCGGTTGACAATGCCCTGAATTCAAAACGTTTCGGGGCTCTGCAATGTTGATTTGTTGGGGAAGTTCGAGAGGCTTCCCAACTATTTCGCAGGCGTTGTTTCGACTGATGGAATACGAGTAATTTGCATCAATCTTCTCTTCTGATGGCGACGACTGAAAGTGCTTCGGGTCAGCGAGTGAGGTTGGTTTCGAATGGGTTTTTTTGCCTTTGTAGCTGATGGCAACCATTCAAAGAGAGGATTTGCGATGGCAACAAAGTAATTTATATTGATGTTGATGGCTCAAAAGGAGAAGTTGAAGCAAAAGATTCTGTCGATAGAGGCGGCTAGAGAATCTGAATGTTGAGGGAAAAAAAAATAATGAATTTTGAAGAGAAGATTAGTAAGTGCATGTTTATCAATGTCAAAAATGGAGAGTCATCTGTTTTTAGATAGATTGAGGAACTTAGAAAGTTTTTTTTTCTTTTGTAGTAAAGAATAATGGCAGCTTTTTACTTAGTTTCGGTGTCGGCTTTTAGTTTGATGTCTTGATTCGTCAACGATTCCTCAATATCACATATGAAAGTATACACTGCAGGTCAAGGAATATGAACAAATTGGAGTTTTCATCAGCAGTTTACTCCCATGCGTACAGCACGTTGGCTTAAAAAACAGGCAAGGTGTTTCAAAAACAAAATTCTCATGGTCAAACCTTGGATTAAACAAATCGTCATCATCCTCACTGTTTTTTGGGGGTAACATGTTTGTCATTTGAGGTGTCATGGTCGCTATCTCCTCTTGTGGCGTTAATTGGGAAAAGCGACGAAATCAGCTCCATCATTCTTATTATTTTTCTAAGCTCCTTTCTTTTTTGCCTAGCCTCTTTATATCCCTCATTATAGGGAGACTATTCATCACGAAATAAGTTACTATCAAACTCGTTGTTACTTTGATTCATATGTTTTGAGTTCATGGAGGTTGCTACTGTAATCTCGAGATGCAAGTTTACTACTTTCCCTCTGGCCTGCTTCTCTATTTCTCCTTGTAAACAAATAAGGTTATGATGTAATAACTATTATGATAATAACATCCCTAAGCTGTATTTCTTGTTGCGCTGGGGTGACAGTAGGCACGTTTGGTTAGATCATGATATATTTATATTGTTTTATGGCTAAATGAAAAAAAAATAAAAAAATTAAGAGAGCTGTCATGGATAAATGCTTGATTATATTACTTCTCCGGTTTAAAGTAATCTCAAATCGGAGGCTACGCCGACCACTCTTTTAGGGTCTTATTCAATATACATGACTGTATTGATTTATATGCATTTTGGCCCATTTGACAATAATTAGAAATTAGTGCTAAGAACTTAAAGGACTCATTTGAAAAGAAATAGTTGTTTGACAATTACTACATATCTATAATTTATTTTTGAATATAGAATCGCGACCGTGATTAGTAGGTAAAATTTTAATTATCATCCATTATTTTTTTCTACTAAATGAATTAAGTGACCCCCTTTTTCTTACGTATTAAATAAGTCAAATTTCTAGCTTAATTAAATCTTGTAAGTCTAAACTAATTAGAGTTATCTAACAAAACTAATTGCATTAATTGCTTTAATAAACAGCGTGAGGGCTATCCGCCGGTTGACAATTCAAAAGTTTGAATATCACTTGTTCTATAAAAAAATAAAAAGAAAATGTCACTAATTTGGTACTTGGTTTGGTTTCCTAGAGGAGGTATTATGTGCTGTTCTACGGGAAAATATCTGGCAGGCCTGCACGTCGTGGGGACGACCCATTTAATGGTCAACACGCGGCGCCACGTGTCGTCCGGGTCCCACCACTCTCTCTCTCCTCTTGAGACCTCTCTCCTCCTCTCTCAACCTGCGCTTGCTTTTCTACTTTTTTCACCTCGCACACCAGGGACTGGTGCCCGCCGCTGTGAGACATGGACAAGAGGGAGTTCTTGCAGGAGGACCGCTGCCGCCGCCACTAGTAGAACCCGGAGGGGGCGGCGGCAGCGGCGCCAGGGGGCGATGGAGGGGTAGCCGGAGGCTGTAATGATCTGGGCCCCACCGTGTAATAATGTCCGCTTTTGACACCGAGTCCTCACGGCTTTAAAACGCGTCACACGATTAAAGGGACCCAAGCCTTTATAAACTAGCCCAAGACTCCCCTAAGCGATGTGGGAAGGGAGACATGCCCTTAGCCTCACCCGCGTACTGCCAAGGCGATCTCAATCCATCCCTCCGTACTGCCCCGAGTCTGGGTCGTCACAGTCTCCCCCCTTAAGGCACAGCGTCCTCGCTGTGGCCCCCACACACGGTCGGGAGTTGGCTCTGATACCATTTGTAACGACCCGGGCACCACTGTATAATATTGTCCGCTTTGGACACTGAGTCCCCACGGCTTTAAAACACGTTATACAGATTAAAGGGACCCAAGCCTTTATAAACTAGCTCAGGACTCCCCCCTAAACGATGTGGGACAAGAGGGAGAAGGATTCTTTCCTTGCCAACGTCTGGGGACCGAGGCGCGGACGCACGGCCATCCCTCCTCCCTGCGCATCGCCGCTGGGGCTGTCACACTCCCCCCCCTTAGCAGAACAGCATCCTCGCTGTCGCCCCACATGCGGTCGAGAGTTGGCTCTGATACCATTTGTAACGACCCAGGCCCCATTGAATAATATTGTCCGCTTTGGACACTGAGTCCTCACGGCTTTAAAACGCGTTATACAGATTAAAGGGACCCAAACCTTTATAAACTAGCCCGGACTCCCCTAAGTGATGTGGGACGGGAGACATGCCCTTAGCCTCACCCGCGTACTACCAAGGCGATCTCACTCCATCCCTCCGTACCGCCTTGGGTCTGGGTCGTCACATTCTCCCCCCTTAAGGCACAGCGTCCTCGCTGTGGCCTCGACACGCGGTCGGGAGTCGGCTCTGATACCATTTGTAACGACTCGGGCCCCACTGTACAATATTGTCCGCTTTGGACACTAAGTCCTCACGGCTTTAAAACGCGTTATACAGATTAAAGGGACCCAGTGCCTTTAAAAACTAGCCCAGACTCCCCCTAAGCGATGTGGGACGGAGACATGCCCTTCGCCTCACCCACGTGCGGCAAGGCGATCTCAGTCTATCCCTCCGTACTGCCTCGGGACTGGGTCGTCACATTCTTCCCTGCTAAGGCACAGCGTCCTCGTTGTGGCCGCCACACGTGGTCAGTAGTCGGCTCGATACTATTTGTAACGACCCGAGCCCCATTATATAATATTGACCGCTTTGAACACTGAGTCCTCACGGCTTTAAAACGCGTTATACAGATTAAAGGGACCCAAGCCTTTATAAATTGGCCCAGGACTCCCCCCTAAGCGATGTGGGACAAGAGGGAGAAGGATCCCTTCCTTGCGCACGTACGGGGACCGAGGCGCGGACGCACCGCCATCCCTCCTCCCGGCGCACCGCCGCTCGGGCCGTCACACTCTCCCCCTTAGCGAACGGTGTCCTCGCCGTGGCCCCACATGCGGTTGGAAGTCGACTCTAATACCATTTGTAACGACTCGGGCCCCACCGTATAATATTGTCCGCTTTGGACACTAAGTGTAATGACCCGGGCCCCATTGTGTGATATTGTCTACTTTGGACACTGAGTTCTCACGGCTTTAAAACTCGTCATACAGTTTAAAGGGACCAAAGCCTTTATAAACTAGCCCAGGACTCCCCCGCTAAGCAATGTGGGACGGGAGACAGGCCCTTAGCCTCACCCGCGTCTTGCCAAGGCGATCTCGTCCATCCCTCCGTATTGCCCGGGGTCTAGGTCGTCACATTCTCCCCTCCTTAAGGCACGCCGTCCTCGCCGTGGCCCCCACACGCGGTCGGGAGTCGGCTCGGATACCATTTGTAACGACCCGGCCCCACCGTATAATATTGTCCGCTTTGGACACCGAGCCCTCACGGCTTTAAAACGCGTTATACTGATTAAAAGGACCCAAGCCTTTATAAACTAGGCCAGGGACTCCCCCTAAGCGATGTGGGACGGAGACATGCCCTTAGCCTCACCCGCATCTTGTCAAGGCCATCTCGGTCCATCCCTCCGTCATCGCCCGGGACAAGGTCGTCACATTCTCCCCTCCTTAAGGCACGGCGTCCTCGCCGTGGCCCCCACACGCGGCCGGGAGTCGGCTCGGATACCATTTCTAACGACCCGGGCCCCACTGTATAATATTGTCCGCTTTGGACACTGAGCCCTCACGGCTTTAAAACGCGTTATACAGATTAAAGGGACCCAAGCCTTTATAAACTAGGCTAGGACTCCCCCCTAACCGATGTGGGACGGGAGACATGCCCTTAGCCTCACCCGCGTACTTTGTCAAGGCCATCTCGGGTCCATCCCTCCGTACGCCCCGGGACAAGGTCGTCACATTCTCCCCCGCTAAGGCACAGCATCCTCGTTGTGGCGGCCACACGCGGTCGGTACTCGGCTCTGATACTATTTGTAACGACCCGGGCCCCACTATATAATATTGTCCGCTTTGGACACTGAGTCCTCATGGCTTTAAAATGCGTTATACAGATTAAAGGGACCCAAGCCTTTATAAACTGGCCCAGGACTCCCCCTAAGCGATGTGGGACAGGAGGGAGAAGGATCCCTTCCATGCGCACGTACGGGGACCGAGTCGCGGACGCTCCACCATCCATCCTCCCGGTGCACCACCGCTCGGGCCGTCACACTCTCCCCCCTTAGCAGAACAGCGTCCTCGCTATGGCCCACATGCGGTTGGGAGTCGACTCTAATACCATTTGTAACGACTCGGGCCCCACTGTATAATATTGTCCGCTTTGGACACTAACGTAATGACCGGGCCCCATTGTGTGATATTGTCTCGCTTTGGACACGAGTTCTCACGGCTTTAAAAGCGTCATACTGAGAATAAAGGGACCCAAGCCTTTATAAACTAGCCCAGACTCCCCGCTAAGCGATGTGGGACGGGAGACATGCCATTAGCCTCACCCGCGCACGCAGGCGATCTCAGTCCATCCCTCCGTACTGCCCCGGGTCTAGGTCGTCACATTCTCCCCTCCTTAAGGCACAGCGTCCTCGCTGTGGCCCTCACACGCGGTCGGGAGTCGGCTCTGATTCCATTTGTAACGACTCGGGCCCCACTGTATAATATTGTTCGCTTTGGACACTAAGTGTAATGACCCGGGCCCCATTGTGTGATATTATTTGCATTGGACATTAAGTTATCACGGCTTTAAAACGCGTTATACAGATTAAAGGGACCCAAGCCTTTGTAAACTAGCCTAGGACTCCCCCCTAAGCGATGTGGGACGGGAAACATGCCCTTAGCCTCACCTGCGCATCTTGTCAAGGGGATCTCGGTCCATCCCTCCGTCTTGCCCGGATTGGGTGGTCACATTCTCCCCCGCTAAGACACAGCGTCCTTGCTGTGGCCGCCACACGCGATCGGTAGTCGGCTCTGATACTATTTGGAATGACCCGGACCCCACTATATAATATTCTCCGCTTTGGACACTGAGTCCTCACAGCTTTAAAACGCGTTATACAGATTAAAGGGACCCAAGCCTTTATTAACTAGCCCAGACTCCCCCTAAGCGATGTGGGACGGGAGGGAGAAGGATCCCTTCCATGCGCACGTACGGGGACCGAGGTGCGGACGCACCACCATCCCTCCTCCTGGAGCACCGCCGCTCGGGCCGTCACACTCTCCTCCCTTAGCAGAACAGCGTCCTCGCTGTGGCCCCACACGCGGTTGGGAGTCGACTCTAATACCATTTGTAACGACTCGGGCCTCACTATATAATATTGTCCACTTTGGACACTAAGTGTAATGACCCTGGGCCCCATTGTGTGATACCGTTTGCATTGGACACCGAGTTCTCACGGCTTTAAAAGGCGTCATACGGAATAAAGGGACCCAAGCCTTTATAAACTAGCCCCGGGACTCCCCGCCAAGCGATGTGGGACGGGAGACATGCCCTTAGTCTCACCCGCGCGTGCGCAAGGCGATCTCGGTCCATCCCTCCGTCTTGCCCCCGGTCTAGGTCGTCACATTCTCCCCTCCTTAAGGCACAGCGTCCTCGCTGGCCCCCACATGCGGTCGGGAGACATGCCCTTAGCCTCACCCGTGTACTTGTCAAGGCGATCTCCGTCTTGCCCGGGATTGGGTCGTCACATTCTCCCCGCTAAGGCACGGCGTCCTCGCTGTGGCCGCCATACGCGATCGGTAGTCGGCTCTGATACTATTTGTAACGACCCGGGCGCCGCTATATAATATTGTCCGCTTTGGACATTGAGTCCTCACGGCTCTAAAACTCGTTATACATTAAAGGGACCCAAGCCTTAATAAACCGGCCCCGGGACTCCCCCTAAGCGATGTGGGACAAGAGGGAGAAGGATCCCTTCCTTGCGCACGTACGGGGACCGAGGCGCGGACGCACCGCCATCCCTCCTCCCGCGCACCACCGCTCGGGCCGTTACACTCTCCCCCTTAGCGAACAACGTCCCGCTGTGGCCCTCACACGCAAATCGGGAGTCGGCTCGATTCCATTTGTAACGACTCGGGCCCCACCGTATAATATTGTTCGCTTTGGACACTAAGTGTAATGACCCGGGCCCCATTGTGTGATATTGTCCGCATTGGACACCGAGTTATCACGGCTTTAAAACGCGTTATACGGATTAAAGGGACCCAAGCCTTTATAAACTAGCCCAGACTCCCCTAAGCGATGTGGGACGGGAGACATGCCCTTAGCCTCACCCGCGTGCACGCCAAGGGGATCTCGGTCCATCCCTCCGTACTGCCCAGGGTCTACGTCATCACATTCTCCCCTCCTTAAGGCACAGCGTCCTCGCTGTGGCCCCCACATGCGGTCGGGAGTCGGCTCTGATACCATTTGTAACGACCCGGGCCTTACTATATAATATTGTCCACTTTGGACACTAAGTGTAATGACCGGGCCCCATTGTGTGATACCGTTTGCATTGGACACTGAGTTCTCACGGCTTTAAAAGGCGTCATACAGAATAAAGGGACCCAAGCCTTTATAAACTAGCCCAGGACTCCCCCGCCAAGCGATGTGGGACGGGAGACATGCCCTTAGTCTCACCCGCGTACTGCCAAGGCGATCTCAGTCCATCCCTCCGTACTGCCCCGGGTCTAGGTCGTCACATTCTCCCCTCCTTAAGGCACAACGTCCTCGCTGTGGCCCCCACATGCGGTCGGGAGTCGGCTCTGATACCATTTGTAACGACCCGGGCCCCACTGTATAATATTGTCTGCCTTGGACACTAAGTTCTCACGGCTTTAAAATGCGTTATACAGATTCAAGGGACCCAAGCCTTTATAAACTAGCCCAGGATTCACCCCTTAAGTGATGTGGGACGGGAGACATGCCCTTAGCCTCACCCGTGTACTTGTCAAGGCGATCTCCGTCGCCTCGGGATTGGGTCGTCACATTCTCCCCGCTAAGGCACGGCGTCCTCGCGCGGGCCGCCATACGCGATCGGTAGTCGGCTTTGATACTATTTGTAACGACCCGGGCGCCGCTATATAATATTGTCCGCTTTGGACACTGAGTCCTCACGGCTCTAAAACTCGTTATACAGATTAAAGGGACCCAAGCCTTAATAAACTGGCCCAGGACTCCCCCCTAAGCGATGTGGGACAAGAGGGAGAAGGATCCCTTCCTTGCGCACGTACGGGGACCGGGCGCAGACGCACCGCCATCCCTCCTCCCGCGCACCACCGCTCGGGCCGTTACACTCTCCCCCTTAGCGTAACAACGTCCTCGCCGTGGCCCTCACACGCAGTCATGAGTCGGCTCGATTCCATTTGTAACGACTCGGGCCCCACCGTATAATATTGTTCGCTTTGGACACTAAGTGTAATGACCCGAGCCCCATTGTGTGATATTGTCTGCATTGGACACTGAGTTATCACGGCTTTAAAACGCGTTATACAGATTAAAGGGACCCAAGCCTTTATAAACTAGCCCAGGACTCCCCCCTAAGCGATGTGGGACGGGAGACATGCCCTTAGCCTCACCCGCGTCACGCCAAGGCGAGCTCGGTCCATCCCTCCGTACTTGCCCGTGGTCTAGGTCATCACATTCTCCCTCCTTAACGCACGCGTCCTCGCCGTGGCCCCCACACGCGGTCGGGAGTCGGCTCTGATACCATTTGTAACGACCCGGGCCTCACTATATAATATTGTCCACTTTGGACACTAAGTGTAATGACCCGGGCCCCATTGTGTGATACCGTTTGCATTGGACACCGAGTTCTCACGGCTTTAAAAGGCGTCATACGTAATAAAGGGACCCAAGCCTTTGTAAACTAGCCTAGGACTCCCCCCTAAGCGATGTGGGACGGGAAACATGCCCTTAGCCTCACCTGCGTACTGTCAAGGGGATCTCAGTCCATCCCTCCGTACTGCCCCGGGATTGGGTGGTCACATTCTCCCCCGCTAAGACACAGCGTCCTTGCTGTGGCCGCCACACGCGGTCGGTAGTCGGCTCTGATACTATTTGGAATGACCCGGGCCCCACTATATAATATTGTCCGCTTTGGACACTGAGTCCTCACAGCTTTAAAACGCGTTATACGATTAAAGGGACCCAAGCCTTTATTAACTAGCCCGACTCCCCCTAAGCGATGTGGGACGGGAGGGAGAAGGATCCCTTCCATGCGCACGTACGGGGACCGAGGCGCGGACGCACCACCATCCCTCCTCCGGAGCACCGCCGCTCGGGCCGTCACACTCTCCTCCCTTAGCGAACGGCGTCCTCGCCGTGGCCCCACACGCGGTTGGGAGTCGACTCTAATACCATTTGTAACGACTCGGGCCTCACTATATAATATTGTCCACTTTGGACACTAAGTGTAATGACCCGGGCCCCATTGTGTGATACCGTTTGCATTGGACACCGAGTTCTCACCGCTTTAAAAGGCGTCATACGAGAATAAAGGGACCCAAGCCTTTATAAACTAGCCCAGACTCCCCGCCAAGCGATGTGGGACGGGAGACATGCCCTTAGTCTCACCCGCGTCTTGCCAAGGCGATCTCGGTCCATCCCTCCGTACTTGCCCGGCCTAGGTCGTCACATTCTCCCTCCTTAAGGCACAGCGTCCTCGCCGTGGCCCCACATGCGGTCGAGTCGGCTCGATACCATTTGTAACGACCCGGGCCCCACTATATAATATTGTCCACTTTGGACACCGAGTCCTCACGGCTTTAAAACGCGTTATACGATTAAAGGGACCAAAACCTTTATAAACTAGCCCAGACTCCCCCTAGCGATGTGGGACGGGAGACATGCCCTTCGCCTCACCCGCGTCGTCAAGGCGATCTCGGTCCATCCCTTCGTGCGCCCGGGTCTAGGTCGTCACATTCTCCCCTCCTTAAGGCACGGCGTCCTCGCCGTGGCCCCCACACGCGGTTGGGAGTCGGCACGATACCATTTGTAACGACCCGGCCCCACCGTATAATATTGTCGCTTTGACACTGAGTTTTCATTGCTTTAAAACGCTTTATACGATTAAAGGGACCCAAGCCTTTATAAACTAGCCCAGACTCCCCCTAAGCGATGTGGGACGGGAAACATGCCCTTAGCCTCACCCGCGTCTTGTCAAGGCGATCTCGGTCCATCCCTCCGTGCTTTGCCCGGATCAGGTCGTCACATTCTCCCCGCTAAGGCACGGCGTCCTCGCGCGTGGCCGCAACACGCGGATCGGTAGTCGGCTCCGATACTATTTGTAACAACCCGGCCCCACTATATAGTATTGTCCGCTTTGGACACTGAGTCCTCATGGCTTTAAAACGCGTTATACAGATTAAAGGGACCCAAGCCTTTATTAACTGGCCCAGGACTCCCCCCTAAGCGATGTGGGACAGGAGGGAGAAGGATCCCTTCCATGCGCACGTACGGGGACCGAGTCGCGGACGCTCCACCATCCCTCCTCCCGGTGCACCACCGCTCGGGCCGTCACACTCTCCCCCCTTAGCAGAACAGCGTCCTCGCTATGGCCTACATGCGGTTGGGAGTCGACTCTAATACCATTTGTAACGACTCGGGCCCCACTGTATAATATTGTCCGCTTTGGACACTAACTGTAATGACCCGGGCCCCATTGTGTGATATTGTTTGCTTTGGACACTGAGTTCTCACGGCTTTAAAAAGCGTCATACAGAATAAAGGGACCCAAGCCTTTATAAACTAGCCCAGGACTCCCCCGCTAAGCGATGTGGGACGGGAGACATGCCATTAGCCTCACCCGCGTACTGCTTAGGCGATCTCAGTCCATCCCTCCGTACTGCCCCGGGTCTAGGTCGTCACATTCTCCCCTCCTTAAGGCACGGCGTCCTCGCGTGGCCCTCCCTCACACGCGGATCGGGAGTCGGCTCTGATTCCATTTGTAACGACTCGGGCCCCACTGTATAATATTGTTCGCTTTGGACACTAAGTGTAATGACCCGGGCCCCATTGTGTGATATTATCTGCATTGGACACTGAGTTATCACGGCTTTAAAACGCGTTATACGATTAAAGGGACCCAAGCCTTTGTAAACTAGCCTAGGACTCCCCCTAAGCGATGTGGGACGGAAACATGCCCTTAGCCTCACTCGCGTCTTGTCAAGGGGATCTCGGTCCATCCCTCCGTACGCCCGGACCGGTGGTCACATTCTCCCCGCTAAGACACGGCGTCCTTGCTGTGGCCGCCACACGCGGCCGGTAGTCGGCTCGATACTATTTGGAATGACCCGGGCCCCACTATATAATATTGTCCGCTTTGGACACCGAGTCCTCACACTTTAAAACGCGTTATACGGATTAAAGGGACCCAAGCCTTTATTAACTAGCCTGGACTCCCCTAAGCGATGTGGGACGGGAGGGAGAAGGATCCCTTCGATGCGCACGTACGGGGACCGAGGCGCGGACGCACCACCATCCCTCCTCCTGGAGCACCGCCGCTCGGGCCGTCACACTCTCCTCCCTTAGCAGAACAGCGTCCTCGCTGTGGCCCCACACGCGGTTGGGAGTCGACTCTAATACCATTTGTAACGACTCGGGCCTCACTATATAATATTGTCCACTTTGGACACTAAGTGTAATGACCCGGCCCCATTGTGTGATACCGTTTGCATTGGACACCGAGTTCTCACGGCTTTAAAAGGCGTCATACGAATAAAGGGACCCAAGCCTTTATAAACTAGCCCTGGACTCCCCCGCCAAGCGATGTGGGACGGGAGACATGCCCTTAGTCTCACCCGCGTACTGCCAAGGCGATCTCAGTCCATCCCTTCGTACTGCCCCGGGTCTAGGTCGTCACATTCTCCCCTCCTTAAGGCACGGCGTCCTCGCCGTGGCCCCCACATGCGGTCGGAGTCGGCTGCGATACCATTTGTAACGACCCGGGCCCCATCGTATAATATTGTCCGCCTTGGACACCGAGTTCTCACGGCTTTAAAATGCGTTATACAGATTCAAGGGACCCAAGCCTTTATAAACTAGCCCAGGATTCACCCCTTAAGTGATGTGGGACGGGAGACATGCCCTTAGCCTCACCCGTGTACTGTCAAGGCGATCTCCGTACTGCCCCGGGATTGGGTCGTCACATTCTCCCCCGCTAAGGCACAGCGTCCTCGTTGTGGCCGCCATACGCGATCGGTAGTCGGCTCTGATACTATTTGTAACGACCCGGCGCCGCTATATAATATTGTCCGCTTTGGACACCGAGTCCTCACGGCTCTAAAACTCGTTCTACATTAAAGGGACCCAAGCCTTAATAAATCGCCCGGGACTCCCCCTAAGCGATGTGGGACAAGAGGGAGAAGGATCCCTTCCTTGCGCACGTACGGGGACCGAGGCGCAGACGCACCGCCATCCCTCCTCCCGGCGCACCACCGCTCGGGCCGTTACACTCTCCCCCCTTAGCAGAACAACGTCCTCGCTGTGGCCCTCACACGCAGTCGGGAGTCGGCTCTGATTCCATTTGTAACGACTCGGGCCCCACTGTATAATATTGTTCGCTTTGGACACTAAGTGTAATGACCCGGCCCCATTGTGTGATATTGTCTCGCATTGGACACCGAGTTATCACGGCTTTAAAACGCGTTATACGATTAAAGGGACCCACGCCTTTGTAAACTAGCCCAGACTCCCCCTAAGCGATGTGGAACGGAGACATGCCCTTAGCCTCACCCGCGTGCCCAAGGCGATCTCGGTCCATCCCTCCGTCTTGCCTGTGGTCTAGGTCATCACATTCTCCCCTCCTTAAGGCACAAACGTCCCGCCGTGGCCCCCTCACGCGGTCGGGAGTCGGCTCTGATACCATTTGTAACGACTCGGGCCCCACTGTACAATATTGTCCGCTTTGGACACTAAGTCCTCACGGCTTTAAAACGCGTTATACAGATTAAAGGGACCAAAACCTTTATAAACTAGCCCAGGACTCCCCCCTAAGCGATGTGGGACGGGAGACATGCCCTTCGCCTCACCCACGTACTGGCAAGGCGATCTCAGTCTATCCCTCCGTACTGCCTCGGGACTGGGTCGTCACATTCTTCCCTGCTAAGGCACAGCGTCCTCGTTGTGGCCGCCACACGTGGTCAGTAGTAGGCTCTGATACTATTTGTAACGACCCGAGCCCCATTATATAATATTGACCGCTTTGAACACTGAGTCCTCACGGCTTTAAAACGCGTTATACGATTCAAGGGACCCAAGCCTTTATAAATTGGCCCAGACTCCCCCTAAGCGATGTGGGACAAGAGGGAGAAGGATCCTTCCTTGCGCACGTACGGGGGGACCGAGGCGCGGACGCACCGCCATCCCTCCTCCCGGTGCACCGCCGCTCGGGCCGTCACACTCTCCCCCCTTAGCAGAACAGTGTCCTCGCTGTGGCCCCACATGCGGTTGGAAGTCGACTCTAATACCATTTGTAACGACTCGGGCCCCACTGTATAATATTGTCCGCTTTGGACACTAAGTGTAATGACCCGGGCCCCATTGTGTGATATTGTTTGCTTTGGACACTGAGTTCTCACGGCTTTAAAACTCGTCATACGCTTTAAAGGGACCAAAGCCTTTATAAACTAGCCCAGGACTCCCCGCTAAGCAATGTGGGACGGGAGACAGGCCCTTAGCCTCACCCGCGTACTGCCAAGGCGATCTCAGTCCATCCCTCCGTATTGCCCAGGGTCTAGGTCGTCACATTCTCCCCTCCTTAAGGCACAGCGTCCTCGCTGTGGCCCCCACACGCGGTCGGGAGTCGGCTCGGATACCATTTGTAACGACCCGGGCCCCACTGTATAATATTGTCCGCTTTGGACACTGAGCCCTCACGGCTTTAAAACGCGTTATACAGATTAAAAGGACCCAAGCCTTTATAAACTAGGCCAGGACTCCCCCCTAAGCGATGTGGGACGGGAGACATGCCCTTAGCCTCACCCGCGTACTGTCAAGGCCATCTCAGTCCATCCCTCCGTACTGCCCCGGGACAAGGTCGTCACATTCTCCCCTCCTTAAGGCACAGCGTCCTCGGCCGTGGCCCCCATGCGGTCGGGAGACATGCCCTTAGCCTCACCCGTGTCTTGTCAAGGCGATCTCCGTCTTGCCCGGGATTGGGTCGTCACATTCTCCCCGCTAAGGCACGGCGTCCTCGTCGTGGCCGCCATACGCGATCGGTAGTCGGCTCGATACTATTTGTAACGACCCGGCGCCGCTATATAATATTGTCTCGCTTTGGACATTGAGTCCTCACGGCTCTAAAACTCGTTATACTGATTAAAGGGACCCAAGCCTTAATAAACCGGCCCAGACTCCCCACAAGCGATGTGAGACAAGAGGGAGAAGGATCCCTTCCTTGCGCACGTACGGGGACCGAGGCGCGACGCACCGCCATCCTCCTCCCGGCGCACCACCGCTCGGGCCGTTACACTCTCCCCCTAGCGGAACAACGTCCTCGCTGTGGCCCTCACACGCAATCGGGAGTCGGCTCGATTCCATTTGTAACGACTCGGGCCCCACCGTATAATATTGTTCGCTTTGGACACTAAGTGTAATGACCCGGCCCCATTGTGTGATATTGTCTCGCATTGGACACCGAGTTATCACGGCTTTAAAACGCGTTATACGATTAAAGGGACCCAAGCCTTTATAAACTAGCCCAGGACTCCCCCTAAGCGATGTGGGATGGGAGACATGCCCTTAGCCTCACCCGCGTCTTGCCAAGGCGATCTCGCCATCCCTCCGTCGCCTGTGGTCTAGGTCATCACATTCTCCCTCCTTAAGGCACGGCGTCCCGCCGTGGCCCCCACACGCGGGAGTCGGCTCGATACCATTTGTAACGACCCGGGCCTCACTATATAATATTGTCCACTTTGGACACTAAGTGTAATGACCCGGGCCCCATTGTGTGATACCGTTTGCATTGGACACTGAGTTCTCACGGCTTTAAAAGGCGTCATACAGAATAAAGGGACCCAAGCCTTTATAAACTAGCCCTGGACTCCCCCGCCAAGCGATGTGGGACGGGAGACATGCCCTTAGTCTCACCCGCGTGCGCAAGGCGATCTCGGTCCATCCCTCCGTCACGCCCCTTGCTAGGTCGTCACATTCTCCCCTCCTTAAGGCACAACGTCCTCGCTGTGGCCCCCACATGCGGTCGGGAGTCGGCTCTGATACCATTTGTAACGATTCGGGCCCCACTGTATAAAATTGTCTGCCTTGGACACTGAGTTCTCACGGCTTTAAAATGCGTTATACAGATTCAAGGGACCCAAGCCTTTATAAACTAGCCCGGATTCACCCCTTAAGTGATGTGGGACGGGAGACATGCCCTTAGCCTCACCCGTGTCTTGTCAAGGCGATCTCCGTCTTGCCCGGGATTGGGTCGTCACATTCTCCCCGCTAAGGCACGGCGTCCTCGCGTGGCCGCCATACGCGATCGGTAGTCGGCTCTGATACTATTTGTAACGACCCGGGCGCCGCTATATAATATTGTCCGCTTTGGACACTGAGTCCTCACGGCTCTAAAACTCGTTATACAGATTAAAGGGACCCAAGCCTTAATAAACTGGCCCAGGACTCCCCCCTAAGTGATGTGGGACAAGAGGGAGAAGGATCCCTTCCTTGCGCACGTACGGGGACCGAGGCGCAGACGCACCGCCATCCCTCCTCCCGGCGCACCACCGCTCGGGCCGTTACACTCTCCCCCCTTAGCAGAACAACGTCCTCGCTGTGGCCCTCACACGCAGTCATGAGTCGGCTCTGATTCCATTTGTAACGACTCGGGCCCCACTGTATAATATTGTTCGCTTTGGACACTAAGTGTAATGACCCGGGCCCCATTGTGTGATATTGTCTGCATTGGACACTGAGTTATCACGGCTTTAAAACGCGTTATACAGATTAAAGGGACCCAAGCCTTTATAAACTAGCCCAGGGACTCCCCCTAAGCGATGTGGGACGGAGACATGCCCTTAGCCTCACCCGCGTACGCCAAGGCGAGCTCGGTCCATCCCTCCGTACTTGCCCGGGGTCTAGGTCATCACATTCTCCCCTCCTTAAGGCACAGCGTCCTCGCTGTGGCCCCCACACGCGGTCGGGAGTCGGGTCTGATACCATTTGTAACGACCCGGGCCTCACTATATAATATTGTCCACTTTGGACACTAAGTGTAATGACCCGGGCCCCATTGTGTGATACCGTTTGCATTGGACACTGAGTTCTCACGGCTTTAAAAGGCGTCATACAGAATAAAGGGACCCAAGCCTTTGTAAACTAGCCTAGGACTCCCCCCTAAGCGATGTGGGACGGGAAACATGCCCTTAGCCTCACCTCGCGTCTTGTCAAGGGGATCTCGGTCCATCCCTCCGTCTTGCCCGGGATTGGGTGGTCACATTCTCCCCCGCTAAGACACGGCGTCCTTCTTTGTGGCCGCCACACGCGGCCGGTAGTCGGCTCGATACTATTTGGAATGACCCGGGCCCCACTATATAATATTGTCCGCTTTGGACACTGAGTCCTCACAGCTTTAAAACGCGTTATACAGATTAAAGGGACCCAAGCCTTTATTAACTAGCCCAGGACTCCCCCCTAAGCGATGTGGGACAGGAGGGAGAAGGATCCCTTCCATGCGCACGTACGGGGACCGAGGCACGGACGCACCACCATCCCTCCTCCGGAGCACCGCCGCCGGGCCGTCACACTCTCCTCCCTTAGCGAACGGCGTCCTCGCCGTGGCCCCACACGCGGTTGGGAGTCGACTCTAATACCATTTGTAACGACTCGGGCCTCACTATATAATATTGTCCACTTTGGACACTAAGTGTAATGACCCGGGCCCCATTGTGTGATACCGTTTGCATTGGACATTGAGTTCTCACGGCTTTAAAAGGCGTCATACGTAATAAAGGGACCCAAGCCTTTATAAACTAGCCCAGACTCCCCGCCAAGCGATGTGGGACGGGAGACATGCCCTTAGTCTCACCCGCGTCGCCAAGGCGATCTCGGTCCATCCCTCCGTATCGCCCTGCCTAGGTCGTCACATTCTCCCCTCCTTAAGGCACAGCGTCCTCGCCGTGGCCCCCACACGTGGTTGGGAGTCGGTGCGATACCATTTGTAACGACCCGGGCCCCACCGTATAATATTGTCGCCTTTGACACCGAGTTTTCATTGCTTTAAAACGCTTTATACAGATTAAAGGGACCCAAGCCTTTATAAACTAGCCCGGACTCCCCCTAAGCGATGTGGGACGGAAACATGCCCTTAGCCTCACCCGCGCATCGTCAAGGCGATCTCGGTCCATCCCTCCGTCTTTTGCCCCGGGCCGGGTCGTCACATTCTCCCCGCTAAGGCACGGCGTCCTCGCGTGGCCGCAACACGCGGATCGGTAGTCGGCTCCGATACTATTTGTAACAACCCGGGCCCCACTATATAGTATTGTCCGCTTTGGACACTGAGTCCTCATGGCTTTAAAACGCGTTATACGATTAAAGGGACCCAAGCCTTTATTAACTGGCCCAGGACTCCCCCCTAAGCGATGTGGGACAGGAGGGAGAAGGATCCCTTCCATGCGCACGTACGGGGACCGAGTCGCGGAGGCTCCACCATCCCTCCTCCCGGTGCACCACCGCTCGGGCCGTCACACTCTCCCCCTTAGCGAACAGGCGTCTCGCTATGGCCTACATGCGGTTGGGAGTCGACTCTAATACCATTTGTAACGACTCGGGCCCCACCGTATAATATTGTCCGCTTTGGACACTAACCGTAATGACCCGGGCCCCATTGTGTGATATTGTTTGCTTTGGACACCGAGTTCTCACGGCTTTAAAAAGCGTCATACGTAATAAAGGGACCCAAGCCTTTATAAACTAGCCCAGACTCCCCGCTAAGCGATGTGGGACGGGAGACATGCCATTAGCCTCACCCGCGTCGCTTGGCGATCTCGGTCCATCCCTCCGTCTTGCGCCCTGTCTAGGTCGTCACATTCTCCCCTCCTTAAGGCACGGCGTCCTCGCCGTGGCCCTCACACGCGGCCGGGGAGTCGGCTCGATTCCATTTGTAACGACTCGGGCCCCACCGTATAACATTGTTCGCTTTGGACACTAAGTGTAATGACCCGGCCCCATTGTGTGATATTATCTCGCATTGGACACCGAGTTATCACGGCTTTAAAACGCGTTATACTGATTAAAAGGGACCCAAGCCTTTGTAAACTAGCCTAGGACTCCCCTAAGCGATGTGGGACGGGAAACATGCCCTTAGCCTCACCCGCGCATGTCAAGGGGATCTCGGTCCATCCCTCCGTCTTGCCCTGGACTCGGGTGGTCACATTCTCCCCGCTAAGACACGGCGTCCTTCTTTGTGGCCGCCACACGCGATCGGTAGTCGGCTCGATACTATTTGGAATGACCCGGCCCCACTATATAATATTGTCCGCTTTGGACACCGAGTCCTCACGGCTTTAAAACGCGTTATACGATTAAAGGGACCCAAGCCTTTATTAACTAGCCTGGACTCCCCCTAAGCGATGTGGGACGGGAGGGAGAAGGATCCCTTCCATGCGCACGTACGGGGACCGAGGCGCGGACGCACCACCATCCCTCCTCCCGGAGCACCGCCGCTCGGGCCGTCACACTCTCCTCCCTTAGCGAACGCGTCCCCGCCAGGCCCCACACGCGGTTGGGAGTCGACTCTAATACCATTTGTAATGACTCGGGCCTCACTATATAATATTGTCCACTTTGGACACTAAGTGTAATGACCCGGCCCCATTGTGTGATACCGTTTGCATTGGACACCGAGTTCTCACGGCTTTAAAAGGCGTCATACGAGAATAAAGGGACCCAAGCCTTTATAAACTAGCCCCCCGGACTCCCCGCCAAGCGATGTGGGACGGAGACATGCCCTTAGTCTCACCCGCGTGCGCCAAGGCGATCTCGGTCCATCCCTCCGTCTTGCCCTGGTCTAGGTCGTCACATTCTCCCCTCCTTAAGGCACGAGCGTCCCCGCCGTGGCCCCCACATGCGGCCGAGTCGGCTCGATACCATTTGTAACGACCCGGGCCCCATCGTATAATATTGTCTCGCCTTGGACACCGAGTTCTCACGGCTTTAAAATGCGTTATACGATTCAAGGGACCCAAGCCTTTATAAACTAGCCCAGATTCACCCCTTAAGTGATGTGGGACGGAGACATGCCCTTAGCCTCACCCGTGTACTTGTCAAGGCGATCTCCGTCTTGCCCGGGATTGGGTCGTCACATTCTCCCCCGCTAAGGCACAGCGTCCTCGCTGTGGCCGCCATACGCGATCGGTAGTCGGCTCTGATACTATTTGTAACGACCCGGGCGCCGCTATATAATATTGTCCGCTTTGGACACCGAGTCCTCACGGCTCTAAAACTCGTTCTCTACGATTAAAGGGACCCAAGCCTTAATAAACGGCCCAGACTCCCCCTAAGCGATGTGGGACAAGAGGGAGAAGGATCCCTTCCTTGCGCACGTACGGGGGCCGAGGCGCGGACGCACCGCCATCCCTCCTCCCGGCGCACCACCGCTCGGGCCGTTACACTCTCCCCCTTAGCGGAACAACGTCCCGCCGTGGCCCTCACACGCAGCCGGGAGTCGGCTCGATTCCATTTGTAACGACTCGGGCCCCACCGTATAATATTGTTCGCTTTGGACACTAAGTGTAATGACCCGGGCCCCATTGTGTGATATTGTCTGCATTGGACACTGAGTTATCACGGCTTTAAAACGCGTTATACAGATTAAAGGGACCCACGCCTTTGTAAACTAGCCTAGGACTCCCCCCTAAGCGATGTGGAACGGGAGACATGCCCTTAGCCTCACCCGCGTACAGCCAAGGCGATCTCAGTCCATCCCTCCGTACCGCCCAGGGTCTAGGTCATCACATTCTCCCCTCCTTAAGGCACCGCGTCCTCGCTGTGGCCCCCTCACGCGGTCGGGAGTCGGCTCTGATACCATTTGTAACGACCCGGGCCCCACTGTATAATATTGTCCACTTTGGACACTGAGTCCTCACGGCTTTAAAACGCGTTATACAGATTAAAGGGACCAAAACCTTTATAAACTAGCCCGGACTCCCCCAAGCGATGTGGAACGGGAGACATGCCCTTAGCCTCACCCGCGTACAGCCAAGGCGATCTCGCCCATCCCTCCGTACGCCTGTGGTCTAGGTCATCACATTCTCCCCTCCTTAAGGCACGGCGTCCTCGCGTGGCCCCTCACGCGGTCGGGAGTCGGCTCGATACCATTTGTAACGACCACGGGCCCCACCGTATAATATTGTCCACTTTGGACACCGAGTCCTCACGGCTTTAAAACGCGTTATACGATTAAAGGGACCAAAACCTTTATAAACTAGCCCAGACTCCCCCTAAGCGATGTGGGACGGAGACATGCCCTTCGCCTCACCCGCGTCGTCAAGGCGATCTCGGTCCATCCTTCGACGCCTGGACTAGGTCGTCACATTCTCCCCCGGTAAGGCACGGCGTCCCGCGGCTGTCGCGGCCACACGCGCTCGATAGTCGGCTCTGATACTATTTGCAACGACCCGGGTCCCACTATATAATATTGTCAACTTTGGACACTGAGTCCTCACGGCTTTAAAACGCGTTATACAGATTAAAGGGACCTAAGCCTTTATAAACTGGCCCAGGACTCCCCCCTAAGCGATGTTGGACAAGAGGGAGAAGGATCCCTTCCATGCGCACGTACGGGGACCGAGGCGCGGACGCACCGCCATCCCTCCTCCCGAGCACCGCCGCTCGGGCCGTCACACTCTCTCCTCCCTTAGCAGAACAGCGTCCGCCGTGGCCCCACATGCGGTTGGGAGTCGACTCTAATACCATTTGTAACGACTCGGGCCTCACTGTATAATATTGTCCACTTTGGACGCTAAGTGTAATGACCCGGGCCCCATTGTGTGATTTTGTCTCCTTTGGACACTGAGTTCTCACGGCTTTAAAACGCGTCATACAGAATAAAGGGACCTAAGCCTTTATAAACTAGCCCAGGACTCCCCCCTAAGCGATGTGGGACGGGAAACATGCCCTTAGCCTCACCCGCGTACTGTCAAGGCGATCTCAGTCCATCCCTCCGTGCTGCCCCGGGACTGGGTCGTCACATTCTCCCCCGCTAAGGCACAGCGTCCTCGCTGTGGCCGCAACACGCGGTCGGTAGTCGGCTCCGATACTATTTGTAACAACCCGGGCCCCACTATATAGTATTGTCCGCTTTGGACACTGAGTCCTCATGGCTTTAAAACGCGTTATACGATTAAAGAGACCCAAGCCTTTATTAATCGCCCAGACTCCCCCTAAGCGATGTGGGACGAGGAGGGAGAAGGATCCCTTCCATGCGCACGTACGGGGGACCGAGTCGCGGACGCTCCACCATCCTCCTCCCGGTGCACCACCGCTCGGCCGTCACACTCTCCCCTTAGCGAACAGCGTCCTCGCTATGGCCCACATGCGGTTGGGAGTCGACTCTAATACCATTTGTAACGACTCGGGCCCCACTGTATAATATTGTCCGCTTTGGACACTAACTGTAATGACCCGGGCCCCATTGTGTGATATTGTCTGCTTTGGACACTCGCTTCTCACGGCTTTAAAAAGCGTCATACGTAAATAAAGGGACCCAAGTCTTTACAAACTAGCCAGACTCCCCGCTAAGCGATGTGGGACGGGAGACATGCCATTAGCCTCACCCGCGTGCACGCTTAGGCGATCTCGGTCCATCCCTCCGTCGCCCGGGTCTAGGTCGTCACATTCTCCCCTCCTTAAGGCACGCCGTCCCCGCCGTGGCCCTCACACGCGGCCTGAGTCGGCTCGATTCCATTTGTAACGACTCGGGCCCCACCGTATAACATTGTTCGCTTTGGACACTAAGTGTAATGACCCGGCCCCATTGTGTGATATTATCTCGCATTGACACCGAGTTATCACGGCTTTAAAACGCGTTATACGATTAAAGGGACCCAAGCCTTTGTAAACTAGCCTAGGACTCCCCCTAAGCGATGTGGGACGGAAACATGCCCTTAGCCTCACTGCATCTTGTCAAGGGGATCTCGGTCCATCCTCTCCGTACGCCCCCGGACCGGGTGGTCACATTCTCCCTCGCTAAGACACAGCGTCCTTCTTTGTGGCCGCCACACGCGGCCGGTAGTCGGCTCTAATACTATTTGGAATGACCCGGCCCCACTATATAATATTGTCCGCTTTGGACACTGAGTCCTCACAGCTTTAAAACGCGTTATACAGATTAAAGGGACCCAAGCCTTTATTAACTAGCCCAGGACTCCCCCCTAAGCGATGTGGGACAGGAGGGAGAAGGATCCCTTCCATGCGCACGTACGGGGACCGAGGCGCGGACGAACCACCATCCCTCCTCCCGGAGCACCGCCGCTCGGCCGTCACACTCTCCTCCCTTAGCGAACAGCGTCGTCCCGCCGTGGCCCCACACGCGGTTGGGAGTCGACTCTAATACCATTTGTAACGACTCGGGCCTCACTATATAATATTGTCCACTTTGGACACTAAGTGTAATGACCCGGCCCCATTGTGTGATACCGTTTGCATTGGACACCGAGTTCTCACGGCTTTAAAAGGCGTCATACGAATAAAGGGACCCAAGCCTTTATAAACTAGCCCAGACTCCCCGCCAAGCGATGTGGGACGGGAGACATGCCCTTAGTCTCACCCGCGCACGCCAAGGCGATCTCGGTCCATCCCTCCGTCGCCTGTGGTCTAGGTCGTCACATTCTCCCCTCCTTAAGGCACAGCGTCCGCTGTGGCCCCCACACGTGGTCGAGTCGGCTCTAATACCATTTGTAACGACCCGGCCCCACCGTATAATATTGTTCGCTTTGGACAATGAGTTCTCACGGCTTTAAAACGCGTTATACGATTAAAGGGACCCAAGCCTTTATAAACTAGCCAAGGACTCCCCCTAAGCGATGTGGGACGGAGACATGCCCTTAGCCTCACCCGCGTCTTGTCAAGGCGATCTCGGTCCCATCCCTCCGTCTTGCCCGGATTGGGTCGTCACATTCTCCCCCGCTAAGGCACAGCGTGCTCGCTGTGGCCGCCACTCGCGGACGGTAGTCGGCTCTGATACTATTTGTAACGACCCGGGCCCCACTGTATAATATTGTCCGCTTTGGACACTGAGTCCTCACGGCTTTAAAACGCGTTATACGGATTAAAGGGACCCAAGCCTTTATAAACCGGCCCAGACTCCCCTAAGCGATGTGGGACAAGAGGGAGAAGGATCCCTTCCTTGCGCACGTACGGGGACCGAGGCGCGGACGCACCGCCATCCCTCCTCCCGGTGCACCGCCGCTCGGGCTGTCACACTCTCCCCCCTTAGCAGAACAGCGTTCCGCCGTGGCCCCACATGCGGTTGGGAGTCGACTCTAATACCATTTGTAATGACTCGGGCCCCACCGTATAATATTGTCCGCTTTGGACACTAAGTGTAATGACCCCAGCCCCATTGTGTGATATCGTCTGCTTTGGACACTAAGTTCTCACGGTTTTAAAATGCGTTATACAGAATAAAGGGACCCAATCCTTTATAAACTAGCCCAAGACTCCCCCCCTAAGCGATGTGGGACGGAGACATGCCCTTACCCTCACCCGCGTACTGGCAAGGCGATCTCAGTCCATCCCTCCGTACTCTCCCGGGTTTAGGCCATCACATTCTCCCCTCCTTAAGGCACAGCGTCCTCGCTGTGGCCCCCACACGCGGTCGGGAGTCGGCTCTGATACCATTTGTAACAACTCGGGCCCCACTGTATAATATTGTCCGCTTTGGACACTGAGTTCTCACGGCTTTAAAACGCGTTATACGCTTAAAGGGACCCAAGCCTTTATAAACCGGCCCAGACTCCCTAAGTGATGTGGGACAAGAGGGAGAAGGATCCCTTCCTTGCGCACGTACGGGGACCGAGGCGCGGACGCACCACCATCCCTCCTCCCGCGCACCGCCGCTCGGCCGTCACACTCTCCCCCTTAGCGAGAATGGCGTCCTCGCCGTGGCCCCACATGCGGTTGGGAGTCGACTCTAATACCATTTGTAACGACTCGGGCCCCACTGTATAATATTGTCCACTTTGGACACTAGTGTAATGACCCGGGCCCCATTGTGTGATATTGTCTGCTTTGGACACTGAGTTCTCACGGCTTTCAAACGCGTCATACAGATTAAAGGGACCCAAGCCTTTATAAACTAGCCCGACTCCTCGCTAAGCGATGTGGGACGGGAGACATGCCCTTAGCCTCACCCACGTACGCCAAGGCGATCTCACCATCCCTCCATACGCCCCCTGGTCTAGGTCGTCACATTCTCCCCTCCTTAAGGCACCGCGTCCTCGCCGTGGCCCCCACACACGGCCGGGAGTGGGCTCGATACCATTTGTAACGACTCGAGCCCCACCGTATAATATTGTCCGCTTTGGACACCGAGTCCTCATGGCTTTAAAACGTGTTATACAGATTAAAGGGACCCAAGTCTTTATAAACTAGCCCAGGACTCCCCCCCTAAGCGATGTGGGACGGGAGACATGCCCTTAGCCTCACCCGCATACTATCAAGGCGATCTTAGTCCATCCCTCCGTACTGCCCCGGGACTGGGTCGTCACATTCTCCCCGCTAATACACAGCCGACCTCGCCGCGTGGCCGTCATACACGGTTGGTAGTCGGCTCGATACTATTTGTAACGACTCGGGCCCCACTATATAATATTGTCCGATTTGGACACTGAGTTCTCACGGCTTTAAAACGCGTTATATGGATTAAAGGGACCCAAGCCTTTATAAACTAGCCCAGGACTCCCCCCTAAGCGATGTGGGACAAGAGGGAGAAGGATCCCTTCCTTGCGCACGTACGGGGACCGAGGCGCGGATGCATCGCCATCCCTCCTCCCGGCGCACCGCCGCCGGGCCGTCACACTCTCCCCCTTAGCGAGAAAGCGTCCCCGCTGTGGCCCCACATGCGGTTGGGAGTCGACTCTAATGCCATTTGTAACGACTCGGGCCCCACTGTATAATATTGTCCGCTTTGGACACTAAGTGTAACGACCCGGGCCCCATTGTGTGATATTGTCTGCTTTGGACACTGAGTTCTCGCGGCTTTAAAACGCGTCATACGATTAAAGGGACCCAAGCCTTCATAAACTAGCCCAGACTCCCCGCTAAGCGATGTGGGACGGGAGACATGCCCTTAGCCGGACCCACGTACTGCCAAGGCGATCTCAGTCCATCCCTCCACACTGCCCCGGGTCTAGGTCGTCACATTCTCCCTTCCTTAAGGCATTGCGTCCTCGCTGTGGCCCCCACACGCGGTCGGGAGTGGGCTCTGATACCATTTGTAACGACCTGAGCCCCACTGTATAATATTGTCCGCTTTGGACACTGAGTCCTCATGGCTTTAAAACGTGTTATACAGATTAAAGGGACCCAAGCTTTTGTAAACTAGCCCGACTCTCCCCCTAAGCGATGTGGGACGGGAGACATGCCCTTAGCCTCACCCGCGTACTGCCAAGGCAATCTCAGTCCATCCCTTCGTATTGCCCTTGGTCTGGGTCGTCATAGAGGCCCTGGACAGGAGGGGCCTGACGGCGGCGGCCTCCTCCTCGTCGAAGGGGGAGGAGATGAGGAGATTCGCCATCGGGTCGTCATGGGCATCGCCGTTTTTGGAGATGAAGGCGGCGGATGCCGGCAAGGCAACGAGGGAGGAGGCAAGGTGCTGAGCAGTAAATGCGCTGTCAGGGACTCAGAATCCGTTTTTGGGTCGGTCTCGGTTAAGGCCCGCAGAGAGAATGTCGGGGGCGAAGCGCTGGCGAGGATCGATCGGAGATGGAGTATCGTCACTGTTCCGGTAGAAGTAGAAGCGAAGAAGAGAGAGAGAGAGAAGGTGGAAGAGAGAGATGATCGCAGAGAGAGAAACCAATGGGGGAATCGAAAGTGTTGAAGTTTGCTCAAGGCTCAAGCATGAGCTCCATAGCCATATCAACTGCGAGACTGCAGGTCGACCTCGACCTTGAGCATGGCTGCTTTGACCTCGAGCTCGTGCTCAGGAGAACGGCCGTGTCTTTTTGCTCGAAAATCTCAAGCTGCCATGGCTGCCATGGCTGCCGCAAGCTCTAGGCTCGAGTTCGAGCTCCAAGGCCACGGTTGCCACGAGAGTCTAAGGCTCGAGCTCCACGGCCGTGGTGGCGGTAGAAAGTGACAAAGAAAAGCAAGTGCAACGCTGTAGAGTAAAAAGGAAGAGAGAGAGGACGCAGAGGAGGTCGAGCTCCACCGGCCATGGCGGTCGCAAGGAAAAATGAAGAAACGCAAGCACAGAGGAGAGACGTCACAGCAAGGAAGAGAGAGAGAGGTGGAGGAAGGGGGTGGTGGGACCCGGATGACACGTGGCGCTATGCTTATTTTTTTTTTTTGAACAAATGGCGCTATGCTTATTCGCGTGTCGGTTTTCTCTCCTTACCATTTATATTGCCTTTAATTCCTTTGAGAAGTCTGGATATGACGTGGCCAAAAAGTCTAATCTAATGTAAAGGACAAGGCCTCCTATGTACTTTACTTTCCTGCACTCCTTTGTTATCTTAGCTATTAAATAAAATAATGTTTGAGCATTTAAAAAAATCAATTTTACAATAGCTATTACACCGAGTTATGTTACGCTGGACACAAATCATACTATCCAGATATGCCCACAATTAAATGGTATAAATAGATTTAATTGTCAAAATTCATCCACGAAATCAACATAAATTTAAATACTCTATGCTTACAAATCTAAAAAATTGATTCTCTAAACGGATGCACTAAACCACGTTTGTTTGTTCATAACATTTTTCTTTTTGTTAGAAAGTACTCATAACCTTTTATAAATCGCCATAACATTTATACAGATTAAGGAGTAATTTGACACTCTAATCTTACAATTATGCAAAACAACTCCAAAATTTCCTTTTAAAATGAGGTTTTGTTTGGTTTATGCTATGATATGAGGGGTTTTCTATAAAAAAATAAATGTGAAAATTGGAGAGATGGTACTCAAGACTTATTTTCAATTAATGATCAACATTAACTAGATATAATGAGGGAAAATTGTCTAAAAAGTCCAAAATCTATTGCACTTTTTAGGAGTGGTTAGTCCCTAATGGTTTTATTTCCAACGCCATAACATTTATAGCACCAATTGGTCCCTGAGGGAAAATTTTTTTAAAAGTCCAAAATCTATTACACTTTTTAGAGCCGAACCCCAAGATGCACCAATCCTGGGACCGAGCCGAACAAAGATCGATCCAATGGAATCGATCACTTTTCTTTAACTACTTTTTTTCCCATTATTTCTTCCCTATATTTGGAAATGGATTGAGATAGTGTTTAGTTCACATTTAACTAAATTTTTTGTAGAAATAATTATAAAATAAAAAAGGTATATGTAGTCCATCTGATCCAGTTCCCCCTTGGAGTCGAGAATCGAGTTGCCTAGACACTAGTTCCACTTTTAGGAATTGGGAATTGGACCGACACTCCCGAGAACCGAACCACACCGACTAGTTCGGGCAATCCACTTTGCACACCCCTAACACTGTTGGTAATTTAGTCCTAAATTTTTCAATTTTGTCAATTTAGTCTTAAACCTTTTTCCCTTTTGCCAATTGAGTCCATTAAGCTAATTTTAGTCGAAAATTGTGACATGGACGCCAATGCTAATGTGGCGTTTTTTAATAATATTTTATAGTTTTTATGATTTTTTTTCCTTTTCTTTGCTCTTTTTTTTTTAAAAAAAGGTTTTTGGATAGAGGGTGAGGGCTGGCTAACCCTCGCCAGCCTTGGGTAGGGTTTTTTCGCGCCTCTCACCAGCTCTTTGGACAAGAGCCACGATACCCTTGCCAAATTTGGCTAGGTGAGGGCTTGGCAAGCAAACCACAAAAAACTGAAAAGTATTATTAATATATTATTAAAAAATGTCACGTTAGTAATATGCGGTCAAAATTGATCGAATGAGCTCAATTGGCAAAATATTAAAATGTTAGCAAATTATAGGAAATGGAACTCTCATGCATCATAAACAAGGAAAGAAGCCACCCTTACCTGTCGTAAAACCTGGGTTCCGCCAGGGATGGCGCCGTAACTAGCATTTGCAGTTGTGGCGTCCTTGAAGCGTTCCAACTTATAGCTTCAAGCGAAGATAGAGATCTTTGATTTTTTTGCTGTTTGAGAAAAGAGAGAGATCGAGGGTGAATTTCTTTCCGTTCGCCGGTGGTTCGCCTGAATCGCCCTCGACCATCTGAGGAAGCCAACTCGCCCGTCGTCGTTCGTCCCAGCAAGCTCTCGAACCAGGTAGGCCTGAAGAACGCCGTGCTTCTTTCTAGCATAAAATTTATGTTTTGGGCGAATCGTGTGATGCTGAAGCCGATTTGTAGCGTATAATGATGATTTGGAGTGTGATATATTATTGCCAAGTCGAGAATTGCTCTGGAACCTGGCGTAGAAGTCATGTTGTAAGTCGCACGTCACATGTTCGATAAGAAGCCTAAGTGAGATTCCGAAGTGGATCTTGTGTGATTCGCCGTGTGATATTGTTTTGATCCGATTTTGGTTTATGCTCACTTCATTGATAGACTGAATAGAAGGTAATGCTGCGTTTTCCTTCGTTTTTATGGCATATTCACGTAACTGAGTGGGCCATGGACGAATGCCTCCTCGTCGGAAATCTATTCCCATGCCGGTGAAGCCAGCGGTTAGTGGCCGCCATTGTCAGTCAATTCTTCTTGGTTTAATATGCATTTGAGTGATCTCTATGGTAGTTTTATTAGATTTTTGTGATTCATATCTTTATAGCGTGAAAATCCCATTGCCAGAGCTAGTCCGGCGACGTTAGTAATCACCGACCAATTAGTGGTTGGCGCCGGTCGGTGTGGACGGTCGGTGAAGGGCGGTGGCCTGAATTCAAGGCAAGAGACGTGGTCGGAGGTGGAAGGTGGTTCGTGTGAGTTGCAGAGAAGTGGGCGCAAGCAAGCTTTGGGATAAAGAAGGTGCAAAAAAAGAAAAATAGAAAAAAAAATGCAAGAAATTTAAAAAATAAAAATGAAAGATAAACAATAAAATTTCGGTTGTAATAGAAAAGGGGTCAAACCCGGCCAATGGGTCGGATCTGGTTGGCCGGGTTAGAGACCGCGGGCTAGTGGTTGGGCCAAGTATTAAAAAACAAGAGATAAATCAGAGGCCGCGGGCTTAGAGGCAAATGGGCCCATTTGACATGTTTGGGCTGGTCACTAGGGCCAGCCTGAATTCAAACTCTACCTGGACCATTAGGGTCTGGGTCGGACACATATCCGGGCCGGGTTCTCTGACCCAGCCCAAAGTCCTTTTCCTCAGATTAAAAATATTTTAAAAATAATAAAAATTAAAAAAATCGGAAAAACTAAAATTCATAAAAAATTTAGAAAAATTCATGAAATCCATAATTTTTTTTAAGAAATTCAAAAAAATTCAAAAAAATTCAGAAATTTTGGAAAAAGCTTAAAAATTAGTTTTTGAGTAGTTTTCTCTTAGAATTTGTGAAAATCCTTTAATCAAAAAATCGAACCCTAATCGAATAATCCTTTAGATCTTTACCATAGGATTTTCTGAATGCCATTTTCTTTTTAGATAGGCTAGCTTGCTATTTGCGCCTTTTTTTTTTTTTAACGATTATACTTGATTGCGTATTTCTCATTTATTAATTGTTCTTTTCATTTTTGAATGATTAGGAAAAACATTAAAATCTTCAATAAGCTGCCTTGACACTTTGATTAGCACTTAATTAAATTTAGGTATTGAAAAGGCATTGGTTGCATAATTAGTGTAATCAAGTCCCCAAGTTTGAAATCTTCAGTTGTGCATGTATCAAGATGCCACTTTCGCATCTTAATTAGTGTTTCTAGCCAACCCTCAACAACGGCTAGTGGTGACCTCTTTTGAACTCATAGATTAAGAAGATCAATGTCATGTGAGGTGTGGGTTTGAGAGAACCTATGTTCATGATTGATGGGCCAAAAGTGGATCACCAACTAGATGATGTGTTTAAGTCGTATGTTGTAAGAATGCCCACTTCTACTTTTTATGAACAAATATCTTTGAACCTATCTCCTTCTGAGGATAGATTGTGACAATTTGATGAATTCGCTGGGGACTCGAGGACTTAGGCCTAATCAAACTTAATTTTTTTCTAACTAATGTGATGTCATGGCGGCGCATTTGTGAAGGTGAGGTAAGTATACTAACAATGTGTTAAATGTTTGTGTAGGTTGGGAATTATAAGGAGTGGATTGTTTATTGACATATTTGTTTAACAGTTGGCATAAAGAATGAATGTTCATATAAATAAAATTGAAGCATTGTTTGGATATCAATTGTTGTACTTGCCTTTACATATGCCTTAACACTACATATTTGCACACATAGCTTGCGGCTAAACACTGGCTACACCCCCACGAAACACTTAGGAGGTGTCGAGGATTGAATGGACAATATGCAATTCATGCCAATGGGACAATCATTCTCGATATTGCACATTTTCTCAAAAGAAACAAGTCTGACCCACCCGCAATTTGCGATATTGGTGAAAGGCTTACTATTAGGTTGAAATAGAAACCTTGAGCCTATAGTACCCTACCCGTTAGGCATCAAAACCTCACAAGTATATCCATATGTCTATGTGACTTAAAAATAAAAAAAAATTCTCATCACCTACTGTAAGTATGATTTCTCTCTTTACTTGTTAACTTTGAATTGAAATTTCATTTTCGCAAAATCTATGGAAATCAATTGAGCGCCCAATATGATTTAGGCCCATTATGAGAAAATTCCTACAAGTGGCATAGGCCAATATTTTTTGTCTGACCTTGTAGGATTGTCAGAACTTTGAATTATGGGTCAGAAATCATTTTTTTCAATTAATTTTTCAAAGTTAACCTTACATTTTGAGATGTTGATTTGAAATTACATTGTGTGCATGAATTTTTCAATATTGAAGAGTTTCCAAAAGTAGATTCTTGTTTTAATGAATAAACTTTTCCAAATTAAAGGCACAACTTTGTGGAAAAATTTCTCAAAATTAGATGATTGGAACAAAGTCGGTTTGTAAAATTTGAGGTGTGTTTGATTGATAAACCATGGATGGATCTCTCAATGGTGCTTTTTCTTACAAATGAACACTTAGCCCTTATAAGTGGGGATTATAGGGCAAAGTATCGTTGCCTCGCTTTCATTAGAAGAGATGGTCTCACCGAGATATACCTTCTCATTTGCATAAGTAACAATGTCTTTCTTTTGCAACTTATACATGATGGCCAATTTTTAGAAATCCCTCTACTTGACCGTGCAATGAAGCATACAATTCTCTAAAGCCAAGTCAAAAAAATTTGACTCCTATTCAGTTGTCAATCCTTCGTAGCAAACTTTCAGGATGTTATTTCCCAAAGAACAATTGTGTGTATCCCATTAATAAGCTGTTCGAATATTGGAAGAGGAGCCATAATGTTATTCTAGTAGATGACCAAGAACACATTTTGAAGATCACATCATTTGTTTATTATTCGAATGTGATGGTTGTCTTCCTTTTCTTATCATTTCACATTCTACCTTAATTTATTCATGGAATTTGTAGTTTCTTTTTTTTGGGCAACAGTTGTTGATGTTGCAATTTATAATGGAAATGAAGATGCTTGTAGACGTAATGAGAACATGCAATTATGAGGAAGGGGCTTCCATAGTGTTTCAAATGCTTATATGCCCTCCAGAGGCCGTTGTGGAGGATATAAATATTTTGACACAAATAGAATGAGAAATTGTGGTTGTTGATGAATGCCAACAACTTAGAACTTTATCCTTTATGAAGAATTTAAGAAGCTATTGACAAAAATGAGGCTTCTTCTCATTAATGGCAAACTAGAGGAAAAAAGAGGGAATTTTTTTTTGATACGGTGTGTGAGACTTGTGGTGAAGGGGGAGAAGTACTTGTGCTAAGAATTAAATTAACAAATGGAATCTTTTGATGAAGAGGGTGAAATATCGCCTCGTGTGACAAACTATCAACTTATTGATCATGAGAGCAAGCCTGTTTTGTTTTCTATTTTGCCGCTCCTATGGTTGGATGAATTGCAAGAGATAAAAATTCTATACTAGTGAGGGCCCATAACAAGAAAATTCTTACAAGTGGCAAAGCCCATTATTGCTTGTCCATTCTGACAAAGGAAAACAAGGAAGAAATTTTTGATACAATGTTTGCAATTTGAAATGATGGGGGAGAAGTACGTATAGTATGAATCAAATTAATAAATGGAATGATTCGACAAAGACAGTAAAATATTACCTGATGTGACAGATTATCATTTTATTTTTGTTTAACCCCATAGAGGAGAATGTGGAAGAAATTGTTTATACAATGTATGTGATTTGTGATGATGGGGGAGAAATTAGATCTTCGAAAAAAGTGGGTAAAATATTACCTAGTGTGACAGACTATCATTTTATTTTCTTGTTTGACCCCATAGAGGAAAATGTGGATGAAATTTTGGTACAATGTGTGCGAATTGTGACGATGGGGGAGTAGTACTTGCACTAAGAATCAAATAAACAAATGGAATCTTCCAAACGAAGAGGGCGAAATATTACCTCAGGTAACAAATTATGATGTTATTTCTTGTCCAATCCCGCAAAGGAAAACAAGGGAGAAATTTTGGATGCGATGTTTTCATTTGGATGCCATGAGGCAGGGCTTGGAAAGTTTTCGTGTAGGAAGGAGGGATTTGCAAATCCTCTAGACAAGGGTGCGTAGAGCTTTGAACCCAAATACATTACCCACAATGGAAATGTAATCCTATTCTTAATACATCGACCCAAAATAGCATATCTAAATTATAAGAAAACCCATGGCTTCCATAACTCAAAAGATGAGTTGTTGGATGAAAAAGGCTTCAATCCATATTGAATTGAAACGAGTTTTTTTCTCATCTCTTTGAATGAAAATGAAAAAAAAAACAATATTTGAATTTCAACTCTCAAAACTATTTCGTCACTATTACGCCCTTCCTCATCTTTCATTACCTAGGTATCTACATAAGCCTTTCCTCATTTGAACCTTGCCCTTCACTCTAAGGAGCTGGATCCTTTAGAACCATAAGAATCCTTCGTTAGAATGGGATTCTAACTCAACAACCTTTGAGATTTTGAGAAGAGTTGCTCTTTATAAAGCACAGCACTATAAAAGTTGTTAGATGTGTTTCAAGGAAGTTATTGTCTATCGTTGGCCTCTATGGTAGAATCAGCTAGTGGGCCGAAGAGGAGGTGGTTTACCCTATGGGGGATGTTGGCGGTTTGAGTCTTCTTGAGTGCCTTTTGTGTTCATCTTTTGTCGGTTGACAATACTAGACTTAATCCAGCATGGTTCCACAGATCCGTATTTCGTGGTACATATACGTTGAAAAGATGGTTTCTGCTTGATGCTACTAACATGTATTTATACCATAGATCCTAAAGCGATGTTTGCTGGTTTGGAGGCAATATAGAAAGTTGTTGAGTTTAAGATGTATTTTGCATTTTTATGAGCGAGATTTATCTAAAAGTTACTCATGATCTCTCCATACAATATTTCGACTTAGTTCTCTTAATGACTAGGGACAATTACTTACGCTAAGAATCAAATCAACGAATGGAATCTTCTAACGAAGAGGGTGAAATATTAACTCATGTGACAGATTCTCATCTTATTTCTTGTTTGACCCTACAGAGGAAAATGAGGAAGAAATTTGTTATACGATGTGCCCAATTTGTGATGATGGGGAGAAATACTTGCGTTAAGAATCAAATCAACAAATGGAATCTTCTAACGGAGAGGGTGAAATATTAAATTGCGTGATAGACTAATATGTTATTGGTCATGAGAGCAAGCCTCTTTCTTTTTGTGTTTTGCCACTCCTATGGTTGAACCATGATATTTTAGTTGACTTGCAAATTCAAGTACCCTTATGTGGACGGTAGATGATGGGCTTCAACACATATATAAGGAGGTGATTGCGTGGAAGTACGAACTCTCCTATGTGCATCCCAAGATATATGTCTTTTTTCAAGGATAGGGGATTGATACAGGTCGACAATCCAAAGAAATCATTTCGCCAAACTACAACTATCTTGGTTACTGTCTACAGTCTTCATTTTGCAAGGAAAATCCCCATAGGCATCTTATCTATCCATGGGCGTCATTTGCTAAACCCGAAACCTTTCAAGTTTATGTGCCTATCGATATATTTGTAGTGAACGTTGTCCTTCTGTTCTACTTGTTATTTATTTATTTATTTAATTTTATCAATTCCCTACCATATCTCAGGTGGTATGATGTCAAGCTTTCTCATGAAGACTTGTTAAATCATGTACCATTGATCATAGAAGTTGCCAATATAGATAAAGACTTGGCGAAATATGTGTCTAGTCACTTTTCTTGAGGAACATTAAGCTTATAAAATTTCACATAAGGAGTTCAAGCCGCATGTCTATGTGATTAAAAAAAATAAAAATCTCATCGCCTATTGTAAGTGTGATTTCTCTCTTTACCTCTTTACTTTGAATTGAAATTTCATTTTCGCAAAATTCATGGAAATCAATTGAGTGCCTAATATGATTTAGGCCCATAATGAGTGGCATAGGCTAATATATCTTGTCTGACCCCACATAACAACTAGGTTTTCGAAATTTCAATTATGGGTCTAAACTCATTTTTGTCAACTAATTTTTCAAAATTAAACTTACATGTTGAGATGTTGAATTGAAATTACCTGGTGTGCTTGTATCTTTTAAAATTGTAGAGTTTTTGGAAAGTAGATTCTCGGTTTAATGAGTAAACTATTCAAACTTAAATGCACAACTTTGTAGCAAAATTTCTCAAAATTAGATGATTGGAATGAAGTTGGTTTGTAAAATCTAAATAATATTCAATTGACAAACCATGGCTGGATCTCTCACTGATGTCTTTTCTCACAAATGAAGTGACGACAAAACACTTAACCCTTGTAAGTGGGAATTTAGGGGCAAGGTATCATTGCCTCACTTTCATTAGAAGAGACGGTCTCATTGAGAGATCCCGTCTCATTTGCATAAGTAACAATGTCTTTTTTTCATAGGTTATACAGTTGCAAATGTGTAACATAAGCCCAATACCTTCACTAGAGGAGATCACTAAAAGGAAGCCCAAGTCCAAGCTCATCAATAGATTTAATTAGATCCGCCCTCACTCAAAAGATTAAGACAACAAGTTATGGACCAATTAAGATATGTTAAATGTTCAACACCACATCAATTCTCTGATGTTAAGTTTTTCGGCAAGCTAGAAATTTTCGCTCCACCTAAACGAAGGGTCTTTAGAGAGGACAATCCACCTTCATCAACATGAATTTGTCCTTCCAGATTAGAACATCCGTTGGCATCGAGCTCTTGGAGGCTTTGAAACTTTCTAATAGAACTTGGTATCCTCATTATCCCGCTCAACCAACTCTCCCAACTTCCCAATTGAAGAAGGGATTTTCTGCAACTTGTAGTATCCCTCTAACGATGAACCTCCTGGCCAACAAAACCTGGCACTAAGCCTCTTCAGCTGCTTCAAAGATCCTATACACGGAGGGATTTCACCATTAGTCATGTCTATGACAAGTTCTTTCAAATTTTCTAGTTCGCCCAATTGTTTGGGCAACTTCTCGAAACTAGTACAGCTCCTCAAGTTCAAGGAAATGAGGCGCTTGACATCTCCAATGGAAGGGTTGATTTCCTTCAATTTAGTACAACATTCGAGGATTAGCATCTCTAAATTTTTAAATGCGGAGAGATTAGGGATCCTCCATAAATTGAAGCATCCCGAAAGATTGATAACTTTCAACCTCTCCATCTATAAGAAAGAAACATGTTTCAAGATTACCAGATAGAAATAAATTGATTTATCATCAAATGCAACAAAAATAAAAAAAGAAGAAGAAACCTTTTTCATCTTTACCTTGATTGAAATCCATCCTCTGCAATTTTTATTAGCATGGTTTCCACTAATAGTATTGGATAATAAATCAAGCATGACCAATTTTTCCAAATGAACGTTGGTTGCCTCAAAAGAGTCGGGACATCTCTCCCACTTAAGCCATTTTAATTCAGAAAGTGATCCTTTGAAATCTCCATCAAAATCCACATCCTTCACATGAAGGAACTTCAAGTTAGGCATTTTTTTTAAGCTCTCTCGCTTCATAAACTCCCTAAAGCCCCTTTTGTCCAACATAGTACCTCAATATTTTTATTTCCCTCCTATGAAAAACAAAATAAAATTGAGGAAAATGAAAATACCATCCACCCTCCTTTTGTTAGTATACTCTACATGTTATTGTGACCGATGCGTTTTGTCTACACTTATAGGGAAAATGAATTATATCTATCTTCTACAATTACGTGATTGTGTTATATGTCGATGTTCACTAGTATGCCCCCATTTTTTGATATTTTATGTGAAATTCCCATATGAAATTAGTCTAGTTTTCTTATAGATTTTGAAATTAAATTTTGTAACATACGTAGTATTGATGACTGACTAAATATTATGTCCCTTCAACATATGTCAAAACTGTTACACATTTCAAAAACAAAAAGTACCTAATCAGACTTATGCATTCTTAAAGCATGACAACTCATTCCCTTCTTGTTCGCAAAATATTGTTGGTTTTGGCATATGGCTAGATGGAAAAAAAAAATAAAAAAATGGTCTATTGAACTCGAGTTTTTATTTTTGGATATACAAGCTTAAAGCTCAACAACTAATCCTTAGACGGGACAGAAATTGTCCATTCAATCCTAAATTTATCAATTTTGCCATTTAGTCTTAAAATCTTTGCGTAAAATTCCAATATATTCATTTTGGCTAATTTTTACAGGAAATTACTAATGTGGCGATGTACCATGTAGGACATCCATACATAATTGGATTGCGGTGAAAATTGATCGAAATGACTACATTGAAATTTTGTAAAAAGGTTAAAAACTATATTGGCAAAATTGATAAGTTTATGACTGCATGAAATCCGCATAAGAGATTTATGATAGATTGGATAATTTTCTCCTAAGATGAGCACACTACTCAATTAGTTATCATTGAATTTGCCCCAATTAGCGTAAAATTTGACCTCATCTCAAGAGTTTGTTGGTGCATTTTTTGCCATTCACCCATTCATATAAAAATATAAGGATTAGTAAATAAAGGATAGTGATTATTATCGTTTTCCTTTTTTTGCATTGTAACATTTATTTTTTGCTCTTTCAGTTATCTTATTTGATAAGTTAATTATCTATTTTTTCTTTGCTAATATCTAACAATATATTTTTGTCTCCTCTTTGTCAATGTATGCATAAAGGCTCAATTAATCCGTACCAAGAAAGGCTCACTCATTACATAATAGAGGTGGATATTGTATCACACCAAAGGCAGATAAAACGAGGATAACACAATTTCTTTCACCTTTCATTATTCCGTCACTTACTTCCTACAATCATTTAATCTTAATGTCGATATTTTCTTTTCAGTTTTGTGTCGAAGATTACTTTGCATGAATATGTACAAAATCATATGTTGGTTGTTATTTAGTTTCTTCTATCGTAATTTACTGTCGTTTGATTTTACACAACATTTGTTAATGTTGAATTATGTGCTCAAAATACCCATAGCTAGATCCGTGCATAGCATCAATATGAACACGAGTATATATAAAGAAAGCTGGGCAGAAATGGAATAGCCTTTTGTTGTTGCATCACACTTGTGAGTTCTCATCTTTCATATGAAAGAACATGATTGATCCATTGTACTCATGCAGAGCTCATAATTAAAACTAAATATTGTTAATTATGCCAATTTTTTTATAATTAATGAGTCTTGAACAATCTTCCAATCTTTTTTTTATGTAATTTATTGATTTGACTGTAAGTTGGTATAGGCGACAATAAAAGAAAAGCCAAAGTCCCAATAGAGAATTATTTAATTTTTTAAAATTCACCAGTCCTTTAAGTGAAAAGAAAAATGAGAGTTTTGTATTTATTATTGACTAAGAGGCATCCAAGTTAAGTAGTGTTGTTTCAAGTTATCAACTAACCTGAAAGAAAGCAAGAAGAAAAGGAAGGAAAGAAGAACGAAGTTGGAGAGTGTGAAGAATTTCTGTATTCACTTGTGTATTGAGAATGTACAGACTCCTAAGATATAAGACTAGGTTTGTACAATTATTGGAAATAAAAAATTCTATGTATCAATCTTTATCAATCTAGATCTAAATCTAATCCTTAATTGATATACATATAATTGTAATCAAATCATATCAAAAACTTCCGAGTCAAAAGTCGCATATCTTCTAACACTCCCCCTCAAGCTGGTGGCTTGTAGATGTCCAAGACGCCTAGCTTGCTCAATAGATATGCATGCTGTCGATGACACAAAGGTTTGGTAAAGATGTCTGCTGGCTGCTCTGTTGTCCCAATCCCTTCTGTTTCGATCACCCCCTCTTGGATCTTTTCTCGTGTAAAGTGACAGTCCACTTTTATATGTTTGGTTATCTCGTGTACTATATGATTTGCTGCCAGTTTGAGAGCCGCATCATTATCACAATATAACTTCGTTGGTCCTTGCACTTGTACTCCGAGATCCTTAAGCAATTCTCGTATCCACACTATCTGACAAGTGGCTTTAGCCATAGCTCGATACTCTGCTTCGGCTGAAGACAACTATACAATAGGCTACTTCTTGGTCTTCCATGAGAGGAGTGACTCTCCCAATTTGATGCAATATCCAGTGACCGATCTTCGACTTATGGGACATGTAGCATAATCAACATCACAATATGCCGTCATCTTCATGTCACACTATTTAGAAAGGAGTATTCCTAGTCCTGGACACTTCTTTAGATACTTCACAACTTTCAAGGCAGCATCCAAATGAGACCGCTTCGAACTGTGCATGAACTGGCTAGGTGTCTGTACTGCATATGAGATATCGAGTCTAGTCATGGTCAGATATATGAGCTTTCCGACAAGTCTTTGATACCCTGATGGATCTCTGAGTATGGGATCATCATTTTGAGATATCCCCTTATCATATTCTGCAGTAGTCAACTTAGTATTCTGCTCAATGGGAATAACGGCTGGCCTGCATCCTGATAAACCTGCTTCTGATTTGATTTCTAACACAAACTTTCGCTGACTAAGGGAAATTCCTTGATCAGATCGAGCAATTTCAATTCTAAGGAAATATTTAGGTGCTCCTAAGTCTTTAATGTGGAAGGTGGCATGTAAATATTCCTTGAAATTGTCTATAGCAGTTTTATCATTTCCCATAACAAGAATGCCATCGACATATATCATCAAATAAATAGATGACATACCTTTAGTCCGTGTGAATAAAGCATAGTCATGTTTAGATTGTTGGAAGCCTGCTTTTGCAAGAGCATTTGCAAATTTGGCGTACCATTGTCTGGATGCTTGCTTCAATCCATAAAGGGATTTACATAGACAACATACTCTATTCTCCCCTTGTCTCCGTAAGCCTTGAGGGATATCCATATAGATTTCTTCGTCCAGATCACCGTGTAAGAAGGCATTGTGCACGTCCATTTGATGTAGAGTCTAATCATTAATGGCAGCAGCAGTAAAAAAAGAACGAACTATGACATTTGTGGCAACCGGAGAGAATGTCTCGTGATAGTCGAAACCTTCTCTTTGTGTGAATCCCTTAGCTACCAATTGTGCCTTATATCGTTCAATGGAGCCATCAGCACGATACTTAATCTTGTAGACCCATTTGCAGCCAATCGACTTACGATCAGATGGAAGTGGGACAAGATCCAACGTTTTATTATCAATTAGTGTGTCACGCCCCGAACCTCAAGCATGCGCACATCCCTCGGTGGTCGATAGAATTTTGCGACGTTCCCAGGACTTGTCGCCGACCCTTTTCATTTTATTGCACATGCGGAAGCGAATTCACTAATCCCTTGACAACAACATACATGGGATAGAAAAGTAGGACAACCAATTTCAAATCAAATACACTTTTATAAACACTTCAAGCTTATACAGAAGGTCTATGTCATAAAGAACTACTAAGCCACCTATGCTCCTGACCCTTCCGCTTCAAGCTCCTGACTCTTACACTAGGGACCTGAAAATGGTTATTCAATAACCAGTGAGATATAAATCTTAGCGAGTTCCACCCCTAAGCCCCGGTTAGTACACCAACTCAACTTAGGGTATCTATCCAGAACTACCCCACCACAAGCAACAACCAACAGTCGATTCGCATACAACCTTACCTGGTATGCCATACCCTGCATGTTATAATTCAGCACGATATACGCAATGCACATGGCCATTAGATGATACATTTCATCAATCACATACGAGTCGCATCGCAAGCGATCTCACCTGGCCATTGCCACACCCTGCACGTTATCGATTCATGCGTGCGTGCCATAAACAATGTGACCAACTCATGCATAACCAGAACCAACGATGCTATGGTTCCCATACGCTCTTGCACATTAGTGCACCACCTAAGACGCATTAATCCATCACACGCGTCCATCGATTCAATCAATCCAATTGATATCATATGATTGACACTATCTATCAATTCATACCATCTATTAAACCATACCATCTATTCATCCATGAATATAATTAATGCATATAACAATTTCACACATCAATGCATCAATTCAGATCGAGTCATCGATCAATCGACTTAGTCGATTCCATGTCATCAAGACCATTCCCCGGTCATTTCAATCAATACTATCTATAAGTCCGATCATACCCAGGACTGCTTACTATAAGCCGATAATAGATAGTATAGCTCACCAGAAGCTGCTGCAATATCAATATAGTATACTATAGCTCACCAGAAGCTGCCGTAAATATTAGTATAGTATACTATAGCTCACCAGAAGCTGCCGCAAATATCAGTATAGTATACTATAGCTCACCAGAAGCTGCCGCAAATATCAATATAGTATACTATAGCTCACTAGAAGCTGCCTCATATACTGAGATAATATACTATATATATGCTCGCCAGAAGCTGCCTCAATTACCGATATAGTATATTATATATGCTCGCCAGAAGCTGCCAGCCATACTTCATAGTATGCTGAAAATACTCATTTAATCAAATCACCATTTTTATCCTTCCCGACAAAGATACTCATGTGTGGGTACACGGTCGGTCTTAGCCAAAATACAATATTTTTCTTTTAGAAAATCCCACTATTAATGGTTCGCCATAATATTTTTGGCGCTGTCAACTGACGCCCGATTATTTTCCAATTAATTACTGAAATTAATAAATTTTGGGATAAATACCCAAAATTACAAATCACACTCAATTCATGCGGATGCCCATGCATTTACACATCCATTCACTTCATAAAATCAACACATATGAATTTAGACAACTTTTCGCATTCTGGATGAACAGTGCACGTGAACAGTAATTTTTGAATAGTGTCGCGTGAACAGTAAATTTCCAGAATTCAATAAACAATAAATTATATTAAAAAATCATTAAAACAATGATTAAATCAAGGAAACCAATCAATTAAGATAAACATGCTTAATTAACCACATAATCATCGTTAAGCTAATAAAGTAAAATTAAGCTAAACTAATTTTAGCCATTAATCTAACCACCTATCTTAGGGCTAATACAACTTAATTAAATCACTTAAACTAGAATTAAATCTAACTAAAACAACCCTAAGCAAGTTTAGGCACTAATCGAAGGATTAGGAGCTAAACTCACCCGTTAAGCGGGCCGGAGACTCCGACGCGGCGGCGACGATGGTGGCTACGCACCGGGACCTCTACCATGACAATCCAAGGTAGTCCCAAGCTCAGCACAGCAACCACAGCCTCTGCTTCTCTCTCTGCAACTCTCAAAAACTGACTGCTGGAGGAGAAACGGAGTTGAACGGGGCGACGGAGCTCGGCGAAAGGGTGGCCGGTAACCGGCGGCACCCGGGGTCAAGGAAGACCTGCTGGTGGCTGGGCTGGGCAAAATCTCGGTCAAAATGGGAGAAAACTCGAAGAAAACTCGAAACATGCGAAGCTGGGCGGAACCGGGCGGTCTGGCGGCCGGTGGCTTGTCGTAGGATTTCGGGACATCCGGCGGCTCCGTTCGGGGCGCGGTCAGGCTCGTTGGAACGGGCTAGATCTCCTTGTCACGGTGGTGGGTGGAGCGTAGGCTGATTCATCTTGGAAGACCACTTTTGACTCGATTCTTTACCGAAGGGTCGGCTGGAGCAGAAACTAGAGGAAGAGCAAAACGAGGGAGAGAGAGCTCCGTCGATTGGGAGGCCGAATAGGGGAGAGAGAGAGTGATGGGAGGGCTGTCAAGGCCTCCATAAAACCTACCCCAAGTCCCCATGCCCATGATGGCCTCATCTTCTCTCTCTTCTTTAGCCTTTTCTCCCTACAACTAGGGGTAATTTGGTCATTTCACCTTGCACAAATTACAAATCTGACCTTGGGCTGAAATTGGTGGATGGGCCTAAGAAATGGGCTTGGCCATGAATAGGAATGGGTTTAGGAATTGGTTGGGCTTGAAATGGCCAAGAATTGGCCCATGGGCTTAGAAGATGAATAGTTGGTTTGGGCCCAATGGGCTCATTTGCTTGACTTAGGCCCATTTGGTGGCTGTCCCAACTTGGGCCTAAGGCCCACACTGGCTTGGCCCAGCCCACGTCCTCATGGGCTTGCTTCCTCGGTCCGAAAACCCCTTTTCCAATTGCTTAGCTTAACTGACTTTGTCGACTGTTTGATGTAGCTTCGTCCAAATCCGTCCCGGACATTTCCGACAATTCGAAGTCCAATCCTAAGTTCTTTTGCCATGTCAATTTCGCCAAATGCCATTTCGGTTACAACTCGGGCGACGGGTGGCTATGAGGATTCATGCGTGACCGACTCGTGCCAAACCACGTTCAAGACATCTCGATGCATGGACATCCTTGACTGCATGAAATTACGGATGATAGATTCTTATTTCAAAGTACACGATCACTAAGGATCGACATAGGGTTGTTCGCGAGTTCAATAATGGTAAATGGAATCACCCTTCGTTCCATTATGTTCTGTCCGCAAATTGACTTCTAGTCGTCCCTAGAATTGGCCTGCCTATCTACAGGATCATCCTCACGTAAGTCTCACGGTCAAGTTGTTTTCCCAGGTCGAGTCCTTTAGTCGTACGAGTTCTGTCCTTATCAGCCTTTCCCCTCAAGGTCAGTATCTTAGGAGTGATCAATTCCGAGTGAGATCAACCAACAATGCATTGACGAAATTCACATTCATTCATCCCTTATAGGGCTTGAATTTCAGGATGTCACATAGTGCCTGAAGTTCTGCCTTCATAGCTTGCTGCCATTTTGGGTCAATAGATGCCTCATCATAACTAGATGGTTCCTTATCTTCTGATAGACGACTAATACAACATCTATGTTCCTGTGATAATCTATGGAAGGAAACATAGGAGAAGATTGGATATTGAGTGCCTGGAGAATTGTGAGTAGCACAGATATAATCTTTAGTCCAGGTTGGAGATCGTGTGGCGCGACCGGAACGTCGTGGATGATGGATTTCTGCAGAAGGAATTGTCTTAGTGGTAGTTGGCAAAGCAATATCCTGATCTTCCTCAATAGTAGAGTCATCGAGTCTGGTTTCCAGAACATCGTCTGAGCAGTTGGGATTCTCAGCTGAAGTTGATGTTGTTGCTGGAATAGGGTGAACAGTCCTCGACTTTGCTAGTGGTATGTATGTGGAACCTTGAGGTAGTACTTCATCATATAAGAGGCCATGAGAAGAGGATGTTGGCCCTGTATTTTCATCTATAGACACCTTCTCAGAGAAAGGAAAAATGTCTTCATGAAAGATGACATCACGACTTACAAGGAATTCCTTTGTGGAAATGTCAAGAACCCGATACTCCTTTTGTAAATTAGGATATCCCATGAAAATGCATCGCCGAGCACGTGGACTCAGCTTGTCTCGAGGACCCACTGTTGCAACATAGCATAGACATCCGAAGACTTTCAGATGTTGTAGTTCCGGCTTCTTCTGGAATAGCAACTCAAAAGGAGTTTTCCCTTTAAGTATCCGAGTGGGCATGCGGTTGATTAAATAAGCCGTCGTGATCACATAATCACCCCAATAATCATCTGGAATTGATGCTTGGAACTTCAGGGCTCGTGCGACTTCCAATAGATGACGATGCTTTCTTTCGACCACTGCATTTTGTTGTGGAGTATAAATATAGGAGCTCTCATGTTGTATGCCATATGTATGAAATAGTAAGGAGCAATCATGGCTGAAAAATTTTCTTCCATTATCAGTACGGATCCGTTGAATGGATTTCCCAAACTGATTTTTAGATAGTGCTAGAAAGCCTTTTAAATGAGAATAAGCCTGATTCTTAGACTGCATCAAGAAAATCCATGTCGCACGAGAATAATCATCTACCATGGTGAGAAAATAATGAGACCCATCATGGTTTATGGTATGATAAGGTCCCCAAATATCCACATGAATCAAAGAAAAAATCTCGCTAGCTCGGGAGCTACTAGATGGAAAGGGCATATGAGATTGTTTGGCAAGGGGACATATGGGACATTGTGGACAAGGGAATGAGGCACTATGGCCTAATCTCAAATGCATAATGAAATTCTTATCATTGGTAGTCAAGTTACACAATGATGATTTATTCAAGGAATTGCAGGAAGAATTGAAATTACTTGTCCAGAAAAAAAAGTCCTTCAGAGAGACTACCCAAGACCATCAGTTTCCCAGTCGAAAGGTCTTGAAATAAATAGGTGTTAGCATTGAAAATTACCCGGCATGAATTTTCTTGGCAGGCTTTTGACACAGAAATCAGGTTAAATTGGAATTTCGGGACATAGAGAACATTCTGAAGAATAATCTGGGGACTAAGATTGATTGTTCCTGTGATATTGACGTGAGTGACATTTCCACTGGGTAATTGTACGGAAATAGGATAGTTCAATCTGTCATTTATACTTGAAAAAAAATCCCTTGTCACATATAATGTGATCACTTGCCCCTGAATCAATTATTCATGCCTTTCTGGAGATAGAATTAATCAAGCAATATGTAATACCTGAGAAACTCCCTCCCTTGTTGGAAGTGTCCAATTTTTGCAATGCCTGCATCAGCTGATGATACTGACCATATGAAATGGGATGTTCAGTAGTTTTGCCAGTCGGTCCGGTAACTTGGTAAGCTGCTGAAATTTTTCTTTCCTTTTCACCGGGTTTTCCATGCAATTTCCAGCAATTATCAATCACATGATTAGTACGTTTGCAATATTCGCAAAATAATTTACCCTTTCCTTTGAAATTTTTTGCGAAATTCCTTGATGACGTGGCAAAGATCTGGCTGTCCATCCCCTTAAGCGCGAGCTCCTGTCCGCCGTTCGATCCGGTCGCAAGATCAAACCCTTGCGAACCGTCCGATCCTCGCATCCCATCTACACCGTCCATTCGAGTTGGTTTAAAAGCTCGCGATTCCTCTTCTGCGAACCCTAATTTCGCTCGCCCCTCTTTCTCCCGATTTAGGGTTAGAGTCCTGGTGGTCGCGTCTCGCCGCTCACCGCGGGCGGCAAGGGCGACGCTCTGGCCGCTCCTGGTCTGATCCGGCGTCGCGAGTCGTTGACTCTCCTCCTGTACAGCCAACTGGAAAATTCGTCTGATCGGTGGCATGGGATCCATTGCGAGGATTTGTGAACGAAAGCCGAGGTATGTTTCATTCAAAATAAGGAGAAAGCGTGTAGCTTTCTCCCTGTCTTTGATGGATCTATACTACTTGATTGTGGATTCTGGGCCCTCGAGCTTTTCCTCGGCCGCTTCGAGGTTGTTCCATAGAGACGAGAGCTTGTTGAAGCAGGCTGTGACTGTCATGTTCCCTTGCTTTAACTCGCTGAGTTCTTGCATTAGGGTAAAATTTTTAGCCTGATATAATTTCTCGTACATCTCTTTGATGTTTTCCCACATGTTTTTTGCGTCTTCTGTTGGTGGGAGTCCAGCCGCTACCTCTGGGGAGATGCAATTGCCGATCCAGGTTCGGACCAGGCGGTTGCTCTTACTCCAGAGTCGGGCTAGACGTTCATCGATGGGTACTGGAATAGTTCCGTCGAGGAAACCATGTTTGTCTTTTGTTGCCCGGGCGCGCCGGAATTCCCGCGACCACCTCGTATAATCCTTTGGCCCGGTCAGCTATTGGCTAATTAGCTGTAGTTCTGGTTTGTCGATGGTGGAAACGAACAGTGGGTCGTCGGGTTCTGGTCGTCTGGTGAGAGTCGCAGCTGGAAACGGTAGAAAACCGGGTGCGAGGTTCGGGTAGGTATTCATTCTTTGACCCGATTCGCTCGACCCGATCGGATAACCCGCATTGTAAAATCCCCGGTAGGGATTTGTTCCCATACTCAGTTCACCCGACCCGCTTGTCTGCTCCAATCCGATGGCTGGGCTTGCCCCATTCGTGGCTGGTGGGCTCCCATCGGGTTGGACGTAGCTCTGGTGGCCCATGTATGCAGACGATGACGAATTTGGGCTTGGCCTAAAATAAAGTGGATAGGGAATCCACTGGTAAGACTGGCCCGTCATGGGTTGTCCCAAGTTGAACTGAGTCTGCGTGAGCCGCCACTGTACTGGTTGGGCTTGAGTCGGCTGCTGTTCCACAACTGGAAGTGTCGTGGATTGATTCTTGGCCTACAAGTGTTGAGGCGTTGCATCTCCAGTCGATTGATTACCGGTGGCAGAGGTGCTGTCTTGCGGGGAGACCATGGTAAGTAAAGAAAAATCCTTCCTTTGAGATTGATCCTAATGTCGAATGTAATCTCCTTTTGTAGGTTGAAGATTCTTCCGGCAGAAGGTCGAGGCGGAAGCAATTTCAGAAGCCTGGAGGCTCTGATACCATGAAAGAAAGCAAGAAGAAAAGGAAGGAAAGAAGAACGAAGCTGGAGAGCGTGAAGAATTTCTGTATTCACTTGTGTATTGAGAATGTACAGACTCCTAAGATATAAGACTAGGTTTGTACAATTATTGGAAATAAAAAATTCTATGTATCAATCTTTATCAATCTAGATCTAAATCTAATCCTTAATTGATATACATATAATTGTAATCAAATCATATCAAAAACTTCCAAGTCAAAAGTCGCATATCTTCTAACATAACCCAACCATGTTATTAACATAATTTTGCGTTTCTAAATTACTCAAAAAATTGATATATTTCAAGATGCTTGCTTCAATTATGTTAATAACATTCACTGAGTAATACAATTTAAATTAAACCAATGATCCACGTACAAATTTAGAACGCCAAGTAATGCGGATGAATATACTTGTCTATACGTCTGTATTTAATTAACTAAGGCTAACAATCTCATGATTAGGGCGAACGAATTTGATTTTGTCATAAGAATGACGAGAAAATACATTTGAATCGATGACAAACAGCTTTTGGACATCTAGTTGGCAACTGTACTAGCTATCAAAATACATTATCTCGGGAGCAAAAGAACTTCAAGTCATTGAATATGGACTTAGTTTATGCCAAATCCTGAAACTCTGCAAATGTGCCCACTGTTTCTAGTGTTATGATGTTCAATCTTCGGCTTAAGGAATCACATGATTTATGGTTGATATTTTCCTCAAGTTCATAAGAAAATCGCTGTGAATTGTCAATCCTTCAACAAATCAGGAGTTGGATAAATATAAGTCAGAATCTCAAGCTGCCTGAACTGTCAAGAACTATCATCGCAGGAAGTGCGACCTTCATGAGTTATGTCAATTCATTTAGCTGCTTCAACAAATTGAAAAGAATTTCCTAAGAAAGGCATCAACAGCTCATGCAAATCAATGCTACATCATGAGATCAATTTGTTATCCACTGATTCGATTAGTACTGAATCAGGCTGTAATGTACCAGTGAGGAATCTCCATTTTTCCAAACGTTGTCTTGAGACCAAAACTGTCACAAAGCAATTACAACATCTAGCTCTGCCTACACTTAACAGTCACTCCACTCTTAAACTCAAATTCGGAACCAACTCCACATATGGTCTGTTTGGTTTCCGTGTCCCAGATAAAAAAGAACGTCGTTTCTTTCATCATTATAGCATGATATAGTATATCTTGCTGTTTCAAAGGTCCACTTCGAGTTTCAAAGGAACAAATCCACTGTGCGTAGGGTAAAAATTCTAATGCTCGAATGATTATCACATAAGATCAGAAGATGATTTTTCCAGATGGGATGAATTTGATCGATATTCCGCCCTTGGTCCAATTCAACACGTAAGTTTGATCAATGAATCCAAAATGGCAATATAATTTTGTGAAGAAATTCTAGAACTTGATGAGTAGGCAAAATTCCTGCCAATGACCTTGTAGTAGAGTCGGTGGATAGAGGCCTACATAGTCTCAATGGCTCAAACATCCGATGCCGCATAGTCTCAATGGCTCAAACATCCGATGCCGTGCTAACACATACTTGACTTTTATTGGGTACAGTAGCTTAAAGAGCGATGCGGTTCCCTTTACTTTTCCGGGGCGAATACAGTTACTGATAATCAGTAAATGCTATCACAAGCTAGACAAAGAAAGTTAGAAAGAACATCACATGCCAAAGGGAAAAAACCTATTATCTGATGAGAAAAGTACGGCCTCCTACTATGATTTGTACATGAGATCTGGTGTCCCCATCATCAATTCGTTATCAGGACGAAGGTACCAAGGAATCCATGGGGTGCCCTTTGAGGCAGAGCAATTTTGGCTACTGGCTCGCCTTCAAACTTCTGTGCATCAATCACATGATATCATATCGAACATCGTTACCTGCAGGCAAAGCTACATGATGATTGTATTGAAACTCTTATAGTTAACCTGGGACACAACTCTTTCTTCATTATTTATCCAAGAGACAATCCAACCACTGTCTTCTGCAGCACCGTCTTTCTTAAGGACAGAAACAAACCCATTGCAGAAGCTGTCCTTTACGAAATTATGGTACTCGGCCTTCATCATGTTCTTGTGATCGAGTCTCTTCCCATCAGCTGAAACAATTGACCAATCTCAAAACTCATAATCTTGTCCTTAATGCTTATTGTAGAATACGACAATGTCATGAAATCAAGATAGAGCGAATTACCAGATATAACGCCCATAACACAGTAAGGTCTCCCAGCATTTATGGTGACCAGCTCCCCCAATTCAGGCGCTCTCTGTTGTACAATGTTATGATTTGCAAATCAATGAAATTAGATCAATCATATAAATGTCATGGCATACTGTACACATTGAAAGATCATACCTTTGGGTGGCTAGTGAAAGGTCGATCCCAATCCCCATTGAAGTTCCAATTGCCTTGAGCTTCCAACGTGGCGATGCACGTAATTCTCTGCAATCACAAATGTTTTCACTGCGTGCTCTAAAACATTTGTGTTGCTCATGTCTCTATTCACTGCTCCATACCTAAGCTGCAAGGGTGATATAATTCAACTTGTGCTGTAGGAAGAGCTATGCAATTTACATAAAGGCAAATAAACAAACGGTCACATTTGGAGAATAATATAGTTCAAATGAAGGGAAGAATAGTGATACAGTGTTCAGGAGACAAGCAGCCACAACAGCCCAAGAATCCCCTTCAATAGCCGGAAGAAAAGACGGCTTCTTTCGTGGAGCTCTGTGATCTCCACAAGTTCATGCGAAAGTACTCCCATCATTCCATTAAATCTTCGAAATTAAACAGTAGTGGGCAATTTGCCGAGGCCTTGCTGTAGAATCCCTCATTTTACCGTCTTTGCACATATGCGATTTTCTCCAAGCCCTGAACATTACGAAGTTTCCAACACTGCCCAATGAACAATCGTTTCAGGTTATCGAAGCACGAGAGGTCTGGCAATGTTTCAATGGATTTGCACCCTTGGATATCCAATTCTTCCAAGTTTATTAATCTCTCGAGCCCCTTAATTTCGACTAGATTGCGGCATTCGCTAACGATTAATCGCTTCAGATGCGTTAACTGCAAAAGGTTCGGTCTTAGAAGGGACTGACAGCCCCATAAATACAGCTCTTCCAAATTTTTCAATCTATCAAGGCCTCTAATTTGAACTAGATCGTCATTCACTAGTGGAGCATCCCACTTGGGGAACCAACCCATATCCAAGTATCTCAAAGATTCGAGATGTTCAAGGCCATCAAGGTTTGATAACTTCCTGCATCCAGATACATTTAGTTTTGCTAAGGATTTTAATGCTTCCAGACCCTTGATTTCTGTCAACTCACAGCACCTTTCAAGAACTAATTCCGACAAGAATTCCAAACTCGACAGATTTGGCAACACTTTCAACTTATTGCACCTGCAGACATGAAGCTTCAATATTCCTGAGGGAAGTTGTGGCACGGATTCCAACAATTGACAATCCTCAACGGTGAGCTCTTTTAGATGGATTAGATGAGAAAGTTGAGGTAATATGTGATGCTGACAAGTGACTCCCAGAACTGTCAAATAGGCGGGAAGCTTCGGCAACAATTGAAGTTTGTCACACTGAGTTAACTGAAGGTATTGTAAAGAAGGCAACTTACTGATGCCTTGTGGCAGCAATTGAAGCATCTTGCAGCCCTTTAAATCAAGTTTTTCAAGACGGAGAGCTTATCAAGTGTGTCGGGGAAGCCAGAAACGCAAGTCTTATATAATTGAAGGATCTTCAGTGAACACAGCTCATCTATTGGAATTTTCCCTCCCAGACTTCTACAGCGGGAGGCATGTAATTCTTCAAGTTTGCCCAACTGGCTAATAGTGCTAGGTAAATTACTCAAATCCTCGCTTCCATCAATATTCAAAATTCTCAAGTTTTTTAGATTGCCAATGGATTTAGGTAATTCCCGAATGCCTGTATCTGATAAGTTCAATTCAGTCAACCATTCCAACTTCCCAATTGAATTGGGGACATGATAGAGACAATAATCAACTCGGCCATCTTCAATACCATATGGATAACTCTTTCCGCCTAGTGACAAGCGCTGCAATTTCACAAGAGATCCGATATTATCTGGAAATTTTTGTAACTTGAAGCAACGTCTCAAGTCAAGAGTCAACAAATTTTCCAAATGGCTAATCGAGTCAGGAAGTCCAATTAATGATTTGCAGCCATAGGCATCAAGCATCTCTAGCTTCTTCAAATTGTGACACGGAGGTATTTCCTTTATAGCAGTCCAACCTATTTTAAGTTCCTTAAGGTCTTCCAATTTACCCATTTCTCTTGGTAGCTCTTGGAGATTCTCACATGCCCACAAGTCCAAAGAAACGAGGCCCTTCACTTCTCCCAATTCTGCCGGTAACTTCTTGAGACTTTCACAGTACCTCAAGCTCAAGGCAATGAGACACTTGACATCTCCAATGGAAGGGTCGATTTCCTCCAAATTTTCACAATATTCCAGGATTAACATCTCCAAACTCTTAAACTCAGAGAGATTAGGCGTTCTCTTTAAATTTGAGCACCACGAAAGATTGAGAATTTTCAACCTCTCCATCTATGAGAAATAAACATGTTCCTAGATTAGCTATAGGAAATATAATAATTTAAGATCAAATGTAACAAAAGAGATAGTGTTTCTTGTCTTTACCTTGATTGAACTCCATCCCCCCCAATTATCACCAATATAACCACATGATAAATCAAGTAACAGCAATTTCTCCAGATGAACGTTAGTTGCCTCGAAAGAGCTGGGACATCTCTCCCACTTTAGCCATCTTAATTCCGAAAGTGATCCCCTGAAATCTCCAGCAAAATCTACAGCACTCACATGAAGGAACTTCAGGTTGGGCATCCTTATAAAGCTCTCTTGCTCCATGAACTTGCTTGAGCCATTTTTGTCCAGGTGTAGTGCCTCAATATATTCATTTTCCTCCTACAAGATATTGAGGGTTGTAAGTAACACCACAAGGCATTCCCCGATCTTGACATGAATAAATTGTCATTAAACTAGGAATAGCATACCACCCAACCGCCTTTTGTTAATGTCCAGCTACATGTTATTGTGGCCAATGCATTTTCTCTACACTTGGACGAACAAAAATATTTGTGATCTTTTTATAATTACATCCATATATAATATGTCAGTTTTCTTGTATGCCACAAATTTTGATGATACATATGTAAAATTCCTATATATAAACATAAATGTAGAAAAGTTAGGTTCTCCCCTCTCTCTATTATATATATATATATATATATATATGGTAGAATAGGAGTTTGTGGTTGAGCAACTTCATTTCAAAGCTCCATTCTCTCCCACTTCCCATAATATTCATTAGACACATTGCTATATTAATTGAAAAAAATACTTAATCATCTCATTCAATCTACCAAATGTTTCCAGAACAATGTATCAACATCAATTTGCCTTATTAATTTGGATGTAATTTCATATGCAAGTCGATCAATCTAAACTCACCGAGTATGAACTTTATTGTTTTTCTCTTATTTATCGTTGATTATGATGTTTCTATCAATTATTAAATAAGAGTTATGAAAATTGTTTGTCAATTAACCTACAAATTCAACTGTGCACATCTACATCCTTTAATATATTTATTATCTATATAAAAGCGATCTTTCTTACATAAATGCTTACTGACTTTTATAAGGGCGTTTTCTATTATAAATGCGTTTTGTACGGTAATTTTTTTTTAAGACGTGGCCTGATATAATATAGTCTATATGTTAATTGAATGCTCTGAAATTAAATGTGTAACGTACGTAGTATTACTACCAAGCATTCCCTGCACCAATTATATCGCGTCCCTTTGCAATATGCGAGAACTGCTACGCTTTTTAGAAAAAAGAAAAAGTACCTTATCTGATTTAGTGCCATCATTATGCATTCATAAAGCAGGAGAACTCATTTTCTCTAGAGATGCAACTTTCGGTGTACTTATTTCTTTTTCAATAGACGACTTTTATGTAACCCAAGCAGTCTCCTTTTGTATTATAAAAAGGTCTATCTCTCAAATTAAAACGCAACTAACTAGTAAAAGAATGATTGGCAAAAACTCTATTTTATTGAAATCAGTTATAAATAAAATAAAAACATTACGGCCAAAAATAACACATATACACATTAGTAATGCACAAAAGCCTATAGAAAACAAGGTTATAAAAATTTATTATTAATATAACAGTTTACTATTAATTAAGCACAGTTATGAAGGGAATCCATACTGGGAATTTCATTAGTCTTTCTTTTTATGTTGAATTATTGTCCTTTCCTTATATTCACTTTACAATTCCGTTGGGCGTCTCTCTCTTTCACAAAATCTCTTTTCTTACGAGGAATGCTAGCATGACAGTTCCGTGATTTTCATGCAACAACGGTGCACGGGGAACCACTAATTTTCATGCTAGCATGGGGCCGGTTCCACTTACTTTCTTTGTTCCTTTTTTAAGTACAAAAAACACCAAAAAATGAGTGGTTCTCTTTGCTCCGTCACTTCATTAAAATTAACAGACCCTCTAGTTAAGCATATTGCTAAACATTAATTTTTGTTCGGTTGAAAATTATAAACAATCGTCATAAAAATATACAAAACTTTTCTGCATTTTATAGTGTTTTACGATATTATCTTACTTAAATAATATTTAAGTAAATAAAATTTTCAAACATGTTGAGAATAATAAAAAATCTAAAGAAAAAGAACAATAACAATAACAATATGAAGGACTACCATTAGAGAACATGGGAGAGGCCCAAAGTAGACATAGCTGTTACCTTGCGTTCTAGAACTTTCATGGCTTCCTCATCCCATAGTCTGCTGCATTCCCAAGGCTTTTTATCTGTCGGACGGGCAATAACTCTGCCTAGATCTCGTAATTGATCATGCATTCTCAACTCATTATTATCATCACATTTTATTAATAGACGTTGAGTCATTTTCACCAATGCAGATAGTGGGTAAAATTCAAGATCATCCCAGAGGTAGATGACAAATCTTTTGTTAGTTCCAATAAAAAAACATGCTATGTCAAGAAAGATTTGTTGCTCTTTAGGTTCTAACGCATCATAACTTATTCTCAGCTTTTGTTGTACTGTCATATCAGGTGCCTTCATCAATTTCTTCAGCATTTCTCTCCATACGCTTAGATCTTCTTCTCCTTTGAGAAGTGAACCTATAACCATAAGAGCTAAGGGAAGCCCCCCTGTGGTGGCAACAATTTCATTAGAAAGAGTCGCGAGTTCTTTTGGAGGTGGTTTCCCTTCAAATGCATATTTGCTAAACAGAGTCAAAGAGACTTCGCTATTCATTTCTTTGAGTTCATACTCATATTTAGACTTCAAGAGAGCCTTATCTCGACATGTAACGATGATCCTACTTCCTGACATGAAACTACAACCTCCAATCAAATTATCAATGTGGTCTTGACTGTCCACATCGTCAAGAAGAATAAGTACCTTGTTTTGTGTACAACTGGATTGGATTGTTTGAATTCCTATATCAGAATCAGGTACTTGATAATCATTTTTTTTCAGAATATCTGAGATAAGTCGAGATTGTACATGCTCAATACCCTTGCGATTAAGCGTTTCTCTAATATCCTTGAGAAAGCAGCGACATTTAAATTTGTCGAAAAGTTTGTTATAAATGATCGTAGCTAGAATTGTCTTACCAATGCCACCCATTCCATAGATCCCGATAATTCGGGTGTCGGGGTGAGCAGTGTCTGCCATTTTCATAATTTTAGCCACATGATCATGGATTCCAACCAAGTTCATGGGAAGTCGTGGTTGAAAATCTTTTTGCCGCTCGCGCATTACCAATTCTACTAGCTCATTTACTAATTCTGCTTCACGCCTGTCAAACAAGACAACACATGAGAACTTATTAGTGGCTCTACAGAACAAAAATTAAGGATGATAAATAAATATTCATCTTCCAAAAAGGATCGGTTAAAAGAAGGTAAACGGACTACCCATTAGCATATTTCTCTGATTCGAATACTCTAAGATCAAGTGCTTTTCTGAGAGCTACTAGCCCTTGTTGCTTGACCTCCTCATCAAAATGATGCTCCTGGGATTGGAAGGCCTCTCCAAAGCTCCCCCCAAGGAATCGCACATCCTTGGGTTTCACCTTGTAAAACACGGGCAAGACTATTTGTCCTTTACTTTCCTTGCACTCCATTATACGAATGAGCTCACGGAGGCACCATTCACTAGCAGCATAATTTTCGGAGATGACTGGGATTGAAACCTTAGAGTGCTTGATTGCACTTATAAGATTTGCAGCAATGTCGTCGCCCAATGGGAGGTCCTTATCATCTTTGAACACAAAGTTTGGATGGAACCTCAGGCCCACATCTCTGAGTCTATGGTAAAGGTGATCGACAAAACCATTGCGAGTATCAGGTCCTCTAAAACTCAAGAATACGTGATAATCGTTTCCATTCACAGAGGTGAACGAAGCAGATGGGTCAGAATCCACTTTGGATGCCAACGGCACATTGATCTTCTCCGATGAGTCTGAAGAGGGAAGAAGAAGAGGCGATCCGCTCGTGCGCTCCTCCAACTGTAATCCAAACAATTCTTCTTGTCTTGGTCGCTTTGACGTGGTCGGACTTGAAGCTTCAGTGTGTTCAACTCGCTTGAGTTGTTGCTTCGAGCGATGATTTTCCATTGCAGTGCACCCTCTCTCTCTCTCTCTCTCTCTCTGTGAGACTTGACTAGTATTAATAGTTTTTTAGTATGAAATGATTACACGGCTATCTTTGCGCCACATTTATCGCGTTGCTGGTGAAGAGGAAAAAGGGAAAGCAGGCGGAAAGGAATGATACCTCTTCTTGGCAATTACAATGAACTTGTACAATCGATGCACGTATTCAAATAACGCGGCTAGTTGACCCGGACTTTGCTAAAGTGCTTTGTCGTTGCCTTCAAGGCATTGTCCGGCGGCGATTCAATCTAGGTGCTCGAGGGAGTAAACCGACATTAGCTGACTGTCATTTTTTTAGTCGAAACTTATTTTATTCATTTATCATGATCAAACGAGAAAAACATATAAGCTTCCAAGTAAAACAAATCTCAAAAAGAGCTGCAAAACAAAACAAAACCTAGAACCAGAGAGTATAATGTGCAAGTATAAACACGCTTTCATACCATAAGACTAGATGTATTACAATATCAAAAAACAATTTGCGGCTAGTGATTGGTCGAGATCTTCCTCTTCAGAAACTACAGCTTACAGTGCATACTTAACTTCATTGTCCTCAACACCATCGCCATATGGACCACCACAAATTGAACGCCTTCAAGAAACTCCCAAATCTCGATTTACATCGAGAGAGAAAAGCTCCCATATTTAGATCTATGCCTAAATTGGGAGAGGAAAACTTCCGTTGAATCTTGGAGAAGTCATAAAATCACATCCCGAGTATCTTGCAGGCTAAACTGGTGATGACGTTCCCACAAAATTTCTAGTCGTACGCAAATTTATTCAGCACGACAAGTGAAGAAAAAAAAACAACAACGAGTGAAAGAAGACACCAAAAACGAGGCGAAAAAAAGACTGCAAATTAGATCTGGAGAGAAAAAAAAAATAGGAAATCAAGGCGTACAAGAGAAAAACAGAGCAAAGCAGGCTTTCAACTTCAGAAATTAAAAATGAGAGCTTGCAGGTGAAGTTTCTTTGAGGGAGTTGTTTTTTCTTTTTGTTTTTTTTTTTTAAGAGAGAGGGTTGCCGATAGAGAGATTAGGGTTACAAAAGTCCTTTTCGTCATCATTTACACACCAGCAGTTTAGTAAGTAACATGGGAAGTGCGGGAGGATCGTTTAAATTGTTATTCTTTTTGGCCACGATATTAATATTGTCTCTGAAAGCAAGGAAATAAAAGAAAGAAAAGATAATAGTAGCCACATTGCCACTATAATAATTATATTACCATCATACGCTACTTAAGACCCGTGTGATGCATGGGGAAAAGACTTGTGAAATTAGATTAGATGAAATAATTACTCTAGAAGAAGTATACTCGATTGTCATGAGATTAAGAGATCTTCGTGATATTGAAAGTAACTATATGGGCCTTCAACTAAATCTAAAGATATTTACTTCAATTAAACTGGGAAAATAATAAGAAATTTTTTTCGAAAGATTGTCGAGTTAAATGTCACTCATGGGAGTGTTCCATGTCAGCCATCCATTAAAGTTGCTTTGGAGCACCACTTTACATTTATTCAATAACATAGATTCCTCGCATCTATCTTAGATCTATAATATGAGACATATTTATTTAATTTAGTTATTGGACACTCATGTTCTCACTTCTTTTCGTTAATTTTTAGCCCAAATGTTCCTAATACTATAGGTTTTGCAATTTTTTAATTTAGACAACTTATCATAATGCCTGCACATAACAAGTTCCGTTCCATCAATCGTTCCAACTTCCTAAGTGAATTGGGGATATGATAGAGACAACAATCGCCATCATTACTAAAAAGCATTCGTCGAATATCTTTCTAATCCGTTTTTACCACGCCCTTTCGTCGAATATCTTTCTGATCCGTTTTTATCATGCCCCTTTCGAGTATCCAGGCCATGAACCTCTGCTTTTTATTTTTTATGTCAATGGGAGGAAAAACACTGGTTGCCAGGCGTTGAAAAGAAAAAGGAACAAGGTTAAAGCGACCGCGTCAATAAGTGCGTTCGCGGAATCTTCAGCCTAAAGTTCTGTCCGCGTAGACTTTGTTTCTAATTCAAGTCTTTTCCACGAAGTGGGTGGGATCTTTACATTAAATTATTTACCGAAATTCTTGTCTGCTACCGAAACATTTCTTAGAAATCGACTTCTACTTATCTAGGCTAACGTGTAACAAATAATAAGGACAATAGTAGGCCGACATACAGGAAATGCTTTCACAAGAAAAGACGAGGAGGAGCTCTTGAAGTCATTTATTTCAAAATATGTGGACTTCAGACTTTGTGGTTGAACGTATGAATGTCTGTTCAAGAATTTTGGCTCCACATTTACCTCATATCTGTAAGTGGAGCAGCTATAGTCTCCAATTGGGCAGTTGACTAGTGCCTGTAAATAGGGCATCGGAAAGCCTCGAAGTGCAAGCTGAGAGAGCTTCACAAATACAGAGAAAAAGAGAAAGTTGGCTTAGAGATTGACGAATTGAGTGCGTGTTTGTACAAGCCAGTTTGGGGATAAGTATGTAAGAAGTGCCAAAAATTGTATACGTGCTCACTTTAGTGCTAAAAGTCTTTTCAGATCACTAAAGTGTCATTTTTTTTTTTTAAAAGATCATTTAAGTGCCAACTCCAGTCTGGATCATCAGAAATCTAATGTGATTATATTTTATTAATTTCTCAATCCTATATGACTCGCTGACGACCTTAATCAGCATATAACTCCTCAACGACATCGTCAAAAAGTTGTAAATAGTGATCATTTAAGTGCTAAATTTTATTTAAAGTAATCATTTGAGTGCCAAATTGTGTTGAAAGTAATCACTTCAATGCCAGTACTTGTTAAAAAGCGACCACTTCAGTGCTAAGCATGCCACATGAACTGGAGTTTTTAAAAAATTTATCAAGTCATATTATAATTTTAATTAGAAATGACAAGTAATTAATTTAGTCGGAATTTCTCGCCGTTGGTACTTAAGTGATCGTTTTTCTTTGATTTTGTACTTAAGTGAGCTGGCAAAAACTTTTAATATTAAAGTAAGCGCCATACACAACTTTTGGCGCTTTTAGTGTACTTATCTTAGCTAGTTTGTATTACAATTTTCTCATTATTACTGTCATCATGCTTCCACACCTAACAATAAGCGACAAATGATTGCTACTTTTTGGAATGGACTTCGCTCCAAGTTTACACCTTTAGACGATTTTCCGACGAAACCATTCACCACCTCATTGTCTTTTTGTTAACAATTTGAAGACGAAGTGGATACTCATTGCTCAAAGTTGGATGCTTCCAGTCATAACCTGACTAGTAATAGCACCAAACGGACACTGTGGGGTGCATGAAATGACTTTTTCTTTGGCCAAAGTAGAAAGCAGAAAAAGCATACTAGAAGATCTTCATTACAAAGCTTTATCTCTTGATAATGTCTTTCGGTTACTCTACCATTACTTGGATCCGAGCCGGATTTGCTTTTTTGTTCCAACACTTGATTTCCTTCGGACTCAGTGATTCTCCCTTCCACGTCTTTTTCATTTTTTAGGTTACTTAGCTACTTAGACTATCTTGCGAATTCATTATTAAAACCGATAAAGATAATTGAAACACTTTGTCATTGTGAAATTCTGATTTTTTTCTATTGACAACTTCTGCCATCATCTTGCCTTCTAGATTCTTAACAATCTATCACGATCTTTTTGAGTCATATATCTGCCAAAAACAACGAATTGAGATGACATTGGTCATCTTGATAACCTTGGCTTTTCCACCTCTTTAATTGACATAATACTTGACTTAAAGAAATAATCTCTTTCTCTTCGACTCTTCTCTTCAAATCAATTTGGAGTTCCCCAGCATGATCTTTTTGATACATAGTGAGTAGTTCTCCGAAGGTAGAAATACAATTTCCAACTCTGTGCCATGTTATAAATTTAAAACAGATAGTTAGGTATATATATTTCACCTATTGCACTATTTGACTCTGTTAAGAGCAGCGATGTGATTTCTCACATTTATTAACCGACCATCAGCCTCTTCTATGATCAATATGAAATAACCTAAACAAGATTTGTACGCAATCACTTGGATGGGTAGTTCCGTTGTTTCTTTTTCAAACATTTTAAACTAGGACGAGGTGATGCAATTACAAAGCTTCATTCTCTATGAGTTCAGCCATTTCTAGAGAATCTTAGCTACTCCAACAAGAGTGTTTTGATCCTGAAGCAATTAGCTGGGAGTGGTGTGGTCTGTCAATCTCTGCCTTCCCCCGAGAAATGCAATTCTTTGTGTATTTACTTCTTCTTCAATTCACGATTTTTATGTAACCCAAGCAGCCTCTTTTTGTTTCATAAAAAAAGGAATTAAGCTCTCAAATTATAACTCAAACTAACTTATAAAATAATCGGCAAAAACTCTCTTTCGTGAAATAGGTTATTAACAATAGGAACACATCAAAGCCTAAAGAGTACACATTACTCTATAAAAGCAGGCTATAAAGAAAAAATACTCTTTCTTGATCACATAAATTAATGTGCATGTATATTATATGCATTGGAGCTAGGTTGGAAGACCTGAGAATCGTAATACGAGGATTGCATTTTTGAGTGTATTTGTATATTTGAGGATTAGGAGGGGTAATCTGCTCCATTGATAACGTCCTGTATCTGGTCAGTGTACTTTTATATTTCACAACGAGATAGACTGGATGCTTATCCTTTACAGTTCTTAAAGCTGTTAAAATGCGGTGCTAGAGCGATTATGGGCACTCTTGATGAGACCGTCTTCGCAATTAAGGAAGTAAGACGCGGCTTCCTACAGATTATAATGGGAAAAGCTATAAGCACTTGCTAAAATTGGGATCAGCCCAATTAAAAGTGCTACCATTGAATTTAAGAGTACTATAAACTCATATATGGGGTGAACATTATTACACTAGTTTGACGTCCAAACCTAAAGGTTCGAGGCAAAATCTACCTTTAGGCATACAATATGTTAATGGACTGATCTTATTTTATTTGTTTATTGCTGAGTATATATTATGATGTGAAGCATTGTATATTTATTCATTATTGGTAAATAAGTGGGGGATTGTTATGTATACAATTAGATATTTATATATATTTACTGATAGTATTTCCTGTGTTTGATTTCTATTGTATTTGAAAAGGAGTTGCTTAACAAATGAGTAATTTTTTTTTTTCCTTTGACATTTTGAAGTTCAAATTATTATTTGAAAATCGCAGGGAAAATTGTCCAAAAAGTCTTAAACTTATTGCACTTTAGCCAATTCAGTCCTAAACCTTTTAACTTTGCCAATTTAGTCCTAAACCTTTTCACTTCTTACCGATTCAATCCATCCGGCCAATTTTGGCTGGAAAATGTTGACGTGGATGCCGGCGATGCCACGTAGGATTGTTGGCGCTGACGGGGACAATTTTTAATAATATTTTTATATTTTTGAATTTTTATTATTTTTTTCTGTTTTTTCCTTTTTCTTTTCTTTTCTTTTTGGCTTTTTCTTTCCTTTTCCGGTGGCCAGCCACCGGCCACAGCGACGACCAGCCACGGCCACGCCCCGGGCGGCCTCGCCCGCCACCCGCGAGGCCCGGCCGGGCAAGGAGGAGCCTCGACGAGGGGAGCCCTCACCTAGGCGCGGCTCGGCAAGGTCGCCCAGGTGAGGCCGACCCTCCCCTAGGCTAGGGCGAGGGCCGGCCTCACTAGATCCGCGAGGCAAGCCCTCGCCCGGGCAAGTGTCGACCTCGTCCCGGACTAGATCCGGCGAGGCCGGCCGCCCGGCCGGCCGACGCCCGCCGGCCGGGCGAGGGCCAGCCTCGCCGGATCTATTCTATGCGAGGGCTCCCCTCACCGATCCGGCGAGGCCGGCCCTTGCCCGGGCCAAGGTGGCCTCGCCCGCCGACCCCCCGCGAGGCTGCCTTGGCCTAGGTGAGGGTCGGCCTCGCCCAGGCAACCTTTGCCGGGCCGCGCTTGGGTGAGGGCTCCCTTCGCCGGGGCTCCTCCTCGCCCGGCCGGGCCTCGCCTATGGCGGGCGAGGCTAGCTAGCTGGCTGTGGCCGGTGGCCGGCCGTCACCTATGGCCGGCCATCGAAAAGGCCAAGAAAGCAACAAAAAAAAAAAGAAAGAAAAGAAAAAACATAAAAAACAATAAAAATCCAAAAAATATTAAAATATTATTAAAAATTATCCACGTCAGCACCGACAATCCTACGTGGCACCACCAACGTCCACGTCAGCATTTTCCGGCCAAAATTGGCCGGATGGACTAAATCGGCAAGAAATGAAAAGGTTTAGGACTGAATTGGCAAAGTTAAAAGGTTTAGGACTGAATTGGCAAAAGTGTAATAGGTTTAGGACTTTTTGGACAATTTTCCTGAAAATCGCATGATATTTTAGAATCGTTTACGTGCAAGAATTGTAAGGCCAAGGCAACGAATGAACTCCACGTTTTCTCATTTCCTTTTTCATGACATGTGAACGTTCAGTCAAAATTTTTTTGAACCTTCAGCCTATTCAAGACTCTTTTAATTTCAACAAAAAGGAAAATGGTCCTTTGTTGGAATAGTGGAGTTTAAAAGAGACAATGGCTGAACGAGTTTAATCTCATCGGTCCATGTTCACGCAACTTTTCAAGCTTCGATCGAAGAGACGCACCTTTCCGAATCGGCAGTCTTTCATAATTTGAGTCCATAAATGGATTCAGCGAAGATGGGAAAAGTGTTGAGAAAATTCCTCGTGTCACTCTTCTTCTCTTCCTCAATGCTAAACTATTTTTATATTGTTCAATGGGTCCGACTTCATAGTTAAAGAACACATTGTATACTCGGGGTGGTATTTCCACTGAAGCGTTTGCATTGTAGGAGGAAATAACTATCTTAAGAATAGCTTCTTGGAACTGCCTTGCCTCGATCCGATTGTTTATAGTTTCCTCTTCTAATTTTGTTCCGCTTGAGTTTGTGATCTTTATTCCACGATAATATGAACATAGAGAGAATTCCTGAGCAGAAGAGATGGATCAAGAGCCTATTTGTATGCAATTTTCGGGCAAAAGAGACTCAGCCGTCGCAGCAGAACATTTGCCCAACAGCCTGGTCTCAACCGCAGCGGCTCTTTCACAGCCGTGGGGTTTGTTTCTCAGCATTGCGGCAGCTGTCTCGCTAGCCCAGCGTGAAAGATGAATTCGTTTAAGCAAGAGCGCATTCGAGCGAAACTCCCTTAACCCTCAAGCTGAACTCAGGTTATCTGGTGCTCACTATGATTGACTTGTCCCTAGTTTGGCTTGAGTCAGTTGCGCGTGACGGAGTTGCAATTAAATTCCGAATGAAGGGGATCTCTGGTCAAATATTGATCAACGGCCAAAACCTTGGGCTAAAAAAAAAATGAGGTGCCTTCAGTTGGTAAGGGCCTGTTTGGTAATACTCTCTGAAACAACTAATTCTGTTCTTTTATTCCTCGGGGCAAAAAAAGAACAGAAATCCGTTTAATAAATTTTTTGTTCCTGAGAACAAAGATCGGTTTTTTTGTTCCCGACAATAGATTTAGAACAGAATCAAGAAATAGAAAAAGATTGATTCTTGTTCCCGAGAACAATTCCTAGAATCAATTCCATTTTTTTCTTTTCTCTTCTCTTTTCTTCTCTTTTCTCTTCTTCTCTTCCCTTTTCGTCTTCTTCCTTTTGGCCAGCCACCTAGTGACCTCGCGGGAGCATTGCCGGGGGCCCACGATGCCAACTTACGGCAAGGCTTGCCTTGGCTTGGCGAGCTGGCGGACCTCACCTAGCCGGCTACCAGCCACTGCCATGGTCAACAACCGGCTAAAAAGAAGGAGGAAGAAGAAGAGAAAAAGAAAAAAAGAAAAAGGAAAAAGAAAAAAGAGAAAAAGAGAAAAAAAATATAATAGAAGTATTAACAAATTAAAATAAACAAAAAAATTAAGAATCCTACCAAACGCATTTTTGTCCTGGGAATAGAAATTTTGGACAGTTGCCAAACATGTTTTTGCTCAGAAATTGTTCCCAAGAGTAGAATAAGAAAAAATCATTTCTGATAAAAAAATTGTTTTCAAGAACAAAATCATTACCAAACGTGCCCTAATTAACTTCTAGCAATGTTTGTGAATTGGAATGAAATTATGTTGGCAATTTGCAATTAGTGTTGCTAATTTCAAATTAGTTGGTACTTTCATTGGTAAAAAATAAAGCAAATAACTAAAAAGTTTATAAGAAACGAAAGTAAGCTGATAAGTAATTTAACAAATGTTGGCAAGTTGGAAAAACAGTTGGTAACTAGCGAAAATAAAATAATGTAGGCAATCTAAAATTGAAGTTGTTTAACCTGAATCTAGTTGACAACATCATGGGCAAAAGTGTTAGTAAGAAACTAAAGAAAGTAAGGGCGTGCATGACAACCATTCTGTTCTAGAAATAGTTTTAACTGGAACAGAAATAGATTTTTCTATTTCTATTTCTAGAAGAGTTTCTAAGCAAAAATAACCGTTTGATAACGATACAAAATTTCCACTCTAAAAATAGAAATTCGTTTGATAACGAAACAAAATTTCTTCTTTTGGACGGCGGAGGACCGCGATCGGCGGTGATGGACGGGCGCGACCGGCGGCCGACGACCAACGGTGGCGGTGGCGGAGCGGGCGACCAGCGGCGCGGCGGCGGCGGCGGCGGCGGCGGCGGCAACCGGCGGCGGCGGCAGCTGGCGATCCGCGGCTGGTGACCGGCGACCGGCGGTGGCGGCGCGGCAATGGCCGGCAATCGACAACCGATGAAGGACCGATTGACAAATAATGAGAAGAATTTTTTTTTCTGATTTCTATTCCAGAAATAGAGAAGTAGAAAATTTTAGCTTCTGATTTCTATTCCAAACCTATTTCTGAAACAATAATCTATTTTAGAAATAGAAAAATGAAATAATGTTACCAAACAGATTTCTATTCTAGAAATAGGTCTGCAATAGAAAAATTGTTTCTGGAATAGAAATTCTGGTTTGTCATGCACCCCTTAAGTAACCTAAGTAATTAATTTTGGTTAGTAAATTCAACAAAAATTTTGCAAGTTGGAAAAATAGTTGTTAAGTAGCGGAAATAATAAACTAGGGTAGCTAATTTCAAACTAGTTGGTAACATCATTGTGCGAAAAAAATTGGCAAGTATCTCAAACAAGTAGGGTTGCTGACACTAGCGAAGTTGGCAAGTAACTTCAACAATGTTGGCAAGTTGGAAAATTACCCAAAGGATGTTGGCAATTCGATATGGGAGCTGTTGCCTTTAAAAGAGCTGGTAACAACATTAGTTAAGAAGTCAGGCAAGTAACTCGAAAAAAGGTTGGTAATTAAGTTCAACAATTGTTGGCAAATATGGGGGGAAAAAAGCTGGTCCTGTGCTTAGCTTATTTGCGCATGTGAAGGAGGCTATAGCATATTGACATGAAGGGAAATCGAGGGAAAGTACCAAAAAAAGGTCATAAATCTATTGCACTTATGTCAATTCAATCTTAAACTTTTCAATCGGACTAATTCAATCTATTCGCCCAATTTTGGCTAGCTAGCGCTGACGTAGACGTGGGCTGTTCTCCTTTTATGAATTTTTTATTAATGTTTTTCTTTTTCTTTTTCTTTTTCTTTTCCCTCTTCTTCCTCCTTAGATTCCTGTAATGGCTGGTGAGGCTCCGGCAAGGCTAGCCAGCCACTGGGAGAGGGTCGTGAAGCCCGCGCGACCCTCTCCTAGCCTCCCCTAAGGCCGTAGGCAAAGGTGGCCTTGCCCTTTGCTGTGGGGGTTATGACCCTCGCCTGGCTTGTGGTAAGCCCACGGGTGAAGGTAGCCTTGCCTAGATCTAGGTGAAGCCACCTTGCCCGCTGTGATATCTTGAATTTCAGGTTTTGTTTTCAGTTGAATAAATCGGGCTTTTTATCAATGGGCCTATAGTTCTATTCTCCGAGCTGATCATGTGACATCACAAATTTTCAATTATGTTTTCCATTGAATAAATCGGGCATTTCATTGACGCGCCTATAGGGCTGTTCTCAGAGCTGATCACTCTCAAGATAACTAGACTATCTGGGGAAGCCATTAAGGGTTTTAAGGCAAATAGACTTGAGAATTTGACCAGGAATCAGCTATTCGACCGTGCTCATCTTTAGAGGCCATTACGGCACAGTTAAAAATCGATTAGGGATCAGAGACAGGTCAGTTCGACAAAAATGTGTGGCTAAACGTGGGTGACTCCACTAAATTGGAAAATTCTCGTCGGCCGGCACTAGACTGATTTTTCTATCATTATGGTACGCTGTGTCCATATTTGAATCCTCGAGATTTTATGACAACCGAGAGTCACCAATGTGTCGAGTGGGTTCATTGTGGCTCGAAGAAAATCGACCATGGGTCATTTGCACTAAAAATTTCTGAAAACTACCTAGTTGCTTAGATCACGCTAAAATCGCGCCGAATCGAAATTAATCGTGAAATTGAGTCCGATTTCAGAAATTGAAAGTTATATCATGTCTTGAGTCATTTTAGGAACATTGAATTAGTCTCAGAAGATTTTTCTGCAATGTAGCACCCCTTGACGGGCCCCGATCCGTTAGGGTCACCACACATACCTTTCACCTGACCTGAAAGTCTATTATTCTGATACCATAGGATTTTGATAAATCCATGAGTTCTCGGGGTCTATATCCTTTCATTTGGTCCCCGCGCAAAAATATGGCGGAAGCGTATCCAACGACTCCCTTTCCTATATTCAGAAACGATGCACACCAACTAAACATTTTTATAGGTAATAGCCGAGCACTTCTATTTACATAAACTAGATGGACATTTTAAGTCGGTACACCAAAAACCCATAGTTTTCTATACCCGGCTATGCTTCAAAAGATAACCGACGTCTTTTCCAACAGTCATATACATAAAGTCCATCGATCAGTGTCAGCGTCCAAAAATTCCTTCCTCTGCTGACCTCACCATCCACGTTCACTCCACACCGCTCGATCCCCCGTCGTCGTCGTCCTCTGGTGGTGGTGGTAGCAGCCCTAGTGTTTGCCCATTCCTGCGGACGAATAAGACGACGTGCACTTGACGTATAGGACCGAAAGGAAGACCGATGTCAAACATCACGTTCACCCTCATGCGAACAAATGTCAGTCCAATCCAGTCAGGATCCTCATGCTCCGTTTGATCCCACTGTAGGTCGATAGGGATCCTGTAGAATGTACCAGGAGGTGCAGACAGCAAAGGCATCTTATCTAGTCTAAAAATGTTAGTCCCTAAAAGGGGTGAGTACAACCACCCAGCAATTGAAGATCTACTAAGCTATACTATGCAAACCATCACAATCCAGGTCCATGCAAGATACATAAAACAAGTAATCAAAAGATTGAGTATGTATCAATTTCATAAAACTTTTCAAAGCAATGGCAAATGCAGTTTCAAAACTAATATGCATTCTTTCAATCACACACAAGTCCCGATTATAGGGCCAAACCGTAATGACACGTCCCATACCATGCCATACAATTTAGTCCCATAATCAGGTGCAGTTATTAGCATGGTTGTTATTTTTAGAAAAATTCCGTTTACTTTCATTTTCCTATGTCTACCCCAGAGGACCAGTGTTTGCGTCCCTCCGGGCATTCGCACCCAACCTGGCATCACGAAAGCCTCCGGTATTCAGTCACCGGGCATCCAGAGCGTGTTACGTCACACCTCCGGGCATCTCGCATCCCACCTAGCATCACGAGGAATCGCCGGGGCTCGCCATGTTACCCCTACCCTCCGGATTTACGTAGCGACATACAACCGGGCATCCCGACACTCCCAGGGGACCGCCGGGGTACTACAGACCCCAGGCATCCAGCGGCATCGCCTCATGCGATCCTTTGGGCATCCCAACACTCCTGGGGCATCGTCGACTTAAAGGTCTGATGGCATTTACAACATAGCTCAGCCATGGTGTCTCAACCAAATCGTTGCAATGCCAAAACATTTCAAAACAACAACAAGCTTTGAAATCATAAACCAAAACGTTTTTGAATCACCAATTAACAAAACTCAGTAATAAAACATCAAGCCTGTAGGTCTACTCCCATGGCTAACCTTCCAATGCATTTAAAAAAAATCGTTTACGATTCCATAAACCATGCTTGCAACTCTCGTACAAAATTGAAAAGAGTTATCAAAACAAAAATTTGAATTCGGCACATTGACAAGTCTAAACTTCACTCCTGACTTCATGATTTTATAAAAAAAGAAATCGATTCGCATCAAAGTTCGAGATTCCGAGAGTGCCAAAAACCTTTTCTTTTTCTTTTTGAAACGTTGACGGGCGGTGCCTCGGTTTATATAAAATTCTAACAAGGGTCGGGAGGTTTTTCCAAATCATTTTATGGCCGATTTTGTTCCAAAGCGATAACTAGTTTAAAAACTCGTATAGTAACCCGAGATATCAACGCGCCCTTCAATGGTTTGGGCAAATCGATACAATACTCGAAAATTTGGAAAGCACCGTGCGGTTTTTGAAACATTTGTAGCCGGTGCCATAGTAAATAGAGTTTCAAACACAAGTCAGGAGGTTTTCTTTTCCAAAACTGAAACAATGTCCGAATTCCTCAACATTTTATAGTCGCCAAAAATCTGTTTTGGCTGAAATTCGAGAATCAACCACATGCGTGTGAAATCCGAACAATCCATCCATTTTTCAACCTCAAAACGGTCTCGGTTTCTCAATAAGCCATAAATCAAACACATGCATGAGAAATCCAAGCATTTCATAAATCTTTCAACCTCAAAATAGTCTCGGTTCCTCAACAAACGATCACTCAACATCCAAATCCAACAATCCAGCCTATCAATGCACTTCCTAAGATAGCAACAGCACTACATTGTATAGTTTAGTAGACTTCAACTTGCCTTAGGTCCTACGGTGTCGACGACAACAAATCGAGAAGCTCATTGTCACAGACATGGTTCGGCAACAGCAAATACGAGCGGTGTCGGCGTCGGCGGAGCGCGTGCACGGACGGAGGGCGGTCCTTTCCCTTCTTTCTCTCTGCTCACTCTCTCGCCTGTTGCTCTCTCTCGGTTTCTCTCGTTCACTCTCTCTCTCTCTTTCGCTCGCTCACCCGCTTGCTTCTCTCTCGGTTTCTGGTTTTGTTGACAAAAACAGTCAACAAAAGGGAAACCTTCGGCGGTAGAAGGAGAAAACGACGGGTGGAAGGGACGTGGCTGTCCTTGCTCACGTCTTCATCATGCTGGCCGAAGGAGAGAAGGAGGCGTGGCTCCTCACGGTCGATCCCTTCTACGTTCGACAGCTAGGGAGATACGGTGTGGACGTGGCTTCACTTAGTTGACTAATTGAGTCAACTAAGTGATGTCATGTTGGCAGCAAATGGGAGGGCAACGTGCATGAAGGTGGGTCGGTACGTGAAGCTGCATGAGTCAAATTTTCTCTCTTGATTGACCATCAAAAGGAGGGACGTGCATGGTCCTTCATGCATGGGCATGGGCTGAAATATAATTACTTACGTGGCTGCACAGGGTCGCAACAACATACACGGGAAATTTTTTAGGGTACACATGTGGGTGGAAGAGGGTTTCAATCGTGACATTACATAGAGGAAATTTTTGACGAAACGATGATATGACAGGGTCCGAAATCGGTGCCGATGACGAAATCTAGTAATAATTTTGTCAATCCACGATGTATCGTTATTTTTCCGAGGTTGGAAAAATGCGGATGCCACATGCAAACCGAGACTTTTTGGGAAAAAGTCAAGGACCGTTTTTGATCGCGCAATTGGGAAGCAAGTAGGATCAATTGGTGAGGAAAAATACAAATTGGATCGGTGAGGTGCTAATTGAATTTATGAGAGCCAAATTGGATTGAATCAAGAGAGGTTTGGTGTCCAATTGAGGAAGACATATGTGAAATTCGTAACCCCCCACCACCTAAGGCTTTTGGACCATTTCAAGTGTCCTAAGATGAGCCTTGGTGGCTGATTTGAGGCCAAGGAAGACGGCTAGTGGTGGTGGATGGTCAAGGGGACCATGGAAGAGAAAATAAGGCTTGTGGCCCCCTCTTGTTCCCTCTCTCCCTCAAGCTGCCGTCCGCACCTCCCACAGCCTCCTTTTAGCCATTTTCGAACACCAGCAACCAAGAGAGAGACTAGCTGAAGCCCTTGCAGCCGTGGACGTTCGCCACACCGCACGTCGTCGCCGTTAGCCGCCCTGCCTTGCACGCACGCCGTCACGCCTCAACCGCGCGATCCCGACCCTCCAGCCATCTGTCCCTGCTTCTAGCCCGCTGTTTCGTGTACTGTCCAGCATCATGAGCCACTACCAGAGCTTCCTTCGACCACCGTGAGTCCCCGCTTGGACCCGGTTTAGTCCTCTCAGCCTTCCTCAGCCCGTTGTCGCCTTAAACCGAGCTTGTTTTCCTCTTTCTTAGCCAAGATCAGAACAGAAACCAGTGAGTTTCTAGTAGGAGGTTTAGCCCGTTTTGGCCCGCTTTCTGACCTCGAAAGCTAGGCCCGCTTTGGAGGGAAGTGAGCCCCGTCGCGTCCCCATTGATTTGCACTGACCGGATCGCCGAACAAGTGAGTTTAATTCACTAATCATCGCTTAGTAGGTTAATCACGCTTAGGGGTTGTTTAATTTAGACTAAGATGGATTAGGTGGTTAGCAAGATTAGATTAGCGAAATTTAATCATTTATCGATGCATGTTAGGTGGATAGTTAGTGCAATTAGGGCCTAGATGAACTCTAGTATTTATCTAGAGTAACTCGGAAATTTTCTGGGTTCGTTTCGGCGTCCAATTAGGCATTACGGGCCTAAGTTGGATTTATTGGTATTTATTTAATATTTTCCGTAACTATTTCATTAATTAATTATTTTTCGAAAATTAGACCGAGATAGCCGGTGATCGGAATTCTGTGCTGATTACAGTGGTGCATTCCATTTATTTAATTAACTGCTGGTTTGTAAGAATTTAAGGTGATTTGTGGTTGGGGGTATTTTATCCCAAAATTAATTAATTTCAGTAAATAATTCGAAAACCACCGGGCGTTAGTTTACGGTGCCAGAAATATATTATGGGCTATTAAAACTGGTGGGATGTTCAAAAAGGAAAAACCTTATATTTTGGCGAGGGCCGATCGTGTACCCACACGCGGCTATTTTTATCGGGAATGATAAAAATGTTGAATTGGTTGTATGATTGGGATGGTATACTATATCAGCCCATGGGCGATATGTCAGCTTAGCAGAGAATAATATACCGGTATACTATATCAGCCTACGAACGATATGTCAGCTTAGTAGAGAGTAGTATACCTTATCAGTTTAGATTGAGTATGTCGGTATACTATATCCGCCTACGGGTGATATGTCACGCCCCGAACATCGAGCGCGCGCACATCCCTCGGTGGTCGATAGAATTTTGCGACGTTCCCAGGTCTCGTCGCCGACCCTTCATTCTTATTGCACATGTGGAAGCGGATTACTAATCCCCTGACCTCAACAAACTTGGGATAGAAAAGCAGGACAACCATTTCCAAATCAAAATACACATTCACAAACACCTCAAGCTTATACAAAAGGTCTGTCTCGTAAAGAACTATGGAGCCACCTATGCTCCTGACCCTTCCACTTCAAGCTCCGGGTTTTTCACACTAGGGACCTGAAAATGGTTATTTAATAACCAGTGAGATATAAATCTCAGCGAGTTCTTCCCATAAGCCCCCGATTAGAACACCAACTCAACTCAGGGTATCTCATCAGAACCACCCCACAAGCAAGCAAGCAACCAACAATCAACAGTCGGTTCACATGCAATCTTATCCGGTATGCCATATGCTACACGATATCACTCAACATGATACACTCAAAGTACATGGCCATTAGATGATGCAGTCCATCAATCACACATGAGTCGCATCATAAGCGATCTCACCTGGCCATTGCCACACCCTGCACATTATCAATTCATGTGTACGTGCCATAAACAATGTACTTAACTCATGCATGACCGAAATCACAAATGCCATCATTCTCATGCGTTCTTACACATTAGCACAGTTCAAAAACACGATGCATATACTCAATGCATACAACAATTGAAACGCCTCACTCATCTCAGTCAATCACAGGGGTCTCAACCCAATCAATCACAAGGGTCCCGATTATAAGGCCAAACCGTTATGACACGTCCCATACCATGCCACACAGTTTTGTCCCATAATCAGGCACATCAACTCAATCAATCATGCGTTCCAATTGTTAATTAAGCCCTTCAAGGCACCACCTACTTGTCACTTCGGTGTCTTCTTAATTAACCCCGTCAAGGGTATTACCTACTTGTCAATTCGGTGTTTTCTTAATTAACCCTGTCAAGGGTACCACCTACTTGTCACTTCGGTGTCTTCTTAATTAACCCCGTCAAGGGTACCACCTACTTGTCAATTCGGTGTTTTCTTAATTAACCTCGTCAAGGGTACCACCTACTTGTCACTTCGGTGTCTTCTTAATTAACCCCGTCAAGGGTACCACCTACTTGTCAATTCGGTGTCTTCTGACTTAGCCAGGCTTCGTCTCCCCCCATGGAGCACGGCGGCGTCTTTCAAAGACGGCTTTCCCGAAGGGGCATAGGTCCATAATCTACTGCGACCCGAGTCCCACTTATTGGGTATCCCATATAGGGTAACGTCCATCCGACATCAATCGGGGACGGGTTCTCTTAATCAATCACACGTCCATTCAAACTCGGCCCGGGACACCTTACATTTCACTCAATGTCATTCATTAAAATAGTGAACCCGGCCTCTTTTCTTCATATTAAAATCATCCAAGAAATTAGTCACGTGTGTGGATACCCCTCAAATTCAAATCAGAAAGACCAATGCCACTCTTTTTCAAACCCCACTATTTGATATAAAACTCAAATTCCATTTTCGGTGTCAAAACCCAACACCAGGTATTTTCTAATTAAATACCAATTTTCCAATCACCACCCAATTTCACAAATCATCACTCAATTCATGCAGATGACCATGCATTTACATATCCAATCACTTCATAGGATTAAACCCACATGAAATTAGACACTTTTCGTTCTCAGGTGAACAGTATTTCGTGAAGAGTAATTCATGAACAATACCTCATGAACACTAAATCGTGAATAGTGTCGAGTGAACAGTAAATTTCCAGAACTTAATAAATGATAAATTAAACTCAGAAATTATTAAAAGCATTAATTAAAGCAACCATCAATTAATTAAAGCAAAGCATACTTAATTAACCACATAACCCACATTAAGCAAATAAAGTAAGATTAAGCTAAACTAATCTAATCCATCCATCTAACCACTTATCTTAGGGCTAATACAACTTAATTAAATCACCTAAACTAGAATTAAATATAACTAAACTAATCCTAAGCAAGTTTAGGCTCTAATCAAAGGATTGGGAGCTAAACGCACCCGTTAAGCGGGCCGGAGGCACCGACGTGGCGGCGACGACGGTGGCTATGCACCGGGACCTCTACCACAATGATCCAAGGCTATCCCAAGCTCAGCACAGCAACCACAGCCTCTGCTTCCTTCTACAACTCTCAAAAACTGACTCACGGGAGGAGAAACGGAGTTGAACGAGGCGTCGGAGCTCAGGCAAGGGGGTGGCCCGCAACCTGCGGCACCTGGGGGTCAAGGAAGACCTGTTGGTGGCTGGGCTGGGCAAAAGCTCGGTCAAAATGGGAGAAAACTTGAAGAAAACTCGAAACAGGCGAAGCTGGGCGGAACTGGGCGGTCCGGCGGCCGGTGGCTTGTCACCGGATTTCGGGACATTTGGCAGCTCCGTTCGGGGAGTGATCAAGCTCGTTGGAATGGGCTGGATCTCCTCGTCACGGTGGTGCATGGAGCATAGGCTGATTCATCCGGTAAGACCACTTTTGACTTGAGTTTTCACCGAAGGGTCAGCAAGCAGAAACTGGAAGAGAGGGAGAACGAGGGAGAGAGGAGCTCGACGGTTGAGAGGCCGAATGAGGGGAGAGAAAGAGTGATGTGAGGGCTGTCCAGACCCCCATCAATGCTTGCTTCAAGTCCCCATGCCATGACATCATATTCTCTCTCTTCCTTTGCCTTATCCACATGCTTTTAGGGGCAATTTGGTCATTTCCACCTTACACAAATTACCAATCTTCCCTTGGGCCGAAATTGATGGGCGTGCCTAAGAAATGGGGTTGGAAATGAATAGTAATGGGCTCGGGAATTGATTGGGCTCAAATGGGCCTAAGGCTTGGTAATGGGCTTGAAAGAAGAAATAGTTGGTTTAGGCCCAATGGGCTCATTTGCTTGTCTTAGGCCAACTATGGTGGTTGTCCCACCTTGGGCCTAAGGCCCACACTGGCATGGCCCAGCCCATGTCCTCATGGGCTCGATTCCTTGGTCCAAAAATCCCTTTTCCAAGTACACGGCTTAACTGGCGCTGTCGATTGTCGCTGTAGCTTCATCCAAAGTCTGTCCCAGACGTTCCCGATAATTTGAAGCCCAATCATTAATTCTCATGCCATGTAAATTTCTCCCTAATGCCATTTTGGGTACAACTCAGACTAACAAGTAGCTTTGAGGATTCACACGTAACCGACTTGTGCCAAACTACATTCAAGACATCTCGACGTATGGACGTCCTTGATTACATGAAATTGCGGAGGATAGATTCTTATTTCAAAGTACACGATTATTAAGGATTGACATAGGGTCGTTCGTGGATTCGATAACAGTAAACGAAATCACCAGTCGTTCTAATATGTTCTGTCCGCAAATCGACTTCTAGTCATCCTTAGAATCGGCCTGCCAATCTATAGGATCGTCCTCACGCAAGTCTCACGGTCAAGTCGTTTTCCCAAGTCGAGTCCTTTAGTCGTACGAGTTCTGTCCTCATTAGCCTTTCCCCTCAAGGTTAGTATCTCAGGAGTGATTAGTTCCGAGTGAGATCAACCAACAATGCATTGACGAAATTCACATCCATTCATTCCTTAGGGGACTCAAGTTTCAGGATGTCACACGATATGTCAACTTAGCAGAGAGCAGTCTACCTTATCAGTTTAGATTGAGTATGTCGGTATACTATATCAGCCTACGAATATGGCAGTTTAGTAGAGAGCAGTATACCTTATCAGGTTAGATTAAGCAATGTCGGTATACTATATCCCCCTACGGGCGATATGGCAGCTTAGATAGAGAGTAGTATACCCGAGCATCTCAGAAGCAAGCTATACTATCTATTTATCAGCTTAGTAATGAGCAGTCCTGATATGAGTTGACTTTTTAGATAGTATGAGACGAGCCAACCAAGAAAGGGTCGTGATAACATGTAATCGACTGAGTCGATTGATCGATGAGTCAATCCAAATTGATTGAATGTTATGATTGCGAGTTTACGAATCGAACTGACTTGTAGGAAGGATCAGAGGCGAAGGTAAGACCTCCAACTCGTGGTTGTGCTTAGGTAGCCTTTAGGGCGTATTTTCTTCCTAATCGAGTCTTAGGGGGGAGAACTCACTGAGACATAGTCTCATCCCGTTGTGGGACAACATTTTAAGTCCATAAATGGCAGCACCCCATCACCTCCCGAACAGTTTGGGTAGCCCAAGAAGTTCACTGAAATAGGTTATCACATTCCGATGCACCACCACCCTGAAGGACTCGAGTATGTGTTGATAAAAGCCACCGTCTGGGTTGACGTGGGTGAACCCCACAAGGTGCCCCATGTATACCGGTTGTGGTATCGCCATTACGATGATGGATGGAGGGAGGGTCTAGTGCTGGAATCTGATGTGCCTTTGTATGCTTTGGAGGTTGCGTTCTGGAAGGGGACAGCAGATTCTAAGGGTGGATCAGTGGTGGATGCAAAGGATCCCAAGCTCGAGGGCGATTCTGACTCTCCGATTTACTTAGTTGTGGGCTCTAGCTGGAGCGAGGAAGAAGGAGAGATCGTTAAGGAGGAGGAGGACCCAGAGAATGGCCTAGAGGACGATTGAGACCCCACCCCTGTCTGTAGGCTTGTTTTGTGAACTTGTGGTTTAGAGCTGGACCTAGTAGTTGACATTGTATATATATGCATTATGGTTTGCATTGTATATAAGTGTGGTTGTTTTTAAAAGTTTGCAATTTGGAGTCCTACTTTCCTATCCCATTGTTTTATTGTCTAGGGATATCTTATATGCTTCCGCATGCGTATTAAAATGAATGGGTCGGTGATGCGTCCTAGGACGTCACTATTTAATCGACCAGTGAGGGATGGGCGTGCGTTCGCAGATCGGGGCGTGACATCCCCCGTTAAGTGGTATCAGAGCATGGTTTAGGATTGGAGTGATAAGGAGTGATGGTTCATGGGATAGTGGTAGGAATGACCTTTAAATTCATGCTGGTGCATGTTTGTGGTAGTTGATTGGTAGAATTGCGTGTTGTTTGGATCACTCTGTTTCTAATTCGGTGTGGAATTGGAAGTAGGCTTCAGTAGATAAAGCTAAGCGATGAGTGATCAGGAGCAGCGAACTCCTACTAAGAGGATCGTTAGGGCCGTGACACGAGGTAGAACGCCAATGAGGGTCGGTACCCGAGGAGGTCGAGGTAGAGCGCAAGCACAGGCTAGCGCTAGTGGCGTAGCACCACCTCCCGTTGGTGTTGGGGTAGCAGCCTCGGGTGATCAGGGAACCATTGGGATCACCCAAGCTTTGGATGTCATGAGAGAATTGATGGGGCAATAGGCCTGGGATCAAGCCGCCACCTTCACCGCCGCTGTTGCAGCAGCCGCTCAAGCCGCCGCTACTCTGCTGCTTTGTTCTTTGCCGGTCTTTGAGGCCGCAACCGTTGCCGCACCCGCTGCCACACCATTGCTGCACCCGCTAAAGTCCATTCGATTGAGATATGTGATCAAAGTGTGGGTGATTCCACCAGATTGCAAATTTCTCGTCGATCGGCACTAGATCAATTTTTCTATCGTTTTGGTATCCTGTGCCCGTATTTGAAACCTCGAGATTTTCACGACAACCGAGAGTCACCAATGTGTAAAAGATGTACATTGTGGCTCAAAATAAATTGACCACGGGTCAATTGCATCAAAAATTCCCAAAAGCTACTTGGTAGGCTAGGTCACGCTAAAATCATGCCAGATTGAAATTAACCGCGAATTTGAACCCGATTTCAGAAATTAAAAGTTCTATCATGTCACGATTCATTTTAGGACCGTCGACTCATCCTCCGAAGATTTTTCTGCAAATTGAGATTTTTGGCAAAAAATCAATATATGGTCATTTTTTACTGGAAAATTCATAAGACCGTTTTTGATCACGTTTTTGAGATGCAAGTTGGTTCTATTGGCGAGAAAAAATGTAAAATTGGTCGAAGACACCTTGGTTGAATTTAAAGGGGCCGAATTGAATCAATTAAAGAGGAAATCGAAGTGGGATTTGGGGGAAATTAGCCCAATTCGTACGCCAGGGTCCCCTCAACCTTTTGGACCATTTGGGGATTGTTCTAGGGGGATATTTGTGCTGGAAATTGGCTGAGGAAGCCAGCCAATGTTGGCGGGGCCTTGCCAAGGGAGAAGAGGATGAGATAGAAGACTTTTAGGCAAGTTGGGTCCCACCATTGTGCAGCTGTCTTCTTCTTCTTCAGCAGAGCTACTTTCTCCATTTTCAGCCCCCTTGAAGCTTGGGAATTGCAGAGAAACCGAGCAGCCTCCCCCCTAGCCGTCACACGTCCGCCCGAAGCCCTCAAAGCCACCGCATGCCGCCTGGCCGCGCGTGTCGCTCTGCCAGCCGGTACCCCTGTCGCCCCCAGCCATGTCCCCGCACCTTTCCTGGTTGCCGTCGAGCTCCTCAGACCACCGTCCAGGTCGCCGGAGTAGTCGTCGTCGCCCCCATCGCCCGCAGCAGCCTCTGCGAGCCCGTCTCACCGTTTCTAGCTCAGCCTGTCGCCCTGTTCTCTCTCTCGCCCCAGCAACCAAAATCAAAGGCTAGCAAGCTTCCGTGGACTTCAAGGCCCGTTTTCAGGCTCGTCCTGCCCTTGCTTGGCTCCGTCGCTAGGAGATTTGTCACCCGTCTCTACGTTGCTCGTCGCCGTGGACTTACGGATCGCAAAACCAGTGAGTTTACTCACTAAACTCTGCTTATGGAGTTAATGATACTTAAGGGTTGATTAATTTAGGTTAAGTATGGTTTAGGTGGTTAGTTAGAACGGACTAGCGATTTAATAATTTGTTTTTGCATGTTAGGTGGTTAGATCGACTAAATTAGAGACTAGAAAAGTCGTATTATTTATCTAGATACGTTCGGAAATTTTTCGGGCCCATTTCGGTGTTTAATTAGGCGTTTCCGGCCTAAGTATCTATTTTTGGTAATTAATTGCATTTATTTAATTATTTTTAGTATTTATTTAATTATTTATTTTTTTTTTCTGAAAATTATACCGGGATAGCTAGTGACCGAAATTTCGTGCTAATTGCAATGGTGCGCTTGGTTTATTTAATTGAGTGTTTAGTTGTGCAAATTGAGTGGTAATTGAAATTTTGGGTTTTTATACCAAAATTATGTAATTTCTGTATTTTAATTAGAAAATACCGGGCATCGGTTTACAATGCCAAAAATGTGTTTATGCTCTAAATAATTAGTGGGATTTTCTAAAAGAAAGATATTGCAATTTTGGCTCAGGCTGACCGTGTACCCACACGCGATTATTTTTTTTATCAGGTATTTTTAACTCGGTGATTTGTCAGCTTGTGAGAGCTTTATTGCACGTTAGCTTGTGAGAGCAGTATACTATATCCGCCTATGTGTGCTTGATATGTCAGCTTGTGAGAGCAATACACTTTATCAGCTTGTGAGAGCAGTATACTATATCAGCCTATGAGCTTGATATGTCAGCTTGTGAGAGCAGTATACCTTATCAGCTTGTGTGAGCTATGATCGTTTATCAGCTTGTGGGAGTACGTTTCGTTCAAGTAACGGATTCTAGCCAATTGAAAGGATCTTCTAATCAATCCAGAGATCATTTCGACGATCTACATATTAGCTTGGGCAAGCTACTATCTATCTATATTAGCTTGTGAGAGCTATGACCACCTATTTCAGCTTGTGCGAGCAGTTGTTGTATCAATTGAATTGATAGGTGGTGTGGAATTGATAGATAGTACTGATTGATAGATGGTATGAATTGTGTCGAATTGAGCTGATTGACAAAGTTGATCGATGATTTGGTTTGAATTGATTGGTTAAGTATATGAATCGTACTAACTTGCAGGAAGGATCTGAGGCAAGGTAAGTCCTCTGTCTTGTGTGTGCATAGATGGCCTTTAGGTGTATTTCCTTCCTAGTCGAAGTTTAGGGGAAGAACTTGCTGACACATTGTCTTACCCCGTCGTGGGCTCAATATTTTTTAGGTCCTTAGATGACGAATCCTCATGAATGTTTTGGCTAGCCCATTAGGGTTACCGAGCGGGTTTTTAGCTACCCCGATCTCGGAAGTCACTAGATCTATAAACTTGTAGTGACCACAATCTGGGTCGAAGAGGATCCCTCATAGGATGCCTCATTGATTCAGAGCGTGGTTTCGCTACGGACCCAATGGATTCAGGGTGGGTTTCCTTAGGAGTTTTGAAATCCCTGCTGCGGTAGTTGATAATTGATGCTACTCTAGACGAGGATGCAGCTGATCCTCCCGATGGTGTGGTAGAGGACCCGACGCCCCCGGAGCCTATGGAGACCCAAAGAATTGGCGAATGAGTCTCGGCTAGCTGGTCTGAGGACAGCTTCGTTTTGACAGCCGGTCTTTTATAGACTTTTGTCTATAGACTAGTATTGTAAATAAACTAGTCAGCTGTGTATAAAGGTTTGGTTTGGTTGTGAAATTGTGGTCCTGCTTTTCTATCCCATCTTTGTGTTGTCTGGGGGTTTATTTATACGCTTCCGCATTCGCATTAAAATGAATGTGTCGGCGACGCGTCCTGGGACGTCACAATTTAATCAACCACCGAGGGATGGGCACGCTCTCGAGGATGAGGGCGTGACATCCCCGCTCGAAGTGGTATCAGAGCTGGTCAATAGTTGGAGTGATAAGGTGCGATAGGTCCTTGGGATAGTTAGCGAGAATGACCTCTATTTCATCGATGCATGTGATTAATAGCTGTTTAGTAGATTATTTGGTGTGATCGCTCAGTTTCTAATTCTGTGTGGAATTGGAAAGTAGGTTTCTGTAAAGAATCTGCATAATGAGTGATCAGGAGCATATGTCTCCTAGAAAGCAAACCATTGGACCGGTTACTCGAGTTAGGACGCCGACGGGGCCGGTGCCCGAGGGTCGTGGTTGAGTGCCGGCTCGAGGCTAGCACTAGTGGTGTAGCACCGCCTCCCGTTGGTGCTTTGGGGTAGTAGCCCCCGGTGATCCTAAGATCAAAGGGATCATGCAGGCGCTTAAGACGATGGGAGCTTTGATGGGGCAGCAGGCCCAGAATCAAGTCGCCGCCACTACCGCCGCCACTACCGCCGCCATTATAGCTGCCTCTATTGCTGCCGTTACGTCGCTGCGAGGCCGCAGCTACTTGCCGCACTTGTCGAAGTTCCACCTAGGAATGTAGTTGTGGAGAGAGAGAGAGAGAGAGAGAGAGAGAGAGAGAGAGAGAGAGAGACCGATTCATAAGCTCGTGGGGCAATTCTTGAAGTTGAACCCGTCCCGGGTTCACCGGCTTTGGGGATCTCGAGATTGCATCGCTTTGGATCCAAGACCTGAGAAGGCCTTTGCACTTATGATGTGCAATGATGAGGAAAAGGTTGTCCCGATAGTATACCGGCTGCGGGTAACGCGAATACTTGATGGAGGGCCACCGAGGCACAATATTCCAAGAAGGCGAGGTTCTAGTGTGGAACGCCTTCCTCGAGCCTTTAATGGCAAGTACTTTTGGGTAACGCCCGAGAGCACAAGATGGAGGAATTCCAACGCCTCCCAAGGAATGCTGAGTGTAGACCGGTACGAAGCAAAGTTCGCGGAGTTGTCGCAGTACGCTCCAAGACTAATAGAAGACCCTGAAGATAAAGCTAGGAGGTTCAGGAACGGCCTCCGACCAGAGCTAAGAAATCCACTATTGCCGCTTGATCTTAAGGATTACAATGAGGTGTATGGTTGGGCCCTGCTGATAGAGAGAAGTTTGAGTGAGCAAGCTGCCTCGCCTGAGTCAAGGTTTAGTTTAAATATAGATGGGAACCAGTTTGGGAAGGAGCCTATGACCGGAGGAAGATATTCTATTCCGCCCAATAGGAAGTGTGGGATAGACAAGTCAGCACCGAATCAAAATGGAGTATGTCGTTTCTATGAGAGACGACATGGATCGGCCTCGTGTTTTCCTAGGACAAGAATTTGTTACGGGTGTCGCTAGCACGGCTACCTAGTCAAGGATTGTCCGCACAGGTCGATGGGATCTCAGCTGCCGCCATCGCCACCACCTATGGGATAGAACAGAGGGTACGCGCCGCAGAATGCATCGTAGATAGGGCGCTACTAGGATGGCGAAGGAGATAGGAAGGAACCGAGCCATGCATCGATCATGAGAAGAATGGTTCTGGAATAATTTTGTTAGAGTAGCGCGAGTGGAATTTTGGTTAAGGCGGTAGAACTTCGGTTTGTTGTAATAAAGTGATAGAAAGGAGAATCACTGGCTAGGGTTGTACTTGAATATTTTGCCTATGTATAACTTTGACGTCATATATAAAAAGGTTTGATTCAAGGAACATCTTGTGGTACGGAATCATGTGTTCAAGGAGTACGAGGATCGGTTTGTGATCATGTTCATCGACAATATTCTGGTGTATTCGAGAAGTCAGAGGAACACGAGAGGTATTTGAGGATGGTACTTTAGACCCTGAGGAATCATGAGTTGTACACCAAGTTCAGTAAGTGCAAGTTTTGGTCAACTCGTGTTGCGTACTTAGGTCACTTGATTTCAGGCAAAGGAATCTCTGTGGACCCGTCCAAGATTGAAGCAGTGATCAACTGCCCAAAACTGACTACCGTGACAGAGATCATAAGTTTCTTGGGTTTGGCAGGTTATTATAGAAGGTTCGTGGAAGGGTTTTCAGCTTTAGCTTCACTGTTGACTCAAATACTGAAGAAGGAAGAGAAATTAGTGTGGACAGATAAGTGCGAGCGTAGTTTCCAAGAACTTAAGCAGAAGCTGACTACCGCACCTGTGTTGACCATTCCATCTGGTCCTGGAGGATATGAGATCTATAGTGATGCGTCGTTTAGAGGATTGGGTTGCGTGCTGATGCAACATGGCAGAGTTGTTGCGTACGCGTTCCATCAGTTGAAACCTCATGAACTGAATTACTCGACGCATGACTTAGAACTAGTAGCAATTATTTTCGCTCTGAAGATTTGGAGACATTAATTGTGTGAAGAAAGATTCCAGATCTTCATTGACCATCAAAATCTCAAGTGTCTATTCTCTAAGGAGTTGAATATGAGACAGCGTCGCTGGATGGAACTCCTGAAGGACTATGATTGTGATATTCTGTATCACCTTGCAAAGGATAACGAGGTTGCAGATGCGCTAAGTCGAAAGTCTTCAGTTGTGCCTGTGATGGTTAAGGAATGGATTTTACTCGAGAGAACTCGAGATTCGATTTTCAAATTTAAGGTAGGCAACCTTTCAAACCCTATGGCCACCCTCGGGAATTGAGTCGGAAGTGCGGATCGAAGCTTAAAGAATAGATCTTATCAGAAGCTCATTGTAGCAATTACAGCATTCATCCTGGTAGTACGAAGATGTATCAGAATCTGCGTCAACACTATTGGTGGTATGGTATGAAGGCGGACATCACCAAGTATGTCGCCAAGTGTCTGACGTGTCAGCAAGTGAAGGCACAACATTGTAAGCCGGGAGGACTTCTGCAACCTCTCGAGATTCCCGAGTGAAAATGGGAACACATCACAATGGACTTTGTCACAGGCTTACCAAGGAGTCAGAAGGGTAATGATTCCATTTGGGTAGTGGTCAGCAGACTGACGAAGTCGGTTCACTTCATCACAATACGAAAGGACCTTGATTTACATAGACATGCAGAGTTGTACGTGCGTCAGATTGTTCTTCTGCATGGAGTACCGGTGACAATTACCTCAGATCGAGACTCGAGGTTCACAGCTGCCTTTTGGAAAAGTTTGCAGACTACATTAGGGACGAAGCTGCAGTACAATACAGCTTATAATCCTCAGATGGATGGCCAGTCTGAGAGGACGATTCAAACCCTCGAAGACTTGCTACGAGCTTGCGTGTTGGACTTCAAGGGAAGCTGGGAGGAACAGCTTCATCTTGTCGAGTTTGCCTACAACAACAGTTACCAGCAGAGCATTCAGATGGCTCCTTTCGAAGTGTTGTATAGTAGAGCGTGCAGAACGCTAGTTTGTTGGGATGAGGTTGGAGAACAGAAGATCACAGGCCCAGAGTTAGTCCAGCAGTCGATGGATGCAGTTGCAGTTATCAGAGACAGATTAAAGGCCGCTCAGAGCCGCTAGAAAAGCTACGCCGATAAGCGTCGAAGGCCATTGGAATTCCAAGTTGGTGATCACATCTTTCTAAAGGTGTCACCAATGAGGGGTACTTTGCGCTTCGGCAGGAAGGAAAAGCTGAGTCCGAGGTACGTAGGTCTTCTGGAAAGAATCAGGACCCTAGCGTATTGTCTTGCATTGCCGCCGAGGTTGGCGCAAGTGCATGACGTCTTTCACGTGTCGATGTTGAGGCAGTATGAGCTTGACCCAACCCATGTGCTGAACTTTGAAAAGTTAGACGTGGACGATAGGGTGTCGTACGTGGAAAGACCGGTTCAGATTGTAGATCGAAAGGAGCAGGTTCTACACACCAAGACAGTTCCATTCGTTAAAGCGCTCTAGCAACACCACATCATAGAAGGAGCAATTTGGGAAAGCGAAGATTCGATGAACGACTGTACCCCCACCTTTTTGTTTAAAGACTTGTAATGGTTTAAAATTTCGAGGACGAAATTTTTATAAAAGGGGAAGAGTTGTGGCATCCTAAATTTCAGGCTTTGTTTTCAGTTGAATGAATCGGACTTTTCATCGACGCGCCTATAGTTCTATTCTCTAAGCTGATCACTCACGAGATAACTAGTCTAGCAGGTGAAGCCGTTAAGGGATCTTAACAAAATAGACTTGAGAATTCGACTAGGAATCGACTACTCGACCGTGCTAGTTTGCAATAGTCATTACTTAACATTTAAAAATCGATCGGAGATCGAGAGATAGGTCCATTCGGCGAGATATGTGATCAAAGTGTGGGTGATTCCACCGGATTGCAAAATTCTCGTTGATCGGCACTAGACCGATTTTTCTATCGTTTTGGTACCTGTGCTCGTATTTGAAACCTCGAGATTATTACGACAACTGAGAGTCACCAATGTATAGAAGATGTACATTGTGGCTTGAAATAAATCAACCACGGGTCAATTGCACCAAAATTCCAAAAAGCTACTCGGTAGGCTAGGTCACGCTAAAATCGCGATAGATTGAAATTGATCGCGAATTTGAACCTGATTTCAGAAATTGAAAGTTCTGTCATGTCACGATTCATTTTAGGACCGTCGACTCATCCTCCGAATATTGTTATGCAAATCAAGATTTTTGGCAAAAATTCAATATAGGGTCGTTTTTTACTGGAAAATTCGAAGACCGCTTTCGATCGCGTTTTCGGATGCAAGTTGGTTCTATTGGTGAGGAAAAATGTTAAATTGGTCGAGGACACCTTGGTGGAATTTAAGGGGGCCGAATTGAACCAATTAAAGAAGAAATTGAAGTGGGATTTGGGGGAAATTGGCCAAATTCGTAGGCCATGGTCCCCTCAACCTTTTGGACCATTTGGGGATTGTTCTAGGGGATATTTGTGCTACAAATTTGCTGAGGAAGCCAGCCAATGTTGGTGGGGCCTTGCCAATGGAGAAGAGGATGAGACGAGAAGACTTTAAGGCAAGTTGGGTCCCTCCATTGTGCGGGTGTCTTATTCTTCTTCAGCGAGCTACTTTCTCCATTTTCAGCCCCCTTGAAGCTTGCGCATTGTAGAGAAACCAAGTAGCCTCCCCTAGCCGTTGCACATCCACCCGAAGCCGCCGAGCCACCGCACGCCGCTCGCTCGTGTGTGTCGCTCCGCCGGCCCATGCCCCTGTCGCGCCGAACCGTGGCCCCGCGCCATTCTGGTCGCCGTCAAGCTGCCCAGACCACCGCCCGTCGGCCGGAGCGGCCGCCGTCACCCCCCGTCGCCCGCAGTAGTCTCCGCCGGCTCGTCTTGCCGTTTCCGGCTCAGCTCGTCGCCCGGTTCTCTCTCTCGGCCCAACAAGCTTCCATGGACTTCAAGGCCCGTTTTTAGGCTGTCCGGAGTCCTTGCTTGGCTCCGCCGCTAGGAGATTTGTCACCCGTCTCCGCGTTGTCGTCGCCTTGGACTCACCGGATGGCAAAACCGGTGAGTTTACTCACTAAACTTTGCTTAGGGAGTTAATGATGCTTAAGGGTTGATTAGTTTAGGCTAAGTATGGTTTAGGTGGTTAGTTAGAACGGATTAGCGATTTAATTATTCGTTTTTGCATGTTAGGTGGTTAGATCGGCTAAATTAGAGACTAGATAAGTTGTATTATTTATCTAGATAGGTTCAGAAATTTTCTGGGCCCGTTTCAGTGTTTAATTAGGCGTTTCTGGCCTAAGTATCTATTTTTGGTAATTAATTGCATTTATTTAATTATTTTTAGTATTTATTTCATTATTTATTTTTTTCGGAAATTATATCGGGATAATCGGTGACCAAAATTTCGTGCTGATTGCAATGGTGTGCTTGGATTATTTAATTGAGTGTTGATTTGTGCAAATTGAGTGGTAATTGAAATTTTGGGTATTTATCCCAAAATTGTGTAATTTCGGTATTTTAATTAGAAAATACCAGGCGTCGGTTTACAACGCCAAAAATGTGTTTGTGCGCTATATAATTAGTGGGATTTCTAAAAGAAAGATATTGCACTTTTGGCTCAGGCCGACCGTGTACCCACACACGATAATTTTTTTTATCAAGTATTTTTAACTCGGTGATTTGTCATCTTGTGAGAGCCTTATTGCACGTCACCTTGTGAGAGCATTTATTGTCCAGTATACTTTATCAGCTTGTAAGAGCATATTTGCATGTCAGCTTATGAGAGCAGTATACTATATCAGCCTATGAGCTTGATATGTCAGCTTGTGAGAGTAGTATACCTTATCAGCTTGTGTGAGCTATGATCGTTTATTAGCTTGTGGAAGCACGATCTATATATTGGCTTGGGCAAGCTACTATCTATCTATATTAGCTTGTGAGAGCTATGACCACCTATTTCAGCTTGTGCGAGCAGTTGTTGTATCAATTGAATTGATAGGTGGTGTGGAATTGATAGATAGTACTGATTGATAGATGGTATGAATTGTGTCGAATTGAGCTGATTGACAAAGTTGATCGATGATTTGGTTTGAATTGATTAGTTAAGTATATGAATCGTACTGACTTGCAGGAAGGATCTGAGGCAAGGTAAGTCCTCTGTCTTGTGTGTGCATAGACGGCCTTTAGGCATATTTCTTTCCTAGTTGAAGTTTAGGGGAAGAACTTGCTGACACATTGTCTTACCCCGTCGTGGGCTCAATATTTTTCAGATCCTTAGACGACGAATCCTCCTGAACGTTTTGACTGGCCCATGAGGGTTACCGAGCGGGTTTTTAGCTACCCTGATCCCAAAAGTCACTAGGTCTATGAACTTGTAGTGACCACAATCTGGGTCGAAGAGGATCTACCTCATAGGATGCCTCATCGATTCAGAGCGTGGTTTCGCTATGGACCCAATGAATTCAAGGTTGGTCTCCTTAGGAGTTTTGAAATCCTTGCTGCGGTAGTTGATAGTTGATGCTACTCTAGACGAGGATCCAGCTGATCCTTCCGATGGTGTGGTAGAGGACCCTACGCCCCCGGAGCCTGTGGAGACCGAAGAATCGGTGAATGAGTCTAGCTAGCGGGTCTGAAGACAGCTTCGTTTTGACAGCCCGTCTTTTGTAGACTTTTGTCTATAGACTAGTATTGTAAATAAACTAGTCAGCTGTGTATAAAGGTTTGGTTTGGTTGTGAAATTGTGGTCCTGCTTTTCTATCCCATTTTTGTGTTGTTTGGGCATTTATTTATACACTTCCGCATGCACATTAAAATGAATGTGTTGGCGACACGTCCTAGGATGTCGTAATTTAATCGACCATCGAGGGATAGGCACGCGCTCGAGGATTGGAACGTGACACCCGCGGCCCCCAAGCCTCGCCTAGATCTAGGCGAGGTTGGGCAGGGATGGAGTTGTGGAGTCTGATAGAGGCAAATATTGTTCAAGTGCAAAAACAATTTATTTTGGGCAAACATTGTGACATCCTGAACTTCAGATTCTGTTTTCAATTGAATAAGTTGGGTTTTCATCAACGCGCCTATAATTCTTTTCTCTGAGTTGGCCACTCACAAGATAACTAGTCTATCAGGTGAAGCCGTTAAGAAACCTAAACGCAATAGACTTGAGAATTCGACCAGGAATCGACTGCTCGACCGTGTTAATCTGCAAGGGTCATTACGACACTGTCAAAATAGATCAGAGACCGGAGATAGGTCGATTCGATAGAGGTATGTGATTAGTGTATGGGTGATTCCACCTAATTACAAAATTTCCGTCGAACGGCATTAGACCGATTTTTCTGTCATTTCCCTGTGTTTGTTTTTGAAATCTCGAGATTTTCATGACAACTGAGAGTCGTCAATGTAATCGACCCTGTAATTGAGATTTTCTATCATTTTACGTACCACTGTAATCGACCATGTGTCAATTCCACTAAAAATTCCTAAAAGCTACCCAGTAGGTTAGGTCACGCTAAAATCGCGCCGATTAAAATTAATCGCGAATTTGAACCCGATTTCAGAAATGAAAAGTTCTGTCGTGTCACGATTCATTTTAGGAGTGTCGACTCGCCTTTCGAAGATTTTTCTGCAAATTGATATTTTTGGCGAAAATTCAAAGTAGGGCCGTTTTTGATCAGGAAAATCAGAGGACCGTTTTTGGTCACATTTTTGGGATTCAAGTTGGACAAATTGACGAGGAAAATTCATGAGAGGGATGATGGCATCTTGGATGGATTTATGGACTCCAAATTGAGTTCAATAGGAGAAGAATTGAAGGAGAATTGAAGTAGGTTTGAGGGAAATGGTTCAAAATTCGTAGGCCATGGGGGACTCAACATTTTGGACCATTTGGGAAGCTTCTTGAGGAAGCTTGGTGGCTGGAAAGGGCTGAAGATGACAGCCATGCATGGTGGGGCAAGAACTCAAGTGCCTAGGATATTTTATGGCCCCCTTGCTTCAGCAGCCCCTTGTTCCTCTTCATTCCAGCAACTTTCCCCATTGTTGAAGCTCTAGGAAGCTTAGAAAATTGCAGAGAAACCAGCTCTCCCTTCCCCCTTACCGTCGCACGACCGCCTGCCACCGTTTCGCCTCACCATGCCGCTCGCGAGCTCGTCGCACCTCCGCTGTCCCACGTGTGTCGCTCCGCTCGTCCCACCTCCTAGCGCCGTCGTCCGCTTCTGTTCGCAGGTCCAACGAGCCGTCCAGCCACCACACGTGGCCGTCCAAGCCGTCGGAAGTCCCACCGTTGCCCTTGCTCGTCTACTGCAACCACTGGTCCACCTCAGCCCGCCGTTCTAGCCCCAAGCAGTCCTCCTTCTACCAAGAGCAGAAGCCAAAGATCTCAGCCTAGCTGAGACTTCATGTGGCTTTTCCGAGCCCTTCCAGACCTTGCTTGGTGTCGCCGTACGGTTGTTTATCGCCCGCCTTCTCGTCGCCGTGAACTCATCGGAATACTAAACCAGTGAGTTTACTTGCTAAACACTGCTTAGGGAGTTAATGATGCTTAGGAGATGATTAGTTTCGGCTAATTAAGGTTTAGGTGGTTAGTTAGAATGGATTAGTGATTTAATTATCCGTTTGGGCATGTTAAGTTGTTAGAACGGATAGATTAGGGACTAAAGTAGTCGTACTATGTATCTAGATGGATTCGGAAATTTTCTAGGCCCGTTTGGGCGGTTAATTAAGCATTTATGGGCTAAGTTTATATTTTTGGCATTTAATTGTATTTATTTAATTAATTTTGGTATTTATTTAATTATTTAATATTTTTCGAAAAATTATACCGGGATAGCTGGTGACCGGAATTTCGTGCTGATTGCAATGGTATGCTTGGTTTATTTAATTGAGTGTTAAATTGTGTAAATTGAGTGGTGATTGTAATTTTGAGTATTTAATTCAAAATTGGAAATTTCGGTAATTATTTAGAAATTACCGAGTGTCGGGTTTTGACACCGAAAATAATTTTAAGTATTATATTAAATAGTGGGATTTTAAAAGGGGATATCAATTTTTCGGGTTCAATTTGACCTTGTACCCACACATGACTATTTTACCGTGTATTTTTAATATGAAGAAAATAGGCCAGGTTCACCATTTTAATTGATGCATTTGAGTGCAATGCACAATATCCTGGGCAGAGATTGAATGGTCGTGTGTTGGCTAAGAGAACCCGTCCCCGAAATGAGTCGGGTGGACGTGCCCCTATATGGGATGCCCCTGGACAACGGAAGCTGGTTGCAGTAGATTCTTGACCTATGCTCCTTCGGGAAAGTTGTCTAGTAGAGACGTTGTCGTGCTCAATGGGGGTGAGACAATACCTGGCTATGCTAGAAGACTACCGAACATCGAGTAGGTCGTGCCATTGAGCCGAGATCAAAACTAGGAACGCATGAGTAATTTAGTTAAATGCGTCGGGTTATGGGACAAAATTGTATGACACGATATGAGATGTGTCATAACGATTTGGCCTTATAACCAGGAACCCTGTGCTTGGTTGCAATTGAGTGTGGCGTTCCTGTTAATTGAGCTTGACTGTTGCTCATGTTTTTATGGCTGTCTATGATATGAATTGTGCTGATATGCAAAGAGGATCTGAGACGAGGTAAGTCTCTTTGGTTGTGTAGTTGTGTGGTTAGGACGCCTCTAGGCGTATTACCCTCCTAATCGGGGTTTAGAGTGCGAACTCGCTGAGATTTATATCTCACCCCGTCATGGGCTCAATTCTTTTCAGGATCGTAGGGTGGAGGACCCGGAGCCGAGGACTGGAGAACTTGGATTTTAGAGTCTCCTTAGTCCCTTTTTGATCCAGACTTCTGGGAATAGATCTTTTGGTAGACTTTTGTATATGACTCAGTGTGTATATAAAAGAGTGTTTTGTTTGTGAATCTGTTTTCCTGCTTTTCCATCCCAAGCTGTTTACTGTCAGGGGATATTTATTCGCTTCCGCATGTGCAATAAAATGAATGGGTCGGCAACGCATCCTGGGACGTCGTAGTTACATCGACCACCGAGGGATGGGCACACGCTTGAGGATCGGGGGGTGACAGACACTTCCTAGTTGGTCACCTATTCTGTAATGTTAAAGCAGACAATAGGGCTTTAATTGTTGCTAATGGCATACATGTAATTTCCATATTAATTATGTATTATGCCCTAAACTCCTGCTATATATAAGGGCAATATCTTTTATAGTTGTAATGCCGAAGCTTGTAACCCTAAAACTTGAAATGCTAATACTAATAGTAGAGAGATTGGCTAGTGCAGTACCCTGATTTTTCCCTTTCCTAATTTTGGGAAGGGTTTTCCATGTAAAAATTTCCGCTTGTTTTCTTTGCTATTTTTTCTCTTCATATATTTACGTTCTTAACAACTGGTATCAGAGCCTAGTTTTGGTGAAATAATGGGAGCGAATATGGACAAAGGGAAGGTGAAGATTGATTGGTTCGATGGCAAGGACTTTGGTTTCTAGAAGATGCAGATCAAGGATATGCTGTACCAGAAGAACTTGCATCGGCCTTTGTTTGGAGAGAAACTAGATTATATGAAGCAAGAAGAGTGGGAATTGTTAAATCGACAAGCTTTGAGTTTGATTCGTCTCACATTGGTGCGGAACGTTGCTTTCAACATTGCCAATGAGGTGACAATGGTGGATTTGATGGCGCCGTTGTCCAACATGTATGAGAAGCCTTCTGCATCAAACAAGTTATATTTGATGTGTCATCTTTTTAATCTGAAGACAGACGAGGATGCTTTGATGACAGATCACATAAACGAATTTCAACGAGATCACAACTCAGTTGAGTTCGATGAATATCAAATTCGATGACAAGGTAAATACTTCAATTTTATTATCTTCTCTACTTGAAAGTTGGATGCAACTTTGACCGCAATAAGTAGTTCGTTTGGTAAGAAAAAGTTGAAGCTTCAAGCAATCCAAAATTTGATTCTTAGCGACAATATTCGCAAAAGAGAATCAAGTGAATTTTCTTGTGCTGCCTTAAATACTGAAACTAGAGGAAGAAGCAATCAACGAGATTGGAACCACTAAGGTGGTAGATCAAAGTCCGAGGGAGAAGCAAATCTAGACCATGTGGAGAAATAATTTGTTGGAATTGCGAAAAGAAAGGTCATGTGAAATGAGATTATAGAGCTCCAAAAAAGAAATTTCAATATCGAGACCAAAATCAAGATGAAGAAAAATCTGTGAATGCAACTCTTGAAAAGACGCATAATAGTAATGCTTCAATTTTGAGCATTGACAGTCCAATTGAGTCTTGGATTCTTGACTCAAGCGGGTCGTTTCACCCTACTTCGTGCAAAGAATTAATACACAATTTTAGTGCTAAAAAATTTGGAAAGGTTTATCTTGCTAATGATGAACCTTTGGATTTTATGGGAAATGGTGATGTTTATATAAAATCTACTAATGGATATTAATCGAAATTGCATGATGTCAAATATGTTCCAAGACTTAAGAGAAATCTAATCTATATAAGTCAATTAGACAGCACAAGATAGAGAACTATTTTTGGGGATGGCTCTTAGAAAATAATTAAAGGTGCTTTGGTTGTAACACAGGAAACAAAGTCAAGAATGCTATACATGATTGAAAGCGGTAGAGAAACTGCAACAATTGTCGAGTTGAAAGCTTATTCCAAATTATGAGACTGCATGAGTGAAAAAGTGGATGAAGTTGTTAGCATCCAGGTGAATGCTGCCTAATCTAAAGCCCATAGATATTGGTCTGTATGAAGATTATGTGCTGAGCAAGCATAAATGTGTTAGTTTTTTGAAGATTGGGAGAACCAAAGAAAGGAAAATTAGAGTTGGTGCATACAAATGTGTGGGGACTAGCCCCTATGCATTCCCTTGGAGGTTCACACTATTATGTCACGTTCATTGATGACTCCACCAGAAAGGCATGGGTTTATTTTCTTAAAAATAAATCTAATGTGTTTGCTACTTTTAAGAGATGGAAAGTTGAACTAGAGAATGAGATTGGCCTGAAGATTAAATGTCTAAAATTCGATAATGGTGGTGAGTATGATAGCAAGAAGTTCAAGTGATTTTGTGTAGAGAATGAAATCAGCATGACAAGAACTGTTCCTAACAATCCGCAGCAAAACAGAGTTGCTAAAAAGATGAACAAAACTTTGAATGAGCATGCAAGAAATATGAGGTTGTATATAGTATTGCGCAAGACATTTTAGGCTGATGCAATTAATACAACAACATGTCTGATTAATTGAGGACCTTCGGTTCCACTTGGTTTTAAGTTACTTGGAGAAGAATAGAGTGGAAAGAAGGTACATCTCTCACATCTGAAAGTTTTTTGTTGTATTTTGTATGTCCATGTTGATTTTGAAAATAGAGATAAGCTTGATGCAAAAACTAAAAAATGTTTTTTCCTTGGATATAGTCCTAACTATTTTGGTTATTGATTTTGGGATGAACAAACTAGAATAATAATAAGAATTGCTAATGTTACATTCAATGAAAACATGTTGTATAAGGACAAATCTGCGGTAGAATCTAGTGTGAAGAAACAAACGGTGGAGAATAGAGAGATTAAAGTAGAGGAAGTTTCTAAGAGTGCTTTGGTTGAAATTCGTGAAATTATCGCTATAGACTGATCCAAAATCAGAATTAGAATCACATACACCTGAATCCACTTTGAGAAGATATAGAACACCTAAATCTGTATAGAGACATTCTCCACCATTATATTATTTGCTTTCGATTGACTTTGGTGAACCATAAATTTTTTTAGAAGTAGTGCAGGTTGAAGATTCTATTAAGTGGGAGTTAATAATGTAGGATGTGTTAGATTCACTTAAGAAAAACAAAACTTGGGTATTAATTCAGTTACGAGATGGGAAGAAAGCAATGCAAAGTCGGTGTATCGGATCAAAGAATAACCTGATGATAACAAAAAGGTACAAAGCAAGGTTAGTAGTAAAAGGGTTTCAACAAAAGGAATGAATTGATTACACAAAGATGTTTTCTTCAATTGTGAAATTAACTATTATCAAGTTAGTATTGAATATTGTTGCCACTGAGAATTTACATCTAGAGTAGCTAGATGTAAAGACTACATTCCTCCATGGCAATTTGGAGGAGGATATCTACATGATACAACTGGAAAGTTTTCATAAAATTATGTTTGTAAATTGAAGAAAACTCTATACAGCTTGAAACAGGCTCCTAAATAGTGATACAAGAAATTAGACACTGTTATGTGTGGTAACAAGTTTACTAGAAGTGATATGGATCGCTTTTGTTACTTTAAGAAATTTGATGACTACTGTATTATTTTGCTGTTATATGTGGATGATATGCTCATTGCAGGATCTAGCATGAGAGGGATCAACATACTAAAGCGGCAATTGTCGAAAGAGTATGAGAAGAAGAACTTGGCCGCAATGAATCAGATTTTTGGGATGAGGATCACACGGGATGGATCCAAAAGAATTCTAAAATTATCTCAAGAAAAGTACACTGAAAATGTGCTAGACAAATTCGGAGTTCAAGATGCAAGGCCTAGAAGCACTTCTTTAGGAAGTCACTTTAAGCTCTCAAACTAGTAGTCATCGAAGATAGATGAAGAGTGGGAGTACATGGCTAAGGTGCCTTATGTATCAGCTGTTGGCAATTTAATGTACGCTATGATATATACTCGATCAGACATAGCTCATGTAGTGAGAGTTTTGAGTAGATACATGACAAATCTAAGAATAAAGTATTGGGAAGTTATAAAGTGGTTATTAAGATATCTGGGAGACACTTCAAGTATGTCATTATGTTTTATGAAAAATGGTACAACTTTACAAGGTTTTGTTGATGCAGTCTTGGTGGTGACTTGGATAACAAGAAGAGCACCTCGGGTTATGTTTTTACCTTAGGTGGTACTATAATTAGTTCAATGTCTAGACTTCAAACTTGTGTATTTCTCTCAATCACTGAGATAGAGTGTGTTGTTATATCTGAAGTTGGTAAGGAGATGATTTGGTTGAAAAATTTTCTGAAGGAGATAAACAAGGAGCAAGATAACAGTTTTATTTTCAGTGATAGTTAGAGTGACATTTGTCTTGCAAAGAATTTGGCATTTCATTCAAGGACAAGGCACATTGAGTTAAAGTATCATCAAATTCGTCAATTGATAAATGGTGAGACATTGTCATGAAGAAGATTCTTGATACAAAAAACCCAATAGATGTGTTAACAAAAGTTGTCACCGCTGAGAAACTGAGGCTGTCCATTGCCTCAGTTGGCCTCCATGGTAAGTGCACTAGAACAATTTGGGCTACAACGATGAAGACTATGAAAGATTATTGTTTTTTTTTTCCTTTTTAAGATCAACCTCTAAGTGGGAGATTGATGGAGTTGTTGAGTTTGAAAGAGGAAAATAATGCTTAAGCACAGGAACAATTTATTTTGGGCAGACACTTCCCAATAGATCACCCATCCTGTAATGTTAAAGCAGACAATAGGGCTTTTATTGCTGGTAATGATATATATGTTGTGACACCCTAAATTTTCTGACCTTAAAATTATGAACAAACCGATATGGGCTTAGAATATTGGATGTTCGCTAGGTAGCAAGCTTGGTGAGCCGTATTGGAGACAAGAACTTCAAGACTTAATGGGCCATGTGAAGAACACAAGCGTGAGCTTGATGGACCATGAAGTTAGGCTTGACGTGGGACAAGCTGAGATTTGGGCTCGGAAGAGCCGTGGTTTAGGCCCGATAGGCCATGAAATGAGCCTAGTGAATTGATGGCGTGTATGTAAGCCCAAATCGAGCAGAAAGAACTCTACTTTTATGACTAAGATTTTAGATTAATCGTGCATGAATTCAACTTAGGATCTTGTTAAATTTATGCATGTCTATGATCCATTAAATGCTAAGCTTAGTATTTTCTATAATTCTTTCTTTGTTTTTTATCATAGGCTAATGTTGAGACATTACTGTGTTTAATAGGCTCGTATAGACTAACAGACTCTTGTAATTTTGAGGTGGCCGAAGTTTGTTGGGTTAGGGATGGAACCAAGTGAAAAACATGAGAAACAAATGATTTATTCATGACAAAGATTAGGATTTAACCCTAATTCTTCCTATAGACGCCATGTGTAGTGCATAAAGGGAATTCCACGTAAAAAGTAGTCCACCCCGTCTTCTCAAGGCCCTATTAAGTACCGAAAATCTTCCTAGGAATCACCACACCATCATTGCCTTCTATCATCATTGTTTTTCGTTGGGACTCATAAACAAATATCAAGGAACATTCTCACAAATCATTTCCTATGCACACACACACCTCCTCCGACCCACATTCTCTCTCTGTCTCTCTCTCTGTCTCTCTCTCTATTCTCCTTCTTCCTTTTCTCTCTCTTGGCTCGAGCAGAACAGCTGCCCGTCATCCCCTGCGTCTTCCTCTTTGGTTCTAAACTCCGGAGGCCGGTCCTTTAAAGAGCGACAGCGAGCAAGCAAACCCGAACCACCAGGTAAGGAAACGGTGGGGGTGTTAAGCTCGAGTTATCTGTTGGTTGCTGAAAGAGGTGTGGATTCATGTGAGTTGATGGAGATTCTTACTTGATACTTCCGTTTTGAGTACGTTTGGGCTAGTCGCGGGGGGTGTATGGTGACTTGTATGTAAGGATCGTGGTCGGCATGATGTAGGTCGGGGTGAGAGAGAAGCTTTGGCTCACTGTTGCTAGGTAGGAAAGGTGGATAAGCTGCGAAACGGCTTGCATGTTGACTTAGGAAGGTCGAGAGTTCAATTGTGGCTTTAGATGGATTTTTCGAGTTGTCCGTGATGAATCGTTAATGGTCAATGCTCGTGTAGGTGCTGTGCAACGGTGATCAAGGCTCAAATGGGGTTTGTAACAGAACTAAATAGGTATGAGTGGCCGACTATAGACATTAGGGTCCCTAGGTGGTCTGTTCGGGAATGGAAGCCCGCTGAGGTTGCTGGTTTTTTTTTTTTTTAATTTTCTATCATCATATGCACTAGTGTTTGGATAAACTTGTCTTCTTAAAAGTTGTTCTAAGGATCTTAAGCTACGACATACCATTTTTGTGGAATTTTCTTGGATGAGTTGGCTGGCGTAGGAGGGAGCACTTTTAGGACTTGTTTGCTGTCATAGATTTCATGTCTAAGGCTTAGTGCGTTCTGTGATCTTTCTGGAAATTTTGGCATACTTTTAGATCTTACTCATTTCATGAAGTCGTAAGGCACATTCTTAGGGATAACATATTAAAATTTGATGGCAAATAATTGAAGTTTGGGTAGTGAGATGACTTTTCTTCTGAGTGATAGTTCTGGAAATTTTTACATATTTAAGGGTTGATTCAACGATTTGCTGCTCTCTGTACAATGAGAAATAGGACTAGGTTCCTTCACAGAAAATGTTTATCTATGTCTTTTCTAAAATATATTAAAATTTCACAATTTTTCCATAAGGTTTACTATGTTTTTTAACCACTGTGTTCCGAACTGCTCAAAACTGCCCATGTACTGTCCTAGTCCGAATTCTTGCAGATGTTTGTAGTCCTCTTTTTTAAACTTTTGGCGACCCCTTGGAAGTCTTGTAACCTTTCATACATTTCTAGTTGGTATATGTACATATACATATATATGTCTCTCTTCCTTACTTGAAATGAGATGACCTTGAATTGTTGCTAGTTGAATCTCATGTGTGCGATGAGTGAATAATGCTATGAGATTGCGTGTACAAGTAATGAATGTTGGTTTGGGGTGGTTTTGTGCATTAAGTTGATAAGCATGCTGCTGTGGTGTTATAATCTTAAGGTGTAAGCATGAAATGTGTGGAATAAATTGAATTTAAGAGATTTTAATCGGTTTTGTGATGCCGTTGATGTCTCACGGAGTTGGATGCCCATGCTATGTGATCTTGAATGCTTCGGCTGAATGAGAAACCGAGATGCCTCGGAGTGAGATGCCCTTGCTATGTGATCATGGGATACCTTGATTGTTTGATACTGAGATGCCTCAGAGTGAGATGCTCATGAAAGGAATTCCGTGGAAGTCTGAATGAGGGATTCTGGATGTGACTCGATCGGACCGGCTTATGATCTGATGGGAAATCAATTTGAGGGTGAATATTGAAATACATGATAAATAAAATATATTTCGCGTGCGCGTTCATGTGTGGTTTGCATCACATCCTAGTTTGGTCAGTTACATAAAACTTGGGTACTGATATTGGTGTGCTTTGTATGTGGTGAATAGGAATATGAGTCAGGGTGACAATGAAGTGGTCCATGTGAAATTTTTGCTCTAGTCTATGTATATTGTCATCTGTTGCATCTTGCATTTCCTTAGTGACGAATGAATCATCTAGTTTAGGACCCTATTGTTTCTTTACTAGGCATTGCTCATTCCTTTATCTTTTTTCAGATTGTTAGAATGGACATTCCGCCAGTGGCTTTGTGCGGGATCATCGCTTACATTAACGTGTCTTTCCATGACTTTTATGACCTTGACATCAAAATGACCTACACCCGATACGAAGCCACACTCTGGATGGACGATGATCGTGTCGATTGGATTCCTATGAGGTTCGAAGCCTGGTTCATTAACCACAAAGGAGAGTTGTTCGGTCCTCTTCATTTTGGCGATGGTGGACTTAGAGCAAGGGCAAATGGTGCTTAGAGCACCGAGTTCCTATGGAAGCTGAAGACTTTTTGTTTTTTTGATATACCTGGGTTAGTGTAAGGGCTAACGAAGCTAGGCTCCCCTTTGACCCCCTTTACCAAGCTAGATGCATACACTTTCGGCGATGTCATGTAAATATTTCCTATGTATGCACTGTACATATAAGCTTCCAGGTCAATGTAAGTAAGAAGCCAGTGATGAATCTAACAGGAAATGAAATGATGCACTTTCATGACCTTTCGTGTGTGTTATAGTTGAATGGTTAATATGGAAAGACAAGACAAGACGATCATGCCTTAGAAGGGTTCGTGATCATGTAATATTCATGTTTATACATACTCGCCATTTAGGCCAGAATGCCTTAGGTTAATTATGATTTGGATAGGTCTTGTCAATGTATTGATAATTAGCTTCTACTTGCATTGTCACGCCCCGATCCTCGAACGCGTGCCCATCCCTCACCTGGTCGATTAATAGCGACGTCCCAGGATGCATCGCCGACCCCTTTCATTTAATATGCGCATGCGGAAGCATATAATAAAATCCCCAGACAATAAAATAATGGAATAGAAAAGTAGGGCCATATTTTTCACAACTGAAAAACCACAACCAAACTTTTATACAAGGCAAACCACATAGTATATATCACAATACTATTTACAGAAGTTTGATCTATATACATCAGTCCACAACTTAAGGTTTGCAAAACAGGATGGGGTCTCATTCCTCATCCGGGTCGTACTCAGGATCCTCCTCGAGGTCATCCTCCTCTTCTTCTTCTCCTTCTTCTTCTTCTTCAAGCTCCTCATCTTCCGGCTCCTCCTCGGGTTCATCTGCCGACTCGTCGTCAGGCTCCTCCTCTATAGGCTCCTCCTCCTGTCCCTCCTCCTGCTTTACAATCTCCCATTCTTCTTCGCTCTAGTTAGTGTCATCGACTGAGTACACGGGATTACGAGCTTCGTCCTATAGTTTAGGATCCTTAGCATCCACTACCGACCCTTCCTTAGGATCAGCTATCCCTTCTCCGAACGCTTCTTCCAATACGTACAAGGGTACATCACCCTCAGGTATGGGACCCTCTCTTCACCCATCAAAATAGTAACGGTACCACGATCGATACTCGTGGGGCCTTAGGGCGTCCAGACCAACGTCAACCCAGACAGTGGACTTAATCAGCACATACTCTAGTCCCTCCGAGTAAGGATGGATGTGGAAGTGGTATTCTATCTCTGAGATCTCCTCGAGAATACCAAAATGCATAGGAGGACGAGGAGGTAGTGGTACTGCCATCTAAGAACCTGAAATGGTTATATAATAATCAGTGAGACAACGTCTCAGCAAGTTCTACCCCCTAAGACCTAATTTGTAAACCGATACACTATCGACTGCCTAAGCACACACGGGTCAAAGGACTTACCTTGGCCTCAGATTCCACCTGTAAATCAACACAGTTCAAATAGGCACCCAATCATATTATCACAGATCAATATCTTGATCAATCGACCTAGTCGATTACATGTCAATCAGACCATCCCTCGGTCATTTCCATCCATACTATACAAGGCGACATATTCGCCAAGGCGACGTACGTAATCACCAAGCCCCGTGCATTCTCTAAGCCGACATATTCGCCAAGGCAATGTACTAAATCACCGAGCCACATGCATTCTCTAAGGCAATATACCAAATCACCGAGCCACGTGCATTCTCTAAGCCGACATATTCGCAAAGGTGACGTGCTATTCGCCGAGCCACGTGCCTTTTCCAGGTGATATATACTCAACGATTCACGTGCATTCTCTAAGGCGACCTATATGCCAAGGCAACCTATTTGGTCAACGAGCCACGTCATACAGCATTTCTTCTCATCTTTTGTCATATCCGATAAAATATCGTGCGTGGGCACACGGTTGACCTTAGCCAAAATATAATATTTTCCTTTCCATAACTCTCACCATTTTTTGTAGTCCACCAAAATATTTTTGGCATTATCAACTGATGCTCGGTTATTTTTCAATTAATAACCAAAATTATGTAATTTAGTAAATAAATCTTAAATTAACAAATAATTCATTTCAGCACAAAATAAAGCTCAATTAAATAAACGGGCTGCACCACGACAATCAGCATAAAATCCTGGTCGTTGGCTCTCACAGTCTTATTTCCGAAAAATAAATAATTAATTAATTTCGAAAATTAATTATTAAATAGGAACAAATCCAATTTAGGCCCGTAATGCTTAATTGGAAGCCGAAACGAACCCGGAAAAATTCCAAGTGTCATTCAATAAATAATAGGACATGTCTACTCGCTAATTACACAAACCGTTATCCTAACATGCATAGGTAAATCCCTAATTTAATTATTCTAATCTAATCTATCCACCTAATTGCACTTAATTAAATCTAATCAATCCCTAAGCATCATTAGCAAACTAATTAGGGATTAGTGAGTAAAACTCACTCATTTAACAATCTGTTCCGATCGAAATGTTGGGAACGTCACAGGGGTCTCTTTTCTCCAAAGCGAGCCTAGGATCCAAGGCCCGGAAACATCTCAAAATAGGCTTAGAAGCGGCTGTGAAACCCACTTCTCAACTCTTTGTTCTAGCTGCAAAACAGAAGGAAATAAGGTTGGTTTGGGGCGGCAATGGACCGGGATGAGCTGAGGAGGCTAAACCGGGGCAAACCGGCGGTGATGGGAGCTCCAGCGGTGGCTTGGGTTGCTCGGAGGGACTGCTAGGACACACGACAGGGGACTAGGATGGCGTGAGTCGCATGGTGGAGGCAGAGCAGCAACTGGCCGGCACAGGGCAACGAGCGGCGAGGCGGCGTGCATGAACGGCCACGGCGGCAAGGGCGTGCGACGGTGGACGGCGTGGCTGCTCCTTCCGCTGGCTTCTTGCTGGCTTGAGGATTTTTTGAAATTGGAGAGGAGTTGGTGAGGGTTTGGCCAGCCAAGAAGAGAGAGAGGGAGAGGATAAGAGAGAAGGGGAGATAAGGGCTCCACCAAGGTTGTTTCTTCCACAACTTGGTCTCCTTGACCATTCTTGGCCATGCACACTCCCTTGGCCTCCATTAAGCCACCAAGGCTCCTTCTTGGACATGCCAAACGATCCAAAATGGCTAGGGGAAAGGGGGCACACGAATTTCCTTGATTCCTCCTTCAATTGGTCACTTACCAGTCCTCAAAACAACTCAATTCGGCCTTGATAAATTCAATTGGCACCTCAATGCTCCCATTGATATTTTTCCTCACCCATACATCCATCATGCTTTCCAATTTTGCCATAAAAAACAATCCTCGGCTTTTTCTGCACAAAAAGGCCGTGCGACGACTCTTTCCCAAAAAGTCTCGGGTTGCAAAAAAATCTTCTAAGATTGAGTCGACACTCCTAGAATTTATTGTGACATGATAGAATCTTCAATTTCTGAAATCGGACTTGAATTCACAGTTAATTTCCACTTGGCGCGTTTTTAGCATGATCTAGACTACCGGGTAACTTTCAGACATTTTTAGTGCAAATGACCCATGGTCGATTTTCTTCGAGCCACTATGAACCCACTCGACTCATTGGCGACTCTCGGTTGTCGTGAAAATCTCGAGGATCCAAATACAGACACAGGGTACCCAAACAATAAGAAAATGAGTCTAGTGTCGGCCGACGAGAATTTTCCAATTTAGTGGTGTCACCCACGATTAGCCACACATCTCTATCGAACCAACCTATCTCTGATTTCAAATCGATTTTATACTGAGCCATAATGGCCTCTAAAGATAGACACGGTCGAGAAGCCGATTCCTGATCGAATTCTCAGGTCTATTTGCCTTAAAATTCTTAATGGTTTCCCCAGATGGTCTAGTTATCTCAAGAGTGATCAGCTCTGAGAACAGCTCTATAGACGCGTAAATGAAATGCCCGATTTATTCAGTAGAAAATAGGTTTGAAAATCTAGGATGTCACATGCGTTTAGTATGTGACGTTGTCGGGATGCCACATATGTAATTTCCATATTAATTATGTATTATGCCCTAGACTCCTGTTATATATAGGAGCAATATTATTTATGATTGTAATGTCAAAACTTGTAACCCTAGAGCTTGAAATGCTGATATTGGAGGGAATGTATAGTGCGGCACCGCTGTTTTTTCTTTTCGTGATCTTTAGAAGGATTTTCCACATAAAAATCCCACTTGTTTTCGTCTTTATTTTTCTCTCATAATTTGTGTTCCCAACATAGGCCGACAAGCCTCGCTAGATGCTCAACAGCCACTTTAGGGATCCACAAAAGAAGAAAATAAAAAATAAAAACAAAAAGAAAAAAATTAATAAAAATTAATAAAAATTTTGCAAAAATTAAAATAAAAAATAAAAAAATTGCCAAGTCGGCGTTGACCGGATGGCTGGCATCCACATCAATGCTAGCTGGCTAAAGTTGGATAGATGGACTAAATTGGTACAAATATGAAAAAGTTTATGACTGAATTGATCCAATTGAAATGTTTAGGATTGAATTAGTATCAATATAATACGTTTAGGACTTTCTTAGTACTTTTCCCGAAAATCGATGATATGTCGATACACTATCACTAGCAACAAAAAAAGCATGAAAATGAATACGAAATTATCGCATTTCACGCCTAAAAAGAGGCAATTCGCAATCATCCAGCGAAGACAGCCCATACTTCGCATGAAAAATGACATCAAGCACGCTAGAATGATGGGAAATGAACAACAAAACTATATATAACCATTGGCAACCATGCCAATCCTCAAATGAAACCACGATCTATCAAATTCACACTCAACAAGGGATGTCCAGCAGCATTGCACAATGGACAAGCCGTCAAATGCGCCAAGTTCAAGGATAAATTGACATGGATCTTATGTTACACTTTCCTCTATGACTAGCATAACTAAATGTTGGTAATCCTAAATTGGAATGCTAAACTAGTTGGTAAAAAAATTGGTAACTAACTAAATTTTTTTGATAAGTAATGCAACTACCGTTGACAATAGCAACTTCAACATATGTTGGCAGGAAAAATAGTTGGTAACTTGCTTAAATGATGTTGGCAATCCAAAATTGGAGTCGCTAACTATAAACTAATTGGTAACATCGTCTTTAAGAAAGGCCTTAAGAGTTCCTGCAAATCGATGTTACATCAAGAGATCAACTTGTTATCCATCAAATCGGTTAGTACTGAATCATGTTGCAAGGTGCCAGTGAGGAGTCTCCATCTTACGGAATAGACTCGGCAACAAAACTTTTGCAAAGCAAGAACAATGTCCAGCTTTGCCTTTATTCCTGTGCCAAAAAAAGTAGTCCATTTATACATTCTATCACACCCTGACTCCTACAAGAATAGGGGACTAACACGGTCGTCCTTCACTTGAAGGACGCAACTTCAAACACAAACCAATAATTTGTTATCAGATTATATATATCCATCAATATATATAAATCAACAAGTTGATTACAATATCATAGTTTTTACAATCTATCAAATGAGTATGTACATATCCAAACTAACAACTAAACCCAGTAAACTTATCTCAATCATATATAGTTCATACCTAAAAATCCAACTTTGTAAAGTTCGCCGTTGATAGTGCTCTTGCCTTGCTTGCCGCTAATCAAGGAACCTGAAAAATAGTTAATATTAATGGAATGAGTAATCATAACCTAGTGAGTAGTACATATCCCTTTTAAGCAAATTGAGTATCCACTATACACATATATAAAGCAATATAGGAAACTCATAATCTCAACCCAAGATATTATGTACATATTATATCAAATATGAGTTGTTTTATTTCAACAAAACTTTAAAAATATATCAAAAATACTCACTTAATTCATCATGACAAATCAAACATTAATGATCAAATCCATTGATCAATATCTATCAAATCATATGTGAGTTGTCCATTCCATGGACCAATATATTACTCAATATTCAATCATGGTCGCAACATAACTCTTAGTGACAAGGCCACCAAAATTCTGCCTTTGTCAAGGTCCTCACCTATTATTAGTTCGTAGCTTGGCTTAGATATATACCTATATATATATATATATATATATATATTGTTGCTTTTGGACGAATCTACTACAGTATTTTTAGTCTATCTTCAGTCCACCTGCTGCATATTGAGATTCTTCAAATGGAAAATGATCATGAGCTTTGAAAATCAATTTTTTGTCTTCTTCAATTTTTGTCCATTTTTGCGGTCGGTAATTTCCTTGGTGATCGGTAATTTCCTCTACTCTTCTCCATAGCCATCTGACATATTGATGCCGTAGCAATCATTTTCATTGGTATTGCCACTGTGATGGGATTGATCATCATCATCTTCTGAGGAACTTGGAGATTTTGGAGATGGCATAGTGATTGAAAATTCTAACATGAGTTTTGCCAATGCAGGGCAATATTCTTCTAGTGACCCTATGGCGGCCAGATGGGCTTGAGTAAGTGATTTTTGTAAAGAAATTTAGTAATTTTGTGATCAAGTGATTTGTGATTTCGCCGATTTAGCTAGTTCAAAACTGCTTCCTAGGAAAGGTTTTCGGTGAATTTGAAATTGTCCCACCACTTAAGTTTTGAATTTTCTAAGTAGGTGGAGGCGATGTGAAGGATGGGAGGGCTGATTATAATCAAATTCCTAGGCAGTTACCCAGAAAACTCTAAAATTAATGAAAAATGCCTAAGATTTGAAAAATTCGAATCATGATTGGTTGGCTTGAAATGAGTGTGAAAGACTTTTAGGCTAGTTTTAAACTGTAGAGGTAATATTTCAATGACAGGGTCAAAGTGACTCCACCATTTTTGGAACCAAAAGGGTAATTGTTCAGTGTTGAAGTCTGTTTTGAAATAAAAAAAGCCAGGTGTGATGATCATCATCATTTTGGCCGAAAAAAGCATTTCACCAAGCTTCTTGATAAGCCCAATAAGTGAAAGTTAGAAGATATGATAATTTGGTGGTTAGTCTAGCTTCAAAACGTAATTGAGTATGGCGATTGAGTTTCCACATTTTTGGAGGTATGACTTAGAGGATTATGGCTGTCAAATGAGTGATATTATTTGGATTTTCAAGGGATGCAAAATGTTTAAATGTGACAGATTTGGTTTCGACAAGAATATGTTCATAATAAGCTTGAGGTTTTGACAGATCAATCGGTGGGTAATGCCAATTTTCTAGGAAAATATGTTTTACATAAAGCTTAGGAATTTCATGGTGGTATTGTCTTTCAACTATCATGAGGTCTTGATGCGGTCTTTTAGTGATGAATTGTAATTTGATTGAAAATTGTGATGTTGTTACAGAAGTGGTAGAAGGCTTTGTTATCACAAAGGAAGATAATGGTTTTATGACAATTTCACTGTTTATCCTTTTAAGTGATTGTGATTCTTTTGGATTATGAGAAGCTAATGATGATGGATTCAAAGTGATCTCAATTTGTTTTGATAGATTTTCCTGAGCAATGTCTGCCCAAGTTTTGATCAGAGTAGATAATGATAGTGATTTCTAAGTTTGTGATCTAGTTTGGGGTTTTTGTGATTGTGATGAAGTAGTTTTTGGCTTTGCTTGGGAGACTAATGAAGATAGATATGGGGTAAGATTAAGAGATATTGATTGTGGTAATGATGTTTGTTGGGCTTTGATTATATCTAACCATATTTGCAATTGCTGGGGTGATTGTGATGATGGTGGTAATGGTCGTAATGAGGGTGATGATTGTTGGACTTTAGCTTATTGTTGTGCTTTCATTATATCTAACCAAGCTTGAAGCTGGTCTATTGTTAGTGATTGGGGTTGTGATTCTAAGGTCTCGGCAATAGCTTTACCTATCTCATTTTTGGACTTGGGCATTGTTTTCCCTGCAAAAATTCTCTCGTCAAAAAATCAGGCAAAGAATTTGATGATCCATTAATAAATTCAATATCGAAATCAAAGACAGATAAAATGGCTTGAAAAATTATTTTGAAGGAATATTTAATACATCTTTTTGTAATACTTCCTTTGCCGATTTATAATCAATGCGTAATAAAAACTTTTTATTTAAAAGGTCTCATTGGAATTTACATATTGTGAGAACAATGACCAATATTTCTTTTTTTATGGTAGAGTAATTTTGTTGAGTTTGATTCCAATGTTTAGAAACAAATTGCACTATTTGTTATTTATTATTTTTACTTGTTTTAGAATACCTCTGTCACTTATATTTGAAGCATATGTTTCTACTATTTTGAAAGTAGAAGGATCGGCAAGATGAAGGCAAGTTATTTCTTTAACAAGAGTTTTGATTTGTTTAACAAGATTAGTGTAAGCTGATGACCATGGTGGAGGGTTTTTCTATAATCTTTGATGTAAAGGTTTACATAAAATATTAATATTTGGGAAGAAATCTATAATGTAATTGAGACTTCCTAGGAATGTTTGCAATTGGGCTTTATTTTTAATTTCATTAGGAAATTTTTCTGCAAAAAGAATTGATCTTCTAATTGGGATGATAGTTCCTTGAGAAACATAATGTCCTAAAAATCTAATTTTTATTTGGAAAAGTGATATTTTAGTTGGGGGAGACTACTAGGCCATTTTTCTTAATAATACTTATGAATACTGAGATATGTTTAAAATGTTGATCTATACCGGTAGAAAAGATTAAGACATCATCTATATAGACTAATATATATTTATAATAAGGATTAAAAATATCATTCATTATCCTTTGGAATTCATAATGAGCATTTTCCAAACCAAACGGCATTGCATTCCATTTATATTGTCCAAATGGTACAATAAATGTTGTCTTATACCTATCGATTCATCTATTTGGATTTACTAGAATCCAGATTTCATATCACACTTTGAATATATTTTTGAATTATGAAATCGGTTTAGTAAATCATTTTTGTTTGGAATAGGATACTTAATCCATTTTAATGCTCTGTTCAATGATTTATAATTGATAACCAACCTAGGTACTCCTCTTTCTAATTCAACTTTTTTATTGACATAAAAAATAGAGCAGCTCCATGGTTATTGACTTTTCCTGATTAATTTCTTATCTAATAATTCTTGAATTTCCTTTTGGGAAAATTGTAAAACTTCTTGGTTCATTTGTGTTAGTCGAGCTTTTGTTGGAATTTGTTTCTTTGAGAAATCTGGTTCATAAGGAAGACTAAAAATATGTTTCTTCCGTTCCCAAAATGCATTGGGTAAGGTAGAACATTTGTTTTGCTCTATATGTTTTTGGAGAGAAGAAATTTTTTTCTTTAATTTTTAGATCAAGGAGTTTTTGTTCTATCCTTTTGAACTCCAAATCGTCTCTTAAATATTGAAGTTGATTTTCTTTGTTTTTCATAAGGCAATTGATTTCGGCAATTGATTTCAGCAATTGAATTTTCTTGTAATATATTTAAATTTCTTGCCTGTAGTTTAGTAATGAAATCAAAATTAATCTTTTTATTTAAAGCCTGTGTTTCAATTCCCTCATTAGTGACAATAAAAGGTTGGATTAATTGAATAAAGGGTGTTCCTAATATCACATTTTGTCTCATATCTTTAACTAAAAGAAAGGATGTTTTATAAGACATTTGATTTTTATTACAGAAGCTTCGGGTTGCTTGTAACTTATTCTAAGTTTGTCCCCTGAAGCTAATTTTAATGATTCTATAGTCTTGTGAAAATATTTTGTTGGTATCAAGCCTTCTTTGATGCAATTAAGATCAGCTCCTATATCAAAAAGTGTTGTGGTATCAAAAGTGAATTTATCATTGATTTTTATTGTTATTTTTATTATCCATTTTCTGGATGTTATTTCGATAAAGTCATTAAAAAATTAGGATCGGTGTTATTAGTTGCATTTTTTTCTTTGTTTTCCCTTTTCAATTTTAGATTTTATTGCCAAAATTTATTTTTGTATTTGGGCTTGGACATCTTTAAGAGCTTTTATTTCTAATTTCTACTGATTTATTTCATTATTGAGATCATTTATGTTGATAGGTCTAGATTGTACTTTCTTATTTCTATTAAGAATATGTTTGAGATTATAAGTTGTATTAGAATTAGTTGGAATCTTTATAGAAGATTGAAGTCTATCTAAATATTGCTTTTTGGCTTCTGGATCTAATATATTATCGGCTGTCTTTAACAAAAATTCTTCTTCCTTTGTTAATACATTGATTTCTGGTATTGGTTCTTCAAGAGATGAATTACTTTCTTTAGATTCTGATGAAGTTTCTAATTCATTAATTTGAAGGCCTGCTTCTTCAAGAAAGTCTGCTGAAGAAGAATCATCATCAGTAGCAGCCATAATGTTATTTAGTTGATAGAGAGTATCTTCATCTATTGAAAGTTCATTTAATCTTTTATTTATTCGACAATATTTAGAAATATGTCCTCCCATAATTGTAATATTTAATATCTTTGTTAATTTTCCTTTTTTGTTTTTGTTTGGCTTTATCTTGTTTATTGACTTGTGATTTATTTTTGTAACGATTTTTAGGTTTTCTTTTTTCAAGGGACAATTTCCTTTATATTTTGGTTTTGATAGAGTATCGAGGGATCATATTATGCACAGAAATCTCTTAAATTTGTATTACCTAGTAATTGTTCTTTCTTTAATTGCTTTTGTAATTTTATTGAATTACACATTTGTGTTCCTTGTCTATAAACATAAGAAATTAACTCTCCATATGATAATAAGTGATAAGGAATTTGACCATCATAATCTTCCCTTATTTTATTACGAACTTGATCTCCTATTAAACGAGGTAATCCAGCTAAGAATTTCTCTTTCCAAAAGGGTTGGTTGCAGTCTAGTCTAACCAAAACCCTTTGTAAGAAAAGATCATTATACTCCTAAATCTCTCTAGAGATTTGCATTTCATGTTTGAAGAAGATCTTGATTGACGTCTCTTATATGGGAGGGGTCTCCTATGAAATGTTGTGATATAGAATAGATGAGAGTACAGACAACATCTTGAATGGCTTGCCCATTGGCATCTTCAATACGCTATCCATATTCATCTATTTTATATGCATTTAAGATTTCAGTTCTTTGTTCATCATTAAGATAGTTATCCTACCAACCTTTTAGTTGCCCTATAAATCCGGCTACTAAAAGGTTAGCAACAACATGATCATAAACTTTTTTTTGGGTTTTATAAGCATTGGATACCATAACCATTTGATTTAGAATATTAATAGTATTATTTTCTGAGACACCATCTATATTCCATTCATAAATGGCATCAGGAGAATACTTATTTTGGACTCTTTGGAATGATTCTTCAAGGACAATATCAGGAGGAGTGGCCCTTTGATAATAGAATTTTTGGGGATTTTTCCATGAAAGTCTATTTATTTCTGGGATTTTTTCATTTTCAGATTCTTCATTAGATTTTCTAGGACATTTATTTTGTTAGGAATATCATTGATAACTAGACCTCTTATCCTAGAAGTCTCTTCTGTAGGAGGAGGTCCCTTAACATTAGGAGTGTCTAGAATAGGTATCTTTCCTAAAGACCTCATTCTATTTTTTAAGGCTTTAGCGAATTCTGGGCTATAAGCTTTAGGAAATTCAAAAGGTTTTAAAATTAGTGGCTTGAGCATTTCGGATCTTGGTAATTGAGTAGAGAACAATTGAATGGTTACCTTTCCTTCAGGATGTTGCATTATATTTGTTGGTTCACTATTACGAACAATTTTTGGAGGAGTCTCGGTCCTCTAACTCCCCTTGTTACGGTAAAACAATATCACTCCAATTTATCAACCTAAGAATGATAGTATTGAATTTAGTAATATCAATTTGGAGTAAAAGAGTTTCTCCTTTTGGAGTATGCTTGAAAGCATTAATCCTAAAACAAGAAATCATTGCTTTATAATGAACTCTATAAATAAGGGCAAGAGGAATTGACCCCTCATCTATTTTGTAATTATGTGTTTTGACTTGGAGAGTCAATGATTTAATAATATTCAGATCTTTGAGTGATACTAAAAATTTTGGATAACAATCAAAATGAATTGAGCCATTGCAAAGACTTCATTCTACTGTTCCCAAGAGGGAATCTTCGAAATTTAGTAATCTTGCATCACGTAAGGCTAGCAGAATGGAAGTATCTAAGCCTTCCTTAGTAAGAGGCTTAATACCTACTTGGACTAGCCCTATGTGAATATAATTATATTTTCGCATATGTTTGTTAAGAGAATTTTGATCTAATAGTTTGATAGTTTCGAAGGACCTAGAAAGAAGCAGATCTCTTTCTTCAGTTGTGATCACGTAATCCGATTTTTTTCAAAAATCTAAACTTTGACTGTTTGTAAATTTGATCAAGTTGAACTTTAGGAATTTTTCAATTTTCTATAGATTTATTGAAATCTTCTATATTTATTTCTTCCCTATGTATAGGACCTTGATTTGAAGACATATCTAATATAGAACTAGAGGAAGATATTGATCTTCTTAATAAATCCATTTTAATAAGTTTGTTTTCACTCTGCCTAAGCTACTAACCAGAGCTAACCAACGACTTACTACCGTACTGGGTTTTATTGGCTAGATCACTACTGGTTTGACAAACCTCACCTAAGGAAGGTTCCAGCCAAACTAGACAAACCTATTAAAAGAAAATATTAAGTTAACCAATATATCCCCATTGGCTCTGATACCATATAGCCTTAGAAAATAGAGGGAGGTCTTTAGGAAAGATACTTGTTCTAGATACTCCTTATGTTAAGGGACCTCCTCCTACAGAAGAGACTTCTAGGATAAGAGGTTTAGGTATCAACGATACTCCTGACCAAATAAATGTCCTGGAAAAATCCAATGAAGAATCTGAAAATGAATCAATCCTAAAAATAATTAGACTTTCATGAAAAAATCCCCAAAAACACTATTATCAAAGGGCCACTCCTCATGATATTATCCTTGAAGAGTCATTCCAAAGAGTCCAAAATATAGATGGTGTTTCAGAAAATAATACTATTAATATTCTAAATCAAATGGTTATGGTAGCCAATGCTTATAAAACCTAACAAGAAGCTTCTGATCATGCTATCGCTAACCTTTTAGTAGCTAGATTTACAAGACAATTAAAAGGTTGGTGGGATAACTATCTTAATGATGAACAAAGAACTCAAATCTTAAATGCATATAAAATAGATGAATATGGACAGCGTATTGAAGATGCTAATGGGCAAGCCATTCAGGATGTTGTCTATAATCTCATCTATTCTATATCAACATTTCATAGGAGAACCCTCCCATATAAGAGACGTCAATCAAGATCTTCTTTCAAACATGAAATGCAAATCTCTAGGGAGATTTAGGGAATATGAGGATCTTTTCTTACAAAGGGTTTTAGTTAGACCAGATTACAATCAAACCTTTTGGAAAGAAAAATTCTTAGCTGGATTACCTTGTTTAATCAGAGATTAGGTTCATAATAAAATAAGGGAAGATTATGATGGTCAAATTCCTTATCACTTATTATCATATAGAGAGTTAATTTCTTATGTTTATAGACAAGGAACACAAATGTGTAATTCAATAAAATTACAAAAGCAATTAAAGAAAGAACAATTACTAGGTAATAAAGATTTAAGAGATTTCTGTGCACAATATGATCCTTCATATACTCCATCAAAACAAAAATGTAGAGGAAATTGTCCTCTTGAAAAAGAAAACCTAAAAATCATTGCAAAAATAAATCACAAGTCAATAAACAAGATAAACCCAAATAAAAACCAAAAAGGAAATTTAACAAAGATATTAAATGTAACAATTGTGGGAAAAGAGGACATATTTCTAAATATTATCGAATAAATAAAAGATTAAATGAACTTTCAATAGATGAAGAGACTCTCTATCAACCAAATAACATCATGGCTGCTAGTGATGACGATTCTTCTTCAGAAGACTTTCTTGAAGAAGCAAGCCTTCAAATCAATGAAATAGAAACTTCATCAGAATTTAAAGAAAATAATTTATCTCATAAAGGACCGACACCAGAAATCAATGTATTAACAAAGGAAGAAGAATTTTTGTTAGAAACAGCTGATAATATATTAGATCCAAAAGCCAAAAAGCAATATTTAGATAAACTCAATAATCGAAATAAGAAAGTACAATCTAGACAAATCAATGTAAATGATCTCAATAATGAAATAAATCAGCAGAAAATAGAAATAAAAACCCTCAAAGATGCCCAAGCCCAAATACAAAAAGAAATTTTGGCATTAAAATCTAAAATTAAAAAGGGAAAAGAAAAAGAAGAACAAAATGCGACTAATAACACGGTTCCTAATTTTTAAATGACTTTATCAAAAAAATCCAGAAAATGGATAATAAAAATAACAATAAAAATCAATGATTAATTTACTATTGATACCACAGCACTTTTTGATACAGGAGCTAATCTCAATTGCATCGAGATAAGGCTTGATACCAACAAAATATTTTCACAAGACTACAGAATCATTAAAATTAGCTTCGGGGAACAAATTTAGAATAAGTTACAAACTACCTAAAGCTTCTATAATAAAAAATCAAATGTCTTATAAAACATCATTTCTTTTAGTTAAAGATATGACACAAAATATGATATTAGGAACACCCTTTATTCAATTAATCCAACCTTTTACTGTCACTAATGAGAGAATTGAAGCACGGGCTTTAAATGAAAATATTACTTTTGATTTCATTACCAAACCACAAACATGAAATTTAAATATATTACAAGAAAATTCAATTGCTGAAATCAATTGCCTTATAAAAAAACAAAGAAAATCAGCTTAAATATTTAAGAGACAATTTGGAGTTCAAAAGGATAGAGCAAAAACTCCTTGATCCAAAAATAAAAGAAAAATTTCATCTCTCCAAAAACATATAGAGCAAAACATATGTTCTACCTTACTTAATGCATTTTGGGAAAGGAAGAAACATATTGTTAGTCTTCCTTATGAACCAAATTTCTCAGAAAAACAAATTCCAACAAAAGCTTGACCAACACAAATGAATCAAGAAGTTTTACAATTTTGCCAAAAGGAAATTCAAGAATTATTAGATAAGAAATTAATTAGGAAAAGTCAATCACCATGGAGCTGCTCTGCTTTTTATGTCAATAAAAATGCTGAACTAGAAGGAGGAGTACTCGGGTTGGTTATCAATTATAAATCATTGAACAAAGCATTAAAATGGATTAGGTATTCCATTCCAAACAAAAAGGACTTACTAAACCGATTTCATAATTCAAAAATATTTTCAAAGTTTGATATGAAATCTGGATTTTGGCAAATCCAAATAGATGAATCATATAGGTATAAGACAACATTTACTATACCATTTGGACTATATGAATAGAATGTAATGCCATTTGGTTTGAATAATACTTCTTATGAATTCCAAAAGATAATGAATGATATTTTTAATCCCTATTCTCAATATATTTTAGTATATATAAATGATGTCTTAATCTTTTCTACTAGTATAGATCAACTTTTTAAACAAATTTCAGTATTCATAAGTATTATTAAGAAAAATGGCCTAGTAGTCTCCCCAACTAAAATATCACTTTTCCAAACTAAAATTAAATTTTTAGGACATTGTATTTCTCAAGGAACTATCATCTCAATTGAAAGATCAATTCTTTTTACAGAAAAATTTCCTAATGAAATTAAAGATAAAACCCAATTACAAAGATTCCTAGGAAGTCTCAATTACATTATAGATTTCTTCCCGATTATTAATATTTTATGTAAACTTTTACATCAAAGATTACAGAAAAACCCTCCACCATGGTCATCAGCTCACATGAATATTATTAAACAAATCAAAACTCATGTTAAAGAAATACCTTGCCTTTATCTTGCCGATCTTTCTGCTTTCAAAATAGTAGAAACATATGCTTAATATATGGGCTACGGAGGTATTCTAAAACAAGTAAAAAATAATAAAGAAAAAATAGTGAAATTTGTTTCTAAACATTGGAATTAAACTTAACAAAATTACTTTCCCATCAAAAAAGAAATATTAGCCATTGTTCTCGCAATATCTAAATTCCAATGAGATCTTTTAAATCAAAAGTTTTTATTATGCATTGATTGTAAATCGGCAAAGGAAGTATTACAAAAAGATGTATTAAATATTGCTTCAAAAAAAATAAGCCATATTATTTGTTTTTTATTTCAATATTGAATTTATTAATGGATCATCAAATTCTTTGCCTGATTTTCTAACGAGAGAATTTTTGCAGGGAAAACAATGCCCAAGTCCAAAAAGAGAAAGAGAAAGCTATTGCCGAGACCTCAAAATCACAATCCCAATCGCCAACAATAGACCAACTTCAAACTTGGTTAGATATAATGAAAGCCCAACAATCATTTAAAGTCCAACAATCATCACCCCCATTACCACCATTACCACCATCACCACAATCACCTTAGCAATTGCAAATATGATTAGATATAATCAAAGCTTAGCAAACACCATTACCACAATCAATATCTCATGATCTTACCCTATATCTGTCTCTATTATTGTGACATCCCGAAATTTGACCCCTGATTGGGATATATGAAATGGTTGTTTCATCGACGCGCTTGTGGTTATTTTACTTGGAGCTAGCCACTCACGAGTTAACTAATCTATTAGGTGAGGCCGTTAAGGGATATAAACGCGACAGACTAAAGAATTTGATCAGGAAATCGAACGCTCGACCATAATAATCGACAAGGGTCAATATGACACCATTATAAATCGATTAGTGAACGAATATAGGCCGATTCGATGGAATAACGTAGTCGAATTACAGGTGGTTCCGTACGATTGCGATATTCGCGTCGAACAATGGTAAATCGATTTTCTATCAATATTATATTCGGAACACATAATTGAAACCTTGCGATTATATGACCACTGAGAGTCGTCTACGATTCGGAGATGCACAAACGTGGATTGAAGATTATCGACCACGGGTCGAACGCGCTAAAATCCCTAAAAGCTACCCGATAGGTTAGGTCGTACTAAAATCGTGTTCGGCCGATTTTAACCACGAAATTGAATTAGATTTCGGGATTCGAACGTTCGAGCATGTCACGATTCATTTATTGGACGTCGTCTCATCTTTCGGAGAAATTTCGTCGAGTCCGAAATTTTGCGGAAAATCGATTTTCTAACAAAAAGAAAATAAAAAGGAAATTCGGATGGGTAGAGTAATTGGATTTTTCTACCCTAATTTGGTTTATTTTGGGGAAATTAGAACTAAATTAGGATTGGTTGGGCACTTGACTTAGGAGCATGAAGGCTTTGGGGTAATTGTGATGAGTGCTTAGATATTTCCCTAAGCTTCTCATTGGTCATTCTGTTGACTTTCATTCTCTCTCTCTCTCTCTCTCTCCAATTCCCCCCTCCCCTCATGCATGCGTGAACCCCTTTAGCCGATCCTCCCTTCTGCCTTCTTCTTCATTTTTCCTCTCCTTTTCTTTACCATAGCCTCCCTTTTCCCTTCCACTGGTTTTAGTTTCCTTTCATTTTCCCTGCCTCACCACCTTCTGTCCACTCCACCACCGCACCATCTTCACGCCAGCACAACCAACATCACCTCCAGCTGGTCCGCCAACGCCAGCACCGCAACTCCTCACCACTCCATCCAACACTCCGTCCGCCATCCATCAACCACCCGTCCACCCACTACCCGGCCACCTCCACCGAGCCCACCAAGAAGCCACCGCCTCACCACTTCCACACCTCCACGGCCTTGCAACTTCAGCACCGCCAGCCACCCTCACCAATTCTAGTAGCCACCTCGCGCCAGCTCGCTAGCAGCCGCCAAGATCAGCTCCAAGCCAAGTCCCCTTCACCAAGAGCTTGAGAGGCCATCACAGCCTCCATTCGAGACGCGGTTGCCTCGAGTTCTCGCCGCCGCCGTCGTGAGCTCACCGCCGTTGTAATCCCGTGAGTTAACTCCCTAATCCTTGATTAGGCCGTTAATTGCGCTTAAGGGGTGTTTAGATTAGTGTTAATCATGGTTAAATTAGTACTAAGATGGATTAGTGTTAATCAAGCATGGTTAGGTTAGTTTACCTTAGTTAGGTTAGTTTACTTTGGTTAGGTTAGTTAACCATGGTTAGGTTAATTAATCGTGGTTAGGATAATTAAGTTGGATTAGATTAATTGATCGCAATTTACTTAATTAATCGTAATTAGCGTAATTAGTGACGGATTAGCCATTTTGTAGAATTTTACGCTCATTTTCGTGGATGAAATTATGCGTGTGTTTTATGGCTTATATGTGCTATGATGTGAAATTGATTGCTTGATGGTAGTTGTTGATTTTTAGTATAAAACTTGGTTTTATGGGCTTTTAAATAGAAAAATGCTAGGTGTCGGTTTTGGATACCAATTTTGATGTTCTATATAAAACCGTAGAGTTTTAAAATGGGAGCGTACCAAGTTTGACGGTTCGACTCCGAATATGTGACCACGCACGATTATTTTATCGGGAGTTTTAATACAAAGAAAAAGTGGCCAAGTTCATTATTTGAAAACGAGGTATTTGTACGCAAAGCATGGTCTTCTTGGCTAAACATGTGCTCGTATGGTCACCATCAGAACTTGTCACCCGACGAGAGTTGGGGAGGCGATGCGATTAAGGTGGATGCCCCACGTCAATGGATGCCGAGTTGCGGTGGAGGCCGGGCCGATGCTCTTTTATGGAATGTCATCTAGGCGGAGAGTGCTAGATGTTGATGTGTCCGACGGGGCAGGACTGTGCTCGGTTACGCTGGATGACCGTCGACTTTTGAGTTGGTTGTGGCCGATGGGTCGTAATAATCGAAACACGCCTGAATGGTTGTCTTATTGCGCTCGATTATGGGGCAAAATTGTTTAGCATGGTATGGGACTTGTCAAAACGATTTTACCTTATAATCGGGACCCATGTGAATGTTTGAAGAGTGAGAATTATGTGTTCTGGTTATTACTTACGCTTGTTACATTTATAATGGCATATGTGATGCGCTCATATCCAGGGACGTACTGAGGCAATGTGAGTTTTGTATGGTGCATGTTTAGGACCGCCTTTGAGGCGAATTTGCGTCCTAATCAGGGTTTAGGCTGTTGACTTGCTGAGATTTTATCTCACTCCGTCGTGGTTAACCTTTTTCAGGTCCTTAGTATGGAGATGCGTCTGGTACGGTTTGGGGTTCCATGGGATATCGAAGTAGATAATAGCTTCTACCCTATCCCTAGGACCGACCGATTCCGTGAGCTGGTTGTGACCACGGTTTGGGTTGACAAGGGTTTGGGCTACGACGTGCCCCACCATTTCCAGGCCTGGTATATTACGAAACCAAACGGTGATCGAGAGGGTCCCATGCACGATTTTGATGGGCCACACGTAGGAAGTGGGGTTGAGCAGGACACCAACCCCATGGATATAGACATCCCGAAAGGTGTCATGGTAGATCCAGATACCGAGCCGGTAGGGCCCGGGGAGCCGTGTTCACCTAGTGACTTGCCCGACATCTTGCTTGGAGCTGGGTTTGGATATTAGGGTGGGAGTTGCGAAAGTGGAAGTTAATCTCGACCTCAACCCTTTTTGTTAGTCGGTCGTCTAGGAGTTCCTTTTTGAGATAGACTTGTAAATATGAACTCATAGGGTTAACTTGATATGTATATAAATCGTACTTTCTGAAAATCACCGGCATGTTTTACTATCCCTATTTTTTATGATTGACTGGGTATTGTGTTTAATTCGCTTCCGCATGGCTTAATTGAAAGATAAAAAGAATAGGTCGGCGACGCATCCTGGGACGTCGCATTTTTAATCAACCGCCGAGGGATGTGCGCATGCCCGGGGTTCGGGGTGTGACAATTACTCTCCCAAGTAAAGCCAGAAACTACTTCATCACCACCCCCAAAAACCTCAAACTAGATCACAAACTCAGAAATCACTATCATTATCTACTCCAATCAAAACTTGGGCAAACATTGCTCAACACAATCCATCAAAACAAATTGAGATCACTTTGAATCCATCCTCATTAACTTATCATAATCCAAAAGAATCATAATCACTTAAAATGATAAACAATGAAATTGTCATAAAACCATCATCTTCCTCTGTGATAGCAAAGCCTTCTACCACTTTTGTAACAACATCACAATATTTAGTCAAATCACAATTCATCACTAAAAGCCGCATCAAAACCTCATGATAGTTGTAAGAGAATATTACCATGAAAATCCTAAGGTTTATGCAAAACATATTTTCTCCGAAAATTGGCATTACTCACCGATTGATCTGTCAAAACCTCAAGTTTATTATGAACAAATTCTTATCGAAACCAAATCCGTCACATTTAAACATTTTGCATCCCCTGAAAATCCGAATAATATCACTCATTCGACAGCCACAATCCTCCAAGTCATACCTCCAGAAATGTGGAAGCCCAATTGTCATACCTAATTATGATTCAAAGCCAGACTAACTACCAAATTATCATATCTTCCAACTTTCACTTATTGGGATTATCAAGAAGCCTGTTGGAATGCCTTTTTCTGCCAAAATGATGATGATTGTCACACCTAGCTTTTTATTTTAAATCAAACTTCGACATTGAACAATTACCCTTTTGGTTCCAAAAATGGTGAAGTCACTTTGGCCCTGTCATTGAAATATTACCTCCATAGTTTAAAACCAGGCTAAAAATCTTTCACACTCATTTCAAGCCAACCAATCATGAATCAAAATTTTCAAATCTTATTCATTTTTCATTAATTTCAGGTTTCCTAGGTAACTACTTGGAAATTTGATTATAATTAGCCCTCCCATCCTTCACATCCCTTGCACCTACTTAGAAGATTCAAAACTAAGTGGTGGGACAATTTCAAATTCACTTAAAACCTTTCCGAGGAAGCGGTTTTGAACTAGTTAAATCGACGAAATCACAAATCATCTAATCACAAAATTACTGAATTTCTTTAGCAAAAATCACGGACTCAAGCCTATTTGGCCGCCATAAGGTCACGAGAAGAATATCGCCTTGCATTGGCAAAACTCATAATCACTAAGCCGCCTCCAAAATCTCCAAGTTTCTCTGAAGATGATGATAATCAATCCCATCACAATAGCAATACCAATGAAAATGATTGCTACGGCATCAATTTGTCAGATGGCAATGGAGAAGAAGTAGAGGAAATTACTAATCACCAAAGAAATTACCGACCACCAAAATGGACAAAAATCAAAGAAGACAAAAAACTGATTTTCAAATCTCATGATCATTTTCCATTTGAAGAATCTCAATATGCAGTGGGTGGATTGAAGATAGACTGAAAATGCTGCTGTATCTGAAGTATCTGTTTCTACTATTTTGAAAGCAAAAGGATCAGAAAGATGAAAGCAAGGTATTTCTTTAACTTGAGTTTTGATTTGTTTAACAATATTAGTGTGAGCTGATGACCATGGTGGAGAAATCTTTGATGTAAATGTTTATATAAAATATTAATATTTGGGAAGAAATCTATAATGTAATTGAGACTTCCTACGAATCTTTGTAATCGGGTTTTATCTTTAATTTCATCAGGAAATTTTTCTACAAAAAGAATTGATCTTTCAATTGGGATGATAGTTCCTTGAGAAATATAATGTCCTAAAAATCTAATTTTTGTTGAAGTTTTCATTTCTTTAGGCCTTGTCTGACTTTGGACCTTTCCCTTCTTCAAATTGTGGGACAATGATTGGTTGATCTATATTTATAGCGAAATACCTGAAAACCTTTGCGAAATTTAAAATATTGACATATGAAATCAAAATGATTTTAAGTCTTTTTCTAAAACTCAGGAAAACAAAGCTATAACTGGAATTCTGAGTAAAATATACCAATTGGTTGGATACATATTTCAAGACTATTTCCTTGACTTCTAGAGGAGTAGCTAATTAAATGCAAAGAAATTCTTTCGCAAATTAATTAAAAAGCTAGTAAGATTGGTTTTTCTTGGGTGTAAGCATCAATTTGGATTCTGACGAAGAAATACTTCCTTATTGAAAGGAACTTTAGGCTTTTTAAACACTGGCTAATTCTTCATACTTCCAATGAAAGTTAGACTTCGGAGATTATGGAGTTAATTCCAAGTTGCATCACTGATGTTGGGGTGATTCAGAGATTTATATATGGACTAGCTATGCACGAACTAGTAGAGCAGACATGTAGCTAATGCTCAGTGATTATATATAGCTATTTGATCTCACTACTATGAGACCACATTGATTTTCGGCATGTGCCCGAGTGTACCTTATTGAGCTTGAAACCTTCGTTACTCGCAACATAACTACTTAAAAGAGCCGTCCTGGCTGCAATATGTGATGTGTTGAGTCTCTTTGGGATTCAGTAACTTACAGCAGGATGGGGATCAACCTCTAATTAAGCAAAATGATAGCTCGCTATCTGTCGGCGATTGACAATTATAGGCGATTGATGGGGAACTATTATGATGTTTATTGTAATTTGATTTGGCCACGTTGTGTATTACAGTCAAATGATCAAGAAACAATGGACAGTAGGATAAAAATGAAGATAGAAGAGCACAAATGGTAAGGATGTTTTTTCTTCATCTTTTATAGGCTACATGTTGAGAATCATCCATTTATTAGAATTTGGCACTGTTAACGTTCTTAGCAAAAAATGGCAGACAAAAAGCAGTAGCATGGATTTGGCACAATAGGAGGCAAAGAGGTTTTGTCACAATTTTAGGTAGAGAAGAAAACAAAGAAGACAAATTTGCGGAGAGAAACTGTAAAGTATGCACTTCTCATTCATTATCATCTATTTGTACAAGAAATGTCAATATATAATACAAAGAATGGTCAATAAAGAAATAGTATATTCTCTAATCTAAGTGTATCAAATCTTATCCTAGATTGATCATGATCCTGATTAAATGTATTAATTACAATCCAGACAAATCTTCACAATCTCGAGCATATATTCCAGTACTCCCCCTGAAGCTGGTGGCTTGTATATGTCCCGAACGCCAAGCTTGCTTAATAGATATGCATGTTGCCTTTGACAAAGAGGTTTAGTAAACATATCCGCGGGCTGCTTCGAGGTTCTGATTCCTATTGTCTCAATGACCCCTTCTTGGATCTTTTCTCAAGTAAAATGGCAATTAATTTCTATGTGCTTCATCCTTTCGTGTACTATCGGATATACCGCAAGTTTGAGTGTCGAATCGTTGTCACAGAATAGTAAGGTCGATCCTTTAACTTGTACTCCAAAATCTAGAAGTAGACCTCGCAACCATACTATTACACAAACAGTTTTGGCCCTAGATTGATACTGTGACCTCCCGAAATTCGGCCCCTGATTTGGATATATGAAATGGTTGTTTCGTCGACATGCTTAGGGTTATTTTACTTGGAGCTGGCCACTCACGAGTTAACTAATCTATTAGGTGAGGCTGTTAAGGGATGTAAAAGCGACAGATTAGAGAATTCGATCAGAAATCGAACGCTCGACCATAATAATCGGCAAGGGTCAATACGACACCGTTATAAATCAATTAGCGAACGGATATGAGTCGATTCAATGGAATCACGTAGTCAAATTGCGGGTGGTTCCGCACGATTGCGATATTCGCGTCGAACGACAGTAACCCGATTTTCTATCAACATTATTTTCGGAACACGTAATTGAAACCTTGCGATTATATGGCAACTGAGGGTCGTCTATGATTCGGAGATGTAGGAACGTGGATCGAAAATTATCGACCACGGGTCGAACACGCTAAAATCCCTAAAAGCTACCGATTGGTTAGGTCGTACTAAAGTCGCGTTCGGTCTATTTTAACCACGAAATTGAATTCGGTTTCGGGAATCGGACGTTCGAGCGTGTCACGATTCATTTATTGGACGTCGTGTCATCTTTTGGCAAATTTTCGTCGAGTCTGAAATTTTGCTGAAAAAACAGTTTTCGGACAAAAAGAAAAAGAAAAGTGAAATTCGGATGGGATGAGAATTGGGTTATTTGCTGCCCAAAAAGGCTTTGTTTGTGAGAAATAAGAGGTCATTTGTGATTGGGTGAGCCAAAGACTTTGGTGGCATGAAGACTTTTGGGGCTTGTGATAAGTGATTAGATATTTGTCCAAGGTTGTGATTGGCTAGCCTTTCCCTTTCATTTTCTTTCTTTCTCTCTCTCTCCCACTCTCCTTTCTTCTTCTCATACGTGAACCCCCTCAGCTGACCAACTCCTTCTTCTTCCTTATTTCTTTTCCTCACTTTCTTTTCTTTCAAGTTTTCATCCCCTTCATTCCACTTCTCCTTCTGCCAGCCCCTGCTCCATTCCCTTCACGCAAGCACCATCTATTTCACCATCCAGCACCATCTTCTTCACACGACACCCCCACGTTATTTTCTTCATCGCCCAGCAGCCCACTCGTCTAGCCCTCGCTGCCCGTCCACTTCCAACAACACCACAGCCACCAGTCCATCTTCTCTGTCATCATCCCATCTTCAGCAATCCACCACTCACGCCTCCACCATCATCGATCACCGCATCGCCTCTCCACCGCCACAACCAACTCCTTCATGTTCCACTCCACCGACTAGCTCACTAGTTCACGACCCGGCGACGTCCGCAACACCACCCGCTCGTTCCACCGCCGTCCATCAACCACCATCCAACGCCAGCCAGCACCCGTGCCGTCCAGCCGTGCCCATCACCGCCGAGCTACCACCAGCTCAGCCCGCCAATCAGCCACCGCCCGACCAACCCCAAGCCAAGTCCCCTCCTCTTGGGTGAGAGCTTGTAGGGCCATTTCCACCGCCGTTGAGCCTCCATGCAAGCCGCGGTTGCCTCGAGTCCTCGCCGTCGTCGCGTCGCCGTGAGCCCGCCACCTTTGTAATCTTGCGAGTTAACTCCCTAATCCTTAATTAGGCCGTTAATTGCGCTTAGGGGGTGTTTAGATTAGTGCTAATCATGATTAGATTAGTGCTAAGATGGATTAGTATTAATCAAGCTTGGTTAGGTTAGTTTACCTTGGGTAGGTTAGTTAACCATGGTTAGGTTAATTAAGTTGGATTAACTTAATTAATCGTGATTTACTTAATTAATCACAATTAGCGTAATTAGTGACGGATTAGCCATTTCGTAGAATTTTACACTCGTTTTCTTAGATGGATTTATGCGTAATTTTGATGGCTTATATGAGTTATTATATGCAATTGATTGCTTGATGGTAGTTATTAATTTTTAGTATAAAACTCGATTTTATGGGCTTTTAAATGGAAAAATGCCAGGTGTCGGTTTTGGACGCCAACTTTTATGTACTATATAAAATTGTGGAATCTTAAAATAGGAGCATACCAAGTTTGACGGTTCGCTTTTGAATACGTGACCACGCACGATTATTTTACCAAGATTTTTAATACGAAGAAAAATTGGCCAAGTTCTTTATTTGAAAACAAAGCATTTGACATCAAAGTATGGTGTTCTTGGCTAAATATGTGCTCGTATGGTCACTAAGTGGAACTCGTCCTGATGCGTTTTACGCGGGACGATACCTGATTAAGTTCAGCTACCCCCAAGTCAATGGGATGCCGTTCACGGATGGATTTTGGAATGAAGCTCCTTTGTGGAATGCCATCTAGGCTAAGAATGCTAGATGTTGCCGTGCCCGATGGGGCGGGACGATGCCCAATTACACCGAATGACCGCCGATTGTTGAGTTGGTCATGGCCGAGGGGTCGTAATAATCGAAACACGCCTGAATGGTTGTGATACTTACGCCTGATTATGGGGTAAAATTGTTAGGCATGGTATGGGACGTGTCATAATGATTTTACCTTATAATCGAGACCCCCGTAATTATTTGGAGGGTGAGAACCTTGTGTTCCGATTGTTGGTTATGCTTATGATATTTATAATGGCATATATGATGCGTTAATATGCAAGGACGTGCCGAGGTGAGGTTTTGTATGGTGTGTGTTTAGGCCGCCTTCGAGGCGAATATGCGTCCTAATCAGGGTTTAGGCTGTTGACTCGCTGAGACTTATCTCACCCCGTCGTGGTTAACCTTTTTTAGGTCCTTAGTATGGAGATACGTCCAGTTCGTTTTGGGGTTCCATGGGATATGAAGGTGGAGTCTACCTTCTTCCCTATCCCCGGGACCACCCGAACTCACGAGTTAGTAGTGACCACGATTTGGGTCGATGAGGGTCTCCTTAATGTGGTGCCTCATCGCTTCAAGGTGTGGTTCATTAACGAGCGCAACGGTGCTCGGGAGGGTCCCTTGCAGGGTTTTGATGGACCGCCTGTCGGGACAAAAGATGGGGAGGTAGGTCACTCCATGGATATCGATATCCCGGACGGTGTCATGGAGGAACCAGAGCCCAATTTGGAGGGGTCCGGGGTGTAGGTTGCCTAGGAGTTCCTTTTTGAGATAGACTTGTATATATGAATTCGTAGGGTTAACTTGGTATATGTATAAAGCGTAGTTTGTGAAAAATCACTGGCATGTTTTTACTATCCCTGTTTCTGATGATTGACTTGGTGTTGTGTTCAATTCACTTCCGCATGTGCTTAATTGAAAGATAAAAAGAATGGGTCGGCGACGCGTCTTGGGACATCGCATTTTTAATCGACGGCCAAGGGATATGCGTGTACCCAGGGTTCGAGGCGTGATAGATACTTGGCCTTAGCTAAAGACAAGAATACAATAGATTTCTTCTTTGTCTTCCATGAAAGTAATGATTCCCCAAAATTTAATGCAAAAACCAGTGATGGACCTTGAACTCATAGGACAAGTTGCATAATTTGCATCATAGTAAGCTGTCATTTCCATATTGCACTTCCGAGAAAGGTGTGACATTCTGGATTTTCCACTTCTACTTTCAATTAAATTAATCGGGCATTTCATCGACGTGCCTATAGGGCTATTCTCAGAGCTGATCACTCTCGAGGTAACTAGACTATATGGGGAAACCATTAAAGAATTTTAATGCAATAGACTTGAGAATTTGACGAGGAATCGGCTACTCGACCATGCTCATCTTTAGAGGTCATTATGGCATAGTTAAAAATCGATTAGAGATCAGAGATAGGATGGTTTGACGGAGATGGGTGGCTAAACGTGGGTGACTCCACTAAATTGGAAAATTCTCGCCAATTGGTACTAGACTGATTTTTCTATCGTTTTGGTACTTTGTGTCCATATTTGAATCCTCAAGATATTCACGACAACCGAGAGTCACCAATGTGTCGAATGGGTACATTGTGGCTCAAGGAAAATTGACCACAGGTCATTTGCGTTAGAAATTTCTGAAAGCTACCTAGTAGCCTAGGTCACGCTAAAATCCCGTCGGATTGAAATTAACCGCGAATTTGAATTCGATTTCAAAAATTGAAAGTTCTGTCATGTCACGAGTCATTTTAGGAACGTCGACTTAGTCTCCAAAGATTTTTCTGCAAATCGAAACTTTTCGGGAAAAAGTGGAGGTAGGGTCGTTTTGTCTAGAAAATGTCAGGACAAGTTTTTGATCGCGCAATTGGGATGCAAGTGGGATCAATTGGTGAAAAAAAATATCAATTGGATCAATGAGGTGTTGGTTGGATTTTTAAGAACCAAATTTGTGATGATTCAAGGAAGATTAGAAGTCCAATTGAAGAGAAACCATGCAAAATTCGTGTGCCCCCACCACCCACAACATTTAGATCTTCTCAAGCTTCTAGATGAGGGCAATTGGGTTTGAAAAACATGTGTGGACACCAACTGGTGGTGGGAGACGAAGGAGGAGAGGACAAACCGGTCAAGGGGACCAAGGTGGCTCCCTCTCATCCAAACCGGTCCCTTCTCCCCTTCAAGTAGTCGTGTAGCCCGTCCTCCTTCTCCATTCTACTTTTGCTTGAAGTCCGAACTCCAAAGAAGAAGCCACTTTGGAGCAGCCAGCAAACCGCCGGGACCGCTCACCGTCGCCGATCGCCGCCCGCGATGCCACCGCCGTCCGCGCGCGCCCTCCACCTTGCCGCACCGTCGTCCTTGTCCCAGCTTGCTACCCGAGCATTTTCCAAAGTCTTTGTGAGCTTCAACCGGAGTCCATTCAACCACCTCCGACCGCTGTGGAGCCTCACCTAGGTTCGGTTCGGGCCCTCGGTCCATCCCTGCCTCAACCAAGCCTCCATCTTGCCTTTTCAGCCACCAACCAGCACCGAGCAGAGACTAGAATCAGTGGGTTTCCAGCACGGTGTAGGCTCATTTTGGCCCACTTCCCAACCCTGGAAGCCAATCCCTTTGGAAAAGATCGTCCCCCATTGCGTCCCCGTCGAATTGAACCGAACGGTTCGAAAAACAAGTGAGCTTAACTTACTAATCCTCGCTTAGTAGGTTAATGACGCTTAAGGGTTGATTAGTTTAGACTAAGCTAGAATTAGGTGGTTAGTAAGATTTGATTAGTGAATTTAATTAATTGTCAATGCATGTTAGGTGGATAGTTAGTGCAATTAGCGAGTAAATAGACTCTAATATTTATTTAATGAGTCTTGGAAATTTTCTGGGCCCGTTCCGGCATATAATTAATCTTTACGAGGCCTAAGTGTACATTTTCTGCATTTAATAATTATTTTCCGTAATTATTTAATTATTTATTTATTTTCCAGAAATTAGACCGGGATAGTCGGTGACCGGAATTTTATGCTGATTGCTATGGTGTGATCTATTTATTTAATTGAGCCCAAGTTTGTGTTTAATTGGTGTGATTGTGATTTTAGGATTTTATTCCTAAATTGATTTAATTTTTGTAATTAATTGGAAAATTACCGGGCGTCGGTCTACAGCGCCAAAAATCTATTTTGGACTGTTGAAAGAAGTGGGAGGGTCAAAAGTGAAATTATTGTATTTTGGTTAAGGTCGACCGTGTACCCACACACGGTTATTTTTATCGGGTGTGATGAAATGGTAACTTGAGTAGATGATCAGAGTTGTACAAATTATTATCAGCTTTGGGCGAGCTATATAGTACAACTTATCAGCTTTGGGCGAGCATTATTAGTATATTATATCGGCCTGGGGGCCCTAATATATCAGTTTTGGGCGAGCAGTATACTATATCATCATCCTTAGGTGAGCTATACTATCTATCTTTAGTTTAGGGTAAGCGGTCCTGATTTGAGAGGACATTATAGATAGTATTGAATGGTCATAATGACATGGAATCGATTGAGTCGATTGATAGATGATTTGATCTGTTGTGATGAATTGATTGGTTGATTGATTCAATGGACTGCATATTTAATTGATTTGTAGGAAAGGACTAAGGCCAAGGTAAGTCCTCTGACTCGTGATTGTGCCTAGGCAGCCCTCAAGGCGTATTTTCCATCCTAATCGAGTCTTAGGAGGTAGAACTAGCTGAGACGTAGTCTCACCCCGTTATGGGATAACATTTCAGGCCCATAGATGGCAACCCCTCCAGCTCCTCCCGAGCATTTTGGCATACTGGAGGAAATGACATAATAGAGTTTCCATATTCCAATGCATTGGCACCCTGATGGGTTAGAGTACGTACTGGTGAAATCCATAGTTTGGGTTGATGCGGGTTTACCAAAAAAGGTGTCCCATCAATACCGTGCATGGTATCGCCATTATAGTGATGGACGAAGAGAGGGCCCTGTGCCGGAATTCGAGGTGCCTCTATATGCATTGGAGATTGCGTTCGGGAAGGGTACTACAGACCCTAAGGATGGTTCGGTGGTGGATGCGAAGGATCCCAAACTTGATGATCCTGATTCTCCGGTGTACTTATCCGTGGGCTCCAGCTGGAGCGTGGAATAAGGAGAGATCGTGGAGGAGGATGACCCTGAGTAGATTGGAAACCCCACCCCTTGTCTGCAGACTTTGTTTCTAACTAGCTTGTGTGGAACCTAACCTATATAGTTTGTATTGTACTATATACATTATGGTTTGCAATGTATATAAGTGTGGTTGTTTTCAGGTTCGAAAAATATAGCCCTACTTTCCTATCCCATTGTTTTATTATCTGGGGATTATTTAGATGCTTCCGCATGTGTATTAAAACGAAAGGGTCAGCGATGCGTCCTAAGACGTCGCTATTTAATTGACCAGTGAGGGATGGGCGCGTTTTCGAGGATCGGGACATGACAAAAGGAGTATGCCTAGACCTGGGCATTTCTTCAAGTACTTCACAGCCTTTAAAGCAGCAGAGTCTATACTGCATAAAAAAATGTATGGTCTAGTCATGGTGAGATAAATCAATTTTCCAATAAGTCTTTGATAACTTGACGGATCTTTGAGTAATGGATCATCATCTAGAGACGATATACCCGCATCATAATCAACTATAGTCAATTATGCATTTTGCTCAATGGGAATAATAGCTAACTTGCACTCTGATAGACCTACTTCTGATATAATCTCTAGCACAAATTTCCTTTGGCTAAGAGAGATTCCTTGATCTGAATGAGCTATCTCAATTCTACGAAAATATATGGGTGACCCCAAATCTTTGATATGAAAAGTGGAATGTAGATACTCTTTAAGATTCTTCATAGCAAATTCATCACTTCCCATGATGAGTATGTCATCAACGAGACCATTAAGTAAATAGATGACATACCTTTTTTTCCATGTGAATAGAGCATAATCATGTCTCGACTATTTGAATCCAACAGTTGTAAGTGTGTCAGTAAATTTTGTGTACCACTGTCGGGAAGCTTGCTTAAGGCCATAAAGGGATGGTGGAGACGACATACTCTAGACTCCTTTGTCTCGGTAATCCTTGTGGAAGATTCATTAAATTTTTTCATCCAAATCACCATGAAGAAAGGTATTGTGGACATCCATTTGGTGTAGTGACCAGTCACGAAAAGCAACGATCGATAAGAAAGATCGAATTGTAACATCCTTTGCCATGGGAGAAAAAGTCTTGTAGTAATCAAAGCCTTCTCGCTGTGTGAAACCTTTGGCCACCAACTAAGCCTTATATTGCTCAACAGAACCATATGCTCTGTATTTAATCTTGTATACCCACTTGCAGCCAATCAGCTTGCGATAGGAAAGTAGGGGCAAAATATCCCATGTATGACTCTCCATCAAGGCACATAACTTTGCCCCCATAGCCTTTTGTCAATGTGGATCATTCACTACCTCATTATAACTAGAAGGTTCTTGTTCCTCAGATATACGGCTGATGTAACATGTATGCTCTGACAACAGCCGATCAAAAGAAACATATGAGGAGAAAGGATAATGAGTACCTAGCAATTTTGATGTCGCACATATATAATCCTTCATCCAAGTCGGTGAGCAAATGATGCGACTGGATCACCATGGTAGTTCAGATTGTGGCGCCAAAGATGGTTCTTCAATAGTAGTTGGTGCTGAAGGAGTTGTCATTTGAAGATGTTGAGACTCCTCCTTGGTTGAGGTGGCGTCGAAAGTGCTACTGTAGCTGATGCCGAACGTTCGGAAGGAGGAACGATAACATATATATCATTCCCAAGAAGATAGATCTTCCTCTAATTGATGATTAGTCGTTCTTCCCTCTAGACTTTCAGATGAAGAAGCCTTATCTTCGAAAGGAAATGTGTCCTCATGAAAAACGACATCCTTGCTTATAGAGAATTCTCCTGTGGATGGTTCAAATACTCGATATCCCTTTTTTAGGCTCGGATATCCCATAAATACACATCGACAAGCATGAGGACCCATTTTATACTGAGACCCCACCATAGCCACATAACATATGCAACCAAAAACTTTGAAATGATGAAGTTCTAGCTCATAGAGCAATTCGAATGGAGTTCGACCATCTAGAATACATGATGGCATGTGATTAATCAGGTAAGCTACTGTCATTGCACAATCTCCCCAAAAAGTTTTGGGAGTAAATGCTTGGAATTTAAGAGCACGTGCCACTTCTAAGAGATGACGGTATTTACACTCGACGACTCCATTTTTTTGTGGAGTGTAAGTGCATGAGCTCTCATGAAAACATCATTGGAGAAAAAGAAAAAAAGCACATTCACCATTGAAGAATTCTCTTCCATTATTAGTACGAATGGCGTTGATTGATTTCCCAAACTAATTTCTTGATAGCGAAAAAGAAGGTTTTTAGATTAGAAAGGACTTGACTTTTTGATCGCATGAGAAATAACCATGTGGCACGTGAGAAATCGTCTACAATTGTTTGGAAAAATCAAGAGCCATCATGATTTGGTGTGATAGGGCCCCCAAACATCAGCATGGATTAAGTAAAAAGAGTGTTGCTATTTTGGAAGGGTGCACGTGCTTGTTTTGCTAGTGGGCAAATGGGGCACTGAGGACAAGGAAAGAAAACACTATGACCCAATCTTTGATGACTAAGAAAATTCTTATCATTGGTAGCACTGTTACACAATGATTGTTTATTCAATCAGTTCAAGATAATTCAAAATTGCTTGCAAAGTTGATCCAAAAATACAGCCCTTGAAAGGTTCTACCCAAGCCTATCAGTTTGCTAGTCGAAAGGGCTTGAAAGAGACAATTATTAGAATTGAATAGGACATGATACAAATTTTCCTCATAAGCTCAAAAAACAGAAATAAGATTGTAATGGAAACCGGGAACATAAAGCATATTTTGGAGTGTGATAAGGAAACTAAGGTATGTTGTGCCAGTCATTACGCCATCTATGACATTTCCATTTGGAAGTTGTACTGAGACAGGAAATGGCAATTTTTTGACACTGGAAAAGAAACTTTTATCGCAGACAGTGGTCACTAATACCCGAATCAATTATCCATGCATCCTTGAAAATCGAGTTCATCAAACAATAAGATATATCTGTGAAACTCCCAGTGTTATTAGAAGCATCCAATTTCTTCAAAGTTTTCATTAGCTCCTGGTATTGATCATGGGTAATTGATTTGTCAACTCATTGACCAGTGACATGAAAAGCTGTCGAAAATTCCCCTTTCCCTTTTTCTCTGGGTTTGCCATGCAATTTCTAGCAAATATCAATAGTACGATGTGGACGTTTGCAATAATCGCAATATAATTTACCCTTCCCTTTAAGATTTTGACCATTGTTCCTTGATGACGTAGCAAAGGAGTGGCTACTTGATGGTTTGGAAACGGGGGCAAGTATTAGGCCGTTCGATCTAGGGGATACAAAAGCATGTGGGCCGTCAGATCCAGAGGCCATAAGCTGCAATTGTGGACTGCCCAATCGAGCTACAAGATTTAGACCGTCCATCCCCTTTTGAAGATTCTAGCTTCTTCCTCCAGAAACCCTAGACGTGCGCCTCCTGTCCCCTTGTCCTCTCGCTCTATTCCTCTCGATTAAGCGTGAGCATGGGTCGCTGCCGCTAGAACAGCTCCATCTCCAGCCTTCTCATAGTCCGACATAGCGAGACATTGGCTTTCTTCCTGAACAACAAGATGGTAGATTCGACCAAGCATCGACATGCGTTCCATGCTCAAGATCTACAACCAAAATGAGAGGTAAGACTAAGATGAGAAGGAACCTTCTCTCTCTCTCCCCTCCCTCCCTCCCTCTCGTATAGCCCCGTATTGGTGCAAGATTGGCGCCGGCCAGTCAAGCGTCTCCTGCGCTGCTTCTAATTCATTCCATAAAACTGAAAGTTTGTTGTAAATCTCTCTCTCTCTCTCTCTCTCTCTCTCTCTCGTATAGCCCCGTATTGGTGCAAGATTGGCGCCGGCCAGTCAAGCGTCTCCTGCGCTACTTCTAATTCATTCCATAAAGCTAAAAGTTTGTCGTAAACTGCAACAACAATCATATTGCCTTGTTTCAACTCTAAGATTTGTTGAGTCAGTGAGAAAATTTTTACTCGATCTAGTTTTCCATACATTTCTTTGATGTTTTCCCATATTTTTGGTGAATCTACCGTTGGGGGAAGTTCGGCCAAGACTTCGGAGGCAATACAATTCCCAATCCATGTTCGGATAAGTTGGTTGCATTTCCTCCAAAGGCACGCCAAACGCTCATCCGATGGGATCAAAATCGTTTTGTAGAGAAAACCATCTTTGGTAACTAGGGCATGCCGAAACTCCCTTGACCAAATAATTGTCAGGATCAAATAACTGTTAAGTGATGAGTTTCAGCTCCCGTCCGTCAGTGCTCGATGTGTAAAGCGGGTTGCCAAGTTCTGGCCGATTGTTGCTGGTAATGATCTGGTAGGAAAGAAAATCGGGTTAGGAACTAGGTAGGAATTCGTTCCCAAACCCGTAGTACCCAACCCGGATGTATGACCCACATGAGAAAAGTTTCACTCGGTGGCAGGGCTTGCCCCGAATGAGGTTGGTGGGCCTCCACTAGGCTATTCTCCGTCATTCGGGTTCGTCGTCCATGGGCCTATTTGTACTGGCCCATAACCATGGGTTCGGTACCATCTGGATGGGTAGCCATTGGATGGACTAGCTTGTAATGGGCTGGCCCGAAAGATTGCCCAGAAATGGGCTCCCGGAACAGGTTGTCCCTAGTTGGGTCGGACCTGAATCCGTTCCTTCCGGTCCACAACTTTAGCAGGCGGATCCAAGGTAGGTTCTCGGATTGACGAATTTGCTTGCAAGTCTGACTCCTCTGAAAATGACAAATGATTTGGGGAGAGAAACTGTAAACTGTGCACTTTTCATTCATTATCATCTGTTTGTAAAAGCAACGTCAATGTATAATATAGAGAATGGTCAGTAAAGAAGGAAAGAGTATATTCTTTGATCTAAATGTATCAAATCTTATCTTAGATTGATCACGATCCCGATTAAATGTATTAATTACAATCCGGACAAACCTCCACAATCTGGAGCATATCTTCCAACAGGTTTGCATTAACAAGACATCAAAGTTTCAGTTCACATAATGTTTAACATCTTTTATCATTTTTACCTGAGAGTCGTAGAACTTATGAGGCCCTTTAGCCACTCCACTTTTCTTGGTATCTAAAGGATTGACACGTTTCTCGAAGTCAGCTGCCGGCTGGTCGCTAGAGTAAAGCACAAATCCAATCATCCGTTAATGGAATAAGCAGCCAAAAATTGATCCTACTTGTCGTAAACTTGAAAAAATGGAAATTGCATAAACACTCAGTAAGAGTTCAATTTGATACCTTAAGCAGGAAGGAATTGAACACCAAGTATATCTCACTGAGCCCTTGAAGATTTGGCGACATTTGGCAATAGTATCTTCTAATGTGAAGTTGTTCAGCCAAAAACATGACACCTCTAGGAAAGAGCACCCGAGCCACCGGTTCTCTTTATTTGCTAGTTCAATTGTAGTAGCTCCGGAATTTTTTCAGATGATTAGCAAGTACTCCTTTTCTTGGACGTGTTTAAATGTTGCGAACTATTTGAAATAAGTAGATGTATGACCTACCAACCCAATGAGGCTTCTGTTATTCTGCTAAGTTATTCAATTAATTGGAGGCATTCTAAATTTCAAAGAGGGTGGGGGAGGTTATAGGCACTCGACAATACCCATAAACTCGAATGCGTCCAAAATGACCGCATCATAAGTTCCTTCAGGAATAGCCTTCAGGAAAGCAACTCCTGCAATGTTGAAATTAAAGTATGTTAAATAATCTCTCACAACTTATTTCTACTCATCAATGAGTAAGAACTGTAGAAGAAACATATACCATCGTTAATGTAGACGTTCATTCACAGATCTTCGTACCCGTACACTCAAATGCTATAGTCCTCCTGAATCTCAGGATTTGATGAGCAATGAGAGGCTTAAGCTTGAAACTTTGGAAGGTCTTTGTAGTTTATTTTCGCTTACATCAATCACCATTCAGTCGAGTTCACATATATCAATTTTTTCCACGGACGAGTGACGAGATATTTCCCTCTGAGTGCCTCCATCTCCCCCTCCAACAAGCAGCACCTATAAAAATATCAAGTGAACACTTTAACAGCACTCTTTATTTACTGGAGAGGTGTCTACTGCTTACTAAGCTTTGAACCTAGGTCCTTTTACTATTACACAAATTAGCAAGGCAAGACGTCCCAGACATGAAGGAATAGGTGGATGAAATGTATGGAAACGATGGACAAAACAGTGAGGCATGGCATTTCTGCATAAAGCACCATATTTTAGGTTGAAAATAGAATATCCAAAGAACATAGACCATTGCAGTGCCTCTAAAGTGTATTAACCAACAACATATTCCACACGACCTACCTCACTTCCAAAATAAATATCACCATCTTCCTCAAGATCATTGCAAGATGAAAAACAGATTTTCATTCATATTTGACAATATTCTCACATCTTTTATGTACATGTAGATATATGCTTTGCTTAAGGTAAATGTCATGATGTAGATATATAGTTATGCTTTATTTTTAGGTGATATAGTATGTGACATTTTTTTAAATTGGCTAAAACTGTGAATTCCAGACATAAGTTGCGAGTGGTTTGATACCTATTGAAAGTGAGGTAGATGATGTGAAATTGGACCTACTTAGAGGACGGTAATCTGTAATTTTTCCAAACAAGGCAATAACAGGGTTAACACAAAATGGGATTCCATGCTTTGTGAAAAGCGAAGCAGCAAAACCAACCTATATAATCTATAGGCATCCATATGACATCACAGAGAATCTACAATAATTGGACAAAAATTAGAGCTAAAGAACTATCATGCATTAACTCATAAATGATATGCCGACAGCATACAGTGAAAGTTGGACATTGTTATTTAATCGGGTAGAAGGAAATGCGGGGTGAGGAGGAAAGATTGTAGAATCAAGCAAGATGCATCAGGAGGGCCAACCTTTCTAACTCTGTTATCAGAGTCATAGCTCCAGCGGCATTGACGATAGCCTAAGAACCACTTTGGTGGCATAACCACAGTTCCTGAAAAATATACGCAAGCTATATAATTCAAGCGATAAAAGTAATAAACAGACCATCAAGAGGATTGTCTAGTCATTCTGGCGGTCCCATAAAGTCCATTTACTAGTAAACTAGAAATCCACATATGCATGTTTCTTAAGAAAAGAAAAGTATAGAATGACGAAAATATTCATTTTGACAACTTTATTCATTAGCATGAAGCTTTTTCTTCACTTAAAGGCAGAAAAACAGAGAGTTTATGGTAACAAGAATTATGCCTGATATCCGGATAAAATTAAAACATTCAACTTTTCTGTCTGTAAGTCGGCATATCATGTATATTCCTCAGGAAAACCACTTAAGTGAAGCCTTTACATGTAATAAAAAGCAAATGGTGGGAAAAATCAGTAAACATGCCTCGAGTGCTTTGGCAACAAATGCCTCGAGAGCTTCCGTGGGAAAGATTCTAAGGATTTGAAGTATCACTTGTTTACAAATCGAAAAAGACCAGACAAAAGAAGCGGCAGAATTTGCAGTACAGCAAGCATAAAAGCCTTGCATCTAACCGGAACATTCTCCTCGGTGTTCTTCCCTACCCCTATCCCCTCTCGCCATCCATAACCCCTCTAGCATACGCCGCCACGAATTCCTAAACGGGCATGTCCTCGCACCCCGGATCATTCCCTAACTCCGCCAGCACCTCTCCCAGTTTCAGCCGGTAATCATCCAGAACCTGATGGTCCGAGGGCTTCAGGCTTGACCTCACCGTCCACCACTGATAGCTCCTCGCCATTCTCTCTCCGACAGACAGTGGGACCGTATGACACGGCACCAGCTTTGGCCTCATCGTCGGAGGAGTAGGAGCGTAGAGGCAGGTTGAGGTTGTTCATCCTCTTGACGGGACGCCACTCGTTGGGCTTCGGCAGGATAACCAGCAGATTTCTGCGGTTCACGACATTTGTTGGGGGTACCGGAGGAATCGAATCTGGTGATCTTCGCGGCAACCGTTGGCAGCGTCGGTGACGAAGAGAAAGGTGGTGGAGAGGGGCTCGGCAGCTGGCTTCGGGGGCTTCTTGGAGGTGGTGAAGGAGAGCTTCATGCCGACGACGGCCGATCAAAACCTAACCGAGCAAAAGAGCGATGAGAGAGCGAAAACTGACGAGGATGGGAACGATGGAGGATTTTTAATTTAAATTTAAATTTCATCCTCAAATTTGAGCGTTTGTTGCAATTGGGTCCCTATACTCTTTTTAGTTCCTTACTAATTATTTTCAATTACGCCCTTTTTTCCAAAACGTCGGTGGAACATTTTTATGTGCCTATCTGTAATTATCATTAACACGAAAGACTATATGGACAGTATCGTACCTCGGTTGTTTAACCATCTAATGAATAATCGAAAACACCATTTTATTGTCAAGACAGTATTGTACCTTGGTTGTTTGATTATTCCCATGCCAATAATTTGCTAATAGATAATACCCTTTCATAAATTGTATATTCTAAAAACTAATTTTAGTTCAACATTAAATTAAAGTAAAATTAATCGAGCCATCAAATCGAAAGAATAATACGATAAGGGTTCTACCAATTCCATCACAATGTTCTTCCAACTACCAACACATATTTAAATGATAATTTACAACATTATTTACTTCCAGCAACTACTTGGGAGGTATGTTAACAATTTCAGGAACAATCATCAATTGATGAAAAGTGATTAACGAGATTGGAAAATTGTTAAAAAAACAGCATAGCAATGAAAGTAAAAGTTAATTAAAAAAATCAGACATGTTTTGAAGATTAGAATAATACCACCCAATTCCCTTATCATTGGGCCCGCGGCACAAAGAGGGGCTTCACGGGCAAGCTCGGCTCGTAGGTATCTACTCTTTTCGATATTGAACTCAAAGTCTCCATTTTCGGAAGGAATATCAAGACTTAGGGATAAACTTTGGTAGGCCTCCAGAAAATTCTCTGCTTCACTATGTTTTGTTTAATTAATCATATCAAAGAAAACAAAACAATTATATTGTAACTAATTTAACGATGATGTCTTTCCATTTTTATTTTATTTTTTTTGGAGAGTTGTGAACATTACATAGGGAAATTGCATCTTCCAAAAATTCTAGGTACATGGGGTGCCTGATTTCCAAACTCTTTGCATATCACGTCTTTATTCGACATAGAAATTAAATAAAATAAAAATAAAAAAGGATATCCAAATGATCAACTCGTCAATGCTTTGTTTGATGTTATCTTCATACTGATTTGTAGAAGATTCTGTACTGCAACCATTCTGACCTTTTCCCTTTTGATCTATTACTTCAATACTCATGGCTAGCATGGAATCAATAAAATAAAAGGTCAAAAGCAATCCTTACCTATTGCCCACATGGAGAGTTGATCTATAATATATACTTTAGTATCTTCCTTAATATATGTCACAATTGAGATGGATGAAATTATTACATGTAAAGAGAAAAGGAGAATTCAGTGTTCATGTAAAAAAGTCGGAATAAATTTCTCAAATGAATAATGCGAAATCCAATTTTGTGGGTTTTATATATATATATATTGCAGCATGAGCGGGGTAAGGCAAAAGGCTGGTTTTGGAGGGAAGAGAAGTAAGCGGTTCTCTTCTCACGGGCGGTAACTGTCACTTGAAATGGACGGTCCCGATATGCCGCATGTGGAATATGGAATCTCGGTTCGCTTCATTGGGGAAATGAAGATGAGCGTGATAGTGCATAGGTGAACATGGGCCTGATCCCTAGAAAACGGGCTCGAACATGGGCTTTTCCTACGTTTCAAATGGTCTGAATGACCAAACACAAATGATTAAACAACTTAATTCTATATTTATGAACTTAATTAAGAAGCTTATCTCTTTGGACAAGAAAAGGTCCTTTTCACAAGCAGTACATCATACATTCTTTTTCTTTCTTCCATTTTTTTTTTGGCAACTATAAGTAAATAGCACATTTTTCTCATTATTTTTCGATTTATAGAAATGTACAACAAGACGAGAAATGCATGCCCGATGAGTTGGTTTATTTCTATCGTAGATTTGATGTTGACAAATAATTTGATGGTTTTCCACTTTCGTGATAGATTCATACAAAGGGTATTGTAAAAAAAAATAAGGGTATTGTAAAAAAAATAAGTATTTTAAATAATCCTATCTGTGACTAATCTCACGTTTTCCTTGTCCAATTTCTAAAGCTATGAAGTCAAGAAAGTCACAAAACCATGTGGGATAATTAATGCCCCCAATATAAAGTTAAAAATGATGTCTAAACAAGACAAATAGGAAGCAAGCAATGTATAAAGTGAACAAACAGTTGACAAGAATCCTGGCTAGTTATAATCTATACTAATCTAACGACACCATACACATAAAAAAATTGTGAGGAACAACTCTTTAGAACCCAAAGCCATCGGATTTGACTGGGAACTACCCGTCCCAAGGAATATTTGCATTTGGATTGCTGGGAAAAGAATACTTAACTGATTAGATCAATAGTAGATACAATCTTTCAAGTTCTCCCGCTATGCAAACTCGCGAAGCGTAGGCAATCTTGCCTTGGACCCATCATCGTCCACTGCCCCCCAGAGAACTGCCCCAGCTTCCAATCCAGCTAACACGGCAAGGTCGACAAAAGCCTATGTATGCCCAGCTTCTTTCAGGACACCATCCTCCCTGTACTTCAATGGGAAAATATTCAGGTTTTGGAATCCCCAGATGCAAGAGCGGAAACTGTCGTTGCCCTGTCGAGCCCAATAAGCCTGTAGCCATCCCATGCTTTGCATCCTGTAAAAATATCTAATTACTTACTGGCTTATCTCCATTATGATTGTCACCCATTCTACATCTACGCCTTACTGTCCATACTTTTCCCAAGTTGATTTGCTTCAGCAGAAACCACGGGATATGTTGTTTTCCTTCGGGTGTTCATGGCTATACGTGTAAATTAGGACGCAACGTCAGAGGGTTGAAAAAGGAAACAACCACTATGAATTAGAAATCTAATGATTTCTAATTTAAGTATTAATGCCTCCCAAAGATGACTACTTGATACTTTCTCTGGAATATCTTTATTTTTTTGTAGGGATTCTCACGAATAGCATTCGAGAAAATATGCTGTACAACCGGCTTTGATTGCTATCCTAGCGAATGGTTGGACGGTTACCCAAATGAAGATGTTGATCAAGGTCGCTTTCGGAGATTTTTTGGTCCAGCAAATATTAGAATCCAATAGACAATAAAGAGCCGTTCCCTACTGATAGGAACTAGAGACACGTGCGACTGCATTTTCCCTCAGCTCTTAAGCACTTCGATCCTTGAAGCATGTTCTCCCTTATAATCCTTGACTTCTGGCTCTTCAGGCTTTATATCCTCTCTGATTCTGATTTTACTCCGATGCACTTCAATTATTATGGTGCACATGTATCATTAAATGGGATTGATGTTGCTGCATTTATGGTTCCATGCTTTCTTTGGCCATCGTTATGTTTCGACTTTGAACCATCTTATGGTTTAAGTTCCGATTCTTGTTATGTTTCGACTTTGAACCATCTTATGGTTTAAGTTCCGATTCTTAATGAAAGTAATGCCTTTTGTGATGAATACTAAAAAAAGAAAAAAAGTACTGCAACCATAGATACAAAAATCATTTGTATACCTCACCAAATGATAATTGATTGATACACCAACAATATTTCAGGGCAGAAGATCTCCTCTCTCATTGGACATGTCAATGTAGTATTTTTATCTTGTGCTTGAAAGTTAAAACTCAACCGTCAATTCAACTGCAAAAGTCCGTGTTACATGACCGTCCGAGCAAGAGAAATTAATAGTGTTGCCTTTTGTTATCTTGCAGTGTCCCCAACGCATTTATTTTAAATATACTTAATTTAAATTACTATGCAGTAATTACACATACATGAGAACACTAAAGTTAGTGCATTAAAAGCTCGGGTATAGTCTCCTGAATTGATTGTTTAATAAGAGTACTCTACAGTAATTGATAGATTGGAAATATATTTTCCCCTAAATTAAATATAATAACGGAGGGACGGAAAGAAATGCTCTGCCTGTTGTAAAATCAATCAATTTTCAGAGTAAAATATTCAAAATTACATTCTATACGGGCACTATTGACCGAAAATTGTGAAATTGGCAAATCCCCTTTTCCTTGCGAACTCAGTCTCTAACTTTAATACTATGCGAAGCAATCTTAACATGATAATTTTTATTAAGGAAATCAAGATCAACCATTTTTAAGCCGAATTTCATTAAAAAATAGAAAATTACACCATTTTATAAAATATAACACCAACGTTAAAACGAATCACGCAAACACTCAAAATTAAATTTTTGGACTAAAATTAACACCTGTTTACTCTGTCTGTAAAACCACCATCAAATACTTAAATAGCATACCTGTCAGCTCACGTGTCATCTTAAATGTATTTAGCAGCTGGTAGGCAAAATAAAAACATGTCGTTTTCTGCATCCTAAAGCAAGCAAGCAGACGATTTTTTTAGAGTATTAGAGAAACCTTCTCTCGTTGAGCGTCAAGAGTGGCAGCGGGATCAGGAGATAGGGCTTCGCTTTTCAGTGGAGGAGGGGCTGCGAGCAAGTCCTATTAGAGTTTCGATCAGACATTTTTTTTTTTTTTGACCGGTTAGAGTTTCGATCTGGGGCTTGCTTCGGTTGACAATGCCCTGAATTCAAAACGCTTCGGGGCTCTGGACTGTCGATTTGTAGGGGAAGTTCGAAAATATGAGGCTTCCCAACTATTTCGCAGGCGTTGTTTTGACTGATCGAATACAGTTAATTTGTATCAATCTTCTCTTCTGATAGCGACGACTGAACAGTGAGTGAGGTTGGTTTTGAATGGGTTTTTTAACCTCCGCAGCTGATGGCAACGACTGAAAGTGCAGGTCATTGAGTGAGGTTGGTTTTGAATGGGTTTTTTAACCTCCGCAGCTGATGGCAACGATTCAAAGAGAGGTTTTGCGATCACAACAAAGTAATTTATATTGATGTTGATGGCTCAAAAGGAGAAGTTGAAGCAAAAGATTCTGTCGATAGAGGCGGCAAGAGAGAAACTGAATGTTGGGGGAAAAAAAATAATGAATTTTGAAGAGAAGATTAGTAAGTGCATGTTTATCAATGTCAAAAAATGGAGGAGAGTCATCTGTTTTTCGATAGATTGAGGAACTTAGAAAGTTTTTTTTTTTTTTTTTTGTAGTAAAGAATAATGGCAGCTTTTTACTTAGTTTTGGTTAGAGGTGTTAAATGGGTTGTGCAACCTATTTATTGACCCATTTATGGTTAAATGGGTCGTTAATGGGTCAAGCTTTATTTCCTAAAGCACCCATAATAAGTTTTAATGGGTCAAGATTAAGATATATGGGTCTTAAATGGGTCAACTCTATGACCCATTTAAAACCCATTTATCAACCCATTAAAAATGAACCAACTTATTTTAACTCAAAACCTCACTATCTCTCTCTTCTCTCTTTAACTTTACAATTTTTTTTTTATAAAAACCGAAAATATAATTATTTTTTATTTTTATTTTCTTTTTTTTTCTTTCTTTTTTTCTTTCTTCTTCCTCCGGTCGCCGGCACGGCAATGGCCGGCGACTAGCCGGCGAGCCTCGAGCTCTCCGGCGTCGAGCGAGCTCGAGCTCGCCGGAGCCCGCCTCGCCGACGCCCGGCGAGGCTCGAGGCTCGCTGTGTGGCGGCGGCCAGCCAAAGAAGAAGAAGAACAAAAAGAAAAAAGAAAAAGAAAAAGAAAATTAAAAATTATATTTTAAAAATAAAAAATAAAAAATTTAATTTTAATTTTTTAAAAATAAAAAGAATACAAATTTTAATTTTAAAAAATAAAAAATTTATTTTTTTATAAATCGATTTTAAAAAATAAAAATAATTAAAATTCGATTTTTAAAATAATTATTTTAAAAATTATAAAAAATTTCCATTAAATTTGTGTTGTATAAAATTATTTTAGTTTTTAAATATATATATAAATTTTTGAAAAATTATAAAAAAATTGAAAAATTATTGATTGGATTTGTATATATAATCTTTAAAAAAACATAAGAATAAGTTTTCTTAAATTTGGTTAGATATAAAAATATTTTATTAATATGGGTCGGAGTCGGGTATGAGTCGGGTATGGGTCAAAAAATTTACATTAGACATAAATGGGTCATAAATGGGTTAATGGGTCAATTTGGGTCGACCCATTAATGACCCGACCCAAACCCGACCCGACCCACCCGTTTAACAGCTCTAGTTTTGGTGTTGGCTTTTAGTTTGATGTCTTGATTCGTCAACGATTACTCAATATCACATATGAAAGTATACACTGCAGGTCAAGGAATATGAAGAAATTGGAGTTTTCATCAGCAGTTTACTCCCATGCGTACAGCACGTTGGCTTAAAAAACAGGCAAGGTGTTTCAAAAACAAAATTCTCATGGTCAAGCCTTGGATTAAACAAATCGTCATCATCCTCACTGTTTTCCGGGGGTAACATGTTTGTCATTTGAGTTGTCATGGTCACTAACTCGCTATCTCCTCTTGTGGCATTAATTGGGAAAAGCGACGAAATCAGCTCCATCATTCTTATTAATTTCCTAAGCTTCTTTCTTTTTGGCCTAGCCTCTTTATATCCCTCATTATATGGAGACTATTCATCACGAAATAAGCTACTATCAAACTCGCCGTTACTTTGATCCATATGTTTTGAGTTCATGGAGGTTGCTATAGTAATCTCGAGATGCAAGTTTACTACTTTTCCTCTAGCCTACTTCTCTATTTCTCCTTGTAAACAAATAAGGTTATGATGTAATAACTATTATGATAATAACATACCTAAGCTATATTTCCTGCCCTAGGATAACGGTAGGCACGTTTGGTTTGATCACGATACGTTTATATTGTATTATGGCTAAATGAAAAAAAAAATAAAATTAAGAGAGCTGCATGGATAGATGCTTGATTATATTGCTTCTCCGGTTCAAAGTAATCTCAAATCGGAGGCCATGCCGATCACTATTTTAGGGCCTTATTCGATATACATAAATGTATTGATATATGTGCATTTTGGCCCATTTGACAATATTGAGAAATCAGTGCTAAGAACTTAAAAAGGGAAGAAATAGTTGTTTGACAATTACTAAATACTTTTAATTTCTTTCCTAATATAAAATTGCTATCACGATTGGTAGGTAAAATTTTAATTATTATCAATTGTTTTTTCCTACTAAATGAATTAAGTAACCTCCCATTTACGTATTAAATAAGTCAATTTCCTACTAAAATCTCGGGTAGGAGACCTCCACGACGTGGGGACGACCCATTTAATGACGACACGTCGCGCCACGTGTCGTCCGGGTCCCATCAACGTGGGGAAAAAAGTTGACCGAGTTGCCGGAGATCCCTCGGTATCGTTTCTAAAATCAAGTGGGTCCCATTCTTTTTTTCTTTTTGGACCCAATCCTTTTCATTTTACCTTTCTCATTATCGACCCAGTCCGAAGCAGCAGGGGCGTGGCCACTTTGCGGTTTCTTTCTCTGCCTTTCGCACGCTCAGGCTGCGAGCGTGAGGAAGCGACCGGGACGCAGTGAGAGAGAAGAGAGAGATCGAGGGTGCATTTCTTTCCGTTCGCCGGTGGTTCGCCTGAATCACCCTCGACCATCTGAGGAAGCCAACTCGCCCGTCGTCGTTGGTCACGGCAAGCTCTCGAACCAGGTAGGCCTGAAGAACGCCCTGCTTCTTTCTAGCATATACTTTGATGTTTTGGGCGAAATCAACGTGTGATGCTGAAGCCGATTTGTAGCGTATAATGATGCTTTGAAAACTGATATAATTCATGTTTTAAGTCGCACGTCACATGTTCGATAAGAAGCCTAAGTGAGATTCCGAAGTGGATTTTGTGTGATTCGCCGTGTGATATTGTTTTGATCCGATTTTGGTTTATGCTCACTTCATCGATCGACTGAATAGAAGGTAATGCTGCGTTTTCCTTCGTTTTTATGGCATATTCACGTTACTGAGTGGGCCATGGACGAACGCCTCCTCGCAAGAAAATCTATTCCCACGCCGGTGAAGCCGGCGGTTAGTGGCCGCCATTGTCAGTCACTTCTTCTTGGTTTAATATGCATTTGAGTGATCTTTATGGTAGTTTTATTAGATTTTTGTGACACATATCTTTATAGCGTGAAAGTCCCATTGCCAAAGCTAGTCCGGCGACGTTAGTAATCACCGGCCAATTAGTGGTCGGCGCCGGTCGGTGAAGGGCGGTGGCCTGAATTCAAGGCAAGAGACGTGGTCGGAGGTGGAAGGTGGTTCGTGTGAGTTGCAGAGAAGGTGCAGAAAAAGAAAAATAGAAAAAAAAATGCAAGAAATTTTTAAAAATAAAAATAAAAGATAAACAATAAAAATTCGGTTATAATATAAAAGGGGTCAAACCCGGCCAATGGGTCGGATCTAGTTGGCCGGGTTGGAGATCGCGGGCTAGTGGTTGGGCCGAGTATAATAAAAAAGAGATAAATCGGAGGCCGCGGGCTTAGAGGCGAATGGGCCCATTTGATATGTTTGGGCTGGTCACTAGGGCCAGCCTGAATTCAAACTCTACCCGGACCATTAGGTTCTGGGTCGGTCAGTTATTCGGGCCGGGTCGCAGCCCAGTCTCCTTTTTCTCAGATTAAAGAATATTTTTAAAAATAATAAAAAATTAAAAAATCGGAAAAATTAAAAATTCATAAAAAAAATTAGAAAAATTCGTGAAATCCATAAATTTTTTTAGGAAATTCAAAAATTTTGGGAAAAGCTTAAAAATCAGTTTGAGTAGTTTTCTCTTAGAATTTGTGAAAATCCTTTAATCAAAAACTTGAAACCTAATTGAATAATCCTTTAGGGCTTGACCATAGGATTTTTTGGATGCCATTTTCTTTTAAGATACGCTAGGTTTCTATTTGTGTTTGTTATTACGATTATACTTGATTGCATATTTCTCATATATTAATTGTTCTTTTCATATTTAGAATGATCAAGACGGACCTTAAAATCTTTGATAAGCTACCTTGACACTTTGATTAGCATTTATCAAATTTAGGTATCGAAAGGGCATTGGTTGCATAATTAGCGTAATTAAGTCCCCAAGTCTAAAATCTCTAGTTGTGCATGTATCAAGATGACACTCTCGCATCTTACTAAATGTTTCTAGCCAACCCTCAACAACGACTAGTGGTGACTTCTTTTGAACACAGATTAAGAAGATCAACATCATGTGAGGTGTCGGTTTGAGAGAACCTACATTCATGATCGATGGGCCAAGGGTGGATCACTATCTAGACGATGTGTTCGAGCCGCATGTTGTGGGAATGCCCACTTATACTATTTAATGAACAAATATCTTTGAACCTATCTCTTCCTGAGGATAGATCGAGATAGTTTGATGACTTCGCTGGGGACTCAAGGACTTAGGCCTAATCAAACTTAATTGTTTGTTAACTAATGTGATTTCATGGCGGTACATTTGCGAAGGTGAGGTAAGTCTACTACCATTGTGTTAAATGTTTGTGTAGGTTGGGAATTATAAGGGTGGATTGTTTATTGACATGTTTGTTTAACAATTGGTGTAAAGAATGAATGTTTATATGAATAAAATTGAAGTGTTGTTTGGGTATCAATTGTTGTACTTGCCTTTACATATGCCTTAGACCTACATATTTGCAACAATAGCTTGCGCCCAAACCTGGCGACACCATGAAACACTTAGGAGGTATCAAGGATTGAATGGACATTATGCAGTTTGCGCCAATGGGACAATTATTCCCGATTCTACACATTTTCTCGAAAGAAACAAGTCTGACCCATCCGCAGTTTGCGATATTGGTGAAAGGCTTACTATTTGGTTGAAATGGAAACCTTGAGCCTATAGTACCCTACCCATTAGGTGTCAAAACCTTGCAAGTACATCCACGTCTACATGATTTAATATATATATATATATATCGCGTGACCCATTGTAAGTATGGTTTTTCTCTTTACTCGCGTTACTTTGAATTGAAATTTCATTTTCGCAAAATCTATGGAAATCAATTCAGCGCCCAATTTTCTCATGATTTAAGGCCAATATTTTAAAAATTAAAAAAAATAAAAAATCGGAAAAATTAAAAATTCTAAAAAAATTAGAACAATTGGAAATCCATAAATTTTTTATGGGTTCAAAATCATTTTTGTCAAAAGCTTAAAAATTTTCAAAGTTTTCCTTATAATTTGTGAAAATGTTTAATCAAAAAATTGTGTGCATGATTTTTTCAAAATTGAAGAGTTTCCAAAAGTAGATTCTTGTCTTAATGAATAAACTTTTCTAAATTAAAGGCACAACTTTGTGGAAAATTTTCTCAAAATTAGATGATTGGAACGAAGTCAGTTTGTAAAATCTGAAGAGCGTTCGATTGATAAACCATGGAAGGATCTCTCAATGGTGTTCTTTCTTACAAATGAACACTTAGCCCTTGTAAGTGGGGATTCTGGGCCAAAGTATCATTGCCTCGCTTTTATTATAAGAGATGGTCTCATCGAGAGATACCTTCTCATTTGCATAGGTAACAATATCTTTCTTTCGCAACTCATAAGTGATGGCCAATTTTTAGAAATCCCTCTACTTGACCATGCAATGAAGCAAACAATTGTTTGAAGCCAATTCAGAAAAAATTGACTCCTATTCAGTTGTCAATCCTTTGTAGCAAACTTTAAGGATGTTATTTCCCAAAGAACAATTGTGCATATCCCATTAATAAGCCGTTCAAATATTGGAAGAAAAGCCATAATGTTATTCTAGTAGATGACCAAGAACACATTTCGAATATCACATCATTTGTTTTATTATTCAAATGTGATGATTGTCTTCCTTTTCTTATCATTTCACATTCTCCCTTAGTTTATTCATGGAATTTGTAGGCTTTTTTTTTTTTTTTATTGGGTGCCAGTTATTGATGTTGCGGTTTATAATGGAAGTGAAGATGCTCGTAGATGTAATAGGAACATGCAATTCTCTGAGGAAGGGGCTTTCATAGTGTTTCAAGTGCTTATATGTCCTCTAGAGATTGTTGTCAAGGATATAAATATTTTGCCACAAATAGAATGGGAAGTAGTGGTTGTTGATGAATGCCAACAACTTAGAACTTTCTCCTTTATGAAGAATTTGAGAAGCTATTGACAAAAATGAGGCTTCTTCTTATTAATGGCAAGCCAGAGGAAAAATGAGGAAGAAATTTTTTATACGGTGTGTGAGACTTCTAATGATGGAGGAGAAGTACTTGTGCTAAGAATCAAATTAACAAATGGAATCTTTTGATGAAGAGGGTGAAATATTACCTAGTGTGATAGACTATCAACTATTGATCATGAGAGCAAGCCTCTTTCGTTTTCTATTTTGCCACTCTTATGGTCGGTCAATGATATTTTCATTGACTAGCAAACTCAAGTACACTTATGAGGGATGGTAGATGATGGCCTTCAACACATATGTAACGGGGTGACTATATCGAAGTATGAATTGTCCAAGATCTATGTCCTTCCTGTTGACACCTAATTTTTTTTGTTTAAAAAAAAATTAAAAATACATAATTAAAAAAAAAAAGGAAAAGAGAGACTGGTTCGGGCCGAATCCGACCTTGGCTCGGCCCACCTCTCCTTCCCTTCCCCACGTGGGCCCAGCCCTTTTCCCATTTGGCCCGGTCCATCCCAACTTGCCTCCTTTGGCGATCCTCGCGCATAGACCTACAGCAAAAAAAAAAGATAGACCAAAAGTAGAGTTCAGAGGGCAGAGTAGATGGGGGCAAGAAGTAGATGGCACCGCAGAAGGAGGAGGAAAAAGGGAATCGGAGGGAAGGAGAGAGGTCCGAGGGGGAGAGGCGAATAGGGCACCGTATAGGGAGAGCGGGAGCAAACCGAGGGAAAGAGAGGTTCGGGGGAGAGATCTGAAGGACAAAGGGAGACCGCCGCCGCCGCCGCCGTCACTACCGCCGCCAACGTGTCGCCCGACCACTGCCATTTCCGTTGGAACCTAGCTAGAATCTGGAATTTACTGGAGCCTTGATCAGGGTTGGTTCAGCGGATCTCTCTCACATGGAAATGGCGGTCCTATTAGACACCCCCACCCCTTTCAACATCGCCATAGAGAAACCGCCCATATGATGATGGGTTCAGTTAATGGTTCTAGTCGGGCCTCAGCGTCATCTCATGTGACAAGGATCTCTCATCTTTGTCTTGGTGTCAACAGGAAAATTATGGATATTTATTTCAGGGTGGTGTGGGCCCCAATGAACATCATCATCCATTTCCTCGAGGGATGAACAACATCCAACCTGTTGAACTTGAAGCACTAGGTGCATTCTTGGGGGAGCCCATTCTCAATAACAAAGCTATTGCTGGGAGATTACCTGGACGCTTAGCTGGGGCAGCTCCTATGTGGCAATCAATGAATTAACCATCTCCACCAGTGCGCCATATGATGTGTGCTGCAAATAATCGTTCTATCTCAAGTGGCTTGCTACCAAATGAGCAGACGGCTTTTCAAGTTGAGGGATCTGGAATGGTCAACATCCAATTACCCAACGTTGAGGTGGTGGTGGCTTTAAGTGCTGATGTTCAACCAGGAGATGGAATGGATGGTCCTAAGGATATTATGTCAAATGGCGAGGAATATGTTGAGGACTTGTTGGAGTGATTGGACAGAGAAAACCAAACGGAAAGTTTGTTTCCGAACTAATGTCATTAGTATGGTGGGTCATGAAGAAGCTGCCTAGGTGAATAAATGATTTCCTGAGTTGGATGACTGTGGTATGTTAAAATAGTTAGAAGCTAAAATCTTATATGCTTCATTTATGGTCTATAATAGGTCTCGTACGTGGGAACTCCTCATTTAATTCCATAATACCTCTCAGCTATATGCCAAAACCTCAAGTACGGGACCTATTATAGACCATAAATGAATTATATAAGATTTTCACTTCTAACTATTTTAACACACCACAATCATCCAACTCAGGAAATCATTTATTCTCCTAGGTAGCTTCTTCACGACCCACCATACTGATGACATTAGTTCGAAAACAAACTTTCCATTTGGTTTTCTCTATCCAATCACTCTAACAAGTCCTCAACAGATTCCTCGCCATCTGACATAATATCCGAAGGACCATCCATTCCATCTCCGAGTTGAACATTAGCACTTAAGGCCACCACCACCTCAACATTGGTAACTGGATGTTGACCATTCCAGATCCCTTAGCTTGAAAAGCCGTTTGCTCATTTGGTAGCAAGCCCCTTAAAATAGAACGATTATTTGCAACACGCATCATGGCGCGCATTGGTCGAGATGGTAAATTTATTGAATGCCACATAGGAGCTGCCCCAGCTAAGCGTCCATGTAATCTCCCAGCAGTAGCTCTGTTATTGAGAATGGGCTCCCCCAAGAATGCACCTGGTGCTTCAAGTTCAACAGGTTGGACGTTATTCATCCCTCGAGGAAATGGATGATGGTGTTCATTGGGGCCAACACTATCTTGAAATGAATATGTACAATTTGGCCTCCTGTTGACGCCAAGATGAAGATGAGTGATCCTTGTCACATGAGATGACGCTAGGGCCCAACCAAAACCATTAACTGAATCCATTATCATATGGGCGGTTTCTCTATGGCGACGTTGAAAGAGGTAGGGGTGTCTCATAGGACCGCCATTTCCATGTAAGAGAGATTTGTTGACCCATCCCTAATTAAGGCTCTAGTAAGTTCCAGATTATGGCTAGGTTCCAATGGAAATAACGGCGATCGGGCAATGCATCGATGGCGGTAGTGGCAGCGACGGCGGCAGCCATGCCCTCTCCTTCCTTCAGATCTCCCCCCTGGATCTCTCTTTCCCTCGATTTGCTCCTGCTTTCCCTGCACGGTGCCTTGTTCGCCTCTCCCCCCGGACCTCTCTCCTTCCCTCCGGTTCCCTTTTTCCTCCTCTTTCTGTGGTGTTGTCTGCTTCTTGCCCTGCTCTGCTATGCCCTCTAACCTCTACTCTTGCTCTGTCGTTTTTTTTTTTTTTTTTTTTGAATCGGTTGTGCTTGCTAAGCTGTAATTCAGCATTACTGCCAAAGATTTAATAGGCCATGCTCGTTGAGCTGTAATTCAGCATTGGGGTTGAGTAAAGTGAGATGATCGGGGAAAGGTCATATTGATATGTAATCAACTAGGTCGATTGATTAATGATTGATCTGAATTCTTGATTGATGTGATGATGTGATTCAATTATTGTTTATTAAATTGACTTGCAAGAAGGAACTAAGGCCAAGGTAAGCCCTTTGACTCGTGATTGTGCTTAGGTAGCCCTTTGGGCATATTTTCTTTCTAGTCGGGTCTTAGGGAGTTGAACTTGTTGAGAAGTAGTCTCACCCGTTATGGGATAACATTTTTAGGGTCCCTAGTTGATAGCGGTGGAGGACACAAGGCCCAAAGTTTAGAAGGCAAAGCCCAAAGAATCGGCGATCTTGTCTAACTAGTTAGTCATAGGACAATTCTATTTTGATGAAAGTCGATTCCTTTTTGTAGGCTTCTGTGTATAAACCTGTGTGTTTATAAAAAGGTATTTTGTGAAAAATTGGCCTTACTTTTCTATCCCATCCTGTTGTTGTCTGGGGATTTATTAATTGCTTCCACATGTGTATTAAAATGAATGGATCGGCGATGCGTCCTCGGATGTCGCTTTTAATCGACCAAGCCGGCATGGGCGCGTGCCCGAGAATCGGGCGTGACACTATTCATGCTCTCTTTTTGGTCTTCTTTTTTAGCTTGTGCACCTACACCTTTTCACCCTTCATATATTTTAATAATTATTTTTAGTTTTGATTTTATTATTTATCATGTCTAGGAAAAATGAATTTCGAGACACAAATAAAATTTTAGAAACTAATAATACATGCCTTAAGGTAATCTAGAATATGAAAACTACTCCTTTTCTATTTTTGGAAAAAACAAGTTCCAAATCCGTTGCCCATCCTTACTACAATTGAATTTCAATGTATCCGAATATTGCCAAATCTCTTCTTCTTCATTCTTCATTGACCTTGGTTTTACTCGATCGAAAGAGCAGGAATAGCCGTAATATGGCCTTTCAAGTGGCAATGAGTCCACACGAAGGTGAATGGTAGAAGGACTCCGTGGCGGAAAACAATTATACGACAGGTGCCTCCATAATGGCTTACAAGTCTCCTGACTTGAATAGATTTTTTATCACTTGCAACACCATATGTTTCCTATCATCGCTTACCATAATTTTGATTCTCATTAACGATACGTCATTAATGCGGTGGATATACACAAAATATACTACGTTTTTACTCGAGGTTGCTATAATTTTTACGATGGCATTCTACAGATTACCAACATACATATTGGCACTACATGGTAAAATGATTATGTGGCGTTTGTTGCAATCTTACTTGCCACCATATATTTCCTGAGAGGGGTCTAAAATGATTTTTGTCAACTAAATTTTCAAAATTAACCTTACATGTTGAGATGTTGAATTGAAATTACCTGGTGCGCCTGAACCTTTCGATATTGAAGAGTTTTTGAAAGTAGATTATCGGTTTAATGAGTAAACTATTCAAAATTAAATGCACAACTTTGTTGCAAAATTTCTCAAAATTAGATGATCAGAATGAAGTTGGTTTTGTAAAATCTGAAGGGCATTTAATTGACCAACCACGGATGGATCTCTCAATGATGCCTTTTCACACAAATGAAGTGACGGCAAAACACTTATCTTTTGTAAGTGGGAATTCAAGGGCAAGGTATTATTGCCTCGCTTTCGTTAGAAGAGACAGTCTCATTGAGAGATCCCTTCTCATTTGCATAAAGAGGAAGCCCAAGTCTAAGCCCATCAATATATTCAATTTGACCCACCTTTACTCAAAAGATAAAAAAAAATGAGTTATGGACCAATTAAGATATGTTAACTGTTCAACACCACATCAATTCTCTGATGTGGAACTTCCCTAACACAACTCATCCACACATGCATACTAAAAATCTACATCTTGTGTGTAAGCTTAGTGTTAGGTCTACTCCCCATAAATTTAGGTATCATTTTGGCTCAACTTCATCCCTATGGACCTGGTGTTGCTACACTATAACACCTACTACAATGCCCACCTACCCAAAAACCGTAATCATCAACTCTGATACCATTTATTAGGAGTGCAGCAAAAGGCTAATACCTTCATTTGGAAGATTGCTAAGAGGGAGCCCAAGTCAAAGTCTGTCAATATATCTAGTTAGACCCACATTTACTCGAAAGCTTTAGTTAATGAGTTATGGGCCAACTAATATATAGTAACTACTCAATACCATATCAATTCCCTGATGTAGAGCTTCTTTAACACGACTTACTCACACATGCATCCTAACGTGACGGCTGATTTTTAGAAATCCTTTCTCTGAAGCCAAGTCAAAAAAATTTGAGTCCTATATAGCAATAAGTCCTTTAAAGCATACTTTCAAGATGTTGTTATTTCCCAGAGAACAATCGTGCAAATCCCGTTAATAAGCTATTCAAATGTTGGAAGAGGAGTCATAATGTTATTTTAGTAGATGACCAGGAACAAATTTCGAAGATCACATAATATGTTTTATCCTTCGAATGTGGTGGCTGTCTTCATTTTCTTATCATTTCACCTTCTACTTTAGTTTATTCATGGGATTCGGAGGTTTTTTTTTTTTTTTTAGTACCAACTATTGATATTGTGGTTTATAATGGAAGCGAAGATGCTCGTAGACATAGTAATAACCTGCAATTTTATGAGGAAGGGACTTCCATAGCATTTCGAGTGCTTAGATCCCCTTTTGAGGCTATTGTCGAGGCTATAAATATTCTGACACAAATATAATAGGAAGTAGTGGGCATTGAAAAATAACAACCTAGCACTTTCTCATTTTCTAAAGAATTTAAGAAGCTAAAGACTCGAATGAGGCTTCTCTCCAATAATGGTAAACCAGAGGAAAATGATGATGAAATTTTCGGTATGATGTGTGTCATTTGTGATGATAAGGGAGAAGTACTTACATTAAAAATAAAAATAACAAATGGAATGTTGACGAAGGGGGTGAAATATTACCTTGCATGAAAAAATTTTCTTATTGATCGTGAGAGCAAGCCTATTTCTTTTTTCTGTTTTGCCGCCCTCATGGTCAGGCAATGATATTTTAGTTGACTTCCAAACTCATTATGTGAGATGGTAAATGATGGACTTCAATATAAATGTAAGGAGGTGACTAAATGGAAATATGAATTGTTCTATGCGCATCTCGAACCTTCTTTTTCAAAGATTTATGTGCCAAATTTGTCATTTAGACAAACTGTAACTATTTTGGTTACATTTTCTTTTGCAAAGAAATCTCCACAGACGTCTAATCTATCCATGTGGCCTCCTTTGCTAAACATCTTTATGTTTTTTGCAGTGAAAGCTGTACATCTGTTTTTTGTTTTTTTTTTATCAATTTCGTACCATATCTCAGGTGGCACGATGTCAAATCTTCTCACGAAGGTCTATTAGATCATGTACCATTATTGATCAAAAAAGCTGCCAAGATAGATAAAAACTTGGCGAAATCTATGTCCAATCACTTTTCTCCAGGAATTTCAGGCCCATAAACTTTCACCTAAGGATGTTCAAGCCATATGTCTTTGTGAAGGACGCAAGCAACCCTTATAAATGATGAAAGTACCAAACGATCAGAAGTAAACCTCCTAACTAATCTTGCAATGGCGGTATTACAGATGCTTTACAAAGAAAGGACTCTTCTTCCACTAGCTAATCCTAAAGTTTCTTAAATTAATGGTTTGATTGTGATTGTACAAATGGAAGAGAATATTGGGGTCATGGGAGAAAAGGCTCTCAGATTGCACAATATAAATTTGGCAGAGAAGATCCTCAGACAAACAGATTGAAAGCAAGGCACCCTTCCATTCCGCCGGCCTCACCATTCGTTTTATATGACACCAAATTTACAACTATCAGAAGCAATCAAAAGTTGATGACATCACTTGTGCTAAGAATGCGGAAAGCCAGAAGTTATTGTATTTTATCCTACTATATTCAATAGAATACATTTAACACTTGACCTCAAATCAAACAACTCACTCTTTAACTCAACCCCACCTTGCTTTTCTAGTACAATCGTGGTGGATACATTACAAAATTGCTTGCTATCTATTTCAATATTAATAAAAAATGCAAAACACAAATTACAAATAGCAAAAGGCTAGCAAAAGGCTGGAAACTTACATTATGATAGCATGAGTGATTCTGGAGACCTCCAAGTTCATCATTTCCCCTATGAATGTTGCTCTCGAGCATGGTCTTCATCACAGATTGAAAGAGAAGTTGTAAGCCATAGTCCAACAGGAGAAAATGATAGAAATTAAAAGCACTAATTACCTTAAAGACAGCTGGTTCATTCATACCATTCCATATATCGACTCCACTAGAAATGAAATCTTGAAGTAACTGAGCCTACCGGTGACAGATGACAGTATAAAGTCAAGGATTCCACAAGGACCGGGCCAAACCTCCCCTGACAAGCAAACGGTCATTCAACATTTACATACATACATGTAGACTTATTTTCAGCTAAATCCAAATGACTCAGCAAGTCAACATTTGTATGTTTTGCAAGATTTTAGGGGTTATCTAAATTTCAAATGCTACAAAAAAGTAAAAGATGAAAAGGAAAAAGAAAAACTAGATAGACAACGACAAAGATTAGCCAAAACCATAATGAAAAACAACAAGATCCCAACAGATGGAGTTGAGTTCCATCTACTACTTTGATCCAGACATCACTTTTGCAACCACTATCATAGACAAATAACCCTTCTTCATGTTTGATACCAGGATCAAGCATCCAGGTCGCTTTGAACCCATCTTGGTGGAGACTATCTACCAAAGATTTTGGATAAGAGAAACAGTCTGAGAGTAAAATCTCCCATTTCAATTTCCTTGTTGAAAATGGCACTCTTTATTTACTAGAGAGGTGTCTACTGCTTACTAAGCATTGAACCTAGGTCCTTTTACTATTACACAAATTAGCAAGGCAAGACGTCCCAGACATGAATGCACTTTAGAGGTTTTGAACATAAAGTGACTACCAACCATAAAGGAATCGGTGGATGAAATGTACGGAAGCGATGGACAAAATAGTGAGGCATGACATTTCTGCATCAAGCACCATATCTTAGGTTGAAAATAGAATATCAAAAGAAAATAGAATATCAAAAGAACAGACCATTGCAGTGCCTCAAAAGTGTATTAACGAACAACATATTCCAGACGACCTACCTCACTTCCAAAATGAATATCACCATCTTCCTCAAGATCATTCCAAGATGAAAAACATATTTTCGTTCATATTTGACAATATTCTCACATCTTACATGTACATGTACATATATGCTTTGCTTCAGGTTAAATGTCATGATGTAGATATATAGTTATGCTTTGTTTTTAGGTGATAACTATGTGACGTTTTTGAAATTGGCTAAAACTGTGAATTCTAAACATAAGTTGCGAGTGGTTTGATACCTCTTGAAAGTGAGGTAGATGATGAGAAATTTGACCTACTTGGAGGACGGTAAATCTGTCATTTTTCCAAACAAGGCAATAATAGGGTTAACACAAAATGGGATTCCATGCCTTGTGAAAAGCGAAGTAGCAAAACCCATCTATATAATCTATAGGCATCTATACGACATCACAGGGAATCTTTTTCTCTAAATTTACTTGTGATCTACAATAATTGGACAAAAATTAGAGCTAAAGAACTATCATGCATTGACTCATAAATGATATGCCGACAGAATAAAGTGAAAGTTGGACACTGTTATTTAATTGGGTAGAAGGAAATGCGGGGTGAGGAGGAAAGATTGTAGAATAAAGCAAGATTCATCAGGAGGACCAACCTTCTAACTCTGTTATCAGAGTCATAGCTCCAGCGGCGTTGACGATAGCCTAAGAACCACTTTGGTGGCATAAAAACAGTTCCTGAAAAATATATGTAAGCTATATAATTCAAGCGATAAAAGTAATAAACAGACCATCAAGAAGATTGTCCAGTCATTCTGGCGGTCCCATAAAGTCCATTTAGTAGTAAACTAGAAATCCACGTATGCATGTTTCTTAAGAAAAGAAAAGTATAGAATGACGAAAATATTCATTTTGACAACTTCATTCATTAGCATGAAGCTTTTTCTTCATTTAAAGGCAGAAAAACAGAGAGTTCATGGTAACAAGAATTATGCATGATATCCTGATTAAATTAATACATTCAACTTTTCTGTCTGTAAGTCGGCATATCATGTATATTCCTCAGGAAAACCACTTAAGAGAAGCCTTTACATGTAATAAAATGCAAATGGTGGGAAAAATCATGCCTCGAGTGCTTTGGCATCAAATGTCGAAATCAAGATCTCAAAATTTCGGGAGTTTCCGTAGGAAAGATTCTAAGGATTTGAAGTATCACTTGTTTAACTATCCGTAAAAAATTGATTTATTGCATGGAGACTGATGCTTCTAAGTATTTTCTTTATTTTATCAAAAAAAAATTGAAAGACAAATTTCAAATGCTATAAAAGAATTACGAAAAGCAAAAACAAAAATTGAAACAAACCCATATACTGTAGAAAAACCCAAAGCAAGAGGAAGGGATGCGACACCAAATTCATTTGTGAAGTAACTTCCTTCTTTCCCATTAAAATCGCTCTGTTACTTCTATTCTCAGTTCGGAATTAGCTGCAATCTGGGCTCGTGAAGTGGAATTTTCCGAAGTTAGGGGGGAAATTTTCACTTGTTCAAGCTCAATCGACTAAGAAAACTTAAGAAGAAGCAAAGGCCACGATTATTGTAAAATGTACTTCTCTATGTGTAAATTGCTAGAAACGTGTCTAAGAGTTTGGCGTGCGTGGTTGCATTTGGCTGAATGTGGGCTTGCAAGGACGACAAAATTATTCACATAAACAACTAATTAATCGAGAACAATCAGATCCATATATGACTGTAAAACACAAAAAAGATATGCAAAGCGGAATTAAAACATACTTGTTTGATCCATTGCTTCACTTGAAGAAAAATAAATCATTCTGTTTAATCAGAGATCTATTGGAATGCCAGATCTTCATCTCTATGACCTATTTCAATATAACAGCTTTTAAATGGGATTAAGCAACTGATAGGCATAACTTACCCTTTTATAGGCTAGAGAATGGATCTAGCAAACCCTAATCAATAGTGTGTCAACTAGCCCTCTCTCATAACGGGCTTCAGTTAAACACATTTGCCTACACTTTGCTGCTAAATTAGGCCCGTTATTAATAGATGCCAATACCCAATTCAATAAGATCATTCAAGGGTTTAACAAATATTAGAATATCCATTATCCCGATTATTTAAAAAAGAAAATCAATCAATTAATGTAAGCCCATATTATAGGAAATTTTTCCAACATTCTCTCACTTAGGCTACATTAATTAACTTATTTTTATTTTGAAAAAAGATTTTATATTGAAAACGACACTATCGGCTTAATATCTGAAAATTTTGTTTTATGTGGCCACAACTTTAAAAAATAATATTCCAATAACGGCATCTCAAAACCAATCCAATCCTATATAACCTCAGTATAGGACTATGAAGACCAATGTGTTAAGAAAATACCGCAACACATGACCTTCCATAATCACATATAATAAGCATTATATTTTCATGGATCATGGGCCTAGTAGTGTAGTAAGAAATAATGCCAACATGTAATCAAAATATACACTATTTCTTATTTGTCCTCAATGACATGAAAATGCATTAGCGTAATTTCTAAACAACATGAAATTGCACGACTATGTCACAATCCAACATGAGATCTCATAATTAGTGACATTCAATCGTCTTTAAACTAAAATTTGTTTAAAGATATTGTTTTATACTTCCATTTCTCAGTCAACAGGAGAAATGATAACAATAGAATCAACAATAATAATCATTGAAAATAAATGCTTTAATAGACATCATGAAAACATTATCAGTTTGTATATAACTATAATATCCAGAAATACATATTATATAGCTCCCACTAATAAAAGAAATCAAAAGAATCTAAAATACCCATATTCTTTACATGTTCTTTAAACAAAATGGGTTGTAAGCCTTTTGTTAGAGGATTGGCCAACATAGACTCAGTTTTGATATTCTCGATCACAATATCTCCCTTTTTGACCAAGTCCTTAACATATTTAATCTCCATGTGTTTGGACGTATTGTTGATTTTGTCATTCTTGGAATAAAACATAGCCGGAGTGTTGTCATAGTAGATCACCATAGGTCTAGCAATAGAGTCTACAACTCGCAATTCTGAGATCAAATTTATGAGCCATACAGCTTGAATTGACGTGCCGTAACATGCTATAAACTCAGCATACATTGTATAGTTCATAATCAAAGTTGGTTTTTTGCTCTTCCAAGAAATAGCACCTCCAGCCATCATAAAAATATATCCAGAAGTTGATTTTCTGTCACCTGAACAATTAGCAAAATCAATATCTGAATATCTAATCACCTTTAGGTCCTTTACTCTGCTATACACAAGCATGAAATCTTTTGTTTGTTGTATATATCTCATCACCTTTTTAGCTGCAACCCAATGTTCATGACCTTGATTCGACATATATCTTCCAAGAGTATTCACAGCAAAAGTAATATTAGGTTTGGTACATACTTGTGCATACATAAGAATGCCAATTGCACTAGCATATGAAATATTCTTCATTACTTCTTTTTCAACATCATTCTTGGGGTATTGTTCTATACTCAATTTATCTCTTTTCACAACAAGAGCTTCACCTGACTTGCAGGTTTGCATATTGAATCTTTTCAAAACACGATCTATATAACTTTTCTAAGATCACCCCATAACCTTCTTAGATCCGTCATGATGAATCTTAATGCCTAGATTAAAAGAGGCTTCCCCAAGGTCTTTCATATCAAATTTTCTAGATAGAAAACTTTTTGTGTCATTCAATAGATCAACATCTTTACTAGCAAGCAAAATGTCATCTACATAAAGTACTAAGAAAATATATTTACTCCCACTTACTTTCATGTAGATGCATTGATCAAACTTGTTTTCTTCAAAGCCCAACGATCTCACAACCTTGTGAAATGTCAAGTACCACTGACATGATGCTTGTTTGAGACCATCGATAGACCTCTGAAGTTTGCACACCATATGCTCGTTTCCAGCTTCTTTAAACCCTTCAGGTTGCTACATATACACTTCTTCATCCAGATCTCCATTTAAAAAGGCTATTTTGACATCCATTTAGTGAAGCTCTAAGTTAAAATGAGCCACCAATGCCATGATTATCCGAAAAGAGTCTTTAGTGGACATTGGAGAAAATATTTCGGTATAATCAATGCCTTCTCTCTGTGTGTACCCCTTTACAACTAACATTGCCTTGAATCTCTCTATGTTGCCTTTATTGTCTTTCTTGGTTTTGAATACCCATTTGCAGCCGATCGGTTTATACCCATCAGGTAAATCAACAAGTTCCCATACTTGATTAGTTGACATGGAAATCATCCCATCCTTCATCGCTTCTAACCATTCATTTGCCTGATCATTATTAAGAGCTTCTTTGAAAGTTGCAGGATCAACTATATGTCCAATGTCAAAATTAGCTTCTCCAAGATAGACATGATAATCATTTAGAGGTGTTGGTCTTCTTTGTCGTTGTGATCTTCGCACAGGCATTTTTGGAGCCGCATCATTCATCTTGGGGAATTTCATTTGTAATGGGAGGATCTACCAACATATTTCCTGTATCTACTTCTTGTTAATTTCTACTCTGCAAGGCTCTCGCATAGAATCATCATTCAAGATAGGCAATGGAATAGAGACTGTTTTGTTTGGTTCTTTCCTTTTGAAAGATTAAGAAGAACTCTCTTCAGCAATATCTAATTCCATGAATTTGGCAGTTTGGGATTCAACGATTCTAGCGCCACGAGTAGGACAATAAAACCTATACCCTTTGGAATGGTCAGGGTATTCAATAAAGTAACATCTAGTGGTCCTGGGTTCGGTCTTCTTCTGAGAAGGATCATAAATTTTTACTTCTATAGGACACCCCCTAACTCGAAAGTGATTCAAGCTTGGTTTCCTCCCCATCCACAATTCAAAAGGTGTTTTCAGTACTGATTTACTAGGTACACGGTTCAATATATAAGTTATTGTTTTAATTGCATCACCTCATAAGTATTCAGGCAAATTAGAACTACCCATCATACTTCGTTATATCTCCATGAGTGTGCGATTGCGCCGTTCAGCTATACCATTCTATTCAAGACTCCCATGCATTGTATACTGAGTAACAATACCACAGTCCTATAAATATTTAGCAAACGGTCCAATTTGTTGCCTAGTTTTGGTATATCGCCCATAATATTCACCACCACGATCAAATCTGACAATCTTAATAATTTTTCCCAATTGTTTCTCAATTTTAGTGTGAAACACTTTGAACATTTTAAGAGCATCAGTCTTTTTCGTAATTAGATAAACATAACAATAACGGGAGAAATCATCAATGAATATGATGAAGTATTATTTCCACACAAGGTGGTTGAGTATGGCCCACTAATATCTGTATGAATTATTTCCAATATATTTTGACTGCGAGTAGCGCCTTTCTTCTTGGTTTTAGTCAATTTCCCCCTCACACAATCAATACAAGTCTCAGTATCATCTAAGTCAAGAGGAGGAAAAATATCAGCCTTGATGAGTCGCTTTACCCTTTCTTTGGAGATATGCCTTAATCACTTATGTCATAGCAATGAAGATCTTTCTTTGATTAAAGATCTCTTAGCAACATTATTCTCACATTAAAAGAAATTTGGTCTATCAAAAGATAAGGATAATCGATATAATCCATAAGACAAAACACAATTCCCAATAATTCTGGAATCATAACTCAAATCCACTCTTTTATTAGCAAAATAAAGACAATATCCAGCTTTGTCAGGCGAAGAAAGAGAATCAAGTTTCTCCTAAAACCAGGAACATAAAAGACATTATTCAAAATAAGCTGAAAATCAAGATCTAAATTCAAAATAACTGTCCCTATGCGCTCCACATCAACTCCAATATCGTTTCCAACTTTAAGCTTTGACTCCCTCATATTTGGATTTAGATTTGTGAGACCCTGTAAGGTAGTAGTTACATGAATAGTAGCACTAGAATCAAGCCACCAAGAATCCAAAGGAATATCAATCAAAATTGATTCAAAACAAACCAATAACTCATCTCGGTGACTTTCTTTTCTTGCTTTTAGCCAAGCTTGGAACTTATAGCAATTGACTCTCTTATGACCCAGCTTCTTGTAGTGAAAACACTTGAAATCCTTATCTCCATTTCTTTAATAATTCTCATTTTTCTTAAAATCTTGGCATTTCTTTGGACCATGAGCATTTGACCCTTTAGGCTTTCATTTTCCTCTAGATGAACTCAACTTGGCATTGGCAATTAAGTGGGCGGACTCATGCTTCTCCTTCTTTAACTTCCTCCTTAGTCACACATTTGGTAATCAAGGCATTAACGCTTCATGTCTCATTCTAAGCACTATAAGCAGTCTTAATCTGGCTAAATTCAGCTGGTAGAACATTTAAGGAGTGATGCACAATGTAATTTTCAAAAAGGACAATTTCATGGGTCTTAAGTTTGGACTGAATGTGGACCATCTTCAGTATAAATTCCCTAACACCTATAGCAGCATCATACCTCATGTTCGTTAACTCACTTAGTAAGTTCCCAACTTCAATCTTATCTGAGACTCTATATCTTTCTCCCATTGTTTCAAGGAACTGTCTCGCATTTGTATCTTCCGACAAACCACTAATGAGATGCTCGGCAATGGACCTCTTCATAGCAATGAGGCTTAGTCAATTAGATTTTTCCCATCTAGCATAATCGGCATTTTGATCTATAGTACTTTGATCATTGGCTTGGAAGGTTCATCCTCACGTAGAGCCAAGTCCATATCCGCAATGCCTAGAGCAAACTCTATATCTTGCTTCCATCTCTTAAAATTTGATCCAGTTAACATTTCAACCGTCGCATTATTGTTGTTTATAGCAAAAGTAATTGTTTGTCACACATAATGCAATTAGATCAATTATGAGCAATAAAAACTTCAACAAAAATAATTAGTACATTATAAACTCCCCTTTAGGCAGAGTGTACAATGCACCATTATTTTTAGCAGCATGAAGTTTGTGAAGCAACAACAAGGAGAATTACATAAAATTGTCAATGATCAATCCCCTTTGGATAGACAAATCCTTTAAATTATACATCTTTAATTATATATAGAGACATACATATAATCATCAAGGGCTTATTTGCTTTATGCAATCAAAACCTTTAAATTATACATCTCAATTATCACAACATAGAGGGGAATTACATATAATTTTCAAAAAATTTATCCCCTTTGGGCAGATAAATATTTTTCAATTATATATCCCCATCTATTAAATTGGAAATTAATCTTCATGCAATTTTTCAAATAAATATACATAATAAGCCCCTTTAAGCGAGTAATTGTATATACTAATTTTTATCAATAGCAAACTCCAAAAATTTATGCCCAAAATTCATCTAACAATATGAAGCATTTTACAACATGTGCTTCTCAAGATTATATTGCATTTATCAAACAACAATTTTTGCCATAATTTTAATTTTTTTATTTTTTATTTTAAATGTTTATTTAAATATTACGGACCCTCCCGTGGAGCCCTGATCCGCGAGCAGCCCGGATTGGATCACAGGGCCTGACCCGCGGTAGCCCAAACCAAATTTTAAAACCAGACCCGTTTAGGCCCATTGTTTCTTTTATTAATATGGCCCACCCAGTAATCAAACAAAAAAAAACAAACAATGGGCTTACGCCCAAAATTCTTGGTTCTGGGCTTACACCCAGAACCTTTCTTTTCCTTGGTTCACGGGCGTGAGCCCAGAACCTTTATTTTATTCTTGGTTCTGTGCTCACGCCTAGAACCTTTCCTTTTTTTCTAAATGGGCGTGAGCCCAATTTATTGGCCTGGCCAGGCTGGAGGTCTTCTTCAACCTCCAGTCGGATCACGAAACTTGCAAAACCGGGTCATATGACCCGGTTTTGACCCGAAAATCAAAAAAACACATATAATAGTTGATTTTTGATGAAATTTTTCATGGATCTTACATATAATATCAATATAATTGACTATAATTAATTAAATGAAGAACAAACGAAATAATCAACCATATTCAAGCTTCAAAATTTCGGATTTAACATCCATGGCCGAAATTCGTTTTTCTCTTGTTTAAGCCCAAAAAACTTATCTTAATGCAACCAAAAGATACTAAAACATATATACAACAATACCCATGCAAAAATTTATAATGAACATCAATCAATTGCATGTAATTTAAAATTTTAGAACTTTTCGATGTATAAACCCTAGAATTTCAAATTCAAAATTCTCACTCAATTCTCAACGAAACTATACAAATTATATATGGTTGAAAAGATCTCGACATGTAGAACAAAACCCTAAGCTTTTAGGATCAACCGATCAAAAAATCCACATGAAAAAAAATAATGCCAATATTCGGTTCAAGAGGAAAAATTTCGGATTTGTTCATAAAAGAAAATAATTTTGAGTTCCAAAATCATATATGACTTGCTCTGATACCACATGTAGAAAAATTGTTCACATAAACAACTAATTAATTAAGAATAATCATATTCATATATGATTGTAAAATACCAAATAGATAAACACAAATAATTAAAATGTACTTTGTTTGAGTCATTGTTTCACTTGAAGAAAAATATATCACTTTATTTAATCAGAGATCTATTGGAATACTAGATCTTCTTCTCTATGACCTATTTCAGCATAGCAACTTTTAATAGAATTAAGCAACTGATAGACATAACCTACCCTTTTATAGGCTAGAAAGGGGATCTATCAAATCATAATAAATAGTGTGTCAACTAAGCCCATCCCATAAAAAGTTTTAGTTAAACACAATTGCCTACACTTTGTTACTCAATTAGGTCCGTTATTAATTGATGCCAATATCCAATTCAATAAGATCATTCAAGGGTTTTAACAAATATTTCGATTATTTAAAATAGAAAATCAATTAATTAATGTAAGCCCATATTATAGGAAATTTCCAACACGACATTGAAGTGTAACATCACAGACTTCCGCTGTGCAAGCTAATTATGCATTCTTTAAGATTGAGCGACCTCATTGTCGTGGTTAGTAGTGTTAGGCTTCTAGGGGGACCTAGGAATAATTCGGCAAACCAAGCCGTATTCAGTGAATAATCGATTTCGCCATGATAAAGAGGGAGAAGAAAAATGAAAGGATACTGTGCTATTTGCAAGTGAACTTTTATGAACAGCTTTAGTTACATTTGGCATTAGAATGTACTTTAAGATAGAGTGACCTCGTCATCGCGATTAGTAGTGCTAGGCTTCTAGAGGCGTTGAAATAATCCAATAAAGCAGGGTGTAATAGTGAGCGATCGATTTCGCCACGAGGAATAGGAAGTAGAAAAATGAAAAGAAAATGTGTTGTTTGCATGTTAATTTTTATCTGATTGAGGGTAAACAAGTTGCTGAGGGTTGTTAAGTTATTCTTAGTTGATGATAGAAAAGCTGGAACACGCCTAGTTACCTTGCAAGATAAATCATATTTTTGTTTATAAAATATGCCCTACAGTTTCTATTCGGTCTGATGTTGAGTTTATTTGTCGCAGGGCATATGTGTGAAGTACTAGTGGGAATTGCTTCTAAATTTCTGTTTATTAAACGACTTTGTATTCTCATCTTGAAAAAGGGATCGGGAAAATTATGGTGGTGAGTGTAATTTGAATCAAAATGAGGGCCTAGATTCATGGCAGTTTATAACTTGATTTGGAGATTGCTAGTGGAATCCGACCGTTATTAAGGCTATTTGTTGAAGAATGGATGTATGTTTGAGTATAATATTAAACCACTATATATTAATGTATGATATGTTTCCTTCACTCTTTTTACATACGGGCATCACACACGTTGATTTGCTTCTGACATAATCTAGTTTTGCCATATCTTCATACCACTATTCAACTTGTTAGAATGCATGTTAAAGTGAGTTGCGTTAGAAAAATCCCATATCGAAAAATCGATGCGGTGTAGAGCAATTAATAAATCCAAGTTGACCTACAACTTATTACCTTAAGCTTTTGAGTGAATATGAATCCAACCAGATATATTAATAAACTCGGACTTGAGCTCTCTCTTGGCGATCTCATTGAAAGAAGATATCAGGCTTCTACTATGTGCTCCCTAAAAATGGTATCAAAGCCGATGGTTTTGGTTTCAGGATAGGTGGGCTTGTGGTGTAGTAATGCGACCTGTAAGAATGAAGTTAGGCCAAAAGGATACACAAATTAAGGGGGAGCAAACCTAACATTAAACTCACACATAAGGGAGAGATTGTTAGAATGCTATGTCACGCCCGATTCTCGGGGACGCACCCATCCTTCTTAATTGGTTGATTTTAAAATGCGATATTCCAGGACTGTGTATCGCCGACCCTTTCATTTATTAAACACATGCGGAAGTAGTTATAAATCCCCAAACAATAAAACGATGAGATAGAAAAGCAAAGCCATATTTTTCATATTGAAATTCACAACCATACTTTTATACAGAGCATAACTCCAAGTATTTCACAAACTATTCACGACTTTCTAATTTCACTCTATCTACACATCAAAACAAGATTCACAAAAGAGGATGGGATCTCAGTCCCCATCCGAGTCATACTTAAGATCCCTCTCTAGATTATCTTCTTCTTCCAAAAATCTTTCTCCTCAGGTTTCACCTCAGTGTTCTCCTCCTCAGATTCCTCCTCCTCGGCTCCTCATCAGGGTCCTGAAATGTTGTCCCATAACCGGGATGAGACTACGTCTTAGCAAGTTCTACCCCACTAAGACTCAATTAGAGAACCAATACACCACAGGGTTGCCTAAGCACGGCACGAGTCAGAACACTTACCTTAGCATCAGTTCCAACGTGCAATTCAATATTATATATAGATGCTTCATATATCACATCAAACAGTCAATCAAATCACGACAATCGGATCAAATCATTGATCAATCGAGCTAGTCAATTACATGTCAGTCGGATCATCTCTAGGTCATTCCCACTCATACCCTGATTCTCAAATGGTATGCTCATTCTCAGATCACAGGTGTTTCTCGAGCGTCGTTTTCGCCAATGACATATCGATCATCGACACCGTGCATTCTTTAAGGTGCCGTTTTTACCAGTGATATTCTCGATCACCGAACCACATGTCTTTTTAGGGCGCCGTTTTCGCCAAGGTGTGACATTGGCAATAGACATCATCGTGGGTTCTTTAAGGCGTCGTTTTCATCAGGTGATATTTTCTTAATCACCGAACCACATCTGTCTATAAGTCATTCACATGTGTTCTTTAAGGCGCCATTTTCGCTAGTGATACTTCCAATCACCGAACCACATATGTCCAAAAGATATCGTACCTGATTGGTCTCAGCCAAGAGTTTCCTCAATTCACTCTCACAATTCTCCCTACTTCATAGCCCACTAAAGCAATACTAGCGTTATATATACGTATTCGCCATCGACCAATCAATTATACAATTTCAAACAATTTAGGAATAATTCCTCAAATTTCACAATTAATTTAATTCCACGCAACGTAGAGTTCAAAATAAATAAACGTAGAGCTCAAATAAATAAACAGCACCACCACACAATCAGCACGAAATTTCGATTGTCGGCTATCCTTGCCTAATTTCTGAAAAATAAATAAATAAATAATTAATTTCAAAATTAATAATTAATTACAATAAATTCAATTTAGCTCAAAATAGAGCTCAATTAAATAAACGGACTTCACCACGATCATCAGCGTAAAATTCCAGGTCACCGATCATCTCGGTTGAATTTCCGAAAAATAATAATTAATTAATTAATTAATTTCGAAAATTAATATTTAATTATTAAAAATTCCATTTAGGCCTGAAATGCCTAATTGAAGCCCGATAAGGGTCGGGAAAAATTCCGAGATACATTTAATAAATACTATAGGCAATTCTCTATCTAAGTACACTAACCACCTAACTAATATGCAATGCAATTAACTAATAATCACTAATTCATTCTAATCTAACCACATAATCCTACTTAATTAATATTAATCAATCCTTAAGTGTAATTAGTCCACTAAGTAAGGATTAGTGAGATTACCCACCGGAATCGCGCGCAAATTGGATCAATCTGACGGGGACGGCGCGAGGGTCGATTCTTCCCAAAGCACGACTCGGGTTCGGGGCCTGGAAACGGCCCAAAAGCGGCCCAAAGGGGCTGGAAACCCACTCGTGGGTTCACTGGTTTTGGCTGGCCGGAGTTAGTCCGGTGGCCGAGACGGCTAGACAAGACCGGTGGAGGGCGAGAGGGGCTTCGAGGATGCTGTGCGGTGGCCGGACGGAGCTGAACAGTGGCCGGAGGTGGTTGAACGTGGCTGGATAGAGGCGGAACAGGGGCTGGAGTCGTACGGCGGGGACGGCAGGCGCGGGCGTGAGGCGGCGAAGTGCGCGGGCGGCGCCCGTGGCGGCGGTGGCAGCTCCGGTGCGACGGTGTCCGGGCGGCTGGCTGCTGCTCCTTCGGGCGGTGCTGGTCGCTGCTTCAGCTTCAGCTTCGTTGGTTTGCACAAACAAGAAAGGAGAAGAAAGAGTCGGTCACGAGGGAGTGGGGGAAAGAAGAGAGAGAAGAGAGGGAGAGGATAAGTGTTTGAAAAGTCAAAAGAAAAGAAAAAGGGAAAGCAAAGTGGAAGAAGCAAAGTTGAAATTGGCAAGAGGGCAGTCGGTGGAGGGGGTTCACGCACGAGGGAAAAAGAAAAGAGAGAGAGAGAAAGAAAGAAAGAAAGGGGGAAAAGAGTGTTTGGCCAAAAAGGGGAAAAAGAAATGGGGAGAAAATTAAAACAAAAGAATTTCCTCAAATAAAAAATTCTTATCCCAATTTTTTTTGAATTAGCTCATTAAATTCCAAAGGAAAAATCCAAACTAGAGTTCTTGGTCCCCTTTTGCATTTCTGCTTCCAAAATTCCCTCTTGAATTTCTCTCAAATAACTCTCACAAAATCAATTGATATCTCCATTATCAAATTGATTATTTTTCTTATCCAAGAATACTTCATGCTTCTCAATTCACAACCAGAATTAATCCCCCGCACGAAAATGGCCATAGATTGACTTTTTCCCAAAAAGTCTCGGTTATCAGAAAAATCTTCTGAGACTGAGTCGATACTCCTATAATTTATTGTGACATAACATAAACTTCAATTTCTGAAATCGGACTTAAATTTACAGTTAATTTCACTTGGCGCGTTTTTAGCGTGACATAAACTATCGGGTAACTTTCAGATATTTTTAAGTGCAATTGACCTGTGGTCAATTTTCTTCGAGCCACTATGAACCCACTCGACTCATTGGCGACTCTCGATTGTCGTGAAAATCTCGAGGATCCAAATACGGACACGGGGTACCAAAACAATAAGAAAATCGCCTAGTCTAGTGCCTACGACGAGAATTTTCCATTTAGTGGTGTCACCCACGATTAGCCACACATCTCTCGTCAATCCGCTATCTCTAATTTCAAATCGATTTTTAACTGTGTCGTAATGGCCTCTAAAGATGGACACGATCGAGAAGTCGAATCCTGATCGAGTTCTCAAGTCTATTGCCTTAAAATTTCTTAATAATTTCCCCAGATAGTCTAGTTATCTCAAGAATGATCAGTTCTGAGAATAGCCCTATCGGCGCATCAATAAATGCCCGATTCATTCAGTAGAAGGTAGGGTTGAAAAATTTGGATGTCACATGCTCCCTCTTGGCGATCTCCTTGAAAGAAGGTATAGAGCTTCTACTATGTGCTCCCAACAATTAGTATCAAAGTCTTTGATTTTAGGACAGGTGAGTGTTGCAATGTAGCAATGCGGCCTATAAGAATAAAGTTAGGCCAAAAAAATACACGAATTAAGGGGGAGCAGACCTGACATTGAGCTCACACATGAGGGATAGATTGTTAAGAATGCACATTGGAGTGAATTGTGTTAAAGAAATCTCATATTGGAGAATTGGTGTGGTGTAGAGTAATTAATATATTTAAGTTGACCCATAACTCATTCTCTTAAGTTTTTTAGTAAAGGTGGGTCCAACCGGATATATTGACAAGCTCGGGCTTGGGCTCTCTCTTGACAATCTCCCTAGCACAAAATATTAGACCCCTGCCATGCGTTCCCAACACAACTCCATTCTCAACAAATACATGTTTAGAATTTATTAGAAGTATGCCATGAAAGCATCTCAATGATGAAATTACCAAATGTGTAAGAGAGAAATCTAAACATACCATTATCAATCAAATACATTTAACATCACAAAGATTTTCGAGTGTATAAATACTAACTTGTTGTGCGCATGAACTTCATTGCATAGCCCTATATGCTTAGCATAACCAGACCATGGACCATTCATCATCTATCATACCTAAACCCAAAGAAATAATGAAGCAAGCCTTGATGTTGGTCTTCCTCTTGGTGACTGTAAGAGTCCGTTTAGTGATACTTCTATTCCGAAGAACAATTTCTTTACAAAAATAGTCTTTTTTTTATTTATATTTATATTTCCTAAAACAATTTCTAGATAAAAGAATGTGTTCCGTAGCTACAAATAATTTCTATTCTTGGAATAGAGAAAGAATATGAATATGTTTGATACGAATCATAATTTTTTTTTTTAATAATGTAACATTTCTTTTAATCTTTTATAATTTTTTAAGAATAGTTTTTCTATTTTCTTTTTTCCCTTCAAAAGGCGGCCGCTCTTCGGCGTTGACTGCCGACGATGGGTGGTGGCCACGAGCGGTAAGGAAGAAGAAGAAAAGAAAAAATAAAAGAAAAAAATAGACTTATTTCTAGAAATTGTTTCCGAGAATAAGAAGTTACTTTTTTTATTTTATTTTTTGTTTCCGTTCCAAATTTATTTCATGGCCACTTTTCTATTTCGAGAAATAGAAAAACTAATTGACATTATCAACTAGATGTTTATTTTTTTTATACTAGGGAGCAAAAGTACAGAAAAAAGGAATAGAACCTTTGCCAAACGGACCCTAATTTGCAACACACTATCTCTATATAGCTTCTTCCCCCCCCAAAAAAAAAAAAAGAAGAAGAAAAGAAAACACCGTCTTATGCATTTTTGCAATTGATCTCATCCTATTAATAGTTAGGAGGATACTTAAAAATTATCCTTTGATAACCTAACGCAAGGTTAAGGAAGTACAAGGAATACGCCTATTTGCTTAATTTTGTAATTGCTGCTTTCCTTCATGTTCATGGTACATGTTATTTCAAAATAAATTTCCCTAAAAAAAGAAGATAAAAATGATGATATCCTAAATTTTGTTTTTGTTCTTTTTTCCCCTTTTCAAGTGAGCCATGGATAGTGACAAGAGTCAAAGCAGCATGCCAGTGAGATGTCGATTGCGTGCTTCAATGTCCAAGGGGCAAGTTGGCACTTTGCGATCATGCATATTCGTGTGTTTGATGCGTATTAACTAATTCCTCTAATGTTAATGTTGAAATCCCTAATTAGTCAGTGTAAGGAATGGCACTCTTGTTGATGCCTCTCAATAATCGAATCATTAATAAATTTGTCTAATCATATGAGCTCGTGTTGGTCCTTATACTGCATTTGATTTTTTCACTTTCCTATTTAACTTTAATTGGAAAATGATCTATATGATCCGATAGTCATTCAAACTCCGTATTTCAATAATACTTAAAGAACAGCATATTAGGAATGCTGAATCATGAATTGCTACTTGGTTTGATTTTGCTGAAAAAGAGGAACAAGGATGTCCTGATGCTATCATCTTAATACGATCCTACATGATGACCACATCATGCGTAGAGCCAACCATTTAAATTTTTTAAGTGATATTTTGCTCTTATTTTTCAATTTTCGATTCATTTTGATTTAGTAATTTAATTTGTTGTATTAATTTGTTAGTGAAATTAATTTTCCTCAAACAAAGCTCTTCAAAAATCATATACTTTTAAGGGAATATACCACAAGTTTTTCATTGGAATGCTTATGTGATGGCCACTCAACCAGGACCTACTGAAATTTATATACATTGATCTGTAACATTTGCACCTCTGGCCGGGAATAATTAGAGATTAATAAGATCATATTCACTTAAAAATCTGATTAAACTAAAATAATAAACTATCTATGAGTAATAATTTTTTGTGTAGAGATCGATGCTCCTGAGCATTTTCTTTAATTTTAAATGACCAATATAAAAAAAAAAAATCTGAAACTTAAAACTCGAATTCCAAATGCTATAAAAGAATTACAAATTATAAAAATAATAAAATGGACCAAACCCATTCGGTAGGAAAACCCAAAGTGAGAGGAATGACTACCTATGATTGGATCGTCTACTCTTCATTGTGATAATTAACGTGCTATTCACATTGCTAGCAATCTTATGTTTTATGAGCAAATGAAGCATATAGAGTGTGGATTGTCATTTAGTTTAGGAAAACGTAAATTGTGGTGATTGAGGAGCAGTTAGCAGACATTTTCATCTCTTCGACGTGAACGAATTTAATACATTTATCACAAATTAGGTCTTTTTGCTATGTACACTCCCATTTGTGGGGGAGTGTCGAGTTTATTATTTATTATTTTATAGTGTTAGCGAGTTGAGTCTATTCACATATTTAGCCCATGTACTTGTGCAAAAGATTAAACTGAGCCTATAAATACCTGTTTTGATCTCAATAATGGTCAATTCTCTCTTTTACCAACAACGAAGTCTATCTCCAGTCTGACCAAGAGCAGGTCAAAATGTCGAGGTTAGGGGATTGACAAGAATCTACTCTGTTGGCTCGACCCTAAATGATTGGGTTAAGTAGGAATCTCACGCTAATTGAGACGTAAGATCCCAGTAGTTTTGCAACTCGATCATCCGTTGGATCCTCTGATCCAATTTAATTTATCAATACATAAATCAAAGACTCCATTTCTGATGTGCTACGTGCCTGGGGCTTCATTTGAACGCTTTGTTCAACATATCTTCCCATTTTGACTACAAACTGTCTATAAGGAAATCAATAATCATGGATGATAAAAGGCTAAACTTATTCTAATAGATGAAACTCATTATATTAATCCCATCCTATACTTGTTTGTCGATTAAACAAATAACGACTCAAATATTGAGATTAGCACAAACCAATGTTATAATTCTCTCCCATTCCATCTAAAATTTCAAGTTCATTTTACTGGGAAAGAAACCATCTTTTTGTTGAAAAAAATACCATCTCAATGATAAAATTCTCAAAAGTGTAAGAGAGACATCTAGACATACTATATCCATCAAATGCATTTAACGGTATAAAAATATTTCAAGTGTATAAATAGTGACAAGTAATGCACATTGCTTCATTGCATAGACCTCTCTATCTAGCAAAATCAAACTCTCGAGTAGTCATCACTCTATCAAAACCTAAACCCAAAGAAATCATGAAGCAAGCCTCTAAGTTGATGTTGGTCTTCCTCTTGCTGACTCTAATTTGTAACTCTCTCTCTCTCTCTCTCTCTCTCTCTCTCTCTCTCTCTCTCTCTCTCAATTATGAAACCCTAATGCATGATTTTTTTTTTTTATGTATATATGCAATTGATCTCAACTTGTTAATTGTTAGAAGGATATTTAATATTTTTGTTTCATAAGCTAATGCAAGGTTAAGGAAGTACAAGGAATACACATCCATTTGATTAACTTTGTAATTACTTTTCTTAATATACATGGCACGTGCTATTTTAAAATATATATCTCCCAAAAAGAAAAACAGGATGACGAAAATATCCTTGTTGACACCCAAATTTTTATCAACATTTTAAATATCCACTTATTTTGAAAAAAAAAATATGAAAAGAAATCGTGTGGGCCGGCCACTTAGCAAAGTTTTCAACCTTCTAAGCCCCTCCTTCCATTAGTCCAACCCATCTCTTTTAATTCCCTTGGCCCACCTCTTTATTCTTTTTTTAGCCCATCTCCTCTCGTACTTCATTGGCCCATCACAGAACCAAACAAAAGAAAGCCCAGGCCCATCACGGAAGAGAACGCGAACAAAGTAGGAAGGGACTGCTCGAGCTCGCTGGAAACAGCCAAGGAGAAAGGAGAAATCTTAGAGGAAGAGAGAGTGCGTCCCGTTTCGGAGGCCGAGAATCTTTTTAAAAATCAAAACGGAGACCCATTGAAAGATCTGCATATTGCATGTTTGATAAAATGCCTAAAAGAGGGCCGAATGTTAAGTCGCGTCTAAATTCAAGATCGATTCATACTTGCTGTGTATTTTTTTTCCCCTTAAATCATATCTAATACTAGCATTTTGTCTGTGTTTCTATGCGATTTGATGAGAATCTTTGCACGAGTCTGACGCTCTTGCAGGTCTTCAAGGCTGAAAAGCTTTTCGTCGGAGAATCCCCTCGCCCCAGCGAAGTCGGTATTTCATGGACAAACTAGTTAGCCCATCTCGCTTAATTCTATTGTATTTTTTCTTGATATTTTTTTGGGATGCTGCCGTGAAAAGTGTGCATTCGGTAGGATGGTTTTTGTTAAGTTTTGCGATAGATGGAGCGGGGGGCCGGCGGTGGTCAATGCCGGTCGGAACGGGCGACCGGCGGGGTGCGGAGGTGTCCGTAGAGGATGGTATGGTGTCTGGTTGTATGGGTTTGAAAAATAAAAAGAGAAGAAGATGAAGTTGCAGGGAAGGAAGGCTTCGGGGAAGAAGAGATCAAGAGGAAGGAGAAGAAGTGCAGTGAAAAAGACAAAATAGGGAAAAGAACAAAAAGAGAAAAAGAAATAAAAAAAGGAAAATCAATAAAAACTCAAAAAATATATATTATATATATATATATATATATATAAATATAAATGTTTTAAAATTTTGATTTTAATTCGACCGGGTCGGAACGGGTCAAATGGCCGGATCGGGAATCCGGTGCCCAACCTGTTCCCCGAATATAATAAATAAATCAATAAGTAAAATTATAAAATTAAAAATAAAAAAATTTAAAATTTCAAAAATCATTAAAAAAAAATTAAAAATTAATAAAAAATATTAAAAATTTAAAAAAAAAAAATTCAAAGAATCCAGAAAAATCATTAAAAATAAAAATCCAGAAAAATCATAAAAACATAAAAATGTAAAAACAATAAAAATAATAAAAAATTCAGAAAAGTTGGAATTCCTAAAAATTTTACTAGTTCTTAGAATAGTTTTTTTCTTGAAGCTTAGATAATCCTTAAAAAAATTTAAAATCGGAAATTGAACAAGTCTCTAGGACTTTACAATATGGGTTTTTGGATTGTCATTTTCCTTTAGGCACAATATTAGATTGTTTGCGTGTTACTTCAATTATGCTTAATTGCGCATTTAAATATCTTGAGTATTTTTTTTTTCAGAATGATTATGGTAAAATCTAAAAATCTTCGATAGATTACTATGGCATTAGTTAGTACATAGTCGAGATATGTATGCATTAGTTTTAGCCTTAATGTAATCAGTTCCCCATTCCAAAATCTATGATTGCGCATGAAATGAGATATTCTCTTGTACCTCATTAGATTTCTAGTCGACCTAAATAGGTCGGTGGTGATTTCTTATCTAAAATTCACATAGGATTAATTAAATAAAAATTGAATGTCCAATGTCACACAAGGTTTGAGTTTAGGAAAACCTGAGTCAATTGAAGGCCATCAGCTTGAATTTGACACCACTTCTAAACCTATTTCCTTCCTCTCAAGGGGTAGGTCGCAACAGTGATCAATTATGCATATATGCTTGTTAAGTGTTAAAAAGTGAAGGATATCTTCACACATCAACACAATAAAAGATATCCACTAACTATTTTAATTTCACCCATAGGAGGATCTTATAGCATCTTATTCATAGCCAAATATCATATTGTTACAAACTGGTATAGGCACACAATTCCCCAATAAATTTTAGGGGTTCCATGTGTCACAACTAAATCTGTTAAGACACGGACCATCAGGAGTTACATGCCACTGACACAAACCTTGACAACGTTCTACATCCGTATCCTCAACAAATACATCATGATGGTGAAACTGATTAGGCCATTGGAAGCTGCAAAAGAAGAGGGTGTTTCCCCAAAAACTGGGCTTGAAACGAAATTCCCACATGCCATTAGGAGGGATCTGCTGAAAGCCGAGATCATCGTCCTTGGATTGGCAATGAACAGTTAGTGTTACTCCTCCAGGTAAGTTGTTTAAGATTTGGACACGGACTTTTCCAGCTATCCAAAAATCTCCAGAGCAAGCTTGCGAGAGGACAGCAATGGTCATGAATACCACAAAAGGTGTAAGGGACGTGGTCATGTTTGTACCCTTTGTATTTTCTTTTGGAAAATGCATAAAGAGGCACGGTGGACCAATCAATTTTAAGGAGGAATGAGGTGGCTTCATTTGGTAATATGGGATGGTGCTATTTCTATATCTTATACAACTAAATACACCCAATTTACCAAAAAGATAAAATTGCCCTTAATCATCATTGCAGTTTAAAGTGGTGGTCCCAAACTTTTTAGTTTTTATGAAATTATGTAGGCTTTAGTTACCAGAAAGATAAAATTACCATGTATATATTGTTAGATTTTACTTCCATAAAAATCAATTTTGTCGAAAAGAAAAATTTCCAAAAAACTTAGTTCTTTTCTACATTGTGTGTTCCCCGATATTAGTAGAACTCTTACATGCTTTGTATGCAAATATCTTGCCAATAATAAGGAAAAAAGATTAATTCTTTAGCATAGTTAGTAAAGAGACTTGATATATATATATTTTAGAATAAAGAAATTAAAAAAAAAAAGACATTACCATGTATATATTGTTATATTTTACTTCCATAAAAATCAATTTTGTCGAAAAGAAAAATTTCCAAAAAACTTAGTTCTTTTCTACGTTGTGTGTTCCCAGATATTAGTATAACTCTCACATGCTTTGTATGAAAATATCTGGCCAATAATAAGGAAAAAAGATTAATTCTTTAGCATAGTTAGTAAAGAGACTTGATATACATATTTTAGAATAAAGAAATTAAAAAATAAAAAGTTCACCAAGAAAGTGAACTTTTGATACAAGAGAGACAAAGAATAGATAAGTTATTATAAGAGCAATGATGAAAAAAGATTTTTAAGTTTTTTAATATATCAAAGAATTTATCTTTTTTCTTACTATTGGTGAGGTACTTTTACATGGGGATATTTAATAGTACACTAAAAAAAGTTCTTTAATACACTTAAAAACAAAAACTTTGAAATTCTTAATTATGACAACTAGGTCCTAAATACAATTAGGAAAAAAAAGAAGAAAAAAGAAGACTTTGAATTGAATAATCGAGGGCTATTTTATCTTTTTTGTGTCAACGGGGCGAATTTAGTCATATAGGGAGCGGAAATAGTGCCGCCCAAACATGTATGAAGAGTATATTTTACCTATTAAAGCACTTATATGACAAATGTGAAGGGCACTTACTATAGCAATATAGTGTATGGAGAAAGAGTGTTTCTGAATCTATATCTACATATATCTATACTTGGAATATTTAGTGAATCTTGAAGTCACTATGCAAATTCATTGGTAATTCCAAATGAAGCATCTTCCATTTCTCATTTAGCGCTTGAATAGCTGGTGTATACTCATCATTCATATTTTTACCTATTCAAGGACTAAGATGGCAAATGTGAAGGGCACTTACTATAGCAATATAGTATATGGATAGAAAGTCTTTTTGAATCTATATCGACATATATCTATACTAGGAATATTTAGTGAATCTAGATGGCATTATGCAAATTCATTGGTAATTCCAAATGAAGCATCTTACATTTCTCATTTAGCGCTTGAATAGGTAGTGTACACTCGTCATACATATTTTTACCTATTCAAGCACGAAGATGACAAATGTGAAGGACACTTACCATAGCAACATAGTGTATGGAGAGAAAGTATTTTTAAATCTATATCTGCATATATCTATACTTGGAATATTTAGCGAATATGGATGTCACTACGCAAATTCATTGGTAATTCCAAATGAAGCAACTTACATTTCTCATTTAGCACTTGAATAGCTGGTGTATACTCGTCATTAGCAAATGAAGCATCTTAATCCTCTCTAAGTAAACTACATGTCTACATTTTAATGAGAAATCGAACATAAGTCTAACGAAGGGTAGATTTGAGTAAGGGATATTGATTTGAAATTTTTTGTAAGAAGAATTTGGAAAAAAAAAATGTATTGTGGGGCACCATTTTGGCATATAACCATTTGCCATGTCAAAACTCTTTATTTTCCAACCTTACTCAAGCCGAAGTTTACTATAACTCTTTTCATTAAAATTTGTGAATTGAAATCGATCTATAACCTTGGTCTCTTTAGCTATAATTTTTTATTAGTGATTGACCTCGTGCCACATAAGCAGCAATTTTTTTTGCTAATCGTTTAATGGATTCAATTTCTAAGGGTTTAATGATGCTTTTTTCACTCGGAATAACTCGATCTCTAGAATTCATGAATCAAAATCGTTCTTCGACTCTGGTCCCTCTAGCTATAATTTTTTATTAGTGACCAACCCTGTGCCACGTCACCTCTACTCCGACACACCTAACTCCAGCAAGACGCCGACCCTGGCGGAGGTGGTTGTGACAGAGGAGAGAATGGCGCCGAGCGTGGAAATCAACGGCCTCAGTTTCACGAACCCGGGATCAACGGCCATCCTCCGCCCGGGTCCGAACCCTTGCCTTGTTGAATTGGCTTGTTGGTGAAGCTGCTTTATCACATAGAATTTGAGTTTGGTGGTTGAAGTATTTGGATTTCAGTAGCTGGAGATAGTGATTTGATTTCAGGAGAAAGTTGGGTTTATTTTCAAAGAGGGTGGAATGAACGATTTCTCATGCAAAATGTTGTCGATATCCGTTGGGACATTGGAAGATTGGGGCGATGTTTTTGAAATGGTAATTGGGAGAGAGTGTATATTTTGGCAAAATTAAATCATGGGCACTTGTAGTTTTCTCGTTCGAGAATAGTAATGTAAAGAATCCAAAGAACCACACGACATTCTCATTTTAAGCCGTGCTTGTAACCCTGAATCGAGGGGATATGGCTTTAGTCATTTATGTGAATTCCTTACTGCTTTGCTCGTCGTCGGGTGATGCTTGTCACAGGTAAGACTACTACATTGAAGATTATTAGGAGGGAAGCATATGGCGGAGCCTTACATGATTGGCATTCCATGACACCGCATTAACATCTTCTGGGGATCTCTGTTACCTTGGAGGAGAGGTGAGTTCTCTTCTGTCCTGATCTCATTGTCAGACCGTACACTTTGTTGTGATACTACGTTTGCACTGATGGTGACTCTGAAAAGTTGTTGCTTTCGATCGTGATATCTGTTCTCTTTTGCCTTTTATGATGAGTTGTATGCTACGGCTTGGCATTCTGCGATTGGTGATTAAGGGAGAGATTAAGTCTGTTGTGATTATCTTCCTTCTCCAGTAAACTATACAATTCCTGATGTAATTGTTCCTAGTTTCCTTTTTTGCCCTTTTCATTCTGCAGTGGAGACGAGAAGTTGCTTTTGCGGGCTTTGAAGTTCCTAAACAGATGGATGTCTCTGTTGAGAAAATTATATTTGGGGTGGCAGGTATAGATCCACAAAGAAGAGCTGAGCTAATCAAGGTGAAACAATAACTTTCAGGACAGAAAATGATTTGAGAACAGCTTTCTTTTTTCACCAAAAAAAATGCTGAATTTTGAAGTATATACAAAAGGAAAAACTTTAAATAAAGGCCTGAAATATGATCATTTTTTTCCAAAAAAGAGCATGAAGTAAATATTATTTTAAATAAGGGCCTGAAATGATTAACAATATCAAATGAAGGCTTCAGTGAGCACACGTATCAGGCAAACACTTTTCAAGTTACTATTAAGGGCATTTTAGTCCAAGGATTTTTTTATTTTATTCTTTCTCTGTTCATCTTTTTTCTTCTTCATACAGCCGACTCTCTAGTTCATCTTTTTTCTTTCCCTCCTTTTCTTCTTCCTTAGCATGCTGAGCGAAACTCCTTCACCTCGAACAAAAGCACAAAGCAGAATCAATATCCGGGCTGGTTCAAATCGACTAGTAAAAAGAGTCTCGACTGAACAGTTAATCTGAACAAAGCAGAAGGAAGAACTATCAATAAGTCAAAAATGATTATGTCCCTTTGTGCTTACAACCAAAGATCGATCTCAACCAAGAGAAGCAAAAATTGAAATTCTCAACCATTTCGAGTCAAAGATGGATTGGAAGGGAGACAACGAATTACGTCCTATTATGCCTACAACCAAACAACAAAATAAACGTATGGACCCGAAACTTGCTGTAAATTAAAGAGGTGAAGGAGAATTGTTTGTTTATATAGGATGGGATGTTTGTGGAAGGTGAGAAAATTCTGTGAAAAATTGTTTACGGCCTCCTCTCGATGAAGATCGCTCTTCCTCACGTGCACACTCACAGATGAGTCCTTCCTATCGCCTTCCCGAGCTCTCACCACCTAAAGCATCGACTGCTCGCTGCCGCTCCGGTGCATTCTCTGCGGAAACGTGATGGAGCTGGGTGACGACTCGTGGGGTTTCACTGGCAAACTGGGGCTTCCGGTTCCACGGGAGGACTGACTAGGTGCTTCTTGACGGGTTGGGGGAGGTTTTGTACGTGATTGCCTTCTCTTGCAAGTATAGTTGGTGTGATTTTTCATTTTTCTTTCATTTTAGGAAAAAAGTCAAGCACCAGGGGAAAGCGGGAAAATGATAAACCAAAGAGATGATGAAGGAAGAAGATGAATAGAGAAAATGAAAAAAATAAAAAAAGCATGTAGACGAAAATACCTCCATCATGATGGCAGTGAGACTTAATTGTGACTACGTTATCACTTGAAACCCTTATTTGAAACATTGTTAATCATTTCGGGCTTTTGAAGCAATACTTACTATGGGCTAGAAAATAGCCACACTTCAAGCTCTCATTTGAAATTTTTCTTATACCAAATGTATATGCTAGATGTTAATAAAGCTTATGCAAAAGTATTTATGCCATGATTTTTATTATTTAAGAGAAAGTAGATGACTTGGTCATTTGATTGTTTAGGTGCTAGACGTTGATTTATCCTGGAGAATGCACCAGGTTTCTGATGGACCGAGACGGCGAGTGCAAATCTGTACGGGAGTCCTCAAGCCATTCAAGGTCCCTGTACCTTTTAATTCATTCAAGCACAGAGCCCGATTGTTCTTTATTTTAAAGATGATGCCCTGTCATTACGTTTTTGGACTTTGGAAGCTGTTGTTTATATTTGCAAGTTTTGGCTTTTTGGGTACTTATGTATCGCATCCTTCCAGAAGTAAGTGCTTCTTCTTGATGAGATAACAGTGGACCTCAATGTGTTAGCAAGGGCTGATCTTTTGAAGTTTCGCAGAAAGGAATGTGAACAGACAGGTTCGATGATTATCCGTGCCACCCACATTTTTGATGGCCTAGATGATTGGCCCACACATATTGTATGTACTTATCTACTTCTCCACTTAAGATCGTCATTTCTCTTTCTCAGGAAGGATGGACACTTTCTGAAAGCCTTGGTGTCGGTATCGAATACCCTGATTGGACATCTCGACACGTGTTTGACACGCACTAACACGTTTCAACATGCTTCGACAGGAAACCCTTTTGATGATGAAATGTGGATTTTTTTTTTTACTTATTATTAAATGTTAAATTTAAAAGTAGACTGTGGATTTCTTTTTTTTTTTTCTCTAAGTTTTATGAATTATTAAAATGGAATATAGTTGAATTTATCAAATTAAAATAATGAATGATATTAACAAATAATGGATTAATGTTTTTGGTATAAATTCATTCTAAACTCTTTTTTATTATTTATGTATTTGTGGATTTGAATCAAATTTGATGTCATAAAATTGATAATTTGTCAGGAATATATAATGTGTCACAATTATTTTTCTTTTTTTAGAAAAAGAAATACGTTGGTGTTGGTGTTGGTGTTGGTGTTGGTGTTGGTGTTGGCGTTGGTGTCGGTGTCGGTACTACTTAGCTCTTTCTATATCAATGCTAGGATAAACTATAATACTTTGTATGCCATATTCTCTGTCAAAGCAAATTTACCGCTCCTTTTAGTCAGGTGTATGTGGCTCACGGAAAGTTGCAGCTAGCAATGCCGATTGATAAGGTCAAGAAGATCAGCAAACTGTCTCTGATGGTAACTTTTCCTTTCAAAACGGTTTCGTGTTTTTTTTTTTTTAATTAATTTGGTCTGCATAGATGTTTGTTCTATCATGACAACCATCTTTGCAAAGGACGGTTGAGAGTTGGCTGAGGAGAGAAAGAGATGAGGAACGGCAGAGAAGGAAAGAGAGGAAGGCAAAAGGTCTCCCTCAGTACGAACAGCAAATTGATGGAAGCCGGATCACCGGTGGTCCGGCTCTTGTTGCTGCACGGCCGTTGAATAATGGTTGGGCCAGTGGAAGGTTGCACTCTACCACTGCTGGGAAGAAAGTTGCTTCTTCAGCTCAAACAGAGTTCTCAGACAGTAGTCGAAAACATGCATCCTTGAATCTTTCAAAGCACAATAATTTCTTCATTGATGGAAGGTTAACTTTAGAGGTTTCGCTGGTTTTGCCTTTAATTTATCTGCAGATTCGATAGTCTGGGAAAAACCATCCAAAAGGGGGAAAATATTCAGTATTGTTTTCCCTTTTTGGCTGAAGAAAGTATTCAGAAGCATTTTGCTCTGTTATTTGGAGATACGACGGTTTCTTATTCTTTTCATTCGTTGGCTATATTTTTCCATGTGATGGTTTTTGCAAATTGTATCAAGCTTTTTCCTATTCGACTAGTCCTAATTTGGCACCGGGGATGAATTGTATCATCCTGTCTATTGCTGAAAACTAAAGAAAAGTTTGATTCTGCCTTTGGAAAGGTGTTTTATTTCCGCTGCTTTGTGAAGTCTCATCGGCTGTTTAGTCCGATGCAATCTTGATTGCCATTTACTTGCCAAATGACTTTGGATCTACGTGATCTGGAAGACTTGGTAGGGAGTGACCGTCATGGTCATGAGAGTTTTCAGAAATGGAAGAGCTTTGAGGGGTTTTAGAAGTGAAAGCACATTGCAGAAACTAGAGTTGATTTTTCCATAAATTTCATAGTGCGCTATTTCTTAATGCAAGATACATAGATAATGCTCAATTGGGATCATGATGAACGTTGCTGCCATTTCTGTGTGACGGAAGCTGCAACTCCAAGTCTTCTTTCTCTCTACACATCACTGCCTTTCATCTCCTCAGCAGTCTTTGCTTGTTTTGCCTCCTTATCCTTTCCCCATAGAACAGAGTAGAGCCCAGCAATGATCAATGTTGACCCCACCAATCTGAAATCAAAAGAAATGAAGAACTCGCTTCGTTGCAATTCTTAGACAGTTCTAGCATCAAATGGATTGCATAAGCCAAAACTGTAGCACTGTCGAATACATACATTCCGACTGTCAATTTCTCTTGAAGAAGTGCCCAGCTCAGGATGGCTGTAATTACTAACAATAAAGGGCTGAAGACCGCAGTGTAAAGAGGACCCTTTCTTTCGATGCACCAGGACATAACGCAAAATGCCAGTGCCGAACATATGCAACCCTGAATTTAGATTCCAATTAGCATTACTCTGTTGCGCAAAATTTCCTAATAAATCATTATTGCATAAAAGCTGAACAATAGCCGTCCATTATTTGTGATAATTTTGTTCATTGTACACGACACTTTACCGCATAAATAGCCAAGATCAACCGGATTCCAGAACTCAATGACCATGCAGTGACACGATGCTCGATAACTGCACCAGTGACTGCACACTCGATGCTGGCCATGAGACTCATTAATGTTGTGGTAGTGTAAGGAGCTGGAAACTTCGTACTCAGTTTCGCCTGAATGCACCACAAAACACGCATCAGGAAATTGAACTCTCAAACTCTCTCGTTGATCACAATGCTCAGCACTCGAATCCATTTTTTATAAGTGAAGTGCAACAATTTTCTAGCGACTTTGGATATGAATTAGTTCCTTTAATGAACTGACGATAACAAGACTGCAAAGAATAAATCGATTATAGTAAGTGCAATATATGTTTCCCTCACTTGGATGATGAACCATAGCGCCCAGGCAGCGGAGCTCGAGAAGAGAAGGAAAGGTCCCAACAAGAAGTTGCCTTTGTTGGTGGGGTGTTTGTCTGTCATTTTATTTGCATACGTCCAGTGAATCCTCGAGTCACCAATTCCGATATAGGGTCCATGGTAAAAAGAAAGTAGCATCGCTCCGCCCACGCAAACGAGTGTCCCGATCACTTTCGCCTGCCCAGCCTTTGATTTGATTCCAAGCGATTCTTGTCTATGAACAAATTATGAAAAACGTGAACAGATTGTTGAATACGGATTGCATAAAGACTAGTAGCTCCACATGCAGCATTCGAACAACTAAGTTAAGGGAAAAAAAAACGAATGTTGTTGTTGAAGTAAACAAACAAGAAGTGATGGGATGAAGCAGGACCATCAGAAGCACCTGAAGATCAGTGCAAACAGGAATGTCATGGCTGGGAGGATATTGCCCATTGCGCACGCAATCGTGGGAGTGGAATTGTTCGGGCCGAAATAGAAAACTTGGTTCATGAAGGCCCTGCACATATTTTGTGGAGAGAGAGAGAAGGCGAATACCCCTCGAATCATTCGGTGAATTTGCCAAGCCACGATTAATCTTTGTCCTTTTGAATGATGGTAGAGACTGAGATCAAATGGAAATTTTGGAGACTTACCCTCGTTTTCTCGATTTTCAAGAAAACTCATTTTAACAAAGGTAACAAAATTCTCACGAACGTGTGCTAATTGCGAGAAGGCGAGGTGCTCTGATGGGGAGAGAGAGAGAGAGAGAGAGAGGGAGGGCCCTTGGGGATGCGACAGCCTTGCTCAATGATTCCGTATTTGCTCGATATCTCGTATTTTGTCTCTTCCGGTTGTCAATTGCATCTCCATTTAGTATGTGGTCAAAATGGCACCATTATTCCCAAGAAATAATGGTACCGTCGCCTCAGCAGCACCCTTTTTTTTTCTTTTCTTTCTTTTTATCTTATGCTTGATTTAGTTCATCAATGATGAAACTAAGTTTTGTTTGCACCATTACTACCATCCAGTGGAATCTCTTGATTTTAAGGAGCATAAAATCCAGACGAGAATTTCGCTTGAATTGTTTTTGGCAAGAACAGAATTGTCAATCAAAGCAAAATCAGATTTTTGTTTTTGGCTTTGATTAAAACAAAAACTTTTAATTGCAACTGTTAATTATTATTAGGAATTGGTAAAAAAGAGCGAAAAATGCGAAACCAAAACATGGAGCTCTAAAAGCAAAGACAAAGCCAATTGGAACAAGCAAAACAAGGACGCGATTCTCTTGCAGTTTCAATCCCGACCAAAAACACATCCCTAAAGCAATCAAACAAGACTTGAAAGTCTCAGAAAATAAAGTAAGACACTTTCCAAATCAACCTCAGCCCACAAGATCTGCCTTGTTAAAATTGCAAAACCCAACCTGCAATTCATGATAATTGAACATTCTTCGAGTTCGCATAAAAAATTTCTAAAATCTGAATTTTCGATGAGAAGAAATTCAGAGAGCGAGCGAGCACCAGAGCAAAGAGCGAGCGAGCTGAGCAAGCACCAGAGTAGAAAACGAAAAAGAGAGACCCGCTGAGCGCCGAGGGAGCTTCGGAGTAGAACGAGCCGAGCAAACGCTGAAGCAGAGAGCGAAGAAGTGATGCCCAATGAGCACTGAGCGAGAGCCGGAGTAGAGAGGGAGCGAGCATTGAAGAGAATGAAGACGAGGGAACTGAAATTTTGAATTCACGAGAGGAAGGGAGAGAAAAACGTCATTCTTCCTCCTTCAAAATGAGAAAAAGGAGGAGAGAGAAACTGAAATAAGAGTCTATTTGGTAACATTCCTGTTTTGAGAAATAATTTCTTTTCAGAAATAATTTTTTTTATTTTTATTTCCTTGAACAATTTCTGAATAAAAGAATGTGTTTGATAATTATATAAAATTTATATTCTCAGAATTGAAAAAGAACAGGAATGCGTTTGCTACACCCCAATGACGACTGGCGGGAGGTCGTAGTCGGTAGTTGAGGGTCGGCCAATGGTAGAGCGAGTAGCAAGGAAGAAAAAGGAAAAGAAAGAAAAGAAAAAAAATGACTTAAATTTAGAAATTGTTTAGGGAATAAAAATCTACTTTTTTCTATTTCTTATTTTTATTCTAAATCTATTCTCTGGATACTAATTAACGTTATCAAACGGATTTCTATTTTTTGTATTCCGTGGAGTAAAAAACATAAAAACAAAGAAATAGAAGTGTTGTCAAATGAAGCCTAACTCTCCACAACAGGTCTAGTGTAGCCATTAATGTAAGGTGGAAATTACTATTTTCTATGTGCAAAGAGTGGTGGGGACCACTAGCTATCATTGAGCCACGTGGAGCCTCCTGATTGGATGGGACATACATGTTGTGGCTGACCAACCTAATATTTTCTCCCCTCCAATACTGTTAAAGCAGGCTTCCTTACTTTGGGTGTGGAAAAGAACTAGCAATAACCCGGACCGCTCAAAACTGGACTGAACTGAACTAAAACCTACAGTTCTCAAGGGAACCGATCCAGTTCTTAGTTCCAATTAATTAAAATCAATGGGTACAAGTCCGGTTCTCAATTATAGGTGTGGGCCCGCTCACTCGACTGAACTGGTAATATATAAATATATATTTAATTTTTAATAAAAAATTATGACCAAACAAATTTAAGAAAAATGAAAACCCTATAAGTCCTATTCTAAAGTTTAATACCCATTAATCGAGTGCTTGTATTGTCTCACTCTCATCTTGTACGAGTTGTTTCTCTCTCTCTCTCACTCACAGCCTTGACTCTCAACTCAACGCCCATCGACTTACGGCATCAACTCTCAATTTGAGTCTGAGTCCTATCTTTCTACTAATCTTGCAATTAAGAATAGGAATTTTTTTTTTCCTTTACTTTGATTTGTCGGAAAATGTTGCAACGAGTGAATGAAGTTTCATGGACCCACCCCCGTCCAATTCTTGGGTGGATCGATAGAACCAATGAGCGGTTCCCGATTCCAATTTTCCGAAACCGGTCATTAATGGATTGTTCTTGATTCCAAGGTGGGAACCGCCTACCCGGACCATGCTCAACCCCCTTTCTGACACACACTCTCTCCCTTTGCCTCTTTGCTTCCTCATCTCTTTTTCTTCGCTTCCTTGACTGCTAAGCAAATCATCTCTAACCAACAATGGTTATTACGCCTCTTTTCTTTGCACTTAACCTCTCTTCTTCAACCCTCACTTCGGCCATCACCGAATCCCTCGCTCTTCTCGTTCTCTCCCAAGACCCCTCCTCTCTTGCAGCCCACCCACCATGGCCCTAGCTTCCATGCCTCCGGTTCCAAAACCGCAAGCCCGACAACCTCTGACTCGGCCAGGATCGTCCGGAAAGTTTTCTTCTTCCTACACCGGTTTGATCCAGCCGAGGGTCACACCCAAATTAAGGAAGTGGAGTTCATGAAGAGCTGTGGGAGGGCCAAGAACTATCCCACAATGTGAGGCCCGGTTTTGCGATTCTGGGTCCGTCTAATTTGGGCAAGTCTTCCCATATCAATGCTCTAGTTCGGAAGAAAGAAGTTGCAGTTACATCCAAGAAACCAGGTCCTTTTTCTTTCTTATGGTTTTACTTTGGTTGCCAGGGATGAGCTGATTGATTGATGTATTTTGCAAGCAAGACTCGGCTTATAAATCACTTGGCGGTGAACAGGAGTTGGTATACTGTGGATCCGTCGGGTCAAGGGGGAGCTTTTGGCTGGCTTAAATATCTCATGCTGTGTGACAACTCATAAATGCATAAAAAGAAAAATCGCAGAATGTGAGGTAATATGTAAGTTTTATTTCTTGGAATACTGCAACTAATTGAGTGAGGTAAGTCGATTCGAAGTTGTTAGAGTGGAAAACTGGATAATCGTTGATCACTACTTGTTAACAAGCTTGCAAAACTTGATTAATTGCACTTAAATGGTTTAAGCATTTTTTACCAATCACTTTGGATATGCCAAAGTAGTAATTCTTCTGGCTAAGATGTAGAGATTGGATATGTCATAATATCCATAGCCTAAACATTTTAATGATTTATCAATTTAATCCTAAATCTTTGGAAAATTTCCAAAAAATGGCTTGAAATGCTCTCAATTTCTCAAATAAGGGCTTGAAGTAGCCATATTAATATAAAGAATGACCTGATCAAGGGCATTCCCATCCTTTTACTTTCTTTATTTTCTTTCTTTTTCCTTTTTTTCCTTTTTTGGCATAAAAAAGAGAACTTAAGAAAATAAAAAATAAAGACTAAAACTTAAAAAAAAAAAAAAAAAACTTAGGAGGAGGTCCAGTCGCCTGTGGCTGCCACCCCGTCGTCGGTGGGGCATTGGCCATGGCCAGCGGGATCGCCGGCGACTGGGCAAGGGTGGCAACCCCTTTTGAATCTAGCAAGGACCAAGCTCTCACCTTTGGTCAGCAACCCTGTTAGCCATGTCCAATGCCCCACTAGCGATAGGGCAGCAACCACAAGTGAGGGAGGGCTAGTTGCCAACCCTGCGCCTAAGTTTTTATTTTTTATTTTTTAAGTTTTAGCCTTTTTTTAGCTTGTCTTTTTATGAACATAAAGAGAAAAGGAAAAAAAAAAGAAAAAAGAAAAAGAAAAAGCAAAAGGATGGAAATGCCCTTGATCGGCCGAAAAGTTCAAGTCCTTCTTTGATACTGACATGGCCACTTCAAGTCATTATTTGAAACAATGTCCATTTTAAACCCTTATTTAATAAAATGAGGGCACTTTATGTCTTTATTTAAGGTAAGGTTCACTTCAAACCCTTATTTGAAAAATCAATGATATTTAGGGCCTTTATTTGGAATTTTTTAAACCTTTTGACAATATTTCAACTAAGCTATAGAGATTAGATATATAACATTCACATCATAATATTCATGTCCTAAATCTTTTGATTTGAAAATTCATGTCCTAAATATCCAAATAATAATTTTAGAATTTTGAAAATCTTCAAAATTTTGATTAAATATCCAAATAATAATTTTAGAAATTTATTAAATTGACAAATCTTCAAAATGTTTGGAAGGGGGAGGTGGGGTAATCCCCACCTTCTCGGGAGGTTGGGGTGGGGACACAATTGAAAGATTTATAACTAAATTGGTACAATTGAAAAATGTATGATTGAATTGACCACCTTACAATAAATTTAGGATTTTTTGGACAATTAAACCAAAGACAAAATTAAAGACAAAAGATGTAATAAGTCAAGACACTTTTAAGGAAACTTTCTACAGGATATGATGTCTTCCATAAGAATGCAATAACGTACTTTTTTTTTTTTCTGTACAATGATGCACTCCAAAGTGTTCATTTTCTGAATTTTAAACGCAAAGAACGATATAGAAAGATAGTATAATTGTTAGAGAAGAAGAAAATACTCGGTCCAATCTAATTCATCGACATTTCAACCTTCCGAAAATACCCTCTCACTGTTCGGGACGTTGGAGAATCTTTGGGACACCGTTTCAATGAAACTCGATGGTAGAAATAAAAACTTTCTGGGCAGCCACCGTTTAAAATTCCATTGAACCAGCGTTGGTCGACGTCAAACGATTTTTTATTTTCTTCTTTATAGTCCTTTTCTTTTCAATTTTTCTCCAATACAAAAAGCTAAATATTCAACATAAAATAAAATTCGATCATCTCGAATATTGTTTATTGTTTGTGATTACATAAGCAGCCACCACACAAAGCACGGAATAGCATGTGCTTCTCTGCCGAAGCCCAACAATAGACTTCATGTAAAACAGTTTCGACATCTAAGAGCTCACGGAGCCACCCTAAAATACTAAGAAAGACACATAAGATCAAAGGGTCTCTCCACAAGCAAGACCGTTGGTCAATAATGCATGTCTAATCGAGGGCCACGGGTTCGTATATAGCCGACGCAAGATAGTTCTTGGTATCATTACTGGGTTGGCCGAATCCGTCTCCACATCCGTAAAAAGTATGACAAATTCGTGCCGTGTTTACACAGGCACCAAGAAAAGGCCCTAATCCGGGAATTCGGTAGTCTTCAAACACGGCTCTATTCATCCACTTCCAGGCCTCACGCACCATATGCATGATGTGTTCACGCGTGGCCTCTTCCGACGCGCCGGTTTCATTCATGTAGCATTCCAGCGCCTTCAAGTTGTCTCCTCGTGCCACTTCATGCTAAGAATGGACAATTATTGTTGGGTTATAACCACGAGTCCAAATACTCTTCCCACTTTCGTATCGAAGAAATAAAAAAGAAGATGTACTCTTTTTTTCTTATGAGCCACTATTTGCAAGGAGAAGAACAATATAAAAGTAAGTTACCGATGATGTGCTGAGATCATTGATGAGTCGAAGCATCTTGCTAGAACAACGCATGACGCTTGGGATTTTCGACACGTAATCAAGTCCCTCTTCCGTCAATTTATCCGTGGTTAGGAAGTAACTGGGCAACATCAAAACCACCCCTCCGGATGAATTCGTCGCAACGTCAATGTATTCCTTCAGGGTCGGTTTCATGCCCTTGCTGCGCCAATGGACCTCCTTCAGGTACGCCCTGCATTCTTCGGCCCACTATAGGATTGAAATTCGGAAAAGTGTGTCAATGACCAAGTCAAGGGACGTTCTTTTCTCATACTTTTTCGGACTCTCAAACGTTCAAAGAGAAGTCATAACGAAAGTTAGAAGTAGAAAAATGAATTGACTGACATGGACTAGAAATTATCAGGTGAAAGTTTAGCAAGTCAAAATTACCACTTTCCGCAGGTAAGGGATGGGGTTGATTCCTCGCTCTCTCATCGTCCAATACCCAATTTCGTTGGTCGTGTTGTACATGGCTATGAAACTATCCCTTATTATTGGAGGAAGCCTATCGATGTCTGTGATGTCCCACCTTGATAAGTTATCACAATTTCAGCAATTTTACAAAATTTACCGCCATTCAATACACTTCTTAGTAACAATAACGAAAATTAATGCCAACCATTACTTTATTAGCCCAAACCACCAACATAAACCATGATATGTCCAAAACACATTGAAGAATTTATTTCATAATATATAATTTTTAGTATTTTTTTTTCATGGCATTCATAGACTAATTAATTTCATCATTTTACAAGGGAAAATGATGACGGTGGTGACATTAGGCAAACCTGACGATGAAATCTGTTAAGAGCTCAAGTTCTTCTAGCGTCCCATATATATCATAAACATCATCAATAAGTACCACCATACTAGCAAGCTTCCCATTCATTTCTCTGTAAGCTGTATGTTGAGGTTCGAAAACCATACTATTGCTCCAAAAATAGCTTTCCACTATCCTGTCCCTACAAAAGGTCATCTTGTTCACCCCAAGTTCAACCCACCACCTGAAAAAATTGTCATATGATGATTAAGTCGATCAAAATGCACTCCACGCTGCCAAATTGATTGTGTACCTTGCTAGATTGCTGACTTCCTTCCTGTAGACTGACTGCACTAAATTGAAGTCTAATTTAGCCAATCGTAGCAAAGAGGGGATCATGTCTTGCTGTTTCTTGTACATGTCAATGAACCACCGAGCCTCCAACCTGTTTAGCCTCCAGTGGATTGGCATATCTAATGCATGACTCACGTGGCTCGCTAAATTAGTGGGAATTTCATTGAGGTTTAGATCCTTCAGATGCTTAGAAGCAAAGGTCCAAGCTTCATCGATTATGGTTTCACCTTCCAATCCATGAAAAGAAGCTTCATAAAGACCAAGAAGCCCCTTCACATCTTCATTGAGCGATTCATTGAATGTGCCCGTCTTGCTCATAAATCTTTGAAACACATCTATATGTCCAACAAAAGGAATAGAAGGGTAAATTTTGATGCATCGACAGGATTTACAAAAGTATTATAGTTGATGAGTACCTTGTGGTATGTTGTATCCATGTTGTCTAAGTAGCCGGAAATGAAGGGAAACGACATCAAGATTGTCCGAAAGTTGAGCATCTTCGGTGCTGTTATAGATGGAACTTAGAGCGTTTTGTATCTCCATCTCAAATTGGTATCCTAGTCCTAGTCTTTGAACCACGTCAATGAGCTTGAGCTTGGCCACCGGGTTCATCTCCCCATCCAATAGACCCTTGACTTCTTTCTTCAACCTTTGGACTTCCTCCGAACATATATCCTCCTAGCACATGAAAAACTCTGAAAAATGAGATCTTAATCGAAGTCAATGCACAAGCACTGTTGCTCTTGCCTTTTTGTTGAGAATATGCCGTTTTGATCAGGTTTATCGATATCTCCTATAGAATATTGTTGCGGTTGGCCGTAGATTTGATACTTTGGCAATGGATGAAGGTGCAAATTGATTTTACATATCTCGACTGTCATATATAAATCGTATACACAAGATGTATACATCCATAAACCAGATTCAAAGTACAGTTCGTCCTTTGTTTCCATGTCGTTTTGGATTTATGGACTCGTCCCACCAAAGTAAATAGAAAATAGGGAAACAGTGCACCTCGGTCACTAAACTTAGTTTTTTTTTTTTTCCTGTCGTCGGCGTGGTAACTTAAATTTGAGCACGGCAAAGTGAAGCCGAGGTATTAATGAATTGTTACCGAAATTGTCAGAACCATAGACCAGAAAAATTGTTGGGAAATTTTTCCAAGTTTGAGGACCAAATGTGAATATTTCCCATAGTACTTAAGCTAGGCTGGGGTTTGTGCCGAAAAAAAAACAAAAGAAAATTCGTTACCGTGTAATTAACGCGAAGTGACTGCAAATAGTCATAGTCCCAAACACTAGGTTGCCAATTCGCTGAATGTCTCCCAATCTCTTGAACTTCAATCTTCGAAGCACATGTTACGAATTGAGCACCGGAGGCGGTGGAGGAGGTGGCGGCAGAGGAGGAGGAGCGGAGGTGCCTAAAGAATAAGAGAGAGGGCTGGTTATGGTGAATTGAGGAGGGGAGGAAGCTTGTTGACAATGCCGGAAGAGCCATTGCGAATTCTGTTGCCAGTCACTTAGTATGCCAACTATCCTTTATATAGGGGTTGGTCTGTGTTGGAAATTGTGATCCGTTTTCTCTAAACCTATCTAGAAACTATTGACTTAATCATGAAGGCGAGAATGTTGGCAGCAACATCTGAAGATTGTCTAGAATGTTTTAGGATGGAGGTTGCTAGCTGAACCTAGAAGATTTTCACGTGGGAATACAAGCAAGCAGAAGCATGGGAAACACGTTTTGTTCATTAGCAGGCGGCCAAAAGAATGAAGCAAAGTTTCTTCATCAAACTCCAGCTGTCAAGAACTTATTGAAGATAAAAAAAAAAAAAATCCAAGAGAGGCTGAGGCGGCGAAGAAGAGAAATCTTGAAAATAAGTCAACAGTGGCTGTTTAATCATGAAGAAAGAAGGATCAAGAGTACGTGGGCAGCAAGAGTAATTGGAGAAAGAAGAAAATGCGTTGTCTTCCAACTATACTACCGCGGTGAAAAAGTCAAAATTGTCTAGCTGTCCAGGGCGGCTACTAAACGAGTCTTCTTTACAGCAGGAAAAAGAAAGGTACGGACGAAACACTTGTATATTCATGAAGTTAGAAGAACCAGAAATTCCAAGAGGCAAACCATCATAAAATTATTCATTCTTCCATTTTTCTTAACAAAAGATTCTCTTGCGAGCGCATTTTGACTTCAGCCTAATTGCAACAAAAATGTACACTGATTACCTCACTTTGCCGTCAACTTGTGCAGTATCAATTGAGAATTTTTGTGGAAAAAGTTTTTTGATGCTTGTCAACAGTAGTGTCTGGCAAAGGAACATGTCACAGGATAGAAAAACCACAGAATTAGACAAGGCTACTTATTGAAAAGACTAAAATCGGACACAATTTAGCAAGTACCTCCAATAAGATCGAGAAATTAAATCAATTAATGACATGCTTAAGTTGTTCTAAGCTTGAGCAACCAGAAATTATCTATTAAATAGACATGATATTATTGATTCTGTCAACAATCAACATAATGCTAAATTATGAGAGTCCACAGAGGAAACAGTAAAATTTTCAATTGAAAGCGGTGGCCAATGAAAATTAGACTTCTAAATCAGCCTTATCAGATAAAACTCATCAATTTCTAAAACTTTTACAACCGCTACAGTTCATCAACCATGCCAAAGAACTACATTAACCCGAAGCAACAAATTTATTGAATTGCCCATCTAGGAATGATTTGTCAGGCACGTAGCACTAAGACAAACTAATTGTTTGGTTGATTTATTCAATCTAAAGACACTAATTGATTGCACCAAAATCTCCAGCAGCGAGCAAAAATGATGAGCAATTCAGCATTGTCCGACTAAGTAAGCAGCTCCTCTCTACTCAACTCGAGATGAGATGAACCATTCGTTTGCCTTTTGACACAAATAAGTAGTATCACGACCAAGGGACTGGCATCTAAAATTTGCTATGTTACGAAACTTTGCTGTTTTTTGGTCCACATATTTGTATGTTGACAATCATAAGGCCAGGTACAAGCTATCATAAGTCAAAATGCAGCACCTTTGTGAGTCAACCTGACCAAAAAAACCTGCACCATCTTCAGAAATCCACTCTCTACTTCCACCATGCACAACATCTTGAAACCGCTGTCACCAATTCTTGATCCACTTTCTAAGGGAACAGCCATACGGCTCTTTGCCAAGCAACCAAAAATCAAAATCATTTAAAGCAAAATGCTTACAAAGAGGTTTTGGAATGTCAACGGAATAAGTTTATGTTATGAGGTCGAGATCTAACAAGTCAAGCATCCGGTTTGTTGTGACTGCCATCACAGCTCACTACATGAGCATTCAATTATTCGGTACATTTCAAGTGGAAAAAATAAAAAAGTATTCGAAAAATGTTTTCTGAGTGCTCTATCTTCTCTTTTGATCTCCGTTAGTTCTCTACCTTCTTTTTTTTTTTTTTTTATTCTCATCGACTTAATTCAACTTTGCAATAACATAGGTAGACAAAGAGAGATGAATTATATGACAAAACCTCCATATCCTTATATGACAAGGAAATAGCTTCAGCTAGTAGAACTTACTTAATATCTCAATATGGACATAATGAATCTAAACGACAACTGAATAGTTTACTTAACATCATCACCATCGCGTCAAGCAACCGCCAACACTGAATGCATCAATCAATTATGACCTCAATCTGCCCAAATACTAAACAGGAGGCATGTTAAACAGGAATGCCGACCATCTTTCTGACACTGTTGAAGCATCGAGCAAATCAATATCCGATTAAAGCTTGGATCTCCAACATACTCTGCAATTTGATAAAGCCGCATATTGAACAACTCCTGACTATCAGGCTATCAGCATCGCGGACTACCTCAGTATCTCGGTCAAAATCCCTGTCCACTAGACTCCCATGGACACACTTATGACCACCAGACAAAATGAAAACCGGACCCCCACGCTTGCGTAATGCAGTCTCAGTGTATCTCGATCTACCCCTTGAATAAGTGCTTTGCTCTCATCCATCAATATATCACACATCTTCAGTCCGACGACATCAACCGCCCTTTGCCTTTTTCACATACAATTTCCCACCTTTCAATCTGCCTATCCGGAAACATCCTCCCCTTCCCCCACCCTTTTCCCCTCTACCCATCCATAACCCCTATAAGATACGCCACCGCAAATTCATCCACAGGCATATCCTCGTGCCCCGTATCGTGCCTCCAACTTCGCCAGCTCCTCCCTCAGTTTCAGCGGGGAACCATCTGTGCTATGATAGTTCGCGCGCTTCAGACTTGACCTAAAATTTTGGCTCAATATATGATGAGGTCCCTAAAATTTTAATTTATTTAATATGATTGTTGAACTTTGATTTGATTTCATGTGCAATGTTTTTTTTCTAAACTTTTAATATTTTCAATGTGATCCTTAGAATGTTGGTACATGTTTAGTGTCAACCTAGATGTATGAGCTAAGGAGACATGAAGATTAAGCCCGAAGGTAATTGTAGTTTGGTATAGGAGGAGAGACAAAATAGGCTTTTTATTTTTTATCAGATTCCACAGCAATATATATATATATATATATGTTAATTTATAATTAGTTTTGAGTATATAAATGCATGCTACCTCACAAACAATGGGGCGCTTTGGAATCACCGAATATTTTCTAGACATTGCACGGAGTGAAGAGTTGGAGGATGCAAAGGCCGATCAGTGTTCTTTTGACTACGGTCAAGTGGCCCAGGACAATCGTCTCTAAGTGAGCCTAAATAGGGCAGTTAGGCCCATCAGTGTATATGTCACTTTTATATTCTTTTCGAAATGTTTACACTTCCACCCTTTGGCTTTTATTCAGCACGAACGCTCCAAATCTATACAATTACTGAATATAGAGTCATTTAGAAGTTATTTTCACAATATTTTTGGGAAGTCATTTGCTTGTTTTTATTTTTAAAATATTAAAAGATAAACGAAGAGCAATATATAAAAGTTGCAGTGAATGGGCATGCACTTTCTAATTCAGCATTGCATCATTGTTATCAATTAAGACGATGGTTGCCCTAAGGATTTGCCTAATGCCCGCTTCCACTTGCAAGTACGCATATCTATTAGATCTCAGGAAATACCGTTCCATGATAATTTAGGGTGCAACCAGAAATATTTTTCTATTTCTGAGAATAGATGTTGAAAGGAAATCCGTTTGATGATGTGATTTCATTTTTCAAAATAAATAATTTCTAAATTTTGGCTCAATATATTATGTGGTCCCTAAAATTTTAATTTATTTAATATGGCCGTTGAATTTTGATCTAATGGGCAATGTCATTCTTGAACTTTTAATATTTTCAATGTAATCCTTAGTATGTTGGTACATATTTAATTTAGCTCTGTTCGTTTCACAGAAAATATAGAATTTCTGAAAAATATTTTCCAAAAAATCATTTTCTAGGAAAATGCCATTATTTTTTTGTGTTCGTCTGAAACCCGAAAATGAAATGGAACTATTTTTCGCTGTCTAATATGAAAAATATTTTTCTTTGTGCACTTTTTTTCAATGATTTTATTATTATTTTATTTGTAAAATCAATTTGTTTAAAAAATGATTTTTTAATTCTTTTTATCTTTCTTCTTATCTTCTTCTTTGGCTAGTCACCGACCATGGCGACGGTGATGACCGGTCAAAAGCTAACTTTTACGGGAGCGGCAAGCTCGATGTCCATCGGTGACGATCAAAGGCCAGCATCCGTTGGCAAGCGGCGAGCTTGAGCTCATTGGCCTTTGGCCTTGCTAGAGGCTCATGTTCGTCACTAGCTCGCCGATCTTGCTAGTGGCGAGCAATGGGCGTTAACCTTGAGCTCGCCGCTCGCCAAAGATTAGCGAGTGCGAGGGCTTGAGTGTGAGGGCAACCAGAGGCTCACGCTCACCACTGGCTTGCCGATTTAGCTAATGACGAGTTGTGTGGCTTAAGCTTGCCGCTTACTAGAGATTGGTGAGCACGAGGGTGGGCCTCGAGCTTGCCAACCTCTGGTCTCACCAAATCAACGAGTCAGAGGCTTGTGCTCATCGTTGGTTTACCGATTTGGCAAGCGGCGAGCTCACTTGAGATTGACGAGTCAGGTGAAGCCCATGGCCGATGGCAGCAAGCCTAGAGCTCACTTGAGGGCAACAAGCTTGAGGCTCACCTATGACCGGTTGGCGGCCATAGCCATGTCGGCAACCACCGAAGAAGAAGGTGGGAAAAAATGAAAGGAAAAAGAAAAGAAATAAATTGTCAAAATTTAGAGCGAAAGCTCAAAATTATTGCAATTTTGAACCCATGGGTTCGTCTAAATTGTGTGAGCGGCCACATACTTTTTCCTTATTTTCATTTCCTAATTTGTGTGAAAGCACAAAAAAAGATAATAAATAAATAAATACTTTCTGTTGGTTTCTTTTTGCAGGTAAAAGCGTTTTCTTTCGAAACGAGTCTACTAAATTTAGAGAAACTGAGCAAAATTTTACAGTTCTTTTTCTTTTTTGGGTGTAAATAATTTTTCATTTGTCTTTAGAATGAAAGGGACCCTTCTTTTATTTTATGTTGTTTTTATTTGCAAGCAAGCAATATGGGAAATGATAATGAGTAGACAACGCCTCTTACTTTAAAATCTCACAAAGATTAAAGATTTCCAAAAATAATTTGTCCAAACTTTCCTTGCCCCTTTTCTCCCAAAAACATCACAATATCTAATGTCCCAAAACAGAGCTTCTAATGTTAATTTACGGGTAACAAATAATATGGTATCGAATGCAAACTCCCCTTAATGGCCTCAACATCATCGGGCATATCTATATACATAGTAGGAAAATTACAAATTATCTAACTTTTTAAACCAAATTGCAGCGTAATCTTTTCCTGTTTAATTATTTTATAGCAAGTTAGAAAAAAAAAATACCAGTATTGCTGTAACATTAAAGCATAAAGGGAGTTTTAAACTAATTAAGCCATCGACACCTTGTCGGCCAAGAACAAGTTTCTTATAAAAGAGAACACGTTCTTGTGTTACTTACTCACATGCATAAAGGCGCTAATTATCTTGTTCAAATATGTCAGTCTTGTATGTTTTATCACATCTAGAGCTGCAGAAGTTTGGAAACAACTTCCTTCATGCTCAACCCAGCCATCCTATTCCGGCATCATCCTATAGCCCGTGAGCTTTCTCATCACACACTCAATATGTATTTGATGGGACTGGGTTGTTATACAAGTTAGAATGATCAAGTCCAAAATAATATGTGTGTTAAATAAATTTCTATCTTAATTAAATCTAACTTACTTTTATAACTCTTTCTCTCTTGCATTCATTTAATTTGACCCCGCTTGTTCTTTAACTCTCACCTCAATTCTGGTGCAAGTTTTCCTAACTTGGGTTAATTATGTATTTTACAATAAGGGTCGAGTTGGAAATGAGATTGGGTATGGATCACTATATTATAGGTTAAGACCAATTAAATTAATCAATTTGATTCAGATCATTTTTAATTTGACACAAATACGATCCGATCTACCGGTTTAATGGGATATAGAAAAAGGGTATAAAAATGTGTACATATTCACTTTAAGGCCCAAATTCCTCAAGCCCAAGCCCAACCGCATAAACGAATTTTTGAAGCAGCGAACGTCAACACAGAGGAACTCCTCCTCCGGCAGAGCGATCTCCCTCGGTTCAAATAAACAAATGGGATTTTCTTTCGGAATGTAGGACTCTGAGTGACAAATAAAATTTCTTTAACTATCGTGTCTTGCTCAAATCAGCGCGAGAAGTCATCAGAGACGATGATGCTGGAATGAAATATCATCAGAGCTGCCAAGGACACGAAAACACAGAGAGAATCAGAAATACAGATGCAATAAAAGCAAAATTAGAGTGAGCGTCAGTCGCGGCCATTTTCTTCTTATCGAAGGACGATAATGGTAGAAATCAGAGTTGCATTACGAGAATCTCTGATGGTGACGCTCGGAAGTGACAAAATCCACCGAAGGAATTACGCGACAAGGATATTCATCCGTGATTGGCTCCGATCTGAGTTAGATGAAGAAGCTTAACGAACTCTAGAGTGATCGAACCAGCCCTGTGGAGAGTTGTCACCAAGAGGGAGAGCGTGTGAAGTGCGCGACGGTCAGAGGTGGTCCGGCGCTACTCCGTGACGGTGAATGTGTTTAGAACGAAAGAAAATTTCACAAAACTCCACACCTAAACAACATTTTCGACACTGACTATTCCAGCAACCAAACAAACGTGGATGTATTTAGAATGAAAGAAAATGATGACTCGTAGGGTCGGCAAGGGGGCGTATGAGACACGAACTCGGACGGTGGAGAATATATCGCAAAGTCACATGAAAACACAGCAAAATACCAAGAAATCAAGCACAATTCCCCGAATGTAAGCACAAACATGAATCGGCTTTGAGCTTATATGGGAAAATTCCTCGGTCTTCTTTCACGCATTTTAGCAATGAGGCTTAGTCTCGACAGATAAAGGTTTGAATCGACATTATTAGTCACAGATCAATCGATATTTCAATGCAAGATGAATATGATCTTCGCGAAAAATGAATTTTGAGATCGGGGGTGTGGAGGGCCAGACGAGGTCGTGGTTGGCGAGCCAGTGGTAGAGGACGGGGACAAGCGACTTCCACTGCGTGTACCTCTTGTCCACCGAATCTCCCCGTCCCCTTCCCTCTCTCCTTCGTCTCCTTCTCCTTCTCCTTCCTTCTCCCTCTCTGCGTTTCTGTTTTCCTGCCTCTCTTCTCGACATGACAGACGCTGGATGCGTTTAATTAAATATTTTGAAAGCCCATTGGAAAAATGTAAAACATTTTAACCTAAATGACTTTACGTAAATGCAAAGACCGTTTGGTAAACTATACTTTGAGGAGCAATTTTGAGACAAGAAGGCTCGACTTGTTCCTGAATCATGAGGCTTCGCGGTCTTGGGCTCGCCGGGCCTGTCTTTGGATGGGAAGGGGCTCGGTCTAGAAAATGGGGCCCTGTCAATTTATACGGGCCCAATTTGTTCTTCGGCCCAATGATCCTTGCACCCCCGTATGATCAAGAGACCATAAGCACGTTCCTTCTCGAGGGTCCCCTAACAAACCCTTCGAGAAATTATCCATCACCATCATCTTCATAAAAAATACCTTTCTCGGTCTCTGTTAAGCAGGAGAGATAGAAATCAGAGTGTGGATAAAACTAAACAAGTCTTCTTTACAGCAGGAAAAAGAAAGGTAAGGACGAAACACTCTTATATTCATGAAGTTAGGAGTACCAGAAATTCCTTGAGGCAAACCATCATAAAACTATTCATCCTTCCATTTCTCTTAACAAAAGATTCTCTTGCAAACGCATTTTGACTTCAGCCTGATAGCCACAAAAATGTACACTGATGGCCTCACTTTGCCGTCAACTTGTGCAGCATCAATTGAGAATTTTTGTGGAAAAAGTTTTTCGATGCTTGTCAATAATAGTGTCTGACAAAAGGAACATGTCACAGGATAGAAAAACCATAGAATTAGACAAGCCTACTTATTGAAAAGATGGAAAGAAAACAATCGGACACAATTTAGCAAGTACCTGTAATAAGATCAAGAAATTAAATCAATTAATGACATGCTTAAGTCGTTCTAAGCTTGAGCAACCAGAAATTATCTATTAAATAAACACATGGCATTAGTGATTCGGTCAACAATCAACATAATGCTAAATTATGAGAGTCCATAGAGGAAACAGTAAATTTTTCAATTGAAAGCGATGGGCAATGAAAATTAGACTTCTGATCAGTAATTTGACGCATTTCAAAGATGTTCATGACCCGTCTATAATTTAAACCATAGATGCAACTCTACCCTAGAAAAATTCAAATCACACAAGAAGATCAAGTGGAAGAAATATACCGCGTTCATTCAAAGCTACAAAAAGTGTCGAGTCATCTGAAAGATTAGCTTCACCAGCATGTTGATGGAGCACCCAAAGGAATGATTGACCTACCATGTAAAAATAATAAGGGCAGATCCTATCAAAAGCAAAATAACATTAACTGCCGGCTAACCAGTATAATGAAGAGCATTATAGAGAAACTAAGAACTAGTGGTATCGGGTGTGCATCATCAGTATCAAAGGTCAGCTAGGTGTCCTTGGGCAACACATGCTGCAAGTCATTCAACTGCTGATGGAGCATAGAGCGGATCAAGATTAAATGACATTAGCAAATAAGATAAGAATGATGATAAATAGTAAGTGCGATGAACACTATCCAATTAACTTGCTTGGCTTAAAAAAGGAAAAGAAAAGTGGGATTATTAGGAACAAATAGTTTAGTTGAGTTAATAGAAGATTTAACTTCATCTCTGGGCCTAAGTATGTTGTTGGCCCATTGATTGCAAAGCACTGGCCAAAACATGGCAGTTGCAAGGGTATGAATGCTGACGCCTGCAGATACTAGAAAATTTGTTAGTCAAACCTATCAAGTTTTTCTGGGAGAAAGTTTAGATCTTTCCAGGTCTTATTTGCATCCTTTTATCATATATTTCAGAAAGTTCAGCCTACATATGAGAGATAATACTATAGTATGTAAATATTAATCTACATCTTCATGTGACAAGTTAAACTTTGAGAAAAATTAGAGGTAATCCCACAAAATTTTACAAGATAATAGAGCCAAAAGTGACGGGGACCCAAGGTTAATCTTTCTTCGTTTAGTCAATCTCTGCTTGTTGTCAAAGGGAGTCGCTGTTTGTCCAGATCAATTAAACTCGCTGCTCTCGTCAGCACCTTCGTTGCCGTCAAGGAATTGCTGCTCTTTTGATCCTCTGATACAGTCTGTTGACCACCCGTCTCAGTCGGTCACCATCGCTCTCGTCTTCTCCGGCGAGCTCAGGTCCATTGTCGTAAACTTTCTCAAAAGCCACTGTCGCTCCTAAGCCTCATCGTTGGTCAATTTCCGTCCGTCCCAACCGTCCTGAGTCTATATTGCTCGCCATCACCTTCTTGAGCTTTTCTTTGTGACTCGTCCTTGTCTTCATGGCTAGTGGAAACTCACATCAATTCCCTCCGTTCTCCAATCTAGGTTTCCGTCAAGTCCTTCATTCCAGTAGCCGTCTTCAGATCTTTTGTTTTCCTCTGTCATTTCTGGTTTGTGTGTTGGTCAACCTTTACAAATTTGCTCTGGGTCATGTGCTTTGGTTTCTTTAACAGAGCTCTCTCAATTATAAACAAGATAAGTCCAGAAAAAGGCCTTTTTCCGGTAGCAACTCATCTTCAACGATTTCCTTAATTGTGGTCCTTTGAAATCTCAAGAAGCCTACTGTGGATGTTATCCGTTGTGAGACTCATCGTCGACTTAAGAGCATCATTGACAAGTGAGGTCGTCGTCAGGTTTCCAAGCAGCTGTGAGCACCGGACACCAGCATACCTTCATCGAGCTGCCAAAATTGGTGTTAATGTGGATTATATTCAGTTTGTCCAGTAATGACCAGACACAATTGTCATTATGTTAAATCCGGTTTGATAGATCCACATCCATTGTCTAGTCGACATCCAGTTTACACAACGTTTTAGTCACAAAATTTGGACGGAAGTTGCCCGTCATAAGCAAGGCATATGCTCTAGTTTGAGGGTAAGTGTTAGAAATATATATATGATGTTAGGCTATTATCTAGTAGCTAGTAGGTAGTAATCATAAATAAAGAAATTAAGGTTTTGTTAGGTGTCTCTCATGCTTTATAAATAGAGCCGTCACTCTTTTATTTAGTCATTAAGTAAACGTGTAGTCTTTATTATCTGCTGGAATTCCAGCGGTTTGCAAATTAGACCAAAGTAGAACTCGACTTTTCATTTATGTAGAAGCATTTGACCGCTCATAATCTGCGGAATTTTTTTTTTGGTAAGGTAAGATTAGTATTGACTTTTAATCAAAAAGAACTTTACAATAAAGTGATCTCGGCACCAACAAAATTTGTACTCTTGGTGACAAACAAGTCATGAAGAGTGGAAGGGTGCCGAGAGTAAAAGGGGAAGGGGGAAACCAAAATAGCGGCAACCCTCAAACAAGCTTTACGAAGAAAGATCTGACATTCCTGAAGAGAAAATAGAGGGATCAAGTCCCCAACTTCTTTGAATCCTCCTATTCCTTGGCGTGTCAGCCACATTACTGAACGTAATAACCTTGTCTTTCATAGCTTTGACGAGATGCTTTTGCAGGGCAGGCACAAACAGAACTTGGCTCCTGAAGAGGTTGTTGTTCCTCGTCTTCCAAATTAAATGACAAAGAGCCCCAAAGGCAAACCGGGCAATACAATGTGCGAATTCATTGCCGGGGAGCAATTTGATGGCCCATTGTAAATTTTCCATCCACGACCTATTTTGCCAAGAGAGGTTGCATCTTGCAACCCAAAACATAGCAAGACCAGCAGTAACACGGCAGCCAAAAAACAGATGATCAATAGAATCTGACCTTAAGTTACAAAAATCACAAGCACCAACAGCAAACCTACCATAGGAAAGTAAGAAAACCTGAGTAGGTATCCGGTTTTTGGTGATGAGCCAGAGATGGAATCGGTACCTAGGGGAGATAGTTTTGTTCCATACAAAGGAGGACCACGGGACCGAGCTTTTCTTTGGACGAATGGCTTCCCAAGCGGAAGCAACCGAGAAGGACCCTGAGGAGTGTTCCAGCCAACAAAATCGATATGGGTGCTGCGTGAGTACGGGGAAAGTATGCATCCACGAATCCAGGGTGGCCTTGGTGGCTTGGCCTTGCAAGGAAAAAAGATCCGCAACTGTAGCCTGCCTGGATAAAGTCAAACGATAGATATCAGCATCCGTGAAGAAATTGTTCAGGGATCCTCGAGAGTGCCAAGGATCAAACCAAAGGGACACTGAGCGACCATCGCCCACCCGCCAATTAAAAAACTTATGGAATTCCCTTCTAAGATCAAGAATTTTCTTCCAAGCCCAGGAACAAAAGGTTGGCTTTTTAACAACCCGAAAATGAACAACCATTGATCAAAATTAATCTATAAAGCTTTACAATTAATATGAACAACCATTGCTCCCATCCCCTGTTAACATAACCTACAAAACTTTGTTTTCATTTGATTTCCAAAACACAGGAATTATATTTTCTTTCGGTAGATTTATCTTGTGTAAGCTGTGCGTTCCCTGTAGGAGAAATCTTGAGCTTGCTGGAGAAGAGGAATCTCTTATGATGGAAGGTGAAATTGGTGGTGGACTGGTCCTTCGACGACTCATATCAATCGCAAAAGGACAACCCTATGGTCTTTCGAATTGACTCTAGCTTTGCAGCCAGGAAAGTCAGTGCCGGTTAGGTGGATTTTCAAGGTCAGCTTAAAAAAAGTCTTGGAGAAAGTTACACAACTACAAAGGACTTCTGATAACAGGCCTCTTGGAAATCAGCAATTGTGTTAATGCTAAGAAAATGTCATGAAAAACTCATTGCTTATCACTATTGAGAACACATGCTTAAAGTTCAGCCTGCATATTTCTTACAGTGAATTATTTAATCAGAAAATTAAATGGAGAAATCATCGGAGAACTGATTTTTATGCTTTTCGTTTCTTTTCTGACTTTCAGATTGTCAATAATCACCTGTAATGGCGTTTTGTTTGTATTGTGCTGTAGGTTGGTCTGCTTGAGAGCACACCCTCACTTTCACCCTGTTGCACCCTAGAGAATCTTTTATCTCATTTACAGCCGTTGATCATTCTACGCATGAACTTTGGCCCGATTCTGGTGAGCAGACCCTCGAAGGGAATCTTCTAGCTAATGTAATCTTTTGTTCTTACCTTTTCTTTTGGTGCTGCGAAGGCCTAGGTAACTGGAGAGCTATACTCCCTAAACCAAGAGGCGATTGCATCATGCCACTTTTTAAAACTCTTACATTTGTTTGCCAAAATTTGCATTTGGTTATCCTCTGGAAGACCGGGGCAACATGGCCACAAATTCCTTGTTTAACCAAGATCCAAGTGCATTGTTCAAGATTTAGGCAAGCTTCTAGCATCTTCGATCACCAAAATTTGGTTAAGATTGAATTTTTAGTGTATCATTTTAGCAGAAATATTCCTGAAACCATAGGTGCTTGAAGTGATTAAGGAGAAATAAAGGAGTAGAAATACAAGGATTGTTCAAAATACACTCAAGGTCTTGCTAAGTTTGGCACAAATGGAAGTACAAGAACCAAGGTGTAGGCTCTTCATATTGGTGGTATTCTCGTTATACCTCATTCTTGTCCTCTGCTCTGAATTGCAATACTCAGTTCTCTTTGATCGAAATGTGGGAGGTCCCTTAGCCAGCCATCATTGTCTTCCACTCTTCCATCCTTGTGTGAATCTTCATATGGCCTTGTATTAATCAAAGTCAATTCATAGGTTCATGAGATTTCGTTCCATGAAACCACCAATCAATTGAGGTTGTTCCATATCCGATTTCATCAATTAGCTTCTGCACATCCTAAAGTTCCATCTAATCAATAGGTTGAGCATGGCGATAATCTTCACTTTCTTTGGATGGTTGTATATGCATATGGTTAAAATCTTCAATACATATGCTTCAGCAAATGTTTAATCTGCTCAATCTTTTCCAATGTATATGGATATCTAGCTTTTAGTTGGGTTCAAATACATTTTGACTAAACATAATTCCATCAACTGTGAGGTCTTCAGATTGAATCATTCAAAATTCAATTCGAATTTTGAAGTTGCGGATTCCATTCACGATATCTTCCTCCTGTGATAGAACATTCTGCTTCTACTGTCAGAGCACTTCTTGCATATGTTTAAAACGCTTCCAGCTTCTATTTTCCTGGATATGTCGTGGCCAAAAAGTCTAATCCGATGTAACGGACAAGCCCTCCTATGTACCTTACTTGTCTGTGTTCCTTTCTTATCTTAGCTATTAAGTTAAATAATATTTGAGCATTTTAAACACCGAGTGTAACAAAACACCGAGTTATGTTACACTGGACACAAATCATAATATTTTGGTATACATAGAATTAAATGGTATGAATGAATCTAATTGTCAAAATTCATCCATGAAATATAAGCTCGCTCAACAAAAATTTGGATACTCTACACTTGCAAATCTAAATAATTGATTCAATGCTAAAAAAATTCGTAACTTCTTTTGGGCACACTCGATGTCAAAGTAAAGGGGACAATGGGACCACAACTTTTGGTAGCGCATTTTCGTATTTCAAAATATGACGAAATTAACTAGTCACATGGTGATATGAAAAAAGATAATCGAAATATGAGGAGTAAAAAAAAGTATGGTAACAATTAATAGAGAGGAATGCTGAGTAAAGAAAGTTCCGATCATTGATCAAGCTAGACTCGGTTGCAAATAAGGTCGCATGCATGCTGGCAACAAACCAGGACACGTCTCGATCACGTAGTAGGTCCCGTCCTGGTCAATGTGGTCATGAATCAAGCTCCGTCCAATTGGGGCCGGATTAATTCTTTCCCTTTGTCACTTTCGGCATCCCCATCTTCCTCGAATGCGCATTGATTCGAACTTTTGCTTAAGTACTTCCAAAGGTGGCAAGCAATCATGCCCGAGGATGGCATGATTTCCATGCCATTATGGTTGGATGGAGGCAGGGGTCAGGCTATACAAAGGGCTTTGAGACCTGACCTTCAACAATCGAAATGCGCCGAGGCCTAGAGTGCATGCTAGCAGGGGCTTATCGAAAAGCCATGTTAATTCGTACCGCGAGGACTATAAATACAAATTTTGAGTTAGATTGCATGTCGATATAGTTAACAAAAATTTCGTGGTTTTATTTTTTTTAAAAATTCCCTAATTCCTAAATCTGGAAGAATACTTATAAAGAACGAGAACGTGAGAATCTTTAGGTTCGTTGTTTTTGTTTATTCATTACAGTTCTGTTTTCTTAGAGCATAGTCATAACCATTATTTTTATTTTTAGTATTATAGTTGGTAGGCGATCTTTAAGACTAATTTTGTTTTTAAATATCTTTATCAAATTGGAAAATAAAGTCATGCCATTTTTCTTTTTGTCAATTTCAAACTAAAATTAAAAGTTCGATTTCACATTTGGCTAGTAACAAGAAATTCTTCAACGATGATACGTTCATGTATACAAATTACCAAGACTTGGAAGTGATGATTTGCTTTTTCAAATAAACTTGAAGATTATGATTATTATTCGGCACTCTCAACGCTATGATTCTTATGTAATGAGTATGTGTAACACATTAAAATTGATTATTTAGTTTAACTAAATATGAAAAATATACATACCATATAATTATAAATCAATTTACATATTTCATTTGAAAAAATTAAGAACTCTGCTAAAGAGTTTGCATTTCAACGTAAGGTGTTTGATAAATCACTTATTGGCTAATTAAAAAGGAAATTACTTCTAATTAATTATTGTAGTCAGTCTAACTAACAAATTTATGTGTTTTATTTTCAAAATTTAAAAAACGCGATATTACCTTTAATGACCCTCGTAATCGATGAACATCTCATGTTATATACCCTTAATACATATGCTAAATAGGATCTCTGAAAACTTTCCGATTTCCACAAAGAACGTAAAATGTCTCGGCAATTTTGCATGTATGGCTTGGACTTTGCAAGCATGTATAGGTGGGTCCACCTGTCCAAAGATCGTGCAACATTGTCCTTTAATTTCAGATGCGACTTAAGAAATAATGCGAAGAAAATGTAAAATACTGCTGCTACTAATAATAACAATAGCAACAATAATAATAAGATACTCGTCCGAGATAAAATTTTTCTATTTATAGTAAAGACTTACTACTTAGACTCCTTCTCTAAGTTCTAAAAACGGATCAATTGTACGATTCGGTATTTGATATTGAATATTTTTGAAAATTTCGAAATGTTTCGTGATAAATAAAAGTCAAAGAGATAATGTCGTAAAATTTAAAGAAAGAAAAAAGAAATTGTACCCTTCAGGATTTCATAAATGGACCAAATGTACACTATAGTATTTGATATTTCAATATTTTCAAAACTTTCCAGCATTTCATGAAGGCGTTCGACAAAATTTTATTGCAACAAAGTGCAACAATGATTTTTTTTTAAAATATTATCATAATAATAGTACACGAAGAATTTCTGATTTTATGTTATAAGTGCAAAACTTTATGAAATGTGAATATTTTTATTTATAATTTGTAAATTTTCAACAGTTGACTTAAGTGATATCAATTTTTTGATTTTGGACCAATATCCACCATATGAAATAGGGAGTCATGAATTTCTCTTTCTTGGACATCATTAGATTTGTTTCTTCAAATATTGCACACATGCAAAACAAAATGGTTTTCCACAGCAAATTTATGTCCACTTGCCCATTATACAAAAATGGATGGCCCTGGTCATGCTAGCATAGACCAAAAGATAAAAATAAAAATCCATACATTAGTCGTAATGACAAGAGAATTTATAAAAACCAGATCCATGATTACCGCATGGACGTAGGACTTTTTACTAGTGAGGCTAAAGAAAAATACGGGTTATTTCAAATTTACAATATGGAGGAAATTGCGAGCACTGTTACCATATTAAATTTCAATTAATTTTGTTGAAACCCTGTGATATGCGAAGGGTGACGCTAGGCCAGGCTCACGCATTTGCAAAGAGCCCATACGTTAACGTTTTTATGCAATCCTTGCCTTTAGCCAATCAACAATATGTATAAATTGTTTTTTGGGTAAATGACCAAAAAAAAAAAATTGGAGAGAGCATGAATAAACGCTTGATTGTATTACGTCTCTGGTTCAAAATAATCTTGAATCGGAGGTTTCGTCGACTATTCTTTGAGAATATTCTTTTAGAGTCTTATTCGATCTATATCAATGTATTGATTTGTATGCACATATTGAGAAATCAGTGTTAAGAACTTAAAGAGCTCATTTGAAGTGTTAATATTCTTCAAGTGTTAAACATAAAAGAAATAGTTTTTTGACTGTCACTATATATGTATAATTTCTTTCCAAACATAGAATCATGATTAGCAGATAAGATTTTAATTATCATCAATTTCTTTTTCCTACCGAATGAATTAAGTGAACCCCCCCTTTAACGTATTAAATAAGTCAATTTTTATCTTAAGTAAATCTCTTAAGTCTAAACAAATTAGAGCTATCTAACAAGCTTAATTGCATTTAATTGCTTTAATTTTCAGCGCGTGGGTTATCCGCCAGTTGACAAGTCAAACGTTTGAATATCACATGTTCTATAAAAAAAAAAAAGGAAAAGTAAAATGCCACTAATTTGATAAGCGGTTTCTAAGAGAAGGTTTTGCATCGATTGTTTTACGAGAAAATCTTGGGTAGACGCCTCCATGCAAAACAAAAACAAATAGTCAAGAAAAATAGGTTATTAATATCAGACTTCGAAAAGGGGAAGGTTGTTGCGATTAAATTCTTGTATTGATCAACTTGAATATCTTATAAACGAAAAGCAGGTACGAATGTATCTGATTCATAACAAATTTTAGGGCTAGAATTTGGCCGAGAACCGAAAAGGAGGAGGAAAAAGATTCGGTTGGAGATTGTTGACGGAGAGAGTAAGATAAAAAGGAGAGTTTTCACTCCGCCGCCCACATCCCGCCGTTCACATCGGAGCCGTTCGTTGAAACCCCAGGTAGGAGCTCTTTCTCTCAACACCCCCGATCTCAAAATTCATTTTTTCTCCAAGCTCATAGGCATCTTGCATGGAAATAGTGGTTGAAATATTGGTTGATCTGAGCCTAATAGCCTCAAGCTTGCTGTCCGAGATGCGTATCATGCGTTTGCTAAAATGCCTGAAGGAAGGCCGAGGAATTTTCAATTTTTCACGCATAAGCTCGAAGCCGATTCAGGTTTGCGTTTACATTCGTCTAATCCTGCTCGATTTCTTTGTATTTTGCTGTGTCTTCGTGTGACTTTGAGATATATTCTCCACCGTCCGAGTTGGCGTGTGTGGATTCAAGTATTTTCTTTTTGGTTTTTTTTGGAATGAATGCTTGTGGAGTTACTGGTGGTTGTCCAGCGTCAGTGAAAGATGCAAAGTTGCAGAAGAAGAAGAAAATATGAAGTATGGGCATATCCAAATTAACATTTTGCTTGTTTTGTGGGTTGGGATAGGTTGCGGTGAGAATTAGAAAATGAAAGTGGGCTGGAGGTTTGACGCCTTTCTTTTTGAAAAATGTAGTTGGGACTCTTTGAGTAATTCTGAGTGGGCCGGAATTAAGACAGTCTAGTTTTTCAGTCCAACCGGCCCGAATTCTTTTTTAATATTAAAAATAGTAAAAGTTTAGTCGTCCGGGTCGGTTTAGTCAGGCCGTGTCTCCTGACCTGGTTCGAATTCTTTTCTTTTTTAATATTAAATAAGTTTGTCGCTTCAGGTTTATGTAGTTCTTTGGCACCATTGATGAGCCGTATCGGTTGTAAAAGTTGAGTTTCGAATTTTTTATATTATTGAAATGGAAAGTAGATGGTATTAACAAATGATGAATTAATAATTTTTTTAATGTAACTACATAGGGACCTCGGAAAATAGTCTAGATTGATTGATAGGATCACGCGACCATTTTGGGTTTTGGTTTCGGCGATCATCCCCTGTGATGATATTAAAGAAGAACAACTAGAAGTGTTATACGACCTTGTGTTGATGATATTAGAGATACGCACATAAAAATTGCTCCAGGAACGTTTGGAAGAAAGGACGTAATTGAAAAGAAAAAAATCAGGCAAGGAACTAAAAAGAGCATCGGGACCCAATAGCAACAGACGCTCAAATTTGAGGACGGCATTTTAAAACTTCAAATTTTCTTCGGTCGTGCTGACATCTTGGTCGATTTTCGCTCTCTCATCGCTCTTTTGCTGGGTTAGGTTTTGTTTAGCGGCCGTCGTCGATCGGCATGAAGCTCCCGACGGATGAAGCCAACTGGAGAAACCTGCTGCTTATCACGCCGAAGCCCAACGAGTAAAGTTCCCCCCAAGAGGATGAAGAACCTCGTCTCCGCCTCTCCACTCAGACGATCTGTCCTGGTTCCAGTGCCAGTGTAGGTCCCTCGACGATGAGGCCAATGCCGGTGCTGCATCGTACGACCTCACTGTCCGTCGGAGAGAGAATGGCAACGAGCCGTCTGGGGACGATGAGGTCAATCCAGAAGCGTCCAGAAAAAACCGGGTAGCGTAGATGATTCCCGGCTCAAAATTGAGGGAGGAGGTGGCGAAGTTGGGGGATGATCAGGGGCACGAGGGCATGCCCATGGAGGAATTTGCGGCAGCGACGTATATTAGAGGGGTGTTATGGATGGAAAGAGGGGAAAGGGATGGGGAAGAATGCCAAGGAGGATGTTTCCTATATGACAGATTTTATTTTTTTATTTGGTCGGTCCTACTTTATTCCTACTTTAATTTTCACTCTCGAATTTTTGTCCTATCTTCTTGTAGGGCATGGGAGTCGAAACCCACACTTAAATTAAATCGTCCCCACCTCAACCTCTCCCTTCCATGTTGGAAGTGTGGCCATGTGCTTCCTATTTGGCAGATTGAAAGGTGAGAAATTATATCTGAAGAGGGGAAGGGCAGTTGATGTCGTTGGACTGAAGATTTATGATATACTGATGGATGGGAGCAAAGCACTTATTTAAGGTGTAGATCAAGAATATCTTGAGGCTGCATTACGCAAGCGTGGGCATCTAGTTTGCATTTTGTCTGGCGGTTATAAGCGTGTCCATGGGAGTCTGGTGGACAGGGATATTGACTGAGATACTGGTGTAGTCCGCGATGCTAATAGTCAGGAGTGGTTCAACGTGCGGCTTGGTCAAATTGCTGAGTATGTTGGAGATCCAAGCTTAATTGGGGTTTTGCTCGACGCCTCAACAGTGTCAGAAAGATGGTAGGCATTCCTATTTAACATGACTCCTGTTTAGTATTTGGGCAGATTGAGGTCGTACTTAATTCATGCATTCAGTGTTGGCAGTTGCTTGAGGTGATCGTGATGACGTCAAGTAAACTTTTCAGTTATCGTTTAGATTCATATTATGTCCATGTTGAGTTATTAAGTAAGTTCTACTTGCTGAAGCTATTCCCTTGTCAAGTAAAGATATTGTGGTTTTCTTTTATAATTTATCTCTCTTTGTCTATCTATGTTATTGCAAAGTTGAATTAAGTCGATGAGAATAAAAAAAGAAGAGGGCAGAGAAGTAACAGAGAGATCAAAAGAGAAGATAGAGCACGGAGAAAACATTTTTTGGGTACTTTTTTTTTTTTATACTTGAAATGTACCAAATAATTGAATGCTCATGTAGTGAGCTGTAACGGCAGTAGGAACAAACCGCATGCTTGACTAGTTAGATCTCAATCTCATAACAGAAAACCTCCTTGTAAGCATTTTGCTTTAAATGATTTTGATTTTTAGTTGTTTGGAAAATAGCTGTATGGCTGTTCCCTTTGAAAGTGGATCAAGATTGGTGACAGCGGTTTCAAAATATTGTGCATGGTGGAAGTAGAGAGTGGATTTCTGAAGATGGTGCAGGTTTTTCTGGTCAGGTTGGCTTATAAAGGTGCTGCAGTTTGACTTATGATAGCTTGTACCTGTCCTTCCGATTGTCAACATACAAATGTATGGACCGAAAAACATTGAAGTTTCTCAACATGGCAAATCTTAGATGCCAGTCTCTTGGTCGTGATACTACTTATTTGAGTCAAAAGGTAGACGAATGGTTCATCTCATCTTGAGTTGAGTCGAGAGGAGCTCCTTATGTAGTCGGACAATGCGGAATTGTTCATCATTTTTGTTCTTTGCTGGGGATTTCGGTGCAATCAATTAGTGTCTCTGGATTGAATCAATCAACCAATCAATTAGTTTGTCTTGGTGCTTGATGCCTGGCAAATTATTCCTAGATGGGCAATTCAATAAGTTTGTTGCTTCAGGTTAATGTAGTTCTTTGGCATAGTTGATGAGCCGTAGTGGTGGTAAAAGTTTTAGAAATTGATGACTTTTATCTGATAAGGCTGATTTGATAATTTGGTCTCAGGTTGTAGAGAAGTTTCCTGTTAAACTTATTTGTTTGGTTCCCTTAATTGTGTTAACTTGTAAACCTAACCAAATCGATATTATATGTTAAGGCAATAATTTTGTTGCAACAATAAGGCTATGATCCTTCTTGCACCTAATAAAAAATGTTGTAGCTGATAGTCGTTCAATGTCTTTGCAGTTTGCAATTTTCCCTCTAAGGAAATAATTTTCTTGCTTGATGTTAATGATTAAAGTGCTAAGTTACTCCTTAGCTTCTTCTATGTTATTGGTTTAGAGCCGCATCTCATAAGTGACGAACTAGCTCAACGGTTTGGTTTGACTTTTAACCTGATTAGATTGATTTTGGTGAAATAAATCATTTTTTCTTTTTGTATAGAGTATACACCAAATAGAACCAAGAACCACAAATGTCCTAGTCAACATGAAATGAAATTGTCTTCTATTAAGTATAGTTGAAACAAATTTATATTGGCACGGTTCAATTGTACTTTTACTTCCCACTTTTTCTTGCTTGTCAACTCACTTATAAGTATTTGTGATTTATTCTAACTCTTATCTTGGATGAAAAATATTGAAAGGGGTAAAAAGAGAACCCACCTGCAATGATTCTATTATTTGGGTTACTACACGGGAAGGAATGGAAGAGAAATTTAGTTACTTCATTTTGGACTGAAAGAAGTTTCTCCAAAGTCAGAGATGAATAATGGAAGTTATCGTTTGCTGATACATATAGTTATAACCACAAGAGTATCCTTCGTGAGGAGTAGGAAACAAGAGAAAGAGCAAGGCTACTTCTGTCTATCAAATATATTTCATTTTCCTCCACGTAGTTTTCTCTCCAGTATGCATTTAAGTCAAGATTTCACCTTCCTATCTCTCTTTTTTCTTTTTTCTTTTTTCAAATAGAGTGAGTGACCAAGCTTTTGACTCTCATTGTGGTGTACTTTTGATTACTTGTGAGAGAGAACGTGATGTGATTTTCAGTGAAGTCGAGAGGATTGCATGCTCTGTGCTACTTTTTTGGAGAAGCTATACCTTTTCTTTTCCTTAATCTGAAGTTGTGATGAAATTAAACAAGTAATGTGACTGTAATATGAAAATCTCCTTGTGATTACAACCATGTGCTCGAAATTTGAGTTAAGGCAAGATGAATATGTGTGTAATTGGAGTCATAAGGGCTGAAGAAAGAAGGTAAGTGTGCGAGTCAACAAGCTGGATTGCCGGATTGGCTTTCTACTGCATCATCCTTTTTTGAATGTTAAATTGTCATGCAGCAGCAGGTTTTCATTTGTAACATGCACAATGTTTCTCCGATGTGGAACTGCATGTCAAAAGCTCTCCTGCCATTTTTACTTTTCGTACATTTTCCTTTTCTGGAGCTTTTTTTTTTTTCCCTTTTTGGAGTGGGATTGGAGACCTGATGAGGTTATTAATCTTGTTTCTTAGGCTATACTCTAATCAATGCTCTCCAATGGGGTTAACATTTTTGTATCTGCTGGCATGTGGAAAAATAATAAATAGGTGTACATCAGAGCTCTATCGGTGCGAATTGGTGCATGCATAGATGGCACGACAAAGAGTAAGGGGTCGAGATTGAAATTGGAAATGACTGTTCAAGAAGGTCAGGTGGTGGCTGCGCATGTCACCACAAGGGATATGATTTTTAAGCTTATTTTGGAGGAAGGAGTTTTCCGCTTTGATTGTCGCGGCAGTTCCTATACAGAGTCATCATGTCCCTTCTTATATCCCTTTTGGGCAACAGATCGTCAAACTTGAGGTCAATCTTCGCATGCTCTTATTTCTTTCCCATGAATCAGTTGAATCTTTTCTTGGTTGATTTGTTGCGCTCTTCGGACTGTGATATTTCCAATATTTTTAGGAACTCACTTTGCTTGATTTATGTTTTCCAAGTGAGTATGTATTTCTGGAGTTCTTAATAACATTGTATTACATATGATTTAGCTACCTACTGGACCAGTTTTTAAGGGACTGGTGAAGTCAGTAGACAGCTTGAGCGTACGGGAAAATGAGTTAGTCCCTCATTCCCCAACTTTCCATACTAGCATTTGCTTTTATCTTTCCTTGAATGCTCAGTGATCTCTCCGGTTTTAGGTGTTTACATGGAACACTGATGCATGGGGTTATGGCCCTGGTACTAGAGGTGGCAAAATGGGTCATATGTGGGTCACTTTTTTTTTTAAGACACTAGTTAAATAGGTTTAACAATTAAAGACTTAAGATATGGTTTTAAGTAGGTCTTAAATGGATTGGATTTAGAACTCATTTTCAACTAAAACCTCACAATCTCTCTCTTCCCATTTTAACTTTACAATTTTTTTTTATAAAAATCAAAATTATAATTATTTTTTTATTATAATTTTCTTTTTTCTTTCCTTTTTCTCTTTCTTCTTCCTCCTTCCGGTGGCCGGCACGACGATGGCCGGCGACTGGCCAGGCGAGCCTTGAGCTCGCCGGATCTGGCGAGGCAATTATTCAATTTAACATTATTTTTTTTCTTGTCTAGTGTCATGCAATTATTCAATTTAACATTATTTTTTTTCTTGTCTAGTGTGACGCAATTATTCAATTTAACATTATTTTTTTCCTGTTCTTTCTTTCTTCCAAGTACCGTCTAATATTTATATATATCTTGAATATATGTTTTTCACTTTGACCAGTAATAGAACACACCGGCCAAATAGTTTACCTCCATATAGATGCTCACGAGAGTTAACTTTTAAATGGACATGAAAATGATAGAATATTTAAATATTAAATCAGGCAAACTGTTTTGAAAGCTAAAATTATCAAGTAAATGTGTGATTATTATTTAAATATTTTAACATGATTTAATATTTAAATATTCTATCATGAACACTAAGGCATGACTAAAAACAACCTAACCTAGCATTAATTGAAAGCTTGAAATATATAAATTGTTCAACAAATAGACGAAGGTGGATCGGACGTAGATACTAAAAAAAAATTATTTTGCAATTTTGGGGAGTTCGTCAATAATAACGTCAAGATCTCTAGTTAGGCAATCAAAGATGACACTCAAACGGGTTGCAATAGATCGGACGAAGGCAAATAAACACAAGCTCTTCCGCCATCCACGTCCTCTGTCGAAACCGCCCCTTCCCTCCCTCTCTCTTTCTCTCCCACTACAGAGCGGGAGAGAGAGAGAGGGGGAGGGAAGGGGCGGTTTCCGCAGAGGACGTGGATGGAGGAAGAGAGACGTGGCGGAAAAGCTTTTGAGCCTTCGTTCGAGCGGGAAGAGCTCTTGAGCCTGGTGGGTTGTGTTTATTTGCCTTCGTTCGATCTATTGCAACCCGTTTGAGTGTCTTCTTTGATTGCCTAACTAGAGATCTTGACGAACTTCCCGAAATTGCAAAATAATTTTTTTTGAGTATCTACGTTCGGTCCACCATCGTCTATTTGTTGAACAATTTATATATTTCAAGCTTTCAATTAATGCTAGGTTAGGTTGTTTTTAGTCATGTCTTAGTGTTCATGATAGAATATTTAAATATTAAATCATGTTAAAATATTTAAATAATAAATCACACATTTACTTAATAATTTTAGCTTTCAAAACAGTTTGTCTAATTTAATATTTAAATATTCTATCATTTTTGTGTCCTTTTAAAAGTTAACCCTCGTGAGCATCTATATGGAAGTAAACTATCTGGCCGGCGTGTTCAATTACTAGTCAAACTGAAAAACATATATTTAAGATATATATATGAGATGGTACTTGGAAGAAAGAAAGAATGAGAAAAAAATAATGTTAAATTGAATAATTGAGTAATATATAAGTTCGTGTTTTTATTGACTTGTTGCACCCCGTGTGTCTTGCCACGGTCACCTTGTACCTCCCGAGCTTTCTCCTTCGCATGTTTTTGGGAAGCATGGAGGTTGGCGGGTGAAGATAATTTTGCAACATGCTGGCTGGCCGGTACATGAATTTTGAAAACTTGGTGTGAATTTGCTGGAAATAATATTAAGCACCGAGCGGCGGGCTGCTGTGGTGGGAAGGGCGATGGGCCCGCCGGCCCCCACAGTGTGACATCCTGAATTTCGATCCCATTCCGAATATATGAAATGGGCATTTCATCGATGCGCCAATGGTCCTTTTTCTCTGAGCTGATCACTCATGAGTTAACCAATCTATTGGGTGAAGCCGTTAAGGGATATAACCGCGGTAAAATCCCTAAAAGCTACTCAATAAGTCGGATCGGACTAAAATCGCGTTCGATCGATTTTAACCATGAAATTGAATTCGGTTTCGGGAATCGGACGTTCGAGCATGTCACGGTTCATTTATAGGATGTTGTCTTGTCTTTCGGAGAAATTCCATCGAGTTTGGGATTTTTACGGAAAATTGATTCGGACGTCGCGAAAAATAGCGGAAATTTGGATGGGCTCAATTGAAGAAAATTTGGACTTCCAAGCCGAGCCTTTGAGTGTTGGAGACTTGCAGAAAATGGAATGGAATTTTCTACATCAAAATTGGACTTCAATTTTAGGAATTTGTTGAAGAGATTGAGACCAAAATTGAAGAAATTCGGACTAGGCATGGGGGTGTGCAACATTGGCATCAATTTGGATAATTGTGGATTTATACTTCAAAAAAATAATTGGGGAACAATAAAGGATAAATATGAAGACTTTAGAGACCAAATCATGATGATTTAGATATTTTTACTTGAACTTTCAAGGCCTCTCTTGCAAGCTTGCCGTGCACGCCGTCCCTTCCCCCTTCGCATATGTGATTCTCTCCATCTCTCTTTAGTTCGACCGCCTCACCCAACCGAAGCTGCAGTTTTCTTTTCCTTTCATCTCACGGACGCTGTCCGTGAGCCAAGGCCGTCCGAGTCACCTTCAACGCCACGGAAGCCCTCTCCACGTCTCTCTCTATCAGCCAGCAGCTACTTTCATTTCCCTTGAAGCTCGAGTTTCACCCCTGCAATTCACGCTCGCCCCACCATCTGCTGTCTCCTCTGCCACGAAGATCAGCGCCCAACTCCCCACCGAGTTTTTCTCTTCAAGCTGCCACGTCCGGGTCAACGGAACTTCAAGCGAAGCCCCATCGTTGACCTTGAAGCTTCTCCGTGCGCCACGCCTGTAGCTCCTTCGATCTCATCATCCACCGAAGCTACTCCACCAAGTCTTGTCTTTATGCTGGTTTGTTGACTCCAGAATCAAGCCGTGCGTCCTCCTTCAACTTCAGCAACTTCGGTCACATGCCCGCGTGCTCCATCAGCGTGCATCTCCACCGCCAGCCTTCAACGCACACCAGTCAACGTTCAACGTCCACCTTACTGCAACGATACCCCATCGTCTCGGCCACACGTCCCTCCCTCCGCCGAGTCTTCTTCTCGCTGCAGCCACGCATTTCGTCTTCGTCGTTTTCTCCACGAGGCCCAGCAACTCAGTCCATGAACCCAATGGCAGCCCAACATTCAGCCCAAGTCCAGCGACCATTTGAAGCCCGCAAGCCCACGAAGACCTGCAGCCCAAGAAGCCCATCAGTTGGGCCCATCCTCAGCCCATCTTCGCTGCATGCAGTTCGGCCAGCAAATTCCAGCAACATGCAGCCCAAATGAACTTCAGCTTCAGCCCATCAATTTCAGTCAGGCCCAATCCAGCAGTCTTTGGCCCATTTGAAGTTCAGCCCAGCAATGAAGCCCATCAAATTTAGTAGTTCAGCCCATCTTGGGCCCGCGAAGGAGGCCCAGCCTGCAACCAAGCCCAAGCTGTTCAATCTAAGCCCAGCATTTGTTGTGGGCTTGCAAGGTTTCTAGGCCCGATCCAAGCCCGTGGTTGTCGTTGCGAGTTCAAGTTTGGCCGCCATTGCGTCGCCGTCGCGGTTTTCGATCTTCACTTTGTCAAGTGAGTTTTACTCACTAATGCTTTCTTAGTTTACTAATGATGCCTAAGGGTTGATTAGATTTAATTAAGTGCAATTATGTGGTTAGATTAGATTAGAATAATTAAATTAGTAACTTAATTATGCATGTTAGGTGGTTAGACTTACTTATTAGCAAGTAATGAGCTTATAATATTTATTGAATACATCTCAGGGTTTTCCCGACCCGTTTTGGGTTCCAATTAGGCACCACAGGCCTAAATTGGATTTTTAATATTTATTTATTTATTTTTCGAAATTAATTATTTAATTATCTATTTTTCCGAAAATTCAACCGGGGTGGCGGTGACCGGAATTTCATGCTGATTGTCGTGGTGCAGTCCCTTTATTTAATTGAGCTTCAATTTGTGTGGAATTGATTTAATTATGAATTTTTAGGATTTATTCCTATTGAGTTGATTGTTAATTATTTGATTGAGAAATCGTTGAGTATTGATTGTTGGTATCGAAAGTAAGTTGGAAATCACTTGAGAGAAGATACGTGGGCTCGGTGAATTGGGATATCACCTGGAGAATGCATGTGAGTTCGGTGGTTGAATATGTCATCTTGGCGAAAAGGTCGCCTTAGAGAAAGCACGTGGCTCGGAGATTCAGTATGTCCTCTTGGAGAATGCACGTGGCTCGATGACAAAATAAGGCATCGTAAAATGGTCACGTGGGCTCGGTGAATTGATGCATCACTTTGGCGACTTGGCGCCTAAGAGAAGGCACGTGGGCCCGGGCATTGTAAAAAGGGCACGTGGGCTCGGTGAATTGATGCATCACTTTGGGCACGTGATGCATCACTTTGGTGAACTAGTACCTAAGAGAAGGCACGTGGGCCCGGCATCGTAAAATGGTCACGTGGGCTCGGTGAATTGATGCATCACTTTGGCGAACTAGTGCCTAAGAGAATGCACGTGGACCCAAGGACTTAAGTGTGGCATCTTAGAAGAGACACGTGGGCTCGGTGATTTGATGCATCACTTTGGTGAACTAGTGCCTAAGAGAATGCACGTGTGCTCGACAACTAGATATACATTGTGAGGAATGTATGGTCTGTTTGATATGTAATCGACTAGGTCGATTGATCATTGCTTTGATATGATGTTGTGAATTGATTGATTGAATGGGAATGACCGGTGAGTGGTCTTGTTTACTCGTAATCGACTAGGTCGATTTGATTGATGCTTCGATCTGTGATGTGATTGCTTGGGTGCCTATTTGATCTACGCTAATATGTAGGTGGAATCTGAGGCTAAGGTAAGTCCTCTGACTCGTGTTGTGTATAGGCAGCCCTAAGGTGTATTGGTTTACTAATCGGGTCTTAGGGGGTAGAACTTGTTGAGACGTTGTCTCATCTCGGTTGTGGGACAACATTTCAGGTCCCTAGATGCCGCGGACCTGGATTTTGAAGATCTCGAAAGTCCGGTGCGGTCTGTTGAAGGCTCCAGTTGAAGTGTGGAGGATGATGAAGAGGAGGACGGGACCCGTAGCTTGTAGAACCCCACTTCTGCTTTTAGACCTTGTTTTTAAACTGGCTTAATGTGAATTAAATTTAATAGTTCACCTTGTATATAAGAGTGAAGGTTTTTAAGAGTTTGAAATTTAGTCCTACTGTTCTATCCCAATGTTTATTGTCTGGGGATTTTTTTTATTGCTTCCGCATGTGCATATGAAAAAGAAAGGGTCGGCGATACGTCCTAGGATATTGCAAATTTTAAATCGACCAAGGTGAGGGATGGGCGTGTGCCCGAGAATCGGGGCGTGACACACAGTGGCTTTAGCCCTTTCTCCAGGAAATAAAGGAAAGGTGAAGGGTAGGAGGAGGGGCCCTAAGCACAGTGGCTTCCGCGCTTCTGGTAAAAAAGAGAGTTGTTGACATTCCTTCGTTCTGATTGTTGTGTGAAGGACTTTTGGCACTAGTTGGATATATGAAGTGATGGGCTTTCGAGTGCTTCTTAGTTCCTTAAGAAATGATCTATAATTGTGATTGATGGTACTTGAATATGAAATTGAGTGTTTGAATTGATGGTTTAGTCAAGCCGTGTCTCCTGACCAGTTCGAATTCTTTTCTTTTTTAATATTAAAAATAGTAAAAAATGAATAATAATAATTATTATTATAGTTAATTAAAAAACTAGAAAATAAAAAATTTAGAAATTCAGAAAATGATAAAAATGTTTAAAAACTTTAGCAAATAATAAAAATATTTAGAAAATTTGAAAATCAATAAAAAAAAAATTAGAGTTTAGAAAATCATTAAAAAATAAAATAAAAAATTGGAAAACCCTAAGAGAGTAAATCCTAAAATTGGACAAGCCTTTATGGCTTTACAATAGGCTTCTCCTTTTTTATTGCCTTTTTCTCTTTAGGGACAATTTTAGGATGCTTGCATGCTTCCTATTACAATTATAATTGATTGTGCTTTTCAATTTTGGATGTTACTTTCCTATTATAGAATGGTTAGGATGTTATTAGAACTCTTAGATAGGCTGTTATGGCATTAGCTAGCATGTGATCGGGTTAGGTACCAAAAGAATGTGAGCCTTAGTGCTAACATAATCAAGTCCCTGAGTTTAGAATATCTAGTTATGTAGATAGTAAGATATTCTCTTGTATTTTACTGGGTTTTTAGGGCTAGTGGCAACTCTTAGTCAAAATTTGCATAGGCTTAAATGATTAAAAACGTGAACACCCGATGTTGCGTGAAGTATGGTTTGTGAGAACCTTAGTCAATAAAAGGCCATCGGCCCGAAATTGATAATACCCCCAGACCTTACTCTCTCTCCCTCAAAAGGTTTAGGTGATGACAAATGTAAAACTCAATTCTTTCATAGTATACTCGCAACAATATTTTCACATATTATTGATACAAAAAAAATTCATATTAGTAACTAACACGTGTATTTCACTAATTTAATGAGATTCCAAAACATTATCAAACAAGTGAAAACTTTTGTACACTACAATGGGTCTCGTTGTGGCCTTTGCTAAACTTAGACACAATATAAACTCATCTACTTAAGAAATGTTAAATTGAAATTTGGCTAGCACAATGAAAAAGTTGGGCTATACAAAATATGGAAAAGGGAAGAAAGGCAAAAAATTTAATCAAACAAATTCAATATAGTATAAATATCTAAATAAATTTCAATTTTGGTTGGTTACAAAATGATCATGAATTGGTTTGAGTTTAACTTGGATTGCTTTGCTTGAATTTATCGATATATTAAGTCGTATAAATAAGGATACAAGCATTAATTTTGATAATTATGTTCATTTTGTTAAATGATGAATATATTTTTTTTTCCTTGCAAGCGTGAAAAATGTTCTACACAATGGTGTTGCCAATAGATATCCCAAATTTATTTGTCTTATAATAAAGATCTTTAAACTGGTCTTTCTACATGGAATGCCAAATATTTCATGCTGATGATGCTTTCAATAAAGCTTTTTTCAATTCCCTAAGATTTTTCTTTTTTGTTTAATTTCTTTTTTTATTTAATTTCGTCAAAAAAATCTTGTCGTTGGGGGAGCACACCCCGCCATTATTCTACATTTTATGCCAAGTTTCTCACTTTCGGCCTTTTTCCTCTTTCCGTGGCTCCTCCGCATTCCGCCTCGACAACAGCGGCCATGGCCTACCCCGCCTCTCATCCTCTGCCGAGCAGACATCAGCCGGATGAACACGACGCATCCGACCTTCCTCACCGTCCCCACCCGCCTCGCCCAAAATTGTGTACATAATAAAACTCGAAACCGCTTCAATAAAAATGAAAAATGAAAACTTGCAAGGACAAGGATGCCTTCACAAGCATGACAATATAAAGTATGGGCATATCCAAATTAACATTTTGCTCGTTGTCAAAAGCATACGTGATGTTATCATTAATTGCATTTGTTTTATTACGTGCTAACGCATTTCTGGCCTCTTATTTCTGCTTGTCATATTTGTTTTGGACGAAAAATTATATAAAAAAATGTCTATCATCCCAAATAAATTCATTGTTCCCCTGAAGCCATCATGGTCAAAGGTAGTTTGGTTAAAAACCAATACCGGCTTTATAAAAATGACTCTGGAAATTAGCAGGCGGGACAAGAATATTGAAGGATCTTTTCTTTCAGAAATGAATTTTATGCTCATGCAAAAGAAAGCTCTCTGAGACAGATCAGTATGCCCTACTATTAAAAAAAGCAATTTACTTAAAAACATTTCAGGTAGGAGAAAATAAAACAGAGGATGAGCATTGTGGTCATGACGATTTGTATGCACATTCTTTAGGTAAATATGATTCCAAACCCTACCATCCTTTGGAAAGGCGTCAATAATATGGACAAATAAGATTCTTGTTACCTAAACACTATCATCCAGATGCTATTAGCAATCTACTAGTTTTCTTGGGCGACAAGGCGAAATTACCAAAAAAGACCAAAAAAGTCAAATATATTATAGGGATGTCAATTCCATCTTAAACATTTCAATTTGGTCAAACTAGCCTTAATTTTTTTTTAACAATTCATTAATTGAGTCATTTCTTCCAAATTTGACTATATAGTATGATCGGTGTTAACATGGACAATATTAGCAATTTTCTCATTTTTTAATATTTTTTTATTTTCCCTTTCTCCTTTTTTTTTCATTGTGGCCAATGAGGGTCGTGGCATTGCCGCAGGGTAATGAATTTACCTTATCTCTTATATAGACTAAAATAATTCTATGCAATCAATCAACCCCTCAACGAACTACACCACTATCAGCTCCAATTCATCACTAGTTACAAAAAATCAAAATTAGATCCTAAGGACATATCAAAACCAAAATGGCACACAACATGCATCAATTAAAATTACCAATTGACAATGAACATGATTTTATGAGTTGAATTTCAAAATTGATTAATCCTATAATTAAATGCAACCTATTTGAGATGCTAATCTATATTTTTAAGTTTTTCTTTACGAAAGAGCGATACCTAATACCCAAAACATGCCATGACTGAATATCGAGCATCGAATCCCGTAGATATACAAAAGACCTAATCTGTTATGCAAAAACCAAATCCATGGTGCATGGATTTGCACGCAGGAAGTGATGACGATGGTCCCCTTTCTTTTTAAACTCCAACTGATGATCAGATTATTTCTTTCTTTCGCCCTCCTTGATCTTTTCTAATCCAATCTCCTGCTCGCAAAATTTCCTTTCAAAACCCTAAGGCCATTCTCTATATCAGTCTATTGCTTCATCTCTAATTTCTTCCGTCCATCTCTTCTCTTTTCAAACTTCACGCTAAATCTTGTATCTGCTTATGATTGTGTTTGAAAAATAATGAACAAATTGTATCAATCTTGAATTGTTCTTGAATTCTAATTTTATTTGAACCCATTTTGACCCAAATCTTGACCAATTTAGAATCAACAAAACAAATAAGGAAACAAGAATTCATTGTCGGACTCGACATATTTGGACGAGATAATTAGCGCCTTTGTGCATTTGAGTTGGTCACACGAGAACGTGTTCTCTATATAAGAAACGTGTTCTTGGCTGACATTGCGTCCCGCGATCTGTAAAGCAATTTTATTAAATTATTGTTAGTTTATAACAGGATTAGTAAATTTATACGAGAACATTAAACCAATACCAGGTTAGTTTAAAACTCCCACTAGCTTTAATATTACAACAATACCCGCATTTGTCTCAAACTTGCTATAAAATAAGTAAACAAGAAAAGATTACGTTGCGATTTAGTCAAAAAAATAGTTAATTTGTAATTTTCCTAATATGTATATAGATGTGCCCAATGATGTTGAGTCCATTTAAGGGAACAATATCGTCTGCATTTGATACCATGTTATTTTTAACCCGTAAATTACTATTAGAAGTCAGTTTTGCGATGCTAGATACTATACTGTGATGTTTTTGAGACAAATAAGCTGGGAAAGTTTGTGCAAACCCTTTTTTCGAAAAATCTTAAATGCTTATGACATTTTAAAATACGGAAAAAGTTACATAAAATCTTAAACTTTACTCATTGTGACACATTTATCATAATTTTTTTGTGATACCAAAAACTTCAAACTTGTAACCATGCATTACATTTACCCCAAATTTTTTTCTGTAACACCAAAAACCTGAAACTCATACATGTATAACACATTTACCTTAAAACTCCAAACTTTTTATATAACACCAAATTTATCAGGTAAATGTGGCACATGGATACAAGTTTGGGATATTTGGTGTTACAAGAATAAGTTTGGAATAAATATATCACACAGTACAAATTTGAAATAAATGTGCCATACAGATACAAGTTTGGGGTTTTTGATGTCATAAAAAAAGCTTAAAATAAATATGTCACAATGGACATAATCTAGGATTTTCAGTAGCTTTTATAATAATATAAGAGGCATTATCTACTCATTTTATTTTTCATATTGCTTGCTTGCGAGTATAAATAACATAAAATTAAGAAAAGAGGGAATGAAAAAATTTCCTGCCTTTCATTCTAAAGACAAATGAAAAATTTTCCACACCCAAAAAAAATTGTAAAATTCTGCTCTCTAAAAGTGGTGGTCTCATTTTGAAAGAAAATCACTTTTACTGGCAAAAAGAAACCAAGAGAATATTTTTGAGGTCGGCAGCAAAATAGAAAACAAAAATACGGAAAAAGTATGCGGCTGCTCATGCAATTTCGACGAAACCACGGGGTTGAAATTGCAATAATTTTGTGTTTTCGTACTAAACTGTGAAGATATTTTTTATGCTTTTCATTTTATCCCTGAATTAATTTTTTTTTCTTGGATCGTACTCTCCAATTCTCTCTCAATCTCCGCTCGCAAGGGAGACCATCACCACGAGTATTCTCTGAGACGTGAAATCTTTTGAGCAGTTGTAAGGACTTTGGCCTCTTCTCAACCTCCACGACAGATCTATCTTGTTTTATAATGATATGAGGCAACATGTAGCCCTTCTCAATCTGGCAGACAAGAAAAGAAAAGAAAAACTTAGAAAATATTATATAGGGGAGTTTTTTATTGAAAGATAGGTACGTAGTCAATAAGCTCAGGGTCCGTAGATGCATTCGATGGAAGACTTTACTCCTCTAGGAGACAGACTTAGAGATATAGAAAGCTTGCGAAAGAGTTCTTTCCACATTTGAAAGAGACAATCATCCAACTCCATATTATCTCAAACCTAAAGCAAAATTGACCACCTTCATTCCCTCTCGAACTGGAACAAAGGTTTCAGAAGATGAGGATGACTCGATATAGCTTACTCCATCATGTCCGATCCTTTTCTATAGCATCAACAACTGTTCTTTTAACAAAGTCATTGTTTCTTGGATGGAATGATAATACAGTGGCAAAATGCTTAAAAAATTTCAGGATTTCGTCATGAATAGCTCATCTCAAGGACAAAGCGCAAAAATGAAAAATCAATCCATAACCTCGAATATCATCATTTGCTCTTTCATGGAAAACTCTTTTCCTTCAAAATACTGACCCATTCTTTTACAGTCTTATCCATTCCTTTTTAATAAAGATTGGATTAGCCCCATATGAAACTACCAACAAGCCAGACTTGATCATTGCTCGAGCTAATATGGTTGCAGAGGTTGTGCCATCACCAGCCAAGTTATTCATGCCAGGAAGTATATACATTTGATTGAAAAAATAGAATTTTAAGAGTATAAGCAAGAGAGCGAGCTTCTGCGATAAATCACCTATTGGACTAACATAGCCCCACCATTCTTGATTGCATAGCAATCATGACACCATCACTTATGACTTCAGATTTTTGGACTCGAGAGGACATGTTACATCCGAAGTGAACCTACGTAAATAATTATGTCATAATCGTAGATCGATAAACTCTAAACCCAACCGGATAAATCGTAAATCTGCACTACGGTTAGTTGAGGAATAACTAATTAGTCTTTTATGTTCTTTTTTTAAGGAGGGCAACTCTCGCACCACTCTACATATACAATAACATAAAAAGAAAAAAAATCCGCAAGAATAGTATTGATATTCCAAAAAATCCTAACATATATTATTGACAAGAAATTTCAGAACTCATCCAACTCCAAGTGTAACCTTGGTTGTCCTGAAGAAAGATTAACATCAGAGTTTTAGTTTTCAGCATCCCTTGTCTCTCTTCTTTTTGTATTCTCTCCTCCTTTCTACGAATTGTTTCCGACATATGAAGTGAAATAGGTTTGCATACGTTTAAGCATGCATGTCGGAAATGGGTCAACCGATTTAAACACATTTGGGTATGTTAGTGGAAAATGTCAATGTGACCTTGATATCAATACAACATAATTCGCATTAGCGAAACCTTGTCATGTCTCTCGATTAGCGTACCCTAAACAAAATTCTCATAGATCTTATGTCTGCTATTGTAAAATGTTAATATACTATAGAAATTTCGTTAGTAGGGCAGCAGTGGCAAGAGGGGACACGAATGGTCATCGGGAAGAGTAGGGCAGTGGTGAAGGTGGAAACTAGAGAGAGAGAAAGGGATCTATGGAGAGAGTCAAGTGAGAGCAAACTCATTCTAATTGCAACTGTTGGATTTCTCTGTGGTCTAATTGCTGTGAATGTGAGTCCTCATCTAATTGATTTAATGGCAGTGAATGTGAGTCCTCATCTAATCAATTTAATGGTAAAGGTCCACTTGATACAATGGTAATAGAAATTGGCCCTCATCATTTTATTTAATAGAGGAGATTGGGTCTATCTTGGGTCTATCTAATGGTTGAGGTCATCAATCCCCGTCAAACAAATTTGATGTTGGAGATCGAATTACCTTGTTGATCTAATGATTCTAAAGAACTCCTTTGGATTCATGATGCGGAGAATTTTTATTCTAGACACGTCATTACAAACCAAATAGAGGAAGTCACAAAAACCATACTCACTATTACCCAGCATTCAGTTTTCATCATGCACAACATTTCATTACAATTTACTCCACAAGTTAGTCTCCCGATGACAACAATTTTTCATTCAAAAGTGAATGAAATATGCTCAATCAACACCAACCATCAACACATGGACCTATGCCTACAACTTTCTAAAACAATTACACTAAAAATCATCGTGCTCTTAGGAATTTTCGAGTTTGATTCCTATATTTTGTTTCTGCAATAATTTTAGGCCTCATATCGATTATTTTAAATGTCCTTCCGCAACATTGATCATTACAATTTTAAGTATAATTTTTCATATTTTTATTTCACATGAAATTTTAGTGACGCTGGCCATAGTTTAAATATATTGTATATTGATGGTTTTGTTAACGATATTAAATGATTTTAAAAAAAAAACTTAATAAAGAGATTTGAGATTAGCATTCGATACTAACAGCCTCCCAATAAATTTAATGGGTAATACAATCAATTATATGTGGACTTGTAAATAATGATGTAATTTAAAAATCTTCATATTTTGTCTTTAATATTTAGAGTATAAAGTAGTGAGTTAAAACTATAGTCAAAACAGGTAAAAATCGTCTACTTTTAATCTAATAGCTGTCCTAGTTATATAGATCTATGCTCAAAATGAGATGTAAGGTTATTGCATACAATGAGACTAATCTTAATAGGACTTTCAGTCAAATTGAGCACACTTGTAAAAGGTAGGAATCACGAATTAATACTTAATTTAATTATACATTTCATAATGTTTCAGATAAAAATGTGATAGAAAAATTTGGTTTCCGTTGAAAAATAGTAAAAGACTAGTTTTTAAAATAAAACAAAGTACAAGACCAAAATGGTAATTTTATTTTATAGCAACTTCTACATAGGTGTTTCGCGTCTATTTGCTGGAGCTTTTTTTTTTTTTCCTTTTTGGTCGGATTTTTGCTGGAGTTGACTCGGCATATTGTGTTTTGGTGGAAAACTGAATTTTTGTTCTTAATTGTGCATGTAGGAGCTTGATTTTTTTTTGCCCTTTCTATTTCAAATTCTCTTGGGTTTGTGATTCGATACTCTTGAATGTGGACGTGTAGCTGGTGTGCGCACACATTCATCATCTCAAATAGGGAAGGATTACCAAAAAAATCATAAATCTATTATAATTATATTATTTTAGTCTTAATTATTTTTTTGTCATTGAATTCTAAACATCATTTGTGTCAATTCAGTACATCCGGTCAATTTTTATTTGAAATCATTGACATAGACACCGATCATTTTTTTTAGTATTTTTTCTAACTATGGATGACCTATTAAGTTTCAACAGCTTTTGCTATAACTAGGCTTTTTATTCTCATTGCTAGTTCTGTGCAACTCCAAAAATGAAATGAGCTGTACAAGTGCAGTGAAAAAGATCAAAGCAAATATCCCTAATTGAATACTGACTTTCCAAAACGTCCGTAATAAAAAACAAAAGGCAATTGAACAGTATACATGTCCATTTTCATTAATAATAAAATGTTTTTTGTGAATTTATTTTCACGGACGATATAAATCATCATTATTAGAGAATGGACATTTCATGAAAATAACCTCAGCGAGACTGATTTTTTAACTTCAACTAATCGAGATCAATAAAATCCCGAGGATTCTCCCTACGACTGAAACGAAACTGAAGATGGACGGACGCAAATCCTGAACAATGGAGCAGAGCGATGAAGAGATTCTGAACACTTCATGGGCTTTGACCAATTTAACAAAGAAGATGGGTTAGGCCCATTGAACTTTGAACCAGGCTGAGATGACTTTCGAAATGTTTTGGGCATGGACATTTTTCGATGGGCTGAAGGGCTGGAATCTTCGGCCCAATAGGCCGACCTAATCGGGTCAACCTGGGTCGATCCCGATTCGTCATTTTCTTACTACATTTCACCAAATCGACTTGTTTAAGCCAAACTAGATGTTGAAATTGAATTAATTGTCGTTTAATCGGATATTAGTTGTCCAGATTGATTTTGTTGTGAAAGACCCATCGTACCCCTGAATTTCCACTTGAACATTGGCAAATCCCATTTGGGGTCAAAATCTTGGAAATTGCAAATGGTCATCAAGATCAAATGTCTAAAAGGACTCTGCTTTTGGCCGAGGAAAGGTTCCTGACATCGTGTCGTGATCAGGAACCCTAATCTGAGATTTTTAATCAAGTGTCGCCACTATTGATATCCTACGCATTTATATGGTCCAACAGTGGCATATCTTGTAATTCTCTATGAATCTTGTAATCCTTCCAACAAAAGGTGGATTGACATCATTAGAGAGAAGGGAGGAATAAATTTTTATTCTCACAAAAAATCTCTAATTAGTTTTTACTTAATGTGTCAAAACATGTGGATTGTCTATATCATATCTGTCATTCTCCATGTTAGATTCATCTTACAATTGTCTGTCACATGTGTTGATATGTATACACATTGTAATGAGATATTGAATAGAATACTAACATAGAAATTGTAAGGGGGAACCGATTTGTGTTCCTCTCTTCTTCCTTTTTATTTTGAATTATGTTGCCCTATGTGAGCGCTTATCGGTTGATATGCCAGTGGGTTCAAAATGACTAGGAGAAGGCTTGTATATTTTCGAAAAGCTCCAAGTTGTCGTGTCTCAAAGCAGAATGGCAAAAAATTAGAGAAAGGACAAGACGAGGATTAGATATGAGACAATAGTTTGATATTATGTGGTCAATGCATTCCGGATAGATTGATGTTGAAGGGTCAGCGACTCCGGACCAACACCATTCCAGCCAAAACGTGACATGTCATGCTCCAAACCTCATCACCCATCACTGACCAATTTCGGTTTCACATGCTCAAATAATGAGTTCATCAGCTGCATTCCATGTTCTTGACTCCCGAATAGCAAGAGGAAAACACATAACTCTTGAAGGAAGTGCGATGCCTGCCTAGCCAAAAACGGTATCACCGCTGCTACTCTTACATCGGCAACGCTCAAGAAAACGGCCGGCACTCTTCCCTTCCTCCGGCGAACTGCCACGCTTGATGGTGCACGTCACTTGACAACAAAAAAAAATAGGGGAGTTAACCAACGGTAACCAGACGGGGCTCGAGATGAACTTCGGTGAACCCCTTCCTCAACTCTCTAGAAAAAAAAAAAAAACTCAGCTCTGTGCCCCTCCACTATTCTGGTTTTAGCTCCAAGAAAACATCTCCTCTGCCCACCTCTCTCCGGACGACAATCGTCTGTTGCTCTCTTCTTGGGCTGAAATATTGGAGTTTAAGGAAATAAAGGAGACTTGGCTGAGCATAAGTAAAAGAGGGGAAGATGGGCTAAACGATAAGGAGAGAGAAGTGGGCCGAAAGAAGGAAAATAAATGGGAACTTGGGTCTAGCATTCGAAAGGGCCAAAAATTTCTAAGTGGGTCGGCTTACCCAGCCCACGCGACTTGTTATTTTTATACAATTTCGTTCATTTTCAATTTTTATTTACCTTTTTTTAATAAGTTTTCATATTTTCTCAAAGTAAATGAGTATTTAAAACATCGACAAAAATTCGGATGTCAACAAACGCTGACTTTTGAAAAATCATTAATCGAAAACAAAAGACAATTGAATAGTATACATGTTGATTTTCATTAATAATAAAATACTTTTCACGAAATTAACATCACGCCAGATGAGCTATAGAGATTTGCGATTTGGTGAAAAAAGGTGGAGGGAGAGGAGATGATGAAGACAAACCCAAGTTGAAAAGCCTTCTTGATAAATTTATATTCCGCCATCCTCATGAACTTAAAATTGCCGTCCTTGTTTCAAAATGAGATGAACCCAAAAAAAGATTCGATTCAATTGGAGGATTCCACAAAGGTCTTATAATTGAAGAATTGTTCCCATTTCTTCTCCTCCTCCTCCTCCTTCTTCTTTTAATTTTTTGGGGTCTTCTGTTTCCTAGAAATATTCGATTTTGGGGTTCTTTTCAAATGATTGAAGATCCAATCAGAAACGATCATGTTTTGTGCTCAAATCACATTAGTATTTGGTACTTTAGTAGCAAAAGAGGGAAATATGTCGCCGAAGCCATCTCCTCCTGAGGAGAAAGAGGCAGAAAACATATTAAGATCGGTTATCCTTAGTGGGGTCAAGAATCACTTACTTCCATGGTTCGAGAAATGGTGCATCATCTATTAAAGCTCTACATTTTTCCTTTCCAAATAGGACTATGTTAGCCAACTCTTTTCCTGCATCTTTCACCTAAACCTGCATATGTAGGTACGCCAAATTCCTCGTTATGAGCTCAATGACAAGAGACCATCCAACTCACAACAGAGAGAGCTTCATTCAAACAGTTGGGGAACTACAACCCCTGGTGTCCCAATTGGCATCTCTCGTCAATTTCCGAACATTGTCATCGACCATCACATGTAATGACACGAGTGCAGAAGCTTATAGCAAGCATGAAATCTACATATCAGCTGAGCTTTTGATACTTTTGCAGTTAATAATCAATTAGAGAGGTTGTGCTACACCTTGAAAGTGCTCGTTGGAGTAGCGAAGCAATCCCGATCCTTCATTGACCCGAGTTCCCATATATTTGCTGCTCTTCCACAAATTGCTTCACAAGACAACCCCAACAAAATCTCTCCAAGAAATCGCATCAGAGGACACCGTATTACCCTCAAGTACTGGTTTATAATCAAGAAAATTCCTTGGAAAGATATGGATTGAAGGTAAGTGATAAGGTTGATAATATTATTGGTGAAACATCAAAATATTATATTAGAGTATGAGATGTGATTTGATTCTGCCATTGAAAGATTAGATTAGAGTATGATCTGATTATGATTTGGTTCTGCCATTGGAAGATTAGATTAGAGTGTGATTTGATTATGATTTGATTCTGCTATCGAAAGATTAGATTAGAGTGGGACATATAATTTGATTCCGATTATTCTAATTGCAGATTGATTGATTCGGTCAATCCGTAAGATTAGATATTCATAATATAGAATAGGAAATCTAGGTGTCGTTTTAATATAAATAGCATTAGGTATTGTAGAAGAAGAGTGTGTATTATGACTTTGAGTGAAGAACATTATTCTTTTGGGAAATCTACCTTTGAATCGATGTTTTCTTGATTCCTTTGTTTTTCTTCAATAAGAAGCATGCTTACTAAAGTAAATGTGCAGTTGGAAATGGCAAACTCAATACAAGGGCAACTGACACACAGCATCATAAGCAAACCCAAAATAGAAGCCCGACGCATTGTACTTCCATCATTGAAACTTATGAACTAAACAATGTAGACATAAGTGACAAGGGCACAACCATGGAACAAATGGAAGAGAATCAAAATTGCCAAGGTAAAGAATCTGAAAAGGAGCCTAAGTTGGCTCGACTCAATGACCTTGAAGAAATATGGATGGATATTGTGGAAAAGGTAGAAAGCACAAATATTAGGCAATTCCTCTGCTAGCAAGTGAAGCTCGCATCATTCACCATGGCAAGCGATAATGTGTTCCGTCCAATACCCAACTTAATGACATTTATCAACTACCTATCATTCGCGTGATATTCAATTTCACTCCAACAGCCAATGCCATTGTGTATTTGATCTTACCTGAAGACCAGACAACTGCTGAGATGTGTGAAGAAATCATATCTAAGGCCCTACAAAATGCATTAGGGTGCCTCATCGTAGTAACTGTAAGTCTGGAGCCACCATGACTTGAGGATGGTCAAATCTAATAAAGTCAGAACCATGAAAATACAAGCTGCCGAATCCAATCATTTCAGAAAGCAACAGAGAAGATTATCTTCTTCGTAGATTAATAATTACTACACCAGTTCTAATTACGCCAAAAAACAAAATATCAGGCAAGGGTTTGCTAATAGGCCCTCCAGAACCACAAAAATAACTAAAAGACAGCAACACTAATGCTCCATAAGGAGAACAAAAGGCAACTACACATGCATCCAACATAATCTATATATTTAGAGACTTTCATCACCGAAGAACAAAGCAGACACATTCCCAGATGTAGATGCAAACTATCCATTGTCACCAGCTGTTGCACAAGAAGGAAAACAATAAAGCATCAGTGGCTGTCAGCATCAGTGGCTGTCAGTATCTTCCATTCAGCACAGTGATGCAACTGTCGAACCATAAGTCAAGACATTGTTCAAAAATGCAAATATGGACAATGAGGGTAGAGTAAAAAGAAATTTGAAGCTCAAACAGAGCTTATCATAGGATAGGGAAGATCATCATTCCCACATTGATATGAGAAGCAGGTAAGTACATCCGATGCTCAATCAAACAAATAACCTAGCTTTTGCTGCCAAGGAAATAAGGTGCTTCTGTTCTCTATCTAGGCGACCTGATCTTTCTTGGAGGTGCAAGGACATTTTCAGTCTACAGAGAAAAGCAGGAAACAACGGATCATGATGTCAGGAGCATGTTTATGCTTTCTCATAACATCGTCGCAAAAAGTTGAGAGCTGAAGCTTCCGAGAATACAAAATCAATGCCACACGTCAGCATCATTAGATGCGTGCATCTTATGTGCTAAATGAAGAATTCTCTATGTTCTTCTGAGATAACTTGGGAAGCTAATTATATAAGTAGGATTTTCCTTTATTGAAAGTTTTGACAAGTTTTTGCTATTGAAGTTTCTTAAAATTTCTCATTCAATGAATGCAAGAAAAGCAGCATTGTCATAGATTCTTGAGTGAAAGATAGTCATCAACAATTTATTCTCCAGAAACCTTCTCATTGATCATGATCATATGCATAAATCAAAAGTGCCAAAATTCAAAATGGATCCCTTGGGTCTTGGAACAAAATTTAGCAACAGAAGTTATAGTAATCAAATGCAAACCTTCTTAGTGGGCAAAAGAGGATGATTTGAATGAAACGGGGGAAACCCAATGTCCAGCATAGTATTATTGGGACAAAACAGGAGTAAGGTGGGCCTTTCACCAACAACTTGCTTATTGCAGAAGAATTAGAGCAAAAACAAAGGTGGCTATACTTCTTTTCTTTATAGTTGTTATTTTTCTTTTATTTTTCTTTTCTTTCTTTTTATCTTCTTCTTTGGCTAGTCGATGGCCATGGCGACAGCCGGTGACTGGTGAAAAGCTAACTTTTACAGTCGAGCGGCAAGCTCGATGTCCACCGGCAACAGTCAAAGGCCAGCATCCGTTGGCAAGTGGCGAGCTTGAGCTCACCGGCCTTTGGCCTTGCTAGAGGCTCGCGCTTGTCACTGGCTAGCCAATCTAGCTAGTAGCGAGCAATGAGCGTTAACCTTGAGCTTGCCGCTTGCCAAAGATCGACGAGTGCGAGGGCTTGAGTGTAAGGGCAACTCGAGGCTCACGCTCACCGCTGGCTTGCCGATTTAGATAATGACAAGTTGTGTCGCTCAAGCTTGCCGCTTGCTGGAGATTGGCCGGCGCGAGGGCTTGAGCACGAGCACGAGGGTGACGAGTAATCATAAATAAGGAAATTAAGGTTTTGTTAAGTGTCTCTCATGCTTTATAAATAGAGCCGTCCATATACTCTTTTGTTTAGTCATTAAGTAAACGTGTAGTCTTTATTATCTGCTGGAATTCCAACGGTTTGCAAATTAGACCAAAGTAGAACTCGACTTTTCATTTATGTAGAAGCATTTGCCTAAATCTTGAACAATGCACTTGGATCTTGGTTAAACAAGGAATTTGTGACCATGTTACCCCGGTCTTCCAGCAGATAACCAAATGCAAATTTTGGCAAACAAATGTAAGAGTTTTAAACAGTGGCATGATGCAATCGCCTCTTGGTTTACTAGGGAGTATAGCTCTCCAGTTACCTAGGCCTTCGCAGCACCAAAAGAAAAGGTAAGAACAAAAGATTACATTAGCTAGAAGATTCCCTTCGAAGGTCTGCTCACCAAAATCGGGCCAAAGTTCATGCTTAGAACCATCAACAGCTGTAAATGAGAAAAAAGATTCTCTAGGGTGCAACAGGGTGAAAGTGAGGGTGTACTCTCAAGCAGACCAACCTACAGCACAATACAAACAAAACACCATTACAGGTGATTATTGACAATCTGAAAAAGAAAAGAAACGAAAAGCATAAAAAGCAGTTCCCTGATGATTTCTCCATTTAATTTTCTGATTAAATAATTCACTGTAAGAAATATGCAGGCTGAACTTTAGGATGTGTTCTCAACAGTGATAAGCAATGAGTTTTTCATGACATTTTCTTAGCATTAACACAATTGCTGATCCGTCTAGAATAATTATTCGTTTTCCTATCATAGTGAACTTCGGAATAGACAGTAGTTGCCAGAAGGGAGCAAAATAAGGCCAATTTCATCCCCCCTCCCTTCTTTTTCTATCTTTGCACTTTTTACATAAATTGCCTTGTATATTCTGAAATTTGATTTCCTTAGTAATTTTTGTTGACTAATCGAGTAAAAAAAGCTACAACCAAAACGTTGTGTTTTTTTCCCCATAAAATAGATGTTAAATGATGCCTCCGGCTTCGTTGACCACATAAGTCATCAAATAAAGCTACACTGATTTGGCTCCACCTATCAACTAGAATCGCCTGCCATTTTTACCTCCTCATTTTGGGGTTTTCTAGATGAAGCCTGTCGAGGTCGACTGATGCGACGTACGCATACCAAACACCCAAAACACACGCGGACAAAATTGAAATTTGCTCGAACTCGAAATTTTGGCTGAGAACAGTAAATGGATGATGGCTTCCACGTCTGCCTCTGGTTACTTTTCATTTGATTTGGAGGAGCTTTTGGGGTGAGTCATTTTTGGGACTTCATTCATGTCATGAGTTATGCATTGGAACATTCTACCTTAATTGTCATTTTTGGGACTTTAGTGTCGCAAGAAGCTTTAATGGAAAGAGGGGTTATGATGCTTGCACCCCCATATGATCCAGAGACCATAAGCACGTCCCTTTTGGAGGGTCCCTTAACAAACCCTTTGAGAAATCAAGTAATTGCTGCTTGAATTTTTTTTTTTTTTGGGTCGAAAAGAAAGGGTACATTGAGTTATTACTTCCCATCTTTTTTTTTTAGTATGAAAAAAGTCATAAATAAACCCTCAAGTTTACCCACTATAATATATTTATCCTAAACTATTTTTTTATGACACCAAAAACCTTAAACTTGCACCAATGTAACACATTTATCACAAATTTTTTCTATGACACTAAAATCCCATATTATGCCCATGTGACACATTTATCTCTAATTTTTTTTTCGATGAGACCAAATTTTTGAATTAAATATATCACATAGGCACAAGTTTAGAAACAACAAGTTTTAAGTAGTCTATGATAAGAAGGCGCTCCTCCTAGTCCCACTTGAAGTGATCTGATCTGTAGACCCGCTTATCAGAGCTTCCACAAGATCAGCATGGTCGGACTCATATAGCAAAAAGTTCACATATCTATGTCTTCGCTCGAAGTTGCAAGTTGGAACACTTCAAGTACGGCAAAGCCCGTAACAATTAGACCAGCATGATCTCTACAAATGCTAGTTATGGTGCCGTCCCCAGCGGAACCCTGGTCTGCGACGTGATAAAGGTGGGCACTTTCCTTGTTTATGATGCATGAGGGTTCCATTTTCTATAATTTGCTTGCAAGAAATATGATGATTCCAGAGTCATTGCAGAATATTTGCTCTGGCTCGAAACACAGAGTCATTGTGGGATATCCAGCGGTTGAATATTTTCTTTGGCTTTGGCGTAGTGTAGTTCCATTCCCCATCAAGAACTGTAACTTCAAAGAATTTTTACTTGGCCATGTTCCCAATTTTCTTGTAAAAATGTATTTCTGATCTTCTCAATCTTTTGAATTATCAGCGATTCAGCAGTGTATTATTGGAAGCCTCGAGGATTTATAGCTAAGTTTGGCTATTTTCTATTGATTGCCTGATGAGTGATAATTAATGAAGTTGAGTTCTCTATCCATTTTTGCTTAGAGAACTAGAGAGTTCTTTTGGACAGAACGTCCGCCAATACACAAAAGAAAGTAGAAACTTCAAGCAATTTTACTTTTCTATATCTGCTACTTCATCGACATAGTACTATTCAATCGAAGGCAAAGACCAGGTTTTGAGGAGCATTCGGTAAGAAACTATTGTACTTGGTTGCTGCTAGAAAATTCTTGATCTTGCTTTTGCTAATCAATCATGTCTCTTTAGGTTAATTAGAATACGGGAGGTCGTTAACATCACCTTCAAACAGGTGCAAAAGACTCTCCAGATGATCTGCACTACTTGGCTATGAATTCATTTAGCCGAATTACTTGACTATGAAGACATGAAGAAAACCTAGATGAGATTCCTCTTACAAAAAAGTTGCATCATGTGTTTCAGCTCCAATCCTTGCAGAAAACACAAGCAAACTGGAAACCGCCTATTAAGCTTCTTATGAGATTGTTGATAATATGGCCAAAAGGAACAAGAAGAGAACTTGGAATGCCTCGAAAAAGGTGAAGCTTCTTGCCTTCTTGGTAATGTACACGCACAAAAATTGCCATAATATACCTGATTGCCCCCAGAAAAACTAAACCTTGATTGAACTGCCTCAAAGAAGCTTTCAGGTGATGGGGACTTCTTATTCAACTAAATAAGATGAGAGAGCATGAAGTCCAGAGACTTGGTCAGGAGGGTACAAAATCTGGTTTATCTACAGTTTTATGAACGGGATTAATCATGGCTCACGTTCTAAACCTGCCAATTGATTCAGAGACTGCTTACGTTGTGGATGCAATTGAAAAACTTATGTACAACATACAAAAATGTAGATGCGACCCCGCTAAACATCTTGTGTGATCCACAGAATTTAAAAAGGAATCTGCCGGTTGGCCTAACATGCCTTACTTTCCAATTCAAGGAAACATCCGGTCCTGAACAGAGGAAGGCATGTAGCAAATAAGGTGGATGTGTGTGTTTTACAATGGATAACTACAACAACATACTTCAACTTGCACTCAGGGCCATGGAAAAAAGATCAGTAGCAAGAATCTACCCGATCTCTTGATACAGACTAAAACAATTCTATGCTATCACTACAATCTCATTCTACTCGACAGAATCAACTCCTCAAAATGCTTCACCACTTTCAGCTCCAATTCAAGCCTCTGTGGACTTAGGCTCGGGCGGCATGGGCTTGAGGAAACCATATTTTAACAACCTCTTGTGGGGACTTGAGGAAACCATATTTTAACAACCTCTCATGGGGACTTGAGGAAACAATGTTCTAGTTTTTCTTTTGATCGATAACCTGCCTTCTGTCTTCCATAATCTCTTGGGCATTCTAAGCGGAATGTATCGAGTCCAGGATCTTCTCTAGCATTTTGCTGTTGTTTTGGAGGTTTCTCTGTTCTTATAGGTAGTCAATTGCAAATTGCAATTGTAGGCACTCCTTGCTCCTGCAAAAGCCATTGCAACTAATGCAGCGGTGGATGGCAATATTATAGCAGAGTCAATCTCGAACATGTGATTGGGAAATTAGTTACAATGCAATGATGCGGAAATGTGAAGATCTTCTCGTTGCTGGAGTTATAAATCCATGCAAGGTTTCATGCTACACGCTACAAAGCGCAGTCTCCATTGCAGGGACAGTCCTGACTACCCAAGCGATATTGATGGAGAAAACAAAAACGCCCAGGCCACCCGTTCCACTTGTGCCCAGGACAACACCTTGAAAACGAATGAGCGGATGCTTCATTGCTCAAGATAAATACCAAGTCAAAGCTCTCCTTGATAAATATATATTTGTGCTTCGTGGATGTGTGCTTTTCCAAATGAAGATGGGTACGACATGTTTCGGAGAACTGGAGAGGTGTAATCTCACTTATCTAGCTGGTCTTTAAGATCCGCGGTCATGATTGAAGAAACTGAGGTTGGATATCAAAAGCCAGATAGTTTCTCTGAAATGCTTAATGGTAGTCACATTTCTACAATCTGAGGAACATGTGAAAATCTCTGTCAAATAAATATTGTTCAAAAAAGTGTTCTTCAGCCAATGCTCTCCAGTGTCTTATAATTTTGTACTTTCTTTTAAGACCGAACAATGTAATAACTTGTACCGTGAAGATAGTTATTGCGCTATTTTCATCCAAAAAAGATAATCCTCATGAGTCTGATACCCTTATAAGAAGCTTTAGCAACATCACAAGCATTGAGGAAGGTGCATTGGTGGCTAGTGAAATCGGCAAGCATCATTCCCATGGCTTGCCTACTAGTGACACGTGATGAACGCATTTGTTTTCACCCACGTCGTTGTCATTGCCATTTTGCAAAGTAATGTAAGGGGTATGTCATCAGTTGCATAAGATGAATAATCAAAAAGGGAAAAGATAAAATGAAACTAGTTTCTCTAGGATTAGTGCTCCACAGAACTTTACTTATTTCTGGATTGTAGGTGATGACGCTGGATTTCGATTGCCATTTGTCACCATTAACCAGAGTCATCGATTTCGACTTCTGTTTTCATTCCCAAATTGTCAAAGCACTAGTGATAGCGAGAAGATGTTCCCGTCTTCTCCTGAACAAACTCTCTACTAAGCCAGAAGGAACGAGGAGACTGACTAGATTGGTGCTGCTATGTCATAGTACAGAGTTTATTTGCAACCCGGGAAACTGCATCTAACCGACATTCATTCATCAATCACAGTGCCACAAGATACAAAAATGAAAAAGGATTCAAAAGCCATTGTGATCTTATGAGTACAGAAAAGATATACAAGTAAAATGTGGGTTTCAAACAGTACATCAAGTCACTCTCTCCTTGTTCTCAAACAACCCTCTGTATGTAAATCATCATGGTAGGGGCAGATTGAATTCGTTGTTGAATGTCAGATCCAGATGCCTTCATTCCTTCATTTATAGCTCGAACATGATCTTTCAGTGACGTTCTAGAGTTAATCAAATGAATTGTGCCAGCAGCCTACCAATAATCCCCGTAGGAGCACACCCCATCTTTGAAATGGTGAAAATGATTCATATCCTGAATGAGGATCTCTCTCTTTGTATACCGGGAAATGAATTTCGTCAAAGAGTGCCAGTCTTCACACAACCTTAAGTTCTTGGTAATCCATATCATCTCCCCCTTAGCGCTGTCGATGAGTCCAAAGGCCACGGCTAGTTTTTCACTGTGCCCCAACAAAATGCGTTCCTTCTTACATCGAGACTGTGATGCACATTTCCAGTTTGTGGCACGTGGCCGTCTTCCTTTATCTCCATCGACAACTTCAGCAATAAGGAATGAAGCTGTTCAATCTATGGATTCAATTCATTGACTGAAGCAAAGGGATATATCTTTCTTTTGACTTCAATCCAACTGCAACCGGGGACCTTTTACAGTCTCCAAGCTTCTAAAGTTCCTTCACTCTTCTCACCTCATCCCACATCTCCCTCCGTTTAGATGTTGGCTAGGAGAACATAATTCCCAGCATTTGTGGGTTCGAGCTCAAAAAACCTTGTGCTCGCTCTTTCTGCAGGCTCAACATTGCAATGAATCCTGGACGATCCAAGAAGCGATCCCCAAACTTTAGGACCTAATTTAATCCACATGTCTTCTATAATTTAGGCTGCTTCATGCAATCTATTTGCCCTGCCAAGAAGATCCGCCACACTAGGGAAAATCCTATGTTCCCTTACCATCAAGTCGAATGACATCTTCCCGTCCTCGAAAAACCCTGCATGACAGCAGGCTCCTTAAATACTAATGAAGGATATGGGACTTGGCAAGATTCCACTGATGATGATCTTGTTGGAAACTTGAATTGCCTTCTCTCCAAACCCACGAACCCCATAACTTGAGATCAAAGAATTCCAAGAAACTAAATCCCACTCATCCATCTTATCAAAAACTTGTTGTGCTCAGTCGAGCTCACCGCATCTTGCATACATTGTCACCAAGGCACTAATGATCGGCAAGTCTGTAGATCTCTTCGCAGAACGTATCCGTGAATCAACCTACCTGCTCTAATGCAGCAAGTGCAGCACAGGCTTGCAGCTCCCTGGCCATTGTCACATAATTTGGAAGCAAATCATGTGTCTTAAGCATCATCTCTCTGAAAAGTTTGAAAGCTTCAAAAGGCATCCCAAGCATAACAAGCAATCATAGCACAACAAGAAACTACATTCTGCTCAGGCATCTCACCAAACATGATTCCAGCACATTTCGCCCTCCCAAACCTGGCATACATGTCCACCAAAATAGTCATAATATGAACATAACCCATGTACCCATGCCGCAGAATATGGGCACGGTACTACCTTCCCTTTTACAAAGGCGAGAGGGCTCATGCCGAAGTTACGCATGCTTTCAACACATAGGTGTAAATGAACCTATCCGAAAGAATCCCGATCCAGTTCATCCTTCTGTACAAGTCAACGACCTCGTGTCCATGACCCGCCAAGGCGAGCGCCCTAAACAGAGCGTGCTAAACATAAATAGTTCTCTTGCGAGTTTTATCAAACACCATCCGGGCATTCTCGATGGCGTCCACCTCGGAGTACATGTGGATGAGCTTGGTCGCCAAGGACGGGTCCTAGTTGAAGCCATTCTCCAGAAGATGGCAGTGCGCCAGGTGTGGTCGGGTTCTCGAGAGAGGACGCGAATCGCCCGCTTCAGTTCGCCCTTTTCGCGCCAATATTGATTACGTGGTTCTTATCGGCAGTGGCTGTGGAGGTGGAAACGGTGGGATTCAATGTTAAAAGAGCAAAGAGCCGGTTTGGAGCTGCGAGTGGCTGTGCCCTTAAGGTGTTTGCTGAAAGGAGGAGGAGGAGGTTGTCGAGCAGTTTGGGAAGACTGAACCGCAAACATTACTCCAATGTGCAATTTGACCCTTAAGCTTTTGATTTATTTAATATGATTCATGAAATTTAATACAATTTGCAATGTGATCCCTAAATCTTTAATCCATGAACTTTTAGCATGTATTCAATATAATTACCGAATTGTATAAAAATGTTTAGTGTAGTCCCTAGTCTTAAAATAATGAAAAGACTAAATCCAACGCTTTCATACAGTTTATAAATTGTATTAAATATATACCAAAAGTTTATGGACTATATCAAAAAAAGTTTATGGATTACATTGAACAAATTCACAATATCACAAAAGATATTTAGGACTTTATATTAGTTGGCGTTAGATTAGGGTACATAGAGTCGTAACATGTAATTAAGTCATATTTAAGTTAAGTTCATTTTGTAAAAAAGGAAACCTTTAGAAAGTTAATTGATATTGCATTCTATGCCTCAATCTAAGTTATCTCGCATCGCTTAAATTATACGTTAACCATGTTCATATAAAACTTCTAATTTATCGCCACGATCATCGTCATCATGAAGTAAATAAAGAAAAGAAATAATATATATATATATATATATATATATATATATATAAATCTGTTGGATGTATGCCCTAAAGCTACTATGTAATGATTACATATTAGGGATTTTAGTTGTACTTTCATTATTATTATTTAATTAATGGCAATGACATATTCATTCATTTGTCCAATTATTTTATATTTATGAATGATTCCATAAGATCGATTCTTGCAACTAGACCTATCCTTGAGACGTCAAGAATATATGTGACGGGTTTATAGTTAGACTGAATCTTTAAATCGTTCCCGATCGATGGATTATTGAGTGGATATTAATAATCTTGTTGAGACCGGTGTGTTCTTAACTTCGCCATTAAGTATTGGATACTTAAGGGAATGATGAGTCACATGTCATTAGGTATTATGATGCATGAGTTAGAACACAGGTGTTTGTATTAGACAAATTCATTGAACGTGACGTATATGGAACGATTAGAGACATGGAAGCTTTTAGCATGGTCAATGTCTAATTGTTCATGCTTTGGTCTTGTGTAAATAATTCTTAGACCTGAAGCACAGTGTTAACTTATGTATCGAACAACTATGGTTCACAGGTGCATGTAATGCCGGGTCGTTGATCCGTCTTTGTACTTGATGGTCATAGTTTGTTCATATACGAAGTTGCACGTGTGCGCAATATGGAATCTGTCTCCTTGTTACATGCAAGGTGTAATAATGATGTCCTATGCGATCTAATTGTGACACTGCATTGAAATCCTCGGCCGGGGTTGTAATTGAGAATAAATTGTTTATATCTCGAATAAAATGCATGTCAATTAGATTTGTGCATATGATCGAATTTGTGACTTGACAAATATTCCATGGTCTTTATTTGATCGGGACATAGTAAGACAGAGGGATTGAATTACACTGTAGCCAAAACTGACGGGTTCATTATGTTCTTAAAGCATTCACACTTTCTAGGTAGTTATGACATATTGCTAGATGTCAATCATAGCTTGTAAGACCCAAAGATTAATCAGGACATAATTCTTTTGCGAGTACTAATGTGTTAGTACAAGTCTTATTACCAGATTAATGATGAACCTAGGGATGTCATACACCATAAACAATAAGGATGACGTGAAACAAGAGAGAAATATTGTTGCAAATGTGTTTGCAATTACTGCAATCGAATTGAGTCGATTTGAAATTAAATTAAATGAGATTTAATTTAATTTGTATTATAGTCATGAGCCTATTTGCATATGATGCACATACATGCTCAATGTAAATATATGTTAATGTATTCCCAAATGTACATATAAAGATTATGTTCTTTTTATTTTTAAAAGGGATTGATTAATTAATTATTCGTTTAATTAATTAATTAATTAATGCCTTTTAATAACTAATAAAAAATAATATTTAAAGCTTCATGCATGTGCACGAAGCACATGCATCATCCACGAATTCGTGCATGAACGGTCAGCAGTTGCTGACCATCATGCACGATGTCGTGTATGAGCAACCGCTCATGCACGATGTCGTGTATGAGCAACCGCTCATGCACGATGTCGTGTATGAGCAACCGCTCATGCACGATCGTTCGTGCATGCATGAGCAGGGACGATCAACAACGGTTGCTGATCGTCCATCAATCAGCAACCGTTGCTGATTTAAGTTTATATATATTTTAAATGATTTTGGGGACATAACGAAGTGTTGCTAAAATTGAGAGAAATGGGTTTTGTTCTTGTGTTGTCTTTGAGACGCAAGAAAGAAAAGGATTTTCTCTCATCCGGGCCGTAACTAAAACATCAAGGACACAGCGGATTGTCTCCACGAGATTGCTAGCACGATCGTAGTGGTGAATATCCGAAAGTTGTCTCCTCCGTTCGACGTCCATTGTTGGTGTGTCTCGAACTAGACGTCCGACGTTTGTGGGCCTCGAACCGTAGAACATCCGAACCAATTTGTATAAAGTGCGCTTCGAGAGGTAATTCGTTTAACTCTCTTTTCTATTCAGATTTTTTATTAAAAACGCACGAACAACTCCTTCGGAGAATCATATATAAAATATATCTTTGTTTCCGCTGCGTTCTTTTGTTAATTTTACCTATACATAATTCATGAAGCCCCAACAATATCAACTTAGCTTGCACAGTAGATCTACATTGTAGCAATTCATTTTCGCTGCATAATCAGATTTGTTCGATGAGTCATATCCAAGAGATGAAGTTTGCAGAATCCTCGTTTCATCATACGATAAATAGGGATTCACCTTGGCTCACTCATGCATTTTAGGTTCTTTTTTCATTTTTTTCAATAAGTTATCTACCCTTTTCGGGTTCTTTTATCTTTTCAGCACGTGATTAAGCCCTGATTGCTAATGTTAAGAAAATGGTAAATCGTGTACCATATTACAAATGTTAAAAAAATGCAATAAATATCTTTCGAAGAAAATCAATTAGGAAAGAAAAAGAGCCAGTGAATGGACGGGCTTGAAAGTGAATGGGCCGGTTTAGGCCCACAATCAGGCCCGAGTGTTCTCCCTCCCTCCCTCTCTCTCTCTCTCTCGCTCTCGCTCTCTGTGTTGTTGAGAAGCGGCTTCTTCCGCTTTCAGCCGCCGTCGAGCTTTGCGACCACCGTCTAGAGGGCCTTGCGGTTTCCCGCCGCTTTCGTGCTCCCGGCGACCGGAGGATAGTTGCAATGAACAATGAGCGGCGAGAACGACAACTCGTGGCGAATCGTCCATGTTGCCGGCGGCTGTCGGTTCCGTCTGATCAGCAACTCACGGGTATCTTCTCAATAGACGACTGACCGAATCCTGAGCGAAAAATCCGAACTTGACATTTTGCTGATGTGTTTTGCGCTTCGGAATTGGTGTTCCGTTGCTTTTTTTTATTTTTATGGTCGCAGCTCAGATTGAGCAGCCGAAGCTCACGAACACTATCATCAGGTCAGTCTCAGTGTCTCATGTCGGACTCTAGGTAGTGAGCTCGTTCTGCGCTTCTCAGACCTTGCTGTTTCGTTATCTGGTTTTATTTTTTCACTCAAATTTGGGAGTCGATTGTTTGGTTATTGGCTAGGCTTTTGAGTCAAATTGCGCCATTGGAGGACCTCCATCACGCGAAGCGGGTGAAGAAGAAGTGCCTCGGAGGAGGTACGTTATGGGTTCAGGGGCATATGGGTGTTATGTTTGTTACTGGTGTGATTGGTCACTTAATGATGATATTTGAGCATCATGGTTTCTTGCATCTTTGAAATTGACGAACAATCTTTGCTGTGCATGTCATTCTGGAGAATTAGGATGGATACCGTAAGTTGGAGCTTTAGTCATCGGGATTGGAGTTAAGTGAGCATAAGAGTAGTTGCTCAATCTCAACACGTTCTTTTGTGTGCTTCTCGAACCAATGTTTTGCTTTCAGCAGACCCTAAACTCAAAAGCTTGTTCAAGTAGCTTCTTGTCATCAAAACCACGATCTCACAAAATGATTTCTCAAAGCCTAATCTCGCTATTTGAGACACAGCATCAAGCAGATGCAGCAAAAGGCGGAAGAAAAGTTTGAGAAACTAGGCTACTGAAGGAACCTACCTTGCAGTTTTGTGAAGCAAACTTATGGGTAACATTCCAATTACATATGAGCAAATAAACGCTCAGAAGGAGAGGTCCGTACACGAATCTGCAACAAACCAGTAGTTGAAGCATCACCCTTACTTTCAATAAAAAGTGGCAGTATCATATATCCATAACTTCAGACTTGCTACTGACAACACTCATATCCGGTAGCTAGCATGTATTAGGTTAAGTTGCACCAACAATAACTGCCTGCTTCTCGTAAACTGTTTACTGTATGTTGATTCGTGATACGACACAACATTACAAATTCAAAACCAATGTGGCTTGACACTTCTTGACCTTTTTTTTTTTTTTATTAAAACAGATTTACATCAAAACATTTTAATAAAGATATGAAACAATGTAAGTAATAAGTGCAAATAGAATGACAAACAGAGAAGGGACAACAATTTAAAGAAAGAGATGCCAATCAAAAGTCAATGATGAGGACATTAGAAGAGAAACACGTGTGCGTGAATCTTGATTTAAAAGATAACAAAGATGATTCTTATTCCATCTAAATCGAGAATGATGAATTCTCTATCAGACATTCACATAAGAGGTTTCGGATTCCATGGATAACAAGCATCATACTCTGGGGAGTCTACCCTACAAGGACCATCAGGCAAGATATTCCAAATACACTGTTCGCAATAATGCCAGTCCCTCTTCTCCTTGTATATATCAAACCACTCAAATCGACCCGGCCATGAAAAGCTGCAAAAGAACAATGTGCCTCCGACGAAATTGGGTGTGAATGAGAATGACCAGCTTTTCTTTATATCGTGGACTCCAAGATCGACGTCCTTGGATTTGCAATGAACTCTTAGAATAGCACCATCCCCCAAACGGTTATTGATCAAAACAGTTGCCTCGCCCATAACAATTCCTGGACAGCTAGCTACAAATAAAAACCAAATGAATGTAAGCGTGGCTAATGTCTTCATCATCGTGGCTTACAGTGTTCAGATATCAACATCTTAAAGCAATTTAAGGATGGAGAATGGAGCACGTTAGAGCTCACCAGCTGGCAGCAACCATATTTCTTTCTTAATTTGACACAATTAATTGCGGAAATAATTCATATTTTTGTTCTTATCTACTCTGAGATAAGAATTGTCACATAAGGTAAGTTACAAATCGAGTTTTTGTTTGATGACAAAATCTTTCGCAATGCTAGTCATATTGAGAACTTATACTAGTATGATGTATCAACACTTTTAAGGAACTCTTTTTTGGGGGGAAGGTTGTTTAAACTCTAAAAGGAAACCATTGCACAATTCCATTTTGATTATGTAAAAAAAATTATCAAATAATCTTTAATAAATAAATTTCATGGTACGGACCAAAAAAATTTAACTTTGATGGTAGCTTTGAATATCTCTAGAATTATTTGTAAGTTCTACGCCAAATCCTTTGCAATTGGGGATCCAACTATCATTTTGCTAAAATAAAACCATTGTGCAATCTCGTTTTGATGTTGTGAAAAGAGAAATGCTTATGTGATAGTTCTTGAGATCAACAGTTTGTTTTAAGTCATGAAAAAACAAATAACAAATAATTAAAAATTGTTGCGTGATCGGGTACTTCAAGAATTTATGACTTACAACCTACTGCTATTCTCATAGTGGCCTAAAGGCTATTTTGCTAGCAAAAGCTGTTGTGAAAAAAAAAAAAAAAAAATCTGGTCGGTCATTATGAAAAAATTCAAATGGTCCTTGTATGCCAAATCTTTTGCAATTAAGATTGATAAATTGTAATTATCTTGTTTAAATGCCAAAAGGAAACCGTTGTACAATCTCATTTTGATTTTATGAAAAATTGATCCAATGATCCTTTTAAATAACTTTTATGGTAGCTTTCAATATCTCTAGAATTATTTATAAGTTCTATGCCAAATCTTTTGCAATTAGAAATCCAGCAATCATTATGCTAAAGGAAACCGCCGCACCATCTCATTTTGATTTTGTGAAAAAATTGATCAAATGATCCTTTTATGCCAAATCATTTGCAATGAGAGATTGATAAACAGTAATTGGCTTGCTTAAATGTTAAAAGGCAACCATTGCACAATCTCATTTTGATTTTGTGAAGAAATTGATCAAATGGTCTTTTTATGCCTAAACTTTTGCAATTAGAGATTGATCAATGGTAATTGGTTGTTTAAATGCTAAAAGGAAGCTATTGCACAATCTCATGTTGATTTTGTAAGAAAATTGATCAAACGATTCAGACTAAATAACTTTAATCATAGCTCTTAATATCTCTAGAATTTATTTGTGAGTTCTATGCCAAATCTTTTGCAATTAGGGATCTGGCTGTCATTTTGTTAAAGGGAAACACTTGCACAATCTTATTTTGATTTTGTGGAAAAATTTATCGAATGATCCTTTTATGCCTATTCTTTTGCAATGAAGATTGATAACCGGTAATTGGCTTGTTTAAATGCCAAAAGGAAACCATTGCACAATCTCATTTTGATTTGTGAAAAAATTGATCAAAATGATCATTTTATGCCAAATCTTTTGCAATTAGAGATTGATAAACAGTAATTGGCTTGTTTAAATGCTAAAAGGTAACCATTGCTCAGAACCATAAGTGGACCACATCTAATTTAAGCCTGAGGATGTCAGTTTCACAAGAAACAAAAGGCTATTCAAGTATTATAATGAACTGACAATTATGCCCTTTCTTATAAAAGTTTACAAAAAGAATTTTATGTTAATTTACATTGTATTGTATATTTAAAAGTTTTGTACTGAGTTAAATAAAATTCTAATTGAGCGTGGTGTAAAGTTCGAAAAAAAAAATCTGTAACAAGTTAAAAGTGAACATCATTCCAAGCAAATCCAAAGATGCTAATGAGAGAAAAAAAAATTAGACATTAATTATCACAAAGTTGTTTGCGTTTTCTCTCATTTAATTAAGCTATGCATGAGATATTATACTTGATTTGTAGCTGATCGTATTTGGCAATTCTTATCTAAAAGTAATAAAGAAGAAATGGCAAATCTCATGCAAGAGTAAAAAGGAAAGAATTTTAAAGGTAATATGGAAATTCTTATCCCAGACTATAAATGAAGGAAAGAAAAAAGAGGTCATATAGCAGTCCTTTTCCCATACTGACGTCTGCCCAAAAAGGAAAAAAAAAAAACAAAACTGATATCACAATTCTCCTCCCAAAACCGAAGAAGAAAAATAAAAGGTAAAAGATGGTTGCGGCAAGCTGGCAAGATTCGATATGCTCCATTCTCCATCTTTAAATATCTGAATGACGATGATATTGGAGCAATGTAGTTAATCTCACGTGACAATTTTTATCCCAGTGTAAAAACGAAAGAATATAAAATGTAAGATGGAACGGAAAATGTGATATGGGAATTCTTATCCCAGACTATAAAAGAAAAAAAAAAAAAAAGAGCTAATATTGCAATTCTTTTCCCATAGTGGCGTCTGCCACAAAGGAAACTTCGATAAATGGAAAAAAAAAAATAAGGAAATAATAATAATAATGTCGCAATTCTCGTCCCAAAGTAAAATGGAAGAAAAATAAAAGGTAATAGATCTGATACGCCCCATTCTTCATCTTTAAATAGCTTAATGGTTTTGATATCGAAGCAATTTACGCCACAATGAAGACATTAGCTATGCTCATATTTATTTGCTCCCTATTTGTAACTGGATGTGTCGGAAAAAGCATTTGGAAAAAGACCTATGTCGAGATGAAGAGCAATATGGCGGATGGAATTACTGTGAGAGTTCATTGCAAATCGAAGCAAGACGATCTCGGAGTCCATGATGTTACGAGGACGAGGAGCTGGAGTTTCTCATTCACACCCAGTTTCTTTGGGAATACATTGTTTTTTCTGTAGCTTTTCATGGCCCGGTCAATTTCATTTTCGACATATATGACCAAAACAGGGAAGAAATGCAATGCTCCACTTGTATTTGGAAGATTTTGCCCAATGGTCCTTGTTTGCTTGATAAGATGACCGGAGGTTTCACAAAATGTTCTCCTTGGAATCCTCCTTCACAGATGGGGAGAAAACCTCTTACATGAATGTATGATGAAGAAAAATGATGTGGCGAATTGCCATGTCGTGATTTGGATGGAATAAGATCACCTTTATTAATTTTTTTATCTCTTCTAATTTCCTCATCATTTCGATATCGATTTGCAACTCTTTCTCTCTTCGTTTTGTCTCATTAATACATTGATTTGTTCTACGCTGAAATGTCTTTGCTTAGACACCCTTCTACTTTGGTTCAGTTGTAACATGAACCCTGTAAATATACATAAAACCTTTCTTCCGATCACGAATCACGATTCCTTAGTAGAAAACCTTTCTTTCGATCAACTCGACTTGAAGAAGAGGTATGAGATCGCAGTGGGATCGGCCAAGGGGCTTGCTTATCTTCACGAAGAGTGCTTGGAATGGGTTCTCCATTATGACTTGAAGCCATAGAACATACTCCTCAATTCTGATTACCAACCAAAGGTGGTGGATTTTGGGCTCTCTAAGCTACTTAACAGAGACTGGAGAATCCTCTCTACTTCTGGGTAGTGAACTCCCTACCTTCAGGGTAGTTTCTAGTTTTCTTCTACCATGAAAAACCCTAATCCCACCTTCGACTCAACCCAATCTCCTCTTCCCAAACCCCACCCCCACATAACAACCTTATGCCCAGGTGAGAAACCCTAAATCACCTATTTCCAGTTCTTACATCAGTGAGCGACAACCCCAAACCCTCAATCTCTTAGATCTTTTCATCTCTATAGCTTTTCTGATGGAGGAATCCGACATACCATCTCTTCAACCCAGCCAACAGCTTCTCTCCCAAATCACTGTTCCATAGCCCAAACACAGTTTCAGAGCTCCCTTCAATCGGAAAAGGCATCTTTCCTATTTGGCTGGCCCCAAACTCTTCGACCAGCTCGCGTGAAGTCTCATCAAGTTTCAGCAGATCACTGTACACTTGCTCCTGCCCCCTGTACCCAGCAACAGAAAGATGGCAGATCAGTTCGAGGAAGATAGAAGGGTCGCAGCCCTCTGCAAGAGCTTAGGCCAGTTATGGTCTGAAGAAGATGTGGTAGATGTTACAGGTAACATTACGGAAGAGAACAGGTTAGAATGCCAAAAGTTCTGTTTGGGAAATTCTTCTCCAAGCCGAATGTAAACTATGCAGCTTTCATCAATACTATGAAACAAGCTTGGAAAACAGAAAATTTTACTTGTGCTGTAATAGAGCCTGGCTATTTTTCTTTCTCTTTCCAGTCGGAAGCTGACAAACAAAGGGTTTTAGACTCTGGACCATGGTCGTTCTCTAGTAACCTGCTAGTATTACAACAATGTGACCCTGACACTCCTGAGATGTGTTATGATTTTAACTATTGTTCCTTTTGGGTACAACTTGCTAGCCTTCCTTTTGGGAGAGTTACAAATGACACTGTTAGAAAAATTGCTTCAAAGCTGGGTGAAGTAATAGAAGTGAAATTAGAAGCAAAGGGGAACAACAACTACAGGATTGGTAAGGCAAAAGTAAGGTTGAATCTGGCCAACCCTCTGAAGATGGGAGTTCTTGTGAATCTGGATAGCAAGAGGCTATGGGTTGAGTTTAAATACGAGAGACTTCCACATTACTGCTAAATTGGCCACTATGCCACATTTTGTAAAGAAATACCATACGAGACTTCAGGGTTGGCTAAAAACTTACCAGGAAGATTTGGCCATTGGCTAAGAGCTGAAGCGTGGGAGCTAAGTCCATATGGAAAGATCTTCTATAGAAAACAGAATATTATGTCTCGAAGAAAGTGAGCGTGTGCCTCGAGACCCAAATACCCGCAAAGGCGACACGGTACAAGATCAAAATCGAACCAAAATCCTCAAACCAAAGAAGCGAACACCGCGCCTATCAACCTTGCTCCCACGTAAAACTAGCCAAGACCCCCTCTCGAGCATTAGTAATCATGGGAGAAAAAAAGCCCCCAAAAGAGAGGAAGTCATTGTTTAGATGAAGAATCGCAATGGTCATATATGAAGAAGAGCTAAAGGAAGCGGAGGTGGAAATGGAAGAGAACTCAGCAGGTGAAAAGGGACTAATGAGGAACAAATCTAAGAGCACAAAGTTATCTGCCTCAAAAAAAGGGAAACGTTTCTGCCCCTATGGTGCCCAATCATCAAAAGCACCAGTCATAGAAAACACACAGCTGGTGGACACTCCCATTCAAGTGATAGAGAAGTCAGAACAATGGGCTTTGGTGGCTAGCCCTAATAAGCCACCAAATTATCCATAAAGATATTGAGTTGGAATTGTCAAGGGTTGGGCACACCCCTGACAATTCAAGCTTTGAGAGTCTTAGTGACTCAGGAAAGGCCCAGTATTATCTTTATTATGGAAACAAAAAATCAAGAACAGAAAGTGCATCGAATAAGGAGGAGGCTGAAATTTCAGAATAGCTTCTTAGTGAATCCGGAAGTTATAGCAGGGGGTTTGGCCATGTTCGGGATAACCAAGTTCATCTATCTATTGATTCTTTCTCGGCAAATGTTATAAATGCTCAATGTAAAATCACAGCAACAAAACATAGAATGCATATTACGTTTATACATGCTCCAGATGAATTTCGAAGAGGGTATTGTTATGGGAGGCTATCCACAGAGAAAGTCTACATTATCATCTACCTTGGCTATGCATAGGGGATTTCAATGAAATTATTTATCACCGGAAAAAGTGGGGAAGAAAAGAGCCGAGAATTACCGTCTTACAGCCTTCGAGACTTTATGCACCACTGCCGATAGACTTGGAAAGCAAAGGATGCGCCTTCACCTGAACAAATAATAAAGAAGGTGAAGATCTGGTCAAGAAACACCTAGATAGAGCTCTATGCAATGTAGAATGGAGGATTGCACACCCCACAGCAGAAGTTTCAACACTACCAGCAATAGGGTCTGATCACAGTCCTATCTTATTAACACTCAATCCTTAGCAGAAACGGAGAGGCAAAAGATTTAAATATGAAGCCTTCTGGTCAGAAGATGAGGAATGCGCACAGATAGTCAAGACAACTTGGACTGATTCTGAACAACAGAGCTTAAATGTAGTTGACAAATTACAGCTTGTAACCCAAAAACTGATGAAATGGAGCAAAAATAAATTCTCTAATGCAAAAAAGAGGATTGAATGGCTGAAAAGTGAATTACAAGACTTGATGAATTACACGAGCATATCTCAAGACAATGAGGCAGCAAAGAGGATCACACAAGAAATAGAAACATTGTGGCGACAAGAGGAGATGTATTGGGGGATGAGATCGAGAATAAGCTGGTTAAAATGGGGGGATAGCAACACAAAATTCTTCCATGCCACAGCTCAGCGAAGAATTAGAAACAGAATCTCTATGCTGAAATTTGATGATGATACTTGGGTAAGAGAGAACCAGCACTTAAAGGAAATGACAGGGCAATACTTTAAAAAGCTGTATGAGTCAGTGGGACATCGGGATTTCCAGCCTATTCTTCAACAAATTCCAACATCGGTGGATGAGAATATGAATCAACAGCTGACCGGCCCTGTTACATTGGAGGAGATAACTACAGCTATGCATCAATTAGGTGCCACAAAAGCTCCTGGACCAGATGGGTTGCATGGCCTTTTCTTCCGAACACATTGGCCAAATGTATGCCAGGAAATACTCAGGGAAACTCAGAATTTCTTCACTACTGGCTACCTAAACCCAGCTATAAACCAAACACAAATAACCCTTGTTCCCAAAACTCCAAACCCAGAAAAACTTGAGCAATATCGCCCAATCAGCCTGTATAATTTCATCTACAAAATTATTTCAAAAGTCCTGACAAACAGACTAAAGCCTCTGTTACCGAACCTTATTGCTGAAGAACAAAGTGCCTTTGTCGGGGGAAGGCAAATCCAAGACAACATTCTGCTTTGTGCAGGAAGTTCTACACAGATTGAGAACTAGGGAGAGGAAAATGAAGTTCCAAGCTGTTCTAAAACTTGATATGCAGAAGGCATATGATCGCATCGAATGGGATTTTCTCAGCGCATGCCTAACTAAGATGGGATTCTGTGATCAGTGGGTCCAATGGGTGATGCGGTGTGTTTCAACGGTATCCTTCAGTGTTAACTTTAATGGGGAACCCCTACCTTACTTCAAGCCTACTTGAGGGATTCGACAAGGTGATCCTTTGTCTCCATATCTCTTTATCTTAGTGGCTAATGTGCTCTCAACCATGATGAAACAAGCAAGAGATGATGGTATAATCGGAGGAATTAAGTTGAATAGCAAACTGTCCCTACGTTGTCACACTTACTATTTGCGAGACGATTCAATTTTCTTCCTACATGGAACAATATCGAATGCCAAAATCTAGCGACCATCCTACACCAATACTGTTTTGCTTCGGGTCAGGCCATCAATCTAAACAGGCCTATAACTACCTTGAGGAGAAACATGGCCTCAGAACTTAGAGTACCAGAAATCGAGAAAACAGGAAAGTACTTAGGAATTCCTTCGGATTGGGGGCATCAAAGAAAGCTATGTTTTCTTGGATCCTTGCTAGAGTCAACATGAAGTTGGAAAGTTGGAAGGAGAATTTATTCTCGAAAGTAGGGAAGGAAATTTTGATAAAATCGGTGATACGTGGCTATTCCTCAATATGCCATGTCCATTTTTAAAATCATTGTTTCAATTTGCAAAGCTATTGAGAAGAAAGTTGCAAACTTCTGGTGGAAAACTAACAACAAAAGTGCTGGGATTCATTGGAAGAAATGGGAAAATTTGAAACTCAGAAAGGATGAGGGGGGTCTTGGCTTTAAAGATCTGATTGTTTTCAACAAGGCTATGCTAGGTAAGCAAGCCTGGAGAATATCACAAAGAACCTACCTCTTTTGAGTCGAGTTATGAAAGGGCTCTACTATCCTCAGTGTGGTTTTTGGAAGGCTGGAAAAGGCTCAAGACCTTCATGGGGATGGCAAAGCATTTTACAGGGGAGAGAATCCATATCTCCATACAAAATGTACTCAATCGGCAATGGGAAAGATATCTCTATTCGAGATGACAGATGGCTAAAAAGTGGACCTATTGGTGGCCCAGCAACTAATGGGGAACCAGGGCAAGTAGCTGATCTAATTGATTCCACTACTGGAACTTGGAATGAACCCATGATAAGATCCCTATTTGATCACCAGCGAGTCCAAGAAATACTTGCTACTCCTATAGGGATGCCTAATGCAGAAAACAAGTTGGTTTGGATACAAAATAGATCTGGCACATACACAGTAAAGAGCGGCTACTTCTCAACTAGAGACAAATTAATCAGCAGTCACACAACAGTAGCAACTTCATCTTATCAGACCAGCCCTGAACTATGGAAACATATATGGCATACTGGTACCCTCCCCAAAATCAAAATGTTCTTATGGAATGCATGTCACAATGCTTTGCCAACGATGGACAATCCGTATAAGCGAAAAATCGCACTTGACCCGATTTGCCCCCTCTGCAAACAGGAAGTTGAAACTGTGGAACACACCCTCTTGCTCTGCTCCTGGACAGCCTGCATATGGAAATCAAAATCCCTGCAAATCAAAATTTCAAGAACGGGGTTAACGAGGATAGATGAATAACTGTATAAGATAAAGGCCGACCCAAACCATACCACCAAGTTCGCCCAAAATTGCTACTACCCTCTGGAGTATCTGGAAGGACCGAAACAACTACATCTTCGGCCACCATCCCCTGCAACCGAAGCAAATAGTATCAAAGGCAGCCGCTCTACAAGAAAACTACACCAAATGGCATCAAAAATCAAAAGGCGAGACACCCACCTCGACCCACATCAACCATTGGCATCCCCCGACTCCAAACTCGCTAACAATCAACATTGATGCGTCCTTTGCTCCGGTCGAAGTGGCTGCTCCAGATTCCCCCGGCGAACAGGTCCTGACGAGCACGGGGGAGCGATCGCGTGCATCTGTCGAGACTCTTGGGGCCACCTAATCGACGGATTCGCCAAACCAGTGGAAGTCTCCTCTGCGGAACAGGCGGAAACCATCGCCTTTCTAGAAACCCTAACTTTCCTCTCGAACAGATCTAAACTCCAACTGAAAGTGTTCTCTGACAGCTTACTCCTCGTGCGCGGCATCTCCACTTCGAAGGACATAAACTAGGAAGTACAACCCATCTTGGACCGGGCCAAAGCAAAATTGAAGGACTTCCCGGGCCTATCCTTGGCCCACTGCAACAGGGAATCAAACCGGCCAGCAGATTGGCTCGCGAAAGCTTGCAGATCGAAATGCCTTCCGCCAAATTGGTTATCTAACCCTCCGTTTGTGCTTTTTGATCTATTATGCGCTAATGTTTTTGATGTAATTCCCCAAAAATTTCCTTAGTAAATCAACGGCAATCTTATTCCGACCAAAAAAAAAAAAAAAGCTACTTAACAGAGAGGGCCTTACGAATACAAGTTTCTCGAGAATCAGAGGAACAAGGGGTCACATGACTCCTGAATGGGTTTAGAATATGCGTCTAATCCAGTCTTGTGAATGCACAATTGATCTGGCACGGTTTAGATCGGTAAACATAAAGGTGCCATGAGCGCACGAGATGATACACTTCTTCTTAATAACAAATTATTGACTAGATAAAATAGATACAATTTGTAATTTCTGTTGACCCTCGAATTTTTGTCAACGTTTTAAATATCAATTTATTTTGCAAAAATATATAAAAAGGTAAAAAGAAAAAGAAAATAAAAAATAGAAATTCGAAAAAAAATGAATGTAATAGAATGAAAAGTCGGGTCCAGTAGGCTTCCAATGAATTTTCGGCCCTTTCAAAAGTTAAGCCCATCTTCCCATTCATTTGTTCCTTTTGGCCCACTTTTTCCCCTCTCCGTTGAGCCCATCTCTTTTAATGTTTTCATGGTCCATTACAGTTTAAAATAACGAAGAGAGACAAGAGCCGAGCAGCCCAAAGTGATTTCTTCCTCTTTGCTTAAATGAGCCAACGCCATGAAGAGGAAAAGAAAAAGAGGCGCGGGTAAGGACTAAGGAGAGGACGGCAACGAGCAAAGTGTGAAGGCGTGCCCGTGAGCGAGAGAGGAACAGCAAGCTGTGAGCCTGTGATGCAAGCAAAGCCAAGCCTTTTAGAAGGCTGAGCTGGCGTGAGGGATGTGGAGCCCTAACCGAAAAAGATTCGGAGAGAGGTGTGGGGACTGGGGAGCATGCGTTGGGGGGGACGAGGAGGCTTCGCGAAGAAGAAGAAGACCAGGTTGCAGCGAGGGAGGAGGGGGCAAAAGTTTTTCTTTGGCTGAAGAAGAGAGGATGGTTCGGCAGGAGAGGGCATCATTCAGCCATTAGAGAAAGAAAGAGAGCGGGGCTTTTTCTTTTTCTGGAAGCGCGGCTCCTAGTGTGGCCACCACGAAGAAACGTTCCCTTGGGTTCAGTCCGTGTTCGTCCTCACGAGCGACGTTTCCCGGACTCTCCTCGCACCTGCTGGCCATTTTCTCGAGCTTCGTAGACGAACAAACAGCAGCTGCAATGCCGCTTCTGATCAGGTAAGCATCTCGCTCCCCCCAGACATCCTGTTTTTTCTTCATGCCGTTTGGGAATTAAGAACAGAAATTCCAATCCATAAGATTATGGTCTAATCTTGTGAAACGAGATATATTTGTGAGGGAAGATATTATTTGGAGTCTGATATATCATTTTTAGACCGAAAATCATATCAATCAAAGTGGGATCGGAGGCTTGTTCTTGTACTGCACGTCACCTATTTGATAAAATGCCTGAATGATATACTGAAATCCATGCTATCCGATCGGCGTTAGAACTTTAGTTTAATGTTTCATTGTTCTTATATTGTTGAATTTTTATTTTTTTTTATGTGACGTGGAAACTAATCGTTCGTCATCGAGTTGGCCATGGATGAATACCTCGCGCGGAGACGCTGTTCCTTTAGCCGGAGAAGCCCACGGTTTAAAGCCGTTCGAGTCAGCATCTCTCTCTATTTTAATGTGCTTATGTTTGTTTGTTTGCCGAGATTGCTGGTGCAAGAGGTTTAGTTATGGTGAGATGTTTATTTTTTATGTTTTAATGGTCGCCGGAATGGCCGACCGGAAGTGATGAACGCCGGTTGGTCGTGTTGGCCGGCTGATTAGGACGGTGACTGGCGGCCAGATGGCGGTGGTGTCGAGTGTTTCCCGACGGCAGAGACGTAGCGGGAGTTCGGCCTCACTAAAGGAGGAGCCAGAAGTTGAAGAGGATGCCTGGTCGAAGGTAAAGAATCTGAAAAGGAGCCTAAGTTGGCTCGACTCAATGACCTTGAAGAAATATGGATGGATATTGTGGAAAAGGTAGAAAGCACAAATATTAGGCAATTCCTCTTCTAGCAAGTGAAGCTCACATTATTCACCATGGCAAGCGATAATGTGTTCCGTCCAATACCCAACTTAATGACATTTATCAACTACCTATCATTCACGTGATATTCAATTTCACTCCAACAGCCAATGCCATTGTGTATTTGATCTTACCTGACGACCAGACAACTATTGAGATGTGTGAAGAAATCATATCTAAGGCCCTACAAAATGCATTGGGGTGCTTCATCGTAGTTACTGTAAGTCTGGAGCCACCATGATTTGAGGATGGTCGAATCTGATAAAGTTAGAACCATAAAAATACAAGCTGCCGAATCCAGTCATTTCAGAAAGCAATAGAGAACATTATCTCCTGCGAAGACCAATAATTACTACACCAATTCTAATTACGCCAAAAAACAAAATACGGGCAAGGGTTTGCCTATAGGTCCTCCAGAACCACAAAAACAACTAAAAGACAGCAACACTAATGCTCCATAAGGAGAACAAAAGGCAACCACACATGCATCCAACATAATCTATATATTCAGAGACTTTCATCACTGGAGAACAAAGCATACACATTCCCAGATGTAGATGCAAACTATCCATGGTCACTAGCTGATGCACAACAAGGAAAACAATAAAGCATCAATGGCTGTCAGCATTAGTGGCTATTAGTATCTTCCATTTGGCACGGTGATGCAACTGTTGAACCATAAGTCCAGACATTGTTCAAAAATGCAAATATGGACAATGAGGGTAGAGTAAAAAGAAATTTGAAGCTCAAACAGAGCTTATCATAGGATAAGGAAGATCATCATTCCCACATTGATACGAGAAGCAGGTAAGTACATCCGATGCTCAATAAAACATATAACCTAGCTTTGCTGCCAAGGAAATAAGGTGCTTTTGTTCTCTATCTAGGCGACCTGATCTTTCTTGGAGGTGCAAGGACATTCTCTGTCTGCAGAGAAAAGCAGGAAACAACGGATCGTGATGTCAGGAGCATGTTTATGCTTCCTCATAACATCGTCACAAAAAGTTGAGAGTTGAAACTTCCAAGAATACAAAATCAATGCCACCCGTCAGCATCATTAGATGCGTGCATCTTATGTGCTAAATGAAGAATACTCTATGTTCTTCTGAGATAACTTGGGAAGCTAATTATATAAGTAGGATTTTCCTTTATTGAAAGTTTTGACAAGTTTTTGCTATTGAAGTTTCTTAAAATTTCTCAATGAGTGCAAGAAAAGTAGCATTGTCATAGATTCTTGAGTGAAAGATAGTCATCAACAATTTATCCTCCAGAAACCTTCTCATTGATATATGCATAAATCAAAAGTGCCAAAATTCAAAATGGATCCCTTGGTTCTTGGAACAAAATTTAGCAACAGAAGTTAGAGTAATCAAATGCAAACTTTCTTAGTGGCAAAAGAGGATGATTTGAATGAAACGGGGAAACCCAATGTCCAGCATAGTATTATTAAGACAAAACAGGAGTAAATGGGCCTTTCGCCAACAACTTGCTTATTGCAAAAGAATTAGAGCAAAAAGAAAGGTGGCTATACTTCTTTTCTTCACAGTTGTTATTCCCAATCAATCACTTAATATCTTTGATGTCGATCCAGACTAGTGAAAATATATCAAGTAGGTCTAGCCATTACTAAACTTCTGATTAGACATGCATCAACGCCCACCTGATGTGCCTAAAAGATACAAGTAGGCTAATGAAGCTTCATCGCCCAAATTATGAGCTAAACAGTTTCGCCAAGTCTAAGCATGGTTAAGAAATTTTTCAAATCTATGGAGAAAAATCCTTTGCTTCCAAACTCCAACAATAAAATTGTTTCCATTGGGCATGGTCTTGTTTGATTAATTCAAGAGATATGTAAACAACCAAAAAAAAAAAAAAAAAAAGAAAGAGCTCCGTTTGATAGTTCAAACTTTGAAAGCCCAAGCAAGCGTCAATGTAGGTAAATCAATTTATACCTTCGATATAGCAAAAAACAAGACATTCAAAGTAAACATTAGGAGGTTACTGAAGTTGAACCTGGCATTCATGTTCCTTTTCTTAGAGCCCACTCTACCGCATAATGCCAAAAAGAGATGGCACATGAAAGTATAGACGTGCAAGAAAACTAACTGGGTGCTGCAATAGAACCAAACTATCTAAAAATTTGCTCGTAGTATATCGCACATATGTGCACATACGTTGCACATGTATCACACGTACATTACACGTGTATTTGGTTTGATTTTTAAAAATTTTCTATCCCAATATTTTTTTGAAAATCAAAATCACGAACATGTAAAAGTAATCCTTACCAAAAAAAAAAAAAAACAAGTGATCATGATGGGAGAGGGCAAGAGAATGAAGGTTTTTTTTTTTTTTTTTTGAAGGGGGAGGGGGAAGGGAAGGGGGCGAACGATACAACCTAGCTTGTCCTAGTATAATGCGGAAGAAAGAGCAGGGGCGTGGTACAACATATATTTGAATAGAAAAAAAAAATCAATTGCAAAAGCAACAATAGATTAGCGAGCTTGCGCTATATATCGACACGAACCTAATTCCAGGCTACTTCCATCTTGAGCTAATGATGGCCATCCTCCGCGTGTTCACATTGCTCAAGTTGGTGCTAGTGAGATTGATTTCTAATCAATTCGGTCGCCGTTGGACAATTGTGATGGCAAGTGCCATATTTTTCGTCGGGCCCCTCATTATGGGTGTCGCCCCAAGTTATGTCGTCTTCCAGTCGGCCACTCCATGGACAACCTCGACACCAACTTTTCCCTTACGATTGCCCCAGTCTATGCCACCGACATCTCCGCAGCTTTCTCCCGTGACATCTTGATTTCTATACCTGAGGTAGCCATTTATTTTCATTTCTTTTTTTTTTCCCAATTTTGTGGCATCTTTTTCATTTTTTGTTTACATGGTTTAGGTGTGTATTAACATTGGCACCCTATTCGGCAATCTATCCAATTATATTCCCTCAAATCTCCACCTCAACCATGCATGGTGTTGGATGCTTATTGCGGAAGCAATCCTCTCGATTGTACTTGTGCCTGCTTTCATATTTCTCCCATGCTAGAATTGCTTGAGTGGCTCATCATGCGGGGCCGCCTAGGCCTCGCCTAGCCCATCCTCACCAAGACCTCCAAATTTGAGGACCAGGCTTGCCCAAATCAAGAAGGATGTTGGCATACCCAAGGACTGCGACAATGACATTATGAACACCAACCAGAACATCAGCGAGTGGCGGGACATCTTCCACCCAACTCAATTCGTCCGTCATAGGCACAATGATACTCTTCGCCCCTCGCTTTTTTGAGAAGTATAGTTACAATGACTTTTCTAACGTAGACCTTCGAATTAGATTTTGCATAAGGTGGGTCTATCTATTCAAGCATTTGATTCTGGCATCTCTCTAGCATTTCCAACCCATTTTATTGACTGCTCCAAATACATCTTCCCCATCATTTTCTTTGAGAAAGTATATTTCACGTATATTGCACGTGTATCGCACATACATTGCACTTGTATTCAGTTTGATTTTTAAAAATTTACTATCCCAACAATTTTTTTGAAAATTGAAACCAATAACGTGCAAAAGTGATCATGGCAGGAGAGGCCAAGAGAATGAAGGTTTGCCATTAAACTAAATATAAGGAGCACCTCGGGAATTCAATCGGCACTCATCTCATTTGTGGTAATAGAAGGCACAACGAGATTTGCCATTAAACTACCAAATCTTGGTTTTAATCGTGGTATGCAAAAAAAATGAAAAAAAAAATAAATAACACGCCTCATGCTATGATTGTTTTATTAGGCATCTACAATCATTCAATCCTAAGCTCGAGCCTCATATTCACCTACTTGTTAATTTGGATTTTTCAAATTTGACATTTCTAAAATTTTAATGTGCCAGAAGGAAAAAAGAAAAGGCTACGCAAGAAAAGAAAGGGAAAATATCAAGAGATCAATGCAAGGATAAAAGGGTCATTTTAGTGAAAGGCCACTTCTGAGACCATTGCTTTTGCCATTGGTCGTACCAAATGTAGCCAACCAGATAAGACAAGTAGGAGCGTGCGTTGACTCCTAACGTTGACTCTATGGGCTAGTTTAGATTTTGCTGCTATTTGTCTTAACACGCAGCCCTTTGTTCATTTCATGCAAAGAAAGGTGAAGTGTGTTCTCCTAGCGCGTTACTTCCGTGCGAAGCGACCTCGTTTTCGATAGGAGCATGCCCTCACATGCTCGAGTTTTGCAAGAACCCGAGGGTGTGGGAAGGAGTAGAGGCAAGCATCAAGTCCTGTTTAATCCGAACATTGAATGGACAGGTGACCAGTGGGCTCTTGGACAAATTAGTTTGCCTTTTTGTCTGGCGAAATTAAGTCAGCGAAAGGTTGGTTCCGCTCTCTAGCCGTACCAGTTTAAAATCTCTTTTTGAGGAGTGAGAAAAAAAAATTGGACCTATCAAGATTTGATTTATGGTCTACAACATCAACAAATGACATAACCACTTAACTGGCGGATGTTTTTGTAGTGAAGTGGTGCAGTTTTTTTAATGTAAGCAATTTCTTTTTGTCCAAAGACGTAAACGATCAGATCCCACCAATTAGATTGCTAAGTATGATCTTCTGGAATCGGGAGTTCCGAGGTAAGTTTCATAATTTTAGATCCGTGATCAATTAATCCTAAAATCGATTGGCTCCATGAAGGGAAAAATAGCTTAATACCTTTTAGTATGATTTATCACTCGGCATCTCTTAGCTACCATATAAGACAAATATTACGTGAAATAATCTTCTCTCCCCCTTGAGAGTATAAGGAGTTCAATTGGCACTCATCTCATTTGTGGTAATAAAAGGCACAACGAGATTTGTCATTAAACTACCAAATCTTGGTTTTAATCATCGTATACAAAAAAATAAAAATAAAAAATAAAAAATAAAAATAACACGCCTCATGCTATGATTGTTTTATTAGGTATCTACAATCATTCGATCCTAAAATCTTCCCACAATGCATGTTTGTGTGATGCTGAATTTTTTATAACCGTAGAGATCTACAAAACACGATTCTGAGTCGTGGTGGCAATTGAATTGATTTACAATCATGAACTACGCCCACGATGAAACCGCCCTCATTCTGTGGAATGCTCGCCATACGCTCCTCGGCCCCCAAAGACCACCTGCATCCTTCTCGCCGAGCTCGACGCCTTCGCTCCCGTGGCGACGATGACATTATGAACATTAACAAGAACATCGGCACGTGACAAGACATCTTCCACCCAACTCAATGCATCCGTCATAGACACCATGATACTCTTCGCCCCTTGCTTTTTTGAGAAGTATAGATACAACGACTTTTCCAACATAGACCTTCGAATTAGAGTCAAGCATTCGATTCTGGCATCTCTCTGCCCCTTTCCAATCCATTTTATTGACCGTTCCAAATACATCTTCCCCATCATTTTCTTCGAGAAAGTATATTGCACGTATATTGCACGTGTATCGCACTTACATTGTACGTGTATTCGGTTTGATTTTTAAAATTTTGCTATCCCAACTTTTTTGTTTTGAAAATCGAAACCAATAACGTGCAAAAAGTGATCATGACAGGAGAGGCCAAGAGAATGAAGGTTTGCCATTAAACTAAATGAAAGGAGCACCTCGGGAGTTCAATGGCACTCATCTCATTCGTGGTAATAGAAGGCACAACGAGATTTGCCATTAAACTACCAAATCTTGGTTTTAATCGTGGTATGCAAAAACAAAGGAAAATAAAATAAAAATAACACGCCTCATGCTATGATTGTTTTATTAGGCATCTACAATCATCCGATCCAAAGCTAGAGCCTCATACTCACTTTTGAGACCTCTGCTTTTGCCATTGGTCGTACCAAATGTAGCCAACCAGATAAGACAAGTAGAAGCGTGCGTTGACTCCTAACGTTGACTTTACGGGCTGAGAAAATATTGTCTACGTCTGGTGCATCAACGTGGCAAACAAGAAGGCACCTCAAATTGCGCCACGTGTCCAACGTGGGCCCACGTTGTCAGGCCAATTTCCCCCTTTCTCTCTCCTCTCTCCTCTCTTTTTACTTTTCTCTCGTCTCTCTCCCCCCTCTGCACGCTCTCGCCCGACTCTTCCCATTTTTCTCTCTCCTCTCTTCTCTCCCAACACACTTTCTCTTCGCCGGTGCGAACGAACAGCCGGCCACATCGACCTCCGTGGCGACCACCTCCTCCTGTATGTCCAGGAAGGTGCACGAGGGCTCAATCTGTCACAAAAGCTTCCCCACTGGCTAAGCTCTCGGTGGGCATAAGAGTTGCTAGTATGAGGCCCCCACTCCTGCCTCCTCGACCGCTGCCACCGCCGTCGCTGCCTCGGCTACCAACAAAGTGAGCGTCTCGAAGGGCGTGGGGTCAACTCACACGCAGAGCCAGGGCACCGTGACTTCGATGTTTAACCCCAGCACTCCCGGAGTTCACCTTCTGGTTCGCAATCTCCGACGGCGTGCAACAACGGGGTGGAGAATCCACACCCCTCCAAGAAGCCACGATTCTTAGCATCGGTGAAGACAAAAGCGGCCTAAAATGGGTCGGATTGGAAATGCATAGAAATCCAAACAAAAAAAAACCGGCAATCAGAGAGAGTCGGGCGAGAGAGCATGCAGAGGAGGGAGAGAGAGAAGAAAGAGGAGAGAGAAAAGTGGGGAAAAATTTGCCTAGAGAGCGTGCAGAGGGGGAGAGAGAGGCGAGAGGAAAGAGAAAGGGGCGGGGGAATTGGCCTGACAACGTGGGCCACGTTGGACACGTGGCGCAATTTGAGGTGCCTTCCTGTTTGTCACGTTGATGCACCGGGAGTAGCCAATATTTTCTCCATAGTTAAGATTTTGCTGCTATTTGTCTTAACACGCAGCCCTTTGTTCATTTCGTGTGAAGAAAGGTGAAGTGTGTTCTCCTAGTGCGTTGCTTCCGTGCGAAGTGACCTCGTTTTCGATAGGAGCATGCCCTCACGTGCTCGAGTTTTGCAAGAACCCAAGGTTGTGGGAAGGAGTAGAGGCGAGCGTCAAGTCCTGTTTAATCCGAACATCGAATGAACAGGTGACCGGTGGGCTCTCGGACAAATTAGTTTGCATTTTTTTCTAGCGAAATTAAGTCAGCGAAAGGTCGATTCCGCTCACTAGCCAAACCGGTTTAAAATCCCTTTTTGAGGAGTGAGAAAATAAAATTGGACCTATCAAGATTTGATTCATGATCTACAACATCAACAAACGACATAATCACCTAACCAGCGGATGTTTTTGTAGTGAAATGGTGCAGTTTTTTTAATGTATGCAATTTATTTTTGTCCAAAGACGTAAACAATCAGATCCCACCAATTAGATTGCTAATTATGATCTTCCAGAATCGAGAGTTCCAAGGTAAGTTTCATAATTTTAGATCTGTGATCAATTAATCCTGAAATCGATTGACTCCATGAAGGGAAAAATAGCATAATACCTTTGGATATGATTTATCACTCGGCATCTCTTAGCTGCCATATAAGACAAATATTATGTAAAATAATCTTCTCTCCCCGTTGAGAGTATAAGGAGCACCTCGGGAGTTCAATTGGCACTCATCATATTTGTGGTAATAAAAGGCACAACGAGATTTGCCATTAAACTACCAAATCTTGGTTTTAATCATCGTATACAAAAAAAATAAAAAAATAAAAAATAACACGCCTCATGCTATGATTGTTTTATTAGGCATCTACAATCATTCGATCCTAAAATCTTCCCACAACGCATGTTTGTGTGATGCTGAATTTTTTATAACCGTAGAGATCTACAGAACACGATTCTGAGTCGTGGTGGCAATTGAATTGATTTACAATCATGAACTACGCCCACGACGAAACCGCCCTCATCCTCTTCTGTGGAACGCTCGCCTTACGCTCCTCAGCCCCCCAGCACCGCCTGCATCCTTCTCGCCAAGCTCGACGCCCTCGCTCCCACGGCTACGACCATTGTCGGTGCCAGATCTCCACCGGGGCGGGCAAAGGGACCGACGAGGGTTGAATCTCTGGCGTTGTGTATGGCGGAGCCTCCAGCAACGAGTCAGTAAGGTCGTAGCTCTGGGTTTTGTCAATTTTGGGCCGCGAGCCTTACACTTAGATTTGATCTTTTCTGGTCCAAATTGTTTTTGGGCCTTCTTTTCACGATTACATTTTCTAAAATTCCATGTTTGATTTTACATACATAAACCATTCGGGAGAGAGATGAGGGTGTCTATCGGATCTTCTCCTGTGATACTTTTCATAACAATAGCCAGAGGAAGGTTGTTCTTCATGTAAAGCTTCGTCGTCGAGAGAGACTGCTAATAGATTTAACCCCCAATATCAAGAGTATGGTGCCGTTCACATCGAGACGCAAAAGACGGCTTTGGAAAATTATCTATGTAGCACTCCGATCTCACACCAATACTTGATCTTCATCTCACATGGGATAGGCAAACATAATTCATATCCATGGGAAACTAAAAAGCAAAAATGGAGCAACTATAGAAACACTCCCTACGAAAGAAGTAGCTAAATAACCAGCGACAGCCATGATGAAAGGGAATTACTTGGATGGGAAACAGCTCGGGAAGACGCTGGCTTCATTAGCTAGTGACTAGTATTATCGGGTTGTGGAGTGGTAATACTTGCTTCAGCCTTGGATATTTCATCACCTCTGCAGTGGTTCTCGTCGACATCCAGCACATCGTCCGTCAGGTCATCCTCTCCAACGTTAATGTCGTCTTCAACGTCCTCTTGGAGAGGGAATTATTAGGATTTTCTCCTGTTCTTGTAAACACCGACAAAATGATGAACCTATTTCCTTTGCGCTATATATGAGTGCATATATTCAGATCAGAATACCTGTTTATATCTCTATACATGCACATGTGCCTCCACTTTCCTTGAGAATAACAGCAGAAAGAAACCAACCTGATCCTTTTGCCGCTCAATCAAGGTTGCATCTTTCTCCAATTGTTTTAGTCCTGCAACATGTGCATAGCACCACCCATTAAGCAATTCAAAAACAGTAAGCAAATAAGAGTTATTCTACCCGCCGCAATGAAAGCAGAAATTCAGCATCCAGTTGCGGTATCACAGCCGCCAGGTGAACAGAAACTTATCTTCGGCTCAATAAAATTGTGAATAGGGACCCCTTGGACCGAAAGGAAAAATAACCTGCAGCAGGGGAAATAATTAGAAACCATGGATATAACACTTAGTAAGAGATGTGGAAGGACGATTGAAGTACCTGCAAACAAGATGACCTGCACCAAGTCACTCACATGAGGGAACATAATTTCTTGCCCTAAGAGTCTGATGCAAATAGCGGTTGTAAACAAAAGAGAGTAAACGTCAACTGCTTCCGTTTCTTCCTCCGTGCCTTGTTCCGCTGCTCTCTCCCTTTTCTCTCCTTCGCCGCTCGGCTTAACATTGGACGACGGGCCTCGAAGAATTGGGCCTCCCAATCCGTACCCGAACCCGTTTACAATTCCAACAAAATTATTGTCGGAGCGGGTGGAGACGGGCCTGAGCTGCCCTGTCAAGAGACTCAAGACACTGCAAAAGAGATGGGCTGAAAAAGAAATACAGAGATGGGCTAAAGAAAAAGATGGGCCCAAGGAATTAAAAAATGGGCTTGACACACCGGCCTGTTCGATTTTTTCATTTTCATCATTTTTTTTATATATCACTTTCCTTCATTTTTATTTCCTTTTCATTTGGTCCAATTTTTCAGTTTTTTTGGATTTTTATCTTTTATCCTTTTATATATATATATATATATATATATATATATTTTATAAAATAAATGGATACATAAAATGTTGACAAAAATTTATGTGTCAACAAGCGACTAAACATAAATTTGTTGTGGAAACCATCTTTTTTGCATATTTGTAGTAGTTGAAGAAACAAATCTAATAATATCCAAGAAAGAGAAATTCATGAGGAATTGACTACCAATTTTAGACGTGGAAATTGGTCCAAAATTAAAATATTGATACCATGTAATCAAATGTTGGAAATTTACATATTGTAAATAAAAATAAAGTTTTCTACTTATACCATAAATGGGAAATCCTTCGTGCACTATCATAACTGTGATATTAAAAAAATTCAATGGTGTACTTGGTTACGATAAAACTTTGTCCACCGTCTTCACAAATTACTTGAAAGTTTTGAAAATATTGAAATATCAAATAACATAATTTACAATTCGTCCGTTTATGTAATCTTGAAGGGTACATTTCATTCGTTTTTTACTCTCTTTAAATTTTACGAGATTATCTCTTTGACTTTTATTTATTACAAAATATTTGGAAATCTTCAAAATAGTGAATATCATATACTGAACCGTGCAATTGATTTATTTTCAGAACTTAGAGAAATTAAGTCTTTACTATATATAGAAAAATTTTATCCCAAACAAGTATATTATTATTATTATTATTATTATTATTATTATTATTATTATTATTATTATTATTATTAGCAGTAACGGTAGTATTTCACATTTTCTTAACATTGTTTTTCAAATTGCATCTAAAATTAAAGGAAAATATTGCAGGAATTTAAGACAAGTGGACCTACCTATACATGCTTGCAATGTCCAAGCCATACATGCAAAATTGTTGCGACATTTACATTCTTCGTGGAAATCGGAAAGTTTTTAAAGATCCTACGTGGCACCTATATTAAGGGTATATCAAGTGAGATGTTCATCGATTACGAGGGTCATTAAGGGTAATATTGCGTTTTTCTAATTTCAAAAATAAAATACATTATTTTGTTAGTTAGATTGACTACGACAATTAATTAAAGATAGTTTCTTTTTCATTTAGCCAAAAAGTGATTTATCATGCATTTTACATCGAAATTTAAGCTTATTAGCTGATAACTTAATTTTTTTTTAGATGAAATATGTAAATTGATTTACAATTAGAGAATACGTATATTTTTGTATTTAGTTAAAATAAATGATCAATTATAACAGGTTACACATATTCATTACTTAAAACTCGAGCATTGAGAATGCCAAATAATAATCATCATTTTCAAGTTTATTTGAAAAAGCAAACCATCACTTCTAAGTCTTGGTAATTTGTACACATGGATATAATATCGTTAAAGTATTCTTGTTGCCTGGCCAAATGTGAAATAAAACATTTTAATTTTAGTTTGAAAATTCACAAAAAGAATAATAGCAAGATTTTATTTTGTACTTTTATAAAGATATGAAAAAACAGAATTAGTCTTAAAGATCGCCTATCAACTCTAATACTAAAAAATAAAAGGCAAAGATATAAATATAAAGAATAACTTACTTACAAAATCTCCTCCTCAATGAAAACATGGAATGAACATTTGCGGACTATATTTTCACCCTTTTACTAATGTCAATTTAATCAGCCGAGCATAACATTGGGGCAAAGACATTATAATCTCGAGTGACTCTAATTAAGATGATGATCCGTTTAGAATAATTATTTGTTTTCCTATCATAGTGAACTTCGGAATAGACAGTAGTTGCCAGAAGGGAGCAAAATAAGGCCAATTTCATCCCCCCCCCTCTCTTCCTTTTCTATCTTTGCACTTTTTACATAAATTGCCTTGTATATTCTGGAATTTTGATTTCCTTAGTAATTTTTGTTGACTAGTCGAGTTAAAAAAGCTACAACCAAAACGTTGTGTTTTTTCCCCATAAAACAGACGTTAAATGATGCCTCCTGCTTCGTTGACCACATAAAGTCATCAAATAAAGCTACACTGATTTGGCTCCACCTATTAACTAGAATCGCCTGCCATTTTTACCTCCTCATTTTGGGGTTTTCTAGATGAAGCCTGTCGAGGCCGACTGATGCGACGTACGCATACCAAACACCCAAAACACACGCGAACAAAATTGAAATTTGCTCGAACTCGAAATTTTGGCTGAGAACAGCAAATGGATGATGGCTTCCACGTCTACCTCTGGTTACTTTTCATTTGATTTGAAGGAGCTTTTGGGGTGTGTCATTTTTGGGACTTCATTCATGTCATGAGTTATGCGTTGGAACCTTGTTGGAACCTTCTACCTTAATTGTCATTTTTGGGACTTTAGTGTCACAAGAAGCTTTAATGGAAAGAGAGGTTATGATGCTTGCACCCCCGTATGATCCAGAGACCATAAGCACGTCCCTTCTGGAGGGTCCCTTAACAAACCCTTTGAGAAATCAAGTAATTGCTGCTTAAATCAGTTTCCTATAATAACATAAGGGAAGGGATTTATTTTTTATTTTTTTGGGTCGAAAAGAAAGGGTACATTGAGTTATTACTTCGCATCTTTCTTTTTTTTTTTAATTTGAAAAAAGTCATAAGAAAACCCCCAAAGTTTACCCACTATAATAATTACCCTAAACTATTTTTATGACACAAAAAACCTTAAACTTGCACCAATGTAACACATGTATCACAATTCTTTTCTATGACACCAAAATCCCATATTTTGCCCATGTGACACATTTATCCCTAATTCTTTTTTTTTCGATGAGACCAAATTTTTGAATTAAATATATCACACAGTAGAAAACAAGATCTATCACTTTATCTTTTGTGAGATCCCTCAAGAAATGATGTTTCACATCTATATGTTTGCTCCTTCCATGTAGTTATGCATGAGGCAGGTCTATCTATTCAAGTATTGGATTAAGATATCTCTTTGCCCTTTTTCCAACACATTTTATTGCTCAAATCTCAAGAGTCGATCAACCGCCAAAATCTGTTGCAATTATCCAACAGGGCCAAGCTTAATCAGCGGAAAGCATCGTTCTGTTGAAGTGATGCACGTATTTTTCTTCACTTTCACGCGATACACTTGATTGAACAAAGTCAAAAGCTACAGGCCAGCTTTAATGAGGAGAAAAATTGGAATGTCGACTTTTATTTGAATGAACTCTAGTCTTCTTTCACATCGAATATCTGATCTGTTACTGTTATCTGAATGAAATCTTACCTTAGGTTGGTCTGCTTGAGAGCACACCCCCACATTCACCCTGTTGCACCATGCAGAATCTTTTATCTCATTTACAGCCGTTGATGTCTCTAAGCATGAACTTTGCCTGATTGTTGCAAGCTAAATAGCATCGACACTGACACGCGACATGCGACACGACACGACACGACACGACGACACGTTATTTTTCAAAAAATAGAGAATTCCGATACGTTGGGACACGTTGTATATTAAATATATATTTTTATATGTGCATAATAAATTATCATTTTTATGATTATTTCAATCAAATTCATAAATAAATAAATAAATAATTTTAAAAACCTAGAATGAATATACACTTAAAACATTAATCCGTCATTTATTAATATCATTTATTATTTCAATTTGACAAATTCAACTCTATTTCAATAATTCATAAAACTTGGAGAAAAAAAAGAGTGATTCATATTCTGGACTTGCATGTTAGATACGTTGGAAGAGGAGAAAAAAACTTAAAGGGTGAATTGTGTATCACAGGAAGTGGGAGTCGGAAGAGAAGAGAAGACTAGATTTTTCTTGTTTCTTCATTTATTATTTTTGTTATTGTGTTTTATTTTTTCACACACACACACATATTGACCTCTCATTTATTGAATTTTTAAAATTGACATCGATATCGGAATCACGTGTCAGAAACTCGTATGTCAGAATTCCAACTCGAGTGTCGGAGAGTGACGAGAAGGTTGACCAGATGTCGGATTTTCCAACACGTATTAATCGAGTGTCAAAGAGTGTCGAGAGTGTCGGAGAGTGTCAAACACGTGTCGAAGTGTCCAACACGACATGAAGGCTCTTGAAGAGTTTCAGTATTTCATAGGTTGCGAGCAGACCTTTGTAGGGAATCTTCTACCTTATGGTAATCTTCTGTTCTTATCTTTTCTTTTGGCTCCGCATTTTTTTATCTGCTGCAAAGGCCCAGGTAACTGGAGAGCTATGCTCCCTATTAAACCAATATCCGCTTGCATCATTCCACACTTTGGAACTCTAACATTTGGTTGCCAAAACTTGCATTTGGTTTTCTGCGGGAAGACCAGGGTAACAGGATCACAAATTCCTTGTTAAACCAAGATCCAAGTGCATCGTTGAAGATTTAGGTAAACTTCTACCATCTTGGATTACCTAAAGTTGGTTAGCATTGATTTTTTTTTGACACTGGTATCATTATAACAGAAATATTACAGAAACCATAGATGCTTTAAGTGATTAACGAGAAATAAAAGAGTGGAGATAACAAAATTGAGGTAAGTATAGGTGAGGTTTAGGCCCGCACCTTACTCCTCTCTTCAAGTACTACCAGCCCAGCCTCCAACCAAGGCTGAATTCGTCACTTCCACCATACACATTACAACTCATGCCATCGGTTCCACACAACTTCAGCATCAGTTGCTTCGATACTAAACCCTTGTACAAAACCAGCAGTCTTTTTAGAACGGAAAAATAGTCTCCTATTAATGTCCCCATTTAGTTAAGCCTCTCCCTCTCATATTTATTTTGTAAGCCCACTCTGGAATGCTTACTAGAGACTAGAGAGAAGACGAGACAAAGATAATTCAAAATACACTCGAGGTCTTGCAAAGTTTAGCACAAGTGGAAGTACAAGAATGAAGGTGTAGGCTCTTCATATTGGTGGTATTCTCGTTATAACCTACCCTTTGGATAGCGAAACTTATTTTCGAGTGATCGCTACATATACTTGTTTTTAAAATCATTTATTAAAAAAAAATAGTAAAATGTGAACTAAACACTATCCAGATCTGATTTCAAGTAATGGGAAAAAAGTAGTGGAAAAAAAAAAAAAAGTGACCGGTTCCTGATCCTAGAAACAACCGGTCTGGTCCTCGGTTCTCAATTTTGGGAACTAATTGCTCCTAGGACCAGGAACAGGTCTCTTTTTTTTTTTTTTTTGTAGGTAAGCGGATGCATTTTGTAGGTAACTATGTTACAGCACGTTGCATTAACAAGTACTCTGACTATGCATCCGCTTAATTTTTGACCTCCCTGCTGATGAAGGCCATCTGCAATTTCTAGATAATTCATAAGTTTCCAATCCAAATCTCTCGAGGGCTTTATTTTATGAATCTTTGTTGTCATTAGATGCTTCTTTGCGCTTACATAATAAGGCGCAGGGGAAGGCGCGCTCAGAGAGCGGGAGGCAACGTACTAGAGAAGTTTCTGGGAATAGCACCTCATGTTCCTTACCATCTTAGCATCTAATTATAGTTTCTTGTCCTGCTTAGAGTTTAGCTTCTTCTATCTAATTATAGTTTCTTGTCCTGCTTAGAGTTTAGCTTCTTCTTTTTTAAGGCTAGTCGCTTTTGGCAACAATAACTTTCTTTAATGTTTCAAAAGTTAATTCGTCTGTAAATCCGTTTAGAAAAATTGTTCCTTCTCAGGGTGTACTGGAGGAGTTGGGAATTCATCATATGGTTGTGAATGACTGGGAAGAATTCAAACTTACCATGCTATAAAGGGACGCTAGCCGTTGCTCAAGTTTTGTGAAACCCGAGCAGAATTAACCTAAATATGATGATAGCAATAACATACCAAGTCACAACGATCTGCAATGCTTCCGCTTCTTGAGTAAGAAAATACTGATCATGCTCGGAACAATGGCTCGAGGTTCCAGGAGTTTACTTTTTGGTGACAATGGATGATGTCCATCCAGAGTTGGTTTCATGCTTGTGTTGTCACCCGAGAATTAGGTTAACATTATTAGGATCATCCTATACCCAAGATGGTATGACCTCCATCTGACACCAGTTGTTGCATGGAATGGAACCACAAGACACAATTATGCCATGTGATAGTGACAATAGTGGAGTGTTCGTCCTCTGAGATAGGTTTCATCTTATTTCCCATTTCCCAACTGTTACGCTTAAGGTAGCAAACAAGAGTTCCAACACCAAAACTTAAAAGCAGAATTGAATATACCCATTCAACTGACAGCACAAACTGTCAGCACTTCTTTAAGCATCATCTTTGCAGTGGAAGGTTCCAACTTCTCATCCACCATAAGAATGCAGATCCCATGTTTGTCAATATCTCGATGACCAGCTCGGCCACTCATTTGAATATATTCCCTGCTAGAAATCCATCTAAACTTATCTCCATCAAACTTTCGGACATTTGTGAACACCACTGTCCTTGAAGGCATATTCAAACCAATACTAAATGTCTCCGTGGCAGACAAATACGACAGGAAGTAACAAAAGAAATAAGATAAGTGGCTCAGCCAACATAGAGCCTTTAAAATGAATAGCAGGTGTGAATAGATAACACATAGATCAGAAATGAAAAGCCATCCAAGGAGCAGAAAACCTGCATGCAAAGTGCACGAAGTACTTGAAGTGCTCAATCTTCATTGGCATCCTTTTCCACAATTACATTCTAACTTTCTATCATAACAAGATATCTAGTCAGTAAAATTTAACGAGAGACTACAGATCAGAAGGCCTAATCAGGTAACTAACTATGGCATAAATTGCAACATTGCTGCCATATTTGTGAACCAATGCAATCATAAACTCACTTAACAGACAGTAAATGCTAAAGCTAGAACTACTAATGATACAAAAAGGACCCTGATTGCTAATCACACGACAATGTATCAGTTTTCCAAGTAGATTACCAAGCAAATTCCAAACAAGACATTTAAAGTAAACTTACTCGGTTATTAAAAGCTCAGAGAAGAATCCATTGAGAGGTCGTCCAAATTTTCAAAAAACCTAGTTTGCTTGCTTCTCCAAGGAAAACGAATACTAAAAACAGCAAGGACCATGCATTTTAAGAATACTTGATTATCTAGATTTCTACAGCTGCGATGACATTTGTTGAGGTTCATCTTTTCTTTGTCGAAATTAAACTTCATCTGCTCTTCATCATGCTCCTGATGTGTTGCATTTCGAATGCCATTTTTTTCTCATTACGACTCTCTTTGGATCGTCCAGAACTCAAGCGATCCTTTTCCCTTGATCTAGATCTCCTTGTGCAACCCCTACCAATGGTAAGGAAAATCAGATGGAGATGCAACTTAACAGACTATAGATGTCGTGAAGTCAAAAAATGAAAAAACCACCAACTGCTCATCACACGGTGAAATTAAGAAATCACAGCCAGATTGACTACTAAACCGAAGCTAGCTAGTACAAGGAACACTATGGGTCCATTCATTTAAATCATAATAATAGTGGAGATCACATCTGTTTTGAAGCTCTTTCCCAAGATCTTCGTACATGATTATCTGTTTTATCCTAGAAGTATCTTCATATGAAGCTTTGGCAGCTTTACAAAAAGCATGTATAATCAATTTAATTTCTTAAGTGGCTGTAAGTTGGAAAAAAAAGCCCTAAGATGTAGATGGAAATCTGAAAACTAGACAACATGGCATTGGTCGGAGAAAAAGTACATACGTCCCAGGCTCCTAATAATAGTGAAAAAGGAGTGACAAATGCCATTTCATTTGATTCCAGTTGCTCTAGTATATTTGTTTCACTAGACAGCTGAATTGATATAATTCTGTAATAAACATCTGTTATGCCACTGAGGCATTGAGATTGCTCTTGTTTGCCGAGCTACCAAATTTCCATCTTCCTCCTGCACTTACCCATGTCTCAATTTCTTAAGTCCTAAAGGTTTAATGACCAATAGTGTCAATAACATGTAGTACTGAAAAACCATGGAAATCTCAGCTATCATACTCGTGTGCTAGCATTTGTCTAAAAGGTTCATCACCCAAGCAAATCATCAACACTAAAGATTTGTCAGAAATATACGTAAACCCACAAAAGAACTAAGGACCTATTTTCTTCCATCCGTTATAAACTTATGAGGGATTTAGTGCGGACATCAATACAGATTTATGTCATCTGGAGATTTGTACACAAACATTTTACTGCAAGAATTGTACTTGTAGTAAGTTACACCTCTGGAGATTTTAGTATTCTGTTGACTTTCAAGTATTTAAAAATGGCTTATTTAGAGAGAGAAATTTGAGGCATTTGAGAGTCTACAGTCTAATTTTGTTGATGAAAATAATAGATGGTTAAAGGTTTTAATTTTTGATTTTATGGGTTACTGAAAAACCACTCTTAGTGAGGGCTTTTCCAATGTATACCCCAGATACAGCCAAGAGAAAACAAACCTCTTTGAATCAAAGCTGATGTTCTTGCTAGAGTTTATCTGTCAACCCACATTTGCTCGATAGATTTTCCGGAGAATAACCAAATAAAGCAACCATCTTACTGACCCAGTACTTAGGAGGTAATTAATCCCAGTTATCCCACTCATTATCGCCACCCTGATTGCGGAAACAGTGAATGAAATTGCAAGCAGTTTCATGGAAACATGTCTGTCACGTATCAAAAATAGGAGCCTAATTCAGAATTGGTAATTAATAATAATCATTGACATCCCAAAGAAAATACAACATATGGAAAAACATGACAGCAACTAAAAACGCAAAAATTGCCATACCTTGAACCTCGACTTCTTCATGCACTCCCTACAGATGGCGACTTTCCACCTTGTAACATTGACAACTTCACATTTTACCTGTTTAAAAAAGAACATCCGACTCAATTAACCCCCAATCAAGAAAAAGATGATATGGTCAAGAGGATAGTTATGGGAACACGACAGCAGATAGAGACTACTAAAGTACTATTCACACCTACTGGAAAGACTACTAGAGCTTTCATCCAAAATAGTCACAAACTAGAAATCCTTGCTAAATGTTAATATCACAATTAATTGCAGATTCAAAGGAATTTAGCACAGAACTGGGTGCTTTTTCCCTTCCCTTCTTGTTTGATTACTATATTAGACACATCCAACCAGGGAATGAAATACCTGTTTGTCAGCAAAGAATCGGCCATCAATAGAATTATAAGCCAGCATAGCTGAATCCATGGACTTATAATGTACATAAACATTTCCCTTCAAATGGAATGAACCATTTTTACAAACCTGAGATAAGAATTGGATTTGTGAATCTGAGATTGCATAGAAACATACACAACACCAGGATCCAGGCTTCCACAAGACGAATCTACAATTCAGAAAGCTTGAAAGAGAAATGCAGAAAAACACATTGAAAAGCCAGAGAGAATATAAATAAAGGATTAACTACCCTCAAAGTTCATAACCACCTTGATAAAAGCCAATATCAAGACTTGCAAATTGGAAAATTAACAACTGTGAACTGATTTTATTACCTTGAAATTGACAATTTCCCCAGACTTGAACTCTGTATGAATATCCTCGTAAAACTCCTCAAATGAGTGTTCCACCTGTGTCTGTGTACTGAAAAGAGTAAAAACGGGTAATTATAAATGGTTAGATCATCCTAAGAGATACGTTAATGATAGTAGAAGTTGTAAGCCTCAAGGTGTACTGGAGGAAGAGTGGATTGCTTATAATTGAGGAACAGTGGAGCCCTTTAGATACTCTGCTTGGATTTGCACTTCTGAGCAAAATTACAAGTCCTCAGTTTCCTATTCTCTAATACTTCAAAAAGATTTGCAGGATCAGAAAGAGGCAGCATATGGAAAATGTGGTCCTTCAGAGCCATATTCCTGTCTATTGTATATTTCTCCATCTTGATGTTTAGTGGATAATGATTGAGGAGCATTCTATGGGTACTAACAGGGTAACGAGAATAATCACTTCAAACAAAGCCTGGCAACTAGAGACACCCTAACTGCTTGGCGTCTGGAAAACTAATGCTAACGTCTCAGCAGCAAGAGTAATCGCTTCAAATGAACCTGGCAGATTCAGATCCAAAGATTCATTTCTGGAAAAATCATGCTGGTATTGGTCATTATTACAGAAAAAGAGAACCTGGGGTGGATAATCATCAAATGACGAGGAAGAGAAGTGATAATGATAGTTCTGGTCATTGGAAGCTCAAATATCACTTCCTCTTCAATGTATTGAAAGACTTCCACCATGCAAATACAGGGGAAAACTCTGGAATAGCTGGAGTAAATTGTGCGTTTAGTAGCTAACACCTTGCCTCTTACATGAAGAATCTATGGTCAGAACCATCTCAGAGTATTCTAAGAGACATGAAGGACAGCTTTACACATATAGGATCAAGCAGCAGCTAAGTAGTTTGTTCACCAGAACAAACTACACATGACTCAACTACACAGGCTTTTTCCATGCAATTAATATACTCAAGTTAGCAGCATATTTATATCAGATGTATTCTTTTCAGTCATTAATCTCCAGAATCAGAAAATGCATGAGCATTTACACTGGGAGAAAGCCAATCCCTAGAGTGATGAAGAAGTATTCAGACATTGTATACGACTTCTACAGAGGCTCTTCACAATGTGAATTTTAGACAGCTGTACTGGTATTTATCACCTTCAAAAATTAAATAGAGACAATATCATCTAGGTAACTAATACCAATTACATGAAGAACTAGAAAAAAGCCAGCATGATGTTTTAAAGCTAAGAACAATCACCCATGCTGGAATAAAAGATAAACCCTACAAGTGAAAAGAGTAAGAAAAAGTAGGACAACCTAGTCACTGTACAATAGTGTTAATTCATTATTCATATTCCATATTTTTCTCAAAGATCAAAATAACAAATGATTCTTTCTTCCAACACACCTATCTTGAAGAAGAGAACAGGTCAGCTGCAAAACCATGCATTAGAAGGTATGGCTGTCTGCAAGCTGACACCTCAGCAGCAATAGCTCTTACCAGAAGAACAATTCCAGCATCCCATTGCACCCACCTAAAAACTACTGAAGCGTTAAGGAGTAATGAAATAGAAAAACTTACATTGAAATTTGATCTCCATTACCCAAAAGACTATGAGAAGATTAATAACCAATCAACAAATTCAGTTTGAAAAACAGGATTAGCCATGGTATTCACCAATTGAAACAAATGTTCCAACTATCAAATTTTAATTCATTGTGCCCAACCAGTTCGCTTATTGCCAAAGATGAGTCAGAAGGCATTGAGGCTGCAAGATCAATCCTCTAACTGATATGTCGGCAGATAGATTACTCTAAGTTGATAATGATCAACAGGTGGAGCAATCCTGAAAAAATGATTTTACAGAATCCAAGAAAAAGAGAGAATCATTTATCAGAAATTATGTTAAAATATGTATCTAATGATGATCAACAAAAATGCATGGAAGTGCAGCTACAACAACACAATCATATTTGAATGTACAAATATATACAGACTCAGATAAGCATGATATGCAACAGATAAAGCTTTAAAATGTCATTGACAACTAATAGACTTTCCTAATATCAAATCATCTGTGCATTTCGAAAATTTGAGAAGTATAAACCTACCACCTAACGTTAGCTAAGTTAAGGTATATCCTATCCCACTTTATTCCGGGCTATAAACATGGCTTCTTTTCATGCCATACTGAAGTTAAAAAAAAAAAAAAAAAAATCACATGATTAAAAAGAAAAATGATAAAAAATTCAAGAGATCGAAATTTCGTTAAATCCAGGATCTGAAAGCCAAATTGATCTACATATACAGTGATATCCTACCCAGACACTTCAGTGCTATTTACAGAATCTAATTTCATTGATAATGCTGGTATTTACTATTGCTCATAATGATCAACCAGTAAAGATGTTTCAACAATTCATTCACTTGAGAGCACAGTTCCCTGGATGTGCAGACATAATAGAGCACACAATACTAGAGCAAAACAACCAATACCAAGAAGCCCTCTTTGGCATAAATAACTTATAAAGCATTGAAAAAGAACTACAAAGACCAAAAGGAATTCCCAAGCAAAGCCCCTAATTGTCTACTCTCCTACAGCAGAAAGGAGATCATTGCAAAGAACACTCTTCAGCTAAATGACAAATAGATGCCGACATATCACCCGATATGCATTAGTTCTTATAATGAAATGTACCGTCGAAAGATAAATGATGGATCGTTTGTGAAATAAAAATTTTCTAGATCTTGAAAAATATGAGAAGAGAAAAGGCATGAACAGGTGTCAAATACGCTAGTGGTTCATGGCAGTGTAAGGTGCTCCATAAGTAAACATCATCACTCAAGGATATCATAACTTGTCAGTGCTGTATGGTTCTCTCTACAAGTTAACGAAGATAATGTAAAATATGGGAAATCAAGATGGAATGCTAACAAGAAAATAAACCCACTTTTGCCTCAAAAGGACTCAACTAATAAGAATTAATTGCATCTTTCACATCACATGGAATTCCATCAAAATCACCATTTTCAGGAGCCAGACATAAAATCACTGATAGCTGAATTTTTCCAGTCAAAACCATTACAACCCAGACAGTTCAAGAAATCCATGAGAAATCAGTTAAAAAACTTGTTGAAAAGCGGGGGTAAAATATAATTTGTTGATGAAAAAATACAAACAGCAATTCCGGGTTTCCATACAATAGACCTTGCACAGGAAAAAAAATTAGAAAATTCTCCAAGACAATTAGAAAAAAAAGAGCCACACATTTATCGCTAGGTTGATTGGGAAAGGAACTACACAACCCTGAAGCCAAAGCAAATATTCAAACAATGGACATTTCTTCTCTAAAAGAGTCTGAACATAGTCGACTTGTCTCCAAGAGCAGATGCTTACTAAAAAGCAAAGCCTCTATTTGCCCGTAAGAAACAACTGCCCAATTTGTAGAAACTTCAGAAACAATTATCATGATGGCAGAAACAGAATAAAGTTTGCATTTCTAAGAAATATTACTTTCCTGACGACTATCATCGTACAAAGGAAATGACTTTGTTTTTTGCCACTTACCAGGATGAAGCCTCAATTAATCTAGGAAGTGCACAGTCCATGATTGGTTTCGTTAGCTGCATACTCTCTCAAGACGAGCTCCACTTGTTCTACCACCCCAAGTCTATGGAGCCATCCAGCAAGTCTTTCAGATGCTTCTTTTCCAATTACAATACCATCTCTCTCCAAATCTATCAGAAAGTCCAGTGCTTTGTTTATTTTGTTCTCTCTTTCATACGAGTGCAGAACAAGGGCCACACATTTATCACTAGGTTCAATACCAGCCTTCCTCATATTCTCAAAGGCAAAGAGGGCCTTGTCACTTTGTCCTGTAGCTGCATAGGCATTTATAAGTAGCCCGCCTAGCCTCGCGTCTGGAATAATCCCTGCAAATTGAGTAGCATCAAAAACCCTCTGAGCTCCTTCGGCATTGCCAATCATGGAATACGCTCTCAACAGTGCCTTATAAACTTCACTTCCAGCAAAGATCTCTAGTTCATCCATTTCTCTCAGTAAAATCTCTCCCTGTTCAGGCATTCCAGCTCTAATGTAGGCCATGACCATTGAGCCGTATGACCTTTTATCCAATGGCAATCCAATCAGCTTGATTTCTTCAAATGTTTTGCTCGCCAGCTCAAAATGCCCAGCCTTGCTGTACATATCAACCATAGCAGTCAAGGTAACCTGATCACAGATCAAGCCTCTTTGCTTCATTGCTAGAAGAGCATTTTCCGCATCTCGAATTTGGTTTTGCTTTCCATACCAATGGATTAGTTTTGTATAGTCACGAACATTAGCTTCGAAAGATTCTTCTAATAGAGCAAGTTCCGCCACCTAGAAACAGTTTTGAGGATTCATGAGTTGAATTTAAGATTTTCTTCATGATTGCGTAAATCAAATTAACAAAGCATGAGGACCCCCACGATTCAACAATTGTCATGCGAACAATTTTAAACACATCCACAAATCAGAGCACCTCAAAAACTCACAGCCATCCAGCACTCTCTTCAATATTGTCAAGAAGAAACTGTCATTCCTCACACAAGCTAACAATCACTAGTTCGCTAGATTTCGACAGCTCATTTTCCAGGAGACCGTGCACAAAATTCTAATCTAATTGTGGAAGCTTAACTTTGCAAGATGACAAATTTCAGCTCTTTCCAACAGCAAAAGCTAGATGTAAATGCGAAAATTCGAACTTATCAACACAGCATGAAAACCTTTCAACTCATGCTCTTCCAACAGACACAGACGCTGCATCATAGCTTAAATAGAATAGCTAGCAAACAACCGATGAAATCAAACGAGGGCAGGTACCTCGAGATGAGCAGGATGATTCAGCTTCCTCAATTCCTTGAGAACCGCGAGCCAGTCGGCTCTACTGGGCTTCATGATCTTCACCCATGCAGCCAAAACATCCGACAAGCTCGCCCTCTGAGGATCGAAACATATGATTTGCCTCATCAGCGCCTTGCACCGTTTCGCCATCTTAAAAGGAAGCTTGGATATGGCGATCCTCTGCTCCTCGGTAGCACGACGCCCCACCTCGGCCCACTTGAAACTGGGCCTACCCTCTTCAGGGTTCTCAGCTTTCGCGGCGTTTTCGCCGCCCGCCGGCGAAGAAAACAGAGGCGAAGCAAGAGAGCGAGCGCCCTTGTCAAGATGAGTTTGAACAAGAATTTGAACTGAAGACGGCGAGTTTCGCCGCCGGACGATCGTGGGTCGCCGCCATTCTTGAGGGCGGAGTTTCGACACCAGATTGAGCGAAGAGCTTGGCGCTGCCGCTGCCGACATCGAAGCTCTGCAGCTTGAGCTCCGGCAGGGTGGGAGATGAAATGATGAACGGAAGGAGATGAAGATGAGGACGGTTTATCCAATCTTTTCTTTTTTTCTGGGGCTGATTTGAGAATCGAGATTAGTTGGTTTCCTTCAAATTTTAGACCCCAATTATATTTTTTTCCCAATTCAGTCCTTTCATTTTTATTTTTATTTTGTCAGACCCAATTTACAATCCTTGAAGAAAATATTTCAAGGCATAGAAGCACGCCAGCGGCACATGGCTTCAAAAAATACTAAGACATGTCACATATAATGTTTCTAGTCATATTCAAATTGCAAGAAATAAAAAAAAACATAGAACTCAATTATATTTATTATAAATTTGATGAGATCAAGTACGTTTTAATTATAAGTTTTAGAACTTCGCAAGATAAAAAAAAAAATTTTATCAATGATTATTGCTGATGCTATATGTGCACTATGGCGAAATATTTGGTACCATCTCACAATTCCTGGCTGTAAATCAAAAAACTAAATTTCTAACGATTGGATAAAAGTTCCGCATGATCTAAAGAAGTTTTCAATATAATTCCGAGCTTTTGGCCTGGTCCCTTGTTATCAAATCGATGATGGTCCACATATTTTTGGAGTTTGACCATTGACGTCCCTTGTGGTGTTCTTTTAGAAGCTCATCCTCGAACGGTTTATGCACGACCCTGCTCTTCCCATTTCCACTAAAGCTGCAGAGAATATGACTGACTCTACATGGTCTTTTCCTGGGATTTGAAAAGATGATTTCGGGATTACATAGGCTGCCATTTGATGCCACTCTTTCTGGAGGGCAAAGTCCTATGTACAACTCCTGTTTCAACTTTCTGGTACATGGATCATTGCCAGGGGTGTCAAGGGGTCGGGCCAGGTCAGGCGGGGCTGGTGCAGGTTTTTTTTTGACAGCCCTAACCATTGCTGTTGCCGGACTCATTTCGAAATGAGATGACTAAGGTAGATCGGTGCAGATTGATATGGTTTGCTCTTCCTAGGATCTGCTCTGATCTCTTGAACGGGTCATTCTTGAATAAACTTCCCCACTTTTGACAGGATTTAGAGATGGTTTCCTGCTCCTACTTCTCTCCTTTGCTTCCTTTTGCTAGTAATGTGATGAGTCTTGAGCACATCTTTTCATTTGCTAAGCTTGTATTCTATTGATAGAACTCCTGCACAATGGGATTGTGATGGATCTATTGGAAAAATTAAAGAAACGTAGACTTTGATTTCGTTACTCATAGATAGTGTTGAGAGCTCACACGCTTTGTTATATATAAGATCCCACATTCACACTCTAAATTAGATGAGCAGATCTTTCTTTTCAGCTGGCGAAGTTCTTGGCAAAGGCTGAAGAAGAAGATGTAGAAGAGGAGGAGGAGGAGGAGTAGTGATCCGGCGGCGGGTGGCGGGGGAACTCCGAGAGCATCTGAACCACCTCCCTCATCGTGGGACGCTCGGTGCTATTCTCCTGAACGCACAGCATGGCGACGAAGAACACGTGCGTGGCCTCGTCCTTGGGCACGAGGCTCAGCCGCGGGTCCACCACGCGGGTCGCCTCCTCCCTCCGCCAGTTGGTGGTGGCTATCTTCGTCCACTGGACAATGTCCACCCCGTCCCCGAAGTCGCCCACGGGCCGCCGCCCGGTCAGGAGCTCCAGGAGCACGACCCCAAAGCTGTACACGTCGCTCTTCTCATCCACCCGTAAGGTGTATGCATACTCTGCAATAAGACAAACGAGATTTCCGTTATGAAATACGGTCAGCTAGTGACCTTGAAGCATTGGTCGGTACACGATCTTAATGTTGTTTTACGTTGTGCTTTGCTTTCTTCGAAGCTTTCAACGTCATGAATGATGATAATCATGTCAAATAAGCACGTTGTCAAAGAGCCACTCAAAATTGAGTGGGTCTAAGATGGAAAGCGCTCGTTTTGGATAAGCTTTTGCTAGTCCTGCCAAAGCGAATCAACATGAATTGGCACGCATTGAAGTTGCTTTAATCTTTTGTCATGAACTGCATGATTATAGTTAAAGAAGCCGCACCCCCACTGAGCAACAAAGCAAAACGGAGTCAATTCACTCAAGACAAAAGCAAAAATAAAAAAATAAAAAATAAAAAAAGCAAAAGGAGCCAAAAGAACAAAATTTGAGAAAAGGGCATAAAGCAGGCAGCGGGGGGAGTGCATCTGGTCAGAAATGGACCCAAGGAAATATCCCTCTTTACGTAATTTCTAGAGGATTTAGTTGGATTGCGCATGTCTGTTTGCTGTCACCGTACTCAGTGCTCTGTTTAACGTTGGAGATAAGTCAGGTACCTAAGTTGACCTACTTAGATTCCAATTTACGAGAATTTGACTGGACCATGGACCCAACTGTAAGTACTACCACTGAGTGAAGATTTTGAGGGACTATGTTGTTGTGAGTGACATTTCCAATTTCCGTCCTTCTTGAACATACCAGAAATGTTGCATAGAATTCAGAAACTCAAGAATTGAACTGTGTAGAGAGTTTGGGTCAGGGAATTGTTCTGATGGTGGTTAATGTGTGAAAGTGAATACGCTAGTGAATTGCCAACCAAAGAATGATAATGAGAGATTTTAAGCGTGGCATACCAGGGGCAATGTAGCCATAGGACCCCGCGATGACCGACATGCACTCCGACCCTCCGCTGTCCGCCAAGAACTTGGCCAGCCCAAAGTCAGCGACGTGCGCCTCGTAGCTCGAGTTCAGCAGAATGTTGTTCGACTTCACGTCTCGGTGAAGGATCAGTGGGCAGCAGTCATGGTGCAGGTAGCACAAGCCTTTGGCAGCTTCGACCGCGATCTTGTACCTCAAGTTCCATCCCAGGAATGCGCCCTTCTTGCCGTGCAGCACCTCACCTAGGCTCCCGTTTTTCATGTATTCATAGACGAGGAGATTGGTTTCTTTGTTTGAGCAGAATGCCAGGAGCCTAACGATGTTCCTATGCCGGATGTTGCCAAGCGTTTGGATTTCCGCTCGGAAGCCACGGTCGTGGCTAGTCGTGCCGAATCCTAGGAGTTTCTTGACTGCGATCTCTGTGCCGTCTGGCATTTTCCCATGGTAGACGATCCCAGCTCCACCTCTCCCTATCTCATTGCCGTCTTTGACGCATTCCAGGATGTCTTGGACTGAGAACTCGAGTTTCTGAAATGTCGTCATCTTCCACGAGCCGGGACCGGCCTTTCTTTTAAATGACCTGGCTTTGATTATGGTCACTGTGGTGAAAGCTAAGGAGCATATCAGTAGGCCGACTGCGAACATTAACTTGAAAGTGAAATGAATTCTGGAGGATATGCTCGTAAATGTGGTGAGATTGCATTTGATGTCTAGGACAGAACCACAGAGCCCTGGATTGCCCACGAAGGAAGAGGAGTTGAACAAGGCAAATTGCCCAGATTCGGGTATTTTACCCGAGAAATAGTTGAAAGAGAAGTCTGCAATCGTGAGGCTCTGCATTGTACCGATCTTTTCGGGTATGCTCTGGTTTAAGTGGTTCCTAGAGATGTTCAAGTAACTGAGGATAGGAATCTTGGAAATTGTGAGCGGGATCGGACCGGAGAGGTTGTTCTGGCTGATGTCTAGGTAGGTGAGATGGTTACAGTTCCCAATATCCGGTGGAATCTCACCTGAAAAGAAATTCTGCCTCAAATCGAGCTTAACCACCTGCCTCAAGTCCCCTGTAAATGCCGGGAGCGGACCTGAAAATTGATTCCCACTGATGAACAGGATTTGGAGGTTAGAAAAGTTTGAGAGCGAAGACGGAAGAGGACCCGAAAGGAGATTGTTTGATAGGTTGAGCTCATTTAACATCGCAGGCTTCGACGACCGGTTGCCATTCTCTGGCAAAGCTCCTGACAGGTAGTTGTTCTGCAATTCCATAAGTTTGAGCTGAGGCAAGTAAATGAAGCCGTTCGGAATGCTTCCATTTAAGTAGTTCTGCCCCAACCTCACCTTAACCAGGCTATGGCATGAACCTAGAGCTTCCGGGATCGGCCCAAAGAGGAAATTGTTGAACAGGATCAAGATCCTGAGCTGGTTCGGTGAGCACAAATCCTGAGGGATCATTCCAGTGAGCTTGTTGGTGGACAAATCTAGATACTGAAGCTTTCCATTCCTGCCAAGATCCTCAGGAATCACACCCGTGAAGTTGTTCGTCCATAGGGCTAGAGTTTCCAGGCTTGGGAGGTCTGCAAGGAACTGAGGAATCGACCCATGTAGCTTGTTTAAGAAGAGGTTGACAAGTTTCAGCTTCTGGAGACTCGTGACTTCAAATGGTATCTCTCCAGTGAGCAAATTGACAGAGAGATCAAGATTCACCAAGCTTGTCAAGTTGCCGACTTGCTTCGGAATTGGACCCGAGAGAAAATTGAATTGTAGATACAATGTGTGTAGCTTCTTTAAATTCCCCAACTCAGGCGGTATCACGCCTTCCAATCCACACGAGGAAAGATCCATGTGAACAAGATTTATCAGACTGCCAAATTCTCTAGGAATGCCTCCTTCAAAGACATTGTAGTAGCCCAAGTAAACCTCTCTGAGCTCTGTCAAATTTCCCAACTCGCTCGGTAATTTTCCATTCAGCCCATTCCCCGCGACCGACAAGTACTCCAGAGCCCCTAATTCCCCGTAACTTTTTGGGACTTCCCCCTGAAAGTAGTTGCCTCCAAGGCTCAAGTATCTGATCTTCTTCAAGTCATGAACACCCGTTGGCAACAAACCCGTGAAGTTGTTATCATATGCATCGAACACTTTCAAATTTGCGATACTAGAGTAGTTCCAGTCCAAGCTCCCACTAAACAGGTTGTTGGAGATGTTCAGGAACTTCAAACTACTCAAGTTGGCGATCACGATCGTGCCGCTGAAATTGTTCCCAGCGAGTGAGAGCTCGACAAGGCTATGGAGCCTTGAAACAAGAGGAGAGACAGAGCCGCCCAGATTCAAATCTGTCAGCTCGAGCGAAACCACACGTCCCCTTGAGCATCTAATCCCATACCATAAGCAAACTGAGCTCGAGTTTGAAGAACTCCAAGTGATTAAAGCCGGTTCAGGGGACTGGAATCCTTGCTTCAGCGCAAGTAGGACATCAACATCACTGACAGAAGAAGATGAACCAGGAATTACAGTGCACAGAAGTACAACCCCCAGAACAATGAATAGGACCCTCATTGATTCTCAAAGAAAATGTTGCTTTCAAACATAGATCACTAGTGTTTGTACAAAGCAATTGTATGTTGCTGGGTTTGAGGAGAAGGATATGGGAATGACATGACACACAGTAGCTTCAGATGGGTGTGTTAGCAAAGCATAAAAATCTGACCTTTATTGGATCAACTGGTTCTCTCTATCTCTCTTACTTTGGCTTGTCTATCCCTCAAGCTTCTTTAGACAGAGGTTGAAGGAAGCAAAAATGGAGCTGCTGGCTGAATTGAAGGTGAAACGAGAGAAAACACAGAGTGAGATGATAGATTGGGCATGGAAAAAGAAAAAGGCAGTTTGGACATCATAAATTTAAAGTAGAGAGAGCATTGCCATTTTAGCTTTTGCTAAAGGTGGTGTCTTTATTCCTTTGAATGGGACAAGGGATAATGCACTTTGCAACTTTGATGCACCTGACACTTTTATTTCCCAACGACCCTTTAAAAGCATTCAGTCCCATGTCAAGAACACTGGGAACTCCCAGTCCCGGAGCAAGAAGATGCTTTAACTGATGGCAGCCAACACCGCATGATGCCATGCTTTTTCCTTTTCCTTTAATTTTCAGTGATTCACACAAGGAAGTTGATTTTGGAATAAATAAATAAATAAATAGAAACATGATAAAAGTTTTTTTTTTTTTTTAAAAAAAAAGAGGATTTGTCCAAGCTTAAGCCAAAGTTCAATTAGTAAATCAAACTGCATTGGAAGGCAACAGACATAGGGATCAAATTTGAGGACCCAGTTGCAAGAACTATACAAGTTAAGTATTAAATGCAGCTTCATCCCTATCTATTAGCTAGTATGAGGATTACAACAATCTTAATGGTTACTCAACATATAACTTACTCCACCCCCCAAAAAAAAAAAAAAACATATAACTTACTTTACTGAGAAAATCATTTTAGTTATGAATGAAAATAATTATAGATCAGACATAGACTAAAACTGGTACAAAGTTGAAAAAAAAAAATGAGAGAAGGGAGATGTTTTGAGCATATGCTTGTGATTAAGTCATTTGTTGCACAACTACAGTCTCTTGCATCATCAATAGTTAATCATCATTCATGAGAATGTCTGGTGCTTCAATTTGGTGACTTGAACGACAAATCCATCAATAGTAATGAATAAAAGTGTAGAATTTTATATATCATCCATGTCTCTTTGACCTCATATATACGCAAAAAATCATTTCATTTTTACCAAAAATAAAATCACGTGTTGTCCTATTAACACTACCTATTAGAAAATCAACATATAAATAACAATGATAATTTGTTATAAAATTATTACTGTCAGTCCAAACTTTTTTTTTTTAATTCGGGTCAGGTAGAAATGTGGCAAAAAGCGTGCATGGAGAACCATGATTTTACATGGAGTACAATTGGGACATCCATCATCATTCATGATGCATCCTCCATTTCATGGGACCATGCATCATGGCAGGCGACATATGTGTACGAGAAGTACAAGTAGGAATCGATTATATGTACTCATGAACGGAATCGGCATTGCCTGTCAAGTGATAAATTTGACTCTAAGCAAGTCATATCACATTCTAAACCTCCCATAGAGGAGACCAGGTGGTGAAACATTTTACTTTTCAAGCGGTCAACGGGTCGACTTGACTTTTTTTTTTTTGGGTCAGGTTTGATGCTCACCAAATTTAGTTACCTCCTCCAATCAAAAGTGGGTCATTCATTTTGCGACTAGGAAATATTTTCTTGTATTCAAGAGACCGAGTACCGAAACATTTAACTTTTCAAGCGATTAATGGGTCAACTTGACATCTTTGGTCAGGCTTGATATCCACCAAATTTAGTCCACCTTCTTTGATCAAAAGCCGGTCATTCACATTAAGACCAAAGATGCCTTCTTGTGTTAGGAGACTAAGGCTGGAACATTTTACTTTTCGAGCAGCCAATGGGCCCACATTGACATTTCTTGTCGGGTTTGATATCCACTAAATTTAGTCCACATCCTCCGTATCAAAAGGAGGTCGTTCACATCATGAATAGGAAATGCTTCCTTGTGTTATGATCTCAAGTTACTCGGTCTCACCTTAATTTTCACTTCATTTTCGAGCTTAAATTTTGAGATAGCGTATATTCTTTTCTCAATGGCCCAGCTAAAATTGGCAATAACCAACTCTTTCATATCTCCCTACTCTTTGTAAATATCTCAAAACAGAAATCAAACTTACATCTAGCTTACATCTCAAAATGACTACACACAATGGAATAATCTCCCAAAATATAATGTTCTTCTTGCCTTCTTTGGCCGCCCAAATTCTCGAATGACTTGAGATGGATTGCCTCGCAACTCCAGTGATTTAACTGGTAATTAAGAGATGATCATTATCATATCAGTACGGGAGAATCTCACCTATTTTTCTTTGTATCAGGGAAGGACACTGAAAAAGACGGGTTTTTCCTTCCCTTAACAGGACAAGACAAAGCTTCTAGCTTTTTAAAATTAATATATCTTTATCCGCGTGGACATTTCCTTTTAGCTTTAGCAAAAGAAAGAAGTGGTCTCAAAGGTCGTGCCGGGAAAAGAAAAAGCTGGGTATGCATGTATCTTTGCTTTTGATCACCCACTTACAGTTCCAAACGTCCTTTCTCCCAATTTCTATTCTTTTGTTCTCCTAACAAAAAAAGAATGTAAATTCATTTGAGAAAAACATTTGTTCCCCGGAACAATTTCTCTACTTTTTGTTCTCGAAAATAGATTTGGAGTAGAAACGAAAAAAAAAAAAAGTTATTTTTTATTCCCGCGAACAATTTCTAGAAATAAATCAATTTTCTTTTTTTATTTTTCTTTTATTCCTCTATCTTGTCGCGGCCACCTCCACCGCCCGCCGCGCGCCGCACGTCCGCCGGCGCCGACCCGGCACCCGGCGACCGCAGAAGGTGGTGGCCGATGGGTCGCGCGCCGGCCTTCAAGGACGATCGGCGGCGTCGGCAGATGCGGGCGGCGGCGGGCGGCGGGGCTAACGGTGGCGTCCCGGGGGCGCGGCGGGCGGCGAGCGCGGCGGCCAACGGTGGCGCCCCGCGGGCGGCGGTTGGCGGCCGATGATCCATGAGCAAGAATAAAAACGAATAAATACGTAAAAGAATCGTTGCGTTAAAACACATTTCTATTCTTTTTCTATTCTAAGAGTAAAAATTTTGTGTAGTTACCAAACGGGTTCTTTTACTCAGAAATTATTCTCCTAATAGAAATAGAAAAGAACTATTTCTGAAAAAAAAAAAAAAAAAAAAAAAAATTGTTCCCTACCCAAGAAGTGTTACCATTCGCACCCTTACAGCCCAAGAGAAAGCTTAACGGAAACAACTCCATGCATGGCCTGTCGTTCTTGGAGAAAAATGCTTGGAATTGAAGTTGTTTATAAGATTATTTTTCCCAAAAACAGTATTATTTTGTGCAAATTCTCATGACAATTTTGCGATTCAATATGAATTACCTAAAGTAAGCATTATAACTCATTTCTAATACTTGGTGGCTTGATTGAACCAAGCCTCTGCAATTTTGCAATATCCTTGTTGAATGGCCTAATCTCCCTGATCGGACCCCGTAATAAAATTGGAATTGTGATTCTAAAATTTAGTAGGTAAATTATGTCACTATAGTTTGCTATGTCATATGATTAAAAAGCAGTATCCTGATTGCTTATTCTAGCAAAACCACCCCAAAGAGAAATCGTTAAACATCGGTTATCTGAGGCAGACCAATCCATATTTGTTCACTAATCTTTCTTGCCTTAGTGACAATGAAAAGCTATCTTGTCTCAACTCATTTTGGTAATTAGATTAAAATAATCAAATCAATCAACCGTGATCGGCCCTATCAAAAGTCACTTCTTTCAAGACTACTTCATTTATCATGATCAGTTCGTACCGCCATATTAGCTATGAAATAAGACTATACAACTTAATTTCGCTCTCACCAGAAGATCATCTAGAAATTCTTGCCTCTTGGGCAGACATGTATGCTTTACGCAGACAAGGCATCACCAATCATGGGTATTCCACACATTGGGTCAATCGACCCATGTTTTAGTGGGCCAGTCCATTTATGCTTTTTTGGGTCAAAAAGCCCATTTGAGTTGCTTAAGTTACAATTAGAAAGCGTAAAAGCCATCTCGCACTATATCAATTTCTTGAGTCCAGTGAAAAAATTTCAATCCAAGAAGAAAGATGTTAGATTCATTTTAGACCATAAGAGACAATTGTCCAACTTTAATTGTTTATTAAATAACAAAATAGTCTGACCAAAAAATAAAATAAAATAGAAATATGGGCCGGAGGCCCATCTCTTCGTGGAGTGGATTATGGAGGATTGTTCTTTCTATCACACTTTATATTCGGATTTCCTAATTTTTTTTTTTTGACGGGGTGTATATTCAGAAAACTTTCCTATATCCATGCCTTCAGTTCGAGGATTGTAAGTTATAAATATTATTATATGTAAACTTAACTAAAATTAAAAGTGGGTGATGTCCATATTTTTTACCCTTCAATCAAAAGCACGATTAAATGAAACATGATGTGTGTTTAAAACGTCTAAATCTAATTATATTAAAAGAAATTCAAACGTAAATTTGATCTCGAAAGTCTATCAGAAATTTCCGAGTAGTCCAAAATAAAGTATGCTTCTCCAGTCAGGTCAAATGTAAACTTCCATTCCGTAGTTGAAGAACTCACAAAGAATTACTTCCTTAGGGATCCTCAAGAAATTACTTCATTGCGTCCTTTGCTTGATGACCCAAAAGGCATGTACCAAGTAGGAATGGAACATGAAACCTCGCTCTTATTGAGGTGCCATTTCTTTGTCAATTTACCTAAACGATAGTTTGGGTTATCATGTGTATTATTTACTATAAGTTAACCTCGGAAAGTGATTTCAACTTCAATAATTATTAAAAAAATCCATAAAAATTCATGAGCATTATTAAAAGAAGAATTATGATCCTACACTATGATACAAGGGACCAAACCCTATTTTCAAGTTGTCAGCATACCTAAATTTTTTTTTTTTTGATGATCCTACACTATGATACAACGGACCAAACCCTATTTTCAAGTTGGAAAAGACTCGGCATACCTAAAAGTTCATTCCTTAAATCTTCATCAATTTCTGATTTTGAAATTAGTTAGTTATTATGTTACACAAGCTGAGTTCATTTTGCAGAATAAACACAATGTTCAACCCTCTATCTTTTTTCCTTTAAAGCATTATATTTTCACATTTCCTGTCACAGACAACAGGTGTACTCTTTTGCTAGTATTATTAACTAGGGTTAATACCCTGAAAAACCCCAAACTGATACACTTGTGACAAATTTACCCCAAACTATTTTTTTGACCACCAAAAACCCCAAACTGGTATACTTTTGACAAATTTATCCTAAACTGGTACACTTGTGACAAATTTACCCTATGTTAGTCTTCATTAAATTTTACCGTCAAATTATTAAATTAAATAACACGTGACAGTTAACTGGTATACCAATTTGGGATTTTACGCTCCGTTTGTCACAGTTTACAATTTTTGTGATTTTTTTGTGGTATTAATCCAATTTAGCGGAAGGTATATTTGTCACAATTTTACCAGTTTGGGATTTTTTGCGGTCGAATAAATTAGTTGAGGGTAAATTTGTCATAAATGTACCAGCTTAGGGTTTTTTATAATCAGTCGGGGTAAATTTGTCATAGGTGTACAAGTTTGGGGTTTTTCATGGTCAAAAAAATAGTTTGGGGTAAATTTGTCACAGATGTATCAGTTTGGGATTTTTCAGGGTATTAACCCTATTAACTAAGAGTGCATTTGACAACGATTCTATTCCCAAGAATAATTTTTTATCAAAAATGACTTTTTCTGATTTTATTTCCGAGAATAATTTCTTAGCAAAAAAATATGTTTGATAACTATCCAAAATTTCTATTCTCGTGATAGAAAATAGAAATGTGTTTGGTAGGATTCTTAAATTTTTTGTTTCTTTTAATTTTTTAATACTTTTTATATTTTTATTTTTTTTTTTCTCTTTTTTTTCCTCTTTCTTTGTAGTCGGTCGCCGAAGCCTCCCCAGGCTCAGGTGAGCCTTAGCCTCACTAGATTTGAGCTAGGCCAAGCCTCGTTGATGGCTAGCGAGCCTCACCAAGCCACCGGTGAGGCTTAACCTCGCCCAAGCGACATGAGGCCGAGCCTCGCCCAACCATAGTGAGGCTTGGGCCGACGAGCCTTGCCATGGCTTGACGTCACCGAGGGCCAGCAACACTTCGGCGAGATCGCCGACCCTTGTCTAGTTGGTCACCAATTATGATTGAGGGACAACAGACCCAAAAAAAGAAGAAAACAAGGAAAGAGAAGAAGAGAAAAGAAAAAAATTAAATTTGATTCTAAAAAAAAAAAATCAAGAATAAGCAGCAAATTTTTTTCTATTTCTTGATTATGTTTCAAATCTACTCTCGGGAACAAAAAAATTGATTTTTATTTCCGGGAATAAAAGATTTACCAAACGGATTTTTTTTCTTTTTTTGTTTCTAGAAATAAAAGAACAGAATCAGTTATTCTCGGGAGTGTTATCAAATAGGCCCTAAGCTTCTTGAAATTCTAGGAACTGAGCATTCCTAGTTAAATCTAATAAATTTTAAGTTAATGATTGATTGGTCAAATAGTATTCGTAGGAGAGTCAAGTAATCTCATAACCTAGGACCAACCATGCTTAATCAAAAGTAAAATAATCCATTCGGCATGTACGGAAAAACAACCCCAATCTTTTAGCCACCTTCTCCGGACCAAATTCCATAACGACAAACATCACTTGATAAGCGATGATTAACTTGATATCATCTTGAAATTGTTAATTTTCTGAGCAATGAGCTTTACCTAAGTCTCAGACAAGAACCAAAAAAAAAAAAGAAAAAAGGGACAATAATTGTGAGAAAGAAACTAAAGACAATAGGTAAATAATTACGTGACCGTACACAAGCCTAACCTATCCACCTTCTTTTATAATGTCTTTTTTCACGTGCCCGTTTTCTTTCTTGCAACTAATCATATCATTTCTGATAGTGCATAGCTGGAAAAATAAAAGAAATAAAAAGTACCCAACGTTGATTCCCCGCCCCCTCCCGGGGGGAGGAATAACAACCAAAATAAATAAATAAATAAATCTGTAAATTCATAATTTACTATACTAGATTGTGAGTTATGACACGGCCTTTTGTAGAGGCCCATTGAATAAGAAATATATTAATGCCACTAATTCACCCTTAACTAAACAAATGTTTATGTACATCACAGAGAGCCCTTAAAATCTTCAGTTTAGCTTGAAGCTGAATGCTATTTGGCCATATTAGCTTTGCCTTTCCATTTTCCTCCTTTCTTTTTTATGCCTTTTGATGCAATAGGGAGAGAGTAGTTAATTGGGCAGTGTTTGATTCTGCCACATATCTTATGATTATACCCTAGTGATTATGCCGGATTTGGATTCGATAGCCATTAATGGCCCTAACCAGCCCTACATTCCAAAAAGATCATAATAAATAAGTTTCACAGCATAGTGATCATGATTCATTTCAGCTCACAACGTACTGTAACTATGTTTATTCACCATTATACAAACCACCCATTAATTCCTAATGATACATTAATGATACTTTAATTTTGCTGTAGCTACATAATTAGAAATTTGTATATAAAATATTGGGGAACTCTAACTGAGCTAATGACCTTGATTAGTCACAGGGATTACACAGCTTTTGCTCCATTGTCATTTCGGTTGAGAACTGGTGGGGATCATGTGGTCTGAATGCTATGAAGTGATAGTTTAGTTCACCCAATAATTTATTAATAGTATTGTCTTTAATAAAGTAAGCTATATATTATATCAAACGTAGGATCATTCGTGTTTAAAGATCTTCAGACAAGAAGGTCCTTGGCCCCAAAAAATAAAAAAGAAGGAAGAAGAAAGAAGAAGAAAAGGTAAAGTGGTTCATGAGTTGGGGGCATTAAATTAATTTGAAAATTCATGGTAATAAACATAAAAAGAAAGAAAGTGCCTCGCTGGGATTATAATGAGACTTTGTCTTTACATTTTGTGTGTGGTGTAAAGCTACATGGGCTGAGTCTGCATTTCCTGATAAATGCAGCCATAGTTGTGTTTGGCCCTCTTTTGTTTATCTAAGTTGTTCTCTTTTTCTCTGACACGAAATGACAAACAATTCTTCTTCTTCTTCTTCTTCTTCCTCCGCCTCCTCTTCTTATTCTTCTTCTGAGAAATGAAACTCCAAGGCCCAAGAGCTTTCACAGAAATGAGGTTAGCTGATCATGTCAATTCTTATTGCTTGATTCTGTTGCGATTTCGGAGGTTTTTCAGCTGATCAGGAGCAATGTGCAGTAATTGTCATATAAATTCAGATTAGTTTGTTCAGTTTTGCTTTGGGATTGGCTTTGTCTCAGATGTAATTAGATGTCATGGTCCGTATCTTTTCAGAACTAGAGGTGATAAATGTTGCAGAATTTGATTCTGTTCTTAAATTGAAGTTTTAGAGATTGTAGCATGAACAATGTGCAAGAACCTGTCCTGTGATTCAGATTAGCTTGTTCCTATTTGCTTTTTTGGGATTTCTCGTCTCAGATCATAATCAGTTGTCATGGACTCATGATTAGTATTTTTCAGAATTAGAGGTGACAGATAGCAGATGTTAACTCCTGGTAGATGATCAAGTTTTCAGTAAGCAATCGAGTTTGATGCTATACGCTTGCTGAAAACGAAAATGAGTTTGATGTTGAGCTTATGAATCCCGACAGACTGGCAATTTTTATTGCTACGTAACATGTATGTTTAGACGAGTGTACCTCACATGAATCTCAGTCATCTGGTCATCAATTCCCTTATGCCTTGCAGTGTTAACAAGTATCCACATTGGTCATTTAGATGTTGTCCTGCGTGTTCCGGTTCGCAATCATCAGTATTAGCAGATGCCTAAGTTCCATGAAGACATAAATTTTTGAAGAACACCCATAAGAAGAGAAAGGAAAAGAAAACCTGCTGGCGATGAATGGGTTTGTCCCGGAAAGATCGACACCCTGGAATGTGTACGCCGGCCCTCACTCTAGCACTTCACCGCCGGGGGAACTTGACAGCGAAGCTCCATGGAAGAGCCTTGGAGCATCCATCAATGCGATCTCTTTCGGCTTTGTGGCCACAGCCATTCTGGTTGCGATGTTTCTCATCATGGCCATCTTCGAGCATCTTTTCAGACCAACAACTCACTCTCCCTCTTCATCATCTGAAGAACATCATGTGGCCGAGGTTTCACTGGAAGCAAGACAATCTCAGAAGCTTGTGAACCAAGGCCAGCACATGGTAAGTGTGTCTAATTTACTCACATGCCATTCTCCTCAGTTGTTCTGTTGGGTTCAAGTCACTAGTTAACATGGGTTCTTCAAATGCTGCTATATTTCTTCAGATAATTTGTCAAGAATGATGAAATATTTTTGTGCAGTCAATATGATGGAGAGGGCAAGTTTGATTGTTTCCTAGATACATAAATTTGACTTCTAGGATTCAGACAAGACATCTAAAAATGGACTAGTGTTTTGGACTTTGTCATGTCAAGCTTAATTCTTTCTTGCCTTCTTGCTGTCTTAACATTTCATTAAACTGAAAAATGTCCAATATTCTTCTTCTAATATTCTTCTGTGATTCTTTTCAACTTCAACTTGCAGGTGACTACATCCAATGCATCAGACTACACAGTATTGATGCCTGGAGAGTTTCAACCCACCCACATTGCCCAACCTGCTCCTTTACCCTGTCCAAGAGAAAGCATTTGTTGGCCTTCCCATGAAATTAATCTTGGTTGCCCTTAATTAGTACTCTCATCCTCTCTTGTATCTATCTTCTGGGAACTCTTTCTTTAACCCCTTTCTCGACAAATTATTTGCAAATATATCGTCCTATGATTGAGCATGGCATCCTGTGGGCTATATTGATGAGTGGGACGAGCATTTATTTGGCGTGATTTAGAAGGAAATCTACAGCTTTTTACTAGCAAATTTTAGCTCCCCAGAACTGGTACAGAAATGCACTCCAAACAAGTTTCGGGATCAATTCACGTAGTGCATTCCCCTTTCGGAGATCTGATAACCCCAATCCAACTGCAACAGAGTTTCCACAGAGTAATAACATTCAAAAAATGCGACTCTGAAGCAGTATTTAAAGGACAGATCAAGATTAATAACCAAGACATAAAAGCAATGACCGGACATGCACATACTAAATGATGTGCATTTACATATCTACGATGTAATAATTTGGTACAATCTTGCAACTCCTGGTTGTAAATCAGAAAAATAAATTTCTTACTAGTGGATTAAAGTTTCATATGATCGAGGAAAGTTTTCGATATAACCCCTAAGCTTTTGGCCCCTTGTTATTAAATTGATGATGGTCAGTCCACATATTATTGACTGACAATAGACATCCCTCATGGTGTTCTATTTAGAAGCTCATCCTCGAAGAGTTTATACACCACTCTGCTCTTTCCATCTCCGCTAAAGTTGCAGAGATTGTAACTGATTTGATGATTATATAGGCTGCCATTTGATGGTGCTCTTCTGGAGGGCAAAGTTCTATGTACAGCCTCTGTTTCCGGAACTGTTGGCGGGCTCATTTCGAAATGACAACGCTAAGGTGGATCGGTGCAGACTGATATGGTTTGCTCTTCCTAGATCTGCTCTGATCTCTTGGATGGCCATATTTAGAGATGGTTGCCTGCAAGTAATGTGATGAGTCTTGAGCACACCTTTACTATGGCTGCGATTTCTCTTGACAGCAGCTGAAAGAGTGCTAAGCTTATATTCTATTGATAAAACTCCTGCAGACTGGGATTATGATAAATCTGTTCGAGACATTAAAGAAACATAGACTTTGATTTTGTTACTCATAGTGTTGAGAGCTCACACACTTTGTTATATAAAATCCCACGTTCACACTCTAAATAGATGAACAGATCTTTCTTTTTAGCTGGTGAAGTTCTCGGCAAAGGCTGAAGAAGTACAAGAAGAAGAGGAGGAGATGGAGGGTAAAATTGTTTAAAAAGTCTTAAACCTATCGTACTTTCATCAATTCAGTTATTAACTTTTCAAATTTGTTAATTGGATCATAAATACTTTTATAATTTATCAATATACTCCATCCATTTAATTTAGGCCTGGATTTGCTAACGTGGACCCTAGTTGTCCTACATGCCACGGTCTGCATTGACGTGGACAATCCCTTTTAATTTTCAAATATTTTTTCATTATATGCTTTCTTTTCCTTTTCCTTTTCCTTTTCCTTTTCTTTTGATTTTTTTTTTTTTTTTTTTTCCTCACCAGTCATCGAGCATCGATGACAGCCAACAACTTGCAAGGGATGACCTCACCAAAGGCTAGTGAGGGTTGGCCTTGTTAGTTTTGGGCGGAAGGCAACCTCTTGCCTTCTAGCAAGGCTCGATCTCAACAAATTTTGCAAGGGCAGCCTTGCCCAAGGTCGATAAGGTCACCTTTTGCCAGATCTTGGCGAGGGTGACCTTCATTGATCATTGCCTTTGGTCGGTTGTTGAACATCGCCAAGGCTTGGTGATTGGTAGAGAAAAATGAAAAAAAAAAATAAGAAGAAGAAAGAAACGAAAAGGACATTAAAAATATAAAAAAAGTAATAATAAAAATATATATTTTAAAAATTGTACCATGCAATGTTGGATGCCCAGTGTCCAACGTTAGCAATTTTCCGACTAAAATTAGTTGAATGGACTACATTGGTAAAATGTGAAGAAAATTACCAAAACAACTCTAAACCTATTGTAATTTTTCCAACTCAATCCTAAACTTTTTTTTTTGCCAATTAAGTCTTAAAATTTTTACAATTGTGTCAATTTAATCCATCCAATCAAATTTGGTTGGGTGATGCTAACATAGCAATTTTTAATAATATTTTTATTTTTATTTTTATTAATTCTTTTTTTTTCCTTTTTCTTCTTCTAATTGGTCACTGGAGGGGCTAGAGGCTATGGCTCGCAAAGCCTCACTGCTGCAAGCAGGCGAGGTCGAGCTCGCCTAGCCATGGCGAGGGCAAGCCTCACCATCACGGTGCTGGGCAAGCTCACCTCACCATTGCTCACCCACGATAGTGAGGTCTTGCGCAGCCATGGCGAGGCTTGCCCTTGCCCAAATTTGGCAAGGGCGAGCCTCGCCATCATGGCACTAGGTGAGCTTGCCCACATCTATCGACAACAAGGTCGAGCTTGCCATGACTGGGCGAGACCTTGCCCAAAGTCACGATGGCGAGGTCGAGCTTGTCTAGTGCCGCGAGCCTCGCCATGATGTAGCAAGGGTGAGCTCGCCCTCGCTTGAATGTGACAGCATGGCCTTTGCTAGTGGTTAGCAAAGTCGACCTTGCCGGTTGTAGCCTTTGGTCGATTTGGTGACCAACCATAAAAAGAAGAAAGAAAGAAAAAAATTAAAAAAAAAAATTATTAAAAAGGTGCCATGTTAGTGTCATCCAACCAAATTTGACGGGATAGACTAAATTGGTAGAATTACAAAGGTTTATGACTGAATTGGTAATTTTTTTTAACTAAATTAGAAAAAAATGTAATAGATTGAGGATGATTTTGATAATTTTTCCGGAAAATATGAAAATGTTTAAAACTCAATTGACCAAATTAAAAATTGAGTCTGTAGAAAAACAATAAATTTAATTGAGTCCCCAAAGTCACCTATGGGCCAGATGCCCCGTCAGAAGCTCCAGGAGCACCACTCCGAAGTTGTATACATCAGTCTTCTCTTCCACCCATAAGATGTAGACGTACTCAGCGATAAGAACGGTTTTTTTATTATTAAATATTAGTGATCCCGAGACTTTCGTTAGGACTTTTGACCAAAAAACCAAAAAGCCCTTCGCTAGGACGATTTTAATGTTATCAGATGCAGTGCTTTGTTTTCTTCGAAGCTTTCGACGCCATGAATGATGATAATCATATCAAGTATGAAATAGCCACGTTGTCAAAGTTCCCCTTCATTTGAGTGGGTCTAAGATGGAATACGGCCAATTTTGGGTAAGCGATAATCTGCCTTAGTCTATTGCTGGGCTCATATCAGGCCACACCCGCAGCCCATGGGGCTCTACGCGTTTTAATTGATGAATACTTGGGCCTTTTGGCTGTGATCTTTCAGATTGCAAAGCCCATGGTCCAATCGCCTTCCTAAATACCCTCGACCCTTTTGTAGGGGTGTGCACACTGCACAATAGACCGCCCAAACCGAGAACCGCCCTCAAGAGTGTTGGTTTGACTCCCATTCTTAAAAGTAAAACCGATGTTTGGGTGTTCCGGACCAAACCGATTGCGCATATGTTTTTTTGTTTAATTTCTTTTAAAAAGCCATTAGTTTTTTTAAAATTTCTTCATAATAGAAGGTATCTAGTTGCGGGAAAATAAAAAGTGATTGATTCCATTGGATCGACAACCGATCACCATTACCCTTTTGAGATTTATGTTTAGGCACTAATCGTTGTCGCCCTTCTAGTTCTGCTACTTAAATGAAAATGGTTGGTTTTGACCACAAAAAAATATAATAATAATAATAATAATAATAATAATAATAATAATAATAATAATAATAATCAGAAATAATATGATTCGTTGCAAGAAAGAAAATGGGCACGTGAAAAAGACATTAAAAAAGGGGGCTAGGTGAGGTTTATGTACGTCACACGATTATTTACCCTTTTCTAATTTTTAGTCTCTTCCACACAACTATCATCCCATTTTTTATTTTGTTCTTGTCTGAGACTTAGGTAAAGGCTCATTGCTCAAGGAGTTGACTATTTTCAAGGTAATGCCACGTATCATCGCTTATCAAGTGATTATTTGGCTCTTCCGCGAATATTAGTGGACCTAAAATTCATTTACTCAAATTTTCCAAGTGAATTCATTAGATTTGATTAGGCATGTTTAGGTCCTAGAATTCCTAGAAGCTTAGTTAATAAAACTAGCAGAAGAGTATACCTGTCGTCCGAAACAAGAAAGGGGACAAGATAATGCTTTAAAGGAAAAGCCTAAAGGGTTGAACATTGTGTTTATTCTGCAAAATGAACTTAACTTCTGTAACACATCAAATTTAGAAAGTAATAAAGATTAAGTAATCGACTTATTGCTGTCCCGACAACTTTTGAATTGGGTTTGTCTCTTTTTTTTTTCCTCAAAGTTTTAACTTCATTCATTCAATGTTTTGGTTGACGACCACAATTGTAAATCAATTATAGGCCTCAACAGATCACTTGAAGACTTGCAAGTCTTCTTTTGTTCTTTCTCCACGGTCAAGTGCAACAAGGCTTCTTTCATGGCAAGGGTTTTTGTTTGCAGTATAGAAGAAGCCGCAACTGACTTCGCAAACTCAGGAATCAATATACCTCAGTCGTCTCGGACAACACCGGCGATCGACCCCTCCGATGAGCCGACAAAGCTAGGACCCATCAACATTCACTCTCAAGCGAGCGAAGTCAGAAAGTCTATCTGAGTTGCAATTCTTCTTGACAATACTCATGAAATCTGAAGGGATTCCATGATAAAATGTTGAAATTGAAATTGCTTTCGAGATAAATCGATAGTAAAAAATACACAAGGTAACTTGAAGGACTAGTCGAGGTAAAATGACCGAGGTATGGCACCTCAATTAGAACACGTGCGTGGAGCTACGAAGTGAAAACCTGGGAATTCTTGGCCTCTTGGATAGACAATGTGCTTTTTGCAGGGAGGAGATCGCCAATCACGATAGGCATTCCACACGTTCGGCCAATCAGGCCATGTTTTAGTGGGCTGGGCCATTTATGCTTTTTGGGTCAAAAAACCCATTTGAGTTTGATAGAATTCCTCAAAAAGTTTTGACTTTTAGCATTTGCATCATACCCAAACTCATTTACAAAGTTGAACTAAATCGACCCTAAGAAGCACAAACGCTATTTCGCATTTTATGTAAATTTCTTAAAGTCCAGTGAAATAATTTCAAGTCCAAGATGTTAGATTCTTTTTCGGCCATAAGAGAAAAGTGTTGCATTTTAATTTATTGTTTATCAAATAGCAAAATAGAAATATGGTCCGGAGGCCCAACTCTTCGTAGAATGCAATATGGAGGATTGTTCTTGTTGAGGCCATGAAGTCAAACGACACAATTGAGGTGTCTTCCTCATTGCATCTTTATGGAATCAGTAAACCGAAATTCCTAAAAATTTGATGAAAAAGTGAAATCAAATTCTAAAATTTTCAAGTAACGCAATCAAGCCCTAAATTTGATCAAGTCAGTGAAATAATTTAGGATATAATTTCAATTCGAAAGCTTTACGGCTCGATCTAATTGCACTTTTTCGATAAGTAAGTTTTACAACTTTTGAGGTACTTAATTCTTATTATTGTCTCGCAATTTTCCTTTTTTAATTTCATCTTTTGATCTTTCCACTTTGGGAATGTGCCCTTTTTATTAAAATATTTTGAGAGGATACATTTCGATTGCCCTACTTTTTAAAGGATATTCCTTGGTTTTCTTTCTCTTTTATTTACCTTCCATTTTCTTGGACCACCGAAAATGTGATCTGTCTGCTGTTTAATTAATGCCATGGAAAGCGACTAATGCTTGCACTTGCAGAGTTGAAACTCTTTGCGCAAGACAACGTACTTTCGGGAATTTGGTAAGAGCGACGGATATAATATATGGTCAAAGTGCGACTACTGAAAAAGCTTGCCAATTTTAAAAACAAACATATTTTTTCATAAAATCATCATGAACCAACTCATAATCGAGTCGATAATAGAAGGCCGATTAAGATGTAATTTTTTGACATTCTTGATACATCATGATTGATCGAATCGGTAATTATTAGGATACGAGCACGAATATTGATAAGGACCATATGATTCACGCTTGGTACGACCTCTTTGCTCACGAATAAAAATGAAATGATATTGAAGAATTTGCTGTATGGCGTGCGGATTAGATCTTTCCATAGTTGATCTTTGTCTGCTTTGCTTGTTGTTTCGGTACGGTTAGAAGATCACATGGCTGGTGAAGTCAAGGCTTTACACGCAGGCCATGCAGCATATATATAAAAGCTTCAATACTTTTCTGGCCAAATATAGAAGCTTAGGATCCACTTACTTTTGTGACTTTTCGTGATTTTTTTTGCAACGTTTTCGCATACCATTTTTCACATGAAATTAATCAATTCAGAAGAAATCTTATCATGTTATAAATACTATTCAATAGATTAAACAGCAAAATGCTCTAGAAAATTATTCAGTGATGAGTTCTAAGGACTTGTGCCATCTGAATTCGGGCATAATAGAAACCGAATAGACCCAGTGGGACCAGGATTGGCCATGTACATGAAAAAGAAGAAAGTGAGTAGGCTGATCAAAGGCTCGGGCATGGCATACACCTACATCCGTCGCATCTGTCGCAACTCGATCGCAGCCCGGCCTTACCACGACAACACCCATCCCGCCAACATTCTCCCCGCCGTCGGACCGCTTCCACATCTATTGCAACGGCACCATCAAAGGCACACATGAGCATCTGTGTGAGATTTACATAATCGGACGGTGTACTCAAATACAACATATGATGATGTTTAGGCCGCGCTCAAAACCATAAACAACACGCATGCATGCAAGAATTCGATTGGTAATTTGACAAATAAAACATTAGTGGCATTAGTCGGTAATATTTTTTCTATAAGTAAAGTGAACAGCATTATTAATTTTTGAAAATTCATAATTGACATAAAAGATATCTATAGAGGGAAACTGCCTCGCTGGGCAGTATAATGACCTGTTGTCTTTACGTTTTGCTGTGATGGTGTGGAGCTGGTTAGGCTAACATGGGCTGCTGAGACTTCTGCAATCCCCTAGTAAATGCAACAATCCTAGTCTGGTCTGGCCCTCCTTTTTGTTTTATTTACGTTGTCGTCTTCGTCCTTAAACACGGGCCGAGTCTGCAAAACCCTAAGTTTTTCAAGAAGAAGAAGAAGGAAAAACCAAGAAAACCTGCCGGGAGAGAGATGAGCCAGTTGGCCCCGGAAAGTCCGGCGACCGGGAACGCGTACGCCAGCGGGGGGGCTCTGCAGGAGCACATGATTGACGAGGCGGTCGCGTATTTTTGTGTGGTCGTGGCCATTTTTCTGGTTGTGGTGTTACTCATCACGGGCGTCCTCTGGCTTGCTTACGGATCTCTAGCACGTCAACATGCGGCCGAGGTGGAAGCACGACGGCAGCGTTGGAACCAGCTTGCGAACCGAGACCAGCCCCGGCACGTGGTAAGTTCTCAGTCTTATATCCACAGGAACATTTTGCTGGTTGGTAGACTCTTTTATGAGTCCCTCCTGATCTTCTTCTTCTGCGAATTCATTTCTCGGCTTCCGACTTGCAGGTGATCATCCACCGGTTGGAGCCCGGAGAGCCTTACCCCACCCACGTCGCTCGGCCTGCGCCTCTGTCCTGTTCGAGAGAAGGCGTCCGTCGGCCTCCCCGCGAAATCTGAACTTCGTGGCCTTTCTAATTTGTACTCCGGGTGGTGTCTCTCTCTCTTGTATCTGTCAATTGGTAGCGACTTGTTCAGCGTGACTTAGAAGGAAATTCTACAGCTTAGATGGGGAGAATTTACACGAGCTGGATCATCATCTTATGGATGGGATTATATCTAATTTATCCACAAATACCAAGATTAAAGTTTACCAACCCATCTTTCCAAGTTGTTTTCTCAAGCTTTAGCCTATGCACAGATAGAAAAATTAAATCAAACGTCCATAGTCCCGGAGAGAATGGAGAGCAGATGAATCGCACGGAATAGGTAGCAAAAGACAAGGAAAGACGAAGACGAGACTCCGTGATTGCAATGAACGGTAGCTTGATGGGCCTATTCAACAATGGCGTCCTTCCTTCTTCTCGGCCCTAAACATCGATTCTATTGCTAAACCGTGAACGGATCCAGCTTGAATTTTGAATGGTTACCTTTGCTACAAAATTGTTGGATTGGTGCTTGCATGCGCTCTAACCTTTTAAAACATGTGATCGTCTGTGACCATCAACTGGCAGAAGAATGGGCAACCTTGTCTTCGGCTAGTTGCTGACCATCGCCAAGGAAAGGCGACAAATCATAAATCATAATAATTTTTTTTTTTTACCAAAAAACAAAAATTAAGAAAAGGGCAAAAAGGAGACAGCGGTGGAGCGTGTACGGCCAGAAATGGAACCAAGAAATATCCATTTTTACGTAATTTTCAGATAATTTAGGTAAGGATGCGCGTCTGTTTGCTGTCACTGTGCTCAATGCTCTGTTTAACCTTGAAGATGTATCAGGTACCTAAGTCAAACACTTAGATTCGAATTTACAAGAATTTGACTGGACTGTGTAGTGTTCTTGCGTGACATCTTCAATTTACACACCCATCTGAAGCTACTCAGCATCACGTCATTCCCTCCCATTTATACAATAAATTCGTCTAAAATCTTGTCATCTTTGTTTGAAAGAGACACATTCTTTGAGAAATAATGAGGGTCCATTTCTTTGTTTAATAAATCGTACTTCTGTGCACTGTAATTCCTGCTTCATCTACTTCCCTTAGCGATGTTGATACCCTACTCTCGCTGAAGCAAGGATTTGAGTCCAGCAAACCGACTTTAAGCACCTGGGGTTCTTCAAACTCGAGCTTGGTTTGTTTGTGGTCCAGGATTAGATGCTCTAATTAGATGTTCAATGTGCTCGCACTTACTCATGTGCTGCAGCAGAGAATTGGCTTTCCTCTGGCCTCTGTTAGTCCCATTTCGGGCCATCTCTACCAGATGTTGGTATACTCCATACTTAAACGAGGCCAGGACGAAGGACGAGTTGTGCAGGCCCAGCTCCAACAGCACTGATGCCGCGCACTCCTTGTTCTTGGGTGTCCCATTCTTGATGATCTCCACCAGTGTCTTGATGAAAGATAGCCGCCCCAACTCGCCTCGCCCCTCGGGGTGCGAGGCAAGAAGGAACAAGATCGAGAGAGCCTCATCGATCATTCCCAAATTGTTGTCCTCGAGCAAATCGAGCAACGGCGGTATGGCGCCCGCCTTGATGGCCCTGGACTTGTTCGCTTGGTGCAAGGACAAGTTGAAAAGCGCGGTAGCCGCGTCCTTCTTACCTCTAACTGTTCCGTTTTTCAGAAGATCCACTAATGGAGGAATCCCATTTGCGGAGCCCACAAGCACCTTGTTCTCGTTGAGCATCGATATGCTAAACAAGGCTGCTGCAGAGTTCTCCCGCGCCTCATCCGTTCCGTTCTGCAGTATATCGATTATAGCTGGAATCGCGCCTTCTCGGGCAATTGCTCTCTTGTTCGCCTCGTTGAGGGACAAGTTTAGGAGTGCAGTCACGCCGTGTTCTTGGATTTTAGAGTCTGGAAACGACAGGAGCTGAACTAGAGGCGTGACTCCTCCCATGTTGGCTATCAGGATTCTGTTATCAGGGTTATCCTTGGAGAGAGTCCGGAGCTCCAGAATCGCGTGCCTTCGAGCATTCAGCTCAGAAGAGGACAGATCTTGTACAAGGCAAGATATCTGCTTCACGAGTTCGCTTGAAGAGCCATTTCTTGGGAGCTCAAAGTCATTCTTCTCGCACCATTGCGAAATAAGGTTGCGGAGAGCGTAATTGGGCACCACCAACAAGTGATGCAAGATTTGTCCGGTCTTCGGGCACGTCCGATGATTCGAATCCAGCCACTTCTGTATGCTCTCTCTTTCATAGGTCTTACATAAGACAGAAAAGGATATATCAGCTTACAAATCAATCTTATGCTCTACTTATATCGATGCTCTGAACTGCAACTGTTGTATGACATCAATGTCTAGAAAAATTTGTAGAGGATTGAGCTTCAACTATCTCGCAATGCGTGCTGAGACTAGAAGATGAAGCGTGATGCTTCACTTGAAATCTGTCCTTTAAACTCACGGTTTCTCAGTTAAACTACTTGTGTTTTAGTTTCTGCAAGAATGCAATGTGTTCTTGTGGTGATTAATGGAATTACCTGTCCGGTGACGACAATAACAGGATCCGTCATTATCTCGAGCGTGATCGGGCATAAGTATTCATGAGGAATGGAGAGAGACGGCAACTTTTCCAGAGTTCTCGAGGAAACAGAAAAATCCTGCACGCTTGGCTCCTCGAACCCGACGATCCGTTTGAACTTACCAAATAAGCCCGTTATTTGCCGGATATTCTGCGCATCTTTTCCGAACTGCTTCACGAGTTTACTGATGGCAACTGTTTCTGCTTTCAGATCGCAGAAGGTCCGTAGCTCCAATCTGTTCGCAAGGCGCTGTAGGATGGCATTGTCCACATTCCGGTCATCCTTCTCGGATAGTACCACCATCAGATCCATCGCCAACTCAATGTCCTGCGTGTCCCTCCTCTTTTGAGCTCTTTTGAGTTGCATCCGCAATAGCTCGACCTTCATATACATGAGACCCATCAGTATGTCGGTGAACGATCGATGGAACAATACACAAAATTTATCTAAATTTACTAATTTGAGCTCATGAATTCGCTCAGCCAGTTATATTCCTCTTGATTCTGCGAAACCGAATCCGAGAACTTGCTCTGAAGGAAACGACAATGTCATTAAACTAAAGAGTCTGCTGCAAACTTACTTGTTCCTGGACTTCAACCGAGACCCCGAGCTCGTCGTAAGGCATATCATCCAGGGCCTCTTTAGCTTATCGTAAACAGCATGGAATCTACTCATGACCGCCTCGCTCTCCAACACCTGCATTTTTTATCGAAACCCAGTTCAGAAGATCGAAAACGAGGAACCCAAATGAGCACACGACCGGGTAAACAGTTAGCGAACCAGATAAATCTTGCTTCCGCGGTGACATTGCTTCAACAGCTTGTTAGCCGCAACCACCGCTTGCCTCAGGCGAACCAGGGTAGCGTCCAAACCATCACCGGCAGGGGAATCTGTGGCGCGGCGGGCCTCTCTGATCTCTTCCAAAAGCGGGACCAGCAGCTTCAACCTCCTTGCCAGTTTCAGGCACTCCTTCCTCTGCGTCTTCCTGTAACCGCCGTAAGACCCAGCCTTCTCGAGCACTCCGATCAAGTACTCAACAACACCACCGCCTCCATTACCGTCCGCGCCGCCGCACGGCGAGCTAGAGACGGAGGAGCTCTCTCCCGCTTCTCCCTCCATGATCACCCACCGGGCGGGACTATTCCCCAGAAGGGTACATCGAGGCCGGTCGCTTCTCCGGGGAAGACGAACGGTTCTGTCCCTAGAGCGACTGGCGAGATTGCGTTGGGGTCGGATGATGATGATGATAGTGGTGGTGGGACGGGGACGTCGTTAAAAGGGCACGTCCCAGGACTTGACTCCGACGCGTCCCGACTTCTATTATGGGAATGAATTTCTCTCCTCTCTTATCCCTTTCCGAGCTCTCCGAATCGGTTCCGGAATGTCAAATGATTGGCGGCCCCGCACAATGATTCGTTGCGTAATTTCGCGGATTCCGGGGCATCTAGAGAGAGGGAGGAAGGAGATGGGCAGAAGAACTTTCGAAAATCAGTTAAGTCAGTCAGTCGTGTTACGTGGGGGCGGTTCACGGTTCACGCGGTGTTTTGACATGGCATGGCATGGGGGCGACGCGCATTCACATATACTGCCCACTCTCGCGACGGTTCCCGAATAGTGCTCTCTGTCTTCGTTTTCCTCTTTTTCTTTATCATTTCGGTTTGCCTATTTTTGGGTGTGCCTACCATGATCCGCGGGATAGGGGATATCTTGGATTTGATTAATGGGTCACACCCCCATGTATTACACCTATCAAAATGAATCACACTCATTTCTTGACGCGTGTGTATTTGATGAGTTGAGTTATTAAGTGAGTTAATTATATTCAATAAATAAATTATAAATGGAAGAACTCATTAGACAAAATTCACCTCTATAAGTTTCTCTTCACCCTTTCTCGTTCTCACTTAATCGAACTATGATGAGATAATGTCATTTCTTTTCTTAATTTTCTTATTATAACATAAAATTTAAATGCTAGAGAATGATTGAATGCACATCGAGCTGTCAAATAGGTTAAGACAAGTTCCTAATTTTTTTTTTTTAATTCGGAGACCGGTCCCCATTTAAATCAGCCTAAAATTATCCAGGCTGGTTTTTAGGTCAAATCGGGTCATTTGCTCACCCCTAGACTTGACTATAAAAATTAAAATTAGAGTCTTGCTCATAGAAGTGGTGAGAGCAAGGGGACAGAAGGTAGAATTTTTCTTACCCTTTTATGGGGTGATTACATTGTGATTTTTCTTTTCCTTTTTTAGTAGAACTTGGGTTCTAGCTTATTTCCTTGTAGGACTTCATAGTTTGTCTCTACCGAGCTTTCAATTTCCTAAGACAATGTTTCCGCGAAAGGAGTAATTCCAACACTCCATTTAAAAGGCCAACTAAAAGCATAATAACTTCACAAGATTAAAATTCTTTTCTTTTTGGTCGAACAAGAGTAAAAGAATAAATACATGAAACAAAACTCTCCCGTCATACTAAAGTGGCATTCACTCAAAAGGAAAATAGAACAACAAATTTTGAAATACTTGCATAATTTGGATCTAAATTGTTCCGACGAAATAGATAAAATTGTAAGCTATTTCTGCTTATTACTAATGATATAGCCATCAAGTGGTGTTTATGCCACGGTACAATGTCCCAAAAAAAAAATGATTGCTTAAAATAATTAGTCGATATAAAAAGTATCATTATCGACAAAAACTCGTGTCCAGACATATTCATTGGTGATGAAAATAATTTTAGTTCATTCATTTTTTTAAGTGATACAAGCAATCATTTTTAAGAAAATGTTTTTGAACTATTTATTTTCCATGAAACAAAGGATTATTGTGGATATATCTTATGGATATGTATTATTATCCAAATACCTAATTAAGGTTTACCAAGCTATTGTTCCATATTGTTTTTCCCCAAAAAAAAAAATTATTGTGGGCCAATGTTTGTCTAGGGTGCATTTGTTTCACAAAAAACCTTTTCCGAGAAAAGGTTTTCCTCATTTTTTGGCATTTGATTCACTTAAGAAAATGAGTCAACGAAAATTATTTTCTTAGTTAATGAGAAATATTTTCTTACCAAAGCTTAAGTTCAAGAAGATAATTTCCCCTTTAAAAATCGGAAAAGTTTTCCTAGTTTTCAAGCTCCTTGGTTAATGAAAGTTCATTATTATAAAAATAATTTTAAAACAATCCAATTTTTAATTATTTTTTAAAAATTGAATATTTTATTTTTCTTTTATATTTTTCTTTCCTTTTTTTTTTTTTTTTTCTTTTCTTTCTTTTCCTTCCCCCTTCATCCCCCTTCTTCCTCCGCCAGCCGTGTGCTTTGGTGATTGTGAGCAGCCCGGTGACCAGCCAAAATTATAGGTTGGCGAGCTTGAGGCTTGACCAACCTAGGCAAGCTCGAGCTAGCTAGCCTGAGCTTGATCGAGGTTGGCGAGCTTAGGCTCCACCAAGATTGGTGAGCTTGTGGCTCACCCTATCTCGGCAAGGCGAAGGTTATATGTGGCTCTCATCTTCCGATAGTAGTAGAGGAGGGGAAAAAGAAAAAAAGAAAAGAAAGGAAATTGAAAATAAATAGGAAAGAGAAAAAGAAAATTAATTTTTTTTTATAATTTGATTTTTTGAAAAAAAAAAACAAAAATAAAAAGAGAAAAATAAAATAATTAAAAATTTGGACTTTTTTTTTTTCCATTTGCTAATTCTTTTTTTTTTTTTTTTAATGATGGTATGTCAGAATGACCTAATATCAAATGGATCGTGGCGGTAAAAAAGTTTGAGACTTACCTCGTGAAATATTGATTCTGAATTTTAGTATGACAGGGGAAAGATGGGTTCAGCACAAGGCGCGTGATCCCACGCCTCGCCGGGGGAGGGGGGTGGGAATTGATGGGGCAGGGAGTGATATCCGATGGGATTCTTCAACCATGGGCCGTCCGATTGAACCAATCGCCTAAATCAAATGCCCAGGTGATTTACACGAAATTTCAATTAAATTAAAATTTTCTGAGCCTTAGTGACAAGGCTTGAGACATGCGCTCGCATGAGTGAAAAAGACGGACACGCGCGCAATGAACGAAACCCCACACGTACTGCGAAACACGAAGGAATGGCCTCTTGATCTTCGAACATCGAATAGCTCGGATTTTGTCCCAATTTTTGTAAAAAGAAAACAAAAAGAAAATAACTAAAAATTTTGATTTTTCAAATTAAAAAAAAATTGATTTTTTTTGTCTAAAATAAAGTGATGAGGTCGAAATTATTTTCAATAATATCCAAACGTTAAATAATATTTTTGATCATATATTATGGAAAAAACAGGAAAATTAATCGTAATCGTGAAAAATAGTATATCATTGAGTTATTCGTGAAACGATTTAATTAAATTTGGATTTAGGATTGAATGGATATTCAAAGGTCATGTGATAATTGTTGACTAAAGTTTAAAAAAAAAAGGAATTCTTTAGCAAAAAGTTCCCAAATTAGGAAATAAATTGACTGTTAACAGCTATTGCACGTCCATTGTCATTTCGCGTGGTACGGGATCTCTTTGCGTCCGGCTCCTTTCTTCTTCCTCGATCTCTTTAGGGTCCGCCGGAGCTCTGTTCACCGGCCGGAAGAGAGGTTAGCTTCCACTTGGGTCGTTGGTTCCGAATCTTCCTTCGCTAGAATGGAAGAACTTGTTACTTGTAGGGAACCGACCGCTAACTTTAATGGACTGGATTTTCTTCTTCTTCTTCTTCTTCTTCTTTTCTGAAGAAAACGTGCCGGCGGTGACGATGGACGGGTCCGTCCCAGACGAAGCCAATTGGTGGATGATGGGGGGGCGGTGCAGCAGCCCTCTGGCCGCTTGTTACGAACAAAGCATCGCCATTGTAGCAGCTGTATATCTGATCGGCGCGGTTCTGATTTGGGCGGTCGTGGAGCTCAATAGGTTTTGCATCTTGCCTCACCGCCACAGGCGAGTAAGTGCAGCTTCCTCTCCGCCGTTCGGCCGCCGCGAGGTAAGAATCCCATCTCTGTCTTGTGAATCCTCGTCGTGCTTGCTTTCCAAAGTCTCCCCTCCTCCTGATCGATTCTTCTTCTCCGGACTTCCTAGCCTCCTCCTCTGCCGTGTCCCAGGGAAGGTGTCATCGGCCGGCTGCACCATGGCGAATGATCTTCTGTCGTGGTTCAATAGGAGTCTCGGCCTAGCCTTCTCGTTTGTTCAGTTTTTTTTCTTTTTTTTTTTAAACACACGAGTTTTCATCTGTTAAGACATGTAAAATTTTCCCTAAGCTGCCATCGTCGCGGCTCGAGTCGACTCGACTTGACCCTTTACTTTGGTATATATGCATGCTACTAGTTCCCTTGTTCTAATTAGAGGTTGATTGCTGCATGATTACTGATTAGCGATCGGTGATGACGAAATCACAGCTTGCATTAACGTCGTCGTAGTTTAGAATTAACCAAGCAAAGTCCGATGTCAACTCGCGGAGATTCGAGCACCGAGGCCATCTTTGACGTTTCTGTCGAACAAATTGAGAGAAGGGTTTCCATTTACCTAGGACAATGACTACTCAACAGGCCTAATGTAGCTGGAGCTATACCAATTTAGGGGTGAGTAATAATGTACTCCGGACGCAAAAGAGGGACAATATGTCGCATCAAGAAGCAATCCTCCCTGGAACATTAATGGTGATCTTTTCCAAGTTTGTTTTATCGACCGATGTCACATCATGAATGCATGTTAGGAAACTAAGGGCATTTTATTTAGGGTCGGTAGAAGGCAGAGTCGACTTCAATGATCATTTATAAGATAAATTAAAAGATAAGTATAGTCTCAAAACTTTCAAAATGTGTAATTAAATCCTGAAATTTATTAAATTAGTGTAATAAAAATTTTCCATTAATTCTGTCCAACTTGATGGATGGAAAATGCTAATATGGCTTATTTTTCTCTAAAAAAATTTTATTTTCTCTTTTATGTGGCGATGACGCAATTAAAATATAAGGTTAAAACGATGTTGTTTTAATCAAAATCTGATTTTTTAATACAAATTTCATCTTAATTATATTAACAAAGCAAAAAAAAAAAAAGAAAAGGAAGAAATGAGCGAGGGTTAGCAAGGGTCGCAAGCAAGGGTTATTGGCACTTGCTCGATAAGATGAGGGTCATAATCTCTTGGTCAGCCTAGGCTTGTTGGAGGGTTGGTGATGGCCGCTAAGGGTGGCCCTCGGCTAGACCTAAGCAAGGGCTAGCAACCCTCCCTTGTGGTTGACGAGGGTCACCGAGCCCCTTAACCTCCGCAAGCCATTTATCACCATTGCTAGCCCTTCACCTTCCTAGAATTGGTGGGCAATGACGGCTCCTTCTTCTCTTTTCTCTATATATATTTTTTAAAATTTGCTTATTTTTAATGTAATTTAATTAAATTTTTATTAAAAACACTGATTTTGATCAAAACAATGCCGTTCTAGCCATGTTGGCGGCACATGGGATATGAAATTAATAAGAAAGTCAGGTCAAAATTTTTCATTAGTCAAATTAGACAAACTCGATGGAAGGACTTGATTGCAATAATTAGATAATTTTTAAGATTTAATTATATATTTTTTTTAAAAATTCAAGATTTGAATGCACTTTCGCAAATAAGTTTTTGAGGATTTTCAGGGCGCTTCACAAATTATAGCAAAACAAAGAAAGGACACGGGAGCTGGTGATGCCTTACTAATTTATTTTTCCTCGCATTACTAACTTTTTTAAATCCATGATAAAAGGGGGAAAAGAAAGCAGAAGATAAGGGTCACCCTATCAGTATCAGTGTCAGTATTAGAGACATAGAAAGATAGGACGGTGCCCCGGGAAGGTGGGTCCCGAGCCACGTTGACTGTCGATTGGGCCCTGACCTCGTGGTGACGTGGAAGGCCGGGCCCACATAATATTTTCCCCTCGGCTCGGCTCGGCTCAATGGTTCATTCAAGAGAGCTTGGGCGTTTATAGAACTGAGTGTTGTTAAGCAAATGGCACCGTTATTCCTTGGGAATAATGGGGCCTTTTTCACCACAACCTGCCATTGATTATTTACAGGCAACTGGAACCTACTCAACTAATGTTTCCGACCAAAAATAATAATAATTATTATTAAATTTAAAATCAATTCTTTTACGATATATCTGCGATAATATTTTAACATATTATAAATATAATGAAAGCTGCTTTAGCAAACACACATATTTTATAGAATCTAAGAGGCAACGGAGTTTCCCATATTTAAAACTCAATTCTTCACTTCTTAAATAATTTATAGACGCATGAACTTTTATAATAAAGATACATTAATTAAGACATCGACGTTGTATAGAATTCAATCAGAGAATTCATAATTGACTTTAGAGGACCGTCGATGAATGGTATCGCGATGAAAATTCACGAGAAATAAGAGGAAGTAAGACTGATGAGAAGGAAAAAGGTGTGGGGGGAGAAGAGCCCCTCGCTCGGCGATGAATCAGCTCGCCATCTCCAGCTCCACCCTCGAGCCACCACCCACCACCGAAGCTGGGTGGATCACAGAGCGGATTTTCTCATTGGCGTGGTATTCGGCCTGTGGTTGCCTATATCATCGTGGTCGAGTGCCTCTACGGGCTTGTGCCTCTCCTCTCCCTCTCCGCCACCCAAAGAACCTCGTTGCGTAGTGGAGGTCTCACCAGAAGCGCAACGGCAGCCTCGGAACCTTGCTAACCGAGACCACTGGCGTAGCTCGTCAGTGACTTGATTAGCGTGACATAAAATGGGGGAATTTACACGAGTTGGATCGCTATCTAATTTATCTATGGAATACCAAGATCTAAAGTTTACAAACCCATTTCCCCATATTGTTTTTCCAAGCTCTAAAACGAAAAGAGGAAAAGCCGATTATTCAGGGCCGTTGTTTGGTCTAGATTTTGGATTTATAGAGGATCGGTTTGGGACGGAAAGGATATTCCAAAAGGGAAAAAAAACCGAAATTCTTTTCAGCATAGAACTTGCGGATTAGGAGAAATTGAATTAGCTAATAACAAAAAGGAGGGCTAGACCAGACTAGGATTGTTGCATTTACTAGGGGATTGCAGAAGGCTCAGCAGCTGTTTGCCACATTTTCGATGTGACCCGAATTACTAAGAGTTCGGAGTAACAATAATAGTAATTCATAACAAAATATCGTTACTATATATATATATATATATATATATATATATATGTTAAATTTTCGATGAGTATTGTTTATATTGTGATATGTGCTCCGAATTTTATTTTTGTAAAAGCGAAATGGTTTTCTTCATGTCATATTTATGAATGGTTGATGAGTTATAGAAAATATATGAATTTCTTCACTTTTCTTCATTGCAATTGATGAAGTTTATCGTTCAATTTTCTTCAAATGACCAAGCTAAAGCTCTAGACATTTTCTTGGTTACGTATTGATGATGCGAGGGACAGTAGTTGTGCAACAAATGATTCCGTTATAAACAAATGCTCAAAACATATCTCTCCTCTAGCTTCCAATTTTGTATCGATTTTAGTTTACGTCCAACGTCCAAGTCTAATTTTTTTTATTTGTAATTGAAATGATTTTCCCGAGCAAAGTAAGTTATATGTCGATTCAGTAATTTTTTCGACCATTAAGATTATAATCCTTATACTAGCTAACAGATAGGGATAAAGCTGCGTTAATACTTGTGTAGTTCTTGCAACTGGGTCCTAAAAGTTCATCCCGTAGTACATCGCCTCCCAATGAAATTTGAATTATTAATTGAACCTCGGCTTAAGCTTGGACAAATCCTCTTTAATATACAACCCTTTATCATTTCTTCTATTTTATTTTTCCAAAATCTACTTTAAGCACCATGTGGCAAAAGCTAAAATGGCAATGCTGCAGTCTCTCTCTCTCTCTCTCTCTCTCATTTAAGTTTCTGATGTTCGACCTGCCTCCTTTTTTTTTTTTTTCAATGCCCAATCAGTTATCTCACTCTATGTTCTCTCTCGTTTCACCTTCAGTTTAGCTAGCAGCTCCACTTTTTAGTATTCTTTTCATTCACTTCCTTCGACCTCTGTCTAAAGGAGCTTGAGACATAGAGAAGCCAAACAAAGATAGATAGAGAGGCCAATTGATCCAATAAAGGTCAGTTTTTTTAATGCTTTGATCACACACCCATCTGCAGCTACTCAGCATCACGTCATTCCCTTCCATATCCTTCTCTTCAAACCGAGCATTATACAGTAAATTCGTCTAAAATCTTGTCATCTTTGTTTGAAAGCGATACATTAGGGTCCATTTCTTTGTTCAATGAATCGTACTTCTGTGCACTGTAATTCCTGCTTCATCTACTTCCGTTAGCGATGTTGATGTCCTACTCTCGCTAAAGCAAGGGTTTGAGTCCAGCAAACCGGATTTAAGCACCTGGAGTTCTTTAAACTCGAGCTTGGTTTGTTTATGGTCCAGGATTAGATGCTCTAATTAGATGCTCCAGGAGACGCGGTACAGCTCGGCTTTAATCTTGTTCACATGGATCATTCCACATGTGGATTGGACGGAATGGTACAGCTCGGGTTGGGGAATTTAAAGAATCGAAGCATATTGGATCTATAATTCAATCTTCTCTCGGGTCTGATCACGAAGCAAGTTGGGACCTTGACAAGCTCGGTGAATCTTGATCTCTCTGTCAGTTTACTCGCTGGAGAGATACCATTGGAGGTCCCTAGACTCCAGAAGCTGAAACTTGTCGAATACTTCTTAAACAAGCTGTATGGGTCGATTGAGTTCCTTGCAGACCTCCCGAGCCTGGAAACTCTAGGCCTATGGACGAACAACTTCACTGGTGTTATTCCTGAGAATCTAGGCAGGAATGGGAAGCTTCAGGATCTCGATTTGTCCACCAACAAGCTCACTGGAACGATCCCTCGAAATTTGTGCACACTGAACCAGCTCAGGATCTTGATCCTGTTCAACAAATTTCCTCTTTGGGCCGATCCTAGAAGCTCTAAGCTCGTGCTATAGCCTACTTAAGGTGAGTTTGGGGCAGAACTAAGTAAATGGAAGCATTCCGAACAGCTTCGTTTACTTGCCTCGGCTCAAACTCATGGAATTGCAGAACAACTACCTGTCACGAGTTTGGCCAGAGAATGGCACGGGTTGATCATTGCCCCCCGTACGTTGCCCTTAAAATTCTTTAGTATCATTCATTGATTAGTAATTCGCTAGATTATTCACAATTACTCATTAATCACATTGATGCTATCAGAACATTTCTCCGATCCTAACTCTCTACATAGTACAATTCTTAAGTTCTGAAATCTATGCAACATTTCAGGTGTGTTTTACCCAAAAAGAAAAGAAAATTGAAAATGTGACGCAAGAACACAGTCCAGTCAAATTCTTGTAAATTGGAATCTAAGTGGGTCAACTTAGGTACCTGATACATCTTCAAGGGTAAACAGAGCATTGACAACAGTGAAAGCAAACAGATATTATGCGCATCCTCAACTAAATTCTCTGAAAATTAAGTAATAATAAATATCTTGGTTCCATTTGTGACCTTACACGCTATAAAGAAGTCGCTAGCGATAGATAGACAGATACGAGAGAGAGATCACCCGGAGCACAAACTAAAGGGCCACCAAGTTTAGATTTCGCGGGGAGGCCGACGGACACCTTCTCTTGAGCAAGGCAGAAGAGGTGGGGACCGGGCGACTTGGGTTGGGTAAAGCTCCCGGGCTCCAGCTGGAGGACCATCACCTGCGAGTCGGAAGTCGAGAAATGAATTCGCAGAAGAAGAAGACCAGGAGGGACTCATAAAAGAGGCTACCAACCGGCCAAATGTTCCTGTGGATATAAGACTGAGAACTTACCACGTGCCGGGGCTGGTCCCGGTTCGCAAGCTGATTCCGACGCTGCCGCCGTGCTTCCATCTCGGCCGCATCAACACGTGCTCGAAATGCGTTGCCACTCCCGAGGACGCCCAAGATGAAAGATACCACAAGCAGAAAAATGGCCGTGGCCAAGAAAAAATACGCAACCGCGTCATCAATCATGTGCTCCTGCAGAACCCCCTCACTGGCGTACGCGTCCCCGGTCGCCGGACTTTCCGGGGCCAACTGGCTCATCTCTCTCCTGGCAGGTTTTCTTGGTTTTCCTTCTTCTTCTTCTTGAAAACTTAGGGTTTTGCAGACGCGGCCCGTGTTTCAGGACGAAGATGACAACGTAAATAAAACAAAAGGGAGGGCTAGACCAGACTAGGATTGTTGCATTTACTAGGGGATTGCAGAAGACTCAGCAGCCCATGTTAGCCTAACCAGCTCTACATTATCACAACAAAACGTAAAGACGAAAGGTCATTATCCTGCCCAGCGAGGCAGTTTCCTCCTATAGAAGTTTTTTATGTCAATAATTAATTTAAAAAAAAAAAAAAGAATTGCTAGGCTTACGGCACCGTCCCTCTTAAAAAGAGACGGTGCCTTGCCAGCCTTTCAATTTTCCAAGGGAGCCGGGTAAATTGCTTAGCCGTTTTCCTTTGAAAATTTGGAAGGAAAATAAAAAAAAACCAGGTAGAAGAAGCAACTTTGTCATTTTACTCCAAAATGAGGAGGAGAAAAAAAAAAAAAACGACCAAGATACGTAAAAAGTTTATCGCTAAATGTGCGGTTGAACTTTAAACATTAACTAAAGACAAAACACAAAACGAAAAAGGAGAACGTCCTGTAGCTCCACTTTTACCATGGAAAGAGCAATTAACATCAATTTTATATCAATCTAATGGATCAACATTTTAAGAAATGCTAAAAAATTTCCTTTGAAATAATGTGATGTGAGTTTGTAAGTGATCATTGTTATAATGTGAAAAATAATGTGAAAATATCAAAGAAATGTAATGTGAACAATCTTTAATAATTTTGAAAAATTTCAGTGATCATTGTTATAATTTACCCAAATAATAGGCGGTTGGCCTAAAACCTAGACAACTAATTCTGGCCATGTGATGGAATTTTAAATTTTCTATCCAAAAATGGAATAAAAAGATAAAATAATAGAAGAATGTTAACTTGAACATCTTTCAATTGTATCCATTAAGTCTTACATCATTTCACGTTTTATCAATTAATTTCATTTGAACAACTTTATTACCAATGTAGAAATTGATATCTTTTGTAATACGGTCGTCATATTTTTTTGATTTTTCTGAATTTTTAATGTTCTTTTAAGGAATAAATAGCGAACTTTGCATTAATGTGGAGGGAACTGAATCTTGCGCATAAATTCTTCGAAAATACAAACATCTCTCGATTGTTTTTGTTACGGTCATTATTTTATTATCATTATAATTTTCGTGAATGACGACAGAGTCCAATGTCAAGAGCAGCGAAAAGCCAAAACTCGGAACACAATTTCCCGCGCGAGGGCGACGCCACGTCGGCCGACATTCGGGTCGCCAGCACAGGACAGCACTTTCTCCGCCTTGACTCCTGGGCCCCACCAAAGTTGCACGGTGATCGACGCGCCACGTGTAACGAGGAAAGCCCCACGTTGTATCTCGCCTTCTTCCCTGGGGTGCGGTCTGCAAGCTGACGTCATCCCCAGTCAGGCAAGAGGGAAAGTCAACCTAGTGGTCCTCGAAAAGTTCATCTTGAGACCCACGAGGTGGGCCCGGATCATGGCTTTCCGAGGAATCGGCCGAAGTGCGATCAGTGGAATGCTAGGGAATGTCATTTGACATGACAATTTGATGTGCAATTATTAATTGCACAAGCAGAAGCAGGCGTTTGTGTTTTTCTTTGTGACGAGGAAAGCCCACGTTGGATGGAGAAACTCCCAGCCAATGATTGTATGTGTGTGTAATCTATATAATTTAATGGGTGATCTTTCCTCATCATTAAAATTTTATTAAAATAAAAGCATGTAGAATTTATCAAAATTTTTGAAGATACTAGGCTGGAAAATAAAAGAGAACACCTTGTTGATCAAATTAGGTTCAATTTCACACTAATATTATGTTTAGAGTTTATTGGATAATTTCCTATATAATATATTTCTCTACATTGCATTAAGTTTATGTGCTATTTTTAATATTTTCTTAATTATTTTTTTTTGTCTTGATTCCAATTTTCTTGTCTTAATAATTACAATCGCATCCTACTGTGAAAAAAAGAAGAGGCTTCAATATTATCTGTAAATTTATCGAACTATGATGAGATATTGTCATTTCTTTTCTTAATTTTCATATTATACCTTAAAAGTTAGATGTTAGGGAATAATCAAATGCGCATCGAGCCGATCAACGAACTAGATATAAAATAGGTTAAGATAGGTTCCTAATTTATTTATTTTTTTAACCTAGGAACCGATCCCTATGTGAATTGGCTTGAAACCAATTGGGTTGGTTTTTAGGTTGAACTAGGTCATTTGTTCACCCCAATATTTGATTAGAAAAAATAAAATTAGAGACTCTTGATCATGTAAGTGGTGAGAGTAAGGGGATAGAAAGTAGTGTTCCTACCCTTTTATGAGGTGATTATATTGTGATTTTATTTTTCTTTTTGCGTAGAACCTTGGTGCTAGCTTATTGCCTTGTAGGACTTCATAGTTTGTCTCTACCGAGCTTTCAATTTCTCAAGATAGCGTTTCCACAAAAAGGAGTAATCCCAAAATTCCATTTAAAAGGTCAACTAAAAGCATACTTTTACAAGATTAAAAGTATAATTCTTTTTGGTCCAACAAGATTAAAAGTACAAATACGTAGGTTTGTCTGGTAAGATGATTTTAGCTGGGCCATTAAAAATGAAGCCAGCCCCTTCATCAACTAAGGTCCTAATGGCCAGAAAAACCATGAAAGTTCTCCACAGAAAATTGGGTGTACATCAGCTCGAAAGTCTAGTAGATCACGTAATTCATGAGCAAATACAGAAGGGTGAAAATCTAAAGTTTTGCTATACAATATTTTCAGTCGTACCGTCTGCTGCAAATAAGGCGGTCCAGATCGCTAGGTCGTCAATTCGGCACGTCCGCCTCGTAGTAGGATCCATCCCAATAGGTCCTTCTCGGACTCATCGGCAAACAAGGATTAATCACTCTTAAACCTCGTCCCTGCGTAACCCGCGCACTCGTCGTAGTAACCGCAGCTGTTGTAATCTCTCTCTCTCTCTCGCCCTTTTTGTCGAATTCTTTCCCACTCACAACAAAGGCAATTACCGTCTGGGCGGCTACCTTCGTTGATCACCATTACGGTAGTTTAGGGTTTTAGTCCTTTTCATTTTTCAATATATCTTTTCTCTTGATTTATTCTTAGTTATTCCTATTGATATTTTAAATAAAATTTTTAAAAAAATCTAATCAAATATATTTTTCCCAGCAAGATGAAAACTTCACAATTAATGCCATGGAAAGCGACCTATGATATGATCTTCATGCTCGCTTAGGGTGCGCATGGCAACGTTTCTATTCTGGGGAACTATTTATTTTCAGAAAGAGTTTTTTTCTATTTCTACTCCGGGAACAATTTCTGAGTAAAATAAGGTGTTTAGTAATTATACAAAATTTCTGTTCTTGGAATAGAAAAAGAATAAAATGCACTTGTAAAAATTTATAATTTTATTTATTTATCCATTTTTTCTTCTTACTCACGGACTACCGACCGCTGCCGCCGCTGCACGATCGCCGCACGATGGCCACATGACCGTTGCACGACCGCCGCACGATTGCCAACGCCGCCGTAGGATTGCCGCCCATAGCCCACCGGCCGTGGGAGGGGCGATGGCCGGTGAGTTGTGGGCGGTGGTTGGCGGCGACGGTCGGCGGTCATGCGGTGGTTGGTGACGGCAGGCTGCCGGCGGAGGGTGGCGATCGTCGGCTTGTGGGCTACGGACGGCGGCAACCGTCTCCAACGGTCGGTTGCCGATGGTGGCCACGGGCGGCAATAGGTGGCCAACGGTTGGTAGGCGGGCCGATGGTGGCCACAACAAGGAAGAAGAACAAAAGAAAAAAAAAAAAAAAAAAAAACTTATTTCTAAAAATTGTTCCCAGGAAAAAGAAACTACTTTTTTTTTTTTTCTTATTTCTGCTCCAAATTATTCTCAGCCACTTTTCTATTCCTAATAGAAAAATAAGTTAAGATTATCAAACAGATTTCTGTTTTTTTTTTTTTAACAAAATAATAAAATCGGGAGGAATAAGAACGTTACCATGCATGCCCTTAATGCCATGGAAAGCTACCGTTTTTTAGGATCACCCACGATGTGACCCACAAAGAATAAAAGTTATTTCTCAGTTTTCTTTCTCTTTTACCTACTGTTTTCTAGGACCACCCACGATGTGATCCGCATGCTCGTCTAATACCATGGAAAGCGACCAAGGCCCGCACTCGTGGAGTTGAAACTCTTTGCACAAGATATCGTATTATCGAGGATTTGGTAAGAAAGACAGATATAGATATAATATATGCTCAAAGTGCGACTGCTGAAAAAGCTTGTCGACTTTAAAAACAAACATCATTTTTCATAAAATCATCATGAACTAACTCGTAGTCGAGTTGGTAAAAGTTGGGCGATTTAAGACATAATTTCTCGATGTTCATGATACGCCTTGATCGATTGAGTCAATAATTGTCGAGATACAAGCATGATTATTGATCGAGACCATATAATTCACTCTTAGCACAATCTCTTTACTGACGAATTAAAAATGAAACGATACTGAAGAATTTGCGGTAGTGAATGTTAAAAATTCCACCGACGGAGCCCGGAGTTCGCTTTTTTCTGAGACCTTTTAATTAAGGGTTATGTGCTACTCACAGTTGCAACAGTGCTGGAGTTCTTTTCATCAAGCATCATATTCATACGATCCAGTTTTTCCAAGAATCTCAACCTAGACGATGCGATTCTATTTGGTTATACAAACTCTAATTCAACTCCATCAGTGCCGACAACCATCTCTAATTTTCTGCCATTAATCTTGACCTGGCTTTCGTCGAAGTAGAGAATCGAAAGCGACCTCTTCAATTCAACGTCGTCATCCGTTGCATTACTGATGGCACTCATCCTAGCAATAAGCCGCTTAGTTAAAGAGCCCTGCAATTTGCTTAAAATATGATTAGACAAAGTTCTTGACAAATAGAGAAATCGGTCTGTACAGCATCTGCTATTGCTTGAGCTTCATTGCAGTAGGAGTCAAAGCATGATACTGGTCCTCCATAATCGCTCTAAAAGTCTCTTTACTTAGTAGTGACCAGCATGTTGTAAATTTTATTCTCTAAAGGGTACAAAATAAGGCGGGAAAGGAGGAGGGGCTTGGCTGATTCGCCATAAAGAATTGAATCCCCGAACGGCGACTTGCGAATATTATCATGGAGGATCTTAGTATCAGATTAGTCACCTTCTTGTAGGTAGTTTACACTCTTGTAATTGTAGGCCCTTTTTTATTTTCAATTTCTGGGTCAATATGGGTAGGACTTGCATTACTGATGACACTCTTGCGAATTTTACGAAAGAAATCTAATCTAATATAGTATAGTGGAGAGTGACTCGAGGGACATCAAATACCCCAAATTTAAAGAAGCAAATAATTTCTTTTATGGAAAATTCGAATAAGGGAATGAGATGCTCTGATTTTCTCAAATAAGGACATAAATTAAATATTATTATAAATAAGGGCATAAAGTCCTCTCATTTTCTCAAATAAGGGCCTGAAGTGGAACTTATTTCAAATAAGAGTCTGAAGTGACCATATCAATCTTAGAAAGAGCCTAACCTTGCTAGTTGAAGGGCATTATCACCTTATATTTTTAAAACTTTTTTTTTCCCTTTTTCCGTTCTTTTTCTTTTTTCTTTTTCCTTTTTTCCTCCTCCCTCCGTTGGCCATTGACAAGGTGTAGTGATGGCTCATAGCAATGGCTGATAGGGGAAAGAGGAAAAAGAAAAAGAAAAGAAAAGAAAAAAAAAAGAAAGGAAAGGAAAGAAAAAAATCAAAAACTTTTAAGAATATGCCTACAATTTTTTTTACTAAAAGACCCCTTTTTCGATGACTGAAAAAGTCACCAGCCGATCAAAAATCTTTATTTGAGATGATTTAGCCACTTTAATTCCTTATGTAAGAAAATAAAAGCACTTTGAACTATTATTTGAATTTTTCCCTTTCTTTTATAATAACAAATTATGAATTTTGCCAATGAAGTGAAATTGGAGGGAAAATCTTCTCAACTTACAAAAAAATGTTTAGTTTTGTTATTATTTTTATTAAGCAATAAAGTTGACTATTTATAATAGTTATGAGGTAGGAAGAAATATTATAGAACATCCACTTATGCCATAATTCATATATGTGTCACGGTCCGGAAAAATGCCGATCCAAGAGGTTCCTATGGGCCGGCCATGACATGGCTATGGATCAAGCGACCCTCGGCTTGTATCCCCGAGACCTAGGGTTTTCTCGAGTCTTCTAGAATACTCCTGGGGGCGGGCGATACGGTAAATGTATTTGTATATAATAAATGCGGGTAGTTGGTAGTTGGGGAGATCTAATCTCCACCGTTAGATCGAGAAGAGATCTACGGATACGGTTTGCCTTGTCTTTGTATAAATAAGAGTCTCCTCCCTATCATTGTATCATCTTATTTTTTACAAGTGAATACAAATCCAGGGCTTCTTTCTCTAGAGTTTCTCTCTCTACGATCCTTGTGAGTGAGTGTGAAAAAGGCTAACTTGGGAGAAATTCCTAAGCCGCACGAGCAAGAGAACGCTAGATCAATCGCCAGTGACATATGCCTAATAAGACTAATTTGGCTATGCAAACTACATCATGACTCATATAAGCGTGATAAAATCAATTCGGCTGAAGCAACAAAGTGTCTAGTTCGATTATCTTTGTAAGATTGCATCTTGTTGCTCCCTCTGAGCAACTCCACATGCAACTTTTACAGTAGGCTGACTAGAAATATTGCATGCCTCATCTTCATCTGCTCGAGAGACATATGAAATGGCGCATCTTTAGATCCATCAAGCTCGCATTCTCTGCTGATAGAAAAAGCTCTCTCACTGCGCATTCAACTCGAGCTGAAACCTTACCGTTCCGTTTTTTTAGAAGATCCACTAATGGAGGAATCCCATTCGCGGAGCCCACAAGCACCTTATTATCGTCGAGCATCGATATGCTAAACAAGGCTGCTGCAAGGTTCTCCCGCGCCTCATCTGTTCCGTTCTGCAGTATATCAATTATAGCTGGAATCGCGCCTTCTCGGGCAATTACTCTCTTGTTCGTGTCGTTGAGGGACAAGTTTAGGAGTGCAGTCACAGCGTGTTCTTGGATTTTAGAGTCTGGAAATGACATGACCTGAACTAGAGGCGTGACTCCTCCCATGTTGGCTATCGGGATTCTGCTATCGGGGTTATCCTTGGAGAGAGTCCGGAGCTCTAGAATCGCATGCCTTCGAGCATTCGGCTGAGAAAACGAGGAACCCAAATGAGCACACGACCGGAAAAATAGTTAGCGAACCAGATAAATCTTGCTTCCGTGGTGACATTGCTTCAACAGCTTGTTAGCTGCAACCACCGCTAGCGAACCAGGGTAGCGTCCAAACCATCACCGGCAGGGGAATCTGCGGCGCGGCGGGCCTCTCCGATCTCTTCCAAAAGCGGGACCAGCAGCTTCAACCTCCTCGCCAGATTCAGGCACTCTTCTTTGCGTCTTCTTGTACCCTTTTATGGGGTGATTACATTGTGATTTTTCTTTTCATTTTTGAGGAGAACCTGGGTTCTAGCTTATTTACTTGTAGGACTTCATAGTTTGTCTCTACCAAGCTTTCAATTTCCACAATGTTTCCGCGAAAGGAGTAATTCCAGCACTCCATTTAAAAGGCCAACTAAAACAATAATAACTTCACAAGATTAAAAGTCTTTTCTTTTTGGTCGAACAAGAGTTAAAGCATAACTACATGAAACAAAATTCTCCCGTCATACTGAAGTGGCATTCACTCAAAAGGAAAATAGAACAATAAATTTTGAAATACTTGTATAATTTGAATCTGAATTGTTCCAATGAAATAGATATTATCAAAAGAAAAAATTGTAAGCTATTTCTGCTTATTACTAATGATATAGCCATCAAGTGGTGTTTATGCCATGGTACAATGTCCCAAAAAAATGATTGCTTAAAATAATTAGTTGATAAAAAAAGTATCATTATCGAGAAAAACTTGTGTCTAGACATATTCATTGGTGATGAAAATAACTTTAGTTCATTCATTTTTTTAAAGTGATACAAGCAATCATTTTGAAGAAAATGTTTTTGAACTATTTATTTTCCATGAAACAGAGGATTATTGTGGATATATCTTATGGATATGTATTATTATCCAAATACCTAATTAAAGTTTACTAAGCTATCGTTCCTTTTTTTTTTCCCAAAATAATAATAAAAAAGAATGATTATTGTGGGCCAATGTTTGTCTTGGGTGCATTTGTTTCACAAAAAACCTTTTCCGAGAAAAGGTTTTCCTCATTTTTCGGCATTTGATTCACTTAAGAAAATGAGTCAACGAAAATTATTTTCCTAATTAATGAAAAATATTTTCCTACCAAAGCTTAAATTCAAGAAGATAATTTCCCCTTTGAAAAATCGGAAAAATTTTTCCTAGTTTTCAAGCTCCTTGGTTAATGAAAGTTCATTATTATAAAAATAATTTTAAAACAATCCAATTTTTAATTATTTTTTAAAATTGAATATTTTATTTTTTCTTTTATATTTTTCTTTCTTTTTTCTTTTCTTTTATTTTTTTCTCTAATCTTTCTTTTCCAATCCCCTTCATCCCCCTTCTTCCTCCACCAGTCATGTGCTTTGGTGATTGTGAGTAGCCCGGCGACCGGCCAAAATTATAGGCTAGTGAGTTGGAGGCTTGGCCAACCTAGGCGAGCTCGAGCTCGCCACTCGAGCTTGATAGAGGTTGGCGAGCTTAGGCTCCACCAAGATTGGTGAGCTTGTGGCTCACCCGATCTCGACAAGGCGAAGTTTATATGTGGCTCTCATCTTCCGATAGCAGCAGAGGAGAGGGAAAGAAAGAAAAGAAAAGAATGGAAATTGAAAATAAATAGGAAAGAGAAAAGGAAAATTAAAATTTTTTATAATTTGATTTTTTTGAAAAAAATAAAACAAAAATAAAATAGAAAAATAAAATAATTAAAAATTTGGACTTTTTTTCCATTTGCTATTTTTTTTTTTTTTTTTTAATGATGGCATGTCAAAATGACCTAATATCAAATGGATCGAGGCGGTAAACAAAGTTTGAGACTTACCTCGTGAAATATTGATACTGGATTTTAGTGTGACGAGGGGAATGATGGGTTCAAGACACGGCGCGTGACTCCCACGCCTCGCCAAGGGGTGGGCGTGGGGGGTGGAATCGATGGGGCGGGGAGTGATATCCGATGGGATTCTTCAACTATGGGCCGTCCGATTGAACCAATCTCTGAAATTGAACGCCCAGGTGATTACATGAAATTTCAGTTAAATTAAAATTTTCGGAGCCATAGTGACAAGGCTTGAGACACGCACTCGCACGCGTGAAAAAGACAGACACGTGCGCAATGAGCGAAACCCCACACGTACCGCGAAACAAGAAGCAATGGCCTCTCGATCTTTGAACATCGAACGGCTCGGATTTTGTCCCAATTTTTGTAAAAAGAAAACAAAAATAAAATAACTAAAATTTTTGATTTTTTTCAAATTAAAAAAAAAATTGATTTTTTTTTGTCTAAAATAAAGTGATGAGGTCGAAATTATTTTTCAATAATATCCAAACGTTGAAAAATATTTTTGATTATATATTTAATCGAAAGAAAGGAAAATTAATCGTAATCCTGAAAAATAGTATATCAGTGAGTTATTCGTGAAACAATTTAATTAAATTTGGATTTGGGATTGAATGGACATTCAAAGGTCATGTGATAATTGTTGACTAAAGTCCAAAAAAAAAGAAGGAATTCTTTAGCAAAAAGTTCCCAAATTAGGAAATAAATTGACTGTTAACAGCTGCTGCGCGTCCATTGTCATTTCGCGTGGTACGAGATCTCTTTGCGTCCGGCTCCTTTCTTCTTCCTTGATCTCTTCAGGGTCCGCCGGAGTCTGTTCACCGGCCGGCAGAGAGGTTAGCTTCCACTTGGGTCGTTGGTTCCGAAGCTTCCTTCGCTCAAATGGAAGAAAACGCGCCGGCGGTGACGATGGACGGGTTTGTCCCGGACGAAGCCACTTGATTGAAGATGGACTGGGCCTGGGCCGCGGAGGTTAGCGCCATTATAGCAGCTTTATCTCTGATCTGGGCGGTCGTGGAGATCGTCAAGAGGTTTTGCATCTTGCCTCGCCGCCACAGGCGAGTAAATGCAGCTCCCTCTCCGCCGTCCGGCCTCCGTGAGGTAAGAATCCCATCTTTGTCTTGTGAATCGTCGTTGCGCTCGTTTCCAAAGTCTCCCCTCCTCCTCCAAACTTCCCAGCCTCCTCCTCTGCCGTGTCGCAGGGAAGGTATCATCGGCCGGCTGCACCATGGAGTATGATCTCTTGTCGCCGTTCAATTCATTAGAAGTCTCGGCCTTGCCTTGGCGTTTGTTCAGTTTTTCTTTTTTTCCTTTTAACATGTAAGACTTTCCCTAAGCCACCTGTTGGAATTCGAGTCGGCGGAAGACGACTTACCATTCCGATGCGCAAACAGCAAATAGCCTCGGAACGAACGTTGAATTGCCGATGAAACACGAACAACACTCCCTCACGTTAGTCTGGATGCAATCACAAGGAAAACACCCGATTTCCACGGCGTAAATGCCGATTGTTCTTTGTAAAACTGAAATGGAATGCCTTCTTCTTCTTTGATGGAAATGGAGAGAAATCTGGTGCGTATGTTTGCCAACGGGTCCAACGGTTGTGTTCGGGAGGCTTTTATACGTCTCCTTCGTACCCCTCCATTAGTGTTTTTTTCCATCGTAACGCATCAAGACGAAACGGTGCATTCCAATCACACCCCATCATGGACGTATCAGCTAAAGTACAACATCTCCCACTCGGACATGATGGGCTTGATAGCGCTCTATCAAGAGTATAAGGCATTCAACATTCATCAACTTTACAAAACAATTCATACTGGCAAATAAGCCGTGCGACCAGTGAGTACACCTGCACTTGGGAGCTCAAATTATGCACCTGTTAGGGATGACATAATGGCTACAACCCCGAAAAGAAATAAACAATCGATGTCTCACGGCCCCGGACATATTTTGTTACATCAGTCCAAGTATATCTATCCCTTAAAGGCTATACTTGACTATTCTAAAAAACACCATGTATTTACAATTACATCCGCAACCACATAGGGCGATATAATTGGTCGACCAGTAAATACATGTGATAGATGTAAAACAACAATAGTCTTCCTTCGCACTCATGTCTCTCTCAATTTCAGAACAACTGCTTTCCTAGACACGTCCCATAGGCCATATCTATTCATGACCGCCCCTAACATGCTAAAGTAGCAACATTGATCTTTCACTTCGAGAACATAGTCAGAAGTAACATAGGGCACAAAATTGAGGTAAATTATAAATTAACTCAAGGGCTCACACGATGAGTAAATAGGGATAATTTTACTCATCTTCCCTTATTGGTCGTACAATGCACATGTAGTATGAATTACATGCTATAGTGGATTACTCTTTCTATAAGAGTGTATGTCATTTATCAAATATATCCACTATAGGATCTTAGCCTAAACATAGTCACGTGCTTCTCACGTACTCATGTTTAGCCCGAGTGCTATATTAGCTCGCTTTCTATAGCGCCCAATTAAGTACTCGCATCCGGCATCTTTCAGGCATACATGATTGTGGGAATATCATGTTCGGTCTTGTTATAAACAAATCACAGACCTCATCTTGACTCTAATCAAGGCGACAAATTTTATGTACCAGACTTGCTTTTCAGCATTTATTTGTACATAATGTCTCATCTCAACGTGCTATCTAAAGCACTTGAGGCGATTGCTCGTGTGAGTGAGCCAATCATTGTCTGCTGACATACTTTTCAATAATACATGTGTGTTTGTGCTAGTCTCTACTTATTGATAAAACATCAAATCACTAATAAATAAACAAGTACAATACATATGTCCACAAATACATAAACCAATGATCCTCTACAATAACACATCACATTCTACGTAATCTTAGTGACATCCTGTGGGTCAAGAATATGTCTCTAGGAATAGCCTTCGTAAATGGATCAGCAACCATTCTATTGGTTGAAATGTATTGTAGGATCACTTCTTTCTGCGCTATAATATCTCTGATGTTCTTTATGTCAATGTGTTTCGTCCTTCCATGATACTTGGGATCTTTCACATAGGCAATGGCTACTTGACTATCGCAATAAACTGTCACCGGTCTTGGAACTTCAGTGACAGTGGCTAAATTTTCCAAGAAACGTTTTAGCCATACTGCTTCTTGCACTACGGCAGAACATGCAATAAATTCTGCCTCCATCGTAGACAAAACCGTGCATGTCTGTTTCTTGCTATTCCAAGAAATCGCACCTCCATTGAGCAAGAATGCATATCCAGAAGTCGATTTACGCTCATCCAGGTCTCCACCCCAATCGGCATCTGAATAGCCCAATAGACGTAAATCATTCCCTTGGTAACTAAGTCGATAGTCCATGGTGCCCTTCAAGTATCTCAGGATCCTTTTCACTGCTTTCTAGTGTGCTTGACCGGGATTTGATTGATATCGGCTCACCAATCCCACGGCATAACATATGTCGGGTCGAGTACACATCATAACATACATCAAACTTCCGACCGCACTAGCGTAAGGAACAGTTTCCATCACTTTAATTTCTTCTGAGTCTTAGGACACAGCTCGTACTTAGGCCTTCACCTTGCATGACAGGGGGTATCAATGGGATTACAATGCTGCATATTGAAACGCTCAAGAATCTTCATAATATAAGACTCTTGTGATAAAGTAAGGAGTTTCCTTGATCGATCTCTTTCGATCTTAACTCCTAATATATAAGCAGCTTCTCCCATGTCCTTCATCTCAAAATTGGAGGACAACCATTCTTTTATGGTGATAACCAAAACCTTGTCATTTCCAGCCAACAGAATACTGTCCACATAAAGTGATAAAATCACAAAGTTATCTTTGGACCGCTTGACATATACACAGTGATCTTCTTCGATCATCGTAAAACCAAAAGTTATTATTGCTCGATGAAAACGAAGATACCACTGTCTAGATGATTGCTTAAGGCCATATATTGAGCGATGAAGCTTGCAAACTTTATGCTCTTGACCTTTAGCTATGAAACCTATTAGTTGTTTCATATAAATTTCCTCATGTAGTTCTCCATTGAGAAATGCCGTCTTTACATCCATTTGATGTAAATCAAGGTCCAAATGTGCAACGATGGCTAGAATAAGGCGTATTGAGGCAAACCTTACAACTGGTGAAAAAGTTTCCTCATAGTCTATACCCTCTTGTTGAGTATAACCTTTTGCCACAAGGCGAGCCTTATACTTTTCAATGGATCCATCCGCCTTATGCTTAATCTTGAAGACCCATTTGTTTCCAATGGCCTTACGATTGGGTGGTAGATCAACCAAGTCCCAGACATGGTTTGCCCTCATTGACTCCATCTCATCTTCCAAAGCTTTTCTCCATTCTTCCTTATCGAGGGATGAGAGAGCCTCTTGAACAGTCTTAGGCTCGGCATCGTCCTTTTGAGCAATCATAAATGCTTCCCCTTCAATCTCAAAACGACGACGGGGAATACTTTTACGATTACTTTTACGCAATTGAATTTCTCTTGAATTCAATTCATCAGGCGATGCAACACTCCCACTAGTTCTTGTGTGTTGAGGTAAATCTTCATTTCCCTCTACAACATCAGTGGGTGTGTCATCAGGATCTTCCATCTCATATAATTGGAAGTCCTTATCAATCTCACCTCTACTAGGAAAGTCGTTCTCCAAGAACGTGACATCTCGTGACTCCATTTCGGTCACACTTCCATCAGCTTATTCACCTATGAACACATACCCTTTGGAGTGCTCAGAATATCTTATAAAGATACATTTCTTTCCTCTAGGGCCTAATTTGCCATGTTTATGGGAAGAATCATGAACATAAGTTGCACATCCCCATGGACGTAGACTACTCAAGTCTGGTTTCCTACCAGTCCATAATTCATAAGGGGTGGAAGTGATCGATTTTGAGGGCACACGGTTAAGTATATAGGCAGCAGTCAATAACACATCTCCCCAATAGGAGATAGGTAAATTTGCTTGTGCCATCATAGACCTAACCATTTCCAATAGGGTTCTATTCCTTCTCTCAGCTACCCCATTTTGTTGTGGAGTACCAGGAATAGTCAATTGTCGTACAATTCCTTTTTCATCACAAAAAGCCTTGAATTGCTCCGATAGATACTCACGTCCGCGATCGGTTCTCAATGCCTTTATTGTTTTGTTCAACTGATTCTCTACCATCGTTATATATCGTCTAAAGCAGTCCAATGCTTCTGACTTATGGGAGATCAGAAAGACATAACCAAAACGCGTAAAGTCATCTATGAAAGTGATGAAATATGAGGCTCCATGCCTTGCCCTCACATTCAAAGGACCACAAATGTCAGAATGAATTAGTTGCAATGGAAATTCGGCTCTAGTCCCTTTACCGAATGGTTTTCTAGTTGCTTTTCCCGCTAGACAATGTTCACATACGGGTAGATCAACATTAGTGAGTGACCCTAAAAGGCATTCTCTAGCTAATCTTTGCATTCTTTGCAACCCAATGTGACCTAATCTAGCATGCCAAGTATTTGCATCAATCTTAACATTACTAGAAGATGCAATTAGAGAAAAACAACCATCGACATTAATATTGTATTGATCATAGTCAATGTCTAACACCATAAAACCATTCGATACATGACCTGTACCATAATAAACTGTTCCATACAAAATGTCAATACAATCACCATGAAAATTCAATACATAACCTAAGCTAAGAAGAACAACTATGGAGACCAAGTTTCGTCGAATATCCGGACCATAGAGGACATCATGTAGGAATAGGCTTCGACCACCACGTAAGATTAATTTACATGTGCCGATACCCTTCACTTCAATTCTTGAGTTATTCCCAACATATATCCATCTTCTTCCAGACGGTATCCGACGATACTCCACAAATGCTTCTCGGTCTCTAGCTACGTGGTCTGTTGCTCCTGAGTCTACAGTCCATATTGGATGAGATTCAGCAAGCATTACAGTACTAGAAACAAAAACATTACTCAAAGTAATGGAGTAATAGGGTACCTTTTTCGGCTCAGTGCATTCACGAGCAAAGTGACCCATCTTGCCACAATTGTAGCACTCCATCTTGGCCTTGTCCTTCTTCCCACCACGCTTCTTGCGTCGGAAGGTTTTAGCCCTTTTGGGTGCCTGATCAGTCTTCTTCCCTTTGTTGTTGAACTGAAGATTCCTCTTACGCTTAAAGCCCGAAGCTTTGCGAGAACTTGATTCAGCAACATAAGCATGGGTAGAGGATCTCGCAGCCTCTAGGCGCTCATCCTCTAATTCCAAGTGACGCGCAATATCATCAAAAGTGACAATATTCTCATTATGCGTCATATTGATCTTCATATGCTCCCAATTGTCAGGAAGAGACCTTATAACAGCCTGAACTTGTTGTTCATCAGTAAGGGAGTGACCTGCCGTCCTCAGCTCACGAATCATGTTTGACATCTCCCGAAGATGCTGCCTCATCGTTACATTTGGGCGCTTTCGGAATGTGTCAAACTTGATGGTGAGTCTCCTCAGCTTAGTGGTAGATGTACCCCCAAACTTATCCTTCAAGACAACCCACATAGCTTGAGCTTTATCATAACTTTCAAACTCACACATGAGATCATCTTGCATACAGCTCAGCAACGTAATGCGAGCAATGCTATTTTTCTTTTTCCAAGCTTGATAAGCTTCTAGATCTCTCCTGTGTTGAGCTGAAGTTCCATGCTCAGGTTCATCCATGGTGTGGTTGAGGGTTTCCAAGACCTCTTGCTCCTCAAGGATATACTTGAACCTTTCGGTGCCAAATATCATAATTGTCACCATTCAGCTTCTCACCCTTATTGAGGTCAGCCACAATGGTCTTGGATGCCGATGCCATAATCAATTGCTATATCACATTGACATAATAAACGCAGAATCAATACTAGCACACATTACAGAGTAACACACATATTTAATTTACATATTTAATTTGCAGTAAAGACAAACTAAATTAATGATAATTCAACAAAAGACACAGAGGCAAAAGTTCACTATGTTCCCAATCAACTTCTATGTACAATTGTTCTATTATCATTAATTAGTTTAATTTGCGCAAATTTTAAGTTCTAGGTGAGAACTCTCTCAAATTCTACCAACCTATGAACTCCCACTAGGAAAAATAATTACATGACCTTATGTAATTTCTATATTTTTCCATTAACACAAAAACATAGCATGATAATAACCAACGTGTAAACAACAATCATGCTTTAACTATAATCAAAAATGCAATTCAACATGTAATGGATTTCCTACCATTGTTCTAATTTTCTAGCAACTAGAAAATTGCCAGTATATTAAAATATATACATCATATCATTGAACCAAGCTCTACACAGCATATATAACATCATTTGCACACAAGCTAGCTACTGTATTTCCTAAATCACAAGAAAATACAAGTTACAAATGAATAAACTGCATTAAACCCCAAAAAATACGCGTACATAGGGTTTCCTACGCATTTTCATACATTTATAAAATTAAAAATTAAAAATAATTATACCACAGTGTAGAGAACATCCATACGAACCCAACGCCTCCAACCACGCTCCAATCGGACCTTGCACGCTCCTCCACGCGCGCCCGAGTGCGCGGCGCGTGTGGCGCACGCGCCAGCGAGCCAAACGGCTCGACCGGTCCGACCGGTCCAACCGGTGACCGGTCCGACCGGTTCGACCGTTGACCGGCCCGACCGGTGACCGGTCCGACCGGTTCGACCGTTGACCCGGCCCGACCGGTGACCGGTCCGACCGGTGACCGGTCCGACGGTTTGACCGCCGGACCGGTTGACCGTCCGACCGGTTTGACCGCCGGACCGTTGACCGGTCCGACCGTTGACCGGTTCGACCGGTTTGACCGCCGGACCGGTTGACCGGTCAATGGTCGGGTCAACCGGGTCGGATCTCGGGTCGGTTCGGGTCTCGGGTCGGGTCCGGTCGGGTCGCCGGCCGGCCAACCGCCACGGGCCGACGTCATCGATGACGTCATCCAAGCGTTACCGATCGTTGGATGACGTCATCGGTGACGTCATCGCGGCGTCATCAAGCGTCGCGTCGCCGCACCGCGCGACGCGTGTGTGACGCGCATGTGTCGGTTCATCGACCGGCGCGTGTTGCGCACGCGTCCCAGCGTCCCCCGGCGCCTCGGGCGCGTGAGCCCACGCGCAGCGGCTTCGGCCGCGCGTGTAGGCGCGTTCGGCGTTCTCCGGTTGCGCTCGAACCACTGTCGGACTCGTCTCGACGAGTACTTTCATCCCGTATATTCAAAAGTTGATTTTGGCCAAGAAAATAATTCGAAAACGGCCAAAACCTCACGGATGCACGCGACCCCGAACCCGTTCTTCGCTCCGGTTTGATTTTGAGTTTTTCATATGGCAATTCCGACTATCAGAGATCCAAACAGTGTAGATTTCATACTCTTGATCTCAATATAAAATGGTAAACGAGAAAATTCAATGAAAAACAAGGCAGAAATCACGACCGGGCTTTGATACCAATGTTGGAATTCGAGTCGGCGGAAGACGACTTACCTGATTCCGATGCGCACACAGCAAATAGCCTCGGAACGAACGTTGAATTGCCGATGAAACACGAACAACACTCCCTCACGTTAGTCCGGATGCAATCACAAGGAAAACACCCGATTTCCACGGCGTAAATGCCGATTGTTCTTTGTAAAACTGAAATGGAATGCCTTCTTCTTCTTTGATGGAAATGGAGAGAAATTTGGTGCGTATGTTTGCCAACAGGTCCAACGGTTGTGTTCGGGAGGCTTTTATACGTCTCCCTTCGTACCCCTCCATTAGTGTTTTTTTCCATCGTAACGCATCAAGACGAAACGGTGCGTTCCAATCACACCCCATCATGGACGTATCAGCTAAAGTACAACACCACCATTGTCACGGCCCGAGTCGATTCCACTCGACTCTTTACTTTGGTATATATGCATACTACTAGTTCCTTGTTCTAATTGGGTCAATCAGTGCATGATTACTGATTAGCGATTGGTAACAACGAAATCACGGCTTGCATTAACGTCGTTGTAGTTTAGAATTAACCAAGCAAAGTCCGATGTCAACTCGTAGAGATTCGAGCATCGGGGCCATCTTTGATTTTTCTATCGAACAAATTGAGAGAAGGGTTTCCATTTATCTAGGACAATGACTGCTCGGTAGGCCTAATCCACTCAATTTTGACACTGTTCACAGCTGAAGCTATACCAATTTAGGGGTGAGTAATGATGTACTCTGGATGCAAAGCCAAGAGGTGCAATATGTTGCATCAAGAAGCAATCCTCCCAAGAACATTTATGGTGATCTTTTCCAAGTCTGTTTTATCGACCGATGTCACATTATGAATGCACATTTGGAAACTAAGGGCATTTTTTTTAGGGTTTGGTACAAGGCAAAGTCCACTTCAATGATCATTTATAAGATAAATTAAAAGATAAGTATAGTCTCAAAACTTTCAAAATGTGTAATTAAATCCTAAAATTTATTAAATTAGCGTAATCAATTTTTTTCATTAATTCTGTCCAACTTGATTGATGGAAAATGCTAATATGGCTTATTTTTCTCTAAAAAAAAATTATTTTCTCTTTTACATGGCGATGACGCGACTAAAATATAAGGCTAAAACGATGTTGTTTTAATCAAAAGTTGATTTTTTTAATACAAATTTCATCTTAATTATATTAACAAAGCAAAAAAAAAAAATTAAAAAGGAAGAAATGAGCAAGGGTTAGAAAAGATCGCGAGCAAGGGTTATGGCACTTACTCAATGAAATCAGGGTCATAAGCTCTTGGCCAGGCCAAGCTTGTCGGAGGGCTGCTAGTGGTGATGGCCACTAAGGGTGGCCCTAGGCTAGACCTAAGCAAGGGTTAGCAACCCTCCCTTGTGGTTGACGAGGGTCACCGAGCCCCCTAACCTCCGTGAGCCATTTATCATCATTGCCAGCCCTTGACCTTCCTAGAAATGATGGGCGATGACGGCTCCTTCTTCTCTTTTATATCTATATATATATATATTTTTTAAAATTTAATTATTTTTAATGTAATTTAATTAAATTTGTATTAAAAACTCGGATTTTGACCAAAACGATGCCGTTCTAGCCACATCGGCGGCACATGGGATATGAAAGTAATTAGAAAGCCATGTCAAAATTTTCCATTAGTCAAATTAGACAAACTCAATGGAAGGACTTGATTGCAATAATTAGATGATTTTTAAGATTTAATTGTATTTTTAAAAAAAATTCAAGATTCGAATGCACTTTTGCAAATAAGTTTTTGAGGATTTTCAGCTCACTTCACAAATTTAAGTAAAACAAAGAAAGGACATGGGAGCTGGTGATGCCTTACTAATTTCTTTTTCCTCGCATTACTAACTTTTTTAAATCCATGATAAAAGGAAAAAAGAAAAGCAGAAGAGAAGGGTCACCCTATCAGTATCAATATTAGGGACGCAGAAAGATAGACTGGTGCCCCGGGGGAGGTGGGTCCTAGAGCCACGTCGATTGTCGATTGGGGCCCAACCCCGTGGTGACGTGGAGGGGTGGGCCCACCTAATATTTTCCCCTCGGCTCGGCTCAGCTCAATGGTTCATTCAAGAGTGTCGCTAAGCAAACGGCACCATTATTCCCAAGGAATAACGGGGCCTTCTTCACCACAACCTACCATTGACTATTTACAGGCAACCGGAATGTTTTTTTTTTTTTTTTTTTTTTTGGTTTTTTTTTTGGTAAAGCCACTTAACTAATGTTTCCGAATAAAATAATAATAATAATAATAATAATAATAATAATAATAAATGTAAAATCAATTCTTTTACGATATATCTGTGATAATATTTTGACATATTATAAATACAATGAAAGCACTATTAGCAAACACACATATTTTTATAGGATCTAAGAGGCAACGAAATTTTCCATATTTAAAACTCAATTCTTCACTTCTTAATTAATTCATAGATGCATGAACTTTTATAATAAAAATACATTAAGTAAGACATCAATGTTGTATACAATTCAATCCAAGAATTCATAATCGACATCAAAGGACCGTCGATGAATGGTATCGAAATGTAAATTCACGAGAAATAAGAAGAAGACCGACGAGAAGGCAAGGGGGGAGAAGAGCTCCTCACCTGGCAATGAATCGGCTTGCCGTCCCTAATCCACCCCCGAGCCGCCACTCACCGCTGAAGCTCGGTGGATCGCAGAGCGGATTTTTCTCATTTGCCAGGTATTCAGCTTGGTTCCCTATATCATTGTGGTCAAGTGCCTCTGCGGGCTTGTGCCTCTCCTCTCCCTCTCCGCCACCTAAAGGACCTCGTTGCGCAGTGAAGGTCTCCCCTGAAGTGCGACGGCAGCCTCGGAACCTTGCGAACCGAGATCGCCAGTGTGGCTCGTCAGTGACTTGATTAGCGTGACATAAAATCGGGGAATTTACACGAGTTGGATCACTATCTAATTTATGTATGGAATACCAAGATCTAAACTTTACAAATCCATTTCCCCATATTGTTTTTCCAAGCTCTACAAAGAAAAGAGGAAAAGCCGATTATTCAGGGCCGTTGTTTGGTCTAGATTTCGGATTTATAGAGGATCGGTTCGGGACGGAATGGATATTCCAAAAGAAAAAAAAAACCGAAATTCTTTTCAGTGTAGAATTCGCGGATTAGGAGAAATTGAATTAGCTGATAACAACATGTGGTTATCCGATAATCGCCCTTGACCCCCCCTATTTTCAGCATTTCTCCCGCTAAAAAAAAAACACAAAAAAAAGGGAAAACGAAGATTAAAGGCTTGGTTTTGCATAGCCTCGTTTTCTAATTTTTTTTTTTTTTTGGGGTAAAGTCGTTTTCTAATTCCTTTTCGTCTTGTCAAAATTGAACAAACTTCTGAATCGATTCACATCGAAGGATAATGGGAGATGAAGGCGGCGACAGATTAGGACGGGCGCCTGTGGAGGCTAATAATTCGGCTAGATCTATTAAGCTTAACTCGGGCTCTCCCAAGCCCACCAATTCATGACTTAAGGTTTATGCTTTTACTTGTAAATTAATTTTAAAAATGAGTCCCCACTAATCAATTTGGGGTGAGTCGATTAGAAACCCAAGCGAAATATTGGGGTGAATATTCGCTCCGCGCAATCGTAGAAACTAGGTTTGGAGACTTGATTATACTAGTTAATCACTAATGTCCTTCCGATACCTAATCTTGTTTAAACCTAAGTCTTTTTGGATTTTTGAGATATTTTTCATGCATTTGTGGGGAAAACACTTTTTTTGGGTCCTTTTCCATTTTTTGGGGGCATAAAAGCATTTTTTGGATTTTTGATCTTTTTTCTTGAAAATATAAATCTTTTTTTGGCCTTTTTGATGTTTTTGGGAAAACATAGAATATTTTGGACTTTTTGGATTTTCTGGAGAATAAAATATATTTTTGATTTTTTTATTTTTGGAAAATATTTTTTTTTAATATTGTTTGATTTTTTTATTTTTTTAAATATGTTTTAAAAATGTATTAAAACCGATTTGGTCGGATCCCCGGGTTGGGACCGACTCGGTTCATTGAAACCAGCGGCTTGGGTCCGGACCGGATCGGGTCAAACGGCCCGAGCCCGACCGGCTTGGGCCGCACAACCTACGTTGGCGGAACCCTAGCCGCTGGGCCCGATGTACGTGCCTAGTCCGGTCTCCCCTTTTTAACAAATGAAGCCCACGTCTTAAACCAGCCTAGACCCGACTCGGGTATACCCGGCCCGGCTCGCCCAAAACCCTACCCGCTTGATTGCACCCGGCCCGGCTCTTTGACCCGGTTTGCGCCTCATCTCTCCCCTACTCCTTTGCGGTGCCGAAGGAGGATGGTTGGGACGCCGTCGGGCGGCGACTCGGCTATGGTGGCGACGCGGCGGGTGACGGTACGATGGCGGCGTGGAGAGCAACAACGACCCATCATGCCGGGGGCTCGGCAGGTCGTCGGGGATGGCGTCGTTGGTGGCGGGCGTCGGGGGAGGCGACTGCAGAGAGTGGCGGTTGCTACGGGGCAGCGATGGCGAGCAGCAACGGCGGTGTCAGCAGCGGTGGCTAGGGTCGAGATGCAGGGGGAACGGCGGACAGGGGCGGCCTGCTGCTTTTATTATTATTATTATTATTATTATTATTATTATTATTATTATTATTATTATTATTATTATCCGAACAAAAGAGGAAAAAGGAAAATAAGGATTAAAAAGAGAGACAAAGGCCTAATTTAAAAGCCTAATTAAAATTTAGGTATCGTAAAGTTTATGTGCTATTTGTTTTATTGTTTCCACTTTAAAAATTCTTCTTTTTTTTTGTCTTGATTCCTATTTTCTCATATTAATAATTACGATCATATCCAACATTGAAAAAAAAAAGCATCAATCTTGTTTGTACGCTTATCAAACCATGATGAGATAATGTCATTTCTTTTCTTAATTTTCATATCATACCATAAAAGTTAGACACTAGAGAATGATTGAATGCGCATCGAGCTGACGGTTAAGGTAGAATTTTTCCTACCCTTTTATGGGGTGATTACATTGTGATTTTTCTTTTTCTTTAATAGGAGAACATGGGTTTTAGCATATTGCCTTGTAGGACTTCATAATTTGTCTCTACCGATCTTTCAATTTCTTAAGACAATGTTTCCGCGAAAGGAGTAATTCCAACATTCCATTTAAAAAGGCCAACTAAAAGCATACTAACTTTTTTTTTTTTTTTTTTAGCACAAAAGCAGAAATAACTTCACAAGCTAATTCTGTTTATTACTAATGACATAGCCATCACGTGGTGCAATGTCCCCAAAACAATAATTGCTTAAAATAGTTAGTCGATAAAAAAAATTTCATTATCAAGAAAACTCATGTCTAGGCATATTCATTGGTGATATGAAAATAATTTTAGTTCATTTATTTTTTTAAGTGATGCAAGCAATCATTTTTAAGAAAATGTTTTTGAACCATTTATTTTCCATGAAACAAAGGATTATTGTGGATATATCTTATGGATATGTATTATTATCCAAATACCTAATTAAAGTTTGCCAAGCTATTGTTCCATATTGTTTTTCACAAAAATAAAACGATTATTGTGGGCCAATGTTTGTCTAGGGTGCATTTGTTTTACAAAAATTTTTTTTTGAGAAAACATTTTCCTCATTTTTTGGCATTTGATTCATTTAATAAAATAAGTCAACGAAAAATATTTTCCTAGTTAATGAAAAATATTTTCCTCTCAAAGCTTAAATTTAAGAAGATAATTTCCCCTTTGAAAAAATCATAAAAAAATTTCCTTGCTTTAAGCTCCTTGGTTAATGAAAAGTTTAGTATTATAAAAATAATTTTAAAACAATCCAATTTTTAATTATTTTAAAAAAATTAATTTTTTTTCTTTCCTTTCTTTTCATTCCCCCTTCATCCCCTTCTTCCTCTGCCAGTGGTGTGCTTTGGTGATTGCAAGTAGCTCGGCGACTGGCCAAGATTACAAGCTAGCGAGCTCGAGGCTTGGCCGACCCAAGCAAGCTCGGCCAAGCCTTGAGCTCACCAGCCTAAGCTCCATTGAGGTTGGCGAGCTTAGGTTCTACCAAGATTGGTGAGCTTGTGACTCACCCAATCTTGACAAGGGTGAGCTTATATGCGGCTCTCACCTTCCGATAGTAGTAGAGGAGGGAAAAAAAGGAAAAGAAAAGAAAAGAAAAAATGAAAAAGGAAAGAGAAAAAAATTAAAAGAATTTGAAAAATAAAACAAAAATGAAAAGAGAAAAAGAAAATAATTAAAAATTTGGACTTTTTTTCCCAAGTGCTAATTCTTTTTTTTTTTTTTTTAAATGATGGCATGTTAGAATGACCTAATATCAAATGGATCGCGGGAGTAAAAAAAAGTTTGAGACTTACCTCGTGAAATATTGATACTGGACTTTATTATCGATGGGGCGAGGAGGCATATCCGATGGGATTCTTCAATTGTGGGCCGTCCGATTGAACCAATTGCCAAAATCGGACACCCAGGTGATTACACAAAATTTCAATTAAATTAAAATTTTCGGAGCCCCAGTGACAAGGCTTGCGACACACGCTCGCACGCGTGAAAAAGACGGACATGCGCACAATGAACGAAACCCCACACGTACCACAAAACACGAAGGAATGGCCTCTCGATCTTTAGACATCGAACGGCTCGGATTTTGGCCCAATTTTTGTAAAAAGAAAAAAAAATAACAAAGAGAAAAATAAAATAACTAAAAATTTTGATTTTTTTTCAAATTAAAAAAAAAAAAATTGAATTTTTTTTTTTCTAAAATAAAGTGATGAGGTCGAAATTATTTTTCAATAATATCCAAACATTAGAAAATATTTTCGATAATATATCACAAAGAAAAGGAAAATTAATCGTAATCTTGGGAAATAATATATCATCGAGTTATTCGTGAAACAATTTAATTAAATTTTGGATTTTGGATTGAATGGATATTTAAAGGTTAGGTGATAACTGTTGACTAAAGTCCAAAAAAAAAAAAGGAATTCTTTAGCAAAAAGTTCCCAAATTTGGAAATAAATTGACTATTAACACCGTTCCTGCATACTATTTTCAGCATTTCTCCCATAAAAAGAAAAATAATAGAACGCAGAAAGAAATTCAGCATTGCGCTCCATCGTCATTTCGCGTGGTACGAGATCTCTTCGCGTCCGGCTCCTTTCTTCTTCCTCGACCTCTTCAGGGTCCGCCGGAGCTCTGTTCATCGGCCAGCAAACAGGTTAGCTTCCACTTGGATCGTTGGTTTCGAATCTTCCTTCTCTCGAATGGAAGAACTTGTTTCTTATAGGGAACCGGCTGCTAACTTTCATGGACTGGATTTTCTTCATCTTCTTCTTCTTTTCTGAAGAAAACGCGCCGGCGGCGACGATGGATGGGTCCGTCCCGGTCGAAGCCAATTGGTGGACGATGGGGGGGCGTGCAGCAGCGCTCCGGCCGCCTGTTACAAACAAAGCATCGCCATCGTAGCAGCTGTATATCTGATCGGCGCGATTCTGATTTGGGCAGTTGTGGAGCTCAACAGGTTTTGCATCTTGCCTCGCTGCCACAGGCGAGTAAGTGCAGCTCCCTCTTCGCCGTCCAGCCGCTGCGAGGTAAGAATGCCATCTCTGTCTTGTGAATCCTCGTCGCGCTTGCTTTCCAAAGTCTCCCCTTCTCCTGATCGATTCTTCTTCTCCGGACTTCCCAGCCTCCTCCTCTGCCGTGACCTAGGGAAGGTGTCATCGGCCGGCCGCACCATGGAGTATGATCTCCTGTCGCTGTTGAATTCAATAGGAGTCTCAGCCTCGCCTTGGTGTTTGTTCAGTTTTTTTTTTTTTTTTTTTTTTAAACACTCGAGTTTTCATCTGTCTAGACATGTAAAACTTTCCCTAAGCTGCCATCGTCGCGGCCCGAGTCGAGACTTGACTCTTTACTTTGGTATATATGCATGCCACTAGTTCCCTTGTTCTAATTAGAGGTTGATTGCTACATGATTAGTGATTAGCGATTGGTGACGACAAAATCACGGCTTGCATTAACGTCGTCATAGTTTAGAATTAACCAAGCAAAGTCCGATGTCAACTCGCGGAGATTCGAGCACCGAGGCCATCTTTGACGTTTCTCTCGAACAAATTAAGAGAAGGGTTTCCATTTACCTAGGAAAATGACTGCGACAAGCCTAATCCACTCCATTTTGACACTGTTCATGGCTGGAGCTATACCAATTTAAGGGTGAGTAATAATATACTCCGGACGAAAAAGAGGTACAATATGTCGCATCAAGAAGCAATCCTCCCTAGAACATTAATGGTGATCTTTTCCAAGTTTGTTTTATCGCCCGATGTCATATTATGAATGCGCGTTAGGAAACTAAGGACGTTTTATTTAGGGGTTGGTAGAAGGCTGAGTCGACTTCAATGATCATTTATAAGATAAATTAAAAGGTAAGTATAGTCCCAAAATTTTCAAAATGAGTAATTAAATCCTAAAACTTATTAAATTAGTGTAATCAAATTTTTTCATTAATTATGTCCAACTTGATTGATGGAAAATGCTAATATGGCTTATTTTTTCTTTAAAAACAATTTATTCCCTTTTTTATGCGGTGATGATGTGATTAAAATATAAGACTAAAACGATGTTGTTTTTAATCAAAATCTGATTTTTTAATACAAATTTCATCTAAATTATATTAACAAAGCAAAATAAAAAAAAATTAAAAAGGAAGAAATGAGCGAGGGTTAGCAAGGGTCGCAAGCAAGGGTTATGGCACTTACTCGATGAGATGAGGGTCATATGCTCTTGGCTAGCCCAGGCTTGAGGGCTGCTAGTGGTGACGGCCGCTAAGGGTGGCCGTCGGCTAGACCTAAGCAAGGGTGAGCGACCCTCCTTTGTGGTCGACGAGGGTCACTGAGTCCCCTAACCTCCGTGAGCCATTTATCACCATTGCCAGCCCTTCTCTTTCCTGTAAATGGTGGGCGATGACGGTGGCTAGGGCTGCAAGCCCTTCCTTGCTTCTTCCTTCTTATCTTTTTATTTTTTATTTTTTTTAAACTTCGCTTATCTTTAATGTAATTTAATTAAATTTTTATTAAAAACTCGGATTTTGACCAAAACGATGCCGTTCTAGTCATGTTGGTGCCACATGGGATATGTAAGTAATAAGAAAGCTAGGTCAAAATTTTCCATTAGTCAAATTAGACAAACTCAATGGAAGGACTTGATTGCAATAATTTGATAAATTTTAAGATTGAATTATATTTTTTTTAAAAATTCAAAATTCGAATGTACTTTCGCAAAAAGTTTTTGAGAATTTTCAGGGCACTTCACAAATTAAAGCAAAATAAAGAAAGGACACGGGAGCTAGTGATGCCTTACTAATTTCTTTTTCCTCGCACTACTAACTTTTTTAAATCCATGATAAAAGGAAAAAAGAAAAGTAGAAGAGAAGGGTCACCCTATCAGTATCAGTATTAGGGACGCAAAAGATAGGCCAGTGCCCAGGGGGAGGTGGGTCCTAGAGCCACTTTGAGTTTTGATTGGGGCCCGACCCCGTGGTGACGTGAAGGGGCTGGCCCACCTAATATTTTCCCCTTGGCTTGGCTTGGCTCGGCCTCGCTCGGCTCAATGGTTCATTCAAGAGTGCTGCTAAGCAAACGGCACCGCTATTCCCAAGGAATAATGGGGCCTTTTTCACCACAACCTGCCATTGACTATTTATAGGAAACCGGAACCCACTTAACTAATGTTTCCGACCAAAAATAATATTGATAACAACTATAATAATAATAATAATAATAATAATAATAATAATAATAATAATAATAAAATGTAAAATCAAATTAAAATGTAAAATCAATTTTTTACGATATATCTGTGATAAAATTTTAACATATTATAAATATAATGAAAGCCGCATTAACAAACACACATATTTTACAGGATCTAAAAGGGAATGGAGTTTTCCATATTTAAAACTCAATTCTTTACTTCTTAAATAATTTATAGACACATGAACTTTTATAATAAAGATACGTTAAATAAGACATCAACGTTGTATAGAATTCAATTTGAGAATTCATAATTGACGTCAGAGGCCTAGTGGCCTATATCATCGTGGTCTAGTGCCTCTACAGGCTTGTGCCTCTCCTCTCCCTCTCACCGGAATTGTGACGGCAGCCTCATAACCTCACGAACCGAGACCGCCGGCATGGCTTGTCAATGAATTGATTAGCGTGACAAAAAATGGGGGAATTTACACGAGTTGGATCACCATCTAATTTATCTATGGAATACCAAGATCTAAGGTTCACAAACCCATTTCCCCATATTGTTTTTCCAAGCTCTAAAAAGAAAAGAGGAAAAGCCGATTATTCAGGGCCGTTGTTTGGTCTAGATTTCGGATTTATAGAGGATCGGTACATAACCGAATGGATATTCCAAAAGAAAAAAAAAAAAACCGAAATTCTTTTCAGCATAGAATTCGCGGATTAGGAGAAATTGAATTAGCTAATAACAACCTGTAGTCCGATAATCGCCCTTGACCCGGCATTTCTCCCATAAAAAAAATTAATAAAAACACAAAAAAAGGGAAAACGAAGATTAAGAACTTCGTTTTGCATAGCCTCGTTTCTAATTCCTTTTCGTCTTGCCAAAACTGAACAAATTTCTCAATCGATTCACATCGAAGGATAATGGGAGATGAAGGCGGTGATGGCGGTGGAGGAGGTGGGGAGGCGACGTCGCCGAGCAACAAGGTCAAGTTCCTGTGCAGCCACGGCGGGAAGATCCTGCCGCGGCCCGCCGACGGGCACCTCAAGTACGTGGGCGGCGAGACCCGGGTCATCTCCATCTCTCGCGACGCGTCTTTCTCCGGTGCCGGCTTTTCTCCGTGACGATTGGCATGTCGGATTTGTCGGTCGTATTGATATGGAAAATTCTGAGTCATTTGTTTTGCTGCTACAGATTTGATGAAGAAGCTGAGTGCCCAGATTGATGCGGACGTGGTCCTGAAGTATCAGGTGGCGCCGGAGGATCTCGACGCGCTGGTGACGGTGTGGTCGGACGAGGATCTCAGGCACATGCTCGACGAGTATGACCGCCACGAGAGCAGCGGGAACGCGAGGCTCCGGGCCTTCCTGTTCCCCGCCAATCCGACCGTGGTCGAGAACCAGACGGCCGCCCTGGAGCCACAGGCGCTGGAGCAGCGCTACGTCGACGCCATCAACGGCATCGTCCGGACCATGCCCAACCTGAGGAAGGCCCCTCTCCGCATGAACCGTGCCGCGTTCAGCATATGCTCCGCTTGCTCCTCGCCGAAATCGCCGTCTCCGGACCGCGGCCGCTCGACCAAAAATGATGATGATGATGATGTGATGATCATCATGATCGTGGTGATGATGATGATGATGATGATATCATGTATAATCAATAGTTTTATATGGTTTAAGAGGCAATGAAGTTTTCCATATTTTAAACTCAATTCTTCACTTCTTAAATAATTTATAGATGCATGAACTTTTATAATAAAGATACATTAAGTAATATATCAACGTTGTATTAAATTCAATCCGAGAATTCATAATCGACGTCAGAGGACCGTTGATAACTGGTATCGGGATGTAAATTCACGAGAAATAAGAAGAAGTAAAAGCCGAGGTGGGGGGGGGGGGGGAAGAACCCCCGCCAGCAATGAATCGGCTCGCCCTCCCCGGCTCCACCCTGAGCCGCCATCCATTCGCAGAATATTCGACCTGGTTGCCTATATCATCGTGGTCAAGTGCCTCTGCGGGCTTGTGCCTCTCCTCTCCCTCTCCGCCACCCGAAGAACCTCATTGCGTAGTGAAGGTCTCACCGGAAGCGCGACGGCAGCCTCGGAACCTTGCGAACGGAGACCGCCAGCGTGGCTCGTTAGTGACTTGATTATCGTGACATAAAATGGGGGAATTTACACGAGTTGGATCGCTATCTAATTTATCTATGGAATACCAAGATCTAAAGTTTACAAACCCATTTCCCCATATCGTTTTTCCAAGCTGTAAAAAGAAAAGAGGAAAAGCCGATTATTCAGGGCCGTTGTTTGGTCTAGATTTCGGATTTATAGAGGATCGGTTCAGGACGGAATGGATATTCCAAAAGGAAAAAAAAAAAAACCGAAATTCTTTTCAGCGTAGAACTTGCGGATTAGGAGAAATTGAATTAGCTAATAACAAAAAGGAGGGCTAGACCAGACTAGGATTGTTGCATTTACTAGGGGATTGCAGAAGACTCAGCAGCCCATGTTAGCCTAACCAGCTCTTCATTATCACAACAAAACGTAAAGACGAAAGGTCATTATCCTGCCCAGCGAGGCAGATTCCTCCTATAGAATTTTTTATGTCAATAATTAATTTTCAAAAAAAAAAAAAAAAGAGATTTGCTAGTCTTACGGCACCGTCCCTCTTAAAAAGAGACGGTGCCTTGCCAGCCTTTCAATTTTCCAAGGGAGCCGGGTAAATTGCTTAGCCGTTTCCTTCGAAAATTTGGAAGGAAAATTAAAAAACCGGGTAGAAGAAGTACCTTTGTCATTTTACTCCCAAATGAGGAGGAGAAAAAAAAAAACCGACCAAGATACATAAAAAGTTTATCTTCAAATGTGCGGTCGAACTTTAAACATTAACTAAAGACAAAATACAAAACGAAAGAGGAGAACGTCCTGTAGCTCCACTTTTACCATGCAAAGAGCAATTAACATCAATTTTATATCAATCTAATGGATCAACATTTTAAGAAATGCTAAAAAAATTCCTTTGAAATAATGTGATGTGAGTTTGTAAGTGATCATTGTTATAATGTGATAAATAATGCGAAAAGATCAAAGGAACATAATGTGAACAATCTTTAATAATTTTGAAAATTTTAGTGATCATTGTTATAATTTACCCAAATAATAGGCGGTCGGCCTAAAACCTAGACAACTAATTCTGGCCATGTGATGGAATTTTAAATTTTCTATCAAAAAATGGAATAAAAAGATAAAATAATAGAATAACGTTAACTTGAACATCTTTCAATTGTATCCATTAAGTCTTACATTATTTCACGTTTTATCAATTAATTTCATTTTGAACAACTTTATTACCGATGTAGAAATTGATATCTTACATAATAGAGTCGACATATTTTTTTGATTTTTTTGAATTTTTAATGTTCTTTGAAGGAATAAATAGCGAGCTTCGCATTAATGGGTGATCTTTCCTCATCATTAAAATTTTATTAAAATAAAAGCATGTAGAGTTTATCAAAAGTTTGAAGGTACTAGGCACGAAAATAAAAGAGAACACCTTGTTGTTGATCAAATTAGGTTCAATTTCACACTAATATTATGTTTAGAGTTTATTGGATAACTTCCCATATAATATATTTCTCTATATTGCATTAAATTTTTTTCTTAAATTTTTTTTTTTTGTCTTGATTGCCATTTTCTTGTCTTAATAATTACAATTGCATCCTACTGTGAAAAGAAGAAGAAGAAGCTTCAATCCTATTGTAAGTTTATCGAACTATGATGAGATATTGTCGTTTCTTTTCTTAATTTTCCTATTATACCTTAAAAGTTAGATGTTAGGGAATAATTGAATGCGCATCGAGCTGATCAATGAACTAGATATAAAATAGGTTAAGATAGTTTCCTAATTTATTTATTTTTTTAACCTAGGAACCGATCCCTATGTGAATTGGCTTGAAACCAATTGGGTTGGTTTTTAGGTTGAACTAGGTCATTTGTTCACCCCAATATTTGATTAGAAAAAATAAAATTAGAGAGTCTTGATCATGTAAGTGGTGAGAGTAAGGGGATAGAAAGTAGTGTTCCTTCCCTTTTATGAGGTGATTATATTGTGATTATATTTTTCGTTTTGCGTAGAACGTCGGTGCTAGCTTATTGCCTTGTAGGACTTGATAGTTTGTCTCTACCGAGCTTTCAATTTCTCAAGATAGCGTTTCCACAAAAAGGAGTAATCCCAAAATTCCATTTAAAAGGCCAACTAAAAGCATACCTTTACAAGATTAAAAGTATATATTCTTTTTGGTCCAACAAGATTAAAAGTACAAATACGTAGGTTTGTCTGGTAAGAATGAGGCCATGCATGAGATGATTTTAGCTGGGCCATTAAAAATCAAGCCAGCCCCTTCATCAACTAAGGTCCTAATGGCCAGAAAAACCATGAAAGTTCTCCACAGAAAATTGGGTGTACATCAGCTTGAAAGTCTGGTAGATCATGTAATTCATGAGCAAATACAGAAGAGTTAAAATCTAAAGTTTTGCTATACAATATTTTCAGTCGTACCGTCTGATGCAAATGAGGCGGTCCAGATCGCTAGGTCGTCAATTCGGCACGTCCGCCTCGTAGTAGGATCCATCCCAATAGGCCCTTCTCGGACTCATCGGCAAACAAGGATTAATCACGCTTGAACCTCGTCCCTGCGTAACCCGCGCACTCGTCGTAGTAACCGCAGCTGTTGTAATTTCTCTCTCTCCCCTTTTTGTTGAATTCTTTCCCACTCACAACAAAGGCAATTACCGCCAGGCGGCTGCCTTCATTGATCACCATGACGGTAGCTTAGGGTTTCAGTCCTTTTCATTTTTCAATATATCTTTTCTCTTGATTTATTCTTAGTTATTCCTATTGATATTTTAAATAAAAATTTTAAAAAAATCTAATCAAATATATTTTGCCCAGCAAGATAAAAACTTCACGGTCAATGCCATGGAAAGCAACCTATGATGTGATCTGCATGCTGGCTTAATGCCATGAAAAGCTACCGTTTTTTAGGACCACCCACGATGTGACCTACAAAGAATAAAAGTTATTTCTCAGTTTTCTTTCTCTTTTACCTATCGACAGTACAGCATAGTGCACACATGTGGAGCAAAATGAAAATTTGAGGGTGTTTTTCCTTTTTGTATGGTTCCTTTTTCTATAGGAAAAAAAAAAAAGAACAAGCAGAAGATTATGAGTTTTTTTTTTTTTTTTTTAATCTTCTTTGCTGTTTATTCGATACACTCTCGAAGGCCATCGAAACAAAATTGAGGTGTTTGGTTTAGCATTTCAGAAGCCTTTCAAACCAAAATTAGCGTCTTTAGAGTTTCTTTAATTCCATGTAAATCTCATCCGATATTAACCTACGGCATTTTCAGAATGCCGCTTTTCAAAGTTAGCAAATCATTTTTTTGTCTTTTTAACTTTGCATTCATTGTTCATTGTCTCACTCGATATTTTTGTATTACAATTTTACCCTCACAATCACTGTTCATTGTCTCCTTTGCTAAAATTGAATTCTAAATTTAGGTCATTGATTTAATACTCCATTGAGGGTTGCGCAAGGCTTTTAGGTGATTGTCGGCAAGCATGGGTCTAGGTTATTGAGTGGGTCATCAAGGGTCAAGTGACATCAATGTTGCCTCACCTAGTCCCTTCGACGATTCATGACAATTGATTTGTTCATTAGGTTTGCTTCCATGATGAAAATGATGAATAGTAGTCATGCCCTTTATTTTTTCTCTTTTTTATTTTATTTCAAAGCCACATTCCGAAAATGATGAATAGTAGACATTTGTGATGGGCATTTATGTTGTTTTCGAGAATGGGTGAGGATTTTCATTTTTATTTTTGGCCGAAGGATGAGGAATGAAAAGGGGTAGAAAATGCACAAAATTTAAATTTGGGAGAGCCCCTAGCCGAAGAAAAAGGGAGAAAAATACTCACATTTTTAAATTCTTCCTCTTTTTTTTTTTCCTTTGCCAAAAAATTATTATTTCAAAATTTTCCATTCTAATTTTCATTACCCCATATTTCCAAGTCTCCTAAATGATGTATTGATTGACATTGTTAATTAGTGCAATGCATGGTCAATTAAGTCGCACTCAACTCCAAAAGAGACCATCAACAACAGAGAAACTAGGAAACTAGTTTCAAATCCAGTTTATACATCAGTCTGATTATTCTAGTTCTCGGGCGAGTTTTCACTCGGAACTAAGAACTAGATAAATTATTACCAGTTCCAAAAACTTAGAATTGGTAATCGATCCAACCTTCATATAGAACTGGTGCAGTTGCATACCCTTGAGTCATTCTAATCAATTACTCTTCATTTATCGAGAATTTTTACAAAAGAAATCTAATCTAATATAGTATAGTGGAGAGTGACTTGAGGGACATCAAATTTAAAGAAGCAAATCATTTCTTTTATGGAAAATTCAAATAAGGGAACGAGATGCTATGATTTTCTCAAATAAGGACATAAATTAGATATTATTATAAATAAGGGTATAAAGTCCTATCATTTTCTCAAATAAGGGCTTGAAGTGGAACTTATTTCAAATAAGAGTCCAAAGTTACCATATCAATTTTAGAGAGAGCCTAACCTTGCTAGTTGAAGGGCATTATCACCTTATACTTTTAAAACTTTTTTTTTTTCCTTTTTCCGTTCTTTTTCTTCTTTCTTTTTCCTTTTTCCCTCTTCCCTCCATTGGCCATTGACAAGGTGTAGTGATGGCCCGTAGCAATGGCCGATAGAGGAAAGAGGAAAAAGAAAAAAGAAAAGAAAAGAAAAGAAAAGAAAAAAAGGAAAGGAAAGGAAAGAAAAAAAAAAATCAAAAACTTTTTAAAATATGCCTACAATTTTTTTTTACTAAAAGACCCCTTTTTGATGATTGAAATAGTCACCAGCCGATCAAAAATCTTTATATGAGATCATTTAGCCACTTTAAGTCATTGTTTGAGAAAATAAAAGCACTTTGAGCTATTATTTGAATTTTTCCCTTTCTTTTATAATAACGAATTATGAATTTTGCCAATGAAGTGAAATTTGAAGGAAAATCTTCTCAACTTACAAAAAAATGTTTAGTTTTGTTATTATTTTTATTAAATTATGAGGTAGGAAGAAATATTATAGAACATCCACTTATGCATAATTCATATATGCCTAATAAGACTAATTTGGCTATGCAAACTACATCATGACTCATACAAGCGTGATAAAATCAATTCGGCTGAAGCAACAAAGTGTCTAGTCCGATTGTCTTTGTAAGATTGCATCTTGTTGCTCCCTCTCTGAGCAACACCACATGCAACTTTTGCAGTAGGCTGACTAGAAATGTTGCATCCTCATCTTCATCTGCTCGAGAGACATATGAAGATGGCGCATCTTTAGATCCATTAAGCTCGCATTCTCTGCTGACAGAAAAAGGTCTCTCGCTGCGCATTTAACTCGAGCTGAAACCTGATGTGATGCAGCAGAGAATTGGCTTTCCTCTGGCCTCTAGTCCCATTTCGGGCCATCTTTACCAGATGTTCGTATACTCCGTACTTAAGCGAGGCCAGCACGAAGGACGAGTTGTGCAGGCCCAGCTCCAGCAGCACTGATGTCGCGCACTCCTTGTTCTTGGGTGTCCCGTTCTTGATGATCTCCACCAGTGTCTTGATGAAAGATAGCCGCCCCAACTCGCCTCGCCCCTCGGGGTGCGAGGCGAGAAGCGACAAGATCGAGAGCGCCTCATCGATCATTCCCAAATTCTTGTCCTCGAGCAAATCGAGCAACGGCGGTATGGCGCCTGCCTTGATGGCCCTGGACTTGTTCGCTTGGTGCAAGGACAAGTTGAAAAGCGCGGTAGCCGCGTCCTTCTTACCTCGAACTGTTCCGTTTTTCAGAAGATCCACTAATGGAGGAATCCCATTCGCGGACCCCACAAGCACCTTGTTCTCGTCGAGCATTGATATGCTAAACAAGGCTGCTGCAGAGTTCTCCCGCGCCTCATCCGTTCCGTTCTACAGTATATCGATTATAGCTGGAATCGCGCCTTCTCGGGCAATTACTCTCTTGTTCGCGTAGTTGAGGGACAAGTTTAGGAGTGCAGTCACGGCATGTTCTTGGATTTTAGGGTCTGGAAACGACAGGAGCTGAACTAGAGGCGTGACTCCTCCCATGTTGGCTATCAGGATTCTGTTATCAGGGTTATCCTTGGAGAGAGTCCGGAGCTCCAGAGTCGCGTGCCTTCGAGCATTCAGCTGAGAAGAGGACAGATCTTGTACAAGGCAAGATATATGCTTCACGAGTTCGCTCGAAGAGCCATTTCTTGGGAGCTCAAAGTCATTCTTCTCGCACCATTGCGAAATAAGGTTGCGGAGAGCGTAATTGGGCACCACCAACAAGTGATGCAAGATTTGTCCGGTCTTCGGGCACGTCCGATGATTCGAATCCAGCCACTTCTGTATGCTCTCTCTTTCATAGGTCTTATATAAGACAGAAAAGAATATCTCAGCTTACAAATCATTCTTATGCACTACTTATATCGATGCTCTGAACTGCAACTGTTGTATCAACATCAATGTCTAGAAAAATTTGCAGAGGATTGAGCTTCAACTATCTCGCAATGCGTGCTGAGACTACAAGATGAAGCGTGATCTTCACTTGAAATCTGTCCTTTAAACTCACGGTTTCTCAGTTAAACTACTTGTGTTTTAGTTTATGCAAGAATGCAATGTGTTCTGGTGGTGATTAATGGAATTACCTGTCCGGTGGCGACAATAACAGGGTCCGTCATTATCTCGAGCGTGATCGGGCATAAGTATTCATGAGGAATGGAGAGAGACAGCAACTTTTCCAGAGTCCTCGAGGAAACAGAAAAATCCTGCGCGCTTGGCTCCTCGAACCCGATGATCCGTTTGAACTTACCAAATAAGCCCATTATTTGCCGGATATTCTGCGCATCTTTTCCGAACTGCTTCACGAGTTTACTGATGGCAACTGTTTCTGCTTTCAGATCGCAGAAGGTCCGTAGTTCCAATCTGTTCGCAAGGCGCTGTAGGATGGCATTGTCCACATTCCGGTCATCCTTCTCGGATAGTACCACCATCAGATCCATCGCCAACTCAATGTCCTGCGTGTCCCTCCTCTTTTGAGCCCTTTTGAGTTGCATCCGCATTAGCTGGACCTTCATATACATGAGACCCATCAGTATGTCGGTGAATGATCGACGGAACAATACACAAAATTCATCTAAATTTACTAATTTGAGCTCATGAATTCACTCAAGTCTGTTGAATTCCTCTTGATTCTGCAAAAGCGAATCCGAGAACTTGCTCTGAAGGAAACAACAATGCCATTAAACTAAAGAGTCTGCTGCAAACTTACTTGTTCCTGGACTTCAACCGAGACCCTGAGCTCGTCGTAAGGCATATCATCCAAGGCCTCGTTTAGCTTATCGTAAACAGCATGGAATCTACTCATGACCGCCTCGCTCTCCAACACCTGCATTTTTTATCTAAACCCAGTTCAGAAGATCGAAAACGAGGAACCCAAATGAGCACACAACCGGGTAAACAGTAGCGAACCAGATAAATCTTGCTTCCGCGGTGACATTGCTTCAACAGCTTGTTAGCCACAACCACCGCTTGCCTCAGGCGAACCAGGGTAGCGTCCAAACCATCACCGGCAGGGGAATCTGCAGCGCGGCGGGCCTCTCCGATCTCTTCCAAAAGCGGGACCAGCAGCTTCAACCTCCTCGCCAGTTTCAGGCACTCTTCCTCTGCATCTTCCTGTAACCGCCGTAAGACCCAGCCTTCTCAATCACTCCGATCAAGTACTCAACAATGCCACTGCCTCCATTACCGTCCGTGCCGCCGCACGACGAGCTAGAGACGGAGGAGCTCTCTCCCGCTTCTCCCTCCATGATCATCCACCGGGCGGGACTATTCCCCAGAAGGGTACCTCCAGGCCGGTCGCTTCTCCGGGGAAGACGAACGGTTCTGTCCCTAGAGCGACTGGCGAGATTGCGTTGGGGTCGGATGATGATAATGATGGTGGTGGGACGGGGACGGGGACGTCGTTAAAAGGGTACGTCCTAAGACTTGACTCCGACGCGTCCCGACTTCTATTATGGGCATGAATTTCTCTCCTCTCTTATCCCTTTCCGAGCTCTCCGAATCGGTTCCGGAATGTCAAACGATTGGCGGCCCGGTACAATGATTCGTTGTGTAATTTCGCGGATTCCGGGGCATCTAGAGAGAGGGAGGAAGGAGATGGACAGAAGAACTTTCGAAAATCAGTTAAGTCAGTCAGTCGTGTTCACGTGGTATTTTGACATGGCATGGCATGGGGGCGACGCGCATTCACATATACTGCCCACTCTCGCGACGGTTCCCGAATAGTGCTCTCTGTCTTTGTTTTCCTCTTTTTCTTTATCTTTTCGGTTTGCCTATTTTTGGGTGTGCCTGCCATGATCCGCGGGACACGGGATAGCTTGGGGCCGGAACCTTTTGTTTCGTGATGGGATAATAGATTTGATTAATGGATCACACCCCCATGTATTACATCTATCAAAATGAATTACACACTCATTTCTTGACGCGTGTGTATATGATGAGTTGAGTTATTAAGTGAGTTAATTATATTCAATAAATAAGTCCTAAATGAAAGAACTCATTAGACAAAATTCACATCTATAAGTTTCTTTTCACCCATTCTTGTTCGTGCTTAATCTTTTACTCGCTCGCTCTATCCTCTTACCTCAACTTGAGGACGAGTTTTCCTAAATTGGGTTCAATATATGCATTTTAGCAGCATGGGTTGGGTGTGAGTTGGGTTAAATATGGATCGCTAGATTTGTATATTATGGAAATAGGCTAAAAACGGGTTAATGGTGCGTTTAGTAACCATTCCATTCCCAATAACAATTTTTGCTAAAAAATAATTATTTTTGGATTTTTTTTTCTTGGACAAGTTTATAAGCATTCAAAAGTGTTTAACAAATATACAAAATTTCTATTTCCGGAATTAAAATACGTTTGGTACGACCCTCAAAATTTTAAGGACTCGAATCCTAGCTTCGGCAAGAGTAGGTCATCAACGTCACTAACCGTAGACGATGAACCAGGAATTATAGCGCACAGAAGTACAATTCGTTAAACAATGAAATGGACCCTCGTTGTTTCTCAAAGACTATGTTGCTTTCAAACGGAGATGCTTTCACTGATGGCAACGACCCTTTAAAAGCATTCGATCCCATGTTAATAACACCGGGGACTCCCAGCACCGGAGCAAGAACATGCTTTCACTGATGGCAATCAACACTAAGATAATGCCATGTCTATCTTAAGAAGGAGCCGGAGATATAGGAGCTGTGAACAGTGTTAGCGGACCTGAATTCGAGAATTTGACGTCTTTTGATGGTCTTTTTAAATTTTGCGGGAAGAAGTTTGACAAGGACGAGGCACCCAAGACCTAAGGGAGCCGGGGGGGGGGGGGGGGGGGGGTGGGGGTGCTGATCCTGTGACCGGGATCATGCGCTACAGCCTGGCCAGGATCTTCCCCCGCTTCGATTTGTGCTTGGTTGTAACAGCAATTGCTCAACCTTTTCCCTCTATACAAGAAGAAAATTATCCAAAAAAAAATACTAATCTTACTAAATTTTTGATAATCTAGTCTTAAATCTTTCAATTATATTAATTAAGTTATAAAAAATTTTGCGGTTTGTTAACTGATTTCATTTGATCAATTTTGGTTGGAAATTGGCAATGTCTTATGTAACATGGTCGATACCGACACGTATATTTTTTGAAATGTTTTTTTTAAGAAATAAAAGCAAGCTTCGCATTAATATGTCGGAAACCAAATCTTGTGCATAAATCCTTGAGAAATACAAACCTCTCTGGATTGTTTTTATTACGGGCATTATTATTATTATTATTATTATTATTATTTCTGTGAATAACGAAAGAGTCGAATGCCAAGAGCGGTGAAAAGCCAAAACCCGGAACACAAAAACTCCCCGCGTGAGGGCGACGCCGGGTCTGTCAACATTCGGGTTTTTCTTTATAACGAGTAAAGCCCACGTTGTGTGTGTATCTGTATAATTTAATGGCTGATTTTTCCTCATTATTAGAAGTTTATTAAAAATAAAAGCCTGTAGAATTTATCAAAAGTTCGAAGGTATTAGGCTGGAAAATTAAAGAGAACGCCTCGTCATTGATTAAATTGGATTCAATTTGATACTAATAATAAGTTTAGGGTTTTTTGAACAATTTTCCTGCATAATGTATTTTTCTACAATGCAGTAAAGTTGATGTGCCATTTATTTTATTGTTTCCACTTTAAAAATTCTTCTCTTTTGGTCTTGATTCCCATTTTCTCTTCTTAATAATTAGGATCACATCCTACATTGAAAAAAATAAGCATCAATCTTGTCTGTACACTTATCGAACTGTGATGAGATAATGTCATTTATTTTCTTAATTTTCATATTATACCATAAAAGTTCGACCTTAGAGAATGATTGAACGTGCATCAACCTGTCAAATAGGTTAAGACAAGTTCCTGATTTTTTTTTTTTTTAACCTGGATACTGGTCCCCATTTAAATTAGCCTAAAATTATCCGGGCTGATTTTTAGGTCCAATCGGGCCATTTGCTCACCCCAAGACTTGACTATAAATATTAAAATTCGAGTCTTGATCATAGAAGTGGTGAGAGCAAGGAAACAAAAGGTAGAATTTTTCTTACCCTTTTATGGGGTGATTACATTGTACTTTTTCTTTTTTCTTTTTGAGGAGAACCTGGGTTCTAGCTTATTGCCTTGTAGGACTTCATAGTTTGTCTCTACCGAGCTTTCAATTTCTTAAGACAATGTTTCCGTGAAAGGAGTAATTCCAACATTCCATATAAAAGGCCAACTAAAAGCATAATAACTTCACGAGATTAAAAGTATTTTCTTTTTGGTCGAACAAGAGTAAAAGCATAAATACATGAAACAAAATTCTTCCGTCATGCTAAAGTGGCATTCACTCAAAAGGAAAATAGAACAATAAATTTTGAAATACTTGTATAATTTGAATCTGAATTGTTCCGACAATATAGATATTATCAAAAGAAAAAATTCTAAGCTATTTCTGCTTATTACTAATGACACAGCCATCACGTGGTGCTTATGCCACGGTACAATGTCCCAAAAAAATGATTGCTTAAAATAGTTAGTCGATAAAAAAAATTTCATTATCAAGAAAAACTCATGTGTAGACATATTCAATGGTGATATGAAAATAATTTCAGTTCATTCATTTTTTTAAGTGATGCAAACAATCATTTTTAAGAAAATGTTTTTGAACTATTTATTTTCCATGAAACAAAGGATTATTGTGGATATATCTTATGGATATGTATTATTATTACTTAAATACCTAATTAAATTTTACCAAGCCATTGTTCCATATTGTTTTTCCCAAAAATAAAATGATTATTTTGGGCCCATGTTTGTCTAGGGTGCATTTGTTTCACAAAAAAACTTTTATGAGAAAACGTTTTTCTCATTTTTCAGCATTTGATTCACTTAATAAAATGAGTCAATGAAAAATGTTTTCTTAGTTAATGAAAAATATTTTCCTATCAAAGCTTAAATTCAAGAAGATAATTTCCCCTTTGAAAAATCAGAAAAAAAAAATTCCTAGTTTTAAGCTCCTTGGTTAATGAAAAGTTTATTATTAAAAAAATAATTTTAAAACAATCCAATTTTTAATTATTTTTAAAAATTTTGAATATTTTTTTTCTTTTCTTTCTTTTCCTTCCCCCTTCATCCCCTTCTTCCTCTGCCAGTCATGTGCTTTGGTGACTGCGAGCAGCCCGACAACCGCCCAAGATTACAAGCTAGCGTCGGCCAAGCCTTGAGCTCACCAGCCTGAGCTCCATCGAGGTTGGCGAGCTTAGGTTCCACCAAGATTGGTGAGCTTGTGACTCACCTGATCTCGACAAGGCGGAGCTTATATGTGGCTATCACCTTCCGATAGCAATAGAGGAGGGGAAAAAAGAAATAAAATAAAATAAAAAATAAAAAAGGAAATAGAAAAAAATTAAAATAATTTGAAAAAATAAAACAAAAATGAAAAGAGAAAAATAAAATAATTAAAAATTTGGACTTTTTTTCCCAATTGCTAATTCTTTTTTTCTTTATTAATGATGGCATGTTAGAATGACCTAATATCAAATGGATCGCGGCGGTAAAAAAAGTTTGAGACTTACCTCGTGAAATATTGATCTTTGGACTTTATTATAGCGGGCGGGCGGGGCGGGGGGGTTGATGGGTTCGGGTTCAGCACACGGCGCGTGACTCCCACACCTCGCCGGGGCCGGGGGTGGGTGGGTAGGAATCGATGGGGCGAGGAGGCATATCCGATGGGATTCTTCAACGTGGACCGTTCGATTGAACCAATCGCCGAAATCGGATGCCCAGGTGATTACACGAAATTTCAATTAAATTAAAATTTTCGAAGCCCCAGCGTCAAGGCTTGAGACATGCGCTCGTACTCATGAAAAAGACGGACACACGCGTAATGAGCGAAACCCCACACGTACCGCGAAACACGAAGGAATGGCCTCTTGATCTTTGAACATCGAACGGCTCGGATTTTGGCGTAATTTTTTTTTAAAGAAGAAAAAAATAAAAAGATTAAAAATTTTGAATTTTTTTGTCTAAAATAAAGTGATGAGATCGAAATTATTTTTCAATAATATCCAAACATTAGAAAATATTTTCGATCATATATCACGAAGAAAAGGAAAACTAATCGTAATCCTGGAAAATAATATATCATTGAGTTATTCGTGAAACAATTTAATTAAATTTGGATTTAGGTTTGAATGGATATTCAAAGGTCATGTGATAATTGTTGACTAAAGTCCAAAAAAAAAGAAGGAATTCTTTAGCAAAAAGTTCCCAAATTAGGAAATAAATTGATTGTTAACAGCTTTTGAGCGTCCATTGTCATTTCGCGTTGTACGAGGTCTCTTCGTGTCCGGCTCCTTTCTTCTTCATCGATTTCTTCAAGGTCCGCCGGAGAACTGTTCACCGGCCAGCAGAGAGGTTAGCTTCCACTTGGGTTGTTGGTTCCGAATCTTCCTTCGCTAGAATGGAAGAACTTGTTACTTGTGGGGAATCGACTGCTAACTTTAATGGACTGGATTTTCTTCTTCTTCTTTTTTGAAGAAAACGCGCCGGCGGCGAAGATGGACGGGTCCGTCCCAGACGAAGCCAATCATCCCAAACGAAGCCAATTGGTGGACGATGGGGGGGCGGTGCAGCAGCCCTCCGACCGCCTGTTACGAACAAAGCATCGCCATTGTAGCAGCTGTATATCTGATCGGCGCGGTTCTGATCTGGGCGGTCGTGGAGCTCAACAGGTTTTGCATCTTGCCTCGCTGCCATAAGCGAGTAAGTGCAGCTCCCTCTCCGCCGTCCGGCCGCCGTGAGTTAAGAATCCCATCTCTGTCTTGTGAATCCTCGTCGCGCTCACTTTCCAAAGTCTCCCCTCCTCCTGATCGATTCTTCTTCTCCGGACATTCCCAGCCTCCTCCTCTGCCGTGTCCCAGGGAAGGTGTCATCGGCCGGCCGCACCATGGAGTATGATTTCCTGTCGCCGTTCAATTCATTAGGAGTCTCGGCCTCGCCTTGGCGTTTGTTCAGTTTTTTTTTTTTTTTTAAAACACGCGAGTTTTAATCTGTCTAGACATGTAAAACTTTCCCTAAGCTGCCATTGTCGCAGCCCCAGTCGAGACTCGACTCTTTACTTTGGTATATATGCATGCCACTAGTTCCCTTGTTCTAATTAGAGGTTGATTGCTGCATGATTAGTGATTAGCGATTGGTGACGACGAAATCACAGCTTGCATTAACGTCGTCGTAGTTTAGAATTAACCAAGCAAAGTCCGATGTGAACTTGCGGAGATTCGAGCACCGAGGCCATCTTTGACGTTTCTGTCGAACAAACTGAGAGAAAGGTTTTCATTTACCTAGGACAATGACTGCTCGGCAGGCCAAATCCACTCCATTTTGACACTGTTCATAGCTGGAGCTATACCAATTTTTTTTTTTTTGGTCGTAGGAGCTATACCAATTTAGGGGTGAGTAATAATGTACTCCAGACGAAAAAGAGGTACAATATGTCGCATCAAGAAGCAATCCTCCCTAGAACATTAATGGTGATCTTTTTCCAAGTTTGTTTTATCGACCGATGTCACATTATGAATGCGCGTTAGGAAACTAAAGACAATTTATTTAGGGGTCGGTAGAAGGCTGAGTCGACTTCAATGATCATTTATAAGATAAATTAAAAGGTAAGTATAGTCCCAAAATTTTCAAAATGAGTAATTAAATCCTGAAACTTATTAAATTTGTGTAATCAAAATTTTTCATTAATTCTGTCCAACTTGATTGATGGAAAATGCTAATATGGCTTTTTTTTTCTTTAAAAAAATTTTATTCCCTTTTTTATGTGGTGATGATGTGATTAAAATATAAGACTAAAACGATGTTGTTTTTAATCAAAATCTGATTTTTTAATACAAATTTCATCTAAATTATATCAACAAAGCAAAAAAAAAAAAAAAAAAAAAAGGAAGAAATGAGCGAGGGTTAGCAAGGGTCGCAAGCAAGGGTTATGGCACTTACTCGATGAGATGAGGATCATAAGCTCTTGGCTAGCCCAGGCTTGTCAGAGGGCCACTAGTGGTGATGGCCGCTAAGGGTGGCTATTGGCTAGACCTAAGCAAGGGTGAGCGACCCTCCCTTGTGGTCGACGAGGGTCACCGAGTCCCCCAACCTCTTTGTGAGCCATTTATCACAATTGCCAGCCCTTGTCTTTCCTGTAAATGGTGGGCGATGACGGTGGCTAGGTCTGCAAGCCCTTCCTTGCTTCTTCCTTCTTATCTTTTTCTTTTTTTTAAACTTTGCTTATTTTTAATGTAATTTAATTAACTTTTTATTAAAAACTCGGATTTTGACCAAAACAATGCCGTTTTAGTTATGTTGGCGCCACGTGGGATATGTAAGTAATAAGAAAGCTAGGTCAAAATTTTCCATTAGTCAAATTAGACAAACTCAATGGAAGGACTTGATTGCAATAATTTGATAAATTTTAAGATTGAATTATGTTTTTTAAAAAAATTCAAAATTCGAATGTACTTTCGCAAAAAGTTTTTGAGAATTTTCAGGGCACTTCACAAATTAAAGCAAATTAAAGCAAAATAAAGAAAGGACACGGGAGCTGGTGATGCCTTACTAATTTCTTTTTCCTCGCATTTCTAACTTTTTTAAATCCATGATAAAAGGGAAAAGGAAAAGTAGAAAAGAAGGGTCACCTTATCAGTACTAGTATTAGGGATGCAGAAAGATAGGCCGGTGCCCAGGGGGAGGTGGGTCCTAGAGCCACGTCGAGTTTCGATTGGGGCCCAACCCCGTGGTGACGTGAAGGGGCGGGCCCACCTAATATTTTCCCCTCGGCTTGGCTCGGCTCGGCCCGGCTCGGCTCAATGGTTCATTCAAGAGTGCCGCTAAGCAAACGGCACCCTTATTCCCAAGGAATAACGGGGCCTTTTTCACCACAACTTGCCATTGACTATTTACAGGCAACCGGAACCCACTTAACTAATGTTTCCGACCAAAATTAATACTGATAACAACTATAATAATAAAAATAATAATAAAATGTAAAATCAATTCTTTTACAATATATCTGTGATAATATTTCAACATATTATAAATACAATGAAAGCCGCATTAACAAACACACATATTTTTACATGATCTAAGAGGGAAGGGAGTTTTCCATATTTAAAACTCAATTCTTCACTTCTTAAATAATTCATAGACGCATGAACTTTGATAATAAAGATACGTTAAATAAGACATCAACGTTGTATAGAATTCAATATGAGAATTCATAATCGACGTCAGAGGACCGTCGATGAATGGTATCGGGATGTAAATTCATAATCGATGTCAGAGGCCTAGTTGCCTATATCATCGTGGTCCAGTGCCTCTGCAGGCTTGTGCCTCTCCTCTCCCTCTCACCGGAATTGTGACGGCAGCCTCAGAACCTCACGAACTTAGACCGTTGGCATGGCTTGTCAATGAATTGATTAGCGTGACAAAAAATGAGGGAATTTACACGAGTTGGTTCACTATCTAATTTATTTATGGAATACCAAGATCTAAGGTTCACAAACCCATTTCCCCATATTGTTTTTCCAAGCTCTAAAAAGAAAAGAGGAAAAGCCGATTATTCAGGGCCGTTGTTTGGTCTAGATTTCGAATTTATAGGGGATCGGTTCGTAACCGAATGGATATTCCAAAAGCAAAAAAACAAAAAACAAAAAACCGAAATTCTTTTCAGCGTAGAATTCGCGGATTAGGAGAAATTGAATTAGCTAATAACAACCTGTGGTTATCCGATAATCGCCCTTGACCCAGCATTTCTCCCATAAAAAAAAATTAATAAAAACACAAAAAAAGGGAAAACGAAGATTAGGAACTTCGTTTTGCATAGCCTCGTTTTCTAATTCCTTTTCGTCTTGTCAAAACTGAACAAATTTCTCAATCGATTCACATCGAAGGATAATGGGAGATCAAGGCGGCGACGGCGGAGGCGGTGGTGGAGGCGGGAAGGCGACGTCCCCGAGCAACAAGGTCAAGTTCCTGTGCAGCCACAGCGGGAAGATCCTGCCGCGGCCCGCCGACGGGCACCTCAAGTACATGGGCGGCGAGACCCGGGTCATCTCCATCTCTTGCGACGCGTCTTTCTCCGGTGCCGGCTTTTCTCCGTGACGATTGGCATGTCGGATTTGTCGGTCGTGTTGATATGGAAAATTCTGAGTCATTTGTTTTGCTGCTACAGATTTGATGAAGAAGCTGAGTGCCCAGATTGATGCGGACGTGGTCCTGAAGTATCAGGTGGCGCCGGAGGATCTCGACGCGCTGGTGACGGTGCGGTCGGACGAGGATCTCAGGCACATGCTCGACGAGTACGACCGCCACGAGAGCAGCGGGAACGCGAGGCTCCGGGCCTTCCTGTTCCCCACCAATCCGACCGTGGTCGAGAACCAGACGGCCGCCCTGGAGCCGCAGGGGCTGGAGCAGCGGTACGTCGACGCCATCAACGGCATTGTCTGGACCATGCCCAACCTGAGGAAGGCCCCTCTCCGCGTGAACCGTGCCGCGTTCAGCATATCCTCCGCCTGCTCCTCGCCGAAATCGCCGTCTCCGGACAGCGGCCGCTCGACCAAAAATGACGATGATGATGATGTGATGATGCTCATGATCGTGGTGATGATGATGATGATGATATCATGTATAATCAATATTTTTATATGGTTTAAGACGCAATGAAGTTTTCCATATTTTAAACTCAATTCTTCACTTCTTAAATAATTTATAGATGCATGAACTTTTATGATAAAGATACATTAAGTAATATATCGACGTTGTATTAAATTCAATCCAATAATTCATAATCGACGTCAGAGGACCGTTTATAACTGGTATCGGGATGTAAATTCACGAGAAATAAGAAGAAGTAAAAGCCTTGGGGGGGAAGAACCCCTCGCCAGCAATGAATCGGCTCGCCGTCCCTGGCTCCACCCTGAGCCGCCATCCATTCGCAGAATATTCGGCCTGGTTGCCTATATCATTGTGGTCAAGTGCCTCTGCGGGCTCACCCGAAGAACCTCATTGTGCAGTGGAGGTCTCACCGGAAGCGCGATGGCAGCCTCGGAACCTTGCGAACCGAGGCCGCCAGCGTGGCTCGTCAGTGACTTGATTAGCGTGACATAAAATGGGGGAATTTACACGAGTTGTATTGTTTTTCCAAGCTCTAAAGAAAAGAGGAAAAGCCGATTATTCATGGCCGTTGTTTGGTCTAGATTTCGGATTTATAGAGGATCGGTTCGGGACGGAATGGATATTCCAAAAGGAAAAAAAACTGAAATTCTTTTTAGCGTAGAACTCGCGGATTAGGAGAAATTGAATTAGCTAATAACAAAAGGGAGGGCTAGACCAGACTAGGATTGTTGCATTTACTAGGGGATTGCAGAAGACACAGCAGCCCATGTTAGCCTAACCAGCTCTACATTATCACAACAAAACGTAAAGACGAAAGGTCATTATCCTGCCCAGCGAGGCAGTTTCTTCCTATAGAAGTTTTTTATGTCAATAATTAATTTTCAGAAAAAAGAAAAGAAAGAAAGAAAAAAAAAAAAAAGAATTGCTAGGCTTACGGCACCGTCCCTCTTAAAAAGAGGGTGCGTTGCCAGCCTTTCAATTTTCCAAGGGAACCGGGTAAATTGCTTAGCCGTTTTCCTTCGAAAATTTGGAAGGAAAATAAAAAAAACTGGGTAGAAGAGGCAACTTTGTCATTTTACTCCCAAATGAGGAGGAGAAAAAAAAAACCGACCAAGATACATAAAAAAGTTTATCTTTAAATGTGCGGTTGAACTTTAAACATTAACTAAACACAAAACACAAAACGAAAAAGGAGAACGTCCTGTAGCTCCACTTTTACCATGGAAAGAGCAATTAACATCAATTTTACATCAATCTAATGGATCAACATTTTAAGAAATGCTAAAAAAATTCCTTTGAAATAATGTGATGTGAGTTTGTAAGTGATCATTGTTATAATGTGAAAATAATGTGAAAAGATCAAAGGAACGTAATGTGAACAATCTTTAATAATTTTGAAAAATTGTAGTGATCATTGTTATAATTTACCCAAATAATAGGTGGTCGGCCTAAAACCTAGACAACTAATTCTGGCCATGTGATGGAATTTTAAATTTTCTATCAAAAAATGGAATAAAAAGATAAAATAATAGAATAACATTAACTTGAACATCTTTCAATTGTATCCATTAAGTCTTACGTCATTTCATGTTTCATCAATTAATTTTATTTGAACAACTTTATTACCGATGTAGAAATTGATATCTTACGTAATAGGGTCGACATATTTTTTTGATTTTTTTGAATTTTTAATATTCTTTTAAGGAATATATAGCAAGCTTCGCATTAATGGGTGATCTTTCCTCATCATTAAAATTTTATTAAAATAAAAGCATGTAGAGTTTATCAAAAGTTTGAAGGTACTAGGCTCGAAAATAAAAGAGAACACCTTGTTGTTGATCAAATTAGGTTCAATTTCACACTAATATTATGTTTAGAGTTTATTGGATAACTTCCCATATAATATATTTCTCTATAGTGCATTAAGTTTATGTGCTATGTTTTAATTTTTTTCTTAAAATTTCTTTTTTTTTGTCTTGATTCCCATTTTCTTGTCTTAATAATTACAATTGCATCCTGCTGTGAAAAAAAAAAAAAGCTTCAATCCTATTGTAAGTTTATCGAACTATGACGAGATATTGTCGTTTATTTTCTTAATTTTCCTATTATACCTTAAAAGTTAGATGTTAGGGAATAATTGAATGCGAATCAAGCCGATCAATGAACTAGATATAAAATAGGTTAAGATAGTTTCCTAATTTATTTATTTTTTTAACCTAGGAACCGATCCCTATGTGAATTGGCTTGAAACCAATTGGGTTGGTTTTTAGGTTGAACTAGGTCATTTGGTCACCTCAATATTTAATTAGAAAAAATAAAATTAGAGAGTCTTGATCATGTAAGTGGTGAGAGTAAGGGGATAGAAAGTAGTGTTCCTACCCTTTTATGAGGTGATTATATGGTGATTTTATTTTTCTTTTTGCGTAGAACCTCGGTGCTAGCTTATTGCCTTGTAGGACTTCATAGTTTGTCTCTACCGAGCTTTCAATTTCTCAAGATAGTGCCACAAATAGGAGTAATCCCAAAATTCCATTTAAAAGGCCAACTAAAAGCATACCTTTACAAGATTAAAAGTATATATTCTTTTTGGTCCAACAAGATTAAAAGTACAAATACGTAGGTTTGTCTGGTAAGAATGAGGCCAAGCATGAGATGATTTTAGCTGGACCATTAAAAATCAAGCCAGCCCCTTCATCAACTAAGGTCCTAATGGCCAGAAAAACCATGAAAGTTCTCCACAGAAAATTGGGTGTATATCAGCTTGAAAGTCTGGTAGATCATGTAATTCATGAGCAAATACAGAAGAGTTAAAATCTAAAGTTTTGCTATACAATATTTTCAGTCGTACCGTCTGCTGCAAATGAGGCGGTCCAGATCGCTAGGTCGTCAATTCGGCACGTCCGCCTCGTAGTAGGATCCATCCCAATAGGCCCTTCTCGGACTCATCCGCAAACAAGGATTAATCACTCTTAAACCTCGTCCCTGCGTAACCCGCGCACTCGTTGTAGTAACGGCAGCTGTTGTAATTTCTCTCTCTCACCTGTTTGTTGAATTCTTTCCCGCTCACAACGAAGGCAATTACCGCTTGGGCGGCTGCCTTCATTGATCACCATTACGGTAGCTTAGGGTTTCAGTCCTTTTCATTTTTCAATATATCTTTTCTCTTGATTTATTCTTAGTTATTCCTATTGATATTTAAAAAAAAATTAAAAAAATCTAATCAAATATATTTTGCCCAGCAAGATAAAAACTTCACGGTTAATGCCATGGAAAGCAACCTATGATGTGATCTGTATGCTCGCTTAATGCCATGAAACGCTACCGTTTTTTAGGACCGCCCACGATGTGACCTACAAAGAATAAAAGTTATTTCTCAGTTTTCTTTCTCTTTTATCTATCCCAAGCAAGGGTGGGTTATGGCACTTACTTGATGAGATGAGGGTCATAAGCTCTTGGCTAGCCCAGGCTTGTCAGAGGGCTGCTAGTGGTGACGGCTGCTAAAGGTGGCCGTCGGCTAGACCTAAGCAAGGGTGAGCGACCCTCCCTTGTGGTCGACGAGGGTCACCGAGTCCCCTAACCTCCGTTAGCCATTTATCACCATTGCTAGCCCTTGTCTTTCCTGTAAATGGTGGGCAATGATGGTGGCTAGGGCTGCAAGCCCTTCCTTGCTTCTTTCTTTCTTTCTTTTTTTTTTAATGTAATTTAATTAAATTTTTATTAAAAACTCGGATTTTGACCAAAACGATGCCGTTCTAGTCATGTTGGCGTCACGTGGGATATGTAAGTAATAAGAAAGCTAGGTCAAGACAAACTCAATGGAAGGACTCGATTGCAATAATTTGATAAATTTTAAGATTGAACTATATTTTTTTAAAAAAAATTCAAAATTCAAATGTACTTTCGCAAAAAGTTTTTGAGAATTTTCAGGGCACTTCACAAATTAAAGCAAAATAAAGAAAGGACACGGGAGCTGGTGATGCCTTACTAATTTCTTTTTCCTCGCATTACTAACTCTTTTAAATCCATGATAAAAAGGAAAAAGAAAAGTAGAAGAGAAGGGTCACCCTATCAGTATCGGTATTAGGGACGTAGAAAGATAGACTGGTGCCCCTGGGGAGGTGGGTCCTAGAGCCACGTCGAGTTTCGATTGGGGCCCGACCCCGTGGTGACGTGAAGGGGCGGGTCCACCTAATATTTTCCCCTCGACTTGGCTTGGCTCGGCCCGGCTCGGCTCAATGGTTCATTCAAGAGTGCCGCTAGGCAAACGGCACGGTTATTCCTAAGGAATAACGGGGCCTCTTTCACAACAACCTGCCATTGACTATTTACAGGCAACCGGAACCCACTTAACTAATGTTTCCGACAAAAAATAATACTGATAACAACTATAATAATAATAATAATAATAATAATAATAATAATAATAATAATAATAAAATGTAAAATCAATTCTTTTACGATATATTTGTGATAATATTTTAACATATTATAAATACAATGAAAGCCGCATTAATAAACACACATATTTTACAGGATCTAAGAGGGAATGGAGTTTTCCATATTTAAAACTCAATTCTTCACTTCTTAAATAATTTATAGACGCATGAACTTTTATAATAAAGATACGTTAAATAAGACATCAACGTTGTATAGAATTCAATTTGAGAATTCATAATTGACGTCAGAGGCCTGGTTGCCTATATCATCATGGTCCAGTGCCTCTGCAGGCTTGTGCCTCTCCTCTCCCTCTCACTGGAATTGTGACAGCAGCCTCAGAACCTCACGAACTGAGACTGCCGGCATGGCTTGTCAATGACTTGATTAGCGTGACAAAAAATGAGGGAATTTACACGAGTTGGTTCACTATCTAATTTATTTATGGAATACCAAGATCTAAGGTTCACAAACCCATTTCCCCATATTGTTTTTCCAAGCTCTAAGAGGAAAAGCCGATTATTCAGGGCCGTTGTTTGGTCTAGATTTCGGATTTATAGAGGATCGGTTCGTAACCGAATGGATATTCCAAAAGCAAAAAAAAAAAAAAAAAAAAAACCGAAATTCTTTTCAGCGTAGAATTCGCGGATTAGGAGAAATTGAATTAGCTAATAACAACCTGTGGTTATCCGATAATCGCCCTTGACCCAGCATTTCTCCCATAAAAAAAATTAATAAAAACACAAAAAAAAGGGAAAACGAAGATTAGGAACTTCGTTTTGCATAGCCTCGTTTTCTAATTCCTTTTCGTCTTGTCAAAACTGAACAAATTTCTCAATCGATTCACATCGAAGGATAATGGGAGATGAAGGCGGCGACGGCAGTGGCGGAGGCGGGGAGGCGACGTCCCCGAGCAACAAGGTCAAGTTCCTGTGCAGCCACAGTGGGAAGATCCTGCCGCGGCCCGCCGACGGGCACCTCAAGTACGTGGGCGGCGAGACCCGGGTCATCTCCATCTCTCGCGACGCGTCTTTCTCCGGTGCCGCCTTTTCTCCGTGACGATTGGCATGTTGGATTTGTCGGTCGTGTTGATATGGAAAATTCTGAGTCATTTGTTTTGCTGCTACAGATTTGATGAAGAAGCTGAGTGCCCAGATTGATGCGGACGTGGTCCTGAAGTATCAGGTGGCGCCAGAGGATCTCGACGCGCTGGTGACGGTGCGGTCGGACGAGGATCTCAGGCACATGCTCGACGAGTACGACTGCCACGAGAGCAGCGGGAACGCGAGGCTCCGGGCCTTCCTGTTCCCCGCCAATCCGACCGTGGTCGAGAACCAGATGGCCGCCCTGGAGCCGCAGGCGCTGGAGCAGCGCTACGTCGACGCCATCAACGGCATCGTCCGGACCATGCCCAACCTGAGGAAGGCCCCTCTCCGCGTGAACCGTGCCGCGTTCAGCATATCCTCCGCCTACTCCTCGACGAAATCGCCGTCTCCGGACAGCGGCCGCTCGACCAAAATTTATGATGATGATGATGATGTGATGATGCTCATGATCGTGGTGATGATGATGATGATGATATCATGTATAATCAATATTTTTATATGGTTTAAGAGGCAATGAAGTTTTCCATATTTTAAACTCAATTCTTCACTTCTTAAATAATTTATAGATGCGTGAACTTTTATAATAAAGATACATTAAGTAATATATTGACGTTGTATTAAATTCAATCCGAGAATTCATAATCGACGTCAGAGGACCGTTGATAACTGGTATCGGGATGTAAATTCACGAGAAATAAAAAGAAGTAAAAGCCGAGGTGGGGGGGGGGGGAAGAACCCTCGCTAGCAATGAATCGGCTCGCCGTCTCCGGCTCCACTCGGAGCCGCTATCCATTCGCGGAATATTCGGCCTGGTTGCCTATATCATTGTGGTCAAGTGCCTCTGCGGGCTTGTGCCTCTCCTCTCCCTCTCCGCCACCCGGAGAACCTCATTGCGCAGTGGAGGTCTCACCGGAAGTGCGACGGCAGCCTCGGAACCTTGCAAACCGAGACCGTCAGCGTGGCTCGTTAGTGACTTGATTAGCGTGACATAAAATGGGGGAATTTACACGAGTTGGATCGCTATCTAATTTATCTATGGAATACCAAGGTCTAAAGTTTACAAACCCATTTCCCCATATCGTTTTTCCAAGCTCTAAAAAGAAAAGAGGAAAAGCCGATTATTCAGGGCCATTGTTTGGTCATGATTTCGAATTTATAGAGGATCAGTTCGGGACGGAATGGATATTCCAAAAGGAAAAAAAAAAAACCGAAATTCTTTTCAGCGTAGAACTCGCGGATTAGGAGATATTGAATTAGCTAATAACAAAAAGGAGGGCTAGACCAAACTAGGATTGTTGCATTTACTAGGGGATTGCATAAGACTCAGCAGCTCATGCAAGCCTAACCAGCTCTACATTATCACAACAAAACGTAAAGACGAAAGGTCATTATCCTGCCCAGCGAGGCAGTTTCCTCCTATAGAAGTTTTTTATGTCAATAATTAATTTAAAAAAATAAAAGGAGAATTGCTAGGCTTTCGGCATCGTCCCTCTTAAAAAGAGACGGTGCCTTGCCAGCCTTTCAATTTTCCAAGGGAGCGGGTAAATTGATTAGCCGTTTTCCTTCGAAAATTTGGAAGGAAAATAAAAAAACCGGGTAGAAGACGCAACTTTGTTATTTTACTCCCAAATGAGTAGGAGAAAAAAAAAACCGACCAAGATACATAAAAAAGTTTATCTTTAAATGTGCGGTTGAACTTTAAACATTAACTAAAGACAAAACACAAAACGAAAAAGGAGAACGTCCTGTAGCTCCACTTTTACCACGCAAAGAGCAATTAACATCAATTTTACATCAATCTAATGGGTCAACATTTTAAGAAATGCTAAAAAAATTCCTTTGGAATAATGTGATGTGAGTTTGTAAGTGATCATTGTTATGATGTGAAAAATAATGTGAAAAGATCAAAGGAACGTAATGTGAACAATCTTTAATAATTTTGAAAATTTGTAGTGATCATTGTTATAATTTGCCAAAATAATAGGTGGTCGGCCTAAAACCTAGACAACTAATTCTGGCCATGTGATGGAATTTTAAATTTTCTATCAAAAAATGGAATAAAAAGATAAAATAATAGAATAACGTTAACTTGAACATCTTTCAATTGTATCCATTAAGTCTTACATCATTTCATGTTTTATCAATTAATTTTATTTGAACAACTTTATTACCGATGTAGAAATTGATATCTTACATAATAGGGTCGGCATATTTTTTTGAATTTTTAATGTTCTTTTAAGGAATATATAGCGAGCTTCGCATAATGGGTGATCTTTCCTCGTCATTAAAATTTTATTAAAATAAAAGCATGTAGAGTTTATCAAAAGTTTGAAGGTACTAGGCTCGAAAATAAAATAGAACACCTTGTTGTCGATCAAATTAAGTTCAATTTCACACTAATATTATGTTTAGAGTTTATTGGATAACTTCCCATATAATATATTTCTCTATATTGCATTAAGTTTATGTGCTATTTTTTAATTTTTTTCTTAAAATTTCTTTTTTTTTGTCTTGATTCCCATTTTCTTGTCTTAATAATTACAACTGCATCCTACTGTGGAAAAAAAAAAAGCTTCAATCCTATTGTAAGTTTATCGAACTATGACGAGATATTGCCATTTATTTTCTCAATTTTCCTATTATACCTTAAAAGTTAGATGTTAGGGAATAATTGAATGCGAATCGAGCCGATCAATGAACTAGATATAAAATAGGTTAAGATAGTTTCCTAATTTATTTATTTATTTAACCTAGGAACCGATCCCTATGTGAATTGGCTTGAAACCAATTGGGTTGGTTTTTAGGTTGAACTAGGTCATTTTTTCACCCCAATATTTGATTAGAAAAAATAAAATTAGAGAGTCTTGATCATGTAAGTGGTGAGAGTAAGGGGATAGAAAGTAGTGTTCCTACCCTTTTATGAGGTGATTATATTGTGATTTTATTTTTCTTTTTGCGTAGAACCTCGGTGCTAGCTTATTGCCTTGTAGGACTTCATAGTTTGTCTCTACTGAGCTTTCAATTTCTCAAGATAGCGTTTCCACAAAAAGGAGTAATCCCAAAATTCCATTTAAAAGGCCAACTAAAAGCATACCTTTACAAGATTAAAAGTATACATTCTTTTTGGTCCAACAAGATTAAAAGTACAAATACGTAGGTTTGTCTGGTAAGAATGAGGCCAAGCATGAGATGATTTTAGCTGGGCCATTAAAAATCAAGCCAGCCCCTTCATCAACTAAGGTCCTAATGGCCAGAAAAACCATGAAAGTTCTCCACAGAAAATTGGGTGTACATCAGCTTGAAAGTCTGGTAGATCATGTAATTCATGAGCAAATACAGAAGAGTTAAAATCTAAAGTTTTGCTATACAATATTTTCAGTCGTACCGTCTGATGCAAATGAGGCGGTCCAGATCGCTAGGTCGTCAATTCGGCACGTCCGCCTCGTAGTAGGATCCATCCCAATAGGCCCTTCTCGGACTCATCGGCAAACAAGGATTAATCACGCTTGAACCTCGTCCCTGCGTAACCCGCGCACTCGTCGTAGTAACCGCAGCTGTTGTAATTTCTCTCTCTCGCCCTGTTTGTTGAATTCTTTCCCACTCACAACGAAGGCAATTACCGCCTAGGCGGCTGCCTTCATTGATCACCATTACGGTAGCTTAGGGTTTCAGTCCTTTTCATTTTTCAATATATCTTTTCTCTTGATTTATTCTTAGTTATTCCTATTGATATTTAAAAAAAATTAAAAAAATCTAATAAATATATTTTGCCCAGCAAGATAAAAACTTCACGGTTAATGCCATGGAAAGCAACCTATGATGTGATCTGCATGCTCGCTTAATGCCATGGAAAGCTACCGTTTTTTAGGACCGCCCATGATGTGACCTACAAAGAATAAAGTTATTTCTCAGTTTCCTTTCTCTTTTATCTATCGACAGTATAGCATAGTGCACACAGGAGTGTCATAGAGTGTGGAGCAAAATGAAAATTTGAGGGTGTTTTTCCTTTCTGTATGGTTCCTTTTTCTGTAGGGAAAAAAAAAAAGAACAAGGAGAAGATTATGAGTTTTTTTCTTCTTTTTTTTTTTTTTTTTAATCTTCTTTGCTGTTTATTCGATACACTCTCGAAGGCCATCGAAACAAAATTGAGGTGTTTGGTTTAGCATTTCAAAAGCCTTTCAAACCAAAATTAGCGTCTTTAGAGTTTCTTTAATTCCATGTAAATCTCATCCGATATTAACCTTCGGCAATTTCTAGAATGCCGTTTTTCAGAGTTAGCAAATCATTTTTTCTTTTTAACTTTGCATTCGTTGTTCATTGTCTCACCCGATATTTTCATACTACAATTTTACCCTCACAATCACTCTTCATTGTCTCCTTCGCTAAAATTGAATTCTAAATTTAGGTCATCGATTTAATACTCCACCAAGGGTTGCGCAAGGCTTTTAGGTGATTGTCGGCAAGCATGGGTCTGAGTTATTGAGTGGGTCATCAAGGGTCACATGACATCAATGTTGCCTCACCTAGTCCCTTTGATGATTCACGACAATTGATTTGTTCATTAGGTTTGCTTCCATGATGAATAGTAGTCATGCCCTTTATTTTTTCTCTTTTTTATGTTATTTCAAAGCCACATTCCGAAAATGATGAATTGTAGACATTTGTGATGGACATTTATGTTGTTTTTGAGAATGGGTTAGGATTTTTATTTTTATTTTTGGCCGAAGGGATGAGGAATGAAAAGGTGTAGAAAATGCACAAAATTTAAATTTGGGAGAGCCCCTAGCCGAAGAAAAAGGGAGAAAAATACTCACAATTTAAAATTCTTCCTCCTTTTTTTTTCCTTTGCCAAAAAATTATTATTTCAAAATTTTCCATTCTAATTTTCATTACCCCATATTTCCAAGTCTCCTAAATGAAGTATTGATTGACATTGTTAATCAGTGCAATGCATGGTCAATTAATTCGCACTCGACTCCAAAAGAGACCATCAACCACAGAGAAACTAGGAAACTAGTTTCATGCCTCATCTTCATCTTCCCGAGAGAAATACGAAGATGGCGCATCTTTAGATCCATCAAGCTCGCATTCTCTGCTGACAGAAAAAGCTCTCTCGCTGCACATTCAACTCAAGCTGAAACCTCATGCAGTCATGTTTTTACAAGAGCAAGAACAGAGGATTCTCCATTTGGGTACTCACCTCTCGTCCACAGGACCACACAGACATCGAGTCACCAACGAAAGCTCAAAAATGTGGCCGGGAGTCGAGAGAAAGTCGCCCATTTCGCGACGTCTCAGGCAATGTGCCCGCACTTACTCATGTGCTGCAGCAGAGAATTGGCTTTCCTCTGGCCTCTGTTAGTCCCATTTCGGGCCATCTCCACCAGATGTTCGAATACTCCATACTTAAGCGAGGCCAGCACGAAGGACGAGTTGTGCAGGCCCAGCTCCAGCAGCACTGATGTCGCGCACTCCTTGTTCTTGGGTGTCCCGTTCTTGATGATCTCCACCAGTGTCTTGATGAAAGATAGCCGCCCCAACTCGCCTCGCCCCTCGGGGTGCGAGGCGAGAAGCGACAAGATCGAGAGCGCCTCATCGATCATTCCCAAATTCTTGTCCTCGAGCAAATCGAGCAACGGCGGTATGGCGCCCGCCTTGATGGCCCTGGACTTGTTCGCTTGGTGCAAGGACAAGTTGAAAAGCGCAGTAGCCGCGTCCTTCTTACCTCGAACTGTTCCGTTTTTCAGAAGATCCACTAACGGAGGAATCCCATTCGCGGAGCCCACAAGCACCTTGTTCTCCTTGAGCATCGATATGCTAAACAAGGCTGCTGCAGAGTTCTCTCGCCCCTCATCCGTTCCGTTCTGCAGTATATTGATTATAGCTGGAATCGCGCCTTCTCGGGCAATTACTCTCTTGTTCGCGTCGTTGAGGGACAAGTTTAGGAGTGCAGTTACGGCGTGTTCTTGGATTTTAGAGTCTGGAAACGACAGGAGCTGAACTAGAGGCGTGACTCCTCCCATGTTGGCTATCAGGATTCTGTTATCAGGGTTATCCTTGGAGAGAGTCCGGAGCTCCAGAATCGCGTGCCTTCGAGCATTCAGCTGAGAAGAGGACAGATCTTGTACAAGGCAAGATATCTGCTTCACGAGTTCGCTCGAAGAGCCATTTCTTGGGAGCTCAAAGTCATTCTTCTCGCACCATTGCGAAATAAGGTTGCGGAGAGCGTAATTGGGCACCACCAACAAGGGATGCAAGATTTGTCCGGTCTTCGGGCACGTCCGATGATTCGAATCCAGCCACTTCTGTACGCTCTCTCTTTCATAGGTCTTACATAAGACAGATAAGGATATATCAGCTTACAAATCAATCTTATGCACTACTTATATCGATGCTCTGAACTGCAACTGTTGTATGAACATCAATGTCTAGAAAAATTTGTAGAGGACCGAGCTTCAACTATCTCGCAATGCGTGCCGAGACTAGAAGATGAAGCGTGATGCTTCACTTGAAATCTGTCCTTTAAACTCACGGTTTCTCAGTTAAACTACTTGTGTTTTAGTTTCTGCAAGAATGCGATGTGTTCTGGTGGTGATTAATGGAATTACCTGTCCGGTGGCGACAATAACAGGATCCGTCATTATCTCGAGCGTGATCGGGCATAAGTATTCATGAGGAATGGAGAGAGACGGCAACTTTTCCAGAGTCCTCGAGGAAACAGAAAAATCCTGCACGCTTGGCTCCTCGAACCCGACGATCCGTTTGAACTTACCAAATAAGCCCGTTATTTGCCGGATATTCTGCGCATCTTTTCCGAACTGCTTCACGAGTTTACTGATGGCAACTGTTTCTGCTTTCAGATCACAGAAGGTCCGTAGTTCCAATCTGTTCGCAAGGCGCTGTAGGATGGCATTGTCCACATTCCGGTCATCCTTCTCGGATAGTACCACCATCAGATCCATCGCCAACTCAATGTCCTGCTTGTCCCTCCTCTTTTGGGCCCTTTTGAGTTGCATCCGCATTAGCTCGACCTTCATGTACATGAGACCCATCAGTATGTCGGCGAACGATCGACGGAACAGTACACAAAATTTATCTAAATTTACTAATTTGAGCTCATGAATTCGCTCAGCCAGTTGAATTCCTCTTGATTCTGCGAAACCGAATCCGAGAACTTGCTCTGAAGGAAACGACAATGTCATTAAACTAAAGAGTCTGCGGCAAACTTACTTGTTCCTGGACTTCAACCGAGACCCCGAGCTCGTCGTAAGGCATATCATCCAAGGCCTCGTTTAGCTTATCGTAAACAGCATGGAATCTACTTATGACCGCCTCGCTCTCCAACACCTGCATTTTTTATCGAAACCCAGTTCAGAAGATCGAAAATGAGGAACCCAAATGAACACACGACCGGGTAAACAGTTAGCGAACCAGATAAATCTTGCTTCCGCGGTGACATTGCTTCAACAGCTTGTTAGCCGCAACCACCGCTTGCCTCAGGCGAACCAGGGTAGCGTCCAAACCATCACCGGCAGGGGAATCTGTGGCGCGGTGGGCCTCTCCGATCTCTTCCAAAAGCGGGACCAGCAGCTTCAACCTTCTCGCCAGTTTCAGGCACTCCTTCCTCTGCGTCTTCCTGTAACAGCCGTAAGACCCAGCCTTCTCGATCACTCCGATCAAGAACTCAACAACGCCACCGCCTCCATTACCGTCCGCCCGCCACACGACGAGCATGACGAGCTAGAGACGGAGGAGCTCTCTCCCGCTTCTCCCAGAAGGGTACCTCGAGGCCGGTCTCTTTTCCGGGGAAGACGAACGGTTCTGTCCCTAGAGCGACTGGCGAGATTGCCTTGGGGTCGGATGATGATGATGATGGTGGTGGGACGGGGACGTCGTTAAAAGGGCACGTCCCAGGATTTGACTCCGACGCGTCCCGACTTCTATTATGGGCATGAATTTCTCTCCTCTCTTATCCCTTTCCGAGCTCTCCGAATCGGTTCCGGAATGTCAAATGATTGGCGGCCCGGTACAATGATTCGTTGTGTAATTTCGCGGATTCCGGGGCATCTAGAGAGAGGGAGGAAGGATATGGGCAGAAGAACTTTCGAAAATCAGTTAAGTCAGTCAGTCGTGTTACGTGGGGGCGGTTCACGGTTCACGCGGTGTTTTGACATGGCATGGCATGGGGGCGACGCGCATTCCCATATACTGCCCACTCTCGCGACGGTTCCCGAATAGTGCTCTCTGTCTTTGTTTTCCTCTTTTTCTTTTTCTTTTCGGTTTGCCTATTTTTGGGTGTGCCTACCATGATCCGCGGGACAGGGGATATCTTGGCGCCGGAGCCTTTTATTTCGTGATGGGATAATGGATTTGATTAATGGATCACACCCCCATGTAATACACCTATCAAAATGAATCACACTCTCATTTCTTGACGCGTGTGTATTTGATGAGTTGAGTTATTAAGTGAGTTAATTATATTCAATAAATAAATTATAAATGGAAGAACTCATTAGACAAAATTCACCTCGTTCGCGCTTAATCTTTGACTCACTCTATCCTCTTACCACAACTTGAGGACGAGTTTTCCTAAATTGGGTTCAATATATGCATTTTAGCAACATGGGTTGGATGTGAGTTGGGTTAAATATGGATCGCTAGATTTGTATATTATGGAAATAGGCTAAAAACGGATTAATGGTGCGTTTAGTAACCATTCAATTCCCAATAACAATTTTTGTTAAAAAATAATTATTTTTAAATTTTGTTCCTTGGACAAGTTTATGAGCATTCAAAAGCGTTTGATAAATATACAAATTTTTTATTTCCGGAATAAAAATACGTTTGGTACGACCCTCAAAATTTTGGGGACTCGAATCCTAGCTTCAGCAAGAGTAAGTCATCAATGTCACTAATTGAAGTCGATGAACCAGGAATTATAGCGCACAGAAGTACAATTTGTTAAACAATGAAATGGCAATGTAGACACCGGCCGTCTTATGTGACATGGTTGATACCGACACGTATATTTTTTAAAATGTTTTTTATTTAAGAAATAAATAGCAAGCTTCGCATTAATATGTTGGAAACCAAATCTTGTGCATAAATCCTTGAGAAATACAAACCTCTCTTGATTGTTTTTAGTACGGGCATTATTAATGATTTATAGCTGAAATTGAAATATTTACGACTAAAATGACTAGTCATAAGAATGTTTTAAATTGGATAAGTCACTACCATAAATTTTGGATTTATGGATAATCATCCCGATTATTATCTTACCAACTTTCACCTTTAACTCAAGCTAGACCGCACGACCACGGTCAATGTTATTCGAATTTTTATATGCGCCTTTTTCAACGTGAAAAGTCTGGGATGGGAATTGATTGAATCCTCCGCGAGTCCGGTTGAATCGGGTGGCGTGGAATTGGATGTCATCCCCGTTCGGGCAAGAGGGCAAGTCAACCTGGTGGTCCTCGAATGGTCTATATTTAGACATGCGAGGTAGCCCCGATTACGGCTTACCAGGAATCGGATAAAGCTTCTTATCAGTGGAATCCTAGCGAATATAATCTGACACCACAATTTCAACATGCAATTATTATTTGCACAAAGCTGGTGTATGTGTTTTTCTTTATAACGAGTAAAGCCCACGTTGTGTGTGTATCTATATAATTTAATGGGTGATTTTTCCTCATTATTAGAAGTTTATTAAAAATAAAAGCCTGTAGAATTTATCAAAAGTAAAGGTACTAGGCTGGAAAATGAAAGAGAACGCCTCGTCATTCATTAAATTGGGTTCAATTTGACACTAATAATAAGTTTAGGGTTTTTTGAACAATTTTCCTGCATAATGTATTTTTCTACAATGCAGTAAAGTTGATGTGCTATTTATTTTATTTTTCCACTTTAAAAAATTTTCCTTTTTTTTTTTTGTCTTGATTCCCATTTTATCGTCTTAATAATTACGATCACATCCTACATTGAAAAAAATATGCATCAATCTTGTCTATATGCTTATCAAATTATGATAAGATAATGTCATTTCTTTTCTTAATTTTCATATTATGCCATAAAAGTTAGACGCTAGAGAAGATTGAACGTGCATTGAGCTGTCAAAAAGGTTAAGACAAGTTCCTATTTTATTTTTTTTAACCCGGAGACTAGACACCATTTAAATCAGCCTAAAATTATCCGGGCTGGTTTTCAGGTCCAATCGGGTCATTTGCTCACCCCGAGACTTGACTATAAAAATTAAATTTGAGTCTTGATCATAGAAAAGGTGAGAGCAAGGGGACAGAAGGTAGAATATTTCCTACCCTTTTATGGGGTGATTACATTGTGATTTTCTTTTTCTTTTTGAGGAGAACCTTGGTTCTAGCTTATTTCCTTGTAGGACTTAATAGTTTGTCTCTACTGAACTTTCAATTTCCTAAGACAATGTTTCAGCGAAAGGAGTAATTCCAACACTCCATTTAAAATGCCAACTAAAAGCATAATAACTTCACAAGATTAAAAGTCTTTTCTTTTTGGTCGAACAAGAGTAAAAGCATAACTACATGAAACAAAATTCTCCCGTCAGACTAAAGTGGCATTCACTCAAAAGGAAAATAGAACAATAAATTTTGAAATACTTGTATAATTTGAATTTGAATTGTTCCGACGAAATAGATATTATCAAAAGAAAAAATTGTAAGCTATTTCTGCTTATTACTAATGATATAGCCATCAAGTGGTGTTTATGCCACGGTACAATGTCCCAAAAAAAATGATTGCTTAAAATAATTAGTCGATAAAAAAAGTATCATTATCGAGAAAAACTTGTGTCCAAACATACTCATTGGTGATGAAAATAACTTTAGTTCATTTATGTTTTTTAAGTGATACAAGCAATCATTTTTAAGAAAATGTTTTTGAACTATTTATTTTTCATGAAACAAAGGATTATTGTGGATATATCTTATGGATATGTATTATCATCCAAATACCTAATTAAAGTTTACCAAGCTATTGTTCCATATTGTTTTTCCCAAAATAATAATAAAAAAAAAAAAAGATTATTGTGGGCCAATGTTTGTCTAGGATGCATTTGTTTCACAAAAACCTTTTCTGTAAAAGGTTTTCCTCATTTTTCGGCATTTGATTAACTTGAGAAAATGAGTCAACGAAAATTATTTTCCTAGTTAATGAAAAAGATTTTCCTACCAAAGCTTAAATTCAAGAAGATAATTTCCCCTTTGAAAAAATCCGAAAAGTTTTCCTAGTTTTCAAGCTTCTTGGTTAATGAAAGTTCATTATTATAAAAATAATTTTAAAACAATCCAATTTTTAATTATTTTTTTAAAATTAAATATTTTATATTTTATTTTATATTCTTTTTCTTTTTCTTTTTTTCTCTTTTCTTTCTTTTCCTTTCCCCTTCATCCCCCTTCTTCCTCCACCAGCGGTGTGCTTTGGTGATTGTGAGCAGCCTGGCGACCGGCCAAAAAAATTATAGGCTGGTGAGCTCGAGGGTTGGCCAACCTAGGCAAGCTCAAGCTCACCAACCTAAGCTTGATCGAGGTTGACGAGCTTAGGCTCCACCAAGATTGGTGAGCTTGTGGCTTACCCGATCTCGACAAGGCGAAGTTTATATGTTGCTCTCATCTTCCAATAGCAGCAGAGAAGAGGAAAAAAAAAAAGAAAAGAAAGGAAAGGAAATTGAAAATACATAGGAAAAAGAAAAGGAAAATTAAAATTTTTTATAATTTGATTTTTTTGAAAAAAAAATTAAAACAAAAATAGAAAGAGAAAAATAAAATAATTAAAAATTTGGACTGTTTTTTTCATTTGCTAATCCTTTTTTTTTTTAATGATGGCATGTCGAATGACCTAATTTCAAATGGATCGCGGCGGTAAAAAAAGTTTGAGACTTATCTCGTGAAATATTGATACTGGACTTTATTATAGCAGGGGGAAAGATGGGTTCGGGTTCAGCACGCGGCGCGTGACGCCTCGCCCGGGGGGTTGGGGGGCTAGGAATCATGGGGCGGGGAGGCATATCCGATGGGATTCTTCAACTGTGGGCCGTCCGATTGAACCAATCGCCGAAATCGGATGCCCAGGTGATTTACACGAAATTTCAATTAAATTAAAATTTTCATAGCCCCATTGACAAGGCTTGAGACACACACTCGCATGCGTGAAAAGACGGACACGCTTGCAATGAGCGAAACCCCACACGGACCGAGAAACACGAAGGAATGGCCTCTCGATCTTCGAACATCGAATGGCTCGGATTTTGTCCCAATTTTTGTAAAAGAAAAAAAAAATAACTAAAAATTTTATTTTTTCAAATTAAAAAATTTTGATTTTTTTGTCTAAAATAAAGTGATGAGGTCGAAATATTTTTCAATAATACCCAAACGTTGAAAAATATTTTTGATCATATATTACGAAAAAAAGGAAAATTAATCGTAATCCTGAAAAATAGTATATCATTGAGTTATTCGTGAAAAAATTTAATTAAATTTGAATTTAGGATTGAATGGACATCCAAAGGTCATGTGATAATTGTTGACTAAAGTCCAAAAAAAATAGAAGGAATTCTTTAGCAAAAAGTTCCCAAATTAGGAAATAAATTGACTAGTAACAACTATTGCGCGTCCATTGTCATTTCGTGTGGTACGAGATCTCTTCGCGTCCGGCTCCATTCTTCTTCCTCGACCTCTTCAGGGTCCGCCGGAGCTCTGTTCATCGGCCAGCAAACAAGTTAGCTTCCACTTGGGTCTTTGGTTCCGAATCTTCCTTCTCTCGAATGGAAGAACTTGTTTCTTGTAGGGAACCGGCTGCTAACTTTCATGGACTGGATTTTCTTCTTCTTCTTCTTCTTCTTCTTCTTCTTCTTCTTCTTCTTCTTCTTCTTTTCTGAAGAAAACGCGCAGGCGGCAACGATGGACGGGTCCATTCTAATTAGAGGTTGATCGCTGCATGTTAATTGATTAGCATTTGGTGACGATGAAATCACGGCTTGCATTAACGTCGTCATAGTTTAGAATTAACCAAGCAAAGTCCGATGTCAACTCGCGGAGATTCGGGCACCGAGGCCATCTTTGACGTTTCTATCGAACAAATTGAGAGGAGGGTTTCCATTTACCTAGGACAATGACCGCTAGGCAGGCCTAATCCACTCCATTTTGACACTGTTCATAGCTGGAGCTATACTAATTTAGGGGTGAGTAATAATGTACTCCGGACGCAAAAGAGGGACAATATGTCGCATCAAGAAGCAATCCTCGCTAGAACATTAATGGTGATCTTTTCAAAGTTTGTTTTATCGACGGATGTCACACTATGAATGCACGTTAGGAAACCAAGGGCATTTTATTTAGGGTCGGTAGAAGGCAGAGTCGACTTCAATGATCATTTATAAGATAAATTAAAAGATAAGTATAGTCTCAAAACTTTCAAAATGTATAATTAAATCCTAAAATTTATTAAATTAGTGTAATTAAATTTTTCATTAATTTTGTCCAACTTGATTGATGGAAAATGCTAATGTGGCTTTTTTTTTTTTTAATAAGGGTCACCGAGCACCCTAACCTCCGCAAGCCATTTATCACCATTGCTAGCCTTTGACCTTCCTAGAAATGGTGGGCGATGACGGCTCCTTCTTCTCTTTTTCTATATATATATTTTTTAAACTTTGCTTATTTTTAATATAATATAATTTAATTTGTATTAATAACTCGGATTTTGACCAAAACGCTGCTGTTCTAGCCACGTCGGCGGCACATGGGATATGAAAGTAATAAGAAAGTCAGGTCAAAATTTTCCATTAGTCAAATTAGACAAACTTGATTGAAGGACTTGATTGCAATAATAAGACCATTTTTAAGATTTAATTGTATTTAAAAAAAAAAATCAAGATTCGGATGCACTTTCGCAGATAACTTTTTGAGGATTTTCGTGTCGCTTCACAAATTTAAGCAAAACAAAGAAAGGACACGGGAGCTGGCGATGCCTTACTAATTTCTTTTTCCTCACATTACTAACTTTTTTAAAGAAAAGCAGAAGAGAAGAGTCACACTATCAGTATTAGGGACGCAGAAAGATAGGATGGTGCCCCGGGTGGGTCCGAGAGCCATGTCGACTGTCGATTGGGGCCCGACCCCGAGATGACGTGGAGGGGCGGGCCCACCTAATATTTTCCCCTTAGCTCGGCTCGGCTCGGCTCAATGGTTCATTCAAGAGAGATGGGGCCTATATAGAATTGACTAATTGAGTGCCGCTAAGCAAACGACGCCGTTATTCCCAAGGAATAACGAGGCCTTTTTCACCACAACCTGCCAGGCTGCCATTGACTATTTACAGGCAACCGGAAACTACTTAATTAATGTTTCCGACCAAAAATAATAATAACACTAACAATAATAATAATAATAATAATTAAATGCAAAATCAATTCTTTTACGATATATCTGTGATAATATTTTAACATATTATAGATACAATGAAAGCCGCATTAGAAAACACACATATTTTTACAGGATCTAAGAGGCAACGAAATTTTCCATATTTAAAACTCAATTCTTCACTTCTTAAATAATTCATAGACACATGAACTTTTATAGTAAAGGTACATTAAGTAAGACATCAACGTCGTATAGAATTCAATCCGAAAATTCATAATCGACGTCAGAGGACTATCAATGAATGGTATCGGGATGTAAATTCATGAGAAATAAAAAGAAGTAAGACTGACGAGAAGGAAGGGGGAAGAAGAGCCCCTCGCCCGGCGATGAATCAGCTCGCCGTCCCCAGCTCCACCCTCGAGCCGCCACTCACCACCGAAGCTCGATGGATCGTAGATATTGCGGATTTTCTCATTCGCGTAGTATTTGGCCTGGTTGCCTATATCATCGTGGTCGAGCGCCTTAGCGGGCTTGTGCCTCTCCTCTCCCTCTCCGCCACCGAAGAAACTTGTTGTTCAGTGGAGGTCTCACCAGAAGCACGACGGCAGCCTCGGAACCTTGCGAACCGAGATCGCCGTCGTGGCTCATCAGTGACTTGATTAGCTTGACATAAAATGGGGGAATTTACATGAGTTGGATCACTATCTAATTTATCTATGGAATACCAAGATCTAAAGTTTACAAACCCATTTCCCCATATTGTTTTTCCAAATTCTAAAAAGAAAAGAGGAAAAGCCGATTATTTAGGACCATTGTTTGGTCTAGATTTCGGATTTATAGAGGATCGGTTCGGGACGGAATGGATATTTCAAAAGGGAAAAAAAAAGAAATTCTTTTCAGCGTAGAATTCGCGGATTAGGAGAAATTGAATTAGCTAATAACAACCTGTGGTTATCCGATAATCGCCCTTGACCCTCCTATTTTCAGCATTTCTCCCATGAAAAAAAAAATATTAAAATCACAAAAAAAAAAGGGGAAAACGAAGATTAGGAACTTCGTTTTGCATAACCTCGTTTTGTAATTCCTTTTCGTCTTGTCAAAACTGAACAAACTTCTGGATCGATTCCCATCAAAGGATAATGGGAGATGAAGGCGGCGACGGTGGAGGAGGGGAGGCGACATCGCCGAGCAACAAGGTCAAGTTCCTGTGCAGCCACGGCGGGAAGATCCTGCCGCGGCCCGGCGACGGGCATCTCAAATACGTGGGCGGCGAGACCCGGGTCATCTCCATCTCTCGCGACGCGTCTTTCTCCGGTGCCGGCTTTTCTCCGTGACGATTGGAATGTCGGATTCGTCGGTCGCGTTGATATGGAAAATTCTGAGTCATTTGTTCTGCTGCTGCAGATTTGATGAAGAAGCTGAGCGCCCAGATCGATGCGGACGTGGTCCTGAAGTATCAGGTGGCGCTGGAGGATCTCGACGCGCTGGTGACGGTGCGGTCGGACGAGGATCTCAGGCACATGCTCGACGAGTACGACCGCCACGAGAGCGGCGGGAACCCGAGGCTCCGGGCCTTCCTGTTCCCCGCCAATCCGACCGTGGTCGAGAACCAGACGGCCGCCCTGGAGCCGCAGGCGCTGGAGCAGCGCTACGTCGACGCCATCAACGGCATCGTCCGGACCATCCCCAACCTGAGGATGGCCCCTCTCCGCGTGAACCGTGCGGCGTTCAGCATATCCTCCGCCTGCTCGTCGCCGAAATCGCCGTCCCCGGACAGTGGCCGCTCGACCGACGCCACGGCGCAGGAGACTTTCTCGTTCAACGGGAGGCGGCTCCCGATGAGCAAGGTCCATAGCTCGCCTAGCCTGTGCAGCCTCGGCAACAATGCCCCCGCGCCGAACACCGGCCTCGGCAACCGGCAGTGCATTCACCAGCACCACCATTATCACTACCCGAACTACCAGAGGCAGCAACACCACCCCGGCAGCTACCACAACACGAGGCCGCCTCAGGACCCCTACAAAGGGATCGGCGGCGGCGGCGAGCGGATCCACCCGGCTCTGTCGTCGGGGAGGGCCGAGGTCGGTAGGAGCTACCTAGGTCAGGGATTGAACCCCTACTACGGGTTGCAAAGGCATCACGGGGCCGGCGGGGGAGGTTACAACTACTGCGGCTACTACGACGAGTGCGCGGGTTATGGAGGCACGAGGTACGAGCGGGCGGATAGTCTGCCGGCGAGCCCGAGAAGGGCCTATTGGGACGGATCCTACTACAAGGCAGACCTGCCGAATTGATGACGACCCAGCGATCCGGACTGCCTTATTCGCAGCAGACGGTATGATCGATTATACTGCACATGTACAGCAGAACTCTAGAATTTTCACTCTTCTGTATTTACACTGAATTATAAGATGTACTGGACTTCCAAACTGATGTATATTCAAGTTTCTGTGGAGAACTTTCATGGTCTTTCTGGCCAAAGGGGCCTTAGTTGATGATGAAGGGGCTGGCTTGGTTTTTTAATGGCCTAGCTAAAATCATCTCATAGATGGATGATCTCGTTTTGACCGGACAAACCTACGTATTTATACTTTTATTCTACGTATTCATACTTTCAATCTTGTTCGACCCAAAAAATAAATAAAAATACTTCTGATCTTATAAAGTTTTGCTTTTTGTTGGCCTTGGAAATGGAAATGTTGGGGTTACTCATTTTGTGGAAACGTTGCCAAGAGAAATTGCAAGCTTGGCAGAGACAAACTATGAACTAGAACCCAGGTTCTACTAAAACACAAAAATAAAAATCACAGTTTAATCACCTCATAAAAACTTACTCTCACCGTTTTTATGATGAAGACTCTCAAATTTTAATTTTTCTAATCAAATCTTGGGGCAAGCAAGTGACCCGGTTCAACCTAAAAACCAGCCTGATCGGTTTCAAGCTGGCTTACATGGGGACGATTTCTCTGGGTAAAAAAAATGAAAATTAAGAACCTGTCTTAACCTATTTAATACTCGATTGATTGATCAGCCCGATGCACATTCAATCGTTCTCTAGCGTCTAACTTTCAAGGTATAATATGAAAATTAAGAAAAGAAATGACATTATCTCATCATAGTTCGATAAACTTACATACAAAATTGAAGCTTTAACTTTTCCAAAGTAAATGGAATCGTAATTATTAAGATGAGAAAATGAGAATCAAGATAAAAAAAAAAGAATTTTTAAAGAGGAAATAATAATAAAAAATAGCACATAAACTTTAATGCATTACAGAGAAATATATTATATGAATAATTGTTCAAAAAATAATAAATTTATTGTTAATATCAAATTGAACTCAATTTAATTAAAGACGGGGCGTTCTCTTTCATTTTCCAGTCCAGTACCTTCAAATTTTTTGATAAATTCTACAAGATCACCCATTAAATTATGTAGATACACACATACAATCATTGGCTGGGAGTTTCCCCGTCCAACATGGGCTTTTCTCGTTATAAAGAAAATCACATACGCCTGCTTCCGCCCGGGCAATTAATAATTGCATATTAAATTGTAATGTCAAATTATATTGCCTAGCATTCCACTGAACAGCAGCTTTATCCGATTCCTCGGAAGCCACGATCTAAAAAAAAAAATATTATATTATTTAATTAATTAAGTAAAGATTATAATGGGCCCACCTCTGATTTAAAGTGAAAAACCAGGTGGCACGAATGAAAATTTGAAAACCTAATGATGCCCGTGGGCCGTGGTTGTGGGATCTGACTCGAGTTTAAATGTGAAAGTTGATAGGATAAAATCGGGATTCTTGTCCAAACATTTCAATTTTTAATCTTTCAATTATTCATACTTAGTCATAATTTTTTTAATCATCTGTCGATGAAATTCTATTTTTATTTTTATGATTTGTTAATTTGATCATTATAGTTAATTTTGGCTAAAAATCACTAATGTGATGGTCTAATCAACGTAGGCTTTTCAGAGTTGGTTGTCTTACTTGGCAAGGTCAGCATTGGACGTAAACAATTTTTACAATTTTTTAAAAAATTTTCCTAAATTTTTTTTTCTTCTTTTCTTTTTTAACCAAAAACACAGCTTAAGTTCATGGCTATAGTCAATCCCTTAGTTGACACACACATATTGTTTGATAAAATGTGTCGAAGGCTCAACTAAGAAATAGTCCATGATATCAACTGATCTGATATCGCATCAATACGAAATCGCTCGATCACAATTTCCCTTGTGTGTTTGCTTTGTTCTCCGTACTGGACCGTCTCCTCTCGATGGTCCTCCGTGAGGAAGATGAACGAAGATCACCGGTAGGCATGCTCGTCGGGTATTCCGGTAATGTCCCGTTACATTAGCCTTGAGAGTTCTTTGTACCCCGAGTACGTTCGTTGATATCAAGGTTTCCATCACCTGAAGGATGAAAATGGCCAACGGTGGAGGTCGTGTTTCGTGATAAACATAGGCGATCGACAGGGAAACATAGACGTTGATATGAGGCTGTGTTTTGGTGCAAGAAGATTCGATCGTTGGTTTTCTGGTTTTGCAAGCTTCGGCGAATGGTTGGTACGTTCTCCGCAGCGAAGGCATTTTAGGAAAATAGGAAATATAGGGGGAAATAGTTATGGGCTTATTTTAGGAAAATCGAACCGTACATTTGAAGCAAAACGCCGAGGTGTCACGCACGTGCGAGGCGACACGAGGGTGGGTTACACGTGGCGCCTTGCCCAGCATCAGCGTGCAAGTTTGGTGGGGGCCAGGAGTCAAGGCGGAGAAGGTGCTGTGCTGTGCTGTGCTGTGCTGGCAACCCGAATGTTGACCGACGTGGCGTCGCCCCTCACGCGGGAGTTCGTGCGCCTCCGGGTTTCGGCTTTTCACTGCTCTCGACATTCGACTCTTCGTTATTCAGAAACAGTCGAGAGAGGTTTGTATTTTCCGAGAATTTATGCACAATATTCAGTTTCCTCCACGTTAATGCGATTCTCGCTGTTCTTTTTTTTTTTTTTTTTTTTTTTTAAATTTGGAAGAATATCAAGAAAACTACAAGCATCGGTGTTGATCGTATTACGTGAGACGGTCGATGTCTACATCATCGATTTCCGATCCAAATTGATCAAATGAAATCGATTGATAAAAAATGAAAATATTTATGACTTAATTGATACGATTGAAAATTTAAGGGTTGGATTGATAAAAATGCAATGAATTTCATAGTTTTTGGATAATTTTCTCGCTTTTATAGAGGGAGAACGTTGAGCAGTTGCTGCTTCAACCAAGCACAAATCACGTCCGAAGGAACTTTGATGTAAGCTTCTCACGTCAACCATAGAGAGCAACTAAAAAAAGGAAAAAGAAGAAGAAAGAAACATAATCAAGATAAGGCAGACAGCACTTAACAGGATTATGTACAAGTTAATCATATCATCTTATAGGAAATATTTCCAATCGACTAAATATTTCAAGGGATTTATGATTATGAATTAGTAAAATACCAAAAATTACAATTTCCTCTTAAGAATTATAATTCAGTTAATGCAATTTTAATCAATGGCTTTGTGGGATTTTAGTACTCTAATGAATTCTTGAACTGCCTTAAATACCTACATCAGCGAAAGAGAGGAAGGAATTCACCCCCCGGGCCAAATTTTCTTACATTAAATTTATAGATGTATACACAAAAATAATCAATTGCAAGTAAATTGCCTCTTGTTGAAAAAATGAGAAATCTCTACTAGACTCTACAATAAATCTGGCAAACTGAAATCTGCATTGATTCGCACTTATAGGTAAATTCAAGAAAAGTCCTTCAATTAGACGAAGAAAGGGTTGAATCCCTATCGAGAGTCACGAAATACAGTTGATCCACCTTGTTGGTACATGTGAAATGCTCACGCAAGTAATCCCATTCTTGGTCCTCTCGAGCTAGTAACACTCTCTCAAGCTCTTGTACCTCGTTTGGGTCAAGAAAGGTGAATGAAATTCAGGGAAAAAAATATCAAAATATCAAAGCAAATAATTAAAAAGGAAAAAAAAAAGGACCGAGGTTATTATCGAAAGCCTCCATAATGAAAATAGAAAGGAACTAAAAACAAAGAAAATGATTTTTGTGATGCTCAAACAAACTTTTTGATCGATATCAAGCCAATTGTGACAAGTTCTTAGTTTGGCGATGTGTGGTTAATTGGCTATGGCTATCGTAATTTGATTCCTTTTCTTCCACTTCACTTTCTCTTGTTTTATCGATTTAAAGGGTTTGGTGTGCATAGCCTTTCTTGGTAAGTTCATTGTTAGGGGGGACTGATATTATTGGAGTAGTCACCTAAAGATTCATGACCGATATGATGATGTATGTGAAGTGGTTAGAACTCCGGACGTTAGTCTCCTTTCATATCATGCTTATGATTGCCGTCTTATCGGCTTAATTATCCTAATGACAACACCGAGCTCTCGAAAGATGATATTAATCTTTCACAAGAAAAATGTATCGCTCACAAAATATTTCCAAAATCATTATCCATATTCCAGCACTTCGTAGTGCAATTTCAAAGCTAAACTATCATTTTTCGCCACCATGTTGAGCAAGCACATGACAAAGAGCCGCCATCTTGAATGGAATGTACTCAACTTCTTCACAAAGTGTTCTAACGGTTCCAACAATTTTGTCGAATAGGTCATCCCTGGTCATTCTCCGGTTCCGGTGTCCGACAATCTTGTTCATGCGAAATTCAAATAAAAACAGAATTAATGATGGCTTATAAGATGGTTTAGAAGGAAAGGAAAAAAGAAGAAGGTCGAGACGACACGTGGCTCGCCGCTTACACGTGGCGCCCTGCTTAGCATTCAAGTTTGGTGGGACCCAGGAGTCGAGGCGGTGGCAAACCTGATTGTCGACCGACGTGGCCTTGCCCTCGCTTGGAAATTCGGGTTTCGGGTCGGGTCAGGTCGCTGGACCGATGTTGAATTCGGACTTTTGTGGCTTTTAATGAGAGCGGGTCAGAGAGCGCTTAGGTTTATGAGGAAAGTCAAGGACCTGTTGAATAGTATTTAAAGGAATGGCTAATGTATCGAAACTCAATAATTAAACATTAATATTTAGCGTATGATTATATCATTACAAATATTGGTCCACTCTATTTATAATCTATGTAACATGATATGACATTTTTAAGCATCGAATATCTCCTATTTATTTAAATTTAAATAACTTTTTATCTTTTGATGGATAAAAGTGCCAAATCAGTCAAAAGATTTAAAATCGATTCCGTACATAAAGGTTGACCTTCATCATTTACTCATCCAATATTTTCTTAAGAGCAATGGGATTCACTTGAATATCACATATACATTTTCTTATCTTTTGCTAAGTATTAAATATTGACTACTTCTTAATCTATGTCTTGAGTCTAAAAATCTATGTAAAGAATCTCAAAAATCTACTTTCTTGTTTGAATTAGAGTTTATCTCGAAGGGAATAATAACGTGATAAGTCTTGTTTTGTTGTTTTTTTTTTTCCCAGGAAAATCTCCGTTAGTTGGTCAAGAAAGTCCAAATCTTTTATCCAAGATTTGACCGCGTGAGAGTTGACATTTTCAAAGCCGTGCAGTAACAGGGGAGATGGTGAGATATGTGACTAGGTTTCTAAATAGAAAAAAAAAAAAAAAAAAAAAAAAGGGAATGCGACTATTGCTTTAAATTATTAAGGACAAATTTATGTCTTTAGTGTAAATGAAGTGTATTTAGTCATTTAGGGGATAGAAATAGTGTCTGCCAAAACGATTTTTATTTTCAAGAATTCTTTTATATATGGTTGTATTTTGTAAATAATATCAAAATAATTTTCTGATGTCTGTTTTAGGGAAATTATGAAACACGCATTTGAGAAAACATTTTTAGTACAATCTTATGTCTCGGGTTTGAGTATTGGCATTGGGGCTCGGGTGCATGTCATTGAGCCCGACTATTGGGGATGTGAGCCTAGTTGTCAAGATCATGGGACCGGCCTCAATGGACCTGATCTTGACCTCAGGTGACTTGAACTTGACTGCCAGGGATCAATGCAAGTTCACATGGGGTCCGGAGTAAGGGCACTAGGTCCCCATGCCTAGTGTCGGGGACCTAGGCCTGGCTCGGGTCAACTTGGGATTCATTGATATAGGAGAGAGAGTCAACTCGATGTTCACAAATGATCGGGTGTCGAGAAATTTCTAACTTAAGAACTTGAAGCTATTTGCTTGAACCCTATCAATTTCATACAAACTATATTAATTTGGGCCAGCTACGTAGACTAAACATCCGGCTTGACTGATTTGTAGAAATCACAAGATATTTTCTGAGTCTCTAAGTAGCCACATGTCTACGTCCATGTGAACATCTATTAATATCGTAGATAAGAATCCACAAAGCATCAAGACTCCAAAGGAGAAAGTTATTTGAGGCTTCTTTCTTATGAAGGTCGGTTCAAACTTCAAACCAGAGGGAGGTCAAGGTGTCATGTAAGTCAGTCCTTATTAGTGCTCTCCCTAATGAGATTGTGATATCTGAACGGTGAGAACGGTCCAAGAGAGATATATTCGGCCTTCAACAATAAGTTATTTAAATATTGGGTGGCATTATTTTGATGCAATAATAAATATTGGGCGGTGTTATTTCCACTTCCTATATGTTAAATCCACGCACAATTTTCACCAAAAGTACAAAATTACCTCCTCTTATTTAATTTCAATTTATATTAACAGTCCCAAATTTATATACTTTCCTTTTTTTTTTCTATATCTATATATGTTTAACTTACCATAATTAATAATTTCATATGTTTAGTTTTTGTTTATTGTAAATTGTCCATGTATATTAAAGACACTATTTTTCAAAACTTTTTCCATAAGAAATTGTTTCGTCAAAAAGAGAAATTTTCAAGAAATCTAGTTCTTTCCTGTGTTGTCAATTAAATTTATAGATAGACTATTAAGTACATATAATTTAAATAAATCAAAACATTGCATAAAGTAAGGTTTCTTTTTTGAAAATTTAAGTGAAATATCATTATTTTGGATTGACAGAATTAATATTATTTATGAACTATTTACGAAAAAAATAAAGATACGTCATTGTGCACAATGTTTATACTATATTCCTAAATATTATTGTGACATCTTACATGTTTAAAAGTATATTATCAATATAATAAGGAAAAAAATAAATTTTTTGATTTAGTAAATACATATATATGTATTAGGAAAAAAATAAATTCTTTGATTTTTAAATAAAGAGACTTCATATATATATATATATATATATATTTATATATATAAATTTAGACTAGTAAAATTAATTAATGTTTCACCAAGAAAATGAGCTTTGAGATAAGAGGAACAAGAAAAATAAATAAGTGGCTACAAGATCAATGATGAAGAAGATACTTTTCAACTTTATACTATATCATAAATGTCTTTTTCATTACTATTATCGAGATAATTTTACATGGAATATGTAAAACATTATAGGAATATTTGATAATGCACTTTTTTAATATGCAAAAAATATGTGAAAGACCTAATTATGGTAACTATTCAAAATAGAAAAGGAAAAATATAAAAAAGAAGGAGTGGGACCATCATCATCATTTTAAGAAATAATTTTACTCTTAATGGGAGTTGATATAATTATTTAGTGGGTGAAAATGAGAGTTGATGTAAAAATATAAGGAATATATATATATATATATATATATATATATATATAAAGATTGATGGTAGTTTTGTCTTTTCAGTATAAATGGGAGTTGATATCATTTTTTAGGGGGTGAAAATAGCTCTGCCTCATCTCGTGGCGATAATAGACTTTTGTCTTGCTGGAGAATAAATGATTTAAATTCTTTTAATTAATTATTAGTATAACTTAAAATAATTAATTAATAATAAACAATTTTACTCTTAATAACAATCTATATTTAAATATTTTCCTAATGATAAAAAATAATTAGGGATTTAAGAATTATGAAGAAATTTTGAATGGCTTCAATTTATTACATACATTTTGTTGTGTGTGTATGTGTGTTTTTTTTTTTTTTTTTAATTTAATGTATTCCATGTTTTTTGTGCTTAAGATATACCCAAGTGCTTGATAAGAGGCTTTATTCTGTCCTTGAAGAAAACAAATTCCCGTGCAAATTAATTAGCGAATTTCACTTCAAGTTCTGACGTCTAGGTTCATTTAGATTTTTCTTGGAGAAATTTGATTTTTAAGCCCTCTGATGATAAATAAAAAAATAAAAAAAATTGGTTTGGTTAGAAGGTCTAGATGGGCGAGCTACAACTAGAATTGAAAATGGGACCAATATCCAACGGTTTCAATTTTATGGAACCATTACACTTAATGTCCAATCTTATGTTTGATGTTTTGTTTAATTGTCGTGGTTTGCCCCATTTGCGGCCTTAGAAGCTCAAAACTTCCCTACAAATTTAGCACGGAAAACTAGGAGATAAGAATTTGCCACGATTCATTGTTAAAGTGCTTAGTTGAGATTACGGGAGCTACTTGTAGCTCTAATATACTGTTCTTTCCTCAAGATGGGCAAACTATTTTGTGATGGTCGCTACGTGAGCTGCAATTTTGCTCATTTTATTTATTAAGGCTTGTGAATTGCGCACACCAATTGAAATTGATGGAAAGCACTTGCAATTTTTTGTCATTTCAACTCTCCCTTAAAAGAATATATATATATATAAACTATGGTATTAGTAAATGGTGGACTATACTCGAGCAATCTACCTATGAAAGAATTATGCTAGGCTCAAATAGCATCTGAGATTATGAGAAAGCTATGCATTGATTCAAGCACTTTGATTGATCCAGTAAAGAGAATTAGAAAAATAAAAAATAAAAAATTCTGTCTGCGCATGAGATACACCTCTTAGACGTGGGAGGAAACACAAGGAATTAAGAGAATGCAAGGTAGTCGGACCCGTTTCATATTCTTCCTAAGCCATGATTTGGAAATTTCATCTTCTTCCTAATATCATATTGTTAGATCAATATCCTATCATTATAACTTAGTTTGCAATGAAATATTTGTGTTCTTCCACTATAACGGGCCGACAAGTCACAACTCTGATCCCAATATTCACATATTTAGTATGTTATTGACACAAAATTTGACTATCCCATTTATTTATTTGTCACATAAAAATATCAATTTACTTTAGGCATTATGCTTTTTATAACATTGCATTCATGTAATGATAACATCTAGTTTAAATTTGTTCTTAGTAAAAAAAAATAAAAAAATCATCAATTGAGAATTCGATATTTAGTGGGTTCTTTTGGCTTGAAAATTGGCGGGTTTGATTTGAGCACAGTCTCATTGCACCCATACAAGAGGTCTCGCTAGTTAAGACAAGTCATGTATTCAGCCATCTTATTTTTGCTCTCCATAAACTTTCAAAAGAATTCTATTAATACCTATGATTTTCTCAATGTATTTACATACTTTCAACCCCATCACATTCTTTGAACTGCATATTTAATCAAGCTATGATAAGTATGGTCTGAGACAATCGGTACGAATCACTCTCCTCTCTTCTCCTTCTAACAGAAACGAGAGAAAGTGAAGTGACGAAATCCCAATAATCAAGACAAGAGAAGATGAGCACCGAAACATAGGTTGAAGATGAAGGAGAAAAGGTAGAAAACGACAGGTTAATGAATGAAGGAACCTATATGCGCCCCTAGTTGTTCAAAAAAAAAAAAAACATTCTACTAAACTGCATAATATAATAAAAAATTATTTGAAGTGGAGACTTTAGAGCAACAAGCACCGGGCAGCAGATCTTCCTTCCGCGGTGGGGAGAAGTGCCAAAAAAGTCCTAAACCTTTTGTGTTTGTGCCAGTTTAGTCCTAAACCTTTTTTTGGTGCCAATTTAGTCCTAAACCTTTTTATTTAGTGCCGATTCAGTCCTTTTGGCCGGATTTTGCTGACTGGACGCCGGCCGGCTGACGTGGACAATTTTTAATATTTTTTTAATATTTTTTAATATTTTTTAATATTTTTTAATATTTTAATATTTTTCTATTTTTCTTTTTTTCTTTTCTCTTTATTCTTTTTCTTTTTCTCTTTTTCTTTTTTCTTTTTCTTCTCTCCTCCTCCCTCCGGCCGGTGGCGGACCACGGCGACCGGCCGGGCGACGGCCGGCGAGGCTCGCCGGCCACCTCGCCGGTGCCGCGCGGGGGCGGCCTCGCGGCCGGGCGACGCCGGCGAGGTCGAGCCGGCGAGGCTCGACCTCGCCGGATCCGGCGAGGGCGAGCCTCGCCGGCGTCGCCCGGGCCGCGATTCGGCGAGGTCGAGCCTCGCCGGCCATGGGCGAGGCTCGACCTCGCCGAATCGCGGCCCAGGCGGCGCCGGCGGCTCGACCCTCGCCCGCCCGGCGCGAGGCCGCGATTCGGCGAGGTCGAGCCTCGCCGGCCATCGCCAGCCCGGCGGGAGGCCGCCTTGCGCCGGATCTGGCAAGGCTCGAGCCTCGCCCATGGCCGGCGAGGCTCGACCTCGCCGAATCGAGGCACAGGCGGCGCCGGCGAGGCTCGCCCTCGCCGGATCGCGAGGTCGAGCCTCGCCGGCCATGGGCGAGGCTTGACCCTTCGCCGGATCCGGCGAGGACGAGCCTCGCCGCCCGGCGGGAGGCCGCCCTCGCGGCCACCGGCTAGGCGGCCGGCGAGCCTCGCCGGCCGTCGCCTCGGCCGGTCGCCGTGGTGGTCCCAGCGGCGGAGGGAGGAGGAGAGAAGAAAAAAGAAAAAAGAAAAAAGAAAAAAGAAAAAAGAGAATAAAGAATAAAGAATAAAGAGAAAAAAGAAAAAAGAAAATATTAAAAAATATTAAAAAATTATTAAAAATTATTAAAAATTATTAAAAATTATTAAAAATTATTAAAAATTATCCACGTCAGCCGGCCGGCGTCCAGTCAGCAAAATCCGGCCAAAAGGACTGAATCGGCACTAAATAAAAAGGTTTAGGACTAAATTGGCACCAAAAAAAGGTTTAAACTAAGCAGCGAGCAAAAGGTTTAGGACTTTTTGGCACTTCTCCCTTCCGCGGTGACTCAGTTTTTGATCGCCAAAATGTTGTTCGGCAGCCATTCCATTGAATGAAAAGCCACCAAAAACACGACCATCACTCCCGCCCATATCTTTATCACGCATTCTACATTGTTGGCCAAATCCGGCGCGGTGGTTCTTACCACCAGGGCATGAGCGAACACAGAAGATATAATTGCGATGTACGTGAGCACTTTTGTAATCAACATAAGGATTCTTCTCTTTGATGGGAGGCCGCTAAGAAGCAGTGACACCGCCCTAAATGAAGAAACAAGGACCGTTGCGATGACCTCAGGGAAACCAGAATCGCGTTGCCAAAGGACGCTCGGACGATTCATACTCAGTTTGACTGCAAACGTGCCAAGGACGGCCCCGACAAGCATGAGGGAACTCCCTTCGCTTCTGAGCCAACCATTGAACTTCTCATAATCTCCAGGCGAGGTCCTCGTATTCATGGCTTCCAGTGCCGTCCTCCAGAGAGCTAAAACGTCCCCGAGAGAGATAGAGAGAGAGGAAAGAGGATGGGGAGGGAGAGAGGAAAGACGAGAGTTAGCGGTAAATCGAGGAATGACAACCGTATAAAATATCCTCGTATTCAAGCCCACAAAATCCGCCTCACATGTCGCCATATCTTTATCACTCTACATTTTAAAAATGATTGTTTGTATTGTTTTCAAAAACGAATAAAACCAAAAATATTTTTATTGTCCATGAAGATTTTTATTGTCTACCGGCTATTGGTGGTTAGCGAAGAGAAAGGGATTCGAGAAAGATTTGAGGAAAGTACCATTTTTTTTCTGCGTTTTTCTTTTCCTAAAAAAAAATTTAAAAATAAAAAGTTTAAGGTATATAAATTATGTCAAAGCACTTGCCAATAACTGTATATTTTCGAAAACTGTCGAAATCGATTTGTGATAACTGCAAAATTTGAAAAATAAATGCTACAAGTAAAAGGGCTCCGGACGAACCCAAGCATTTGGAAAAAAAAAAAAAAAGGGGGGAAATTACGATTAGGAGTGTTAAATTATATTTTGAATTTGAGCTTGCGTAACAAACTGGATTTGAATTGGATAATGTAAATCGAGATTATTAACTGAATCCTCTTTTAAAATTGTTACTATGGCATTATCCATTGATAGACGTGTTAAGTTGCCGATCTTTGAAAGGGCATGCATATAACAGGGTTTCTTTAGCAAAAACTTATGAGTCACTGTAGATTTTTGTGCCATGAGTTTACACCAAAATAAGTTATTTATTTGAAAATGCATTTTTAAATGTGAAAGATACTCGAGCGTGTGAGCAACTATAACTCTAATTCTTCGATTATTAATGGATTTTTTTGCTATTAGCTCTTCCATGGATTTAGATAGCGAAACATGTTAATATTTAATGTCCGTTATTATTCTTCGTTTTATTTTCAGATTCCCTAGCATTGACATCTCTACAAGATCGTGTCATTTCTGCGTTGGAATTTCAACAATGAGAAATTATGTAGCAATGTTAGTTGGCGCTTGCAATTATTTCTCAAATTGATTTTGTGGTAAATTAGTTTAAAATGTTAATAAAGAATGGAAAATTTTTAATTTCTTTAGAAGTTCCAGTCTAGAAATATAATGGGAGTAATGCCTGACTTAACAATTATGATAAATTTTCTAGTCTAACAAATAGCTTTATTATGGAGTTACTTCTATATTTCATGAACGGTACAGGGAGCCGGCTTAAGGATTAGCACGTGATGAATGTTTTTGCCCTTTAGCCGTGGAGGAAGGATGGATTCCTAATGAATGTCTCTGTCTATGAGTGCCGGAGGAAAGGATATACTTATTGAGAAAATAGCTAATGAATCTCTACAAAGCTTTTAAGAATTAGAGGTAAATAATATAGAAAATATTCGATGGTTTATAAGCGTCATGCCACTAACTAATATGGAGTATATTTGTTAGTAAATTCATCAACAATTTAATATTTATCACGCCTATCCTCTTTTCTATATCTCTTCCTCCTTCATCCACCCACCGCCTTGCCCCAAGCTCCGCGCTTCCCTTTGCTGTCTCCACCGGTGAAGTCATCGATGATGCATCTAGGCCAACCACCGCCTCCATCGTCTTTGTCGATTCGTCCCTCCCCCAACTCCTAACTCCACAACCAACAAATTCCTCTTCCCAGAACTGAGCTCGAGAGTTGCCGTCCTCTATGAGGCCCCGTCGATTTCTCCTATGTCCCAAGCACTCGAGATCACATCCACAACTTGAGAGTGAAGAGTGCATGCTTCACCGAAAGCCTCGTCATCTCCTAAGCCTGAGGCGGAAAGGGAAGGCTCCAACGCTTTGAGTCATAACTGGCTCCCCACAGCAATGCGCCATGACTTGAGACGGCTCCATCTCCATCGTTTTCGTCATCAACTTCGTCCATGCACGCACTGTGCATGTCTCGTGCGCGTGCTGTTTACATTCCAAACACATTTTCTAGGAGACTTCTAGCAAAAGATTAATGAGAATTTTCCACTCAGAATTTTGGGCTAGAAGACTTCTAGCACGTGTTGTCTCCTTTTATTAAAAAAAATTAAAATTAAAAAATCGAAAGATAGCTTGAAATAGAGACCTTGGTTAAGCTGTTAAATTTTAGTGCTGGATTTAGCTTAGTTTCAAAGCATACATATAAATAAGAGATATTAGTGAGAACTTTTGATATAATTTAGTTTTAGTAGATTGATCCCTTGGATAAGAAATTTGATTCACTTTGAATTTAGCTTATAATTCGTTTGACACTTTATTGAATTTACTTTCTTACACTTAACATGTTTTTAGCCATTCTTGCACTTTAACATGTTTTTAACCATTCCTACACTTTTCCTTTATGGTATTGATTGAGATTATTTATTTTTCTTTGATTATGCACTCATGAATGGACATCATTTGAGGCATAGGAAAAATAACATAGTTAAAGATTGCCTAAATATCTTAGGTAAATAAATCAATCAAGTTAGGGTATTGAACTGACACTAGTTAGGCAATTAGCATAATCAAGTCCCATCCTTAGATCTTTAATTGCATAGTAAGTGGGATATTTACTCGTATCTCACTTGGCTCCTAGTCAGCCCTAATAGGCTAGTAATAGCTCCTTCACATTGAATTTCTTACGTACACTCTAATGTCACACGTCGCGAGAGGTAAGGTTTAGAGAACCCAAGTGGAACCATCGGTCCAACTTTATCATTATCTCTAAACCCACTCTCTGTTTTTACAAATTTTCATAAACCTAAACTAAAACTTAGAGAAAAAAAAAACATGAACTTTCCTAAACCATTTGTGTACAAATTAAATGAATATAAACTAAATCTAATACTAAGATCGAACAATCTAATCAAGACCTATTTTTCCAACTATCTTTCCAATTTTTTTTGAGCTTTGGCTTTATTTTGTTATTTGTTATTATTGCTCCTACTATCGCCCAAACGCTGTCGACATGGTCAAATTATAATTTCTCTTTATTTCTGTTTTTGCTATTTTATTATTTTATTTTATTTATTCTGATAAAAGGGGACACGGATTGGGCCTTGGGCCCGGTCCGCGAGTGTGGTCAAACATGGAATTCACAAGGACGCAGGTAGAGGTGTCAAAATGGGTCATGGACCCATTTATTGACCCATTTATAGTTAAATGGGTCATTAATGGATCAAGCCTTATTCCCTAAAGCATCCATAATAGGTTTTAAAAATAAAGAGGTTGGGATATATGGGTCTAAGAGCAAACCCATTTAAGATCCATTTATCAACCCATTAAAAATGAACCTATTTATTTTCACCAAAAAGCTCACAATCTCTCTCTTCTCTCTTTAACTTTACAAAAAAAATATATATATATATATATATATTTTTAAAAAAAAAAAAAACCGAAATTATAATTGTTTTTTATTTTTCTTTTCTTTTCTTTTTTTCTTTTTTCTTTCTTTTATTTTTCTTTTTTCTTCCTCCGATCGCCGGCACGGCGATCGGGCCCAGCGAGCCTCGAGCTCGCCCCTCGCCGGATCTGCAAGGCCGCCGACGCCCGGCGAGACTCGAACTCGCCGGCGTCGGGTGAGCTCGAGCTTGCCCCATCCTCGCCAGATCCGGCGAGCCTCGAGCTCACTCGATCGGCGAGGCGGAGGCCTCACCGACGTTCGGCAAGGCTCGAGCCTCACTAGATCCGGCGGGGCGGCGCGTTGGGCGAGGCTCGAGCCTCGCCGATCCGACGAGCCTTGAGCTCACCGGCCGTTGTCGTGGCCGGCAGCCGGCCAAAGAAGAAGAAGAACAAAAAAGAAAAAGGAAAAGGGAAAAAAGAAAAAAAGAAAAAATATATTTAAAAAATTATTAAAAATTATTTTTAAAAATTATTTTTAAAAATAAAAACTAGTTAACTTTCTATTTTTTAAAATATTTATTTTAAAAATTATAAAAATTGTCCATTAAATTTGTGTTGTATAAAACTATTTTAGCAATATATTTTTTAAAAAATAATATATATATATATATATATATATATATATAAGAAATAAGCTTGGAAGTATTTTAGTAATATAATCTTACAAAAACATAGGAAATAAGTTTTTCTAAATTTGGTTAAATATGAAAATTATTAATATGGGTTGGGTCGGGTCGGGTCGGGTATGCGTTGGGTATGGGTCGGAAAATTTACATTAGACATAAATAGGTCATAAATGGGTTAATGGGTTAATTTGGGTCGACCATTAATGGCCCAACCCAAACCCGACCCGACCCACCCGTTTAACAGTTCTAGACGCAGGTAAGGATTTTGGGCCTGATCCAAGTGTAGAATAAGATGTGAACTTCACAAGCACAAGAAACAAATATAAATGGGCTCAAGCCTACACTAAGCCCATTTTCTATTATCTTTACTAAACACATCTTTTTATCACTTTCTCTCTCTTTTATTATTTGTTTTACATCTCTTTCTTATTTTCATTTCTTTCCTCTGGACGCCTTCTGTTTGTCTTCTTCAACTTTTCATCATTCCCAGAATCTAACATATCAAATTCATTCATAAATTCTAAGCAAAAGCCAGAAAAATTAATATTAACTAACGATCAACTTCCTCGAGATTAAGTGCCTCTTACTCAGTCACCGTCCATCTTCAACCTCCACAAGACAACCATCTCCCTTCCCCAGCCTTTCCCACAATGATGCCTCAGTATTACAGAACATAGGTAGGATGCAAAGAACTAACAAGGCAAATTCAGGCATTCAATGACATTATCAGGGATAATCGCACAAAAAATATAAAGACGCAGAGCAAAAAGGAACAATAGAGATAATACATGCGGAAACACACTCAAGGTAATAAAAAATTGGAGACAAGTTGATACAAACCTCATTTCTGCATTTCATTAAACATGTTGTGTGGGGTTCGATCGTTGAGTCCACAAGCAAGTTTTGAAGCAATAATTCATTTCAAACTATCACAACGATATTAAAGTGAACTTAAATTATCAGCTCAGTCTTAATGATAGTAGATTTCCAAATCAATAATACTCACAATGTCGACTCTGCTTTTCACTCAAAAAGAGATTGAGAACAAGCCATGTAGTTCTTAACTTTACAAAGCAAAACTTCTAACTATGGTCAGCAGGAAAATCAAAGCGTGGATATCCTAAAATGTCACCAACGAGGGTTAGAAGTGTTAGTGAAGGATCGAAACACGATATAGTTTCTACGAATCTCTTGGTTGTGAAATAGGGAAGAAGAGAGCTTTGAAGGCACGGCTTTGGAAATGGAGAAACGGTGGTGGTTGGAAAGGCAATTAAAATTATCTGAAACGATGACATAGACTCAAATCAGCAAGAAAAACAATGACATCTACAATTTCGAATCTCAAGTAGCTATATTCGGAAACAAAGCCACAACTCCTAATGATGGAGATGATTCTCATCGACAATTAATCTAGAGAGAAAGTGAAGAGAAATTTACATCCAGTTGTGAGCTCATGATGGTTTTCCACAACAAATTTACATCCAGTTGCCCATTATATAAAAACAAAATGGATGGCCCAAATTGCACACTTACTCATAGGAAGCAACAGTGTAGTCATGCTAGTGCAGTCCTTTCTCCCTCAACTTTAGATTTAACTCCAATTTCGACTTTTCTTATTAAAAAAATCCCCTACTTTTATACTAGTCTCAAATTTGCTCATGCCTTCACTAGTTTCTTCAAGATTACCAATATTAAGAGGCTACTTTTGTTTTATATGAATATGGGGTGGGGTATTGATCAAGACGCCAGATAATAAACCTCTAACTGGTCATGCTATTTATAATTTTGAATTTTTTTTTTTTTAGAGAATTAGGTGAGAATAGCATAGAAAAACCCCAAGACTTGAAGTAGAAAAAACGCACATGGGAACACACTTTGTAAGAGCTTTCTATTTTATATTTTCCTTACATTTTTCAATTCCTTGCCCATTTACATTTCTCTGTACTTTCCTTATCATGTAATTTAATTCCACGCATTTCTAGTCAATTTAGATTTTCCTTTTAAAGCAATTACTTTCCACCACACTCAAATTTCGAAAATCACCTCCATCCAAATCTCGCTCGACACACTTTTTATGCAAATAAAGTACCACCAAGCGATCTCAATGCAGTCCATTTATTTCTTATTAATTAATTAAAATAATTAATTAATAAGAAATAATTTACTCTTAATAAAAATATGTATTTAAATATTTTCCGAATGATTAAAAAAATTAGGGATTTAAGAATTTTGAATAAATTTTGAATGGCTTCAAATAATTGCATACCATTTTGTTGTGTGTGTGGGTGTTTTTTTTTTTTTTTTTTTTTTGAAAATTTAATGTATTCCATAATTTTTTGTGCTTAAGATATACCCAAGTGTTTGATAAGAGGCTTTCTCCTGTCTTTGAAGAAAACAAATTCTTGTGCAAATTAATTAGCGAATTTCACTTCGAGTTCCGACGTATAGGTTCATTTAGGAGAAATTTGATTTTTAAGCCCTTTGATGATAAATTTAAAAATAAAAAATCAGTTTGGTCCATAAGGTCTAGGTGGGTGAGCCACAACTAGAGTTGGAAATAGGACCGATATCCAATGGTTTCAAATTTATGGAATCATTGCCCTTAATGTCCAATCTTCTATTTGATGTTTTGTTTAATTGTTGTGGTTTGCCCCCATTTAGCGTGGAAAACTAAGAGATAAGAATCTACCACAATTCATTATTGAAGTGCTTAGTTGTGATCACGGGAGCTACTTGTAGCTCTAATATACTGTTCTTTTCTCAAGAGGGGCAAACCACTTTGTGATGGTCGCTACGTGAGCTGCAATTTTGCTCATTTTATTTATTAGGGCTTGTGAATTGCGCATATCAATTGAAATTGATGGAAAGCACTTGCAAGCTTTCGTCTTTTCTTGTTCCCATTATGGCTACAAGGGAAAGTTTAGCTTGTCCTTGTCCTCTAACATATGGATTACGCAGGATCCTGATAATATCAGTAATTTATATTTGCATATATCATTTGGCATTAGAAAGACAATAAATACGTGCCTTTTAATCTGATTTAAAAAGAGGCAATGAGCAGTAATCTAGAAAATTGCTTCTGGAATCCCTCCGGCCCGGAGTGCAGGATTGACAAGTGGCTTTAAGGCTCGTCTCATTCCAATGTCTTCCTGCTTAAAGCTCCATTGAAATCTAAATCAGTGTGCCCCACATTCACATTCATAATGACATCTCTCATTTCAGGCTTTCGGTTACGGGCCGGAGTTTCGAGCTGGGGCCGAATTTGATTTCACCTATAATCTTTTCGGTACAATATTGATGAAGGATCTAGTGATTTTACCTTGTTCAAGGATCACAATGTACCAACTGGTGATCCAAGGGCATCTTCTCAGCGATACTGTAAGTAATCTCAACGTGAACATGTTAATTCCCAAGCGTAGGGTGGGGAGGGGCTGAGCTGCCCTTCTTTTAAGGGAAAGATGCAAAATTGCAAACCACTAATGAGGAGATGCTTATTGATTTAGGACTGTCGTTGTACTTGATTTCTCTGTCAGGTCTAATTATAATTATTAGGGAGATAATTACACGGTATATTTTGCGGTTGCATGCAAAGATGTTTATCCACAATTGTTTTGTTACTTTTGAAAGAAAATATGTAAAAAAATTTCTGTGGATTTTTACCTCATTTCAACTCTCCCTTAGAAGAAATTACTCATATGTTTTTTAACTATGGTTTTAGTAAATGGTGGACTATACTTGAGCAATCTACCTATGAAAGGATTATGCTACGCTCAACTAGCATCTGAGAAAGCTATGCATTGATTGAGCTATCGAATTTGATTGATCCACTGAAGAGAATGTAGAAAAAAAAAAAATTCCGTCCGCGCGTGAGATACACCTTTTAGATGTGGGAGGAAATAGAGGGAACTAAGAGAATGCAAGGCAGTCAGACCCATTTCATATTCTTCCTAAGTCATGATTTGGAAATTTCATCTTCTTCCTAATATCATATTGTTAGATTAATATCCTATCATCATAACTTAGTTTGCAATGAAATATTTGTGTTCTTCCACTATAACGGGCCCACAAGTCACAACTCTGATCCCAATCTTCTCATATTTAGTCTGTTATTGACACAAAATTTGACTATCCCATTTATTTATTCGTCACATAAAAATATCAATTTACTTTAGGCATTATGTATTTTATAACATTGCATTCACATAATGATAAAATCCAGTTTAAATTCGTTCTTAGTAAAAAAAAAAATAGCACTTTGAAAATTCGATTTTTAGTGGGTTCTTTTGGCTTGAAAATTGGTGGGTTTGATTTGAGCACGGTCTCATTGCACCCATACAAGAGGTCTCGCTAGTTGAGATAAGTCATGTATTCAGCCATCTTATTTTTGCTCTCCATAAACTTTTGAAAAATTCTATTAGTACCTATGATTTTCATAATGTATTTACGTACTTTCAACCTCATCACATTCTTTAAACTGCATATTTGATCAAGTTATGATAAGTATGGTCTAATCATCTCGAGATTCAAAGGCATACTCGACCTACCCATCATGGCAAATAGCATTCAGAAAAAAGATCGGATCGAAACATTTGGAAGGGGGACACAAAGTCAAAGGTTAGAAAGGGGTTTTGCACTAAAGTAGGATCAGAGGTTTAGATATTTGTCTTCTTTGAATTCGATAACTGCGGATCAATATCCCGTTGAACCGGATTTTCAGATTGAACGTGAAGCCACTCCGGCCGATTGAGCGATTCCTAAGGGCGATATTGGTCGGTTGGGTAAGAATTTCCTGCTTTCTCGGGGAGATCTTCGCTGACATAACCTCCCTTGCTCTATCTACAAATGGAGGACGGGGGAAGGCAGTGAATATCACACAAGCAGAGAAAAAAAGTGGAGAGGGAGAGGGAGAGAGCGCATGAAGCAGAGAGAGAGAGCGAGAAAGTTGCGCCCTGCTCAACACCACAGCCACGGCGGACATGGCGGCAACACGAACAGGCCACAGCGGTGCCGCCTTTCCTTCGCCACGATGCACAGAGAGGCCTATCCACAGTCGGGGCATCTCTGCATTGTGGTGTTTCTGGTGCTTCCTGGCCACTTGACGGCGTGATGGAATGCCGGATAGGCTACACATCATTGCGTAATGGAAGAATGCCTGGCAATCTCAGTGCGGGACAAACACCCGGATTTAAGGATGGCCCTGGTAGTCAATGTCTGGGCAGGTAAAGTACGAGTATAGCGATGCTCCGCTGCCTAACCGGAAGCCATTGGAAATGTCACGACCATCGAAATGTCACCTCCATTGGTTTTCCGAAGCGCACCGGCATTCTTCCATTACGCAATGATGTGTAGCCCTATCCACAGGGCCTTCTTGATTCATTAGATTATTGTCATTGAGTTTATTCGTAATTTACAATAATATTATTATGTTTATTTGTACTTTACAGATTATTATCGTCTTCAATCTGTTTGCAATATATTTAATAAATATAATAAGAAGAAATTTCACCAAGTTAGCATATTGTTTGTTCTGACAGATTTTGATAAAAAGTAGTTTGGTTTCCTCCTTTTCTCTCTTAAGTTGTTCTTGCGGTGGAGGTTGGCACAAAAGAATCATATGATGATAAAGCAAAGGGAATACTTTTTTTTTCTCCATATAATTGAATTGGTTAGATGTATTATTAAAAAAAAAAATTGAGGGGTTTAAGTGAACGAAGGAAATGGGTGAAGTTTTATACGGTGAAGGGAACATAACTAAAAAAAAAAAACATCAAGCTGGTTGTTTCGAAAGATTTATATCATCGAGGGTCAAGACCCACTAATTTCAAACTTAATTACTAGAAATTAAATGAAATTCTTTCTCGCTGAAGGCTTTTCTATGAGGCTCTATTACTCGAAGTTCACTATCATAATCAAAGTTCAATGGCATAGCAGCAAAATCCCCGCTAAATGACAAACATAAACTTTTCAACTACAGTCTACTGTCACATTTGCACTCGCCACAAAATCAATGAATATACGATGACGATGATAATTAAAAGCAATCCGAAACCAAACATTTCTCCCTCTTTCATTGATTTGATAACAACCCAATCTCAAGAAAAATGAAATGCAGAGCTCTTCATTTTTTTACATAAAAAAGAAGTCTTGACATAGTTGTTGACACCTGAAATTTTGCCTCTTTCTAAATAATCACTAATTTAGACGTTAGGGCAATTGCTAGTTGATCAAAGATCAAACAGCAATCTAAATGGCAAAGCACATTTTAAATCCCGAAATTGGATTCTACTTATCAAAATGAGTTTTTTGACATCTATATTGTCATTAGAGTCCGACAATAATTTTTTTTTTTTTTGAGACCAATCACCTGTTTTTTTGTATTATCGGGAAGTTTGCAATCTCTCATTTTGATTCCACATTTGCAAACTAGAGATTACAAACATAATTACAATTGCGTAGATTAGATAGTGGATGATTGTGTCACGTAGGAGGGTCAATGTACATGTCAATGATTTTCGACCAAAATTGGTCAAATGGAATCAATCGACAAAACATAAAAATGTTTAGGAATTAATTGATATAATTAAAAGATAGTATTTTTGGATAATTTTCTCACTTTTATAGAGGGAGAAGGTTGAGTAGTTGCTGCAAGAACCAAGATTTATTTTTAAATCTCAATATTTTTAAGAATAGATTATTTGTCAGTTTTTTGACACTCTGCTCCATTTATTTTTAAAACTACTACACAAACAAAAAGGCAGGCATACTAAGATTCAATTTGTTTCGTGAAAAATAAATAATAAAGTTCTTTTAAAAATGGTTGTTTGTATTTCTTTCAAAACGAATAAAACCAAAAATATTTTTATTGTCCACAAAGATTTTTTCATAATAAAATATTTTCCATCGAATAATTATTTTAAGTAATATAAGTCATTATTTGTAAGAAAATAATTTTTAAATTATCCATTTTTTTTGTGGAATAAATGAAATTTTTAGGGATGTGATTTTAATATTATTAAGTTTTAACCGCACCAAGGGAAAGTAAAGCAAACAAAAGCGAGTCTCGGTCTTCCTACACTCCAGTCAAAATCGGACCAGAGAAATTGAGAAAAAAGGGAGGAGAAGAACCAATTCGACCTGGTCCAAAGGCACCTGACAGCCCGACAAGCCGTTACACAGCCAAGCCGCTGCCCCCACCATGCCGCCGCCGCCACTGCCGCCACCGCCGCCCGCCGCTATGCGCCAAAAAGCGGCGGATCGCCCATCCCCGGGTCTGTATGGGGGGCGCCCTTACGTGGCGCGGTGTGACTGGGCAGGCCTTTCCTTTTGCGGTACAGGTGCACGCAGCATAGTCCTCGACTAAATTTCTCCTAAGGAACTTTGATGTAAAATAAAAAAGATTACAATTTCCTCTTAAAATTATCACTCGGTTAATGCATTTTAATTAATGGGTTTGTGAGATTTCAGAGTATTCTAGCGAATTCTACAATTGTCTTAAATACCTACATTAGGGAAGGAAGAGGGGGGTCTTCCCTCCCCAAATTTTCTTACATTAAATTTATTGACATATACACAAAAAATAATCAATTATAAGTGAATTGCCTACCCTTGAAAAAATGGTAAATCTCTACTAGACTATACAATAAATATGGCAAACAGAAATCTACATTGATTCGAGCTGATAGGTGAATTCAAGAAAAATCCTCTAATTAGACGAAGAAAGGGTTTGAATTCTTACCAAGCGCTACAAAATAGAGTTGATCCAGCTGGTCAGTACGCATGAAGTGTGCACGCAAGAAATCCTTTTCTCGGTCCTCTCGTGCTAGTTTCACTCTCTCAAGCTCTTGTAACTCATTCGGGTTGAGAAAGGTGAATGAATTCAAGAAAAATAAATTCTCCGAATATCAAAGCAAATAGTTAAAAAGGAGAACTGAAGTTATTATTGAAAATCTTCATAATGAAAATACAAAGGAACTTAATAAGTAACAATATGATTTTTGTGAGGCTCAAGCAAAGTTTTTGATAGATATCAAGCCGATTGTGGTAACTTCTTAGTTTGGCGTTGGGCGACAATGGCTATGGTAATTTGCTTTCTTTTCCTCCACATTCAATTTCTCTTGTTTCTCGATTTAAAAGGTTTGGTGAGCATAGTTTTTCTTGGTAAGTTCATTGCAAGGAGGGACATCTATTATAGGAGTAATCAATTACGTAGTGATCAAAGATTCATAACCGATATGACGATGCATGTGAATTAGTTTGAACCCCATATGTTTGTCTCCTTCTTCCATATTATCTTACGATTGCCGTCTTATTGGCTTAATTACCCTAATGACAACACTGAGCTCTTAGAAAATGACACTAATCTTTCACAAGAAATATGTACCACTTGCAAATTATCTCCAAAATTATTATGCAAATTCTGACACTTTGCAGCGCAATTTCGAGGCTAAACTACCATTCTTCGCCACTACGTTGAACAAATACATGACGAAGAGCTGCCATATTGAATGGAATGGACCCAATTATTATCCATATGGATTATGCAGGATCCCGATAATATCATTAATATAATTCGCATATATTATTTAGCATCGAAAGACAATAAATACGTGGCCCTTTAATCTGATTTAAAAAGGGGCGTGGTAATTTAGAAAATTGCGCCTGGAATCCCTCTGGCCTGGAGGTAAGGATCGAAAAGAGGCCTTAAGGCTAAAAGTGAGATGGACATGATATCATTTCATTTCAGAGAATGTGCAAATGGTCGCTTTGCGTCTTTTGATGGTTTATAGCCGGTGGCTCGACTATTCCAATGCCCTGCCGCTTAAAGCTCCATAGTAATCCAAATCAGTGTGCCCTACATTCACAATGACATCTCTCATTTCGGGCTTTGGCTCGTGCACTTTCGGTTTCGGGCCGAAGTTTCTAAGCCCGAAACTTCGAGCTGGGGCCGAAATCGATTTCACCTATAATCTCTTCGCTCCAATATCGGTGAAGGATCCAGTGATTTTACCTTGTTCGAGGATCACAATGGACCGACCGGTGATCCAAGGGCATCTTCACAGCGATACCGTAAGTAATCTCAACGTGGCATGCTGATTCCCAAGTGAAGGTGGGGAGGGGCTGAGCTTCCTTCTTTTAAGGGAAGGATACAAAATTGCAAACCATTAATGAGGAGATGCTTACTGATTTAGGACTGTCGTTGTACTTGATTCTCTGTCGGGGCTAATTATAATTAGTAGGGGGATAATTACTCGGTGTATTTTGCGGTTGCATATAAAGATGTTTATCCACAATTCTTTTGTTACTTCTGAATGAAAATATGTGAAAATTGTTCTGTGGATTTTTACCTCATGTCAACTCTCCCTTAGAAGAAATTACTCATTTTTTTTAAACTATGGTGTTAGTAAATGTTGGACTATACTTGAGCAACCTACTTATGAAAGAATTATGCTAGGCTCAAACAGCATCTGAGAAAGCCATGCATTGATTGAACTGTCCAATTTAATTGATCCAGTGAAGAAAATGTAGAAAATAAAAAATAAAAAATTCCTGTGGGCTCACAAAATACATCCTCTCAAACGTAGGAGGAACAGAGGGAATTAAGAGGATGCAAGGTGGGCGGACCAATTTTACATTGATGTGATCTATATTCTTCCTAAGCCATGATTTAGACGGTTTCTTTTCTTCCTAATATCATATTGCTAGGTTAATATTCTATTGTCATTACTTTACTTGGCAATTAAATATTGTGTTCATCCACTATAACATGCCCGCAGGCACAACACTAATCCCATTCTTCATATATTTAGTATATTTTGTCGACAAATAAAATTTGACTATCCCATATATATGTTCGTCACATAAAAATGTCAAATTTTCATTAGACATTATGCATATTATAACCTTGCATTTATGTAACGGTAGCATCCAATTTAAATTCGTTCTTAGTAAAAAAATTCAGCAATTTGAAAGTTCGACATTTAGTGGGTTATGTTGGCTTGGAAATTGGTGGGTTTGATTTGAACACGGTCTCATTGCACCAGTACAAGCGGTCTATAAGTCATGTATTCAGCCATCTTGTTTATGCTCTCCATAAACCTCACTTTTTACATACTTTCGACCCCGTCACATTCTTTGAGCCACAGATTTGAGCAAGCTGTGATAAGTATGGTCTGATTATCTCGAGATTCAAAGATAAAATTCGACCTACCGTTATGGCAAATAGCACGAAGAAAAAAGAGCGCGTCAAAAAATTTGGAAGGGGAACACAAAATCAAAGGTTGGAAAATGGGTTTTTGCACTAAAGTAGGATCAGCGGTTTCGATATTTGTTTTCTTTGAATTCAATAACTGCAGATGAATATACCGTCAAACATGATTTTCAGATTGAACATGGAGATGTTAGTCGATTGAGTAGATCTTCGCTGACATAACCTCCCTTGCTCTCTATCTATAAATGGAGGACGAGGGAAGGCAGTGAATAACACACAAGCAGAGAGAAAAAGTGGAAATAGAGAGGGAGAGAGCGCATGAAGTGGGGCGAGAGAGAGAGAGAGAAAGCGAGCTGCTCCCTGCTCAACATCACAGCCACGGCGGCAACACCAACATGCCACAGCAGTGCCGCCTTGCTTCGCCACGATGCGCGCCGAGCCCTATCCATAGTCGCGGCGTCTCTGCATTGTGGTGTCTCTAGCGCTCCCCGGCCACCTGACGGCGTGATGGAACTCCGGCTAGGCTACACGTCATTGCGTAATGGAAAAATGCCCGGCTAGCTCAGTGCGGGACAAAAACGGAGGAAAGGATACTACCATAAAATATAGTGACAATCCATACAAACTTTAACATGAAATGATACTCCCTCTGGAGCGCTAGTTTTCAATTTCCAACTAGTTATATTGTTGAAGATGAGCGACACAATTAGACAAGGTTATTACTCTATATTCTGACAAGGCTTCTCGACAATCACCATGGGGCAAGTGCTCATCGGTCCTTGAATCTATCATTCAAATTTTGAGTGATCGCAAATGAATTCATATCCAATCTATTTCGTACAACAACCAAAGAGGGAGCAAGAACGATCAAATGTCCGGCATGAAAACAAACTCCACAAACGAAAAAGCCTGCCTGCTCTATAGATAAAATCATAAGTTGTCCTGTGATTCTAAGGTCTCGAGGCATCTTATGGCATGCCTTTTGGTCAGTATAGTTGGAGGGAGATACGAACTTTAAGAGGTATTATCACCTTGAGAAGTGGGAATTCAAAGAAATTAGTTACTACCTTAAAAAAAATCAGAATTAATTTACCTCTCTAAAATATCAAAATTCGGCCGCATTCACTTTAATCTTCCCAAAATTTTACACACTTACAGAAAAAGTGCACAAGGCACACACAAATATTCATGCCGACATCTAAATTTTTGCACTGACCCATCATGCATTTTAAAAGTAAAAGTAAAGGCCTCGAAGATTAAATTATTATTCGACCACTGATTAAAAAAAATCGCTTTTGCATATAGAAATTAGAAAGATTATAGTTTACGGATGGTGACACTTAATTTTTTCCAAAGTCTGTCTTTCATTAAAAAGAAATTCATTATAAATAATTTTAAAAATAATGGGCGCACGAGACAAAGATGAATGGGCGCATGTTCAGCTTGAGTTCGAGTTGAATGACGCTCGTTTCCACGGCCAAATCCTACCGGAGTCCGGAGTTTCCAAGGTAATAGAGCGGTCCATCCATGTTTAAGATTTATGCTCGGTGTCGGCACCATGTTGCATTACCGTTTGGATGAGCTTGTCTCCCTGAAGTGCACGTACATCAATTCGAATTAGGACATTCAGGACTGATTTTTAGTCCGTTGCATTATCCTCATGTAATTCGAGTAATCATTTTGGTCATAACACCGTTATATCACGTGTTCGTCATCTCAAATCCATGATGGATTAGCTTATGCCTCATCAGGGTAATCGCGTCTTAGATATCTGAATGCCCACTGTCCAAGCCATGTAATGCTCAGGACAGCGAATATTCAGGCTCTTTAGGCCGGCCTCAGTCAATCGGACCATTTAGGAGTTGAATTCGCGCTCAGAAAAGGGCTGAACCCCACGGTTCAAATTCTTTGAAGGTCGCACAACAGGCCTTCGGCCGAGCTTCGGGCCTTGTAATGAGCTCCTGGCGGTCTCGGATCGTCCCTTATACCTTAGTAGAAGCGTTCATACCAAAGTCGCATGTTTAGGTCTTAATATGTTTAATCGGACTTATGACTTATTAGTGGTAAATCGTCATGTTTAGAGTCATTTAATGTTTCCATAAAAAAAAGTCATTTAAATGTTCATTCGTGCCATACAAAATGATAAATGAAAAAGTACATTTTTGATACCAAACTTGGCCATTCATTTAGGGTTTAATTGCATTGGAAAATCATGGATTAATTTTGAATCCCTAAAAAAATAATTTTCATTAACTTGCATAGCACATAAGTATTAAGAGCTCTTGCATTGCTAGTATTAAAATTTATAATTTTTTTTTAAAAAAATCTTGTTATTAGTTATGGAAATTTTCTTTTTTAAAAAAAAGAAAAGCGAGACCATGGTTCACGATGTTTTTTTCCTTGTCTAGTCTGCCTATGTGGTGTTGGTGTTTGTTCGATCAATGTTGGCGAGGTCATAAGGGAGAGTGGATGATGGTCGGGTGGTGATGGACTGACGTAAGCTCACGGTGGAGTCTCGGTTACGCGTTGGAGTTTACGTTCAATCTTCGGTTTCTTTTTGTTTTGCAAATAGGAAGGAGCAAGGAGACGAGGTGAGGCTGAGTAAGGTGGCCATTTTACTTGGTGTGTTGGGCTTAATCAGTTTAGCGGTCTTAGGTTTTGTGGTCTCATTCACCTGGATTTGATTAGATAGAGCGGGTTGAATTTGGTGGTTTCCGAAAGATTTTGGTGTGGTCAGCCGAAGAAGACACAAAGGAGAGAGCGCGTAAGGCAGGACGATGGCAACGGTTGAGGGGAATTTTCAGTGACCTGGGCTGCTCATGGTTTCAAAGGGGGCCTGGGCCTGGGCCTGGGCTCATAAATATGGGCTGAGTATTTGTCTTGGTTGGAAATGGGCCGAGTGTGGTTTTAGCAAAAGTGGGCTGAATCACACTCAGAAGAATAGGATTCGAACTTGGAGTAGAATGGGTTAGGAAATAGCCATCGTGGGCTTCGTGTGTTGAACTCTAACTTGGGCTGAAGAGGTTCTAATTGAAAGAGTTTTTCTTGTAAGCCCGAATTGCCCTTTTAGCCCGAACCCACTGGAATCCTGGTGGGACCAGCGGCAGGCCGTGTTTTGGGGAGGGCCCAGCCCGAATCCCTTTTTCGGAATTAAATATTTCTATTAATATTATTTTAACAAAATTTCAAAAATTCCGAAACTTTTTAGTTTTAGGAAAAGGCTTAAGAATTAGTTATTTTGAGTAATCTTCTCTTAAAATGTGTGAAAATAATTGATCCAAAAAATTGTTCTTAGAATTTAACAAGCTCTTAGTTTTGAATGTTTTTAGAGACAAATACTAAGTCGCTATTTGCGCATTTCCATTTCAATTATCATTAGATCTAGTTAGGAATGGCATTTTTCTTATCTCTTAGCGTGAGATTCTTGCAAGTTATTTAATATTTTTTTAATCTCTAATTGTTATTTTAATGATTACGCACTCGCATGATCATCTAATATATTAATGAATAAGTTTAAAATTAATCCAAACTATCTAAGAGACATCTTCTTGAATTAAATAAGATTACCCATTCGATTCTAGTTTATACTTGCAAGTTATTTAATATTTATTTGGTCTCTAATTGTTATTTTAACATTGCATACTCGCATGATCATTTCATATGTTAGTGAATAAGTTTGAAATTAATTTAGACTATCTAACCGACATCAAGATTAAGCATCGAAAGGACACTAATTAATTAACTAGACTCTCTAAGTGGGTGGGAAGTGAGGTATAATTTCTTGACTTCTATTTGACTCCAATAGCCTAATAGCATGTCTCTTAGGCAATTCCCCTAAACACGTCATCCTTTCCCTTCCGAATGAAAAGGATAGATAGTGACATACATTAATTACCATTTTTAGCAATACTTAAATTCATACCTATTCATGACAAAAAAAAAATCATATCCAATTGCATATTAAAGTCGAATTTATGATGCATTTGGTATTTATTTAGTGAAATATAGGTTACATTATTTTTTTTTCGATTAATTAGGTTACGTTAGTTTGATAAAAAGGAAAAGATGACAAAAAATGATTTAAAAAAGGAAAGACAAAAAAGTGAAATTCGGCGTCTGGTGTAAAAATTATGTATTCCATTTTCTTTCATTGGTAGTTAAATTTAGGTTTTGGGTATCTGGCGTCGAACACTGTTTTGAACAATGTTTTTTACGGAGTCTCTGCTTAGTTGTGGAAGACCAACAAGTTGCAATCGGGAATTTCCTTATATTTTTACCATACAAATTTCGTCTTGTTGTTTCTACTCAAGGATAAAGTTTCGTTGAGTGTCTCGCCGTGATTGACTATCCAATTACCCAACTTTCTATTTCATCTTGCTGTTTCTCCAATTTGAGTGATGGACGACGGACGGTAGCTTGCGGTTGTCAGTGGATTAGCTTTATGGGAAAGAGGATATCATCGCATTGCATTGAGTTGAATATATATATATATATAGTTATTTAAGTTTAGACGATAGGAATATACTGAAATATTGTTTTGAGTTTATTTTTCCTTAAAAGTGTTCCTCTCAGCTTGTTAGAAGACTTACATTGTAATGTGGATGTTAGGTTGGAGCAACTTTTTTCATTTTCCTTCCAAAGTTTTAATTCAATCGAATCGATATGAATGTTAACTTAGATTTTGAGTGTTATTTCTTACTTAGAAATATAATATAGCTTGTGCAACTTGTTCTGCTATGAATTTGCCTTTACTTTCTCAACTTGTTCTATTAACATAGTTAAGCATGCCGTTTTGGACCATTGATTTTAACTTGATAATTTGATTGTTCAACTTTGCAGGACACACTTTGGTACGAAATTTCGTAACTAATTACCTAAATTGAAAGTTTTAATATGTATGGTCAAATGAATTATGGTGATCAAACTAATCAGGGTCCTCAGGCGCAATATCATCTGCCCTCAACCTTCCCTTCCCCAACTTTTCCCCACTCTATATTTCATCAATCAAGTTAAATAGGTTAAAGATGGAATATAAGTTGTTGAAGATATTGAATATGTTAAAGATGGAATGTAAGTTGTTGAATAGTTTGAATAAGTTAAAGATGCAATGTAAATTGTTGAATATGTTGAATATATTAAAAATAGAATGTAAATTATTGAATATGACTGGAACGGCAAAGAAAGAGACAGTTTTGTGAGAACCGGAGCAGCGTCCTTTTACTTCTAATACTGCTAGGCTCTATTAGTACACAGCTATAGATAAAAATTTTATTTCCTCTCCCTTTTGTAGTAGTAGTTGCCTGCCACAGACGAAATTTTTATTTTCTTAATTAACCACCTCAGCAAAATCCAAAAAAAGAAAAAAGAAAAAATTAACCAACTAAAATTTTTTAATTATAAAAGCTAATTTTTTTAATTATAAAAAAAGCAATAAATGCTCAAAAAGATAGTACTTACAGAGTAGAAGTCATTCCCTCAATTGTACCTCTCCATTTTTGTATACGTTACTCCTCTCTTCATTTTTCACCCTCTCCCCATTTTTATTATTATGATGGACAACGATGAGATTTTTCGGATTCTTGAAAAAGAAGAGAATAATGATGAGATTCAAGAAGAGAGAAAGAGAAACAAAGAACGTAAGTGTTGCTGTCGTGTTGCTCATAAATTTAGAAGTAAGCGTTGCCGTCGTCTTGCTCATAAAATTAGAGATAACAAAGATGACGGTGATACTGCTGGGAAGGAAGTTGCATGAGAGACACCAAGCACAACTGAGCCACGGATGGAAGTGCCTTTGCAACTCAAGTTTTTCTGAGAAGATGAGGAACTAGAACCAGCACCAAAATCCCATGACGAGATAGAGATTGACAAGTTGTGGAGCAAAATGGAAACTTTTTTTAGAGTCGGAAAAGATGGTTCTCCTAGAGAACTTTCTCCAAAACCCCCAGTAAATATCAAATATACATAAGATAGATTTTATTGCTATTCTTTGGTTATTCTGTATTGATATTGCGTTTTCCTAGTTTGGAAATATTTTGGAGTAACATTGCTATGGCATAAATAAAAAAAATAATTTTCTTGCAATTGTAACTGGTCCTACCGAGACGATGTGCGAGATGCTACTAAGGATAACACCAAGTCCAATGCTACCGAGGACAAGGACATCCATAAGGCGATAACAGCTTCTGTTCTCCAAACCATGCCCTAGAGCCTCAACGAGAAGGACAACGACGACGACGAACTAATTCTGAATGAAGCTTGATCATCCTTGCAAAAGCAAAAGCCCTACAGTGAAGCAGGTCATGCTTCTAATTCTAAGCCAAACCGATTTATATGTGAAATTTACTTCCACCCGAGAACGAGTGATAACCTATTTCAGATTAAGGGTTGTAGTCACATGTACTACATCTATTGTGTTGCTAAGTACGTAATTTAAAAACTTGACAATAACGTAACACTTATAGATTGCCCTGTCTCGGGCTATGATGGCATTTTGGAACCGAAGTATTGTTAGTTGATACTCCCTCCAGAGGTGTTCGATTGCTGGGGCATAACATTATGCGAGGCAGAGATTTTAGAGGAAAAAAGGTTTTACTGCCCGCACAAGAGTTACTTGATGATGGCGATAGAATTGGAATATTCGAATTACCGGAGATTGTTCTATGCCCAGTGTAACGTGCTATGGCATACAAGAATAAATAGGTTAAAAATGAAATATAAGTTATTGAACAGTTTGAATAAGTTAAAGATAGAATGTAAGCTGTTGAATATGTTGAATATGTTAAAGATTGAATATAAGTTATTAAATAAGTTAAAGATGGAATGTAAGTTATTGAATAATTTGAATAGGTTAAAGATGGAATGTAAGTTGTTAAATATATTGAATATGTTAAAGATAGAATATAAATGGTTAAATAGGTTAAAGATGGAATATAATTTGTTAAATAGTTTAAATAAGTTAAATATAGAATGTAAATTGTTGAATATGTTAAAGATGGAATATAAATTCTTAAATAGGTTAAAGATGTAATATAAGTTGTTGAATAATTTGAATATGTTAAAAATTGAATGTAAATTGTTGAATATATTGAATAAGTTAAAGATGGAATTTAAGTTATTAAATAGGTTAAAGATGAAATGTAAGTTGATGAATAGTTTGAATATATTAAAGATAGAATGTAAATTGTTAAATATGTTGAATATGTTAAAAAATGAATGTAAATTATTGAATATGACTAGAATGGCAAAGAAAGAGACAGTTTTGTAAGAACCGGAGCAATGTCCTTTTACTGCTAATACCGCTAGGCTCCATTATTACACGTTCCGAGACAAAAATTTTATTTTCTCTCTCCCTTTTGTAGTAGTAGTTGCCTACCATAGACGAAATTTCTATTTTCTTAATTAACCACCTTAGCAAAATCCAAAAAAGCAAAAAAAAAAAAAAAAAAATCAACCAACTAAATTTTTTAATTATAAAAATTAGTTTTTTTTAATTATAAAAAAAGTGATAAATGCTTAAAAAGATAGTATTTACAGAGCATGAGCCGTTCCCTCTATTTTACCTCTCTATTTTTGTATACGTGACTCCTCAATTCATTTTTCATCATCTCCTCATTCTTATTATTATGATGGACATCGATGAGATTTTTTGGATTCTTCGAAGAAGAAGAGAAGAATGATGAGATTCAAGAAGAGAGAAAGAGAAACAAAGAACATAAGCATTGCCGTCATGTTGCTCATAAATTTAGAAGTAAGCGTTGCCATCACATTGTTCATAAAATTAGAGATAACAAAGATAACGGTGATGCTGCTTTGGGAAGGAAGTTGCATGGGAGACATCAAGCAGGACTGAGCCACGGATGGAAGTGTCTCTACAACTCAAGTTTTTCTAGGAAGATGGGGAACTAGAACCAGCATCAAAATCCCGTGAAGAGATAGAGATTGACAAGTTGTAGAGAAAAATGGAAACATCTCTTAGAGTCGGAGAATATGGTTCTCTTAGAGAACTTTCTTCAAAACCCTAGATAAATATTAAATATAAGTAAGATAGATTTTATTGCTATTCTTTAGCTATTCTGCATGATATTGCGTTTTCTTTGTTTAGAAATATTTTGAAATAATATTGCTAAGGCATAGATAAAAAATTAACTTTCTTGCAATTGTAACTGGTGCTACCGGGATGACGTGCAGGATGCTGCCGAGGATAACACCAAGTCCAACGCTACCAAGAACGGGGACATCCATGAGGCGATAATGGCTTCTCTTCTCTAAACCATGCCCTAGAGCTTCAACAAGAAAGACGACGACAACGATGAACCAATTTCGACTGAAGCTTGGTCATCCTCGTGAAAGCAAAACCCCTATGGTGAAGCAAATCATGCTTCTAATTCTAAACCCAACTGATTTATATGTGAAATTTGCTTCTACCCGAGGACGAGTGATAACTTATTTTGGATTAAGGGTTGTAGTCATGTGTACTGCATCCATTGCGTTGCTAAATACGTATGTTTCAAAACTTGATAATAACGTGACACTTATAAATTGCCATATCTCAGGCTGTGGCGACATTCTGGAACCGGAGTATTGTCGATTGATACTCTCTCCAGATGTGTTCGATTGTTGGGGCATAACATTATGTGAGGCAAGGATTTTAGAGGAAGAGATGTTTTACTGCCCACATAAGAATTGCTCGGCATTCTTAATCCGCGAATAAGGCGCGATGGTGGTGATGGAATTTGAGTGTTCGAATTGCTAGAGATTGTTCTGTGCATAGTGTAAGGTGCCGTGGCATGCAAGAATAAATAGGTTAAAGATAAAATATAAGTTGTTGAACAGTTTGAATAAGTTAAAGATGTAATGTAAGTTGTTGAATAGGTTGAATATGTTAAAGATTGAATATAAGTTGTTAAATAAGTTAAAGATAGAATATAAGTTATTGAATAGTTTGAATATGTTAAAGAGGGAATATAAATTCTTAAATAGGTTAAATATATAATATAAGTTGTTGAATAGTTTAAATAGGTTAAAGATGGAATCTAAATTGTTAAATATGTTGAATAGGTTAAAAATGAAATATAAGTTATCAAATAGGTTAAAGATATAATATAAGTTGTTGAATAGTTTGAATATGTTAAAGATGAAATATAAGCTGTTGAATATGTTGAATAGGTTAAAGATTGAATATTAGTTAAAGATGAAATATAATTTGAGAAAAACAATTGTCAAAATTAGGCATATGAAGAATAGACCATAGGAGATGCAGAACTTGAATATAGAATAACCAGTAGGCATATATTCTCTTCTCTCTTCTTCCAATCTTGAAACTCTGCTCAAGCAAATTTTCTCAAAGCTGATATATAGAAATCATCTCTCTATAACAGTTAAACTTCTAGAGTTTCACGCCCATTTCCAATTCAACAAGAGAAATCCTGTTTTGGTGACTGCAGCGAACATACCATTTCCTCCTGATGTTGAGCATTTTCAAGTGTTATTTCTTCCCTTCTCTTCTTCATTTTCTCTACCTGAATAATGAGCAATAAAAACAAGCAATGGTGTAACTAGAGTAACATTTATTTTAAGACATTTTGCCTTCTAGCATTTAGGGTTTCACATTTATTCATAGAGCACTACATATTCTTAAAAAGTTATATATAAATCAATATATAAAGTCACTTGAAATCATGCAAGTTTTTGTCAAATTTTTCAAATTTAACCTAAGGTTTTCCCCTATTGGCAGGAAAGTTGATAAGTAATTTTTTTTTTGCCCAAAAGACATACATGATGGTTCTGTCATTTGTATATTTGGTCAAAGTGCCTTAAATAAAAAAACCCAAGTCCTTCAGCTCTACCTAGCATCACTCGTTTATGGATAAACTAACTAGGCAAATGTAAAAGGAATTTCACGGTGCATCTCTTTTGTAGAGACATTGATTGGACGAAAATCAGGATGCAATAGTCCTTTTAATTAGAGTTTAGAGGTATAATGTTAAAGTGAAACATTTAAGTTGGATTATAGGGGTTTAGTAACATAACTATGAAAAGAAAAAAAAAATGCCAAGGTATAACTAAGAGCCATAAGTCTCCCTAGTTGGCGACAAGACATACAAAAACATCGCGATCCGTAGAGAGGGAAAGGAGCTTCATATGAAAGGTGAAGAAACTTTGAGAGGATTGTTAAGTCAACTATCTCCTAAAGGAATTCGAACACCAATATTTTAAGAAAATAAAAATTGAACTGATGAATCTGTAGTGCATGAATAGGAGTAGCAAATGGCCATTAAGGAGATCTAAAAGATCCTAGATGAGGGCACAAGCAAGAGTAGGCAAATAAATTTTGTGATACATTATATCATATGAAGAATGATAACTTTTTAAAAAAACTTGATGGAGCAAAAAAGGCTTCAACTAGTCTATCCCTAAACTTGTTGCTTGCAAATTTATCCACTTTATTTTGATTTATTCTCCATTTATTATCCAGTTACAAATGCATTTCTACTGAGTTCTGCTGTAAACACTAATTTCATTAAATTAACCACCAGCATCAAATATGCAAGATAAGTACTTCATAGACAATCACCATCTATTCTTCATCAAATTATGATGCTAAAGTAGAATAATTTGTTTCTCTACCCAAATGATTTAGCCCCTTAGCTAAATAAATTCAGCAGAATCACGACATATAAAGCTTTCCGAATTTTCAAGAAAACGTTTGGAGAATCACAGCATAATCTGGCCGATTAGAGCCTTGAATTGAATTGAATTAAAGGCGATTACAAATGAAACTTACTCTTGGAGAATTTTTTTCGGATTTCTTTTCAAGAAAAATAACTCATTTGAAAACGTTTTTTGATTTTCAAGAAAAATAATTTCTTTCAAAAAGCTTTCCGAATTTTCAAGAAAAATAACTTAATTTTCCGATTTTCCAGGCCTTTTTGGTTCTTTTTGTGGAAAATAAACTAATCAAGCCAAAGATCGATAGATAAAACACCTTCACAAAAAGTGATGAAAGAAAGTGGAAAACATTTTTATAGAGTATCGGACACCTGGAGTGCTAAAACTTGGTACGGAGGGATACTTAAGTGCGAAAAGTTATGAAAGTGACTCTTAAGTGCCAAAATCGGAACAAAATGGATCACTCAAGTGCCACTCTAGCGAAAATGCTAGCCAAAATGATGTGACGATTTTCCGGCGAAATAAGTGCAAAACGATGTTGTTTTGATGCGACGTGGTAAAAAATTAATAAACTTAAATTTAAAACTAAATTTATTTAAAACATTTAAAAATCAAAATACAAATATTAAAAAAATTAAAAATTAAAAATTCAATAAACAAATACTTTTTTTTTTTTTAAAAGGAAGGGGTGGTCGAGGGCTAGCCCTCATCGCCGCCGCCTCCCTGCCGCTGCTGGGAAGGGCCGGCGACCCCGGCTGACCGGCGGCGAGGGCCCGCGAGCCCTCGCCCCCAATTTGGGGAGGGTTGCGGCTCTTACCCCGAGATCCGGCGGGGTCGCGGCCCTTTCCCGGCCGGGCCAAGGGCGCCGCTTGCTAGGCGACCCCCGGTGGGCGGTGGCCCTTGGCCGCCGGGCGGGCGAGGGTCCGCCGACCCCGCCGACCTGGCGAGGGCTGCGACCCTCGCCCAAATCGGTGGTGAGGGCTCACGGGCCCTCACCACCGGGCTCCATGGTCGCCCCGGCTAGGGGCCGCGTGACCCCGGCCATGCCTCCCCTCCCGTCGTCGGCCCTTCCGGCGATGGTGGCGAGGGCTTAGCCCTTAGCCGCCTTTTTTTTTTTTTTTTGTATTTTTAAAAATGTTTTAAATAAATTTAGTTTTAAATTAAATTTAATTAATTAATTAATATATATATATATATATTTTACCACGTCAGCACCAAAATGATGTCATTTTTATATTGTCTAGCTACGTCGGCTTGCAAAATGATGCCGTTTTGTACTTATTTTGACGGAAAATCGTCATATCAGCATTTTGGCTTAATTTTTGTCGAAGTAGCATTTAAGTAATCTATTTTGCTCCAATTTTGGCACTTAAGTTTTACTTTCCTAACTTTTTGTACTTAAGTGTCCCTCCGTGCCAAGTTTTGGCACTTGGGCCGTACTTCTCCCCATTTTCATGTCTTCAGCTAAGCCTTCAGCTTGTTGACTTACGTCTTGGCTAGTCATCGCCAGCCAACGAAAGAAATGAGGAGGAAGAAAGAGGAATGAAAGAAAAAAGAAAAAGAGAAAAAAATGAAAAATAATAAAAAGTTTCGATTTTTCAAATTTTAAATTAACAAATCTAGAAAACCATATCAGATACCAAATCGCTAGTTTATTTTCATAATATTGCCGAAAATATTAGAGAGATTGAGAGGGAGGAGATGATGAAAGGCGTTTGTCTGATCCAATCCTCTGATTTTTATGATTTGTTCATGTCCAAATGCCGAGTGTCCAAAGATTTCCAAAGTCCAAAATGAGGTGCTAGTCAAAGCATGGGAAAGACCCATGAATTCATAGCTCATCAGTCATCGCCGCCCCTCTCCTCAAATTACGCAGATTATTCCTCTTCTCACAAGAGAACGAGACAGGTAAGGCTTTTGGGCCTGATCCACGTGTAGAATAAGATGTGAACTTCGCAAGCCCAGGAAACAAACATAAATGGTAAGCCCATTTTCTAATAGCTTTAATAAACACATCTTTATCACTTTCCCTTTCTTTTATAATCAGGTTTTATTATTCGTTTTATATCTCTTTCTTATTTTTCATTTATTTCCTCTGGACGCCTTGTGTTTGTCTCTCCTTCAACGTTTCATCTTCCCAGAATCTAACATATCAAATTCACTTGTAAATTCTAAGAAAAAGCCAGCAAGATTAACATTCAAACAACCGTCGACTTCACCGGAAAACTATGACATTAAGTTCCTCTTATTCAGCCACCGTCCATCTTCAACCCACACAAAAAAATTCTCCGTTCACCGGCCTTTCTGATGATGTAAATCTATCCTAATAATTAAACAAATCCCTTCATGACTTCAATCTCAACTTTTTACCCAAAAAACTAAAAAAAGAAGAAGAAGAAAGTTCGTTATAAATCTTTGTACGTATCTATTGTGCCTGCAATAACATTTAACTCTAGATAGCAATTGTAATTTACAATATTCAAGATAATTGACAAGTAATCTATTAATGTTTACCGTTCTAAATTTGGACTCAAAAAAGCATCAAGTATTCCATGAACATCAAACTCTCTATTAATTTCACTTATAGGACAATGGAAAGTATGTTTAAAAAATGGATCGAAATCTTTACATATTATTGTACTCTCTATTAATTTCACTTCACTATTTGAATTAAAAATGAAAAGTTCTTATGTTACAAGTTAGGTGAAACGACTAAAAACCATAATTCCTTTCTATTATTTTTACGCTTATATTGGGAGAAACGACTTCCATTTCTGATAAGAGAGAAATTACTTTCCCTAAATTATCAAACAAATGAAAACTAACTGTTTTGAAAATGATTTTCATGTAAAATATTTTCATTTATCACTATGAAATTTTCAGTGAAATAAACGCACTTTTAACAAATGATGAAGCCTTCCAAAATACACTATTGCCAACAATTCTTCTATATATTGCCATTTATATTGGTTATACCAGTAAGTTTCATGCTTTTGTAAATTCTTATGACCACGTGTCAAAATTTCTATATTTGAATATTAATGTGGATGCAACCTTTTCTCCTGCCCATCCTTATTGTTATCCCTAAGTTTGATTGTATGGAGACCACTACCGCCGGTTAAACATTGCATGAAACGTCTTGCTATAAGATGAAAGACAACCTTTTTCTTAATAACAAAATTAATAATTTGAAAAGATGAAATATCGTGTGTTTTCGCATAAATCTCTCACAATATCAATGTTTGAACTAGCATTCCCATCTAAAAACAGTTCTACTTTATTTCTTTTAATTTTTTGTTCTTCAATATTATTTTATTTTTAAAAAGAAGGCCACACGTGACTAAGTGTCATTTCTGTTGGTAGGATATAAAGAGCAGTTCTCTTGTAACACCTTCAAATAGGGGTCAAAATCACAGTCTGGCGCATGCTGCAACTTGATCTGAAGCAGGTGAAGGAACCGTATACAATCGACAGCATGATGTTTTTAAGGGCATGATACTCTCTATACGCTAATCATAGTGGGACCATCTATTTCCTTAAATATCACAATTCAATCTAGGTTGCCTAACCCTCTTTAACATTCGAAAATCCATGTCTAAATTAGGCAAACAACTCACATATCGAGAAAATGTTATTTGAATCAGCGGAAGAAATTCAATATTTGGTCACATTATAAGGAAAACCTTTTCTTTTTCATTCGGATAGTGCTTTTAAAGAGGATGTGACACTTAAGCTCATTATAATTTATACTTTATTTTTTAGCTCTTCCAATTTTGCTCAAATCGTGTTACACATCGATCGTTTGCAGTTGGATTACTCTCGTGACCCAAAGCTCACTTACATAAATAGAGTCTATGAAAATGATGTCTGAGTTCATCATGTCTCAACTGTCTAAATTTATTTTTTGATGGATCGAAAATGTTATCAAGAGGTGGCAAGTTTCATTTTTTAATAGTAGCAGTCATTTGATTTCATTGTTCACTGACAGAATTTAACGCAAAACAAATATATAAATATATTTATTTATTTTGCCAGTTACGTGAAACTATCTCAAGAATTCACTTTAGTAACTATACTATACATAAGACGCATTAAACCCTAATTTCGTCATCCAATCCCACTCGTGAATGGACTAAATGCAACGGGAGACAAATTACACCATTGAGAGCCATTGCACTTTAACTTATCTAGGAAAAATAATGTATTGTGGGATGCACTTCTAGAATTATATTCGCCTAATGTAATTTTGGTCAAATAAGCCAACAATAACGAGACCGCAATTGCTACAGTGATGGAATTTTTCGGATCTCAGTTCAATCCGCAAGGACCGACGGCGACTTAAACGGAAATTTATACGTGTCGTGGAAGTGCAGGGACGAAGAATTGGTCCTTTTTGGTCATAGAGCGGAAAATAATTAATTGAGGAAAATATATATTATTCGTACTATAGCTTTGGAAGTTGAGTAATGTGGACCTATTGTTATTGTCATTTATCAATAAGTTTCTCTAGAGATAAAAATAAATAATGCCCGGAAATACTTGGAACAGTAGATAAATATTTAAATATCCGATGATCTTATAGGCACTTCATTATGTGATATTGATGTCACATGTTGTACTAACTAAAATAAAATGGGATGACTCCAAATAGAAAGCCACTCAAACAAGAAAATAGGATTATTTCAGGAGGGCCAACATAATCAAGCAAATCTTAGCATTATTAATGGCCACACTTTCTTGCCAGGATTTTAAATTGGTTGTCAGAAGATAACATAAATTACAAATCGCTGATCCTCTTTGCCTCGCATAGGCGAATGTTGACTCTGAAATAACACTACTCTAAAACTCTCATATAATGCGGGAGACTAATTGAATATCCAAAAGAGAGATAAATTCTTATTTCCCTCGCATGGAGATACAAATTTTTAACTTAAATTACCTCGTTTGAATTGTCATAAATTGAGAGTGAAATTGCGTGTTGACCATATGTACCTTATACCACCAGTGAAATGTCCCGCCTATACCTTGATTTTCGATGGATAGCTTCATCTGTACTCAAAATTGCTAAATAAAACGTTGTCCATCAATCTTATGGTCGAAATAGTATTTACAGGGATTTTTTTTTCGTTAGATTTCTATTGGGTACATGTTTTTGTTGATTGAAAAATACACGCAATAATCCTCCAGATTTTACGGTGGAGTAACTAATGGACATTTTACTTAATTATTGAAATCTTGTGACAATTCTATAAATAAATTTAGTTTAAAGTGAGCATTAACAATATAGTAAATGTCAGTTTTAGCAAAATTTAAGGAAACTTAAGTAGAGGGGCACTTCTCACCGATTCTAATATTATAAAGGGGCACCCGACAAGAAAATTTGCCGAGGGTATTACTTAATAAAAGACCACATTGCAGGGTTTGTTTTCTGAAGTCGAAACTCCTGTTAACAAGCGTTGCTGCCCTAAGCACGTCGGATCCTGCTTGTTTTGGCCATGTAAGCTCCTTATTTTTCTCATTTTACCCTTGAAATAACAAAAATAATCAAGAATTCATTTAATTCGTACGAACTACGGGAGAATTTCGGATGTTGCTGAGACGCTGCGTTTCGAAGAAGAAAGAGTTGTCACAGGCTGATTTTTGGGAAAATTGTTCAAAAGGTTTCAAATCTATTGCACTTTTATCAATTCAATTTTAAATTTTTTAATTTTACTAATTGAATTTTAAATATTTCACATTTTGTCAATCGAGTTTATCTAGCCAATTTTGATTGAAATTTGCTAATGTGGACAAATTTTAATATTTTTCAATTTTTTTCTAAATTTTTTCTTCCTTTCTTCTATCTTTAGCCAGTGGTTGAGTCGTCCGGGCTCGCCTAGGCTAGGGTCACCATGGCTTGCCATAGGCGAGGCACAGCTAGTCGAGCGAGGAGAGCCCTCGCCCAAGGCAGATTTGGCAAGGCCAATTATTGCCCAAGCCAGGTGGCCTTGCCGGGTGCTACCCTCGGTCAAGCCTTGCCTATGGTTGGTGAGTTTGACCCTCGCCTATGTGCAAAAATATTTTATTCTCTATCTATTTCTTTTTCTTACAAGACATAAAAACTGTTGAGATCAACTCAGCCAACCATTGTTTGCTCTTGAATACAAGAAAAGAAGATTGTGTACTACTTGAACATAAATTTGTCTTACTTAATTAGGATGTAAGTCCAGAATGTTGTCGAATTCTAGACGGACATGAAATGTAAATGCATACTAAATGAAATTGTTAGGCTATGTGATTCCTCGTCGAACTACATTAGTAAAGAACTCTTTAATTGCAAGCAAATAAACCTCTGACTAGAGCAATGAGAAATCCTCTATTTATGTAGCAATAGTTAAGTAGACAAAACGGGCTTTACTCTCGAAAAGAAGCGAAAAGTCTTTTCCTCTCTCTTCTTTGTCTTCTTCATCCTTTAGGCATGAGGAGAATTTGAGCTAGTCTCACCCTTCCCTCCATTTGTTTTGATTTTCTTTAAATCTTTTTTTGTACCTTTCCTCTTTTTTTCTCTCCTGATCTAGATTTGGGAGATGTGCTCTCCCGATCTACTTCTAGATTTGAGAGTTTGAACTTTCCAAATCTAGTTTTATAACTAGGAGTTCTTCTTTCCCGATTTAGATCTTGGTGTTTAATAATGTTTTCAGGGATTCGGTACCCTTATGCTCTGTTCGCGTATAGGTCATCCGCCTTCAGGTTTAATGATGATCGTAGGAGCTCTGGCGTTTCGCTAAACTATGAAGATTTGCTCTTCCAAAGGTTATAATTGTATTTATTCAACTTAATTTGATTGTCTCTATGCGGTGATGATGTAGAGAAAGTCGAACCCAGGCAAGCACTACCAACTAGCAACGTCGTAGTTATTGGAGAAGAAATTTCCGGCGTGTATTCATCACTAAAGATGATATAAGATCCAATGATTGACCGCTAATGATTTTGCTTAATAAACTTGTTCTTTTGGAACTAGTGTGTGCTTAACCTTACTAGTGCTTTATTGATCCTCATTGTTTTCTGGATTTGGCTTTGTTTTGTAGTATGCTGGCCTTTGTTTTCCTTTGATTTGCTATACCATGAAAGTCTATGTATTTCTCATGTATCTTTTTGAGCCATGAATATTATTTTTTTCTAAGCCAAAAAAAAAGTAGCAATAGTTGCTTTTAATCTCCAGCCCTACCACATGAAGCATTTTGTGAATCTCTATTGCATGTGGTCATTCGATAATCTATGGTGAGCCATTACTTTGTGATCATCTTCATAGTGAGCGCATTGTACTCCATCGGTGGTATAGGTATCAAGTCCCCCATTATGTTAGCTTTCTTTTCTCGATTCATTGCAGTCATACCATCTCTTACATTGAGACTGAATTTTTTCCTTTCTATCAGAGGCACATAAAGGCTATGTCCATTCCCTTCGTATTGTCATTGTCGACCTCTTGTTTGTGGGCCGCCTAACCCATCTAAAGCTCTCATGCCGGTGAATTAAAGCCTTCTAGCGTCCAACCTCCTATCAGCCCTAAGTGGGCCACAAGTCGTGCTGTCGAGGTATGTTGGATTCTCTACCCCATTGTAAGTATGATTTGCAAGGTTTAAGCTTAAGGAATTGCTAATGGTGATGTCTTGCAAGATTGGGACCCCCTACCCCTAAGAAGCCTAGCGGTCTCACAGAGGAGCCTGCACCTCCCAATTCAAACCCCGTTAACCCCCACAAGAAGCTTCCCCGTTCCACAAAGGAGCCTGCAGTTGCTAGTATTGCCGAGGAGCCTGCAATTCCCCATTTGGACCCAATTCTGATTCCCGTTATCGGCGAGGTGCCTAAGTTGCAGGATACGGGCCTGGATCTAGTTCTAGTTGTTGGCCGCCGAGGCGGCTTCCCAGGATCGACGTAGCTAGAAGATCGAACATGTAGAAGGAGAATGCGAAGATTTGTGTACCTGATTTGGAATCCATCGTTCTTTATGCGGAATGGCGACGATCCAGTTCTCATACGACGAGCTGACGCACAAGTTCTTCTCCTCTATGACCCTCGGTTCCTGGCTCGATGAGACCGCCACTCACAGTTTGCCTTATGTGAGGTGAGAGAGATTTCATGGAAGAATGAGGGCTAGAGGAGGGACCTTAGCGCTATTTATAGAGTTTTGGACGGGCCCTCTCATCACGGGCCGGGCCCAACTCGGCCCACACAATGCCAGGCCCATATTCGACCATTAAGAAAACCTTATGCCTTACCTTATTAGACCAACCCCGTAAAATAGTAATTACAATCTAAATTAATGTAGCCCACATAAGGAAAACTCTTACATTCTCCCACTTGGGCTATATTAATTGAGATTGTACTTTATGTGCGCACCTTTATGTTGGTCTAGTGGCAATTCTTAATAGTCAATCCTATCCTATAAAGTCTCTAACACCGAATCATGGCGGTAATCGCATGTATTCATACGAGCCTTCCATGGTCACGAATGCTGTCAACTTTATTGATATGGATTCAATATGGTTGTGTGGCAAATGGATAACACCTCATAAAGAGTAATACTTTATGTGTTATCACCCTTGTCGGTCACTATTCTCTTACCTTAAGTGTCACGAAAACCGGATGTGCCACTAGAGAATATCCTTATGGTTCTAATGAACCCACATATGTCTTATCTTTATGGTTAACCTTTCTTTATGTGTAATCAAGACATATGTTCAAGGCTGATAACCAGATGTCTCCAGCCTTCACTCAAGGCTTACACAATACCTTGAGATTTTCATTACATATAATCAATTCAATATGGTGACCACACATTCATGAACACTTTATTGAATGTGTAACTTATATAAGCTTTATTAGAGCAAAATCAAAACAGCTCCCACTAAACAACAGCATCCAATGATGCTCCTTAGCCCTTGTTTACGATATGTCGTTCAAGTACATAAGGGCGAAAATATTTAATTAGTGGGTCTACAACCACATCATCTGTGGAAATATGCTCTACTGTAATGTCGCCATTCTGTATTGTTTCTTTATGGTCAAAAACCTTACCGTCATATATCTAGACCCCTCGAGACCCTTATGGTTGTTGACAAACAACACTGAAGAGCTATTGTCTCGATACAACCGTATGGGTCTATTCATAATATCAAATATGGTCAACTCTTTAATGAGGTTCCGAAGTCAAATATCCTGAGTAATAGCTAAAAGGCATGCTATAAACTCTTTTTATACGGTAGAGGATAACATAAATTTCTGTTCAACACTTTTTCATAATACCGCACCCTCTGCTAGTAAAATCTGCATCCGAATACTCTACTAGTTCTAGATCTTGAACATGTTTATCAGCATGTAGTTTTCTTATCCTTTTCAATGTCTCAAAACCTCATTGGCAGCAATCCAGTGATCATGTCCTAGACTTGACCAATATCTGTCAAAAAATCTTACCACAAAAGCAATATGTAAACTAGTGCAGACTTAAGCATGTATGACACTTGTAAATGCACTAGCATAAAGTGTATCCTTTATTTTGATTTTCCCAAAATTTGAACAAGGACAATGCCAGATATTCAATCTATCAGCCCTAACAACAGCAACAACTCTAGGCTTATTGAATATTTTCAAAATACAATTAACACATGCAATCTAAGATAAATATAACATATGCCGAGAACGGTCTTTATAGATCTCAATGCCAAGGACAAAAGGTACTTGAGCAGGGTCTTTCAAGTCAAAATTCCTCAACAATATTTATATTATCTTATGCAGTAATCCAATATTGCTATCACAAGTAAGTTATCACTTACATGGAATCCGAGAAAACTAAATTTCTCCCACTGACCTTGCAGTATATACATTGATCTACTTTATTCTTAGCAAAACTGAATGAAGTGATAATGCTATAAAACTTCAAGCATTGTCGATCTACGAGACTTTCTTAAGGCCATAAATAAGGGTTTTCAGTTTACACACAAGCTTACTTGAATCATCCGCTGCAAAACCTTCATGTTATACCACATAGACTTATTTATCAATGTATTCATTGAGAAACACAATTAGAATCATTTATCTAATATAAATCTATGTAAAAAAGAGCTAGTAATACCATATTCACTTTGAATTAGTCTTTAAAAAAGAGTAAACTTCTCTCTGAGTGAAACATTTTATTACTAATTTGGATTTAAACTTCTCAATGTTTCTCTTGAAATTTCTCTTAGTCTCATACACCCATTTGTAGTGGATGAGCTTGTGACCCTCAACCAATTCAATAGGTTCTTAAACATTATCACATTTTATAAATTGCATCTCATCTTTTCATTATGTCTAATCACAGATCAAACTGAGGACAAGAAACAACATTTACATATACAAGTCACTAGATCGACCACGTAGCAGATATCATAGTCATGCTCTTACAAATAGACTATATGGTACGATGGTACAACTGAACATCTTTCCATAACAGATCTCTTGAGTGGAGCTACTATAATTTTATCTTACACTTGAGAGGCTTGAAAACTTCATCGGGAATCATATCAATGACAATATCCTGAACCTCACAAGCTTAATTTGTGCTATAAAAGACTCCATAATTGTCTATATAGGGAAAGACAAAGACACAAAGGTCCCCACCATACCATTATCTTTAATAGTCTAAGAGCAAGTATTCTCTACATTTTTGTCGAACTATAGAGACTTCGCTATCTGTGATTCCACATTTCTTATACCTCTATTGGGATAATAAAACTTGATATCCCTTCAAATGATCTGGGTGAGATACGGAGTGGTACTGGATTCCAATTTATTTAATGTTGGATTATGTAATCAAACTTTTGCAGGGCACTCCAAACTTTAAGATGATTCGAGTTAAGTTTACGTCCGATCCACAACTCAAAAGGAGCCAATGCAACACCTTTGGTAGTAACACGGTTTAATACATATTGGGTTGTTTCGCCCGTAGAAAACCTGATGAATTAGTCCTAGTAATCATACTCACTGTCATGTTCATCATGGAGGAATTACGCCTTTCGGCCACACCAATTTATTCCAAGATTTTCGGATATAGTAAACTAAGTTACCATCCCAGAATCTTTCTAAGTATTTGACAAATGGCCCTTTAAGCTATCCAGCATTGCCATAGTCAAAACACTCACCACCACGGTCATATCTGACAATCTTTAAGACTCATCCCAACTGTTCCTTGACCTTAATACGAAAGAATTTAAATAAAACAAAAGATTCAGACTTTTCTTTAATCAAAAGGAAACAATCGTCAATATAACTTTACCATATATGGTCACCAATATCAATGTAAAAGACCTCTAATAGGTTAGGACTTCATACTGCAGTTTTCTTCTTTATTTTAATCATCTTACTTCTATAGAAGTCTACTCAAGTCTTTACGTAACATTTAAGAGTAGACAAAATATCGACATTATCAGTCTTTCTACTCTTTCTCTAGACATATAATCAAGATATTCATGTTACATGCAAAAGACCATTCTTAAGGTAAATCTCTATTGGAAACAACATTTTCAACTGTAAAACGACATACATATCCTTGGGAGATGAACACAATTTGTACAATTCATTTGACCCATTATAGCATCCAACTTCATTTGACTTGGAAAATATTGAAACAGTATTGTTCTTTATCTCAAAAGAATATCCGTACACTTCCGGACATGATACGAAACTAGGTTCGTCTAAAAGGAAGGTACATAAAAGTGTTTTTCAACGTCAAATGCTAACCAATATCCATAGTCAAAACAACATCTTCGACTAAAACGACGTTAAATGTTGTTTCCCGTTATGAGTTATGATTCATTTTGACTTGGCTTTCTTAAATTTATGAATCCCTTTATGGTAAACAACATAATTTGTTGTACCGCTATCTAGCCACCAAGAACTGTATGAGGATTTTGATAGGAATTGAATTCATAAATAAATGCCAATGAATCATTAACTCTAGACTTATGCTTGGACAAGCAAGCTTTATTACAATATCTTTATATGTCATTTCTTCCCACAAAAATAGTAAATGACACTATTTCTCTTAAGGGTGATAACCTGAGACCAGATTGTCAAAATGACCGATGGTTTCATGAATTAATGAGTATGATTTTTAGACTTGAACTCTACCATCCTTAGAACGTAATCCTTAACCTCATCAGAACCATCACACCTTATGTTGAAGAGTCCTTGCATTTATACCAATCTCGGTAATAGACAAGACACACTTTCAAGTCACTAAGGCTTCTATCATCCTTTTAGCAAGTGCAATCACCGGTAAACCATTTTCAAGTGTTCTCGAGAATGAAACATCTCGGAGATGATGGACAAATTCAATTGCTCTTTCCCAAGCAGCAAGGAATATATTCTAATTCCATATAACTAATAGTGAGATTCTCAGCTTATTCAAAGTAAGAATAATATGAACATTTACCAGCATCCATCCCTCAAAGAAAATCCTCTTCATTACTTAAAATTTGACTAATAGGAACCTCAATCACAATGGAGTTGCCATAACTGATAAAGTAACTTAATAATAAGCAACATATGTAATTGGCACCATGTGAGTATTGTGTAACTTAAAAACCTTACAAGTACACATCTTGAGAGTTACACGCACTATCATATAAACACCTTTGGGCAGAATGTATGACATGCAATTGCACACTCAACCTCAATCACAATGGAGTTGTCATTACAAATAATGTAATTTAATAACAAACAGCATATGTAATTGGTACCATGTGAGTATTGTGTAACTTGAAAACCTTATAAGTACACATCCTGAGAGTTACACGCATCATCATATAAACACCTTTGGGCAGAATGTATGACATGCAATTGCATACTCTCCACATGACAGCGGTCATGAGAATATATTCCGACCTTTCGCGAATTCACCACCTTTGGATGTATGAACCACTAGGGTCAGTTATTCCTCAACCATATGCTGCACATGCATCCCTCCATGAATTAATACACAATCACCTCCTTTGGGAGTATGACCACGCATTAGAACATGAGACATCCCATCATAATACAAGACCGACGTTTCTCAAATCCAATCAAGTGTGCCACTTTGGCGGTCACAACCCAATTGAATCATTGAAACTCTCTCATATTAGGGATATAAGCTTTATAACTCACATTTATTCCATACATGTGATTTTAGACCGGATGACAGAGGCAATTTGTCACTAAAATCACATATAATGTCAATCACATTGCTCCATTCAATAATACATGCTAAATCTTATACATGTTATCGATGAATCGATCTTCTACACATTCCTTATGTGATGATAAACATGTGAACTTGCAATGTATTTCCAAAGTTATAGAGAAATCCATGAAAAATACGCAAAAAAATACCTCCAAAATCACGTACCTTAGGCTTTCACATGCATTTTCACATTCATAAAATCATCAAAATTATCATAAATACATAATAGTGTAGAGAACATCCATACGAGCACAACGGTCCAAACCACACTCCAATCCGACGTCGTATGCGCCCTCACGCGCCGTTGGAACGTGCGGCGCGTGAGACCCACGCGCCTGTGCTCTTTATCCGGACTAAACCGGTCCGACCGGTCAACGGTCCGACCGGTCAACGGTCCGACCGGGTCGGGTCAGACCGGTCAACCCGGGTCGGGTCAACCCGGGTCGGGTCACTGGTGATGTCATCGATGACGTCACATGCCACGTGGCGGTCGCACATAAGGCGGCTTATGTGACGTCATCATGACGTCATCTTCGGACGCCTGTCGGAGAATGACGTCACGGATGACGTCATCACCGAATAGCTGTCGTGGCGAGTCGGCGGGATGACGTCGGATGACGTCACCATCGTCGAGGCGGCGCGCGCGAGTCGGCACGGCGGCGTGGCACCGCCTCCGAGCTCCGTCTCGGCGTGTGGAGGCGCGTGTGGCCGTTTTCGGCCTCTTCTCGACGCGTACGAGCCATCAAAATGCTTGTATTGATTCTTAGAATCTATATATGTGATCAAAATTCACTTTCACCGGACCAAAATTTACGAAAACAGGCGAAACCCTTCAGGGTATGTGAAATCCGAACTTCTCATCGCCGGCGTATCTGGCCTCCGCCAGAGGCGTGCCACCCACCGAAACGCTCGGCTCGATGAGAAGAATCCAAATATGTTTTCAAAACCAAGTTTCAACGGATGAAAGTTTCTAAAAACGGGCCAGAGGCAACAGTTCGGGTTCTAGGCTACGAGGCTCTGATACCAAATGTTGGCCGCCGAGGCGGCTTCCCAGGATCGACGTAGCTAGAAGACCGAACATGTAGAAGGAGAATGCGAAGATTTGTGTACCTGATTTGGAATCCATCGTTCTTTATGCGGAATGACGATGATCCAGTTCTCATACGACGAGCCGACGCACAAGTTCTTCTCCTCTATGACCCTCAGTTCCTGGCTCGATGAGACCGCCACTCACAGTTTGCCTTATGTGAGGTGAGAGAGATTTCATGGAAAAATGAGGGCTAGAGGAGGGACCTTAGCGCTATTTGTAGAGTTTTAGACGGGCCCTCTCATCACGGGCCGAGCCCAACTCGGCCCACACAATGCCAAGCCCATATTCGACCATTAAGAAAACCTTATGTCTTACCTTATTAGACCAACCCCGTAAAATGGTAATTACAATCTAAATTAATATAGCCCACATAAGGAAAACTCTTACACTAGTTACCAGGAAGGAGCCTCCACCTAGCCGTAATCTAAACTGGACGGTATGGTGATTCAACTCAATCTCATGTCTTGACTCGGAGTTCTTTTTTTTTTTTTATTTTCTTCTATGTTTGGCATTTCCTTCTCGGCCTTTGGAGATTAACACAAATTTAGAAGCATTACCCTCATAATTTTACTATGGATCCACAGGTAGATCATTCTTTGTAAATATATATGATTATCAAGATATACATGATAAAAGGGAAATATGTACGCAATATATGTGCAATATAAGTGTAGTGTTGAGAGATATAGATAATCAACAAAATTGTCAAAATTAACCCTCCTTAAAGCAAAATTGTTCTTAAAATAGTCAACATTTTTTTCAAATAATTTGAGTGGAGTTAACGAAAGGATTTGATTACACTAATTTGATAAGTTTTAAAATTTAAATGTACTTTTTGAAAATTGTAGGATTCAATACACTTTCATGATAAGTTTTTGGACTTCAAATACACTTATTCTTTCATTTATCTTATAAATGATAATCAAAGTTGACTTTGACTTGTACCAAATTCTAAATTAAAATGACTCAAGTTTCCTAACGTGTACTTACAATGTAACATTAGTCCATAAAATGAACTTTCAAAAGATTACTATGAACTTTTTTGGGGTTCCTTAACGTGATGTATTGTATTGCTTGGCTTGCATACATGGTCACCTTCTTCCCCTACAAAGCTCGCATTTCTTGGCTCAAAAGCATATCCCACCAAATTAATACACACGAAGACAATAAATTTTTTTGGACACGGCAATATTAGGTATTTACCAACAAAGGATGTATGAAAAAAAAAAGAAAAAAAAGAAAGAAAGATACTAAAAGAAAACAAAAAAGAAAAAGAAAAAGATATAATCTTCACCTTGATTGGATAGGATAGATTTGGGGCCCGCTTCGAGAGAAGAGCTGAGCCACGTGGTGGTGCCCCCGCCGTCGGTTCACTTTGGACAATCACAGCCCGTCTATCTCTCTCCGATGCTGACTGGATGTGGGTCCCCTGGGATTGGTCCCATGTATCTAATAAGGTGTCATCGGGACGTGAGAAAAGGTTGTGTCGCCGCCACTCGTGGGGGGGAAGGAGGTGGGAAATCTTCCTTTGTCTTTTCTTTTCAACGTGATATGTGGTGGGGGCGACACTCCAGATCCCGAGTGAAGAGAAGAAGCCATTTTCAATGTGTCCTTTCATCGTGTGGGACCGAAAAAAAATGCGACCACACTTGAAAATTTAAGAAGTTTTTATTTTTGTATACTTTTTTACTGTGTCATATATTTGTCGTGACATACATTTTTGGCCAAATAAAGAAGCTAACGATTCACTCACTTTTATGACTTTTAATGATTTTTTTTCGCTAACGTTTTCACGTACCATTTCTTCTCAAACTTTTCTATGCACAATGCATTACCGTTTGTTGCAATTGTTACGAACTACTCAAAACCACGGCCAATACAAGAGTTGACGGTTTTCCGATATGATCGAGTATTGTTCCGCCCCATCCGACATAGCATCATCTTAGATCCCAATCATAGACGGTATTCCATAAAGAGTATCAATCCGACTTTAACAGCGACTCGACATCTGGAGCCCCATGGAGCATTTGATAAAATCGGGCACCGGGCATTTTTGTTGGAAAGAGCAATGGAAATGAGGACCAGCTAGCTGACGCTAAAATAGCAGTTGGAATGGTGGATACAGAACTGCAGTAGTTGAAAACAAAGATAATCCATTGGGAAAAAGAGCTGAAGGACAAAAGGGAGCAATTATTATCAATGCACGAGGAAGCTGTTGCTGCAGAGAATGAACTTATCATGACAAGGTGCATTATATAATCTAGTTCGGATCCTTATTTAAGGTTAATTTCCTATAGAGCACTTGTTATGTATGCATGTCGATTCAAGCAAGGCTTATTTATAAGTAATCTCAATTAACCAGTAGCACATAACATGTACACACACATATATATTGAAGAGGGTGGTGGCACGTGATTTGATGCAATCTTTATTTTGAGCTTCTCATGAACCTACCATTAGTTTTTCATTAGATTAAAAGGATGTCGCCATTTGTATTGCAAGAATGGAATTATCCACAGGGAGATATATTCAGTGATGGAAACAAGAAATCAATCTTACCAATTTTGCAAGAGAAACACGTCAAACTTTCCAATTGGTGAAAGCATAAATCAATTAGCATTAGAAAAGCCAAAGTTTCTAATGCTTCCATTCCCAACCTTTCTTCCGCTATAATGATTGCCTCAATCTTCTTGCATTCTAATACAAACTAGTTTTCTCAGTTGTGCGAGAGATTTAACCATGGATGGGAAAAACAAAAATTTGATGTTGTCACAATGAAACACATTCAACTCCTTTAGATTGTGGAATCTCACTATTCCACAAGGATTCTTGTTCCATATGCGCTTCAAGCTCAACAATCCACATAATTCCATGGTGGTTAGCTTGGAGAGAATCTCAATATTTTCACTCGTGCTTGGTCTGTCAAGGTAAAAAATTTCTTGCGCCGACCCGCACTATAATATACTTAAAGTGTGTAACTTGTGTAGTTTCACTAGAGACTCGGAGTTGATAAACTTTGGCAAAGATTCACATCGCGCCACCTTGAGAGATTGAAGATTGCTCAGTCCTAATGAAAATTCATCGCTCCATATATCTTTCAGATTGAGAAGTTCATCCATTGTCAAGGACTCCAATGATGGCATTGAAACCTAACAGATAGATCCATCATCAATAGCATTTAAAATTACAAACAAGTGGTAGGAAATTTAGGCACTACAGCAGGTTATTATAGAAGATTGCCAAAGAAAATTTACAAGGAAGGTAATTTACGACATTTAGGATAATTTTTTGGGTTTACAAAACCTATGATAAAATAATTTACAAACAAAAAATGCATCTTACGATGCCAAAAGACAACTAATGAACTCTACTTTTCAATTACAATACAAAAAGGGATGTTATTCTGATTATTTTTTGTTTGCAATTTAGTGACGATAAGGAAAATTAGAGTCATGAAGAATTAGTACTCTTTTAATTGACTAATGACAACGGAAAAAGAAGAAGAAGTATTATCTAGGTAAATTACTTCCGGTAAGGTAAAATACTCCCTCTTAAGTTATGTTACTAATTTGAAGATACATTATCCGTTATACTGGATAATTTTTAGGAAGTAATTTACTATCTCACAAGTGGAGATTACTACCATGAAGAAAATAAAGAAGCTGTTTTATGACAGTGATTATGGAAGACATGGGCAATTTACTACCAAGACAAAATTACTTATTGCAATCTGCGATTGACTATTTCAACATGGCGAGATTGCAATAATGAGAAGTAAATTAGTGTGCTATACAGCCTTAATCATGGGAGGTATAATTAATTTCCTACCTACCTAAGGAAATTCAGCAATTTCGAAGAGTAATTCACGACTTCAATAGGGGAAATTGCTATTATAAAAGTTCAAATACAGCGAAGAACTTTGGCCCACCCATCTAAGCTTGCTTGGGCTTGTCCAGACCCACTCAATTTATGCATGAAACTTGATATTTTTATCCAAAAATGTCCAATAAAATACTGTTTTTTTATTTAGTGACACAACGATGGTTGTCATTAATAATTGTGCAATAATGTTGTATTTTCTCACATATGGTAGTAATTGGTAATTTATTATGGCCATGTATTTCCGATCATTGACATTAATTTTCCTAAGAATGAATCATTTGCTGCGATCCTTACATCTATTGTCTGCGACTCCCATGAATGGTCAGACAGGGCACATCGTTTTCTCTATGTTTTTTTTTGCACTAATGGGGAAACTAGCATGTCACATGAGTCTTGGGCCCCACCATCAGCTTTAGTGATATTGCATCATTATGGAAGGACAATCTGGTCTAGTCAACTAAAGCGCCCTACTTGCAGCAATTTTTGCTAGTTTCCTTGTTAGGAGTAAAGTTGTACCGTTTGCATGTGCTTTGCACAAAAGCCCTTGTGATAATAACTCGGAACCTATCACAAATCAAGTTACATGGATTTCATACAATTAATTAGTTGATTCCTACACGATGAAGAGAAATGGAAGATTGCTTTGTCTCTTTACAGAGAAGCATGATTGGATAAAAACTTACAGAGAAGACATGAATGGATAAGAAAATTAGGACGATAATGGACTGAAAATAACAAAATGAATGAGCAAACTAATTTATGTTACATCTAATTAACAAAATAAGGAAAGATAAATAAATAATATATTCTTTTGATGGAAAAGTTACCTGTTCATTTGACGTACTACTTGAAGGAGCTGTCCCAACGGTGAAAAAGTCCTTAATATTTGGCGAGTAACACAATTCCAATACACAGAAATTATGAAACTCAACTTTACCGCAATCATCAGCTTATACAAGCTCCTGCATTAAGTTGCAACTCACAACATCAATCTCTTCTAGCTGTGGAAGTTCTCTCACTAATGGAAGAGGGAATAGAACTTCCATCTTAAGGCACCTTTCGACTTGTACTTACTTTTAATGTTTTGAAGACCTTGGAGGAGATATGGCTGTGGCATATCTTTTCCAAGTTAAAGAGATTCTCGAGATGTATGACTCCAATGTCTTAAAAGCCGGAAGGGAAGGCTGTTCAAGGATGTACCGGACGGAGGGACTATTCTTGATATGTAGATGCTTTAATTTTGGAAAACCTTATGGGGATAACTTGCAAATGCTTTGTTCTATCCCATTCAATCCATCCAAAAGTAGATCGTCAGTTCTGTCTAAAGTAGTTCTTATACATCCTTTTTGAAGAATATTGCTCATTGAATTCAACTTGAGGTCTAGTGTCTTCAATCCTTTGCGGCTAGACTAGCATTGCACCGGACCTATTTGGATTCCATACTTGGTTAATTTCTTGATGTATAGATCCTCTGGAAGCACACTTGGGTCGTGAATGGATACATGCAGAGTGTAGAGATTCTTCATGCTATTCAACTCAATAAGACTAGCATTAGTTGGTGGAGTTTTCCCTGCAACATTCCATTGATCAAAGCTATTCTCCATGTACAACTCCTCCAATTTGATTAAGTTTCCAAGCACACCTAGTTCAATTATCTTAAGTTGTGAACAATTGCTCAAGTCCAACAATCTTAGCTCTACCAATTGCCCTATTTCTTTTGGCAATCGTTGAACTTTGGACTTCACAAAGCTGATAATTTGTGGCTCTTTTAGCTCACCAAGAATGGCTACATCCTCTAAAAAACAACCAGAGAGTGTATAAGTTCTTCAAGAATCGAAATGATGAAAACAAACGAGTGAGATGTATTCCAATGAGATTTAAGACCATGCGTTTTCACATAGAGTTGAAATATGAATCTGGGACCTTAAGAGATTCATTGGTGGTGAAAAGCAAAAAGATGTGCAATTCAGGGCAATCTAATTCTTTGCGAAACTCCATGCCAACATAAGGAAATCATATCGCCCTACACCTTTTGAGATTGTCCTTCAACAACTCTATTACCAACTTATTTTTATCTTTCAACACGAGAAAAAGGGTTATCTCTTGATGCGACCAAGGCAACAAACTCACGAACCAAGGCAACAAACTCACGAACCAAGTTATGTATCTTGAAACCATCACCTTTTCCATTCTCTAACAAAAGGGAGGAGGCTTGAAGTGTACGGATTAGGGAGCTCAGCCTATATCTAGCTTCTTCCATGCTGCTATCTTCTCCAAATAAACCCAAACCCACATCATACTTTTATCGAGTTTTCAAGAGAGGGCTTAGAGGCGCCATAAACAACATAGAGTTGTAATAATGACTTTCTCTCCTCTTCTATTAAATGATGATAGCTCAATTGCAAAATTTTATTCATCATCTCATTGATTCCATTATTTTTAGACATCTCGAATTGTTTCAAAGCATCCTTCCATTCAAATAAACCATCATCTTTAAAAAGTCTCGCCAATGCGACAATTAGAAAAGGCAAACCTGAACATTTGTGGGGTGCTTCATCCACGAAGGGTTTGAACTCGTCGTTATGAACTTTGTCTCCGATCAACCTCTCGAACAATCTTTCCGCCTCTTCCTCCTGTAGGCCATCGAGGGGGAAGTCCTTGTCGCAGCCCATTTCACTTCGTAAGACATCTTGATCTTTGGACGTCAAAAGCAGCTTGCATCCTATGACTTTGTTGTCATGTCCACAAGGAATGCCGACTGATTTCAAGTCGAGCCCCTTCCACAGGTTGTCGAGTATTATGAGGACCTTCTTTTTCTTACTCTCCTCATCTTCCAACCTCTTGTGCAGAAGCTCCGCTCGCACACTAACATACTCTTTTTTCTCTACATCACTAAGGTCCAACGCGCGCGCAATCTCTCCTTGAATCCTCTTGATGTCTGGATTTTCAGAAACGTCGGCCTTAGCGATCAGATCAAACAACTTCTCTTTCCCTTATTCTCCTTTCGGCATCCACCAAAAGGGTGGACTTGCCAACCCCACCCATCCCGTGAACCCTGACCACACTATTGCTACCATCGGCAAGAGCATCCAAGATCTCCCATACGATCGAATCTCTGGATCAAAGACGTTATCATTTCTAAGCTTATATGACCTTGAGGCAGAAGAAGTGGAGGCCATTGCAGTGGTCAACCTGGCGACATCTTTTCTTTCTCTCCCGGCCGGAGTCGAAGCAGCGACAGTCCCCGGAGCAGGATCACCGAAGATGATGTCCTTTAATTCACTGCCTTCTCGAACAAGTCGCTGAATGTCCTTAATCTTGTCGTTGGCTTTCCTGCTGAGCCAATAGCGACAATTGGGGTCAGGACGAGTCCCATAGCAGCAAGTCTTGCTCGTCTCTTCGAAGTCGGGCAACAGCTCTTGCGCCTCCTGGAAGGCCTTTTCTGCATTTGCTTGCCACTCCGATACCTCACTGTAGACATTTTCAAGACTGTTTTTGGCTTTCCGCGGCATTGTGGATCCTACGAGCCTCGAACGCCAGCTTCCTGACTTCCTCCTAAAGATTTTGGACATCCCGTGCAGTAGAAACAACAGAATTAATCGACATTTTCTTTGACTTCCTCCCGAGAAACAAAGAGCAAGGAAACAGAGAGAGAGAGAGAGAGAGAGGGAGAGAACGACAAAAAAGAGAAGCAGATACTGAAGAAGGAAAGAGGAGGAAGAATGGTTGTGCGGAGGGGAAGAAAGAGCGAAAAGACCGGATTAGAATGGTAGACTTGTAAACAACCGAGCAACAAAAACGGATGATTTTCCGGATTTTATTATTCTGTTAGTTGACCGATCATTATCGATAATGTCGGATCCACCACCGCATTGATTAATAGGCCCTTTGCTTGATTTCTTTGCATCTTAAAGTTTACATCGCCCGCACATCAAGTGGCTTAAAAAAATCAAAACAGATGGTAACCACCTGTCAAGATTGACAGGATGATTCTGACTTAAGTCATTGCCCATGCAGTAAGTACTTTATATGACCTGTCATCATCAATATAAGAAAATGCAATTAATGCAAGGGAACAAACGGACAAGAACAGGCACACCCACGTGCAAACGTAGATCTGTCCAGAGGAGGCAGTATGGCTCCTAACCTCAATTTTTCAACATAGTTTTGGTGTGCCAGGTTACACAGGAGTCACCTAAAATTATTTAGATAGACAGAGATGATTTTAAAATATCAAAACCCAACTCTTTGTGGGTTTGCGTTCAACCCGTTTGGATTACTAGCTCAAGCCCACAATGTAATTATGTGAAAAAAAAAAATCAAAGAAAAATGGCATCATTTTGTTGAAAAATAGGCCACATCACATCTCCTTTTTACATGTAAGTCCTTGGCGATAATTGAATTGTCGCATTCGATAAATCAAGTGAGACTTGATGGTGATGACTTGATTGCGTCTCCCTTCAAAGGTTTAGAGTTACATTGATTCAATTAAATGACTTCTAACTCAAATTTGTTTACTTATAATAGGATTGTTCCATTACCCCAATAAGCTATCTAGTTTTTTTTTTGGTCGGTCAATAAGCTATCTAGTCAACAATGCATAATATTAGCTTAGATGGAGCCCAGATGACCACATTTTTTAGGGAGACTGCATAAAATCCAATTCTTGAGATAACCAAAAGTCCTTTCTAGTAATCTAGTGTACTATGTGAATTTTAGAGGCAGCCCTAAAGAAAGGGACTACTATATAATTATATAGAGATAGATTCTCACATTAATTTTGTTTGCGATTTAGTGCATAATTTTGCATCAAAGGGTACAATTTCTCAAAAAGAAAATTTACACCCACAACCACAATGATGAGCAAAATCAAATTCAGAGCCCTTTCTACACACAGACCTTAGGAGGAACCGGAAAAATAAAGCATACAAAAGAAAAGTAACCGCAAGCTAAAAATGTGGAATGTGGGAAGATAACTAAATTAGAAAGGGAATTTTAGCATTTTATCTTTTTGGTCTCTTTGGGAACCACCCTAGCAAAGTATCACATATGAATTTAATTTTCTTATAGCATCCGAAAAGGCAAGACCCCTTTATGATTGATCAGTGCACCCTCGGGATTTATATATATATATATATATATTTAAGATGTGCTTCTATTGTCAACCAACGCAAACGTAAAATTCAATCTTTTGCCATTGAATAATATTTAAAGCAAACCGTGGCAATCGATTTTTAACCTATTGATAAGATCGCACATTAGTCTTAACAATGTTACTTGTACTTGGTAAATTTATCTATAGTAATGTAAATGATTTTCATATCATTAAAATTAAAAACATGTTATTTTGGTCGTGTTCTTTTACATTGGTGTAATATCAACAAAAATCAATCAACCGAACCAAATAATGGTCAACCAAAAGAAAGGTATACGGGGCAAACAGAATATTATCTTGTATGAGTAATCTATCTAATCAGGAGTGCATAATATTAGCTTAGGTGGAGCTTAGATGGCCACTGTTTTTTCAATATAGAATCCATATTTTGTAAGATGTTGATTTCTCTTTACACGAACAAGAAATTGTATTTTACATAGTTAACAAGTTGAATCAAACAATGAGCTTCCGTCCTTCTGTTTAGCAACAACTATCGTTCTCATAAAAAGACTATATATATGCGGTGTAGCATATAAAATTAAAAACGCTAGCGAAACGCTTACGCAACCATCTCCCAAATTTTCTAGCATTATAAACTCAGAATATCCAATTATCTATAAAAAATAAATAAATAACTTTTAGGGTCTGTTTGTTTATTTCTGTTTCTGTTCCCCGGAACACAAATTTTTGTTCTTTTGTTCCGGGGAACAAAAAAAGAAAAGAAACGCGTTTGTTTACACTTTTGTTCCTGGGAGCAGATTTGGAATAAAAACAAGAAATAGAAAAAACTTGTTTCTTGTTCTCAGGAACAATTCCGAGAAACACTTCTTTTTTCTTCTTTTTTTTTCTTCTTCTTTTTTCTTTCCTTCTTCTTCCTTTTGGTCGGAGACCGGCCGTCAAGGGCCGACGACCTCGCTAGAGCGTTGTCGGCTCCTAGCAAGGCTTGGCCTCGCCTTGGTTGAGCGAGCTCGAGCTCGCCCAAATCCGGCGAGGTTGGGCTTGCCCAGCCACCGGCAAGGCTTGGCCTCACTAGGCCACCACCAGGTTGGCGTCGCCCGATGGTGGCTCGACAAGACCGAGCCTCGCCGGTGGCCGGGTGAGCTTGGCCTCGCTGGATCTGGGCGAGCTCCGTCGGGCGATGCCAACCTGGCGGTGGCTTGGCAAGGTCGCCGGCCAAAAGGAAGAAAGAAAAAAAAAAGAAAAAAAGAACAAAAATATTGAAAAGTTAAAAGAAATAAAAAAAAATTATACAAGTTTACCAAACGCATTTCTGTTTCTGGAGTAGAAATTTTTTGCGATTACCAAGCGCGTTATTATATTCATAAATTGTTCCTTGGAACAGAAACAAAAAAAACTATTTCTATTCAAAAATTGTTTCTTGGAATAAAAACGTTACCAAGCGTGTCCTTAATGTCTCAAAGTCATTGTCTATTACTGTTTGAATAAAGAAAATTTTAAGTTCGTGGACATATGAACTCATCTACATTAACTCTCATACCAAATTAACTTGGGGAAACAGTCTCTTCTACCGAGTAATGAGAGTTCAAATAAAAAGAATCTGAGAACTGGAGATTCGGATATGATATTTTGGAAATATTACAGAATGAAAGCATAAATATAATTTGATATTCTGGAACAAACTTATGCTCCAGTCTTTTAAACATATCAGTTTTCTTTTTGGTGCGTTTCATAAGGCGAAGATGCTTTTTAGATAAAAAAATTTATACGGACAGATTTTCTAAATGGGAAGAGTAAGTGAGAAGCTTCAAATCAGAATCTCTTACCAAATATCGAAGTGTTTACATTAAATAAGAAAAGATCGAAGACAATAGACAAGAGAAAGAGAGAGAAAATGGAAAAGGCGGATTTTTTTTTTTTTTTTTGGTAATAAAAGTCAGTTCTATTAGTGTTTCAGTGTACGCATATGCGTGGAGGACAATTTAAACGGTGGCTACTTCAAATGACATTTTAGTCTTTTGCGTTCCAGGCCGAACGTTTTCAAGAAGCGCCATCATGATTTCCACTTTAAAAAAGGTAGTCAAAAGACAAATTGACGACCCCACTAGAGAAATAGATTTTTTGACGTAGATGCACTCATCAATAATTTAAATCGACATCTGTAGACATAAAGGTTATATTACGGTTGCCGTTCTTGCCATTTTATCAAGTTCCATTACTCGGTCATTAGGATGGTCGGTTAGCCACAGACACTTAAACGAAAGTAACATGTCTTGTCATTTCATATTTGAGATATACCGGCGATGAATGGAGATAAGGCCAGTACATCTTTTTTCCTTTCATAACAAGATATTGCCAAATCAGACTCCGATTCAAATTCTCTAGCTTTTTCAAGGGCAGTGAGAGGCCTCTGTTCGTACAATAACGAAAACTGGCCCAGCAGGGCTCACTTTACATCTAGGCTGTTTGGTCTCACATGCAGTAAGGAGAAGGGGATTCTCATGGGCACCCGTGAATTTTTTCGAGTTACTACAAAATGATTTGCGAATCAATGTGTAAACGTGAAACCGAATTTCACACGCTCTTCATATCAAGCCACCCATGTCAATGCCATCAACCAACGTACTAAAAGCTCATCTATGAAAGTCTTAAGAATTTGAAAAGTGACTAGGAGACTCATGTCATCCGCACGTACATAACGTATAAAAGGATAAGTCACACCTCCAAATTATCTTGGGGAGCAATTCAGAATTTCTATTACTCTTTGATGTTCAAAGCTTAGTCCTTTTTGGTTCCAAGCATACTTAATTGAAAAGTCGCATCAGTGAGCGTGCTATTTAAGTACTACGAAACTCACAAATTGAAAAGGAATTCAACATCTTGGAAGGCTGATAAGAAGGTAAATGCAAATTTAGCACTTGGTTTCTGGCGAGAACCCTCCGAATCTTCAAGGTCCATGAGGTCTTGAGAATCTTGCTGGTTTTCTTGACTGTATGTTTTTATGAATTCACAAGGAACGCTCTGTCCATGAAGACATTTGAACTGCCGATATGTGATAAGACATAGGAATGCAAGCATAAACTAAAGAGAAGGCAAACAAGATGTACATTTATGATAGCATTTGCTAGTTCCGATAGTCTATATTAGCAGTCTAAATGGCTTAATGAGGAAGTGTTTAATCACAAGTTGCAATCTGAAAACAAAATACCACAATCCTGTGCTCTTAGACTAACAAGCACATGTAATCAATATAGAGACATGCATGAATCTGGTGAATATCCGAGTCGCCAATCTTACACTGCAATATGCATCGAACAAACATGAAAAGCTGCACTAAGGGTCCTAGATGGATACATATACCAATCAAGCAAGTAATATTCCTTTCCCTGGCAAAAAGGAAATCTTCTTTTCTTCTTTTCATACCACTGAGGTTGTTGGACTAATTTTTAAGGCCTAGAGTCCAATCACCTTCCCTTCATTTCCGATCATAAGTTTGAACCTGCTTGCAATAGCTCTCGTGAGCCAGTTGTTGCAGGGGAGCAATATCTAACTGGTGTTGCCGTGCTGTTGCAGCGAGCTCAGTAATCCCAAGCCTAGGCCTGTTGTAGTACTTCAGCTGGACATTTTGTGTCGCCTCTTCTTCCCCAGCCTAGGCAGCCAGAGAAAGTACCAAGTTAGTCACCGTTTGGAATAAGGGATACCTCCGATTTGAATTCTCTAGCTTGTCAAGGGCAGTGAGAGGCCTCGGGCTCGTGGAACCATTAAAAACCTGCTCAAGAGGGCTCTTGGACATTTAGACTTTTTTCCTAACCTACACTAAAGAAAAGAAGAATTCTTATAAGACTGTAACTAGGTTAGAAGGGAGAAGCAAATCCAAAGTAAGTGCACCTTCAATTGATTCATCTGCATTGATTAAAGGAGGCATGAATTGCTTTAGTAATATATGGCCTCAAATGACGCGTCCGATTCTCATATCAATCGACCTAAGTGAGGTTCTTACTAGCAGTATCTAGATGGAGACTTTGACCATAAAATTGTCCCTGTCAATGAGCTCAAACACGCGGCAACACCTTCGTTCAGACAAGCTTCTCTCATAAACGTGGGCCAACCACCAGAGATGTTTGCTGGATAACAAATGTCAAGAGCTGCACCGGCCATGAATTGTCTAGATACCTAAGTCACAATTTGCTGGTTTTTCCGATTGTATCTCTTTATGAATTCACAAGGAACACTCTCGCCCATGTAGATATTTGCTAACCAATATATGAGGAAAAGAACGAATACAAACAAACAATAAAGAGAAAAGGAAGACAAAATGTAAATATATGCTTATATCTACTAGTTTCAGGAGTTTCATTCAACAGTCTTCACTGGGTAAAAGAAGCGTTCAACCCCAACTTGCAATTCGTAGTCAAAATGTCACAGCACAGTGCTCATAGGCTCTATGATATTGCACACTATTTTTGAACTCTAATGGTAACACTTCAAGAGTTGCTAACACCGATCCTCTCCACCACATCCTCTTAGTCTATGAATAATAATGATTTTCTTTACACCTAATTAGTATAAAAGAAAAATAAAATCTTTTATTTTAGAATTGGTAATCTTATGAATCCATGAATTAAAAAAAATGAAAATTTAAAAACATAAATTTACACATTTAGCCGTCAAAGGAAAATAACATCTCATGTGATTCCAATGAATAACCAAATCAATCTGGGAAAACAATGGACTATAGGTCAAGATGAAGATGGAATTTACTCTCTGGATTTTAAATTTCATCACTGCTTGAGGGATAATGTATCTATATAAGCACTTTTATCAAATATATTTACATGAGTATAGAGTGAGTCTCTCCCATATTTGAAAACTATCAGGTGACCATAAGTGATGGTATGCTGCATAAATTTCCCCATCCCTTCTAGAACTAGAACACGTCACTTTTGACATTCTTTTGTAATACAAAACCAGGACGAGTGCTGAACCAGAGATCCTTTCCAAAAAAAGGCAATGATAAAAGCGTGACAAGCTCAAGAGATGCCTAAAATAGAAAATGTGTGCAGGACTGTTTCACAAAATCCATTGTATGGGAGTGGCCAGGCCTAGAAATGCTAAGATCGTAACTAGCTCAGAAAAGAGCACGATTACAAATATAAATGCACTTTTATCCGGATTCATCACAACAGAATGGTGGCACAAATTGCTTTCAACTAGTATATGGCCTAAAGTGACTTCCAATGTTTCATCCTAGTTCAACCTAAACATCATCCCTGCTTTGAGCTCAAACATTCAATACATCCCACTTATCCTAGTGAATTTTCACAAACTCGGCCAACCAACACAAAAGTTCTTCTCAAGCTCAGGCATTTACTTTTCTAGTTAGAGACCAACGTCTTGGGGCTAACGTGGGATCCACTCAAGACAAGTTTCGTCAACAAACTCGAACCAACCAACACAAAAGTTCGCTAGAAAGATGTGCATTTATGCTAGTATTTGCTACTTCCAGAGTCTATATTAGAAGTCTAAATGGCTTGATGAGATGGTCTTTAATCACAAGTTGCAATCGGAAATCAAAATATCACAATCCTTTAGAGTCGCAATTTGCTGGTTTTCTTCCCTCTCCACTGCTGCCAGCCACAACTTCCAGCCGTCAACATTTCTCTGGCCACCAATCACTATGGACCACTGGGCAATTATTCCGATCATTGATTCTGGCCATCGAGAATCATTGCCGACCGCCACTTGTCATCACACGACATTTCTCAATCAACAGCCAGCGCAAATGTAAACTACACACATACATAACAAAAAGAGGGGAATAAGGAGCTGACATAATGAATCCTCATCTGTAGACGTCGCCGGGAAAAAAGAAGAAGAAAAAGATTAATGCTTCTTCCTCATGGACAAAACGGCGCTGGAAATCCGAACATAAAATGAAGGAAAACTCAGTGTCAGACGTGGCTCAACAATAAGTGAATCTAACTCTAAACATCGATTAGATGAACCCGGCTTTATCACTTCTTTCCAGCAAATAGTCAAACATGTGACGTACAATTTAGAATGTAGGCTCCCGATTGGGATTTAGTGCAACTTTCAACCTAAACATGACATATTGATATCTTACTTGACATGATTTATCATGAAAAAAATTCTCAGTTTGCTTTGTTTTACTCACAGGTCTACCGATTAAGCTCGGAATTCGGATTATCAACAAAAACAGGGCAAAACAGGGTATGAAGGAGAGAATATAACTCTGGCTTTGTGTGATTGGTTCACGACTATTCATATCCCAGAATGAATCTTCTTCTTCTTCTTCTTCTTCTTTCTCAATAGCCCCCAAAAATTGAGAGTGTATATCAAAGATTGATCGGCCGGAAGCTTGAGGTCACCGAAACAAGAAATTCCTCCGGCTGTGTATATATCTCTTCTTCTCAGTCGAGTGTGTATCTTCCTCGACTCTATCTCTCTCAATCAATCCCTCCCGATCTCTGTTCTCTCTCCATTGATAACCAACCCCCAAGAACCAATTCTGTTATCGATAATTGACACCAACTGCTAGAGCTACTTGAACTTCTTTTTTTTTTTTGGAGGTTTCACATCAGTCCCATGTCGTTCATCACAGCTAGCTCGATCATTGTTCTGCTAAAGAAAAGCGAGCATCCACAATAAAGAACAGCCAAATTGGGCTTATTATTTGTATGTTTCTTTTTTTCAATAGAAGTGTTCATTATGGACAAGGTGTAGTCTCTACTTAAATATTATATTTGCTGCGGTAATTAACTATTAGGTGTAAAATTGATTAACAGACTAAAAAATCTAACAAGATACGACCATACTCTTGCACATGGAAGTTAACTTCATCTATTATGCCAATCTCGAGCATTGCTTGCAGTTGCAGAAAAGCATTGATGACTACCGTCTCCAGTTGAACAGCAAATCATGCCCACACAAGAAGCATTTTTCATTGCAACTAAAATCTGACTTCATCCATTCGTTATACCTGATGATGGTGGTTAATGCAAGACGAACTTTTAGCGATGATTAGTAGGATAATTTGAATTAAGGCAACTAAAATCTGACTTCATCCATTCGTTATACCTGATGATGGTGGTTATTTTAGTGATTAGTAGGATAATTTGAATTAATGCCTTAATTCAAATTATCCTACTAATCATCGCTAAAAGTTCGTCCTACATTAACCACCATCATCAGGTATAACGAATGGATGAAGTTAGATTTTAGTTGCAATGAAAAATGCTTCTTGTGTGGGCATGATTTGTTGTTCAACTGGAGACGGTAGTCATCAATGCTTTTCTGCAACTGCAAGCAATGCTCGAGATTGGCATAATAGATGAAGTTAACTTCCATGCGCAAGAGTATCGTCGTATCTTATTTGATTTTTTAGTCTGTTAATCAATTTTACACCTAATAGTTAATGAACACTTCTGTTAAAAAAATGAAACAAACAAATAATAAGCCCAATTTGGTTGTTCTTTACTATGGATGTTCGCTTTTCTTCATCAGAACAATGATCGAGCTAGCTGTGATGAATGACATGGGACTAATGTGAAACCCTAAAAAAAAAAAAAGTTCAAGTAGCTCTACTAGTTGGTGTCAATTATTGGTAACAGAATCGGTTCTTGAGGGTTGGTTATCAATGGATAGAGAACAGAGATCGGGAGGGATCGATTGAGAGAGATAGAGTCGAGGAAGATACACACTCGATTGAGAAGAAGAGATATATACGTAGCCGGAGGAATTTCTTGTTTCGGTGACCTCAAGCTTCCGGCCGGTCAATCTCTGATATACACTCTCGGTTTTTGGGGGTTATTGAGAAGAAGAAGAAGAAGAAGAAGAATCGTTCTGGGATATGAATAGTCGCGAACCAATCACACAAAGCCAGAGCTATATTCTGATTGTCAACCATTTCTAACATCGCTGTCGCCACCGTCGCCAATCGAATCTCTACTTTCCTGGCCAGGTAATTTTCTCTCCTTCATACCTTGTTTTGCCCCGTTTTTGTTGATAATCCGAATTCCGAGCTTAATCGGTAGACCTGTGAGTAAAACATAGCAAACCGAGATTTTTTTTCATGATAAATCATGTCAAGTAAAATGTCAATATGCCATGTTTAGGCTGAAAGTTGCACTAAATCCCAATCGGGGAGCCTACATTTTAAACTGTACGTCACATGTTCGACAATTTGCTGGAAAGAAATGATAAAGCTGGGTTCATCTAATCGATGTTTAGAGTTAGGTTCACTTATTGTTGAGCCACGTCTGGCACCGAGTTTTCCTTCATTTTATGTTTTTGTCCATGAGGCAAAAGCATTAATCTTTTTCTTCTTTTTTTTTTCCCGGCGAGGTCTACAGATGAGGATTCATTATGTCATACTATGAGGGGACTCCTCTATTTCTCTTTTCCAAGAATTAGCGATAGGTTAATTTGATTTTAATCACTGTGAGTAATGGACTTCCTCTAGAATTCATAATTACTTTGGAGAAAGGAAATGACATTTATGAGGAAAATTATAGGAGGGTTGTCCTTGATTGTTCCCTTGATTCTTTCTTGAGAATCCAATTTTATTTTCCTCTGAATTGGGAATAAGATCTAACCCTTAAATAATTCTTTGCATTCCTTAATCTTCATCCTCAAACATCATTGGATTACAAGAAAGGAATTCAAGGGAATGATAGGTTAACAAATTCCCAAATGTATGGACCGCATGAACATACAACTTGCTTTCCTTCTTCCATTTCATTCATTCCATGGATATGAATCACAGAAAAAAAGACTGATTATAGATGGCATCATTATGTCAATATAACAAACTGGTTATGAGTTGATTTATTTCAATGCAAAAGATTTCCATTCCTCATTCGAATTGCAATCCGACACATCCTTTGGGGGCCTCCACAATGCATTGAATATTGGTGATGATTGAATCAAGATATGATTGCAATTCGATGTACACACATGTGTGTATATAACGATGAACAAGCAAGTTGTTTAAAGGATTAGAGTTTCTACAATCCATCAAAAGTTCATATACACTCGTAACTCAACTAAACCAACAAATGTCACTTTAGACATTTATCAAACTATCTCAACTCACACTCAAAATTCAACTACCAAAATTCCCTGTTGATATCGTTCATGTCCTATTAGTTGCTAGTCAAAGAACCTAGCAAGTATTTGAATGAATGGGCTGAGCAATAAACTCTGCTCATGTTAAATTCCAAACAATGCCATGATAGATGAAATAAAAACAAAGCATACTAAAAAGGCAACTGTATTTAGGAAAGTGAGGTTCTCACATGTTAACATTCCATACAGTATAACCTCGTGTAAATACCATTATGCCATTCTTGAAATTTATGCAACTTTCTTTCCTAAATGAAATGCATATTTAAATTCCACACCAAAAAAATGCATATTTAAATGAATATATGAAATTGAGGTATCTGATTTTAATTTTTTTGCCAAGAAATTATTTATGTATCTAGATTGCTTGATAAATGTCATCGTTAAAAATGTATACACAAATAATAACCACCATTAAATGCAGTCGATATCTTGTCTATGGCATGTTAAGAATTTCGAGTCATCAACACAAAAAGCCAACTTAATTATGAAAAGTTCAATTTAGGACTTAATGGGGGCGAAAGTGCCTTGAAGAAGGAGGACATTGGAATAAGTTCGAGAGGGTCATGTTCCCATAATACAAGTACATGCTCTTTCGTGATCAATCTGACATGTGATGTCAAATGTAAGCGGTGAGATGTTCAAGTCTTATTATCTCAAGTTGATTTTTCTCTTATGGAAAATGTTACACAACATCCTCGCATTTTAACTATATACCAATTTGCACATTGAGTTTTAGAAACCTACAATTAATGCCCCAAGTTGCATCTAACCTATGGTCCTATTTATGAATTGGTCATTCTCCCAATTTTACCCTCTCCCACCATTCCAAATCCACCCATGATGAAAAGCCACTTGCCCAAAACCCCAACCCATCCACCCATTCTAGATAAAATTGTTAGGTGCGAAAGCACAATCCCACGATCTCCATAATTAGAGTAAGAACACATATAATTGAGTAAAAAGATTAATGTTATTTTGGAGTCCATTGTTCTTGATGCGGAAAGTCGATGATCCAAGTGCAAATGCTTCTCTTTTATTACCTTATGTATCACTGACTCAATAAAACAGCTCATCACCCTTAGCGCCTAGTAAACGCTCCTTTGTGATGATAATTGTGTGTGCTAGGGTTAGAGGAGAGATTTGAGTATCTATGGTGGATAATCCGACAAATATGTTTGACTTGCTTAGGTGGAGTTGGTGGTATTTCATTCCTTGTTTCTTACACTGAGTATGCATACGTAGGCTTAAGGATGTGCATCATCGATTCTGCTGTTTTAGGGGTGGCCTTGTATATGGTTACTTTTGGTGTTGAGGGAGAGAGGTCTTGTGGTATTTGGCATAATGGTCTTTTGTAGATTTGATGTCAAGGTTGAAATTTGTTGAGATTTGACTTTCAAATTAAGAGATAAGGGTATTTTAGATCATGTACCTCTATTTTAGGGATTTCTAAAGGGAGATTATAAAAGAAATGTGTTTAATACACATCTCTAACCCTAGCCTCTATATCATTTCCTGTTTTATTTTTTCTTATCTTCTTGTTGGATATTTAGATTTTGTGGCTCATCAAGTGGTTTTAGAGCTTTTTGGATTGTACTCTCGTATTGTTTGTTGAAGATAGTAAACTGCTCTCTCTCCTTGTGGTTCTTCCTGTTTTGGATTTTTTTATGTAAATCTTGCTTCTTGTATAATTTTGATTCTTTCATTCTTTACAACTTGTTCTTAGATTGGTGCATCTTTGATTGACATTTTTCTACAACAAATTGGTATTAGAGCGAAGGAATTTAGGTCTTTTTGTTCGAGATGGCACCTATTAAGTTCAAAGTGGCACTTTTCAATGGCCAAAACAATTTTGGGCTATGGAGGATCAAGATGAAGGCATTCTTGCGTCAGGAAGGTTCAGTTAGAGTTTTGGATGGAAATTACCCCGACAATATGACTATGATTGAGATCAAAAAGATGGAAGAAAAGGTGCATAGCACCATCCAATTGTTGTTATCTAATAAGGTGCTTTGTGAAGCTGTGGGTGAAGGAACAATTTCAGGATTGTGGAATAAGCTTGAGAGCTTCTATATGAAGAAATATCTTATGACAAGATTATTCGTGAAGCAGCGTCTTTACATGCTAAAGATGCAAAAAGGTAATCATATCCTAGAATATCTAGATGAATTTAATAAAATCATTATTGATATGGAAAATCTAGATCTGAAATTAGATGATGAATCATGCTCTATTTATATCAACAATTTTCTCCTCTCTTCTTGCCAATTCATTTGCCAAACCACATGAATACAAGTGGTTTATCTTTCAAATATACATGTCCTTTTCACATACGATTAAAAGGATAAACTTGAGGACAACTTATGTTGATTTCTAAATATACATATTAAGATATACCAACTTAGGATGACAAATTTCAAGAATATGAGTTCAAAATTATATTTTACAAGAATTATATCAGGATGACTACTATTGTCACTAATATGTAATAGTGCTTGAACTACACATCCATTCTAAATGACAGTCTCCTAAATTTTTCAACAATATATTACTTACTCAATAAAAATAGCTGTTAACTATTTATATGCCTATGGAAGGAACGTTTTTGAGGTATCAAGTGAGTAGGATTTCAGAAGCCGAAAGCATTTTAAAGGATCAGTCACTGTCCAATTAGACGTACAGAAATCTAAGTAGCAAATCTAGGGTTTTAATTAACTTGAAACCTATTTGTCTCAATATTTATATTAGTAGTTTTCTCCTTTAATATAATAACAATTCTAATGAGATTCTTGACCTTTGCTGTAAAGAATAAATGCGCATGGGATTTCTAGAATTGAGTCCTCAGGAGAAGATGAATACTAAAGAACAATTCTAGACATAGGAAGATTTATCTTGTAAAATTTTTATTGTGATTATTAGATTTCGGATAAGTACTAAAATGAGTTACTGCTTAAACATAACACTCATGGAATTCCACATTGTTACCTCTAAAACTTCGGCTTCTTGTCTTTCAGTGGCAAAAGTCGCATATATGGAGATGGCTGCAAAACTAGGTCAATGAACGCTATCCCCACATCAATCCCTTGTTCGTGTGAAATGTGAGTCCCAATCGGCCCCCCAAATGGCGGCTACCCTAGTATTGGTCCCTTGTTGAGTAGGAATGGCGGGGATATTGGTCCCCTGTTGAGTAGGAATGGCGGGGATAAAACGATCTAGTGGTGGTGGTGGTAGTGGATGAGGTGGTTTTGTTTAATGGTGCTCCAGACTTTTTGTTTGTTTTTTTTTTTTTTTATCAAAAAAGTTCGTTCGATTCTTTTGTTTTTTTGGTTGGAAAAGGTCATTTGGTTCGAAAAAGTAATAATGAGCCTCTGAGGGAGCTGTTGATTCGTATGAATCCTATGTTTCAATATAAAGTTTTGTAATAGTCTGTTCCTAGTATCTACGTAGGCAAATATAATTGCCATTAATTTTTCGGAGAAAGTGGCTTTTTTTGCCTGAAGCTCCCCACGGTTAAAATTGCTATTGAGGTCTTTCCCTTACTTTCTATTCCTTGTTTTGCACGTTTTATTTCAGTGGTGGGGGTGAATGATAAACTATGGAGATTAATCTATGGGTTTTGTATGACTACAAGGACTATATTTCGAGATCTCGTATTCCAGCCTCATCTCAAACCCTCAAATGAGGAGACAAGCGACATCTACTGCCAAGTTAAAGGCCACACTTTGTTCTTCAAGAAGTTAGACGACGGGTTGCTTGTTTCTGAAGGAAACTAATTTCAAAATTCTAAACTCGAACTATCGAGTAACATCAAACTGCATACAAAAAAGGGCCATAAATACTTTGTATCACTGATTGAAAAGTACATCATGTAATGGAACGTATCTTATTTTCTACGAATTAAATGCACTTATTGCATTGTCATGAGAGAGATTGAGTGGAAATAATTTTCTTCACAAGAAGAGAGCCTTTTCATTATTATTCTTTTCCTTTAGGATACACAATCCTATACTTCTACACACTAAAAAAAAAAAAACATGTTCTTTTCTCTTTTTAAGAAGTGACCCTCAAAATAACGCCTTGGCGGTTATTTTCTTTAAATTGTGGGCTATGGGCTCTTTTGAGTTATGGGCTAGATTAGCCCAACATGGGCGGCCTAATAACGATAAAACTCATTATGTCCCACTCGGCCATGATGGGCTAAATATAACCCTCTCTTCTATGCAATATTCATTGTGTGACCAGCATACTATGAATAGACATTGGCTTTTTCCATTAGCTTGCCACTCAAGTAATACTAAGGATCAACATACCTATATTAGACAAACAATCAGTGGTATTAGACAAAAACTATTAGTGGTACGATAAACCAAAAATGAACTTACCCAAAATTCCCCATTATGCACACAGATACATGCGTATTCGTACCAAAAGTGAACTTGGCAAGTCCAAAGTTTGCGACCTGAAATCAAAATGTTAGCTTTCATAACAATAACTTGAATTCAATAAACAACTTATTGATATTATCATGTCTTCGCACCTTAGCGTCAAAATCAAAGTCCAAAAGATTATTGAAGGACTTGATGTCGCGATGAATAACTCTGGGATTACCAGAAAGGTCAAATCAATAAAAATGAAACCTGAAAATTATTATAGTAATGATGAGGTTTTTTTTGAAAAAAATACTTACACTCTTCACGTAAGTAAGTCAAACCTTGTGCGAAACCTAAAGCCACCTTCATCCTCTTAGGCCAAGGCATAATAAGGCGATCAATACTTGCAATAACATTTGGGGTAGTTATAATCAATCGGATTTTGAGCTTTGAAATAACTAAGGATACATGATAGATACTGACCATGCAAATGAGAGTCTAGCATGTTGTTTGGGACGAATTCATAAACTATGATTATGAGAGTGTTAGAAATGCAATATCTAACCAAAAAGATGAAGCGAGGGTGGTGGATATGGTTGATGATATCGACTTCCGCTCAAAACACCTTCCCTTGCTGACTTCTAGCTTTTAGTTGCTTGATGGCAACTAATTCCTTGCTCGGGAGTACTCTCTTATGAAGGAGCCCAAAATCGCCTTCATTGAGTAGACCAGAATCTGAAAAATCATCCGTTGTCATTTTCAGCTCCCCGTACATAAAGGTCTTATGTGGAACACCTAAGGCGATGGAAGAGGTCATACGTTGGGACACCATTTTACCAGCTTAATGATAATGAAAAGCATAGTTAGAAGAATTGATGTTAGAGATCTTGGTTTTATAAACATGTAACTGTTGTGATCCAAATGTAGAGCAAATTTTGATTGAGGATTAAAATCACACACGATGAAAAGGACAAGCTTGAGGACAATTGATGTTGATTCCTCAATCAGAATTTGCTCTGCATTTGGATCATAATAGTAACATGTTCATAATACCAAGATTTGTAACATCAATTCTTCCAACTATGCTTTGTCGTTATTATTAAGCTAGTAGAATCGAGTCCTAATGTCTGACCTCTTCTATCTCCAGGCATAGCCTTTGGTATTCCGCATAAGACCTTTACATACAAAGAGCTACGGATGATTTCTCTAATTCTAATCTACTTGGCGAAGGCAGTTTCAGCCTCGTTCATAATGGACTACTCTCGAGTAGGGAATTAGTTGCCATCAAGCAACTAAAAGCTAAAAGTCGACAAGGGGAGAGGGAGTTTCGAGCGAGGTCAATATCATCAGCTGTATCCACCATCATCACCTTCTCTTTGGTTGGATACTACGTTTCTAACACTCTCAAAATTCTAGTATATGAGTTTGTCTCAAACAGCACACTGGACTTTCATTTGCACGGTCAGTATTTATCCTGTATGCTTAGTTATTTCAGAGCTCAAAATCCGATTGATTCTAACTGCCCCAGATGTCAATGCATGTACTAATTGCCCAATCAAGCCTTGGCCTAAGAGGATGAAGGTGGCTTTAGGTTCCGCACGAGGCTTGGCTTACTTACATGAAGAGTGTGAGTATTTTTTTCCATAAAAAAAAAACTTATCATTACCATAATATTTTCGAGTTTCGCTTTTGTTGATATGACCTTTCAAACAATCCTAGAGCTATTCATCGCGACATAAAGTCCTCCAATATTCTTTTGGACTCCGATTTTGACGCTAAGGTACAATGACATGATAATATCAATCGGTTTTATTGAATTCAAGTAATTTTTATGAAAGCTAACATTTTGATTTCAGGTCGCAGACTTTGGACTCACCAAGTTTACTTTGGGTATAGATACGCATGAATCCACGCACATAATGGAGACTTTTTGGTAAGTTCATTTTCGGTTTGTTGTACCATTGATGGTTTTTGTCTAGTACCACTGATGGTTTGTCAAATGTAGGTACATGGATTCTTGGTATTACTTGAGTGGCAAGCTAATGGAAAAGGTCGATGTCTACTCATTCAACGTAGTCTTGGCGGAGCTACTCATGGGAAGAAAAGCATCGGATGCTAATCAGCCTGAGGACCAACAGTCTTTGGTGGAGTGGGTAAGATGTAAATGAGTTTTCAATTTAACTTATATGAGTTTAGAATTTCAATGACAATATGATATATATAGTCGATCACCTAATAGGTCAATTTTTAACTTTCTGTACATGTATAAAAATTGTTGGTGATCGTCTAATCATTTACCCTTCCTAGTGATGTACAAGGAACAACATTATGTTAAGAATAAGGAACAACAAGTCAATCCCTTGTTGTCTATAATCCAAATTGATAATCTTGAGTTTGGATTCTTGAAGATAATATGCACAGAAAAATATGTAATTCTCTGTTCTTGTTTAAAGGAAATATAGACAAAAGGAATATACCCATTTCAAAGACCCTAGAAAAGTTGAGATAGATAATATTTAGGATCTATACCCATTTATTTTAGTCGACTCAATTTTGGGGTCACAACATTATTTACGCCATGTTGTGTGATAATTAAATCTAATTTATGAATGCGACACCTTCTTAATATTGAGTGGTACGAAAGAAATGAAACATTTTCAACCATAATATAGACAGCCAAAGAATGGTTTTCGAAAAGAGTGAATTTCCACCTTTCCTATCTCATCAAGCGGATTGGTTTGCAATCCCATTACTAGTCCAACTAGTTGAACCAGCCAATTTGATCCAATTTTAAAAATAGATACCTTCAATCTAACTAACGTACTTCTAGGCATACAATCCGATGTAAAGGGGAGATCCACATGATTTAAATCTAATTTCACATGGTTTCATTACTAATAATCAATCTTTGTATTGCTAACAGAAGTCAATAGCCTCAAACTCTTTCATGCATAAAGTAATGTCAAGAAAATAACATAATACTATTTATAGAGTCTAGCACATATCTTGTTGGGATATGGTTCTTAGCACAATGTTCCCTTAGTAGGATCCACTTTCTTTGGTCTTGTGATCAATAGGGTTGCTCAAATTGCAGGCCAATCACTTTCTTATAACATAGCAAATTCTATGTTTTGCTCATAATAATGTAAACTAGAAAAAGCATTCAATCTTTCTTAGCTTTTTTATGTTTCTTTATGCAGCTAATAGTAATTTTCCCTCCTTGTTTAGGATGGAGTTCTCACCGATCAACAAGAAACCATGGATGCATTAGTGAGGGTCTCAATTCTGATAGTTTGAGTTGGAGGTGCAGAATTTACACAAATGGATTGTTTTTCTGTCATTTAAGTTAGACTTTCTATTGTGTTAACATCGAAATAGTATTTAATAGTGAGGATGTAGAGAACTTAACAATCTAATTTTTTTGTCCTATTAGAAAGTTGATGGTAACCATAAAATTAGATTAAAAAGCTCTACACATCGTGTAGCCACTAGAGACATTATACAATCTGTTACAATGTGAGAAGTTCATCGTAAGTTGATTTTCTCATGATTTTTCTGTTCGAATGAATCCGTTCATTTTAATTAATTGAGATAGATGTTCATGTTAGGCATACAATTGGTAAATCAAGTTGAGAGAAGTTGTAAACCTTGGATTCATGGTAATATTGTAATGGTATAGTTGGAGGATGTTAGTGTTGGACTCGATCTTGAATTTATAGTTTCCTTTTGCATAAGCTTATTCATTTGTTTACCCAGTTTGATTTTATCTTATATCGCCATATAATATTAAAGCCTATTAATTGACAAAATTTTGTTTCAACTGATTAAATTGGGATTAGAGAGGCAATATCAGATCTGAAAACTTTATTTGGTTGCTTCTTTGTTTTAACCCCCTGCCCCTCCTCCTCCCAAACTTTTTTGGTGATTTTAGGAAAGGTTTTGCAATCCGCTAGAGATATAAAACCACGCATTTATACCCTTCTTAAGCAGTTCCTGGCGAAGTGCCATTTGTACCGAAGTTGCTTGAACACCACAAAGATAGATAAAGAAAGGCTTATGTTCATGCTCAATTTGTGTACAACTGCAATTGAAGGTTTAAAATTCTATAAAGAGCTCTCCTATAGAAAGCTAAAACTAGGAAGGGTAGAAGTGGTCTAAATTGCCTTTATGTTGTTTATGTAAATTGCTTATCATATCGCAAGAATGTGAATTATGATTGACAATTCGTTGAATACAAGTATTGCATCCTAGTTGCTCCTAAGAAAGAAAATATGGAACTTCCATTCTTCATGCATTTAATGTTACCCTAAGATTGAGTCATAGCTAAGGAAATTGCATTCTTGTTACAAATTTTTTATGATATTTTTACTCTCTTCTTTGGAGTTAGATATCCTGTGGAGAATTTATATCTCTATTGAGTATGGCTAATCTAGTTTCGTTTGATAAAGGAGAGAGATAGTGAGGACATAGCTATTAATTCTATGCCTATGGCAATGCAAAAGAAGTTTGGTAAATATTAAAAGGGTTATAGTGTTGTCTTGCTACGCTTGTTAGAGCTTTGCTATTTGAAGTTGGACATAGATGATCATGTGAAATTTGTACGGGTTATTCAAGAAAGTCTCTATATGCTTTTGACGAACATGTGACCTCTATGTCGAGAGATTATCGCTTTACATCTTCAACCAATCGAGATAACATTTTAATTGAGGACATTTTTGAGAACATTGGGGACAATCTTGATGAGTATAATGCGTTCGAAAGTAAACACTATGGCTTGCAATCTACAATGTCACAATTGGATTTGTATTTGAAGGAAAATAGGCTAGATATTAAAAAAAAAAAAAACTTATCGTTCTTTGAAAGCTAATTCTCATCGGTATCTTGAGTTGTCTTCTATCACTTCTGTTGCCCGTAAGTCAGCCTTTAGCATTGAAGGGCACATTTTAAATAAAAATCATAGTTCTCTTTCCCGTGAAATTGTGCACTAGAGATTGGTTATTTGGAGTTCCGCATGAGGAAGATTTAGAAGACAAGACCCTCATTTATAGGTTTTTTACGTTCTTTGTTTTATTTACTAATTTTTATATTTTTTAAATTTGATGTGAAGTTTTTATTGAGCTTAAAGTGGGTTAAAAGGGTAAGTAAGGGTTTTTCTAAGTTAGGTTAAATATTAATATGTTCTAATAATATGAGTCGGATGTGTGTTGAGTTGGATTAGGTATAGGTTTTCAAATTTACATCGTATGGAAATGTGTCAAAATGGGTTAAATAAATCAATATGAGTCGAACAATTTTCGTTCTAATCCAAACTTAACCCAACACTAACGACCCTAGAAAAAGGGGTATAGATCTTCAATTTCTCCATAGCTAGGAGTGTCAATGGCAAGAATATGCACTCTTCTAAGCGCAAAGACTTCCAAACCCCATCCTAAAAAGACCAAATTTCAATCATTATTCCACTGACAGCACTCCCAATTTGCATCATTCTATCTTCAGTGATATAACTGGCTTCCCAAACCAATGCATCAAAAAAGAACAGCTCCAGCTTTGTCCAGCACATTTTATCCTTCAACAACTTTTGGCACAAAGGCCTCCTTTATATCACCCTATCTCTGGCTAGTGGGAGAGACGGTCCTTAGCCACCGCGAAACGCCTTACTCATGTATCGACTGTCCTTGAAACTAATGCCATGGATGGGGCTAAGGCAACCGTATCTAATTTTATAACTAAAACTCCCAAGGGATGGTAAAAAACAGTAATGATGGATTTCTGTTTCCCACCAAACTTCCATCCCTCCTCTTTGGAAACAAACAACGCAACTAGTGAGCCATAAGGATCACTTATTCAGTTTTGCCTTGATTCTGATCAATTCTGTTTCCTTTTTTTGCAATATTAACCGATATCTAATGTGGTATAAATATGGATGTAATTTCCTTCGTATTAATATAACTTCATGTTTTCCTTTTGTTTCTCCAGTAAAAAGCCCTAAGTCTCGGGAGTGATCAAAAAATTGCAGCCGTAGTTTATATGAAACTAGTGAAAGATGTTTGCAAATGAAAGCCATCTTATGATAGAAATTTAATTGCACTAATTATTCTTACCAGTGGCCCATCATTCTGAAAACAGTATTGGTGCTCCAAAATGCTCAGGATATATGAACTGGATGAAGGCGTCAATGACCGACCTCAAGCCCCTCATCTTGCTCCCATGCAAGGCCAGGACCATTATGCATGTTCTTAATTAGCAGTACGGATGATTTATCAAGATAGAAGTGAACTCTACTGCATCGTGGATTAAACCAACAAGCTCCATTTTTCAGAATGAAAGAGCAATGAGCTTCATCCTGTTAAGCAAACCAACAAGCAAAAATAAAACTTTTTAAAAAAAAAAGTTCAACAAATCAGTCCAGAAAAATATCACTAGACGTATGACCATCATAATAAGCTACCTGCTCAGTCCAAAATTAGGCACTTTGAGAGCGAAATTTTCTAACACCTGTTGAGCTGACATTGGCGATTAATTCCTATAGTCTAAATATTCTTCGGACAGTGGAGGGAGAGGATTCAAGGTCGGCTTTTCAGCATCCTGGCAGTGAATTACGAACCTCAAATTTAAAATTCAAACCAAAACCAACACAAGGAGAAAGAAAAACTAGGAAGTAATGTATGCCAAGTTTTCAACACATAAACAGGTAGTATCTTCTGAGTTACCCTTTTTCAACATTTACTGTTCTTTTGTTCCCTTGCCAGATGATCTCTGCAGGCCCTTCTTCTTCCACATATTCCCAATCATCACCATCGTCCCGGTTATGCTCCACGTCGTCAACCTGTCAATCGACCTTTTAAAAAGGAATGCCAATATTTTCTGTACAGAAGCTATTCGACTACGCATTCCAATATTATCTTTGCAGAAGCTATTCGACTGCCCCCGAAGCCTCCGTGAGATTTTGGAGTGACATCAGGCAAAGGAAGGAAGCAAGGAGCTTCACCACCGCGTCGCTCCATTCAAAGGCGCACTACCACCTCCGATCGCCTCCCACTCTCTCTCTATCATCAGCAAGCTCGAGAGACAATGGCGAGTCGATACTGGGTGGTGTCACTTCCGGTGCAGGCCTCCATGTCCACCACTTCTCTGTGGAACCGCCTCCAGGAGCAGATCTCTACCGGGTATATCCTTCTTCTTCTTTGTCGAAATCCTTCGAAGCTGATGATCCCGCCCGACTCCACAATTCAATATACCCAATCTCCACGTGGGAACCCTAGACTCCCTCGCTCTCAGCCACGATCTCCTAAAGGCGGTTCCTCTTTTTCGTCTTTACGTGGCTCCTCGCAAGGTGACTCAGGCTCCTGACGTGGGTGTCACCCATTTCAAGTACGTGAGGACGTGAGCCACAGCGTTGCGAGGTGGTTACCGAAGAGAAAGGGATTCGATAAAGATTTGAGGACGTGAGCCACGGCGTTGCGAGGTGGTTACCGAAGAGAAAGGGATTCGAGAAAGATTTGAGGACGTGAAGACGTGAATCTCATTTCAAGTACCGTTTTCTTTTCTGCGTGTTGCTTTTCTTATTTTTTTTTAAAAATATAAAATCTTTAGGTTTATAAATTATGACTAACTGCAAAATTTGAAAAATAAATGCTAGAAGTAAAAAGGGCTACGGACCAACCCAAGCATTTGGAAAAAAGAAGAAAGGGAAATTACGGTCAGAATGAGTATTAAATCAGATTTGAATTTGAGCTCACATACCAAATCAGATTTGAATTGGATAATGTAAATTAGGATTATTAACTGAATCCTCTTTTAAAATTGTTATCGTGGCATTATCCATTGATGGACGTGTAAAATTGTTGATCTTTGAAATGGCACACATATAACGGGGTTTCTTCGGCAAAAATTGTGAGCCACTATAAATTTTCTGGGCCATGAGTTTACACTAAACCGGGTTATTAATTTGGATTTTTTTTTTGTTAGGGCTTAAATTTTTAGGAGTGAAAAATATTCAAGCATGTGAGCAATTATAATTATAATTCTCCAATTATTAATGAATTATTTGCTATTATCTCTTCCATGGATGTAGATAGCCAACCACATAAATATTTAATGTCCTTTATTTTTCTTCATTTATTTTCAGATTCTCTTGCATTGACTTCTTTGCAAGATCATGTCGTTTTCACGTTAGTATTTCAACAATGAGAAATTATGTAGCAATGTTAGTTGGCGCTTGCAATTATTTTCCATATTAATTTTGTAGTAAACTAATTTAAAATGTTAATAAAAAACGGCAAACGTTTAATTTCTTTAAAATTTCTAGTTTAGAAACTATAATTGGGAGTTACGCCTGACTTAACAATTATGATAGACTTTCTAGTCTAACAAATAGCTTTATTATAGAGTTACTTCTAGATTTCATAGACTGGTGCGAGGAATAAGGACTAGCACGTAATGAATATTTTTGCCCTTTAGCCGTGACGCATGGATGGATTCCTAATGAATGTCTATGTCCATGAGTGCTGGAGGAAAGGATCGATTTGGGAAAGGATCGATTTGTCAAGAAAATAGGTAATGAATCTCTACAAAGCTTTTAAGAATTAGAGGTGAATAATATAGAAAATATTCGACTGCTTATAAGGGCCATGTCACTAACTAACACAGTGTGTATTTTTTAGTAAATTTATTAAAAATTTAATACTTATCATGCCTATCCTCTTTTCTATATCTCTTCCTCCTTCATCCAGCCACCGCCCTGCCCCAAGCTCCGCACTTCTCTTGGCTATCTTCACCAGCGAATCATCGATGACGCGTCTAGGCCAACCACCGCCTCCGTCTTGATACCGATAATTTTGAAGAAATTAGTGGAGATTTTTAAAATTTGTGGGCATAGTTGAGACTATAGTAAAATTTTAATGTTTTTTGAGATAAAAAAATTTCAATTTAAGACGGAATTGAAATCATGCCTAAAGTTAGAGATGTTTTTTAGAGAATTAGGTGAGAATAACATAAAAAAAAACCCAAGACTTGAAGTAGAGAAACACACGTGGGAACACACTTTGTAAGAGCTTTCTATTTTATATTTTTCTTACATTTTTAATTCCTTGCCCATTTACATTTCTCTGTACTTCCCTTATCATGTAATTCATTTCCACACATTTCTAGCCAATTTAATTTTTTTAAAGCAATTACTTTCCACCGCACTCGAATTTCTAAAATTCACCGCCATCTAGACCTCGTTCCACACACTTTTTATGCAAGTAAAGTACCACCAAGCAATGTCAATGCAGTCCATTTATCAGAAGTTCAAATTGCCTGACCACACGCCATATTTCGTCAATATTTCTTTTGGTACTCCTACAAATGGTATTTTCCAATAATATATAGGTATCAATCCTCCTTATTAGGAAAATGATGAGCTAGCAAACCAATAGTCTTTAAAAAACAAACTTGGCTCCTTCACCACACTTGATTTCAAGAAATCAACCGGCTTTCTTGAAAATTTTGAAATTGAAAAGTTTTACTTGGTGGGATATACTCATCTCGTACTCCCACAAAGTAAGATTCCATAAATATGAAAGGAAAAAAAACAATATAAGTAAACATATAATTCTAGAGTGGTCTTTTGGGCGACGGTCGCGATGTGGGATCTTCTAGTGCAACAACGGCAGGTACCATATTTGCTAGTGTGGCCAGTGGAGGCAGAGATGGTGGCAACGTCCGTTAGAGGTTGTCATTAGTGTGTTTATACTGCTCATGAAATAGTGTGACTTTGCTAAATCACTCTTGACCTATATATATGTGTACTTGTTGTATTCGTTTATGATATAGAATTGATGTCATTTGTGATTCTTATGAAGACAATGATATGGCTTGTGCTATCCTATGTTATATCATGTGCAAGCCGATTCATTGAAGTCTATCTTAATTATTTTGAAAGCTGGATCAGATGGGCACAAATCTACTATACCCATTTATGTACCCATTTGCTATATCTTTCATCAAATATTGACACGTCTAATTTGTTTTGGACCTCAACATATCCGATTAGTCCCCACCAAGAACTTTAGCCCTACATTTTTTTTCCCTGTCAACTCTCTCTCACTATTGAGATCCAGCCACCAGCTCGCCCCTGCCATCGCCACCGCCTCCAGACCGGGTTGCGAAAATGATCGCCAAAGCCCGTGGGATCGAGTCATCGTGCCATCGGCCACCAACCCCTCGATCGGCTCGGCTAGCTAAATGTTTGGCATGTACATTTCGGTTGGAACCCCATTATCGAATTGGATCAAAAAACAATCCAGCCAAAAACCAATTCAAATTGGAGTAAAATGAAGAATCGGGCTTTTACTTTTCGTAAAGATTTTAGAAAAGCAAAGTGTCTGAGGAAATAAAATTAATGAATTTATTGAAATGTAGTCACTTTTTTCCAATGATTTGTCCATTTTTATTTGGATTTCGTCGAAAAGAATTCTTAGGGCGTTCGATTTTTAATCAGGTCGGGCAATTTTTCTATTGGGATGGGACGGTTTTTGCCACGTCTGCAAATACTGATCGTGTTTCGGTAATTTTGAAAGGCTGAGATCTATTTTAGGTGATTATTCCTTTTTCTTTTTCTTTTTCTTGTGGCCATTTCTTCTTTTCACATTGCTCTGCAATAGAGCAGCAAGGCCACCCAAAGTGTCTGCCTCGCCACCAGCGATACGGCATCCTTCTCTCCCTCCGCCATCGATGTGAGGTTATCATCTCTTATTGAGGCCTTCCACCTTCCAAAGTTGAGGCTGGCGACCATGGCAAATGAGTCAAACGATTGTAGATCTAATATCTTTGACGTCAATTTGTGGTTGTGATACGAGATTAAGATTAAATGATGTGTTCCCCAAGATTGAAGGTTGACACACTGTAGAGATAAGATATTCAATGTGGAGAGAGAGAGAGAGAGAGAGAGAGAGAGAGCTTTGCGGGGAGAGGGAGGGAGGGAGAGAGATAGAGGGAGCATCTTGATTGGTATTTTGGGCGTTGGGAGGGATTATTAATTTTTCACAAGGCATTGAAAAAGAAAAACAAAAACTCAAAGTATACTCGGCTGCGCTGCTTAATGTGAGTCCACAATTCAATTATTGATTGGTCTATCATTTATAATTAATTAACTTACGATGTAAATCTACTCTCTAAAATTTAGAAAAATCCCGCTTCGAACAACTATTTATAATATTTGCTTATGCTCGATCTGAGTGGTCCAATTTGTTTAGCACTGACATACATCTTATAGTGATATTAAGAATAAAGAAAGTGACAATTTCATCTAAAGAAGATTTATTAAGGATCTCAATTTTTGTAATAATGCCTCCTCCTCCTCCTCCTCTTCCTCTTCCTTCTCCTCATTTGATTTTATTGTACACTAAACCCTGCCAAAGATCGCCAAAAATTGGGATGGGATCAATGCTTCTTTTTGGAAAGGAGTATGAATAGTCCGTTTTCTTTCTTGTTACTCTACTTATTTGCACATGCGCGCTGTAATAAAATGAAATATTAAGTAATCCTAGGATTGAAACATGGACATTATTTAATTGAATGACTGAAAATAATAGCTCTGACTGCAATTACGAAGCCCAAATCAATTGCCAATATAATTAACGTTTCATTTTTTGGTTAATCTTTTGGGTAATCATCTGGGCTTACAGCATAGTATTTTCTTTTCGTTGAATTTTTTTGTCTTTGTCCAAAAAATAATACAGCAAAATTGTTGCTCGTTCTTTGCCAGAGCTGAGTTGAGTAAACATGGGGCAGATTCTATGTCCCAAGGTCATACATGATATGTTAATTACATGCCCAGAAGCACAAGTAACAAGAAGTTGTCTTTGGAACACCTGTCTGACGTTTTCAATTCTTTCTTATTCATGCACGAGCCAAACATTTAAAATTTGCAAAACCCAATCTTCCGACTTCAGAAACAGAATAACATTGAAATTCCATACGAATACGTAAGAGAAATCCATTTGCTTTTTATCGATTTCTTTGGGGGTCAAAATGCAGTAGTTGGGACAAATCAAAATATGGCATATGACCCAACATTAGAGGACTGTCCTCCATCTATTATGATAATAACAGCCTAGTTCGGACTACAAAATAAATAACAAATAATTAAAAATCGTTACGAAGTCCATTTCTTTAAGAATTTGCGACTCACAAAAAATTATTATTTTAACAGTCACCCAAAAATTGTTATGTTAATAAAGCCCCAAGGCAAATGGAAATGAGCTTTTCTTCTCCTACGTTTGATGGGGCATATTTACATAGACACAAAACAATGGAATAACCAGCCAACCAATCATTTTTTGGAAACTAAGATGGGCTCTAAACGTACGAAACCCTCTAAAAAAATAGATGGACCGAACACGTAGTATGCAACACATATAAATCGATTGAGAGAGAAATATTTCAATGATTGATACACCCGTTTTCTAGTAATAGTATGGATTTGATAGGAGGACAAAAATATACGTCATTGTGGAAACTTTTATTCTAGAAGGAGGGGACAATCAGCTCAGCCCAATCATCTTTCTTATATGTGTCTCTTTCCTTTCATGAATCATCATTAACAATTCCCAACCAGATAGTAAGTGTAAGTCAATATTGGTATCTTTCTAAGAAAATACCTCTAGATAATTCTGCTATATTACATTTTCTTACTTTTAATCAAAGGAAATACAAAATCATGCTAAATATATCTTTGTACATATATTTCCACCTTCTAGCTTCAAAATATGATGACCGTATATTTTGCATGATGCGATATTTAAGACATAATCGTTTTGGTCGTCTAATTTTTTTTTTGGACTTTTCCTTGCTCATGTTAGCTTCGAGGTCCGAACTGTAGATTTTTAAAAGAGAAAGTACTATATACCATCCTCCCTTTTTACTTCACCGCCACTTTTCCTCCTTTATTTCAAATAATGCCATTTTGTGCTCAATATAAAACCTCGTGGATAAAGGGACCAAATTGCCCTTGTACCCAAACATTCAGTAAGCCTAATCCATTCATGAACCCCATGTTTACTTAATGGGATCATGCTCAAGCATTATATGTGATGACTTGATCGGCTTTACTTGGATCAAAATTCCGAAAGTAAACAAAACAGGGCACAGCTTAAATTTGTCCTTCTAGTAATAGCACTCGCAATACCACGGTATATTAAGAAACTCAAGTGAGTGCTCTAATAGCACATGCATGGGTGACATTATTTTCTAACAATTTGGAAATTCCACATTAGTTTAGTTGACCATGACCCATGAAACCATACTTAGGACTAGAAGTTTATATAGCAATATTTAGGGTTCTGGAAGACACCCATCTCATCCCCTTGGGAATATGTAAAGACTATTACTTCGGCCATAGGAAGTAGTCTACATCATTCTTAGTTAATTGATTGGATGTATCACTATGTTTTAATCTCAAAAGCCGTCGAATCAAATGTTGGTAAGTGCCTAACAAATATTCTTGTAAAAAAAGAAGAAGAAAGAACCACGACCTCGTTCACACTACCAAGACGAGTATTCTCCTTGTTCCACTGCAATATCAACAGTATAAGAATCTAACTAGAAGAACTAGCGTGTAATGGTCACTTCTGGACAATTGAATTGTGCAATTCCTTTTACTTTTGGAAGAAATAAATATTATCAATAGTAGCAAGTAGCTCATATTTCACCATTAAACAAAAGATGTGATATCTATAGATGATAAAACAATAAGTTGGTAAATATGACACGCCAAATTGCCAATCCCCCACACACAATTGACTAGCTAAAATGGATTATGGGAAAATGCAGGCACTGCCAGGCACGACCATTCGATTTTGAGACTTTCACGAGTTCACGTCTCTTCTAGTTGGGCCCACGTCAGGGGTCAAGAAACTTCCACGTCGGCACGTTGAGTTCCTCCGTACGAAGTTGGGGGAACCGTCGGATCTTCTTTTTATAGGAGTTGCATGATCGCAACGGCTTCCAGCCTCCAACGTGTAAGCCGGAATGCAACCGCCGTTGCACCGGGCCCCACCCCACTCCATGAAGAGGCGCCGGCTTAACTGTATTCTCCCTTCCAAGGCCTTCGATATCGTTATCATAAAAATGGCAATAACGACACGATTTTTCAGCTTCGGTTTTTTTAAATGTTTTAATTCTTTAATTCTTTTAGCCATATTCTTTTTAAGCTTTTGATTTAGGACATATGTATGTTACCGAAATTCTATATTTCTTTTCCTAAAATGATACTAACTACCTTCTTTTTTGGCTCGCAACGCAAGCACCAAATGATAGGTGCAGCAATCACTAGAGAAAAACACTAGTGATCATCCTTCCATTTTCACCCAAATCCAAATTTATCTTCAATCCTAATTGCATGTATTATGAGTTTCAACAATTCGTGGAGTTGGGTATAGTAGATGCAAATTAGATCATCTTTATTTATCGACTTGTTTTTAATTATTACATTGTATCTTTTATGACTTATATTGTTTAAGATCTTATCTACATTAGAGCATTCTAGCCGAACTCTTCTATACATATTCATTTTTGAAAGTTATTGCTAATATTCCAATGATTTCCACTATTTTATTAACTTTAAAAAAAAAATACATGGGTTTGGTTCTTAGAGATCTTTTCATCTTTTGGTACGTATTGATATTTATATACTTATCTGCTTTGAAGCAATAACTTTGTGTCCCTCTTGGGGAGGAAAAAAAATAGAGTACATTACAAACGGAGAGGGTGGAAGAGTGGAGGGAGGTGATCGCTGTAGTGCGGGTATTGATGGTGATGATCGACGGAGTGCACTAGCAGCCGAGGAATGAGGAAAAAGGACGAGAAATAAAATGGAAAACAAAAAGAAAAAAAAAAGGAGAAAAAGTTGATTTCACTAACTTGAAAAAATAAAAATAAAAACTCTACCAGCTCTGAAGATTGATTTTAAGGTGTGTCGGTTTCAAAAGATTGAAACAGTGAATCAAACCGGTCTGAGTTTGGAAAATTTTATTCTTAGGTAAAACAGCAAATTCTAATGAAAAATAAAAGTTGTATAATCTCACTATGAAAAAATATGTTTGTCGAACGGTTATGTTGGCATTTGTTCATGTTGAAGACCATGATTTCGATTCTCTATAAGGGCAATATATATATATATATATATATATATATATATATATATATATTTAAAAGGCTTCAGAACCGGTTCAATTTGGGAACCGGATTAGTTGAAATGATTTCAGTGTTGGAACTAGGAACTAAATGGTCCTAGGCCAGTTCTAGGTTCACAAAACCAAGATTCGAACATGTTCTTCTTAGAATCGACCTTAAACCGATTGGTCTAGATCGGCTGAATCCGGTTCTTGTACCAGACTTGGTGCTCACCCCTACCATCAGCATAACATTTTTTTCCTCAGCCAACACTCACCCCGCAATCCATGTAAAAAGAAAAGAAAAGAAAAAGCATGTGACATGATGCTGCACTTAACATCTGAGAACACACCGACCCAATTTCTTAAAGTTTCAAACAAAATGGAGGATGATATTGAACGATGAGAGAATTTCCAGTGATTAGAGATTGTTATTAACCAAAAAAAAAAGTTTCTTATGTTCGACATATATTACTTCATTTAGATGGATATGCTAGATGATATCACCTTTCTCTCTTGCTCAACTTCTGTGATTGATGGGGAATATTTACATAGACACAAAACAATGGAATATCCAGCCAACCAATCATTTTTTGGAAACTAAGATGGACTCCAAACGTACAAAACTCTCTAAAAAACTAGATGGACCGAACACATAGTATGCAACACATATAAATTGATTAAGAGAGATATTTCAATTATTGATGTACCGTTTTCTAGTTATAATAATTCTACTATATTTCATTTCTTACTTTTAATCAAAGGAAATACAAAGTCACGCTAAATATATCTTTATACATATATATGCACCTTCTAGCTACAAAAAAAAATAAGAATTGTATATTTTGCACGATGTGATATTTAAAGGCATAATAGTTCTGGTTTTCTAATTGTTTTGGACATTTTACTTTGATCGTTTTAAACTTCAAGGCCCAAACTATAGGTTTTTAATAGAGAAAACACTATATATAATCCTCCCCTTTTTAGTTCATCGCTACTTTCCCCCCTTCAGTTCTAAAAATGGCACTATGTATCAGAGATAAAACCTTGTGGATAAAGTGACTAAATTGCCCTCCAAGCACGTCCTAACTCTCAAAACCAACCACACTTGATACCCAAATGTTCACTAGGCCTAATCCATTCACGAGCCCTGTGTTTACCGAATGTGGTCATGCTTAAGCACTACATGTGAGGACTTGATCGGCCTCACTTGGATCAGACTTTCGAAAGTAGCACTCTTGAGTAACCAAACAAGATTGTGGTCATTTTAGGAGCAAGTGTGTATTTATGAATCATTCAATATAACCTCATGTATTTGAAGTGCAATACAGAGATATTGCATGTCCTGACAAAGAATTTAGTTAGGCCAATCTTCCAGCAGCATCTGCACATGGAAATGGACTCAACCTCCTAAACATTTTGAAGCTAGAACTAAAATGATTATGACGAGGCATATGTGCAAAGCAGATAGCTTGTGTAGAAGAAGCCGCACAAACCATTTTGAGACACCTGTCACTGGAATTGGAGCTTGTTACAAGGACCGAGCACAGGCACTCTTCTATGGGCTTGGGGCTTATCTTCTTCCTTTTGCTTCATTTCCATTTGCGGATCAAACAGAGACTCACATCAAGATTCCATACTCAGTAGAAAAATAAGTTTACTGTGAAAATTCAATCTTCTTCTCTAGACATATAAATTTTGATTTGCCATATGGGTTTTTCCCATATCGTGTTAGGATTTTTGCAGTTAAATAACCGATTAATAGTTAAATTACAATTAAAAGTTATCCATGTTAGTACCGTTCGTACCACATAGGCCACCAACATCCACGTTAATAATATTTGGCCAAAATTAGCGTGAATGACTAAATTGACTCTAGGTCACAGGGCTTATGACCAAATTGGTACAAGTGCAATAAGTTTAACACTTTTCTAAAGCTTTTTTGTAAAGGTATATTGAGATGTTACATCTTCTTTTTGATAGTCAACGAAACAATAATTATTGATGAACATGAGATACATGGCAAAGCCCTGTCAAGTTGCCTCTACCAAGCATAGATGTGAAGCAAGATGCAGACGTGGCGGGCATAGAAGTAAACACTATCCATTTTGTGCAAAAAAATAGTTCAAAAATTCATAAATCTATTATATTTTTACCAATTTAGTCTTAAATTTTTTAAATTTTGTCAATTAAGTTCTAAATGATGGAAAATGCATATGCACTTAGTCGAATCATCCTGGCCTTATTTTAAAAGGTATAACACTCGTATGTCAGACTACGCAAATGAAGTTTTTCTCAATCTTCGTTGGATCCGCTACAAATTAAAGAATTTATCTTCCACGGCCTTTTTTATTTGATAAATTCTTAACGGTACGATGCACCTGCTAGTGAAGGGTTTTACAAATGTATGGTGTCGACACTTGGCACCTAATGAATTGGATTAGCCACAGTAAAAGTTTAATTTTCTTATGCTATTTACTTTGTTTCTTTCATTCTTTTTTTCCTGTTTTTTAATAGACATTCGTCCTTTTCAAATCGATTTATATTTGCCAGAACAATGCCCTTTTGTGCTATAGCCGCTAGCCAAGTTTTCGTTATTTAGAGGAAATGACATGCGTTACTTCTTCAGTAGTTTTCTTACATGCACAATTTCAAGCACAAAGCTTACCTTTTCTTTTTAACTTTTCATCTCATTTAGGCTGCATTTGGCAGTCGGAATAAAATTAGGGATAGAATATAATTTATCCTATCCTACGTTTGGTGCTCGCTCAGGACAGGATAAAGTTGGATATAAGAAGGATATAGACAGGATAAAATTATCCCATGGGGGAGGTGGGGAGGTCGATAAAGGTGGATAAAATTTCTAATGTCCATAATAGGAAAGTTATTTTTCTTGAATAACAAACTTATTAAATTAACAAAATTAAAATTATATTTCAATATAAATAACTTTTGAATTCTAATTTAAGAAATTAAAAAAATATTTTTAATTAATCTTATTTTAATTTATATATTCAACTTTAATTATATCTTATAATAAGCATTCGATCTATAAATTAAATAATTATATTTATTATATATTTTAGGTATATTAGCACGGTTTGCTATTTGATAAAATTTTATTAAAGAATGATGAAAGGGGAAAAAATAAATAATAATGAAAATAATATAAAAAAGATGAAAAATAAAATAATGAATAGTATTACGAGAGATTTTCACCATCTCCGTTTATGAACATTTAGGGTCATTTATAATGATATGCTGTTTATATAAAAATAATGTACATAATATGATGTGAACATATCCGACTTTAATGATGCGATTCACTAAACAATGGACGGGATATAAAAAAATCTCAGGATTTCATATCATATCCTATCCTATCTAGTCCTCTCCCGATTAGAAATCTGGACAACCAAACGTAGCCTTAATTGTTTGGTGATCTTTTTAGAAAGCTCCATAGGATCAAGATTTGCGGGTGACAGATCAATCCTCACGACCCAGAGCACTTAATACAAGATACAATAAAGGAAAAAAAAAAAAAACTTGATTTAATCGGAAACAGAGGATAGAATGTTAGAAAAGTTTATGAAAGAATGCGTTGAGTTGATCATTATGACAATATTTAGTGAGTATCCTAAAACTTTAACATGAAAACCATACTCGCGTCAGAACATGAGTTTTCAATTTCAACCAATTATATTGTATTGATAGGGGACACGATTCTACAAGATTATTACTCTACATTATGGCGAGGCTTCTCCGCGATTGCCATGTGACAAGTGCTCATCGGTCCCTGAATCTATTATTTAAATTTTGAGTGAACGCAATTGAATTCATATCCAATCTATTCCGTACAACAACCAAAAAGGGAGCAAGAGAGAGTGAATGTTTGGCATGAAAAGAAACTGCGCAGACAAAAAGCCTACCCGCTCCATAGATAAAACCCTAAGGTTACGTTTGGTCATCCGGATTTCTAATCGGGATAGGATCGATAGGATAGGATATGAAATCCCGGGATTTTTCTATATCCTATTCATTGTTTGGTGAATTACGTATTAAAGTCGGATATATTCACATCATATCATGTACATTTTTTAATATAAAGGTCATATCATTGTAAATGAATCTAAAAGTTCATAAATGGAGGTGGTGAAAATCTCTCGTGACACTAATCCTTAATTTATTTTTATTTTATTTTTCCTCTTTTTAAAATTTTTTTCTTTATTATTTCTTTTTTTACCTTTCATCATTCTTTAATAAAATTTTATCAAATAGTAAATTGTACTAACATACCTAAAATACAAAAATACCTAAAATATATAATAAATATAAATATATAATTTATAGATTGAATGTTTATTATAAGATAGAATTAAAGTTGAATATATACATTAAAATAAGATTAAATTAAAAAATAATCATTTTTAATTTTTAATTTCTTAAATTCGAATTCAAATATTATTTATATTGAAATATAATTTCAATTTTGTTAATTTAATAAGTTTGTTATTCAAGAAAAATAACTTTCCTTTTATGGACAATATAAATCTGATCCACCTTTATCCTACCTCCCCCATGGGATAATTTTATCCGGCCTATATTCCCTTGTATCTAACTTTATCCTATCCTGAGCAAGCACCAAACATAATCCTGAATTTTATCAAGACTACCAAACGCAGCCTAAGTTGTCATGTGATTCTAAGGTCTTGAGGCATCTTATAACGTGCCTTTTGGTTAGTATAGTTGGAGAGAGATACAAAGTTTAAGAGGTATTATCACCTTGGAAAGTGGGAATTCATAGAAATTAGTTGCTACATTAAAAAAAAATCAGAAAAAAATTTAACTCTCTAAAATATCAAAATTCAGCCGCATAATCTATTACACAATTATAGAAAAATTACAAAAGGCACACACCAAATATTCATGCCAACATCTAAATTTTAGCACCAACCATCATGCATTTCAAAAATAAAAAGGAAAGGCCTCAAAGATTAAATTATCATTTGACGATTGATAAAAAGAAAAAAAAAACAAATGGTATCGCTTTCACATATAGAAATTAGAAATATTATAGCTTACGGATAGTGAAACCTAATTTTTTTTCCAAAGTCTATCTCCCATTTAAAAGAAAATCATTATGAAAAATTTAAAAGAAAAAAAATGGGCGCATTAGACAAAGATGAATGGGCACGTGCTTGGCTTGAGTTTGAGTTAAATGACGCTCATAGTCCGGCGTTTCCAAGGTAAGGAGAGCGGTCCATCCTTGTTTAAGATTTATGCTTAGTGTCGACACTATGTTGCATTACCGTTTGGATGAGCTTATGTCTCCCCAAAGTGCACATACATCAGCTCGAATTGGGATGTTCATGACTCATTTTTAGTCCATAGCATTGTCCTCATATAATTCAAGTAACAGTTTTGGTCATAATACTGTTATATCACCTGCCTGTCGTCTTGAATCCATGGTGGATTAGCCTATGCCTCATCAGGGTAATCGCGTCTTAGATGTCTGAATGCCCGTTGTCCAAGCTATGCAATGCTCGGACAGTGAGCATTCAATCTCTTTAGGCCAGCCTTGATTGGTCTAGCCATTTAGGAGTTGAATTCGCGCTCAAAAATAGGCTGAACCCCATAGTCTAGATCATTTGAATGTCATATAGCAGGCCTTCAGCCAAGCTTTGGGCCTTGTAATGAGCTCTTGGTGGTCTCATAGCATCCCTTATGCCTTGTTGGGAGCCAATAGCAGAAGTCCAATATCTTCGTTTAAGGAGATTGCCAAAAAGAGACTAAGTCTAAGCTCGTTAATATATGCGGTTGGATCCATCTTCACTCAAAAGATTTAGCCAATGAGTTATCGGCTAATTAGGATATACTAAATGCTATACATCATTTTAATTTTCTAATGTGGGATTTCTCTAACATAACACACCCACACGTGTATCTAAACAATCCCTCCTACACATGTGAGCTTAATGTTAGGGCTACTCCCCCTTAATTTAGGTATCCTTCTATATCAATTTTTCAACAGGTTCGCGTTGTTACACCACAATGTCCACTTGCCCGGAAATCTCAACTATAGGCTATGATACCATTTGTTAAGAATGCACAGCAAAAGTCTAAGATTGCTAAGAGGGAGCCAAAGTCCGAGCCCGTCAACATATTCAGTTAAACCCACATTCACTTAAAAGTTTAAGTCAATGAGTTATATGCTAACTATAATATGTTAGCTACTCCGTACCACGTGAAGTCTTCAATATGGGACTTCTCTAACATAGCTCACTTATACATGCGTCCCAACAATAATGCACGTGTGGGTGAATTGTATTAAAGAACTCCCATGTTGGAGAATTGAATAACCTGCATTTACAAGGTGAAAAGGAGAAGAAAAATATCAGCTATCATATCCTAAATTTTGTCAAAACAACAACATTTTTACAAAGAAAATGCAGCGCTTGCTCTTCGCTTCTCATTCTCTTGTTTCAAAAGACAATGCAACTACGTTCTTATCGCATCAATAGCATAATAAGCACCAAGTGCTGTCGAAGTCAAAGGAACCAAGCCTTCGAATGGGAACAAACTGAGGATGTTGCAATAGAAGTTGACAGACTCTTCGATGGACCAGCACTACATCGATATGTGATTCAAGCACTTCAAATGTAGAGGGCTCTTCTCGCCGATCTTTTCCTTAAATATCTCTCCCTTCCCCTCTCTGCAACAGTGACAATGCAAACTAAAAACTGCAACAAATCAAAAATCCAAAATGCGAGAAAGCTCCAACAGCTTAATTTCGTGATGAATTTAGGAGTTTGGAGAAAGATTGTAAGCTAGAGAGAACATATCAGCATTCAGGCCAAATTGGAGAGTATAAATATGGGCACGAAGATGCAAAATGGAGAAGAGAAAAAGTTCACTTGTGCAATTCAAACACCCACGTGGGAATATTATCCATAACACGTAGGTTACACATTGGAGGATTTCTATTGACGGGCTTAGGGGGAGACAACTTTGTAGTATGATGGTAGAGGTGCGGACACAAAATATGTTGCTTCAGAATCACTCGTGAGGCGATTTCATTGACAAAGTGAATCATGGTCTTCAGCCCATGTGATTTCAATGTTTGGGCCATACTCGAGCCGAGCTCTAAGTCTGACCTGAGAAGGGAACCCGATCTGAAGTCTACTTTTGGTAATTAAAAATTTTAAAATAATAATAATAAGAGGTAAAAAAAAAAATTGAGCAAATTAAGAAATACTAGAAATCTTTCGAAAAAGCTAAAAAATTAGAATTCACTTAGTTTAGGTCTTTTGATAAAATTTTTAGATTTAGAAATATCGTACCCAAAATTGAATAAGCCTTTAAAGTTTTATCAAAGGATTTTTTAGATGCCATTTTTTTCTTTTTAGAGACGATGCTAGTTTCTTGTTTGCACTATTTATTTGTATTATGCTTGATTACGTCTCCTTTGTACAATGATTGTTACTTTCAGTTTTAGAATGGTTAAGATGAACCTCAATTTCTTTGATAGGCTGCTCGACACTTTGGCTAGCTCTTAATCAAGCTTAGGTGTCGAAAGGGCATAAGTTGCAGAACTAGTATAATCAAGTTCTCAAACCTGAAATCCCTCGTTACGTATGCATCAAGACAACACTCCACGTCTTGATTAGGGCTCTAGCCAACCCTCGATTATGGCTAGTGGTGATTCCTTTTGAACAAATAGATTACGAAAACCAATATCGCCTAAGGTACAGACTTGGGAGAGTTCACATTTGTGATTGATGAGTCGTTTGTGGTGTTAGCAAATGATGGTCCATTCAAGATCATCATTTCCGCACACGATTTGACTTGTCTTATAAGCAAGTACCTCTACACCTCCCTAGGGATAGGTTGCGACAATACTCATCAAGATTGACCAAATGTTCTCAAAGATGTCTTCAATGGCCACAACTCCTTTGTCTTCCCTCTCCAAGAAGTTAAGCAAGTTGTATGTTCTTCTCATGATCTTTAACTGTTTGTTCCGGCTAATCTGAGGCTACTGGTCAAAACTTGAGGGACAACAATACTTTAGTCTCTTCGAATGAAGTGTTTGAGCTAGGAATCTTCAAGACCGGTGGGTCTTCCTCAAGCAACTACTACTTGGGCATTTGGTTCAGGGATGATCCTTATAGGAAATCAGTCTGGGTCGCAAATCGAGATTACCTGCTTCTTGATTCTTCTTTTGTACTCTCCATCAGGTACGATGGAAACTTGGTGATATCCGATAGAAGGCAGACTCCGTATCTAGTCAATGTTGAGATGTTATCTACTAGTGATAGCACAAGTGCGATATTGCTTGATTCTAGCAATTTTGTTCTAATAGTAGGCAATAGCATGGTTTGGGAAAGCTTTTCAATCTATCAGACGCGTTCTCACCTGGCATGAAACTTGGGTATTTCGATTTAGGCACTGGTAAGGTAAGGCATGAAACTTGGGTATTTCATGAAACAAGAAACTGGTCCCTCACCATACCCGCGCCTCAATCGAAATACCCAAGTTTCATGCTAGGTGAGAACGTGTCTGATGGATAAAAAAAGCTTTCCCAAACTGTGCTATTGCCTTGTATTAGAACAAAATTGCCATAATCAAGCAATATCGCACTTGTGATATTACATACAATAACATCTCAGCATTGACTAAATACGGAATCGGCTATCTATCGGATATCACCAAGTTCCCATCGTACCTGATGGAGAGTACAAAAGAAGAATCAAGAAGCAAGTAATCTCGATTTGCAACCCAAACTGGTTTCTTGTAAGGATCATCCCTGAACCAAATGCCCAGGTAGTAGTTACTTGAGGAAGACTCACCAGTCTTGAAGATCCCTAACTCAAACACTTCATTCGATGAGACTAAAGGATTGTTGTCCCTCAAGTTCTGACCAAGCACGAGAATGTTCGTAGCGTCGGATAGCTGGAACAAATAGCTAAAGATCATGAGAAGAACATACGACTTGCTTAACTTCTTAGAGAGGGAAGACAAAGGAGTTGTGGCCATCGAAGTGAAAATGTTACCTTGATTGGTTGAAGATGTAAAGCAACCATCTCTTGACATAAAGATCATATATTCATCATAACAAAAACACATAGAGCATTTCTCGAATGTTCTGTACAAATTCCACTTGATCATATAACACAACTCTAATAGGTGTGGCTAATAATGAGGATCTAATATAAGACACGACAACACTATAACACTTCTAATATTTTTCAAACTTCTTTCACATTGCCATAGGCATAGAACTAATAGCTATGTCCTCATTATTCCTCTATTTTATCAAATGAAATCGAATCTGCCATACTCAATAGAGATATCTAGTTCCCACATGGGTGTTTGAATTGCACATGTGAACTTTTTCTTTTTCTCTCCTCCGTTTTGCATCTCCATGCCCATATTTATACCCTCCAACCATGTGATGCACCACTGGGGTTTACCTCGTGGCCACCCTTTCAACATGGAAGGGGGAGGTGGGGGGTTCGAATCCCCACCTTCTCAGGGGGGTTGGGGTGCTAACGAATTAGTTTAAGGAGTGGGTTTTGACTCCCACGCCCTGCAAGGAGGTAGGGCAAAAGTCTGAGAGTGAGAGTTAGAATAGGAGTAGGGTAGGACCGACCAAAAAAAAAAAACCATGGCATGAATGCTGATATGTTCTCTCTAGCTTACAATCTCTCTTTGCATTCCTAAATTCATCACGAAATTAAGCTATTGAAGCTTTTTCGCATTTCGAGTTTTTGATTTCTTGTAGTTTTTTAATATGCATTGTCGCTATCACAGAGAGGGGGAAGGGAGAGATGTTTAAAGAAAGGATCAGCAAGAAGAACCCTAAGAACCCTCTGCATTTGAAGTGCTTCACATATCGACGTGATGCTGGTCCGTCTAAGAGTCTATTAACTTCTATTGCAACGTCCTCAATTTTGTTCCCATTCGAAGGCTTGGTTCCTTTGACTTCAACAGCGCTTGGTGTGTGTCATGCTATTGATGTGATAATAAGGCAATTGCATTGTCTTGTGAAACAAGGGTTGAATGAGAAGTGAAGAGCAAAGCTGCATTTTTTCTTTGTAAAAATGTTATTGTCTTGACAAGATTTAGGATATGATTACTGATATTTTTCTCCGCCTTATCATTATTATTTAAAAAAAGTTAATTACAAAAGTGGACTTTAGACCGAGTTCCCTTCTCAAGTCAAACTCAGAGCTCGGCTTGAGTATGGCCCAAACATTTAAATCTATTGATTTTTAACTCGGCTCGGTCTCCAACCCACAACACCCTTACTTCAGGATAGGACTATCAAATGGGTGGATCGGATCGGGTTTGGGTCGAGTCAAAAATGGTCCGACCCATATTGACCCATTTAACTCATTTTGACCCATTTTCATGTAGTGTAAATTTGATGACCCATACCTGACTCAATCCATATTCGACTTATACCTAACTTAACCCATATTATCGAAACACGTTACTATTTAACTCAATTTAAGTTAATCAACTTTCACCCATTTAATTCACTTTAAGCTCTTCACATAAATGTTACTTGAATAAAAAATTTAAATCAGATTTAAAAAGTAAACTAAAGAATAAAAAACTAGTAAATAAAATAAGAAATGTGAAAAACCTTTAAAGCTTATTTCTTATAATATTTTTTTTTAGAAAAATGGTATCGCTAAAACACTTTGATGCAATACAAATTTAGTGGACAATTTTTATAATTTTTATAAAAATTTATTTTCAAAAAATCTAATTTTTTATTTTTTATTTATTTTTAAATAATCTATTTTTAAATTGTCTTTATTTTATTTATTTATTTTTAATAATTTTTAATAATTTTTTTCTTCTTTTTATGTTTCCTTCTTCAATCGCCACTTTGGCCACAACAATGATTGGCGACCGATCGCGGGCGAGCTCGAGCCTCGCCAATCATTGACGATCCCTTGGCCTCGCTAGATCGGCAAGATCGAGCTCATCGACGTCGAGGAAGATCGAGCTTGCTCGACACCGGTGAGCTCTAGTCTTGCCAAATCGGCAAGGCTCGATCCTCGCTGATTGTCAACGAGGCCTCGCCTCGCTAGATCTAGCGAGCTCGAGCCTCACTAGATCTAGCGAGCTTGAGCCTTGATTGGCTAGTCGCCTGCCATAATCGTGCCAGCCATCGACTAAGGAAGGAGGAAGAAAAAATGAAATATAAAAACTTACTTTAATTTCGATTTTTACAAAAAAACGGGTAAGAGAAAATGTGAGGCTTGGGTTAAAAATAGATTTTTAAATCCAACCCATTTAAGACCCATTTAACTAGTTTTTTCAAAATGTAAGTGATCTATACATGACCCATTTAAATCATAAATGGGTCATATATGAGCTTAAGACCGATTTTGACACCTCTACTTCAACCCAACTTATAACTAGACCTGACTCCTTATTATAATCGGATTTTGATTTCTTTCCTAATTTTTTTCATTTTCCTTTTCAATTTTCAGTTTTTTATTTCTTTCCCTTCCCTGCATCTTCTTCTTCGGAACTTTTTGGAGAGCGTCTTCACCGAAAGACGTCTTCCCCTCCGAACGAAGTCCTTCTCTATAGAACCATCAATGACGAGCTCGACGAAGACTCCACTACACAGATTCACACCACAATCTTTATCAGTTTGACGTCGATACCTGAAGTCACTGACCGTCACTAAATATTCTCCCTCAGCCACTACTCTGGCCATGACCGAGCTATTCCGATAAAGAAATTTCCAGCTCGAAAATTGCACAAAGCAACATAGAAAACGCACAAAGGTATACTAAAATAGTGGAGAATGAACTGACTTGACGGCATCAAGCCACGGCCATTGCCGGCAACGGAGGTTGAGAACCTTGACTCCAAACATGTGGGTCCATGGACAGCCCGCGCCGAAGATTTGCAAAAGCGTGGCATAAAACAAAGAATAAAAACACAGAGTCAGATTTAGTTCCAACAATTAATGAAGTGGACATGAATGAATCTTGAATCTAAGCACATGCTGTAAGCTAGACCATTTTGCACAAAGATTCGCAGCAGTGCAAATATGCAAAAGTTTATCAACATGAGGTGCAGAAATCCCACCACAACACCAGACTCGCCACGAAGCACACGACATAATTAACCACCCGCTTTACATCTTCAACCAATCGAGGTAACATTTTAATTGAGGACATTTTTGAGAACATTGGGGACAATCTTGATGAGTATAATGCGTTCGAAAGTAAACACTATGGCTTGTAATCTACAATGTCACAATTGAATTTGTATTTGAAGGAAAATAGGCTTTATATTAAAAAAAAGACCTTATCGTAATTTTGTTGATTATTTGAAAGCTAATTCACATCGATATCTTGAGTTGTCTTCTATCACTTTTATTGCCCGTAAGTCAGCCTTTACCATTGAAGGGTACATTTTAAATAAATATCATAGTTCTCTTTCCCATGAAATTGTGCACTAGAGATTGGTTATTTGGAGTTTTGCATAAGGAAGATTTATAAGACAAGACCCTCATTTATAGGTTTTTTACGTTCTTTGTTTTATTTACTAATTTTTATATGATGTGAAGTTTTTATTGAGCTTAAAGTGGGTTAAAAGGGTAAGTAAGGGTTTTTCTAAGTTAGGTTAAATATTAATATGTTCTAATAATATGAGTCGGATGTGTGTTGAGTTGGATTAGGTATAGGTTTTCAAATTTACACCGTATGGTAATGTGCCAAAATGGGTTAAATAGATCAATATGAGTCGAACCATTTTCGTTCTAATCCAAACTTGACCCAACACTAACAACCCTAGAAAAGGGGTATAGATCTTCAATTTCTCCACAGCTAGTAGTGTCAATGGCAAGAATATGCACTCTTCTAAGCGCAAAGACTTCCAAACCCCATCCTAAAAAGATCAAATTTCAATCATTATTCCACTGACAGCACTCCCAATTTGCATCATTCTATCTTCAGTAATATAACTAGCTTCCCAAACCAATGCATCAAAAAAGAACAGCTCCAGCTTTGTCCAGCACATTTTATCCTTCAACAACTTTTGGCACAATGGCCTCCTTTATATCACCCTATCGCTGGCTAGTGGGAGAGACGGTCCTTAGCCACCGCGAAACGCCTTACTCATGTATCGACTTTCCTTGAAACTAATGCCATGGATGGGGCTAAGGCAACCGTATCTAATTTTATAACTAAAACTCCAAAGGGATGGTAAAAAACAGTAATGATGGATTTCTGTTTCCCACCAAACTTCCATCCCTCCTCCTTCAAGTTACATTATGCAATTAGCCTAATCAGCCTTTGGAAACAAACAACGCAACTAGTGAGCCATAAGGATCACTTATTCAGTTTTGCCTTGATTCTGATCAATTCTGTTTCCTCTTTTGCAATATTAACCGATATCTAATGTGGTATAAATATGGATGTAATTTCCTTCGTATTAATATAACTTCATGTTTTTCTTTTGCTTCTCCAGTAAAAAACCCCTAAGTCTCGGCAGTGATCAAAAAATTGCATCCGTAGTTTATATGAAACTAGTGAAAGATGTTTGCAAATGAAAGCCATCTTATGATAGAAATTTAATTACACTAATTATTCTTACCAGTTGTCCATCATTCTGAAAACAGTATTGGTGCTCCAAAATGCTCAGGATATATGAACTGGATGAAGGCGTCATTGACCGACCTCAAGCCCCTCATCTTGCTCCCATGCAAGGCCAGGACCATTATGCATGTTCTTAATTAGCAGTACGCATGATTTATCAAGATAGAAGTGAACTCTACTGCATCGTGGATTAAACCAACAAGCTCCATTTTTCAGAATGAAAGAGCAATGAGCGTCATCCTGTTAAGCAAACCGACAGGCAAAAATAAAACATTTTAAAAAAAGTTCAACAAATCAGTCCAGAAAAATATAACTAGACGTATGACCATCATAATAAGCTACCTGCTCAGTCCAAAATTAGGCACTTGGAGAGCGAAATTTTCTAACACCTGTTGAGCTGACATTGGCGATCAATTCTTATAGTCTAAATCTTCTTCGGACAGTGGAGGGAGAGGATTCAAGGTCGGCTTTTCAGCATCCTGGCAGTGAATTACGAACCTCAAATTCAAAATTCAAACCAAAACCAACACAAGGAGAAAGAAAAACTAGGAAGTAATGTATGCCAAGTTTTCAACACATAAACAGGTAGTATCTTCTGAGTTACCCTCTTTCAACATTTGCACGTCCGATCCCTTCTTCGGAAAGCCTGATGGTTTTCTTTACTGTTCTTTTGTTCCCTTGCCAGATGATCTCTGCAGGCCCTTCTTCTTCCACGTATTCCCAATCATCACCATCGTCCCGGTTATGCTCCTCGTCGTCAACCTGTCAATCGACCTTTTAAAAAGGAATGCCAATATTTTCTGTGCAGAAGCTATTCGACTACGCATTCCAATATTATCTATGCAGAAGCTATTCGACTGCCCCCGAAGCATGCGTGAGATTTTGGATCGACATCAGGCAAAGGAAGGAAACAAGGAGCTTCACCACCGCGTCGTTCCCTTCAAAGGCGCACTACCACCTCCGATCGCCTCCCTCTCTCTCTCTCTCTATCATCAGCAACCTCGAGAGACAATGGCGAATCCATGTCCACCACTTCTCTGTGGAACCGCCTCCAGGAGCAGATCTCTACTGGGTATATCCTCCTTCTTCTTTCTTCGAGATCCGATTCCGATTCCGAGTACGTGAGGACGTGAGCCACGGCGTTGCGAGGTGGTTACCGAAGAGAAAGCGATTCGATAAAGATTTGAGGACGTGAAGACGTGAATCTCATTTCAAGTACCGTTTTCTGCGTGTTGCTTTTCTTATTTTCTTTTAAAAAATATAAAATCTTTAGGTTTATAAATTATGGCTAACTGCAAAATTTGAAAAATATATGCTAGAAGTAAAAGGGCTACGGACCAACCCAAGCATTTGGAAAAAAAAAAAAAAAAAGAGGGGAAATTACGGTCAGAAGGAGTATTAAATTACATTTTGAATTTGAGCTCGCGTACCAGATTGGATTTGAATTGGATCATGAAAATTGAGATTATTAATTGAATCCTCTTTTAAAATTGTTATCGTGGCATTATCCATTGATAGACTTGTAAAATTGATCTTTGAAATGGCACACATAACAGGGTTTCTTCGGCAAAAATTGTGAGCCACTATAAATTTTCTGTGCCATGAGTTTACACTAAACCGAGTTATTAATTTGGAAAAACTTTTTGTTAGGGCTTCGATAAAGATTTGAGGACGTGAAGACGTCCTCGAGATCGGATGCGGACGCAGACGTTCTCGGTCTCTGTCTCTCTCTCTCTCCCCCCACTTCTTCATCCTTCTCGGGAAAATTTATTGTTCGAAAGGTACATCGGATTACCCGATAGATATCACTGATTTTTTTAATTATTTTTGTGGTCGGCAGATACGGAGAATATGTCAAAGATACGGGCGTTCACGGAAGCGTCTCCTGCCATGAGGAAAAGCTTCTCAGGTGCATCTCCGCCTCAAAATTCATTAATCCTGAAATTTGTCATGTGGAGTTGATCAATCGACTAGGCTACGAATAATTCAAAGAATAAACTTATTAAATTAGGCTAAAGATAATATAAAGTACGAGGATACGATTAGATTAGTGCTCTATGGTGATATCATGTTTGTCAGAAATCTCATATCAAGTACCGTTTTCTTTTCTGCGTGTTGCTTTTTTTTTTTTTTTTTAAATATAAAATCTTTAGGTTTATAAATTATGACTAACTGCAAAATTTTAAAAATATATGCTAGAAGTAAAAGGGCTACGGACCAACCCAAGCATTTGGAAAAAAAAAAGGGGGGGAATTACTTTCAGAATGAGTGTTAAATTATATTTTGAATTTGAGCTCACATACCAAATCAGATTTGAATTGGATAATGTAAATTAGGATTATTAACTGAATCCTCTTTTAAAATTGTTATCGTGGCATTATCCATTGATGGACATGTAAAATTGTTGATCTTTGAAATGGCACACATATAACAGGGTTTCTTCGGCAAAAATTGTGAGCCACTATAAATTTTCTATGCCATGAGTTTACACTAAACCAAGTTATTAATTTGGGATTTTTTTTTGTTAGGGCTTAAATTTTTAGGAGTGAAAAATATTCAAGCATGTGAGCAATTATAACTCTAATTCTCCAATTATTAATGGATTCTTTGCTATTATCTCTTCCATGGATGTAGATAGCCAATCACATAAATATTTAATGTCCTTTATTATTCTTCATTTATTTTCAGATTCTCTTGCATTGACTTCTTTGCAAGATCATGTCATTTTCACGTTAGTATTTCAACAATGAGAAATTATGTAGCAATGTTAGTTGGCGCTTGCAATTATTTTCCATATTAATTTTGTAGTAAAATAATTTAAAATGTTAATAAAGAATGGCAAACGTTTAATTTCTTTAAAAGTTCTAGTTTAGAAACTATAATTGGGAGTTACGCCTGACTTAACAATTATGACTTTCTAGTCTAACAAATAGCTTTATTATAGAGTTACGTCTAGATTTCATGGACTGGTACGAGGATTAAGGACTAGCACGTAATGAATATTTTTGCCCTTTAGCCGTGAAGCATGGATGGATTCCTAATGAATGTCTCTGTCCATGAGTGCTGGAGGAAAGGATCGATTTGTCAAGAAAATAGGTAATGAATCTCTACAAATCTTTTAAGAATTAGAGGTGAATAATATAGAAAATATTCGACTGTTTATAAGGGCCATGTCACTAACTAACACTGTGTATTTTTTAGTAAATTTATTAAAAATTTAATACTTATCACGCCTATCCTCCTTCATCCAGCCACCGCCCTGCCCCAAGCTCCGCACTTCTCTTGGCTATCTTCACCAGCAAATCATCGATCACGCGTCTAGGCCAACCACCGCCTCCATCGTCTTCGTTGCCGGCTCCATCTCCATCGTTTTCGTCATCAAGGCCATCCATGCACGCCCTATGCATGCCTCGTGCACGTGCTGTTTACATTCCAAATACATTTTCTAGAAGACTTCCAGCAAAAGATTAATGAGGATTTTCCGCTCAGAATTTTGGGCTAGAAGACTTCTAGCACGTGTTGTGTCCCCTTTTTTTTTTAAAAAAAATTAAAAATTAAAAAAATGGAAAGATGGCTTGAAATAGAGACCTTGATTAAGCTGTTAACTTTTAGTGCTAGATTTAGCTTAGTTTCAAAGCATACGTATAAATAAGGGATATTAGTGAGTACTTTTGATCTAATTTAGTTTTAGTAAATTGATCTTTTGGATAAGAAATTTGATTCACTTTGAATTTAGCTTGTAATTTGTCCGACACTTTATTAATTTTTCTTTATTAAATTTTGCTTGCACTTTTTCTTTTGAGCCATTCTTACACTTTCTTTTATGGTCGTGATTGTGATTATTTGTTTTTCTTTGATTACGCAGTCACGCATGGACATCGTTTGAGGCATAGGAAAACTAACATAGTTAAAGATTGCCTAAATATATTAGATAAATAAATCAATCAAGTTAGGATATTGGACTAGCACTATTTAGGCAATTAGCATATTCAAGTCTTGTCTTTAGATCTTTAATTGCATAGGAAGTGGGATATAGTCTCGTATCTCATTTGGCTCTTAATTGGCCCTAATAGGCTAGTAATAGCCCCTCCACATAAAAATCTTTTAGGATTAATTGAATTTCATATGTACACTCTAACATTGTGCAAGATAAGGTTTGGAGAACCCAATTCATGTGGGAACCGTCGATCCAGCTTTGTCATCATCTCTAAACCCACTCTCTGTTTTTATGAATTTCATAAACCTAAACTAAAACCTAGAGGAAAAAAAAAAAAACACGAACTTCCCTAAACCATATGTGTACGAATTAAAAGAATATAAACTCAAACTGATACTAGATCGAACAATCTAATCAAGACCTATTTTTTTTTTTTAAACTATTTTCCATTTTTTTATTTTTTTATTTTTGATCCTTTTATTATTTTATTATTTGTTATTATTTCTCCTTCTACGCCCAGACCCTATCGATATGATCAAATTATAATTTCTCCTTATTTCTGGTTTTGCTATTTTGTTATTTTATTTTATTTATTCCGATAAAACGGGACACAGGTTGGGCCCTTCGGCCCTGTCCATGGGTGTGGTCAAACATGGAACTCACAAGTACGCATGTAAGGCCTTTGGGCCTGATCTGCGTGTGGAATAAGATGTGAACTTAACAAGCCCAAGAAACAAATATAAATGGGCTAAAGCCTACATTAAGCCCATTTTCTATTATCTTTACTAAACACATCTTTATCAGTTTCCCTCTCTTTTATTATTCGTTTTACATATCTTTCTTATTTTCATTTCTTTCCTTTGGATGCCTTGTGTTTGTCTTCTTCAACGTTTCATTGTTCACAGAATCTAAAATATCAAATTCATTCATAAATTCTAAGCAAAAGCTAGAAGAATTAACATTCAGCTAACCACCGGCTTCCTTGGAAAATACGAGATTAAGTGCCTCTTATCCAGCCACCATCCATCTTCAACCTCCACAAGACAACCATCTTCATTAACTAGCCATTCCTACGATGATGCCTCAATATTGCAGAAGATAGGTAGGATGCAAAGAACTAACAAGGCAAATTCAGGTACTTAATGACATTGCTAGAGATAATCACTCAGAAAATATAAGGACACAGAGCAAAAAGGAGCAACAGAGATAACACATGCAGAAACACTCTCAAGGTAATTAAAAATTGGAGACAAGTTGGTACAGATCTGATTTTTACATTTCATCAAACATCTTGTGCATGGTTCGATTGTTGAGTCTACAAGCAAGTTTTGAAGCAAAAATTCATTTCAAACTATCACGACGATGTTAAAGTGAACTTAAATTATCGGCTTAGTTTAATGATAGCAAATTTTCAAATCAACCAGAACGTCATAGTCTCTGTGAATCTATTAGTCGTGAAATAGGGGAGAAGAGAGCTTTAAAGGCGTAGCTTTGGAAAATTGAGAAATGGTGGTGGCAATAACTAAGGACGTTGGAAAGGCAATTAAAACTGTCTAAAATGCTGATACAAACTCTTCAGCAAGAAAAATAGTGACAATTGCGATTCCAAATCTCCGGTAGTTATATTCGGAAACAGAGCTACAACTCCAAATGATGGAGATGACTTTCAGCGTCAATTAATTTAGAGAGAAAGTGAAGAGAAATTGGGAAGAAATAAGAGAGAATTTTTTTATCAAGAAATCTTAGTGTGAGCACAATGGTTTCCCACAACAAATTTTTGTCCAGTTGCCCACTATACAAAAACGAAATGGATGGCCCAAATTGCACAATTACTCATAGGAAGCAACAATGTGGTCATGCTAGTGCAATCCTTTCTCCCTCAACTTTAGATTTAATTCCAATTAAGATTCGAAGTTTTCTTATAAAAAAATCCTCAACTTTTATACTAGTCTCAAATTTGCTCATGCCTTCACTAGTTTCTTCAAGATTACTAAAATTAAGAGGCTATTGTTGTTCTATATGAATGTGGGGGCATTGATGAAGATGCCTACTCTAATAATGAACCTCTAATTGATCTTGATACCGATAATTTCCAAGAAATTAGTGGAGATTTTTTAAATTTGTGGTAATATTTGGGACTATAGTTAAATTTTAAAATTTTTTTGAGGTAACAAAAAATTTCAAATTAAGACAGAATTGAAATTATGCCTAAAGTTAGAGATCTTTTTTAGAGAATTAGGAGAGAATAGCGTAGAAAAAACCCAAGACTTGAAGTAGAGAAACACACGTGGGAACACACTTTGCAAGAGCTTTCTATTTTATATTTTCCTTACATTTTTGAATTCCTTGCCCATTTACATTTCTCTGTACTTTCCTTATCATGTAATTCAATTCCACACATTTCTAGCCAATTTATTTTTTTTCAAAGCAATTACTTTCCACCGCACTCAAATTTCTAAAATTCACCGCCATCTAGACCCCGTTCCACACACTTTTTATGCAAGTAAAGTACCACCAAGCAATGTCAATGCAGTCCATTTATCAAAAGTTCAAATTGCCTTACCACACGCCATATTTCGTCAATATTTCTTTTGGTACTCCTACAGATGGTATTTTCCAATAATATATAGGTATCAATCCTCTTTATTAGGAAAATGATGAGCTAGCAAACCAATAGTCTTTAAAAAACAAACTTGGCTCCTTCACCACACTTGATTTCAAGAAATCAACTGGCTTTCTTGAAAATTTTGAAATTGAAAAGTTTTACTTGGTGGGATATACTCGTCTCGTACTCCCACAAAGTAAGATTCCTTAAATATGAAAGGAAAAAAACAATATTAGTAAACATATAATTCTAGAGTGGTCTTTTGGGCGACGGTCGCGATGTGGGATCTTCTGGTGCAACAAGGGCAGGTACCATATTTGCTAGTGCGGACAGTGGAGGCAGAGATTGTGGCAACGTCCGTTAGAGGTTGTCATTAGTATGTTTATATTGCTCATGAAATAGTGTGACTTTGCTAAATCACTCTTGACCTATATAGATATGTGTGTGTGTACTTGTTGTATTCATTTATGATATAGAATTGATGTCATTTGTGATTCTTATGAAGACAATGATATGGCTTGTACTATCCTATGCTATATCATGTGCAAGCCGATTCATTGAAGTCTATCATAATTATTTTGAAAGCTGGATCAGATGGGCACAAATCTACTATACCCATTTATGTACCCATTTGCTATCTCTTTCCGATTAGTCCCCACCAAAAACTTTAGCCCTACATTTTTTTTCCGTCAACTCTCTCTCACTATTGAGATCCAGCCACCAGCTCGCCCCTGCCATCACCACCGCCTCCAGACCGGGCTTTGCTAAAATGATCACCAAAGCCCGTGGGATCAAGTCATCGTGCCAATCGGCCACCAGCCCCTCGATCAGCTCGGTTAGCTAAATGTTTTGCATGTACGGTTCGGTTGGAACCCCATTATCGAATTGGATAAAAAAAAAAAATCCAGCCAAAAACCAATTCAAATTGGAGTAAAATGAAGAATCGGGCTTTTACTTTTAGTAAAGATTTTGGAAAAGCAAAGTGTCTGAGGAAATAAAATTAATGAATTTATTGAAATGGAGTCACTTTTTTCCAATGATTTGTACATTTTTAATTGGATTTTGTCGAAAAGAATTCTTAGGGCGTTCGATTTTTAATCAGGTCGGCCAAAATTTCTATTGGGATGGGACGGTTTTTGCCACGTCTGCAACTACTAATCGTGTTTCGGTAATTTTGAAAGGCTGAGATCTATTTTAGGTGATTATTCCTTTTTCTTTTTTTTTTTTTTTTTCTTGTGACCATTTCTTCTGTTCACATTGCTCTGCAATAGAGCAGCAAGGTCACTCAAAGTGTCTGCCTCGGCACCAGCGATACGGCATCCTTCTCTCCCTCCGCCATCGATGTGAGGTTATCATCTCTTATTGAGGCGTTCCACCATCCAAAGTTGAGGCTGGCGACCATGGCAAATGAGTCAAACGATTGTAGATCTAATATCTTTGACGTCAATTTGTGGTTGTGATACGAGATTAAGATTAAATGATGTGTACCCCAAGGTTGACGGTTGACACATTGTAGAGATAAGATATTCAACGTGGAGAGAGAGAGAGAGGCTTTGAGGGGAGAGGGAGGGAGGGAGAGAGAGAGAGATAGATAGAGAGAGGATCTTGATTGGTATTTTGGGCGTTGGGAGGGATTATTAATTTTTCACAAGGCATTGAAAAAGAAAAACAAAAATTCAAAGTATACTCAGCTGCGCTGCTTAATGTGAGTCCACAATTCAATTGTTGATTGGTCTATCATTTATAATTAATTAACTTACGATGTAAATCTACTCTCTAAAATTTAGAAAAATCCCGCTTCGAACAACTATTTATAATATTTGTTTACGCTCGATATGAGTGTTTCAATTTGTTTAGCACTGACATACATCTTATAGTGATATTACGAAAAAAGAAAGATACAATTTCATCTAAAGAAGATTTACTAAGGATCTCAATTTTTGTAATAATGCATCCTCCTCCTCTTTCCTCCTCCTCATTTGATTTTATTGTACACTAAACCCTGCCAAAGATCGCCACAAACTGGGATGGGAGCAATGCTTCTTTTCGGAAAGGAGTATGAATAGTCCGTTTTCTTTCTTGTTACTCTACTTATTTGCACATGCGCGCTGTAATAAAATGAAATATTAAGTAATCCAATGATTGAAACATGGACATTATTTAATTGAATGGCTGAAAATAATAGCTCTGACTGCAATTCCGAAGCCCAAATCAATTGCCAAGATAATTAACGTTTCATTTTTTGGTTAATCTTTTGGGTAATCATCTAGGCTTACGGCATAGTATTTTCTTTTCGTTGAATTTTTTTGTCTTTGTCCAAAAATAATACAGCAAAATTGTTGCTCGTTCTTTGCCAGAGCTGAGTTGAGTAAACGATTATGCCAGGCTTACGGCAGATTCTATGTCCTAAGGTCATACATGATATGTTAATTACATGCCCAGAAGCATAAGTAACAAGAAGTTGTCTTTGGAACACCTGTCTAACCTTTTCAATTCTTTCTTATTCATGGACGAGCCAAACATTTAAAATTTGCAAAACCCAATCTTCCGACTTCAGAAACAGAATAACATTGAAATTCCAGACGAATACGTAAGAGAAATCCATTTGCTTTTATCGATTTCTTTGGGGTTCAAAATGCAGTAGTTGGGACAAATCAAAATATGGCATATGACCCAACATTAGAGGACTGTCCTTCATCTACTATGATACTAACAGCCTAGTTCGGGCTACAAAAAACAAAAAACAAATAATTAAAAATCGTTACGAAGTCCATTTCTTTAAGAATTTGCGACTCACAAAAAAACTATTAATTTAAAAGTCACCCAAATTTTGTTATGTTAATAAAGCCCCAAGGCAAATGGAAATGAGCTTTCCTTCTCCTACGTGTGATAGGGCATATTTACATAGACACAAAACAATGGAATAACCAGCCAACCAATCATTTTTTGGAAACTAAGATGGGCTCTAAACGTACGAAACCCTCTAAAGAAATAGATGGACCGAACACGTAGTATGCAACACATATACATCAATTGAGAGAGAAATATTTCAATGATTAATACACCCGTTTTCTAGTAATAGTATGGATTTGATAGGAGGACAAAAATATACGTCATTGTGGAAATTTTTATTAGAGAAGGAGGGGACAATCAGCTCAGCCCAATCATCTTTCTTATATGTGGCTTTTTCCTTTGATGAATCATCATTAACAATTCCCAACCAGATAGTAAGTGTAAGTCAATATTGGTATCTTTCTAAGAAAATACCTCTAGATAATTCTGCTATATTACACTTTCTTACTTTTAATCAAAGGAAATACAAAATCATGCTCAATATATCTTTGTACATATATTTCCACCTTCTAGCTTCAAAATATGATGATTGTATATTTTGCACGATGCGATATTTAAGACATAATCGTTTTGGTCGTCTAATTTTTTTTGGACTTTTCCTTGCTCATGTTAGACTTCGCGGTCCGAATTGTAGATTTTTAAAAGAGAAAATACTATATACCATCCTCCCTTTTTTACTTCATCGTCACTTTTCCTCCTTTATTTCTAATAATGCCATTTTGCGCTCAATATAAAACCTCATGGATAAAGGGACGAAATTGCCCTTGTACCCAAACATTCAGTAAGCCTAATCCATTCATGAACCCCATGTTTACTTAATGGGATCATGCTCAAGCATTATATGTAATGACTTGATAGGCTTTACTTGGATCAAAATTCCGAAAGTAAACAAAACAGGGCACAACTTAAATTAGCCTGAATCACTAAATTGACTCTAGGTCACAAAGCTTATGACCAAATTGGTATAAGTGCAATAAGTTTAACACTTTTCTAAAGCTTTTTCCTAAAGGTACATTGAGATGTTACATCTTCTTTTTGATAGTCAACGAAACAATAATTATTGATGAACATGAGACACATGGCAAAGCCCTGTCAGGTTGCCTCTACCAAGCATAGATGTGAGCAAGATGCATGTCACGCCCCGATCCTCGGGCACGCACCCATCCCTTACCTTGGTCGATTTTAAAATGCGATATCCCAAGACTACATATCGCCGACCCTTTCCTTTTTAATAGCACATGCGGAAGCAGTTATAAAAATCCCCAGACAATAAAGCAATGGGATGTACAAGTAGGACTAGAAACTTGAACCTGAAAACCACACCCTTATGTACATATATAACAACTCAGTCATACATGTACATATACAAGCCATACTAAAAAGGTTGGTTTCTACTCAAACAGATTCTACAGCAACAGTCATCAGATTGAAGTGGCGGCTCAATTCTCATTAGGATCCTACTCTGGATCATCCTCGGGGTTCTCCTTCAAGTACTCCTCTTTGGGTTCTTTCTCCTCAAGTTCTTCATCAGGGTCCTGAAATGTTGTCCCACAATCGGGATGAGACTACGTCTTAGCAAGTTCTACCCCCTAAGACCCGATTAGTAAACTAATACACCTTAAGGCTGCCTATGCACAACACGAGTCAGAGGACTTACCTTGGCCTCAGATTCCACTTGCATATTAGCACAGATCAAATAGGCATCTAAACAATCACATCACTGATCAAAGCATCGATCAAATCGACCTAGTTGATTACACGCCAACAAGACCACTCACGGTCATTTCCATTCAATCAATCAATTCACAACATCAGATCAAAGTAATGATCAAATCGACCTAGTTAATTTCATGCCAGTTGGACCAACTATAGATCATTCCCAAACATCAATCACATGTACTCTCTCGTGCGTCTATTTCGCCAACTGCCATACCATCACTGATCACGTGCATTCTTTAAGGCGCCGTTTTCACCAGTGATATCCCAATCACCGAATCATGTATCATTTCTGTGGCGTCGTTTTCGCCAATGACATACCAATCACCAACACCATGCGTTCTTTAAGGTGTCATTTTCACCAGTGATATCCTTGATCACCGAACCACGTGTCCTTTCTAGGGCGCCATTTTCGCTAAGGTGACATTGGCAATAGACAACATCGTGAGTTCTTTAAGGCGTCGTTTTCACCAGTGATATTTCCTTAATCACCAAACCACGTGTGTCTATAAGTCATTCACGTGCGTTCTTTAAGGCGCCGTTTTCGCCAGTGATACTTCCAATCACCAAACCATGTATGTCCAAAAATATCATACCCGATTGGTCTCAGCCAATAATGTTCTCAGTTAGCTCTCACCATTCTCCCTCTATATAGCCCATCCGCGTATAACTGGCGCTATATACTCGTACTCGACCATCTACCAATCAATCATTCAATTTCAATCAATTAAGGAATAATTCCTCAAGTTGCACAATCAATTCAATTAAGCACAAAGTGGAGCTCAAATAAATAAACAGATTGTGCCACGACAATCAGAACAAAATTCCGGCCACCGACCATCGCGGTTGAATTTCCGGAAAATAAATAATTAAATAAATAATTTCGAAAAATAAATAAATAAATACAATAATTTCAATTTAACACAATATAAAACTCAATTAAATAAACGGACTACACCACGATCATTAGCATAAAATCCTGGTCACTGACCATCCCAAATTGAATTTTCGAAAAATAAATAATTAAATAATTAATTTCGAAAATTAATATTTAATTACTAAAAATTCCATTTAGGCCCGAATTGCCTAATTAAAACCCAATAAGGGTCGGGAAAGATCCCAAGAAGCATTCAATAAATACTATGGGCCATTCTCTAGTTAAGTACACTAACTATTTCACTAATATGCAATGCAATTAACTAATAATCGCTAATCTATTATAATCTAACCACCTAATTACACTTAACTAACACTAATCAACCTTTAAGTATAATTAGCAAACTAAGAAGGCACTAGTGAGTAAAACTCACTGGAATTAAATGCAAGTCGGATCAATCCGACGGGGACGACGCGAGGATCGATTCTTCCCAAAGCAAGTCTCGGGTTTGGGGCCCGGAAATGTCCCAAAACGGCCCACAAACTTGCTGGAGACCCATTCTGCAAATTGCTGTTCTTGGCTGGCCGAAGCTAGTCCAGTGGTTGAGGCGGCGCAGCAAGGCCGGCGGAGGGCGAGCGGGCTTCGGTGAGGTCGAGCGGTGGCCGGAGGTGCTCGGGCCGTGGTCTTGTGCCGGCCAAACAAGGCCAAGGGCGGGCGGCGGCTCGACCGAACGGGGGCGGACGGTGCGGCTAGGTGGCGAGGACGCGAGTGAGATGGATGGCGAGAGCGGCGACGTGCGGGTGGAGCAAGCGGCGGCCCGGCGTGGCTGCGACGGCGACTGTGACATCCCAGATTTTCAACCTTGTTTTCTACTGAATAAATCGGGCATTTCATTGACGCGCCTATAGGGCTATTCTTAGAGCTGATTACTCTCGAGATAACCAGACTATCTGGGAAAATCATTAAGAATTTTAAGGCAAATAGACTTGAGAATTCGACCAGGAATCGGCTGTTCGACCATGCTCATCTACCGAGATCATTACGGCACTGATATAAAACGATTAGAGATCAGAGATAGATCGGTTCAACGGAGATGTGTGGCTAATCGTGGGTGACACCACTAAATTAGAAAATTCCCGTCGACCGACACTAGATTAATTTTCTTATTGTTTTGGTACCCTGTGTCCGTATTTGAATCCTCGAGATTGTCACGACAACTGAGAGTCGCCGATGTGTCGAATGAGTTCATTGTAGCTCGAAGAAAATCGACCACAGGTCATTTGTACTAAAAATTCCTGAAAGTTACCCGGTAGCCTAGGTCACGCTAAAAACACGTCGAATGGAAATTAACCGTGAATTCGAGTCCGATTTCAGAAAATGAAGATTCTGTCATGTCACGATAAATTCTAGGAACGTCGACTCACCCTCCAAAGAATTTTCGGAGATTCCGAGATTTTTGCGGAAAATCGGTTCGGACGTCATGGAAAATTTGCGGAAATTCAAATGGGCTAAGTCGATGGAAATTTGGACTTCCAAGACAAGCTTTTGAGTGTCGGGGACTTGCAGAAAATTTCACGGGATTTTTCTTCATTGAAATTGGACCTCAATTTGGGAAATTTCATGAAGAAATTGGAGCCAAGATTTAAGGAAATTCGGAATTGGAATTTTGGCCAGCAAAATTGGCTTCAATTTAAGTTAATTGGTGGGAAATTATTATTGGAAAGTATTAGGGGACGAAAGATGATATGTATAAAGATCTAGGGGACAAAGCATTAATGTAATGGGATAACTCTATTGACTTTTGGCCCTTCTTCTTCAATACACTCCAGCTGGTTTCTTTTATCCTCGTGCGTCTTCTTCATTTCCCCGAACCACCTCAATTTCCTCGCATCTCTCTCCGTCTGCCCATTCATCCCACTGAAGACACACAGCATCATCATCTTCACCATCATCTGCCCATCCACCACCGAAATTTCTCCATCACGTTTTGTTCCCCTCTGGTCAACTTCCTCCACCGAAAACCCAGCTGCTGACCGCCCCATCACCACGCGTCCGAAGCAAGCTGCAGCAGACCGCCCATTTCCCCTTCGTTTTCATTTCTTCCTTCGGTCTTCAACGCCAGCGCCATCTTCAGCCCACTCCATTCGGCCCAGCTTCAGCCCTTGCCACGTGCTCCTCCATTTCTCTGCCGCGGCCCACTAACCGAGCAAGCTTAGTCCACGCAGCTCTCCATTGAAGACTTTCGATTTGTTGACTGAGCAGCATACACGAAGTAGCTCGCCTCTCTCCACTTCGGTTTGTCCCCTTCTGCCGGTTGTTGACCTCGGCCGCGTCACCACACCATCACCGACTGAGCAGCTCCACCGATCTCTTTGCCTACATCCTCACATGGCCTCACGCCAGCATCCACCGAAGCTGCTTCCGTCCGTGACTTCAGCCACGCGTTTCACGGTCAACAGCGAAGCCCTCTCCTCCTCTTTTGCTGACCGAAGCATCGCCAGCAGCTCACGGGTCAACTCCTGTGCATCTCGCGCCCAAGCCGTTGATTCTTTTTGCTCGCAGCTCCTCCACCGAATCAGCTTCGGTCTTGCCGCGCCAGTTGAAGCCCAACGTCTCAGCCCACAATCCACCGCATCAGCCCGCCAATTCCAGCCCACACGAGTTTCAATTGGTCCAGCAAATTGAAGCCCTTGAAGCCGTGAGTTCAGCTTCAGCTTCAACAACAAGCCCACATGAATTTTGCAGCTTAGCCCATAAGGAGTCAGCCCAGTTCAGCAGCTTAGCCCAAGTGAATTCAGTCCATCAGCAGCCCAGCGAAATCAGAAGCCCGCGAAGCCAAAGACCAACATTTTGAAGCCCAGGTTTCGGCCCAAGTCCAACGTTTACAACAAGCCCGGTCCGACGCAATAACAAATCTCATATTTGGGCTGAGATTTGTTGGGCCAAGTTTAGCCCGGCCCGGCCCCAGTGTCCACCGTCGCGTCGTCGTCGCGGTGATCTGGTCTCTGCTTTTATTCAAGTGAGTTTTACTCACTAATACTTTCTTAGTTTGCTAATTATGCTTATGGGTTGATTAGATTTAATTAAGTGCAATTAGGTGGTTAGATTAGATTAGAACAATTAATTAGTGACTTACCGATGCATGTTAGGTGGTTAGATTTAGTCATTAGCAAATAGAAAGGTGCTATTATTTATCGAACAAGTCTCGATAATTTTTCGGGCTCGTTTCGGCGTCTAATTCTGCATTACGGGCCTAAATTGGATTTTTAATATTTATTTATTTTATTTTCGAAATTAATTATTTAGTTATTTAATTTTCTGGAAATTCAATCGGGATGGCCGGTGACCGAAATTTTATACCGATTGTCGTGGTGCAGTCCGTTTATTTATTTGAGCTCTATTTTGTGCTAAATTGAATTATGAGTGATTTTAGGATTTATTCCTAAATTGAATAATTTTGGAAAATCAATTGAAAAATAACCGATCATCGGTTGATAATGCCAAAAAGGTTTTGTGGACTACAGAAAATGGTGGGATTTATAGAAAAAGGAAATTATCATATTTTGGCTAAAGCCAACCATGTACCTACACATGACGTTTTATCGGAAGGGATAAAAATGATTATTTGATTGTTTGCTTAGAATGGCATGTATACCAACTCGATGACTCTACGGAGCATCTTGAGACAGGACGGTATGATCTACCGGCTCGGTGACTCTAAAAATTATCTTGAGACAGTACGGTATGATACACTGGCTCGATAATTCTATAGATCATCTTGAGACAGAACGGTATGATAAATTATGTGTATATCGGCTCGATGACTCTACGGAGCATCTTGAGATATGACGGTACGATCTACCAGCTCGATGACCCTACAGATTATCTTGAGACAGTACGGTATGATACACCGGCTCGATAATTTTATAGGTCATCTTGAGACAATATGGTATGATATTGATTTATCGGCTCGATTATTCTCTTTGTCATCTTGAGACAAGATGGTATGATTTGACAGCTCGATGACTCTATATGTCATCTGGAGATAGGATAATAAACTATTTATATATCACCTAGGGTGAGAAGTCTTGGGTGTGGATCAGACGTACAAATAGTATGGAAGGGGCCGACCAATAAATGGTCGGGACGACATATAATCGACTAGATTGATTGATCGATGATTCGATCTGATTGGGTGATGTGATGTAATCATGTATATCTGATTTATATACTGACTTGCAGGAGGGAACTGAGTCCAAGGTAAGCACTCTGACTCGTGTTGTGCTTAGGCAACCTAAGGTGTATTGGCTTACTAATCGGGTCTTAGGGAGTAGAACTCGTTGAGATGTTGTCTTACTGGTTATTGTATAACCATTTTCAGGTCCTTAGATGGCGTTGGTGAAGGACCAGAGACCCGAAGAATAGAAGGTGAAGCCTTGAAGAATTGGATGATCTGTCCGATTAGTTAATCATAGGACAATTCTCTTTTGATGGAAGTTGATTCCTTTATGCAAACATTGTTTTGTGAAATAGTGATTTAAAAGCAGAGTTAACAATTCGCCTTGTATATATCTGCACCATGATTTGCAATATGTATAAGTGTGGTTGCTTTTTAAAGTGAGAAAATTTGGGATCCTACATCCCTATCCCATTGTTTTGTTATCTAGGGATTTTATTATATGCTTCCGCTTGCGTATTAAAAAGAAAGGATCGGCGATGCGTCCTGGGACGTCGCTATTAATCAACCAAGATGAGGGATGGGCACGTGCCTGAGGATTGGGGCGTGACAACGATAGTAGTTTCGGTGCGACGAGGCTGCTGCTTCTGCGTTTGCTGTCTTTGACGAGCGGAGAGGGAGAGGAAGATAGATGTCGAGAGAGTGAGGGGTACCGAGAGAGAGAGATAGAGATAAGAGAGAAGATAGGTTTGAAAAGTCAAAAAGGTAAAAAGGAAAAAGGAGAAGCAAAGTTGGAACCGGCAGAGGGGGTGCAGTCGGTGGGGGGGAATCTGCATGAGGGAAAAGAGAGAGGGAGAGAGAGAGAGAGAGAGGGGTTTCAGTCAAAAAGGGAAGGGGAAAAAGAAAAGAAAAGGGTGTTTGGCCCAAAAAGGAAAAAGGAAATGGGAATAAAATTAAAAGAAAAGCATTTCCTAGAATAGGAAATTCTCATCCCATTTCTTTTGAATAAGCTCAATTAATCCCAAAAGAAATTCCAAACTAGAGTTCTTAGTCCCCTCTTGCATTTCTGCATCCAATTTCCCTCTTGAAATTCTATGAAATGATTCTTATAAAAATCAATTGATGTCTCACTTATCAAATTGATTATTTTCCTCATCCAAGAATCCCTCATGCTTCTCAATTTCACAACCAGAATTAATCCCCGGCTTCAACTGCACGAAAATGGGCATAAACTGACTTTTTCCCAAAAAGTTTCGGTTGTCAGAAAAAACTCCTGAGACTGAGTCGACATTCCTAAAATTTATTGTGACATGACAGAATCTTCAATTTCTGAAATCAGACTCAGATTGGCAGTTAATTTCACTCGGACGCGTTTTTAGTATAACCTAGGCTACCGGATAGTTTTCAGAAATTTTTAGGACAAATGACCCGTGGTCGATTTTCTTCGAGCCACGATGAACCCACTTGACACATTGGCGATTCTCGGTTGTCGTTAAAATCTCGAGGATTCAAATACGACACATAGGGTACCAAAACGACGGTAAAAATCAAATTAGTGTCGGTCGCCGAGAGTTTTCCAATTTAGTGGAGTCACCCACGATCAGTCACACATCTCAGTCGAACCGACCTATCTCTGATCTTAATTCGATTTTTAACTGTGCCGTAATGATCTCTAAAGATGAGCATGGTCGAGAAATCGATTCCTGGTCGAATTTTCAAGTCTAGCTACCTTAAAGTCCTTAATAGCTTACCCAGCTAGTCTAGTTATTTCGTGAGTGGCCAACTCAGAGAAAAGCACTATAGTCATGTCGATGAAATGCCCAATTTATCCGATCGAAATCAGAACCTGAAAATCTGGATGTCACAATGTAGACGTGGCGGGCATAGAAGTAAACACTATCCATTTTGTCCAAGAAAATAGTTCAAAAATTCATAAATCTATTATACTTTTACCAATTTAGTCTTAAATTTTTTTAATTTTGTCAATTAAGTTCTAAATGATGGAAAATGCATATGCACTTAGTCAAATCATGCTGGCCTTATTCTACAAGGTATAACACTCGTATGTCAGACTACGCAAATGAAGTTTTTCTCAATGCTTCGTTGGATCCGCTACAAATTAAAGAATTTATCTTCCACGGCCTTTTTATTTGATAAATTCTTAACGGTACGATGCACCTGCTAATGAAGGGTTTTACAAATGTATGGTGTCGCACTTGGCACCTAATGAATTGGATTAGCCACAGTAAAAGTTTAATTTTCTTATGCTCTTTACTTTGTTTCTTTCATTCTTTTTTTCCTTTTTTAATAGACATTCGTCCTTTTCAAATCGATTTATATTTGCCAGAACAATGCCCTTTTGTGCTATAGCCGCTAGCCAAGTTTTCGTTATTTAGAGGAAATGACATGCGTTACTTCTTCAGTAGTTTTCTTACATGCACAATTTCAAGCATAAAGCTCACCTTTTCTTTTTAACTTTTCATCTCATTTAATTGTTTGGTGATCTTTTTAGAAAGCTCCATAGGATCAAGATTTGCGGGTGACGGATCAATCCTCACGACCCAGAGCACTTAATACAAGATACAATAGAGAAAAAAACTTGATTTAATCGAAAACAGAGGAAAGAATGTTAGAAAAATTTATGAAAGAATGCGTTGAGTTGATCATTATGACAAGATTTAGTGAGTATCCTAAAAACTTTAACTAAAAACCATACTCGCGTCAGAACATGAGTTTTCAATTTCAACCAGTTATATTGTATCGATAGGGGACACAATTCTACAAGATTATTACTCTACATTCTGGCGAGGCTTCTCCGCAATTGCCATGTGACGAGTGCTCATTGGTCCCTGAATCTATAATTTAAATTTTGAGTGAACGCAATTGAATTCATATCCAATCTATTTCGTACAACAACCAAAGAGGGAGCAAGAAAGAGTGAATGTTTGGCATGAAAAGAAACTCCGCAGACAAAAAGCCTACCCGCTCCACAGATAAAACCCTAAGTTGTCTTGTGATTCTAAGGTCTCGAGGCATCTTATAACGTGCCTTTTGGTTAGTATAGTTGGAGAGAGATACAAAGTTTAAGAGGTATTATCACCTTGGAAAGCGGGAATTCAAAGAAATTAGTTGCTACATTAAAAAAATCAGAGGATAATTTAACTCTCTAAAATATCAAAATTCGGCCGCATAATCTATTATGCAATTATAGAAAAATTACAAAAGGCACACACCAAATATTCATGCCAACATCTAAATTTTAGCACCAACCATCATGCATTTCAAAAATAAAAAGGATAGGCCTCAAAGATTAAATTATCATTCGACCATTGATAAAAAAAAAAAAACAAATGGTATCGCTTTCACATATAGAAATTAGAAATATTATAGCTTACGGATAGTGAAACCTAATTTTTTCCAAAGTCTGTCTCACATTAAAAAGAAAATCATTATGAAAATTAAAAAAAAAAAAAAAAAAGGGCGCATGAGACAAAGATAAATGGGCACGTGCTTGGCTTGAGTTTGAGTTAAACGACGCTCAGAGTCCGGCGTTTCCAAGGTAATGAGAGCAGTCCATCCTTGTTTAAGATTTATGCTTAGTGTTGACACTATGTTGCATTACCGTTTGGATGAGCTTATGTCTCCCCAAAGTGCACATACATCAGCTCGAATTGGGATGTTCATGACCCATTTTTAGTCCGTAGCATTGTCCTCATATAATTCAAGTAACAGTTTTGGTCATAATACTATTATATCACCTGCCCGTCATCTCGAATCCATGGTAGATTAGCCTTTGCCTCATCAGGGTAATCGCGTCTTAGATGTCTGAATGCCCGTTGTCCAAGCGATGCAATGCTCGAACAGTGAGCATTCAAAGTCTTTAGGCCAGCCTCGGTTGGTCTGGCCATTTAGGAGTTCAATTCGCGCTCGAAAACAGGCTGAACCCCATAGTCTAGATCATTTGAATGTCATATAGCAGGCCTTCAGCCGAGCTTTGGGCCTTGTAATGAGCTCTTGGTGGTCTCAGAGCATCCCTTATGCCTTGTTGGGAGCACATAGCAGAAGTCCAATATCTTCATTTAAGGAGATTGCCAAAAAAGAGCCTAAGTCCGAGCTCGTTAATATATGCGGTTGGACCCATTTTCACTCAACAACTTAAGCCAATGAGTTATGGGCTAATTAGGATATACTAAATGCTATACATCATATCAATTCTCTAATGTGGGATTTCTCTAACATAAAACACTCACACATGTATCTGAACAATCCCACCTACACGTGTGAGCTTAATGTTAGGGCTACTCCCCCGTAATTTAGGTATCCTTCTATATCAATTTTTCTATAGGTTTGCGTTGTTACACCACAATGTCCACTTGCCCGGAAACCTCAACTATAGGCTCTGATATCATTTGTTAGGAATGCACAGCAAAAGTCTAAGATTGCTAAGAGGGAGCTAAAATCCGAGCCCGTCAACATATTCAGTTAGACCCACATTCATTTAAATGTTTAAGGGTGTGTTTGTTTCACTGAAAGTATTTTACCAGAAAGTGTTTTCCAGATTTTCAACCGTTTCATTCTCTAAAAAAGATTTGGTCAACGGAGAAAGTCAACACAAATATTATGTATTACTTTAGGAAAACGAATTCCTCCGCCTCAGAAGCTGAAAACACTTTCCCTTTTCATCTTTTTCCCTTTGACCTTTCACTTTTCCTCTCCAGACTCTCTCGCTTAGAACACCGCTCTTTCCCTTTGCTCTTTTGCTCGTCTTTCTTCTTCAGCTCTTCTTCAACGACACGCATCTTCTTCGCCATTAAAGGTCCAGATCTTCTTCTTCATCATTGAAGGTGTGGCTCTTCTTCAACGACACTCAACATAGATCGAGGTTCTCTCTCCTCTCCAATTTGAGAATAATCTCAGAATTTTTTTGATCGATGCTTTACTAAGTTGATGTTGATTCTCTGTGTTTCAGTTGTTTGATTCATGTTTCCATTCATCTTCTTCAAGCAATTGAAGTGAAATGCCCCTCAAAGCCTCTCTCTCTCAATCCTCTGCGTACTCCAGAAGCTTCTGCCCCGCTGATCGGCGCGGAATCCACCACTTACCTTGCCGCATCTAGTGCTCTTCGGATCGTGATGTTCTCACGTGCTTGAGCTTCGAATCCGTGTGTCCCATCAATGGACTCAAGTTTAGTGAACCAATAGATTCCTTCAAACCTTCGACAATTTGGAGCCTTGGAGCTTTCAGTTTTCATTGAGCGTGGAAGTTCAGTACATTATGCCATTACGCATGTGGAAGAGAAACCGAGAGCTTTGTTGTTGTTAGCATGAACATCGGTCATGCTTGAGATTATATTAGTAACTTTCGATTCAATCTTGATGATCTCATACTCATTGGGTTGCGGTTCTCACTATCTTGTTGTTTCCTTGTGCCGTTTAATCGAATGCACATCAAGTGTTTGGTCAAATGCCCAAGCAGATTAGTCCAGCTATGTTATTTGTACCCTATTGTCTCCAAATTTGTGGCGGTCTTATATAGATTGCAACAGGGAGACTCATGTCAAATTGATAGATGACATAAGATATTTGTAAAGATACTTGAAGGATCGGGTTAAATCTTAGTTATTATAGATAAAAATACATTTGCATGGGACAAAGCAATTAAGTTCGTCCTGGGTCTTTTCTAGAGACAATGTTATTTGGTATCAATCAAACAGTTTCAGCAAATAGTTTCGGCAATCGCCATACAAACGAATAGGTTTCGTAAATGGGTTTTCCTTTTGTTCTAATGCTGATAAATCTCCTCGTATGAGATGCCATCCATTTATTTTGAATGATCCGTTTTTCATGCTTGATAATGCCACTCTAGGAGTCTGTAGCTTCCTTTTGTGATTGTCCTTTCTTCCAGCTTTAATTTTTCTTTCATGCTATCTTTTCTACTGTGTATCTTCTCCAGGTTCTGATCTTAAGAAGGAGCAATTAGAGCAACTGGTGATACAGTTGATATTGGATCGAGTGTTGGTAAGAACTTAGATTCTCCTGACCTTTTTAATTATTTTTGTGATTTTTCTGCCGTATTATTGTCAGTTTGTCTGAGATGAGAATGAGTACTTGGATTTGTGTCTGTGGTGGTTGCAAGAGAAATTCTTAATCACTCTTGCCAAATAACAGTCTTTTGATGTGGTTAATTTTCACATGGGTGAAGACATAACTGAATTTTAATTTTTTCCTAAATCTTTTTAGAAATGTAAATAAGATGTTACACCTGTGTGATTTCCTCATTCTAAAGTTCCTTTTTTTTTCCTGTGAAGAGCTTCCTTCATATATACATCTGCTAGTCAAATGTTCAAAATCTCTTGGTGAGTTCTAAGTCTTGTTTTGATTGTGTAGAAAAAAGAATATCAGTATACAACTCATGCTGCAAATGCTTATGTGACACTTGGACCATTGACAAAGCAAGTTTTGCAAGGTATAAAGATTCTTTCTTCACAGCATGTGTCTCTTGTTAGTTTTAGTGCATGTCATTAACATCTTATTCCATTGTGTTCTAAATACTAGTAAGTGAGGATTGCAATGGCCAAGATGCTCTTGTTTTTGGAATATCTGCATTTGGCATGCCTGATTTTATTAATGAAGTTCCCTTAGAGGCATACCCTTGAGGTTTATCTTTCAGGGATTTTTCACTTGTTGATTTTTCAATCTGTTTAATTGATTATGAATATCTTAGCATATTTCTTGTGAAATCAAAACTACTAGTATCTTGTGCATCATGCACACATGTTTCAAAACTTGTAGTATGAAGAATTCTTCTTCTAGTTCTTGAGATTTATGTAACCTATGATTATTTTTTCTTGTAGTTGACGCCTGTTAAGATTGCTTATCCTTGATTAAATTGTTTCTTTGCTTGAGATAATGTGAATGTGGTCACTTGGAGTAGTCACTTGTCCATTGTTGATAGCACTAAAATTTAAGTAGTTGTGTGACATAAGATTGGTGTTTTGACCTCATCTTACTGCAATGGATATGTCTTGACATATCTCAGGAAGTGGAGCAACATATTTTGCAAATTCCATCAATGTGCCTCTATTGCTAAGCAAGTCAATGGTTGGTTTACATGTTCCTTTGAGAGTTGATTATGTTATTGCTGATGTTGCTGCACTAGCCTTCTTAATCCTTTTAACAATTTTTTTTTTTAATGTTTGCTATTGGGTTTACCCTTAAGATAAAACATTTGTCATAATAGGCTCAGAAAATTCTTACTTTTGCTTGTAGATGGAAAATAATGATTTTAATGGAGCAATAATGGGTACAGCTGCATCAATAATGGCAGCTGGTATGTTAGTAATGGAGGATGAAGCTTTTAGTAGTCAGATACTTAGAGCACCACGGGAGGAAAGAGATTTTGAGAGAGAGTTATTCATTAATCGCATTTTACATTCGGGAGATACTAATTGTGTCAATCAAATACTTATGAGACCACAAGTTTTCTTTGAATTGTGTAGAGTCCTTAGGTCAAATAATTTTTTACACAAAATAGTAAATGTGTCAATTAAAGAGCAATTGCTGGTCTTTTGCCATATTATAGGGCATAATATGAGGTTGAGAGTAATAGGGTCAAGGTTCAATAGGTCCACTAAGACCATTCATCTACACGCTATTGTTAGTATTAATTTTTTTATTTTTTGGTACTATGATTTTTTTTTTACACAACTCAAATTGCTAGATTTTAGGCAAACTTTTTTTTTCCCTATTAATTCAAGCAAATTACAGTGTTTTCTCTTTTACAATTATAAGGAGTGAATATGATAGAAAGAGCCCAATTGCCTGTGCAGACACAATGAATGTCCTTTCTTTTATCTAGATGTGTGTGTGCGCTCCAGAGAGAGAGAGAGAGAGAGAGAGAGAGAGAGAGAGAGAGAGAGATTTAAATAACAAAAAGAAAGGTCAACCTTAGAGGCATACCCTTGAGGTTTATCTTTCAGGCATTTTTCATTTGTTGATTTTTCAATCTGTTTAATAGATTATGAATATCTTAGCATATTTCTTGTGAAATCAAAACTACTAGTATCTTGTGCATCATGCACACATGTTTCAAAACTTGTAGTATGAAGAATTCTTCTTCTAGTTCTTGAGATTTATGTAACCTACAATTATTTTTCTTGCGGTTGACGCCTTTGTTGAGATTGCTTATCCTTGATTAAATTGTTTCTTTGCTTGAGATAATGTGAATGTGGTCACTTGGAGTAGTCACTTGTCCATTGTTGATAGCACTAAAATTTAAGTAGTTGTGTGACATAAGATTGGTGTTTTGACCTCATCTTCCTGCAATGGATATGTCTTGACATATCTCAGGAAGTGGAGCAACATATTTTGCAAATTCCATCAATGTGCCTCTATTGCTAAGCAAGTTAGTGGGTGGTTTACATGTTCCTTCGAGAGTTGATTATGTTATTGCTGATGTTAATGCACTAGCCTTCTTAATCCTTTTAACAATTTTTTTTTTTAATGTTTGCTATTGGGTTTACCCTTAAGATAAAACATCTATCATAATAGGCAGAAAATTCTTATTTTTGCTTGTAGATGGAAAATAATGATGTTAATGGAGCAATAATGGGTACAGCTGCATCAATAATGGCAGCTGGTATGTTAGTAATGGAGGATGAAGCTTTTAGTAGTCAGGTACCTAGAGCGCCACGGGGGGGATTTTAAGAGAGAGTTATTCATTAATCGCATTTTACATTCAGGAGATACTAATTGTGTCAATGACCACAAGTTTTCTTTGAATTGTGTAGAGTCCTTAGGTCAAATAAATTTTTACACGAAACAGTAAATGTGTCAATTAAAGAGCAATTGCTGGTCTTTTGCCATATTATAGGGCATAATATGAGGTTGAGAGTAATAGGGTCAAGGTTCAATAGGTCCACTGAGACCATTCATCGATACGCTATTGTTAGTATTAATATTTCTTTTTTTGGTACTATGATTTTTTTTTACAGAACTCAAATTGCTAGATTTTAGGCAAAAAAAAATTTTCCCTATTAATTCAAGCAAATTACAGTGTTTTTTCTTTTACAATTATAAGGAGTGAATATGATAGAAAGAGCCCAATTGCCTGTGCAGACACAATGAATGTCCTTTCTTTTATCTAGATGCGTGCGTGCGCTTCAGAGAGAGAGAGAGATTTAAATAAAAAAAAGAAAGGTCAACCTGGAGATGCGCTCTTGAGACGAGGAGAGGATAAGACTGTTGAAGCTTTGCCATAAATTTCTGAGACTCTCTGGGTCAACCTGGAGATGCTCTCTTCTTGAAACCAAGTCAGGATGGAGCCATGAATTTCCGAGAGACTCTCTCTCTACCAACACGCGTTGCTCTCTCTCTCTCTCTCTGCCATTTTTGCATCTACCATTTTTTCAGCCCGGAGCTATTCTAAATTGGAAGCTCGAGAAATCCTACGTTGGACTTGCGCTGCCGGAAAAAAATGTGGTCCCCATTGGCCGTCGTCGCTTTTTGCGAGAAATCCTGCGTTGGACTCGCACCACGCGAGTCCACCCTAGAGAAGACCTGGTAAGGTGAGGGACCTCGTCGATTATAGTTGACAATTTTCGGCAAATTGGAGTTGTGCCAATTTTGAAAACGCTAATCGGTTTTCCTCTTTTTGCTATTTTCTTAACAGAACCTTGAATCCCGTCTTCTTTTTCTTTTGTACAATTCTTTCGTTTTCAATTTTTTTCCTTTTTTTTATCTGCCATCCTATTTGTAATCATTTTAATCGTGGGCGTTTCAACAACGGCAACGTGGTAAGCTTTAAAGAAGAAGAGATAAATTTTGAAAAAAAAAATAACTTAAAAGTTATCATTCTTGTTTCTCGGCTTTAAGCCAATTGTTCCCCTTTCTTATGCTCGTGAAGGAGGACTTTTGTTCTATCCCCAGTCGTTGCAGCTTTCCGTTAAAGCTCGTGGTTTTTGCACCATTTCATGGACTGGAAAGTTGTGGTCAACTCATACCCCCATCACCATCTTCTTCAGCTCGAGGTTTCTGAAAGTGGAGTGATTTCCTCGTTCGTGGATTAGGAAACGTTGCAGCTGAGACGGTAAGTGCTGGCTAGAGGAAAAGCGCATGTCCCTGCCGATCTAAGCATTGCAATACCCAAAAGAAACATAATGCTCGGATACGTGATGTGTGACTTCTTTACCTCGAAACATTCTCCCGGTACCTTGTTTTGGATAATCGCTTGTGTTGAATGTACAAGCAATTTGATTTAGCCCTCGTCGATTATCCAAAACAAGATACCGGGAGAATGTTTCGAGATAAAGAAGTCGCACATCACGTATCCGAGCATTATGTTTGCTTTGGGTATTGCGATGCTCAGATCAGCAGGGACAAGCGCTTTTCCTCTAGCTGGCACTTACTATCTTAGCTGCAACGTTTTTTAATCCACGAACGAGGAAATCACTCCAGATTCAAAAACCTTGAGCTGAAGAAGATGGCGATGGGGGTATGAGTTCACGACAACACTCCAGTCCATGAAATGGCGCAAAAACCTCGAGCTTTAACAGAAAGCTACAATGACCGGGGATAGAACAAGAGTCCTCCTTCACGAGCGTAAGAAAGGGGAACGATTGGCTTAAAGCCGAGAAACAAGAATGATAACTTTTCAATTATTATTATTTATTTTTTTCAAAATTTATCTCTTCTTCTTTAAAGCTTACCATGTTGCCGTTGTCGAAATGCCCACGATTAAAATGATTACAGGTAGGATGGCAAATAAAAAAAAGAAAAAAAATTGAAAACGAAATAATTGTACAAAAGAAAAAGAAGATGGGATTCAAGGTTCTGTTAAGAAAATAGCAAAAAGAGGAAAACCGATTAGCGTTTTCAAAATTGGTATAACTCCAATTTGCCAAAAATTGTCAACTATAATCGATGAGGTCTTCTTCATCAAGTATATGATCGGCTAGTTCATTTTAAAAAGAGTTTAATATGAAACTTGGGTATTTCGATTTAGGCACTAGTAAGGTAAGGGACCAGTTCCTTGTTTCTTGAAATACCCAAGTTTCATGCCTTACCTTACTAGTGCCTAAATCGAAATACCCAAGTTTCATGCCAGGTGAGAACGTGTTTGATGGATAAAAAAAGCTTTCCCAAACCGTGCTATTGCCTTCTATTAGAACAAAATTGCCAGAATACAGCAATATTGCACTTGTGCTATTACTAGTAGATAACATCTCAGCATTGACTAAATACAGAATCTGCTTTCTATCGGATATCACCAAGTTCCCATCGTACCTGATGGAGAGTACAAAAGAAGAATCAAGAAGTGGGTAATCTTGATTTGCAACCCAGACTTGTTTCTTGTAAGGATCATCCCTGAACCAAATGCCCAAGTAGTAGTTGCTTGAGGAAGACCCACCAGTCTTGAAGATTCCTAGCTGAAACACTTCATTCGATGAGACTATAGTATTGTTGTCCCTCAAGTTCTGACTAGGCACGAGAATGTTTGTAGCCTCGGATAGCTGGAACAAATAGCTAAAGATCAGGAGAAGAACATACGACTTGCTTAACTTCTTGGAGAGGGAAGACAAAGGAGTTGTGGCCATCGAAGTGGAAATGTTACCTTGATTGGTTGAAGATGTAGAGCAACCATCTCTTGACATACAAGTCAGATATTCATCAGAAAAAAAAAAAAACATAGAGCATTTCTCGAATGTTTTGTACAAATTCCACTCGATCATATAACAAAGCTCTAATAGGTGTGGCTAATAATGAGGATCTAATATAGACACGACAACACTATAACACTTCTAATATTTTTCGAACTTCTTTCACATTGCCATAGGCATAGAACTAATAGCTATGTCCTCACTATTCCTCTATTTTATCAAATGAAATCGGATCTACCATACTTAATAGAGATATCTAATTCCCACATGGGTGTTTGAACTGCACACATGAACTTTTTCTCTCCTCCGTTTTGCATCTCCATGCCCATATTTATACCCTCCAACCATGACCTGAATGCTGATATGTTCTCTCTAGCTTACAATCTCTCTTTGCATTCCTAAATTCATCACGAAATTAAGCTATTGAAGCTTTTTTCGCATTTTGAGTTTTTGATTTCTTGCAGTTTTTTAATTTGCATTGTTGCTATCACAGAGAAGGGGAAGGGAGAAATGTTTAAAGAAAGGATCAACAAGAAGAACCCTAAAAACCTTCAGCATTTGAAGCAGATCGGAGTTAGGCTACTAATGAGATCCTTACCGTCGCAGGCTATGCTCGACCCTGTTTTCGATCGCCACTAAATCAGCAACTTCGACTTCAACCTTCGGAACAAATCTTGCATCCCCCCGATCCGGGCATGATGAAGATAAATATTGATGGTTCCTTCCCTACGGCCTTAAACGAAGGTACTGTGGCTTGTGTTTGTCGTGATTCCTTAGGCAGGCTGATCGATGGCTTTACCCGTTGCACCACCTCTGTTTCACCCCTGCAAATAGAAATACAAGCCCTCAACTTTTCTCTCCAATACTTGCTCAACAAAGGACGGAATCAACATCATATCCTTCTAGAATCCGACTCTCTGGAAGTGGTTGAGACGCTTCAAGACCCAAGTCGCACACCGTGGGAGAACAGAGCGCTCTTCACTAAGGTTGCGGTGCTGCTTCATCTCTTCTCTGACCTACAACTGCGACACTGCAAAAGGGAGACAAACTTTGTGGCCGACTGGGCTGCAAAGGCCCATGGCCAAAATCTCCTCCCCTCTAACTGGGCCGAGTCCCCTCCTCCTGCTCTTTTTGATCTTCTTAGTACTGAGGCGTTAAACTCCTGTAATTTTGCTGATCGTGTATGAAGTTTTTACCTCTTGCGACCAAAAAAAAAAAAAAAGTGTGGTGCTGGTCCTTCAAAGAGTATCAACTTCTATTGCAACGTCCTCAATTTTGTTCCCATTCGAAGGCTCGGTTCCTTTGACTTCAACGACGCTTGGTGCGTATCATGCTATTGATGTGATAATAAGGCAATTGCACTGTCTTTTGAAACAAGGGTTGAATGAGAAGTGAAGAACAAAGCTGCATTTTTTCTTTGTAAAAATGTTATTGTCTTGACAAGATTTAGGATATGATTATTGATATTTTTCTCCTCCTTATCATTATTATTTAAAAAAAAAGTTAATTACCAAAAGTGGACTTTAGACCGGGTTCCCTTCTCAAGTCAAACTTAGAGCTCAACTCGAGTATGGCCCAAACATTTATATCTATTGATTTTTAATGCGACTCAGTCTCCAGCCCACAACACCCTTACTTCAGTCTAGGACCATCAAATGGGTGGATAGGATCGGGTTTGGATCGAGTCGAAAATGGTCCAACCCATATTGACCCATTTTGTCACGCCCCAATCCTCGGAGACGCACCCATCCTTCTAACTTGTTCGATTTTAGAATGCGATATCCCAGGACTGTGTATCGCCGATCCTTTCGTTTATATTTGCACATGCAGAAGTAGTTATAAATCCCCAGACAATAAAAACAATGGGATAGAAAAGCAGGCCATATTTTTCATATTGAAATTAACAACCACACTTTTATACAGAGCATAACTCGAAGAGTTTCACAAAACTATTCACAACTTTTTAGTCTCATTCTATCCACACATATACAGGGTTCACAAAAGAGGATGGGATCTCAGTCCTCATCCAGACTGTACTCAAGATCATACTGATCCTCCTTCGATTCTTCTCCACTCAGCTCGTTTCTTTTAAACTCTTCATCTTCTTCTTTAAGCTCATCCTCGGCTCCAGATGCCAGCTCATCCTCACGTGATCTAGGGGCCTGAAATATTGTCCCACAACCGAGATGAGACTATGTCTCAGCAAGTTCTACCCCTTAAGACCCGATTAGTAAACTAATACACCTTAGGGCTGCCTATGCACAACATGAGTCAGAGAACTTACCTTGGCCTCATATTCCACCTGCATATTAGCACAGATCAAATAGGCACCCAAGCAATCACATCACAAATCGATATCTCGATCAATCGACCTCGTCGATTACAAGTAAACAAGACCACTCATCGGTCATTTCCATTCAAACAATCAATTCACAACATTAGATCAAAGCAATGATCTATCGACCTAGTCGATTACATATCAACAAGACCACTTCCGGTCATTTCAACTATTCCAACTCAATTCCCAATTATGAATCACGATCCTTAGGACATAACTTATCTATAGGTGGTAATCACGGTCCCACCAAGCAACTTTATCAGATTTAGTGGCTTTACGGTCCCACCCGACCCTTTCAAGATCCATTGGCTTTATGGTCCCACCCGACCCTTTCAAGATCTAGTGGCTTTATGGTCCTAGACCCTTTCAAGATCTAGTGGCTTTATGGTCCCACCCGACCCTCTTTACGATGCCATACTCTGTCACCGAGCCACGTGCATTCTCCAGGAAGACATACTGAGTCTCCGAGCCACGTGTATTCTGTAAGGCTACCTTTTTCGCCAAGATGACATATCCAATCACCGAGCCACGTGTCTTTCCCAGGTGACATTCCAATTCACTGGGCCACGTGCATTCTCCAGGTGATTTAGCAACTCACTTTCGATACTGACAATCGATACTCGACCAAGTCTTAATCACATAGCCAAAATGGCATTATTTAAGAACATAACTTAAAAATGCAACATTAAATCAATACGACACGAATTAAAGCTCAAATAAATAAACAGAATGCACCATGATGATCAGTACGAAATTCCGGTCACCGGCCATCCCGGTTGAATTTCCAGAAAAATAAATATTTAAATAATTAATTCCGAAAAATAAATAAATAAATATTAAAAATCTAATTTAGGCCCGTGATGCCTAATTAGAACCCGAAACAGGTCGGGAAAACCCTGAGATGCATTCAATAAATATTAGAAGCTCTCTACTTGCTAATGACTAAGTCTAACCACCTAACATGCATAATTAAGTCACTAATTTAATTATTCTAATCTAATCTAACCACCTAATTGCACTTAATTAAATCTAATCAATCCTTAGGCATAATTAGCAAACTAAGAAAGCATTAGTGAGTAAAACTCACTTGATTGAAAGCGGAGATCAGGATACCGCAACGACGACGCGACGGCGGCCGAATTCCAAAATGTCAGTGACATCGATGCACCCACGGGCCGGGCCAAGAAAATTTACAAGCCCACAGAAGATTCTGGACTTGGGCTTGGCTGCGGTTGGGCCGGAGCTTGGGCTGACTTGCTTCGCGGGCTTGGGCCGCTGAATCTGAGGGCTGAACTGAACCAGTTGATGGGCCAAACTTGGCTGAGAACTTGGGCTGTTGTAGGGCTTCAAGTGGGCTGAAAAGCTGAACTGGGCTGGGCCCAACTTCAAGTGGGCTGAACTGCCAAATTCTTGAACCGAAATGGGGGCTTATCTGGTTCGCTTCGGATGGGCTGACGATGGGCTTCGAAAGGAGTAGCTTCGCTAGAGAGCTGCTGGGTTTGCGGGCGAGAAGATGACGTGAGCTGCTGGATTTCGGTGGAAATTGAAGACACGGTCGAGGCAGCTGCTTCGGTCGATCGTTGCTGGACGAAGGCACAGCAAACGAAGGAGTCAATGAAAGAGGAGCTCTGCTGGGTCGTTGACTGGAGGGGCGCAGCTTCGGACGTGTGGCGGGGGAGATGGGCCAAAAGAGAACCCGTGGAGGAACTGCTTCGGTGGGCTGCGCGCACGTGAGGAAGGAGTGAAAGCGAGGGAGAAGCAAACGCAGGTGGGGCGTTGGTGGGGCAAGATGACAAAGAAGCGGACCGAAATCCACAACCGAAAAGAAGCAACGCCTGCGGGTCTTCGTGGGGACAGCCAACGGCACAGAAGCCGAATGAGACACAGGGGCATCGTCCACGTTGGTGGACCAAGGAAGACCAAAGGAAGACCAACAACTAAAAAGGAAACAAGCAGAGAAAATAAAGAGATAAGAACAAGACCAGTCAAAAAGAGAAAATGAAAGCAACGTGGAAGATAAGAGGGAGCAGCTGTCCGCACGAATGGGTAGAGAAGAGAGAATGTCGGTTTAGAGAGAGGAAAAATGAAGAAAACGTGGGTGAAAGGAGAACGTGGAGAGAGGAAGTGCGTGAGGTGGGGCTACGTCGGCAAGAGGGAAAGATATGCGCGCGGGGCTTGAGTCCAAGGAAGGAAATAAAGCAAAACCAAATAAATTTTTGCATCCAACAGCACAACAAATTTCAATTGGTCAAGCTAGGCTAAAATCTGTACCCACTCGTCCAATTTGAAGTCCAGCTGAAGGCCGAAATAAGATGGCCTCACAATCTCAAGAATTTCTCTTAAAACCGAATTTTGTTTCAATTTTCTCGGTATCTGCCTTTCTGAACAAATAAATTCGGTTGAGGTCCAATTTAAAATCAGAAAAAGCTGAAACAACTTCTATTCATTGATTCACTTATACCAAATGTCAAAATTCTCTTCAAATCGGCCAATCCGAGTTTCTGTCCAATTTCCGCATCGTCCGCAATGATTTTCCGTAAAAATCCCGAGCTCACCGAAATTTTCTCAAAAGGTGAGTCGACGTTCCTAGAATGACTCATGACATGACAAAACTTCGAATTTCTGAAATCGAATTCAAATTCGCAGTTATTTTCAATCAAACGCGCTTTTAGTGTGATCTTACCTATCGGGTAGTTTTTAGGAATTTTTGGTGCAATTGACTCATGGTCGATTTTCTTCGAACCACAATGAACCCATCCGATACATTGGCAACTCTCAATGGTCGTGAAAATCTCAAGGTTTCAAATACGAACACAGGGTACCCAAAACGATAGAAAATTGGTTTAATGCCGATCGACGAGAATTTTGCAATCAGGTGGAATCACCCACACTTTGATCACCATTTCAATCGAATCGACCTATCTCTGTTCTTTGATCGATTTTTAATTGTGCCGTAATGACCCTTGTAGACTAGTATGATCGAGCAGTCGATTCCGGGTCGAATTATTAAGTCTATTGCATTTAAAATCCCTTAATGGCTTCACCATATAGGTCAGTTATATCCTGAGTGGCCAACTCAAAGAAAAACACTATAGTCACGTTGATGAAAGGCCCGACTTATCCAATTGAAATCAGAATTTGAAAATCAGGATGTCACACATTTAACTCATTTTGATCAATTTTCATGTAGTGTAAATTTGATGACCCATGTTCGACTTATACCTGACTCAACCCATATTATCAAAACACATTACTATTTAACTCAATTTAAGTTAATCAACTTTCACCCATTTAATTCACTTTAAGCTCTTCACATATATGTTACTTGAATAAAAACTTCAAATCAAATTTAAAAAGTAAACTAAAGAATAAAAAATTAGTAAATAAAATAAAAAATGTGAAAAACCTTTAAAGCTTATTTCTTATAATATTTTTTTAGAAAAATGGTATTGCTAAAACACTTTAATGCAATACAAATTTAATGGACAATTTTTATAATTTTTATAAAAATATTTTTAAAAAACATAATTTTTATTTTTTTAAAATAATCTATTTTTAAATTTTTTATTTTTTTTTTTTAAATTTTAATTTTTTTCTTCTTTTTATGTTTCCTTCTTCAACTGGCCACCGGCAACAACAATGATTAGCGACCGGCCACAGGCGAGCTCTAGCCTCGCCAATCATCGATGATGCCTTGGCCTCGCCAGATCGACGAGATCGAGCTTGCCGGCGTCGAGCTATCTCGAGCTTGCTTGACATCGATGAGCTCTAGTCTTACCAAATCGATGAGGCCTTAGCCTTGTTATTGAGGCCTCAGCCTCGCCAGATGTTGCCTGCCGTTGTCGTGCCAGCCATCGATTAAAGAAGGAGGAAGAAAAAATGAAAGAAAAGGAAAAATAAAATATAAAAACTAACTTTAATTTCGATTTTACAAAAAAAAAAAAAACATTTTGGGGTAAGAGAAAATGTGAGGCTTGGGTTAAAAATAGATTTTTAAATCCAACCCATTTAAGACCCATTTAACTAGTTTTTTTCAAAATGTAAGTGGTCTATACATGACCCATTTAAATCATAAATAAGTCATATATGGGCTTGAGACCGGTTTTGACACCTCTACTTCAGCCCGACTTATAACTAGACCCAACTCCTTATTATAATCGGATTTTGATTTCTTTCCTAATTTTTTTCATTTTCCTTTTCAATTTTCATGTACATCTTCTTCTTCGGGACTTTTTGGAGAGTGTCTTCACCGAAAGACGTCTTCCCCTCCGAACGAAGTCCTTCTCTATAGAACCATCAATGACGAGCTCAACGAAGACTCCACCACACAAATTCAGACCGCAATCCTTAGTAGTCTGATGTCGATACCAAAGTCGCCGACCGTCACCAAATATTCTCCCTCAGCCACTACTCCGGCCATGACCGAGCTATTCTGATAAAGAAATTTCCAGCTCGAAAATTGCACAAAGCAGCATAGAAAAGGGAATATTACCAAAAAAGTCCTAAACCTATTGCAATTATGCCAATTCAGTCCTAAACTTTTTTTGGCCAATTTAGTCCTAAACTTTTTTTTTTTGGCCAATTTAGTCCTAAACCTTTTACAATTGTGTCAATTCAGTACATCCGGCCAAAATTGGCCGGTTGGGGACAGCTTGGCGGCGAACGCCGATGTGGCAATTTTTTTATTTTTATTTTTAATTTTTTTCGAATTTTAAATATTTTTTTGAATTTTAAATATTTTTTTTCTTTTTTTTCCCCTTCTTCCCCTTCCTCTGGCCGACGCCGGCCAGAGGTGAGGGCTAGCAAGGTCCGGCGAGACCTCACTGGCCACTGGCGAGGCTCACCCCACCGGCCACTAGTGGAGGCGAGCCTCGCCTAGTGGCGGCGAGGTGGCCGTCACCATATCTCGGTGAGGCTCGGCCTCGCCCGGCCATGGCGAGGTCGAACCTCGCCGGATCTAGCAACGGCTGCCTCGCCGGCCACGGGCCGGTCGACCCTCGCCCTTGCCGGTGGCCGACGAGCCCCGCCATCGCCCCTCCCCTTCCCCGTCACCCCGATCGTTGGCACGATCTCCCCCTCAGCTCAAGCGGCCCTCCCCGGCCGTGACCGTCACCAAGCCCCCTGTTCCGCGCCCGGACCGACGAGGACGAGATCGAGCTCCTCCACGGGTGCCTCGACTACACCACGCATCGTAGCGGGGCCTCGCCCTCGCCGGTGGCCGGCGAGGACTAAGCTCGCCGGATTTGGCGAGGCTCGGCCTTGCCCAGCCTTGGCGAAGGCGAGCCTTGCCCGAAGAACGGCGAGGCGGCCGTTGCTAGGGCGAGGCTCGCCTCGCCGGGGCCGGTGGGGCGAGCCTCGCTAGTGGCGGCGAGGTCTCGCGGACCTCGCATGCCGAGAGAAGGAGAAGAAGGGAAAAAAAGAAATAAAAAAGAATTTAAAATTTTAAAAATGTTTAAAAATTTGAAAAAAATTAAAAAATTGCCACATCGCGTTCGCCGGCCAGTTGTCCCCGGCCGGCGTCCATTTGCACCGGTCGGCCAATTTTGGCCGGATGGACTGAATTGGCACAATTGTAAAAGGTTTAGGACTAAATTGGCCAAAAAAAAAAGTTTAGGACTGAATTAGCACAATTGCAATAGGTTTATGACTTTTTTGGTAATTCTCCCCATAGAAAACGCACAAAGGTATTACTAAAACAGTGGAGAATGAACTGACTTGGCGGCATCAAGCCACGGCCATTGACGGCAACGGAGGTTGAGAACGTCGACTCCAAACATGTGGGTCCATGGACAGCCCGCGCCGAAGATTTGCAAAAGCGTGGCATAAAACAAAGAGTAAAAACACAAATCGATTTAGTTCTAACAATTAATGAAGTGGACATGAATTAATCTTGAATCTAAACACGTGTTGTAAGCTAGACCATTTTGCACAAAGATTCGCAGCAGTGCAAATATGCAAAAGTTTATCAACATGAGGTGCAGAAATCCCACCACAACACCAGACTCTCGCTGCGAAGCACACGACATAGTTAACCACCCAATCGCAGATGGACGGCATGAGTGCGCCACCTAGGAGGCTAGTACTATCTACAAATCAACTCAAAAGGCAGTCTTTTGCCAAAATCGCATCTAACGAAAGCGAGAACATGCAGCATCTGCACATATAGCGACGCGACGCGATCCAGCATATTATAAACCTTCAACTATTTCCATTTCGAAGAAAAGCATTGCGATTCAACAGGCATCCTAGGCATACTCTAAAACCGCAACATTGTGCACATGAAGCAAAGCAAAAGATCACCACAAGCACAAGAACTAGCTCGATAAGCTTCACCGCCCAAGGGGGAAAGATGAGAGAGAGAGAGAGAGAGAGAGAGAGAGGAGGGGGAGGGAGGGAGGGAGCATGATTCTGGTTATGATGCTTGGAGAAGTCCGGAGGTGGAGGTGACGGTGATCTTGGACCTGTCGCGAGAGGTGGTGACGGAGTCGCTGTGGGCGCCGGCCTTGCCGTCGACCTTGATGCGCTCCTGGAGGAACTTCTCGAGGGAGTCGATCTTTATGATCTTGTCCTCCACCCGCTTTGTGCGATCGATCACGAACGTCGCCCCCTTCTTCTTTGCCGCCTTGCGCCGCCTTGGAGACGCCAGAGAGAGAGAGAGAGAGAGAGAGAGAGAGAGAGAGAGAGAGAGAGAGAGAGGTGGCGGAGGATGTTGGCGGCCGAGGAGAGACGTGGCGGAAGAGGAGATCTCTCTCTCTCTCTCTCTCTGTCTTTCTCTCTCTCTCTCCCCCAACCGAACAAAGAGGCCAAAATCTATTAAATCTTATTGTCACAATTGTTTTTGAATTACGTTCCCACGGGCCTCCGCATTTTATTCGATCAAATAACCAAATCCGTAAGTAATCTTGGGTTTCCTATAATACGAAATTCCCAAAATAAAAAGTTAATTTTCATGTCGATCACTTCAAATTTCAGAATTATTAGGTGGGTAATATCATTGACATACTCAGCAAGTTCTATTTTTCAAGACGGCAAAACATGCAGATCACCTACTCGTTGAAGTAGTTAACTTTCAGTTTTTACGTGTCTTCAATAATGTTGAGAAAGTACGTCTTCGATGTCGCTGTTCCGCTCACCAACCGGAAAATGCTGGTCCCGCTGGCAATGGGCAACTCCCGATAGGTCTTGAGCGCTGGGTTGCGGCCCTATATGCTCAAAGTGCTACCATTGTACTTTGGACTCGTGAATACGAGGTTCATGTCCATGAGCAGGGCCACCGACTCGAGCCTAACCGAGCCATAGAACCCCTGATCCCGGTCCACAAGGGGGACTCTGGCTCGGGCCCCTCGGTCAATGGGTCGTCAATGATGTTGATCACCCCGAACGGCATCTTGGACTTCTTGGTCATCACAGCTCGACGACGCGCACCACGGTGGGGCTCTTGCCCGAGAGCGTGTCGTGTGGAAGTAGAAGTGGTGGCGTGTCGTCTTGCGATTGGCGTGGCTAAGCCTAGTGAACCATGCATCCACCTTCTTGGGATCATTTGCCTTGGCACGGGCAAGAGTCGTGGTGGTAGCTACCAAAGCAAGAGCCACCGCCACCACTGCCGTTAAAATCTCGCTTTCAATATGAGATTGTTGGGAGAAACGATCCTACTGGAAAGAATTTATAGGCGAAAACAATACATGTTTAGAGACAGAAGCAAGAGATGTTGGGGAAATCATTCACTAGTTGTGCTTTTTAATTAGCGACCGAATTCATTATTTTGCTGATCTTATTAAGTCATTGACTTGCGGTTAGTGATTTGGAAATTGACAATAATGAAATCAATTTTTTAGCGGATATACATGGCATGTCTTTGCACGTTCTAGCTAATAAAAGTGCCATGCTTTGTACGAGAAGACATATTAAAAATATTGGAGAGATTTGATTGCTGATGAAAATAGAACATTAGTGTACAGTTCTTTGATTTTGATGCTTGATGACAATTAAAGGTACTATATACCCCTACTATTATTGGTGCTGAGTTAATAACAAATATATATCAAAATATACACCAAAGTCATAGAGAAACGAGTTCTGTAATTACTCAATTTCTCATTTGGAATTTCGTTTTGAATATGTTGTCAAACTTGTGTGTGAAAAAAGAAGAAGGATATTGAAAAGGATATTGTTTTTTAAGAAGAAACAAGTTGATTGTTTTTTAATAACCAATCAAGATATCACTTGTAACTTATCCTCATTTTCATTATCAACCATCAATTTTCTTCCTATCAACGATAATTTCTTTTCATCTCTAATAGTCACCTTTTTTCATGTCCACAATCACTTCTTTTTCATGATAATTAAAAATTTCAACCAAAAAGGCACCAAAAAAAAAAAAGACATCAAAAGTGCCAAAACTTTTCTACGTTGCTTACTTAGTTGTCTTAATTTTGAATTGATTTCTAGAGTGCCATTATTATTAGAAAAATATTTATCACAAGTGTCATAACTTTTGACCAATTGTTTCATAATTTAAAATAATCACCATAAGTGCCACATGTTTTAATAACATATAGGAATTTTTTAGCAAAGAAAATCACTACCATGACCCAAGTGAGATGAGTGAGGAGATGAGTGACATCTACTGCCAAGTTAAAGGCCATACACTGTTCTTCAAGAAGTTGGACGATGGGTTGTTTGTTTTTGAAGGAAACTAATTTCAAAATTCTAAACTTGAACTATCGAGTAACATCAAACCGCATACAAAAAAGGGACAGAAATACTTTGTATCACTGATTGAAAAGTACATCATGAAACGGAACGTATCTTATTTTCCACGAATTAAATGCACTTATTGCATTGTCATGAGAGAGATCGAATGGAAATAATTTTCTTCACAAGAAGAGAGCCTTTTCGTTCTTCTTCTTTTCCTTTAGGATACACAATCCTATACTTCTGCACACTTAAAGAAAAAAACATGTTCTTTTCTCTTTTTAAGAAGTAATCCTCAAAATAATTGCCTAGGAAGTTATTTTCTTTAAATTGTGGGCTATGGGCTCTTTTGAGTTATGGGCTGGGTTAGCCCAACATGGGCAGCCCAATAACAATAAAACCCATTTATCTCCCACTCGGCCATGATGGGCTAAATATAACCCTTTCTTCTCTACAATATTCATACTAGTAAATAATTAGTGCGACCGGCATACTATAAGTAGACATTGACTTTTTCTGTTAGCTTGCCACTCAAGTAATACTAAGGATCAATATACCTATATTAGACAAACAATCAGTGGTATTAGACAAAAACCATTAGTGGTATGATAAACCGAAAATGAACTTACCGAAAATTCCCCATTATGCACACGGATACATGCATATTCATACCAAAAATGAACTTGGCAAGTCCTAAGTCTGCGACCTAAAATCAAAATGTTAGCTTTCATAACAATAATTTGAATTCAATAAACAACTTATTGACATTATCATGTCTTCGCACCTTAGTGTCAAAATTAGAGTCGAAAAGAATATTGCAGGACTTAATGTCGCTATGAACATTTTTGGGATTACTTGAAAGGTCAAATCAATAAAAATGAAACCCGAAAATTATTATAGTAATGATAAGGTTTTTTTTTTTTTTTTTTTTTTTTTTTTTTAAAATACTCACTCTTCATGTAAGTAAGCCAAACCTTGTACAGAACCTAAAGCCACCTTCATCCTCTTAGGCTAAGGCATGATAGGGCGATCAATACTTGCGATAACGTTTGAGGTAGTTATAATCAATCTGATTTTGAGCTTTGAAATAACTAAGCATACATGATAGATCTGACCGTGCAAATGAGAGTACAACGTGTTGTTCGGGATGAATTCATAAACTATGATTCTGAGAGTGTTAGAAATGCAATATCCAACCAAAAAGATGAGGTGAGGGTGGTGGATATGGTTGATGATATTGACTTCCACCCAAAACATCCTCTTCCCTTGCTGACTTCTAGCTTTTAGTTGCTTGATGGCAACTAATTCCTCGCTCGGGAGTACCCTCTTATAAATGAATGCAAAATCGCCTTCATTGAGTAGACCAGAATAAAAAAAAAAAAAAAAATCATCCGTTATCATTTTCAGCTCCTCGTACGTAAAGGTCTTATGTGAAACACCTAAGGCGATGGAGGTGGTGAAACGTTGGGACCCCATTCTTCAAACTTAATGATAATGAAAAGCATAGTTAGAAGAATTGATGTTAGAGATCTTGGTATTATGAACATGTAACTATTGTGATGCAAATGTAGAGCAAATTATAATTGAGAATTAAAATCACATACAATGAAAAGAACAAGCTTGAGGACAATCGATGTTGATTCCTCAATCAGAATTTGCTCTACATTTGGATCATAGTAGTAACATGTTCATAATACCAAGATTTGTAACATTAATTATTCCAACTATGCTTTGTCATTATTATTAAGCTAGTAGAATGGGTCCTAATGTCTGACCTTTTCTATCTCCAGGCATAGCCTTTGGTGTTCCGCATAAGACCTTTACATACAAAAAGCTGAAAATGGCAATGGATGATTTCTCTAATTCCAATCTACTCGGCGAAGGCGGTTTCAGCCTCATTCATAAGGGAGTACTCTCAAGCAAGGAATTAGTTGCATCAAGCAACTAAAAGCTTAAAGTTGGCAAGGGGAGTGGGAGTTTCGAGCGGAGGTTATTATCATCAGCCGTATCCACCATCGTCACCTCATCTCTTTGGTTGGATACTGCGTTTCTAACACTCTCAGAATTCTAGTATATGAGTTTGTCTCAAACAGCACACTGGACTCTCATTTGCACGATCAGTATATATACTGTATGCTTAGTTATTTCAAAGCTCAAAATCCGATTGATTATAACTACCCTAGATGTCATTGCAAGTACTAATTGCCCAATCATGCTTTGGCCTAAGAGGATGAAGGTGGCTTTAGGTTCCGCATGAGGCTTGGCTTACTTACATAAGAGTGTGAATATTTTTTCCCAAAAAAAAAAAAGTTATCATTACTATAATAATTTTCGAGTTTCATTCTTGTTGATCTAACCTTTCAAACAATCCTAGAGTTATTCATCGCGACATCAAGTCCTCCAATATTCTTTTGGACTCTGATTTTGACACTAAGGATGACATGATAATATCAATAAGTTGTTTCTTAAATTCAAGTTATTGTTATGAAAGCTAACATTTTGATTTCAGGTCGCAGACTTTGGACTCACCAAGTTCACTTTGGGCATAGATACACATCCACGAGCATAATGGAGACTTTCTGGTAAGTTCATTTTTGGTTTGTTGTACCACTAATGGTTTTTTGTCTAGTAATACTGATGGTTTGTCAAATGTAGGTACATGGATCCTTGGTATTACTCGAGTGACAAACTAATGGAAAAGGCCAATGTCTATTCATTCAACATGGTCTTGGCGGAGCTACTTATGGGAAGAAAAGCATTGAATACTGACCGGCGTGAGGACCAACAGTCTTTGGTGGAGTGGGTAAGATGTAAATGAGTTTTCAATTTAACTTATATGAGTTTAGTTTTCAATGACAAATATGATATATATAGTCGATCACCTAATAGGTCAATTTTTAACTTTATGTACATGTATAAAAATTGTAGGTGATCGTTTAATCGTTTACCCTTCCTAGTGACGTCCAAGGAACAACATTATGTTAAGAATAAGGAACAACAAGTCAATCCCTTGTTGTATATAATCCAAATTGATAATCTTGAGTTTTGATTCTTGAAGATAATATGCACAGAAAAATATGTAATTCTCTGTTCTTGTTTAAAGAAAATATAGACAAAAGGAATACCCATTTCAACGACCCTAGAAAAGTTGAGATAGATAATATTTAGGATCTATACCCATTTATTTAGCCAACTCAATTTTGGGGTCACAACATGATTTACGCCGTGTTGTGTGATAATTAAATCTAATTTATGAATGCAACACATTAATATTGAGTGGTGGAAACAAATGAAATATTTTCAACCATAATATAGCCAGCCAAAGAATGATTTTCGAAAAGAGTGAACTTCCACCTTTCCCTATCTCATCAAGCGGATTGGTTTGCAATCCCATTACTAGTCCAACCAATTGAACTAGCCAATTTGATCTGATTTTAAAAATAGATACCTTCAATCTAACTAACGTACTTCTAGGCATACAATCCGATGTAAAGGGGAGATCCACATGATTTCAATCTAATTTCACATGGTTTCATTACTAATAATCAATCTTTGTATTGCTAATAGAAGTCAATAGCCTCAAACTCTTTCATGCAAAAAGTAATGTCAAGAAAATAACATAGTACTATTTACAAAGTCTAGCACATATCTCGTTGGGATACGGTTCTTAGCACAATGTTACCCTAGTAGGATCCACTTCATTTGGTCTTATGATCAATAGGGTTGCTCAAATTACAGGCCAATCACTTTCTTATAACATAGCAAATTCTTTGCTCATAATAATGTAAACTTGAAAAAAGCATTCAGTCTTTCTTAGCTTTTTTATGTTTCTTTATGCAGCTGATAGTAATTTTCATTCCTTGTTTAGGATGGAGTTCTCACCGATCAACAAGAAACCATGGATGCATTAGTGAGGGTCTCAATTCTGATAGTTTGAGTTGGAGGTGCAGAATTTACACAAATGGAGGTAGGTTTGTTTTCTGTCATTTAAGTTAGACTTTCTATTGTGTTAACATCAAAATAGTTTCTAATAGTGAGGATGTAGAGCACTTAACAATCCAATTTTTTTGTCCTATTAGAAAGTTGATGCTAACCATAAAATTAGATTAAAAAGATCTACACATCGTGTAGCCACTAGAGACATTATACAATTTGTTCCAATGTGAGAAGTTCATCGTAAGTTGATTTCTCATGATTTTTCTATTCGAATGAATCCATTCATATTAATTAATTGATATAGATGTTCATGTTAGGCATACAATTGGTAAATCAAGTTGAGAGAAGTTTTAAACCTAGCATTTATGGTAATATTGTCATGGTATAGTTGGAGGATGTTAGTGTTGGACTCGATCTTGAATTTATAGTTTCCTTTTGCATAAGCTTATTCATTTGTTTACCTAGTTTGACTTTATCTTATATCGCCATATAATCTTAAAGCCAATTAGTAGACAACATTTTTTTCAACTGATTAAATTGGGATTAGAGAGGCAATATCTGATCTGAAAACTTTATTTGGTTGCTTCTTTGTTTTAACCCCTTGCCCCTCCTCCTCCCAGGCTTTTTTGGTGATTTTAGGAAAGGTTTTGCAATCAGGTGAAAGTTTATCAAAATAGTATATAAGATCTTGATAATTCTTCCATTTGTCTTTTCTTGGTAATAACTTGCACAAAATTAAACTACTCATGGCAGGTGGGAGTGTATCAGTCGTTCAAGCTCTTTCAAAGGAGCTTCCTAGACAATTGCTGGTCTACATGCGAGCTAGAGATATACAACCACGCATTTATACCCTTCTTAAGCACTTCCTGGCGAAACCGAAGTTGCTCGAACACCACAAAGATAGATAAAGAAAGGCCTATGTTCATGCTCAATTTGTGTACAACTGCTATTGAAGGGTTAAAATTCTATAAAGAGCTCTCCTATAGAAAGCTAAAACTAGGAAGGGTAGAATTGGTCTAAATTGCCTTTATGTTTTTTATGTAAATTGCTAATCATATCACAAGAATGTGAATTATGATTGACAATTCGTTGAATACAAGTAAAGCATCCTAGTTGCTCCTAAGAGAGAAACTATGGAACTTCCATTCTTCGTGCATTTAATGTTACCCTAAGATTGAGTCATAGCTAAGGAAATTGCATTCTTGTTACAACATTTTTATGATATTTTTACTCTCTTCTTTGGAGTTAGATATCCCATGGAGAATTTATATCTCTACTGAGTATGGCTAATCCGGTTTCGTTTGATCAAGGAGAGAGATAGTGAGGACATACCTATTAGTTCTATGCCTATGGCAATACGAAAGAAGTTTGATAAATATTAGAAGGGATAGAGTGTTGTCTTGCTACACTTGTTAGAGCTTTGCTATTTGAAGTTGGACATAGATGATCATGTGAAATTTGTATGGATTATTCAAGAAAGTCTCTATATGCTTTTGATGAACATGTGACCTATATGTTGAGAGATTATCGCTTTACATCTTCAACCAATCGAGGTAACATTTTGATTGAGGACATTTTTGAGAACATTGGGGACAATCTTGATGAGTATAATACGTTCGAAAGTAAACACTATGGCTTGCAATCTACAATGTCACAATTGGATTTGTATTTGAAGGAAAATAGGCTTGATATTAAAAAAAAAAAAAACCTTATCGTAATTTTCTTGATTATTTGAAAGCTAATTCACATCGATATCTTGAGTTGTCTTCTATCACTTTTGTTGCCCGTAAGTCAGCCTTTACCATTGAAGGGCACATTTTAAATAAATATCATAGTTCTCTTTCCCATGAAATTGTGCACTAGAGATTGGTTATTTGGAGTTCTGCATAAGGAAGATTTAGAAAACAAGACCCTCGTTTATAGGTTTTTTACATTCTTTGTTTTATTTACTAATTTTTATATTTTTTAATTTGATGTGAAGTTTTTATTCATATAATAAATACACGCAAAGAGCTTAAAGTGGGTTAAAAGGGTAAGTAAGGGTTTTTCTAAGTTAGGTTAAATATTAATATATTCTAATAATATGAGTCGGATGTGTGTCGAGTTGGATTAGGTATAGGTTTTCAAATTTACATTGTATGGAAATGTGCCAAAACGGGTTAAATAGATAACATTTTCGTTCTAACCCAAACGTGACCCAACACACTCAATTAACGACCCTAGAAAAAGGGTATAGATCTTCAATTTCTCTAGTGTCAATGGCAAGAATATGCACTTTTCTAAGCGCAAAGACTTCCAAACCCCAGCCTAAAAAGACCAAATTTCAATCATTATTCCACTGACAGCACTCCCAATTTGCATCATTCCATCTTCAGTAATATAACTGGCTTCCCAAACCAATGCATCAAAATAGAACAGCTCCAGCTTTGTCCAGCACATTTGATCCTTCAACAACTTTTGGCACAAAGGCCTCCTTTATATCACCCTATCTCTGGCTAGTGGGAGAGATGGTCCTTAGCCACCGCGAAACGCCTTACTCATGTATCGACTTTCCTTGAAACTAATGCCATGGATGGGGCTAAGGCAACCGTATCTTTTTTTATAACTAAAATTCCCAAGGGATGGTAAAAAACAGTAATGATGGATTTCTGTTTCCCACCAAACTTCCATGCCTCCTCCTTTGTTACATTATGCAATTAGGCTAAACAAACAAACAACGCAACTAGTGAGCCATAAGGATCACTTATTCAGTTTTGCCTTGATTCTGATCAATTATGTTTCCTTTTTTGCAATATTAACCGATATCTAATGTGGTATAAATATGGATGTAATTTCCTTCGTATTAATATAACTTAATGATTTTCTTTTGCTTCTCCAGTAAAAAGCCCTAAGTCTCGGTAGTGATAAAAAAATTGCATCCGTAGTTTATATGAAACTAGTGAAAGATGTTTGCAAATGAAAGCCATCTTATGATAGAAATTTAATTGCACTAATTATTCTTACCAGTTGCCCATCATTCTGAAAACAGTATTGGTGCTCCAAAATGCTCAGGATATGTGAACTGGATGAAGGCATCATTGACCGACCTCAAGCCCCTCATCTTGCTCCCATGCAAGGCCAGGACCATTATGCATGTTCTTAATTAGCAGTACGCATGATTTATCAAGATAGAAGTGAACTCTACTGCATCGGGGAGCAAACCAACAAGCTCCATTTTTCAGAATGAAAGAGCAATGAGCTTCATCCTGTTAAGCAAACCGACAGGCAAAAATAAAACATTTTAAAAAAAAAGTTCAACAAATCAGTCCAGAAAAATATAACTAGATGAGTATGACCATCATAATAAGCTACCTGCTCAGTCCAAAATTAGGCACTTGGTGAGCGAAATTTTCTAACACCTGTTGAGCTGACATTGGCGATCAATTCTTATAGTCTAAAAATTCTTCTGACAGTGGAGGGAGAGGATTCAAGGTCGGCTTTTCAGCATCCTGGCAGTGAATTGCGAACCTCAAATTTAAAATTCAAACCAAAACCAACACAAGGAGAAAGAAAAAATAGGAAGTAATGCATGCCAAGTTTTCAACACATAAACAGGTAGTATCTTCTGAGTTACCCTCTTTCAACATTTGCACGGCCGATCCCTTCTTCGGAAAGCCTGATGGTTTTCTTCACTGTTCTTTTGTTCCCTTGCCAGATGATCTCTGCAGGCCCTTCTTCTTCCACATATTCCCAATCATCACCATCGTCCCGGTTATGCTCCTCGTCGTCAACCTGTCAATCGACCATTTAAAAAGGAATGCCAATATTTTCTGTGCAGAAGCTATTCGACTACGCATTCCAATATTATCTATGCAGAAGCTATTCGACTGCCCCCAAAGCCTGCGTGAGATTTTGGATCGACATCAGGCAAAGGAAGGAAACGAGGAGCTTCACCACCGCGTCGTTCCATTCAAAGGCGCACTACCACCTCCGATCGCCTCCCTCTCTCTCTCTATCATCAGCAAGCTCGAGAGACAATGGCGAGTCGATATTGGGTGGTGTCACTTCCGGTGCAGGCCATCATGTCCACCACTTCTCTGTGGAACCGCCTCCAGGAGCAGATCTCTACCGGGTATATTCTTCTTCTTCTTTCTTCGAGATCCAACTCCGAGACCGTGCTCTCATTTCGCCTCCCCTCCCCGTCCCAACTTGGTCGAAATCCTTCGAAGCTGATGATCCCGCCCGACTCCACAATTCAATATACCCAGTCTCGACGTGGGAACCCTAGACTCCCTCCTCGCTCTCAGCCACGATCTCCTAAAGGCGGTTCCTCTTTTTCGTCTTTACGTGGCTCCTCGCAAGGTTACTCAGGCTCCTGACGTGGGTGTCGCCCATTTCAAGTACGTGAGGACGTGAGCCACGGCGTTGCGAGGTGGTTACCGAGGAGAAAGGGATTCGATAAAGATTTGAGGACGTGAAGACGTGAATCTCATTTCAAATACCGTTTTCTTTTCTGCGTGTTGCTTTTCCTAAAAAATTTAAAAAAAATATATAAAAGTTTTAGGCTTATAAATTATGACTAATTTGAAAAATAAATGCTAGAAGTAAAAGGGCTACGGACCAACCCAAGCATTTGGAAAAAAAAAAAAAAAAAAAGAGGGGGAAATTATGGTTAGAATGAGTGTTCAATTATATTTCGAATTTGAGCTCACATACCAAATCAGATTTGAATCGCATAATGTAAATTAGGATTATTAACTGAATCCTCTTTTAAAATTGTTATCGTGGCATTATCCATTGATGGACGTGTAAAATTGTTGATCTTTGAAATGGCACACATATAATAGGGTTTCTTTGGCAAAAATTGTGAGCCACTATAATTTTTTTGTGCCATGAGTTTACACTAAAACGAGTTATTAATTTGGAATTTTTTTTTCTATTAGGGCTTAACTTTTTAGGAGTGAAAAATATTCAAGCGTGTGAGCAATTATAACTCTGATTTTCTAATTATTAATGGATTATTTGCTATTAGCTCTTCCATGGATGTAGATAGCGAACCACATAAATATTTAATGTCCTTTATTATTCTTCATTTATTTTCAGATTCTCTTGCGTTGACTTCTTTGCAAGATCATGTCATTTCCACCTTAGTATTTCCCATATTGATTTTGTAGTAAACTAATTTAAAATGTTAATAAAGAACGACAAACGTTTAATTTCTTTAGAAGTTCTTGTCTAGAAACTATAACTGGGAGTTACGCCTGACTTAGCAATTATGAAAGACTTTCTAGTCTAACAAATAGCTTTATTATAGAGTTACTTCTAGATTTCATGGACTAGTACGAGGAACCGGATTAAGGACTAGCACGTAATGAATATTTTTGCCCTTTAGCCGTGAAGCATGGATGGATTCCTAATGAATGTCTCTGTCCATGAGTGCTGGAGGAAAGGATCGATTTGTCAAGAAAATAGGTAATGAATCTCTACAAAGCTTTTAAGAATTAGAGGTGAATAATATAGAAAATATTCGACTGTTTATAAGGGCGATGTCACTAACTAACACAGTGTGTATTTTTTAGTAAATTTATTAAAAATTTAATACTTATCACGCCTATCCTCTTTTCCATATCTCTTCCTCCTTCATCCAGCCACGCTCTGCCCCAAGCTCCGCACTTCTCTTGGCTATCTTCACCAGCAAATCATCGATCACGCGTCTAGGCCAACCACCGCCTCCATCGTCTTCGTTGCCGGCTCCATCTCCATCGTTTTCATCATCAAGGCCATCCATGCACGCCCTATGCATGCCTCGTGCGCGTGCTGTTTACATTCCAAATACATTTTCTGGAAGACTTCCAGCAAAAGATTAATGAGAATTTTCCGCTCAGAATTTTGGGCTAGAAGACTTCTAGCACGTGTTGTCCCCTTTTATTAAAAAAATTAAAAATTAAAAAAATGGAAAGATGCCTTGAAACAGAGACCTTGATTAAGCTGTTAACTTTTAGTGCTAGATTTAGCTTAGTTTCAAAGCATACGTATAAATAAGAGATATTAATGAATATTTTTTATATAATTTTGTTTTAGTAAATTGATCTTTTGGATGAGAAATTTGATTCACTTTGAATTTAGCTTATAATTTGTCTGACACTTTATTAATTTTTGCTTCATTAATTTTGCTTTCTTACACTTTACTTTTTCTCTGAGCCATTCTTACACTTTTGTTTATGGTTGATCAGTGCAGTCTCGGGATTTTTTTTTTGTTTTTATATGTATATATTTGAGATGTGCTTCTATTGTCAACCAACGCAAACGTAAAATTCAATCTTTTGCCATTGAATAATATTTAAAGCAAACCGTGGCAATCGATTTCTAACCTATTGATAAGATCGCACATTAGTCTTAATGTTACTTGTACTTGGTAAATTTATCTATAGTAATGTAAATGATTTTCATATCATTAAAATTAAAAACATGTTATTTTGGTCGTGTTCTTTTTCATTGGTGTAATATCAACAAAAATCAATCAACCGAACGAAATAATGGTTAACCAAAAGAAAGGTATACGGGGCAAACAGAATATTATCTTATATGAGTAATCTATCTAATCAGGAGTGCATAATATTAGCTTAGGTGGAGCCTAGATGACCGCTATTTTTTCAATATAGAATCCATATTTTGTAAGATGTTGATTTCTCTTTACTCTAACAAGAAATTGTATTTTACATAGTTAACAAGTTGAATCAAACAATGAGCTTCCGTCCTTCTGTTTAGCAACAACTATCGTTCTCATAAAAAGACTATAGAGATGCAGTGAAGCATATAAAATTAAAAAGGTAGCGAAACGCTCACGCAACCATCTCCCAAATTTTCTAGTATTATAAACACAGAATATCCAATTATCTAAAAAAAAAAAAAAAAAAAAACTTTTAGGGCCTGTTTGTTTATTTCTGTTTTCGTTCCTTGGAACACAAATTTCTGTTCTTTTGTTCTGGGGAACAAAAAAAGAACAGCGTTTGTTTACACTTTTGTTCCCAGGAACAAAAAATCTATTTTTTTTTTTTAATTTATGGGAACAGATTTGGAATAGTCAAGAAGTAGAAAAACCTGTTTCTTTTTCCCGAGAACAATTCCGAAAAATACTTCTTTTTTCTTCTCCTTTTTCTTCTTTTTTTTTCTTCTTCTTTTTGGCCGGTCGCTAGCCTCGGCCATGGCCGGCGACCGGCCGTCGAGGTCCGATGACCTCGCTGGAGCATCGTCGGCCCTCGGCGAGGCTCGCCTTGCCTTGGCTGAGTGAGCTCGAGCTCGCCTAGATTAGGAGGCCGATGGAGAGGCCGAGCTCGCCTAGCCACTGGAAAGGCTTGGCCTCGCCGAGCCACCGCTAGGTCGGCATCGCCTAGCAGTGGTCCGGTGAGGCCGAGCCTCACCGGTGGCCTTGGTGGTCAGGCGAGGTCATCGGCGAGGCTCAATCTCGTGCAAGCAACGCGAGGTTGGCCTCGCCCTGGCCTGGCAAGGCTGAGCCTTGTGTCGGCCGGCAACCAGCCAAAAGGAAGAAAGAAGAAACAAAGAAAAAGAAAGAAGAAAGAAGAAAAAAATAAAAAAATATTGAAAAATTAAAAGAAACAAAAAATTATACAAGTTTACCAAACGTATTTCTGTTTCTGGAGTAAAATTTTTTTGTAATTACCAAGCACGTTCTTATACTCAGAAATTGTTCCCTGGAATAGAAACAAAAAAAAAAACTATTTCTGTTCAAAAATTATTCTCCGGAACAGAAACTTTACCAAATGCGCCCTTAATGTCTCAAAACCATTGTCTATTACTGTTTGAATAAAGAAAATTTTAAGTTCGCGGACATATGAACTCATCTACATTAAATCTCATACCAAATTAACTTGGGGAAACAGTCTCTTCTACGGAGTAATGAGAGTTCAAATAAAAAGAGTCTAAGAACTGGAGATTCGGATATGATATTTTGAAAAAAATTACAGAATGAAAGCATAAATATAATTTGATATTCTGGAACATACTTATGCTCCAGTCTTTTAAACATATCAGTTTTCTTTTTGGCGTGTTTCATAAGGCGAAGATGCTTTTTAGATAAAAATAATTTTACGGACAGATTTTCTAAATGGGAAGAGTAGGTGAGAAGCTTCAAATCAGTATCTCTTATCAGATATCGAAGTGTTTACATTAAATAAGAAAAGATCGAAGACAATAGACAAGAGAAAGAGAGAGAAAATGGAAAAGGCGGATTTTTTTTTTTTTTTTTTTTTGGTAATAAAAGTCAGTTCTATTAGTGTTTCAGTGTACACATGTGTGGAGGACAATTTAAACGGTGGCTGCTTCAAATGACATTTTAGTCTTTTGCGTTCCAGGCCGAACGTTTTCAAGAAGCGCCATCATGATTTCCACTTTAAAAAAGGTAGTTGAAAGACAAATTGACGACCCCACTAGAGAAGTAGATTTTTTGACGTAGATGCACTCATCAACAATTTAAATCGATATCTGTAGACATAAAAGTTATATTACGGTTGCCATTCTTGCCATTTTATCAAGTTCCATTACTCGGTCATTAGGATGGTCGGTTAGCCACAGACACTTAAACGAAAATAACATGTCTTGTCATTTCATATTTGAGATATACCGGGATGAATGGAGATAAGGCCAGTACATCTTTTTTCCTTTCATAACAAGATATTGCCAAATCACCATTTTGAAAAATGGACACTCCGATTCAAATTCTCTAACTTTTTCATGGGCAGTGAGAGGGCTCTGTTGGTACAATAACGAAAACTGGCCCAGCAGGGCTCACTTTAAATCTAGGCTGTTTGGTCTCACATGCAGTAAGGAGAAGGGGATTCTCATGGGCACACGTGAATTTTTTCGAGTTACTACAAAATGATTTGCGAATCAATGTGTAAACGTGGAAACCGAATTTCACACGCTCTTCATATCAAGCCACCCATGTCAATGCCATCAACCAACGTACTAAAAGCTCATCTATGAAAGTCTTAAGAATTTGAAAAGTGACTAGGAGAATCATGTCATCCGCACGTACATAACGTATAAAAGGATAAGTCACACCTCCAAATTATCTTGAGGAGCAATTCAGAATTTCTATTACTCTTTGATGTTCGAAGCTTAGTCCTTTTTGGTTCCAAGCATACTTAATTGAAAAGTCGCACCAGTGAGCGTGCTATTTAAGTACGACGAAACTCACAAATTGAAAAGGAATTCAACATCTTGGAAGGCTGATAAGAAGGTAAATGCAAATTTAGCCCTTAGTTTCTGTCGAGAACCCTCTGAATCTTCAAGGTCCATGAGGTCTTTAGAATCTTGCTGGTTTTCTTGACTGTATGTCTTTATGAATTCACAAGGAACGCTCTGTCCATGAAGACATTTGAACTGCCGATATGTGATAAGACATAGGAATGCAAACATAAACTAAAGAGAAGGCAAACAAGATGCACAGTTATGCTAGTATTTGCTAGTTTCAGAGTCTATATTAGCAGTCTAAATGGCTTAATGAGAAAGTCTTTAATCACAACTTGCAATCTGAAAACAAAATACCACAATCCTGTGCTCTTAGACTAATAAGCACATGTAATCAATATAGAGACATGCATGAATCTGGTGAATATCCGAGTCACCAATCTTACACTGCAATATGCATCGAACAAACATGAAAAGCTGCACTAAGGGTCCTAGATGGATACTATACAAATCAAGCAAGTAATATTCTTTTCCCTGGCAAAAAGGAAATCTTATTTTCTTTCTTTTCATACCACTGAGGTTGTTGGACTAATTTTTAAGGCCCAGAGTCTAACCACATTTTCTTCATTTCCAATCACAAGTTTGAACCTGCTTGCAATAGCTCTCGTGAGCCAGTTGTTGCAGGGGATCAATATCCAACTAGTGTTGCTGTGCTGTTGTAGCGAGCTCAGTAATCCCAAGCCTAGGCCTGTTGTAGTACTTAAGCTGGACATTTTGTGTCGCCTCTTCTTCCCCAGCCTAGGCAGCCAGAGAAAACCAAGTTGACCGTTTGGAATAAGGGATACCTCCGATTTGAATTCTCTAGCTTGTCAAGGGCAGTGAGAGGCCTCGGGCACGTGGAATCATTAAAAAGCTGCTCAAGAGGGCTCTTGGACATTTAGACTATTTTTCCTAACCTACACTAAAGAAAAGAAGAATTCTGATACGACTGTAACTAGGTTAGAAAGGAGAAGCAAATCCAAAAGTAAGTGCACCTTCAATTGATTCATCTGCATTGATTAAAGGAGGCATGTGTTAGGGAAATCCCTTATGATGTTTTGAAGATGACAAAATAAATCAAAGGCTACTAACATGTTTAATGGTTAAGTAATAGACCATGCAGATGATAGAACATGTAAAGGATACTGTTAAAGTCAGAAGACTGATCGTAACATATGTCCAAAGTATATTCTGAAGATTTCCAGACTTCTGTGTCAAAGTCTGAAGACTGCCAGACTTTAGTGTCAAAGTCTGTTCTACATCAGAAGTCTGTCAACTCTAACAAATTCCATACCGAACGTGAATGAAGAACCGAAGACGTACTCTATGCTGAAGCTGAACTTATTCGGACGGTGTACAGACCTTAAAGCTAAATCTGTTCGAAGCAAAATATGTTGAGACTCAGATTGCAAAGTCTCGAAGACACTCGACTCAGATTGTAAAGTCTATTGCTCTCGGACTTTACATCCAGTTCGACGAACGTAACGAAGCCCCGAAGATGTAACGGCTAGTCATCTGGTTTGGATTCCACATCAAGATTGATTTAATTGACTCAATCTAATTGATTGACAATTAAATCTTGAAGACAAGAACTTTCTATACGAAGAAGCTTTACTTATGGAAACCAAGATTTCGTTTGTATGGGCGATCGGAATCAATTTGGGATTCTACCTTTGTCACTCAACGGCTACCAAATCTTCTAGATACAGAGTTGTCCAATGGGTAGATTGGAAGACGATCCTCGAGATGCTGTCCAACGGCTAGTTTAGAAGTGGAGGAGTATTTAAGGAGATGAAGGACCGATGAGCAAGTAAGAGACGGAGCGTAGAATTTATAATTCCAAAGTCCGAGTGATCTTTGTTCATACACTTGTCTTTGTAGAGCTTAAACGTTTGTGATCGTGAGAGAAATACCAAAAGAGTGACTTAGTGAGATAGTGTGATCTACTACTAAGTGTTTGCACTCAAAGTTGTAATCTCTTGTTGATTGCATATTGGAATCCAGCCAAGAAGGCTGTTAGTGTGGGAGAGTGGACGTAGGCTTGGATTAAGCCGAACCACTATAAACCTTGTGTTCTTATTCTCTTCCTTAACTCCTTTATTTTGCTCGAAGTTTATTTTATTCCGCATATATTTGCCAAGGTTTATTTTAAACACCTATTCACCCCCTTTAGGTGTTCATACTAGCACTTTCATTTGGTATCAGAGCCAAGTGCTCGGTTTATAAAAGTGTTTTTACTTTTGAGCTAAAGATCTTCTATGGCTAGTATCTTGGCACTAGGATTTATGGAAGGGCAAAGCAACACGAGGCCACCATATTTTGATGGAAAGGAATACAACGTTTGGAAAAACAGAATGAAGGCATTTCTAAGATCCAAAGATCCCTTGCAATGGGATGTTGTGGAAAAGGGAATCAATCCCACTACTGCGTCTACATCAAATAAGAATGGCAAAGACAAAGAAACCAAACCCCCCGCTCCTATGTCTCGGACGGAGATGTCCAAAAGAGAAGCGCTTGATGCAAAAGCCATTTATTCTTTATATTGCGCTTTATCTCCTGCTGAATATAACATAATCTCTTCATGTGAAACAGCAAAAGAAGTTTGGGATAGACTTCATGTTACATATGAAGGGACTGATCGTGTAAAAGAGACAAAAGTAAACTTCCTGCTTGGCAAATATGAATCCTTCAAGATGAAGCAAGGAGAGTCGATTGAAGATATGTTCAGCTGTTTTACAGACATTGTAAATGGTTTAGCATATCAAGGTCAGCCAATTTCTTCCCCAATGAAGGTCAACAAACTCTTGCGAGGTCTTTCAAAAGATTGGAACCATGTCAAAACCTCAATCCGAGAGACTCAGAGGATTATGCCACTCTCCGTTGATGAATTGATCGGCACTCTTCAATCCTATGAAGTGGAACAACTCAACGACGAAGATCCCAAAGGTAAGAAGTTCATCGCTTTAACATCTAACGCTGATTTTGATGATACAAATTCAGAAAATCATATGGACGACGAAGAACTTGCTTTTATGATCAAGAGATTCAAAAAGCAAAGTAGAAAAGGAAGGAAATTCAGTGAAAGAAAACAATATAAGCAGAATGGCCAGAAAAGAACCATGAAAGAAGATGACCAGCAAGGAAATATATGCTTGATGGCACATTCAGAATCTGAGTCTGACTCAGACACAGACTCAAAATCCGATAAGGAAATCGAGGTAAGCCATTCAAAAATTCCTATCAAAGTTTCAAAGTATATCAATGAGCTTTGCTTAAATCTCAAATCTTATCTTAAAAGGATCTCCGAGCTTAAAAGGAAAATTTTCAGCTTAGGCAACAGGATCTTTCTCGAAAAGAAAAGTTTGAAATTTTGCAAAAAGATTTTCTACAAAGAAAAGAAAGTCGAGATTTACTTGTCAAAGAAAATGATTCTTTGAAGAAAGAAATTTCAAATATTTCGACAAGATTTTCAAATGGTTCAAAAACTTTAGAGCATATTCTTTCCATACAAGTTCCTTACTATAATAAGTCGGGACTTGGTTTCAATAAGGAAAGTAATTCTTTAATTGATTTTCCTAAAGTAAAAGAGAGACTTAGACAAAAACTTTCAAAGGAATTTTACAAAAATCATTTTCAAAAAGTGTTTGTAAAACCTGTTGGTCGAAATGCTCTCAAGTGTTCAAATTGTGGAAATTCAGAACACTTTGAGAAAGAATGTCCTAAAGTCTGGAGACCTATTAAGAAAGATTGGGTAAATACAGCATACTCTACCAACTTTCATGGACCCAAGAAAAATGGGTACCAAAGAAAAGGTGAGTTATTTTTGCAGGAAATAAAGGAAAAGAAAAAAAGAGAATTTGGTAAGGAAAACATATATTTTTAATTCTCTTTGTGCCTTGAATGATTTAGATTTTATTATGACCATATTCTGTGATTGGTTTGATATAAAAAAGAATCGCGTGATTATTATTAATTTTTTTTCGCGATTTGATACGTGTGAATAATTTGATATCTTGCTTAGAGTCAATTGAGTTTATTTGGTTTGACTTTATGCTATCAGATTGTCATATTTTGCAAAAGTGAAAATCTGTTTTACGTGGTATAAATTTATAATTTTAGATACTCAAGGTATTTATTCTCTCTTATTTTATTGTGCTTTGATTAAGTGAGAATTTTTTCGAAGATAGCATTGTGCATAATATTCTTTCTTTGAATACTCTGTTATGATGAATTAAGAAAGAATATTTGATTATGAAAATTTCATATTTTGCTCTAACGTCATGGAAGGATCCAAATTGATGGATACCAGAAAGGAAATGAGTTGATTGCAGGAAATTCAATAAGGCAAGAATGATTGCAAATCTACGCAGATTTTGGTGCAATAAGAAAAGAATCTCAGGCGAAGATTGGTAATGATTTTTTTTTTTAATCAATGGTATATTTGAAACTTATACCTGGGTAAGAGAAAATTTTTTCATCCCGCCTTGCAAATTTCTACGTACATTTATCATGATTTTGGATGATTGTTTATTATATTGCGAGTATCTTTTGTTATAAATATAAGGTATTGCAATTTTGGTACGTGATAGAAATATCATCTTTCTTTTTGCGAATTGCATCAATAATATATTTTTGAGATTTATGCTTAAGGAAATCCCTTTGATCTCGAAATATATTTATTGAATATATATGGATACTCTTGCTATATGCTTAGAAGATGTCTTATATCTAGCAAATTTGATCCGCAAATCAAAGAAAGATATTACGTGATATTTTTGCAAGGATTATTATCTGAATTTGCAGGTCACAAAAGAATCTTCCATTTGGATTTTGGAAAGCTATATTTGAAAATCATGGAAATTCTGTATTATTTTTTGGAGGCTCAAAGATTCTATTCCTTGTGCAAAATTTTTGCTTATTGAGGAAATTCCTTATGCATCTTACGAAAGATTGAGTAGTTCTGAATTTTAATTTCATATATGAATACTTTTAATTTCATACATGGTATTCGATTTATTTATTTGAAGAAAGGGAATTATATATTATGTGGATATTAGTACAGCTTATTTGTGCAAAAAGCTTGTTAAGTTTATGCAGGTTGAATTCGAGACGAGCTTGATTGAAGAAAATAAAATTTTGCCTCGAATTTCAAAATGCAAGTGATCGTTGCGGATGTTGTTGCTACAAAGGAAATAATGGAAAAACATTATGTTCAACGTACACAAGCAACAATTGTTTCTATTCGCAAATATTGTCATGAAGACAGGGGAGAACGTGAATCTAAAAGAAAGGAAAGAATCGTGATCATCTCAAAAGGCAACAAATTGAGGGGGAGCTTTGATCAATTATGGAAAAATCTTTTGGATTGATCGTGATCTTATTATGGATGGAAGGAAAGGTAAATGTGTCAGAATTTGTTCTAAAAATCCGGTTAGTGCATCTCTTATTACCTTTTTGTCATTAATAAATCTTTTATTGATATTATCATTTTATTATGACCAAAAAAAAGTACGTTAATTTTATGATGCATCCGTGATTTTTATTGGATATTTGTTGATATATATATATATATATATATATATATATATAATCGAAGTGAGCTATTTTGCATATCTTTAATATTCGATTACTTTATAAAGGCTGATTTTTGGAAATTATGCAAAACACATTTGTTATCGTTTTATATTCTCTACGTGATACTATTTTTATTGTTATCGCTTTTTGATTATGACAAAAAGGGGGAGAGAATATGAATATGCATATGTGTTGATTGGTTGATATTATTGCATAATATTGACCTGCGATTATTTTTCTATATATTGTTATGCTCAATCTATTTGCTATCTTCGATATCCTTTGATTTAAATTAATATTTTTAAAAGCGTGTTTACAAATCTGCATATTCAGAGATTGTTTTGTCATCATCAAAAGGGGGAGATTGTTAGGGAAATCCCTTATGATGTTTTGAAGATGACAAAATAAATCAAAGGCTACTAACATGTTTAATGGTTAAGTAATAGACCATGCAGATGATAGAACATGTAAAGGATATTGTTAAAGTCAGAAGACTGCCAGAAGACTGATCGTAACATATGTCCAAAGTATATTATGAAGATTTCCAGACTTCTGTGTCAAAGTCTGAAGACTGCCAGACTTTAGTGTCAAAGTCTGTTCTACATCAGAAGTCTGTCAACTCTGACAAATTCCAGACTGAACGTGAATGAAGAACCAGAAGACAGACTCTATGCTGAAGCTGAACTTATTCAGACGGTGTACAGACCTTAAAGCTAAATCTGTTCAGAAGCAAAATATGTTCAGACTCAGATTGCAAAGTCTGAAGACACTCAGACTCAGATTGTAAAGTCTATTGCTCTCAGACTTTACATCCAGATTCGACAGAACGTAACAGAAGCCCCGAAGATGTAACGGCTAGTCATCTGGTTTGGATTCCACATCAAGATTGATTTAATTGACTCAATCTAATTGATTGACAATTAAATCTTGAAGACAAGAACTTTCTATACGAAGAAGCTTTACTTATGGAAACCAAGATTTCGTTTGTATGGGCGATCGGAATCAATTTGGGATTCTACCTTTGTCACTCAACGGCTACCAAATCTTCTAGATACAGAGTTGTCCAATGGGTAGATTGGAAGACGATCCTCGAGATGTTGTCCAATGGCTAGTTTGGAAGTGGAGGAGTATTTAAGGAGATGAAGGACCGATGAGCAAGTAAGAGACGGAGCGTAGAATTTATAATTCCAAAGTCCGAGTGATCTTTGTTCATACACTTGTCTTTGTAGAGCTTAAACGTTTGTGATCGTGAGAGAAATACCAAAAGAGTGACTTAGTGAGATAGTGTGATCTACTACTAAGTGTTTGCACTCAAAGTTGTAATCTCTTGTTGATTGCATATTGGAATCCAGCCAAGAAGGCTGTTAGCGTGGGAGAGTGGACATAGGCTTGGATTAAGCCGAACCACTATAAACCTTGTGTTCTTATTCTCTTCCTTAACTCCTTTATTTTGCTCAAAGTTTATTTTATTCCGCATATATTTGCCAAGGTTTATTTTAAACACCTATTCACCCCCCTCTAGGTGTTCATACTAGCACTTTCAGCATGAATTGCTTTAGTAATATATGGCCTCAAATGACGCGTCCGATGCTCATATCAATCGACGTAAGTGAGGTTCTTACTAGCAGTATCTAGATGGAGACTTCGACCATAAAATTGTCCCTGTCAATGAGCTCAAACACGCGGCAACACCTTCGTTCAGACAAGCTTCTCTCATAAAGGCGGGCCAACCACCAGAGATGTTTCTGGGTAACAAATGTCAAGAGCTGCACCGGCCATGAATTGTCTAGATACCTAAGTCACAATTTGCTGGTTTTTCTGATTGTATCTCTTTATGAATTCACAAGGAACACTCTCGCCCATGTAGATATTTGCTAACCAATATATGATGAGGAAAAGAATGAATACAAACAAACAATAAAGAGAAAAGGCAAACAAAATGTAAATATATGCTTATATCTACTAGTTTCAGGAGTTTCATTTAACAGTCTTCACTAGGTAAAAGAAGCGTTCAACCCCAACTTGCAATTTGTTGTCAAAATGTCATAGCACAGTGCTTATAGACTCTATGATATTGCACACTATTTTTGAACTCTAATGGTAACACTTCAAGAGTTGCTAACACTGATCCTCTTCCACCACATCCTCTTAGTCTATAAATAATAATGATTTTCTTTACACCTAATTAGTATAAAAGAAAAATACAATCTTTTATTTTAGGATTGGTAATCTTATGAATCCATGAATTAAAAAAAAATGAAATTTTAAAAACATAAATTTACACATTTAGCCGTTAACACTAAAAGGAAAATAACATCTCATGTGATTCCAATGAATAACCAAATCAATTTGGGAAAACAATGGACTATAGGGCAAGATGAAGATGGAATTTACTCTCTGGATTTTAAATTTCATCACTGCTTGAGGGATAATGTATCTATATAAGCACTTTTATCAAATATATTTCCATGAGTATAGGGTGAGTCTCTCCCATATTTGAAAACTATCAGGTGACCATGAGTGATGGAATGCTGCATAAATTTCCCCATTCCTTCTAGAACTAGAACACGTCACTTTTGACATTCTTTTGTAATACAAAACCAGGTTTAGTAACCTGGAACCAGGGTGAGTGCTGAACCAGAGATCCTTTCCAAAAAAGGCAATGACAAAAGCGTGACAAGCTCAAGAGATGCCTAAAATAGAAAATGTGTGCAGGACTCTTAATCACAAACATCCATTGTATGGGAGTGGCCAGGCCTAGAAATGCTAAGATCCTAACTAGCTCAGAAAAGAGGCACGATTACAAATATAAATGTACTTTTATCCGGTTTCATCATAACAGAATAGTGGCACAAATTGCTTGCAACTAGTATATGGCCTAAAGTGACTTCCAATGTTTCATCCTAATTCAACCTAAACATCATCCCTATCAGTGAGCTCAAACATGCAGACAACCCCTTCACTCAAGACAAGTTTCGTCAACAAACTCGAACCAACCAACAGAAAAGTTCGCTACATCGTAGCGTTGATGGTCCTAATGGTCATCAGGCCACAATGTGTCCGAGTCCTTGAGAGTCGCAATTTGTTGGTTTTCTTGACTGTATGTCTTTATAAATTCACAAGGAATGCTCTGCCCATGAATACATTTGTACTGTGGATAAATGATACGAAATGGGATTAAGCATATCATGTGAGAAAAGGCAAACAAGATGTTTATTGTGCTAGTATTTGCTACTTCCAGAGTCTATATTAGAAGTCTAAATGGCTTGATGAGATGGTCTTTAATCACAACTTGCAATCTGAAATCAAAATATCACAATCCTTAAGAGTCTCAATTTGCTGGTTTTCTTCCCTCTCTACTTCTGCCGGCCACAATTTCCAGCCGTCAACATTTCTCTGGCCACCAATCACTATGGACCACCAGGCAATTATTCCGATCAGTGATCCTAGCCATCGAGAATCATTGCCGACCGCCACTTGTCATCACACGACATTTCTCAATCAACAGCCAGCGCAAATGTAAACTACACACATACATAACAAAAAGAGGGGAATAGGGAGCTGACATAATGAATCCTCATCTGTAGACCTCGCTGGGAAAAAGAAAAAGAAAAAGATTAATGCTTCCACCTCATGGACAAAACGGCGCTGGAAATCCGAACATAAAATGAAAGAAAACTCGATGTCAGACGTGGCTCAACAATCAGTGAACCTAACTCTAAACATCGATTAGATAAACCCGGCTTTATCACTTCTTTCCAGCAAATAGTCGAACATGTGATGTACAGTTTAGAATGCAGGCTCCCTATTGGGATTTAGTGCAACTTTCAGCCTAAACGTGGCATATTGATATCTTACTTGACATGATTTATCATGAAAAAAAAAATCACGGTTTGCTTTGTTTTACTCACAAATCTACCAATTAAGCTCGGAATTCAGATTATCAACAAAAACAGGGCAAAACAGGGTATGAAGGAGAGAAAATTACCTAGCCAGGAAAGTAGAGCTTCCATCGGCGACGGTGGGGATGGCGATGTCAGAAATGGTTGACAATCAGAATATAGCTCATATCCCAGAACGAATCTTCTTCTTCTTCTTCTTCTTCTTCTTCTTCTTCTTCTTTTTTCTCAATAGCCCCCAAAAACTGAGAGTGTACATCAGAGATTGATTGGCAGGAAGCTTGAGGTCACCGAAACAAGAAATTCCTCCGGCTGCATATATATCTCTTCTTCTCAGTCGAGTGTGTATCTTCCTCGACTCTATCTCTCTCAATCGATCCCTCCCGATCTCTATTCTCTCTCCATTGATAACCAACCCCCAAGAACCGATTCTATTACCGATAATTGACACCAACTGGTAGTGCTACTTGAACATTTTTTCTTTTGGTTTCACATCAGTCCGATGTCGTTCATCACAGCTAGCTTGATCATTGTTCTGATGAAGAAAAGCGAACATCCACAGTAAAGAACAGCCAAATTGGGCTTATTATTTGTTTGTTTCTTTTTTTCATGTTCATTATGGACAAGGTGTAGTCTCTACTTAAATATTATATTTCCTGCGGGTAATTAACTATTAGGTGTAAAATTGATTAACAGACTAAAAGATTTGACAAGATACGACGATACTCTTGCGCATGGAAGTTAACTTCATCTATTATGCCAATCTCGAGCATTGCTTGCATTTGCAGAAAAGCATTGATGACTACCGTCTCTAGTTGAACAGCAAATCATGCCCACACAAGAAGCATTATTCATTGCAACTAAAATCTGACTTCATCCATTCCTTATACCTGATGATGGTGGTTAATGCAAGACAAAGTTTTAGCGATGATTAGTAGGATAATTTGAATTAAGGCACGCAAATGTGTATGAGGGGACTCCTCTATTTCTCTTTTCCAAGAATTAGTGGTAGGTTAATTTGATTTTAATCGCTGTGAGTAATGGACTTCCTCTAGAATTCATAATTACTCTGTAGAAATGAAATGACATTTATGAGGAAAATTATAGGAGGGTTGTCCTTGATTGTTCCCTTGATTTTTTCTTGAGAATCTAATGTTATTTTCCTCTTAATTGGGAATAAGATCTAGCCCTTTAATAATTCTTTGCTTTTAATATTCGTTCACCCCGGTTAATATTCATCGCTCTACCTAATAAATACCAGTTACATATCTTTATTTCGGGGTTAAAGAAGAACCGTAGTTCATAGGCATTTTTTTTTTAAAGAATTCTGGCGCAGCTCATAGCGAAAAATAAGGACAAGTCTCACCATTCCTCTTCTCACGTAACGATGATACAATGCACACCAACTACCATCGAAGGAAATCATAAAGCCGAGCCACTTTTTATTTACATATTTACGATGGACATCACGGGTCGGTACAACCAAAAAGAAAAGCCATGACTTTTAGCTAAACTTGGCTACAGCTCAAAAGAGAGATCTCGACCCCCTACATCGAACATGTAATACCCTCCATCTACAAGTGTCGGCTATACCCAAAAAGTGACAACTCTCAACAGCCCTACAAGCCATCACACCCAATCCGGTGCATCGGGCGGCGGCGGCGGCAGCATCCCTACATTCACTCCGTTTCGCCGAACGTGGACAGACACAAATTCTTGCACAACAGGGCCTCCAGCCAGGCCTACATCATATATGATCAGCACACGAACTCACAGGAATACCAATCCAGGAACACTAACGCAGACATGCTCCATACACTCGACCTCGGTGTCAACAGGTATACCATAGAAGGTACCCCGTGCCACCGGTGGTAGCGGCATCTTCTAATCTGAAATGTTAGTCCCCAAAGGGGTGAGTACAACCACTCAAAGGTAAAAGATCCATCAAACTACTCAATGCATCAAACAGAACAATCATGGCATCATAGAATACATATAGTTCATACATATCAAACATATCTCACCTTTCAGTCATGCATATTACATCAAAACAGCCATATATATATATAGGTCACCATGTCATGTGCACATACCACCAATGCACTTGTACATATAACATCATATAGTCATGCATACATGTCACCATACCATGTGCACATACCACCATGCACTTATACATATTACATCATACAGCCATGCATACATGTTACCACACTATGCATGATTCAATTTCAGCTCTTGTTTTTCAATTGGGTCGCCACATTTTTCTTTCCCGAGACCAGTAATTGCATCCCACATTTCTATCGCTCGCACCCAACCTGGCATCGCGAGGAACCTCCGGCACACACCTCCGAGCATCCGGCACACACACTACGGGCATCTCGAAACTCCCAAGGACATCCGGCACACACCTCCGGGCATCCGGCACACACACTCCGGGCATCCCGACACTCCCGGGGCATCGTTGGCTCACACCTCCGACGGCATCCTCATTTATCACGATTCATATTCATAATTGTGTCTCAATATTAACATGGGACATGATGTGATGGCAACAAGGTCAATTTCAGCTTTTGATTTTTATATGTAATGCCAAATATCATCACATGTGCAGCCAGATTTAATCACTTAAAACAATACAATTTATAGGGCTCATACAAAACAAAATAGTCCATGCATTTCAGCTTTCGAAATTCGCACAATCCAGCTTGCACAGTTTTAGAAAACATTTTAATTAGATACCCAAATGACTTTCAAAAATTATGAAATTCGAGCATGTAATAGTCAAGACATAAAGGCAGATACTTCATGGAGAACACTACACCAAAAGACCCTCATACAATTCGGTATAGACCAAACATCACAGCACTACTATTCTAACAATTCAACTTGCACAGTTTTTGAAACATTTCTGGTTAAATAGGCAAATGAACTTTAAAAATTACGAAATTTAAATATATTGTAGGGAAGACATCAAACATCACATTGTTGGATTACAATTGAAAGGAATTCAAGGGAATGATAGGTTAACAAATTCCCAAATGTATGGACCGCATGAACATACAACTTGCTTTCCTTCTTCCATTTCATTCATTCCATGGAAATGAATCACAGAAAAAAAGACTGATTATAGAAGGCATCATTATGTCAATATAACAAACTGGTTATGAGTTGATTTATTTCAATGCAGAAGATTTCCATTCCTCATTCGAATTGCAATCCGACACATCCTCTGGGGGCCTCCACAATGCAATGAGAATTGGTGATGATTAAATCAAGATATGCTTGCAATTCGATGTACACGTGTGTATATAATGATGAACAAGCAAGTTGTTTAAAGGATTAGAGTTTCTACAATCCATCAAAAGTTCATATACACTCGTAACTCAACTAAACCAACAAATGTCACTTTAGACATTTATCAAACTATCTCAACTCATACCCAAAATTCAACTACCAAAATTCCCTGTTGATATTGTTCATGTCCTATTAGTTGCTAGCCAAAGAACCTAGCAAGTATTTGAATGAATGGGCTGAGCAATAATCTCCGCTCATGTTAAATTTCAAACAATGCCATGATAGATGAAATAAAAACAAAGCATATTAAAAGGCAACTGTATTTAGGAAAGTGAGGTTCTCACATGTTAACATTCCATAAAGTATAACCCCGTGTAAATACCATTATGCCATTCTTCAAATTTATGCAACTTTCTTTCCTAAATGAAATGCATATTTAAATTCCACACCAAAAAAATGCATATTTAAATGAATTGTGGCACCCCTTGACGGCCCCCAACCCGTTAGGGTCACCACATGTACCTTTCACTTATCCTATTAACATACCACTCTGATACCATTTAATATTAGCGGGTCCATACATCCTGGGGGTTAAATTATTCAAATTGGTCCCGGTGCAATTCATATAACGGAAACATAATCAAATTTTCCTATCCCATACTCCAACAAAATAATGCAATGCACACCAACTACGCATCATATAAAAGAAAAGGCCGAGCCACTTTTATTTACATAACTTTTGATGGATAACATGAGTCGGTACATCAAAAGGCCAAGGCTTCACTAAGCTCGGCTATCATCAAAAGTACCCGACTCTACAGCGGTCACGATCAGCGATCCATCATTAGTGTCGGCCATCCAAAAAGTGTCGTCCATTACCCATCACCAGCATCATCACAACCAGCCCGGTCCATTGGCTGGCGGTGGTGGCAGCATCCCCATCATGACCCCATCTCGGCGAACATGCACAGAAAGAAACTCCTATACCATGGGGCCATCAGGTAGACCCACGTCGTACATAACTAAGACTCGGACACGGATGAACACTAGTCCACGGACACCCACACAGACGTGCTCCGAACACAAGCACTCAACATCGACGGGAACGCCATAAAATGAGCCACGAGTGACGGGTAACAAAGGCATCTCTCAATCTGAAATGTTAGTCCCCAAAAGGGGTCAGTACAACCACTCAGCAGTAAAGATCTATCAAACTACACAGTGCATCAAGCAAGACAATCATGGTATCACGAATAAAACACATATCATCCATGCAATCGAGCATACATCACCATGCAATCATGCATATACCTCCATGCAGTCGTGCATATAACACCATACAGTCATGCATATATCTCCATGAGATCCATTCAATGCCTTGTTGATCACATTTCCAAAAACAAATAATACCAATGCAAGTTCATAGACAATTTGTACACCAGGCCATATGCACACACATGTGCATGATTCAATTTCCATATTGATTTTTTTAAAAGAGTCTCATTTTTCTTCCAGGGACCAATGTTTGCATCCCTCATATCTCTCGTACCCAATCTGGCATCGCGAGGAACCTACGGCACACACCTCCGAGCATCCGGCACACACCTCCGGGCACCTCGCACCCCAACCGGCATCACCCCAATTGGCATCACGAGGAACCTCTCTCGAAACTCCCGCACACACACACCTCCGGGCATCCAGCATCCCGGGCATCCCGACACTCCCGGGGCATCGTTGACTTAGCCGTTCGACGATATCATCATTATCATTACACATGGATGTATCTCACTTTAAAAAAATAATGCCATTTGATGCAACAATGCCAAAAGTTTCATTTAATTTTTAAAATTTCATCAATTTTGATGTCATATGAAATGCATAAATGTCACCACGCATGCTAAATAGATAGCAACTCCGAATACCACATCCCATAGAGTAATTTATTTGTTCTAAAAAAAATAAGACAATTTTCGGATAAAACAGAATGCATTCCTTTAATTAAAACTCTGGAAAAATTAGTAAAAGACATTAATAAATTCTAAAAATTTAACATGATGTAAACAAGACCTAGAGAAAGAGGTTTCATGAAGAACACCATGTCAAGAAAGTCTCATATAAATCACATAGGTCCATACATCACAGCAAAAGAAATTCCAACGCCACTTTTGCATAGTTTCGGAAATAATTTTGATTAAGCCCTTAAATGAACTCCGAAAATTCTGAGATTTTAACATGTTATAATTAAGACCTAGAGGTAAAATTTCCATGAATAAATCAAAGTTTAATTTCTTCTGGATTAAAAGCTACAATTTTTATAATTCTCCCTAACTCTCGGTTCACTGTCCAGATTCATCCTCGTCAAAGAAAATCGTTTTCCCCAATCAATACTTGTCCGTTTATTCTAAAATTTTAGTATGTTACTCCTCAAGATGTCGTCTACAACTCTTATCAAGGACACGAGATCAAATTCTGACTGGATACTTGCACAAAATTCACAGAATCACAATAGGTCAACATAACAGTTTCCAGATCTAGTATCTTTGAAGAAAAATGGTTTCACCAACAAATACTTGTCCATTTCCTCTCAAATTTTGATATGTTACTCTCCAAGAAGTCCTCTACAACTTTCATGAAGGGCACGAAGTGAGATTTTGACTAGATATTCACCTACAATTCGCGGAATTACTAGAGGTCAAGCTGTTTTCCATAGAACAGCTTGCTAGCCTAAGATATTACTCCCAAATTACAAAGACTCTAACACTTAGCTCATCCGAAATCTACTTCACACATGACCACAGCATGCATCATGTAGATCAAGGGACTTCACTTGTCTTACGTCCACAACAAGCTAACGGCAACACAGAGGCTTTCGGCGAGCTTGATCGACGGCGGCAGCTAGGCGGCGTCGACGGTCTTCCTCTTCCCCTTTGCGGCTCACGCTCGCCTTCCTCTCTCTCGCTCGAACTCTCCTCTCGGTCTCACTCTCTCTCTCTCTCTCTCTCTCGGTTGCTGCCTCGTCCATTCCACCCCTCTCCCTCTATTTTCTTTCTTTCACCCTCATGATTAGCTAGTAATCATGAGGTTTTGCATGGGAATGAACATTTGGCTTCAAAGGAAGGACATGTGGCTTCATCCACGGAACAAATGGAGAGGGTAGCGTGGGCTTCTCCAACCGGTTTTCCCTCCCTCCTTCGGTCGACAACTTCATGGGCTTCTTGGGCCGGGCCTTGGTCCGGCCGAAAGGAGAGGAATCGTGGGCTGGCTTGGGTGGTTTTTGGGCCTCAAGAAATCAGCCCACATCTACTCCTAATATCTCACTTTAATCCCTAATTAATTTCATAATCTCAAATACTCACATTGCCATGTAATATTTCAACATTAATCAATGAAAATCCAACTTATATAGTACACGGTCAAGAACAGAAAATTCTTTGTCAATTTATCCTTTAGTACAATCCTTGATCATACTTAGATATAGGATACATTTCCAATCAAGCATTAGTCCATTCCATGCTTGACCTTGATTAATTGAAGTCCATTTGTTTAATGACTATGATATAGTCCAATGGTGCTTTCAACACTTAATCATGGGCTGTAGTGTATCTAGGGATCATTATGAGATTTTCAGGATGCCACATGAATATATGAAATTGAGGTATCTAATTTTAATTTTTTTTTTTACCAAGAAATTATTTATGTATCTAGATTGCTTGATAAATGGCATCGTTAAAAATGTATACACAAATAATAACCACCATTAAATGTAGTCGATATCTTGTCTATGGCATGTTAAGAATTTCGAGTCATCAACACAAAAAGCCAACTTAATTATGAAAAGTTCAATTTAGGACTTAATGGGGGCAAAAGTGCCTTGAAGAAGGAGGACATCGGAATAAGTTCGAGGTCATGTTCCTATAATACAAGTACATGCTCTTTCGTGATCAATCTGACAAGTGATGTCAAATGTAAGCGGTGAGATGTTCAAGTCTTATTATCTCAAGTTGATTTTTCTCTTAGGGAAAATGTTACACAACATCCTCGCATTTTAACTATATACCAATTTGCACATTGAGTTTTGGAAACCTACAATTAATGCCCCAAGTTGCATCTAACCTATGGTCTTATTTATGAATTGGCCATTCTCCCAATTTTACCCTCTCCTACCATTCCAAATCCACCCATGATGAAAAGCCACTTGCCCAAAACCCCAACCCATCCACCCATTCTAGATTAAATTGTTAGGTGCGAAAGCGCAATCCCACGATCTCCATAATTAGAGTAAGAACACATATAATTGAGTAAAAGGTTTAATGTTATTCTGGTGTCCATTGGTGCTGATGCGGAAAATCGATGATCCAAGTGCAAATGCTTCTCTTTTATTACCTTATGTATCACTGACTCAATAAAACAACTCATCACCCTTAGCACCTAGTAAACGCTCCTTTGTGAGGATAATTGTGTGTGTTAGGGTTAAAGGAGAGATTTGAGTATCTATGGCGGATAATCCAACAAATATGCTTGACTTGCTTAGGTGGAGTTGGTGGTATTTCATTCCTTGTTTCTTACACTGAGTATGCTTATGTAGGCTTAAGGATGTGCATCATCGATTCTACTGTTTTAGGGGCGGCCTTGTATATGGTTACTTTTGGTGTTGAGGGAGAGAGGTCTTGTGGTATTTGGCATAATGTTCTTTTGTAGATTTGATGTCATTGTTGAGATTTGACTTTCAAATTAAGAGATAAGGGTATTTTAGATCATGTACCTCTATTTTAGGGATTTCTAAAGGGAGATTATAAAAGAAATGTGTTTAATACATATCTCTAACCCTAGCCTCTATATCATTTCCTATTTTATTTTTTCTTATCTTCTTGTTGGATATTTAGATTTTGTGGCTCATCAAGTGGTTTTAGAGCTTTTTGGATTGTACTCTTGTGCTATTTGTTGAAGATAGTAAAACTGTTCTCTCTCCTTGTGGTTCTTCCTATTTTGGATTTTTTATGTAAATCTTGCCTCTCATGTATTTTTATTCTTTCATTCTTTACTACTTGTTCTTAGATTGGTGCATCTTTGATTGACATTTTTCTGCAACAAATTGGTATTAGAGCAAAGGAATTTAGGTCTTTTTGTTCAAGATGGCATCTATTAAGTTCGAAGTGGCACTTTTCAATGGCCAAAACAATTTTGGGCTATGGAGGATCAAGATGAAGGCATTCTTGCGTCAGGAAGGTTCGGTTAGAGTTTTGGATGGAAATTATCCTCACGATATGACTATTATTGAGATAAAAAAAAGATGGAAGAAAAGGCGCATAGCACCATCCAATTGTTGTTATCCAATAAGGTGCTTTGTGAAGTTGCGGGTGAAGGAACAATTTCAGGATTGTGGAATAAGCTTGAGAGCTTCTATATGAAGAAATATCTTATGACAAGATTATTCGTGAAGCAGCGTCTTTACATACTAAAGATGCAAAAAGGTACTCATATCCTAGAATATCTAGATGAATTTAATAAAATCATTATGGATATGGAAAATCTAGATTTGAAGTTAGATGATGAATTGGGCTCTATTTATATCAACAATTTTCTCCTCTCTTCTTGCCAATTCAATTGCCAAACCACATGAATACAAGTGGTTTATCTTTCAAATATACATGTCCTTTTCACATATGATGAAAAGGACAAACTTGAGGACAACTTATGTTGATTTCTAAATATACATCTTAAGATATACCAACTTGGGATGACAAATTTCAAGAATATGAGCTCAAAATTATATTTTACAAGAATTATATCAGGATGACTATTACTGACAATAATATGTAATAGTGCTTGAATTACACATCCAATCTAAATGACAGTCTCCTAAATTTTTCAACAATATATTACTTACTCAATAAAAAATAGCTGTTAGGATCCAAAAAAATGTAATGTGTTTTAACTATTTATATGCCTATGGAGGGAACCTTTTTGAGGTATCAATTGAGTAGGATTTCAGAAGCCGAAAGCATTTTAAAAGATCAGTCATTGTCCAATTAGATGTACAGAAATCTAAGTAGCAAATCTAGGGTTTTAATTAACTTGAAACCTATTTGTCTCACTATTTATATTAGCAATTTTCTCCTTTAATATAATAACAATTCTAATGAGATTCTTGACCTTTGCTGTAAAGAACAAAATGCGCATGGGATTTCTAGAATTGAGTCCTTAGGAGAAGATGAATACTAAAGAACAATTCTAGACATAGGAAGATTTATCTTGTGAAATTTTTACCGTGATTATTAGATTCCGGATAAGTACTAAAATGAGTTACTGCTTAAACATAACACTCATGGAATTCCACATTGTTACCTCTAAAACTTTGGCTTCTCGTCCTTCAGCGGCAGAAGTCACATATATGGATATGGCTGCAAAACTAGGTCAATGAACGTGATCCCCACATCAATCCCTTGTTCGGGGGGAAATGTGAGTCCCAATCGGCCCCCCAAATGGCGGCTACCCTAGTATTGGTCCCCTGTTGAGTAGGAATGGCGGGGATAAAAGATCTAGTGGTGGTGGTAGTGGATGAGGTGGTTCTATTTAATGGTGCTCCAGACTTTTTTTTTTTTAATCAAAAAAGTTCATTTGGTTCTTTTCTTTTTTTTTTTTGTTGGAAAAGGTCGTTTGGTTCGAAAAAGTAGTAATGAGCTTCTGAGGGAGCTGTTGATTTGTATGAATCCTATGTTTCAATATAAAGTTTCGAAATAGTCTACTCCTAGTATCTATGTAGGCAAATATAATTGCCATTAATTTTTTGGAGAAGTTGGCTTTTTCGCCTGAAGCTTCCACGGTTAAAATTGTTATTGAGGTCTTTCCCTTACTTTCTATTCCTTGTTTTGCATGTTTTATTTCAGTGGTGGGGTTGAATGATGAACTATGGAGATTAATTTATGGGTTTTGTATGACTACAAGGACTATATTTCGAGATCTCGTATTCCAGCCTCATCTCAGACCCTCAAATGAGGAGACGAGCGACATCTACTGCCAAGTTAAAGGCCACTCTCTATTCTTCAAGAAGTTGGACGATGGGTTGTTTGTTTTTGAAGGAAACTAATTTCAAAATTCTAAACTTGAACTATCGAGTAACATCAAACTGCGTACAAAAAAGGGTTATAAATACTTTTTATCACAAATTGAAAAGTACATCATGCAATGGAACGTATCTTATTTTTCTACGAATTAAATGCACTTATTCTATCGTCATGAGAGAGATCGAGTGGAAATAATTTTCTTCACAAGAAGAGAGCCTTTTCATTCTTCTTCTTTTCCTTTAGGATACACAATCCTATACTTCTACACACTAAGAGAAAACAACATGTTCTTTTATCTTTTTAAGATGTGACATCCTGAAATTCGACCCCGTTTCGATAAAGTGAAATGGGCATTTCGTCGACGTGCCTATGGTCCTTTTTCTCTGAGCTGATCACTCACGAGTTAACTAACCTATTGAGTGAAGTCGTTAAGGGATGTATCTGCAGTAAAATCCCTAAAAGCTACTTAATTGGTTGGATTGGACTAAAATCACGTCTGATCGATTCTAACCACGAAATTTAATTTGGTTTCGGGAATCGAATATTCGAGCGTGTCACAATTCATTTTTACGATCTGTCTCATCGTCTGTCAAATTATTGACGAGTCCAAAATTTCAGGAAGAAATTATTGGAGGAAAAATCAAAGACCGGAAGAAAATAAAAAGGGAAAGGGAAAATAATAAAAGTAATAGGATTAATGTAGTTATCTTATTATTTTATTATTTTCTATTCTCTTTTTCTTTCTCTCCCTTTTTCTCTCTCTCTCTTCTCTCTCTTCTCTCCCCTCCCCCTTCGTGCGGACACCCCCACCGAACACTTGCCCCTTGCCAAATTCAAATTGGCTTCTTCTCTCTCTTTCTTTTTCACTTTGACTAGTCAAAAGCCTTCTTCTTATCTCTTCCTTCTTCCTTCTCTCTCTTCTCTCTCTTCTCTCTCTTCTCCCCACTCCCCCACGTGATCGAATCCCTCTCCCCTTCTTCTCCTTCGTGCGAACCGAAGCCGAAGAAGAACGAAAGCAACGGAGGCAGTTCGCCGAGACAGCAGCCCGCCGTCGCCGCCCACGGATTGCCGCAGCTCGCCGTCAGCCGTCGTCCCGCTGTCCGCGCAAGCCCCGTGCCCGCCGCTCGCTGCCATCCCTCCCCCGCGCGATCCGGTCTCGCCCAGCCCCCGTCCCGCCCGCCACCCACCTCCTGCCGTTTGAGCTCGTTGGACCTCCACCGGCCTTCCCCCGCACCTTACCACCCTTGCTGCTTTATTTGGTTGCTGTTTGGTGTTCTTTTTCAACCCGGACAGCCACCCCGCCGTGTGGGTTTCCAGCGACTTCGGGCTCACTTTTGGGCCGTTTCCGAGCCTTGGACCCGAGCCGTGCTTTGGGGTTTATCGTTCCTCGCGTCGTCCCCGTCGGATTGATCCGATTTGCGCGCGATTCCGTTGAGTAATCTCACTAATCCCTGCTTAGTTTGCTAATTATTCTTAGGGGTTGGTTAGGTTTAATTAAATGCAATTAGGTGGTTAGATTAGAATATATTAGTGATTATTAGACAATTGTGATGCATGTTAGATATTTTAATTATGCAATTAGCAAGTAGACGTAGTCTACTATTTATTGAAAGCATCTCGGGATTCTTCCCGACCCTTAGCGGGCTTCGATTAGGCTTTTCGGGCCTAAATTGGATTTTTAGTAATTAATTATAAATTTTTGAAATTAATTAATTATTTATTTATTTTCCGGTAATCCAACTAGGATGGCCAGTGACCGGAATTCTATGCTGGTGATTGTGGTGAAGTCCGTTTATTTAATTGGGCTTTATTTTGAGATAAATTAATTGTTTAATATTTATTAATTAATTTTCGAAATTAATTAATTAATTATTTATTTTTCGGAAATTAAGACTAAGATGGTCGACGACCGAAATTTCATGCTGATTGTTGTGGCGTAGTCCGTTTATTTAATTGACCCTTAAATTGTATGGAATTGATTTAAATTGTGAATTTTATGGTATGTCACTATTGAGTTGATTTGATTATTTGATTGAGAAATCGTTGGGCATTGATTGTCGGTATCGAAAGTAATTTGGTAATCACTTGAAAGAAAATATGTGGGCTCGGTGAATTGGAATATCACCTGGAGAATGCACGCGGGTTCAGTGGTTGAATATGTCATCTTGGCGAAGAGGTCGCCTTAGAGAATGCACGTGGCTCGGAGACTCGGTATGTCCTCCTGGAGAATGCATGTGGCTCGGTGACAGAGTTTGGCATCTAAAAAGGCACGTGGCTCGGTGATCTGATGCGTCACTTTGGCGAACTATTGCCTTAGAGAATGCACGTGGGCCCGACGTTCCGGAATGGCATCTAAAAGGACATGTGGCTCGGTGATCTGATGCGTCACTTTGGTGAACTAGTGCCTTAGAGAATGCACGTGGGTCCAGTATTTGAGAATGGCATCTAAAAGGGCACGTGGCTTGGTGACTTGATGTACCACCTTGGCGAAGAGGTCGCCTTAGAGAATGCACGTGGGCCCAAGGGTTGAGGCACATGACTCGGAGACTTGGGATGTCGTCCCAGAGAATGCACGTGGCCGACTTCTAAATATTCCACAAGTGGGGAATGATTTGTGTGACATGTAATCGACCGGTTCGATTAGTTTTGAGTAAATGGGTGCCTATTATGAACTCGTACCGACTTCCGGTTGGGATCTGAGGCCAAGGTAAGTCCTCTGACTTGTGCGTGTTTAGGCAGCCTATAGTATAATGGTTTGCTAATCGGGCCTTAGTGGGGTAGAACTTGCTGAGACGCAGTCTCATCCCGGTTTGGGGACAACATTTCAGGCCCGTAGATGAACCAGAGGAGGAGGAATCGGAGAAGGAGAAAACTGAAGTGAAACCTGAGGAGGAGAAAGATTTTTGAAGAAGAAGATGATCCAGAAAGGGATCCTGAGTACGACCGGATGAGGACTGAGGTCCCATCCTCTTTTGGGAACCTTGTTTTGATGTGAATAGAGTGAAATTAGAAAGTCGTGAATAGTTTGATGAAGCTCTTTGAATTATGCTCTGTATAAAAGTTTGGTTATAAGTTTCAATATGAAAAATATGGCCTTGCTTTTCTATCCCATCGATTTACTTGTTTGGGATTTATAATCGCTTTCCGCATGTGCTTAAGAAATGAAAGGGTCGGCGATACATAGTCCTGGGATATCGCATTATAAAATCGACCAAATTAGAAGGATGTGTGCGTGCTTGAGGATCGGGGCATGACATCCCCTTTTTGTGGTATCAGAGTGAAGTTCAAGATTGGAGTGATAAGGAGCGTTGACCATGGGATAGTTAGTAGGAAAGGCCTTTAAATTCATGCTGGTGCATGTCTGTGTTAGCTAAGTGCTAAAATTGTTTGTTGTTTGGATCGCTCCGTTTCTAATTCGGTGTTGAATTGGAAACAGGTGTTAGTTGAGTAAAGCTATATTATGAGCGATTAGGAGCCGAGAACTCCTGCAAAGAGGACCAGTAGGGCCATTATTTGGGGTAGAGCTCCGACTCGTGTCGAGACCCGAGGCGGACGTGGTCGAGCGCCAGCACAGGCTAGCGCGAGTGGAGTGATTCCACCTGTCGTAGATGTCGGGGTAGCAGCCCCTAATGATCCCAGGGTGGATGGGATCTTGCATGTTCTGGAAGCGATGGGTACTAGAATGGATCAGCAAGCCGCTACTTTGAAGCCGTTGCTCGAGCCCTTTACATCGCAAATCGGCGCCGCCGCCACCGGAGCCGCCTCGCCGCCGCACTCCGTAGCCGCACCTCTTTGTTGCTCCGGCCCCCGTGAATGTTGAAGGTCCATCGGGGATAGTGGTCACTGCAAGACCAATCCATAAGCTAGTGGAGCATTTCCTAAAACTAAATCCACCATTGTTCACTAGGTCTGGAGATCCCGAAGCTGCCGCTTCATGGGTTCAAAAGCTTGAGAAAGCGTTTGCACTGCTGATGTGCAACGAGACTGAGAAGGTAATGTTAGCAACTTACCAGCTAGATGGAGTTGCGAACACTTGGTGGATGACTACCCGTGAAACAATCTTTCCAGAAGGCACTGTTCAGGACTGGAACACTTTTCGTGAAGCCTTCAATGATAAGTATTTCTCCGAGACTGCCAAAGAGGTGAAGATGGCAGAATTTCAACGTCTTCGCCAGGGTTCCCTATCTATTGATGAGTATGAGGCGAAGTTCGCTAAACTTTCGCGATATGCCCCCGAGTTAATTGAGAATCCCGTGAACGAGCGAGGAGGTTCAGAGATGGATTCAGACAGGATTTGAGAAGTGCCTTAGTTCTTCTGGATCTGAAGACTTATAACGACATATATCGGAGAGCTCCGAAGATTGAGAAAGATAAGAATGATAAAGCTGCCTCATCTGGATCGAGGTTTCGCTCTCATAGAGACAACATCCGCCAAGGAAAGAGGCCGATGTTTGGAAATAGATTCCAAGGCCCGCCCAGCAAGAAGGGTGGATTTAATAGGTCAGAACCTATTAGAAGTGATGCGTGTTGCTTGTGTGGAAGAAGACATGAGACAGCATTGTGCCCAGCTAGGATGGGTGCATGTTTCGAATGTGGCCAACAGGGCCACATAGCCAGATATTGTCCAAAGAAGCAAAGAGGACAACCTCGCGATTACCCAGCCGCCGCCACCCAAATAGGAGGGTACCCCTTATGCTTTGTTTGATACGGTCTCCCTGTGACCAACTACTGATGATTCGGGAGCAACTCATTCCTTCATTGCCGAGCAATATGTTAGGATGCTAGGGTTGAGTCCTGTATTGTTGGAGTCGGCAATTTGCATATCTACACCATTGAAAGATAAAGTTATTGCTGCTTTGGGATGTTCGGGGTGCAAGTTAGAGATTGGTGAGCGAGTGGGGAAAATTGACTTGTTAGTCCTAGCCATGTATGATTTTGATTTGATAATTAGCATGGACTGGCTCACCAGTCAACGAGCTAAAATGGACTGCTATCGCAAGGCGATTTAGTTTGACCCGTTAGGGGGTAAGAGCTTCAAGTTTGTCGGGAATCGAGGAGGACCCTCGATTTCCTTAATCTCGCCGCCGGAAGCAGCTCGTGTGTTAGACGAGGGTTGCCGAGGTACTTAACAGCGCGTGGGATACGGCGGTTGGAGAAACTAAAAATGGAAGATATTTCAATGGTTCAAGAGTTTCCAGATGTCTTTCCAAAAGAATTGCCAGGGTTACTGCCAGAAAGAGAGATTGAATTTGTAATCAAGCTAGCACCAGGGACAGAACCGATCTCAAAGGCACCTTATCGAATGGCGTTATCTGAGTTGAAAGAACTAAAGGTACAGATGCAAGAATTACTGGATAAGGGATTTATTCGTCCTAGTGCATCACCTTGGGGAGCACCAGTTCTGTTTGTTAAGAAGAAAGATGGTTCGTTACGTTTGTGCATCGACTATCGGCGGCTGTCAGTAACGATCAAGAACAAGTATCCATAGCCGAGGGATAGATGACTTGTTTGATCAACTGCAAGGAGCGTCAATATTCTCGAAGATCAACTTGAGGACAGGATATCATCAGCTGAGAATTAGCATGAGACAGCGCCGATGGATGGAATTGCTGAAGGATTACAACTGTGATATTCTATATCACCCGGGAAAGGCGAACAAGGTCGTCGATGCATTGAGTCGGAAGTCTTCAATAGCGCAAATCTTGGTTAAGGAGTGGAACTTAATCGAGAGAGCTCGGGATTCGGAATTCAAATTTGAGGTAGGCCACCTTTCAAGTTTTATGGCCACCCTCAGAATTGAGCCGGATGTCCAGGTTAGAATTAAACAACTCCAACCAACAGATCCAGATGTACAGAAAATTCTTCAAGAGGATACCGATAAAAGAAAGGCTGATTTTCAAGTTTCTGATGATGGGGTATGGAGGCTCCATGGACGTTTGGTTGTACTTGACGATGTAGAGCTTAGAGAAGAAATTTTATCTGAAGCACATCGTAGCAGTCATAGCATTCATCCTGGAAGCACTAAAATGTATCAGAATCTGCGTCAACATTACTGGTGGTCAGGTATGAAAGCGGACATTGCCAAGCATGTTGCCAAGTGTTTGACTTGTTAGCAAGTAAAAGCCCAGCATTGCAAGCCGGGAAGACTTCTGCAACCTCTTACGATCCCAGAGTGGAAATGGTAGCATATCACGATGGATTTCGTGACTGGACTACCAAGGAGTCAAAGAGGGAATGATTCAAATTGGGTAGTGGTCGACGGCCGACAAAGTCGGCTCACTTCATTGCGGTTCGAAAGGACACAGTATGGATAGACATGCGGACTGTATGTGCGTCGGTGGTTAAATACTTTTTATCACTAATTGAAAAGTACATCATGCAATGGAACATATCTTATTTTTCTACGAATTAAATGCACTTATTTTTAAGTAATTAATTATTAATTTTCGATGCATCGTCATGAGAGAGACCGAGTGGAAATAATTTTCTTCACAAGAAGAGAGCCTTTTCATTCTTCTTCTTTTCCTTTAGGATACACAATCCTATACTTCTACACACTAAGAGAAAAAACATGTTCTTTTCTCTTTTTAAGAAGTAACCCTCAAAATAACGCCTTGGTGGTTATTTTCTTTAAATTGTGGGCTATGGGCTCTTTTGAGTTATGGGCCAGGTTAGCCCAACATGGGCGGCCTAATAACAATAAAACTCATTATCTTTCACTCGGCCATGATGGGCTAAATATAACCCTCTCTTCTCTGCAATATTCATACTAGTAAATAATTCGTGCGACCAGCATATTATGAGTAGACATTGGCTTTTTCCATTAGCTTGCCACTCAAGTAATACTAAGGATCAATATACCTATATTAGACAAACAATCAGTGGTATTAGACAAAAACTAGTAGTGGTACGATAAACCAAAAATGAACTTACCCGAAATTCCCCATTATGCACACGGATACATGCGTATTCTTACCAAAAGTGAACTTGGCAAGTCCAAAGTCTGTGACTTGAAATCAAAATGTTAACTTTCATAACAATAATTTGAATTCAATAAATAACTTATTAATATCATCACGTCTTTGCACCTTGGTGTCAAAATCGAAGTCCAAAAGAATATTGGAGGACTTGATGTCGCGATGAATAACTCTGAGATTACCAGAAAGGTCAAATCAATAAAAATGAAACCCGAAAACTATTATAGTAATGATAAGGTTTTTCTTTTTTTTTTTGTGGAAAAAAATACTCACACTCTTCATGTAAGTAAGCCAAACCTTGTGCGAAACCTAAATCCACCTTCATCCTCTTAGGCCAAGGCATAATAGGGCGATCAATACTTGCAATAACACTTGGGGTAGTTATAATCAATCGGATTTTGAGCTTTGAAATAACTAAGGATACATGATAGATACTAACTGTGCAAATGAGAGTATAGCGTGTTGTTTGGGACGAATTCATAAACTATGATTTTGAGAGTGTTAGAAACGCAATATCCAACCAAAAAGATGAGGCGAGGGTGGTGGATATGGTCGATGATATTGACTTCCACTCAAATCACCATCTTCCCTTGCTGACTTCTAGCTTTTAGTTGCTTGATGGCAACTAATTCCTTGCTCGGGAGTATTCTCTTATGAATGAGCCCAAAATCGCATTCATTGAGTAGAACAGAATCAGAAAAATCATCCGTTGTCATTTTCAGCTCCTCATACATAAAGGTCTTATGTGGAACACCTAAGGTGATGGAAGAGGTCAGATGTTGGGACCCCATTCTACCAGCTTAATGATAATGAAAAGCATAGTTAGAAGAATTGATGTTAGAGATCTTGGTATTATGAACATGTAACTGTTGTGATCTAAATGTGGAGCAAATTTGGATTGAGGATTAAAATCACATACAATGAAAAGGACAAGCTTGAGGACAATTGATGTTGGTTCCTCAATCAGAATTTGCTCTGCACTTGGATCACAATAGTAACATGTTCATAATATTAAGATTTGTAACATCAATTCTTCCAACTATGCTTTGTCATTATTATTAACTTAGTAGAATCGAGTCCTAATGTGTGACCTCTTCTATCTCCAGGCACATCCTTTGGTGTTCCGCATAAGACCTTTACATACAAAGAGCTGAAAATGGCAACTGGTGATTTCTCTAATTTTAATCTACTTGGCGAAGGCAGTTTTAGCCTCTTTCATAATGGAGTAGTCTCGAGCAGGGAATTAGTTGCCATCAAGCAACTAAAAGCTAAATGTCGACAAGGGGAGAAGGAGTTTCGAATAGAGGTCAATATCATTAGTTGTATCCACCATCGTCACCTTCTCTTTGGTTGGATACTGCATTTCTGACACTCTTAGAATTCTAGTATATAAGTTCGTCTCAAATAGCACACTGGACTTTCATTTGCACGGTCGGTATTTATCCTGTATGCTTAGTTATTTCAGAGCTCAAAATCCGATTGATTCTAACTGCCCCAGATGTCATTGTAGGTACTAATTGCCTAATCAAGCCTTGGCCTAAGAGGATGAAGGTGGCTTTAGGTTCTGCACGAGGCTTGGCTTACTTACATGAAGAGTGTGAGTATGTTTTTCCAAAAAAAAAAAAAAAACTTATCATTACCATAATATTTTTCGGGTTTCATTTTTGTTGATCTGACCTTTCAGACAATCCTAGAGTTATTCATCACAACATAAAGTCCTCCAATTTTGGACTCTGATTTTGACGCTAAGGTATGATGACACGATAATATCAATCGGTTTTATTGAATTCAAGTAATTGTTATGAAAGCTAACATTTTGATATCAGGTCATAGACTTTGGACTCACCAAGTTTACTTTGGGTATAGATATGCATGAATCCACGCACATAATGGAGACTTTCTAGTAAGTTCGTTTTCGGTTTGTCGTACCATTGATGGTTTTTGTCTAGTACCACTGATGGTTTGCCAAATGTAGGTACATGGATCCTTTATTACTCGAGTGGCAAGCTAATGGAAAAGGTCGATGTATACTCATTCAATGTAGTCTTGGCGGAGCTACTCATGGGAAGAAAAGCATCAAATGCTGATCAGCCTGAGGACCAACAATCTTTGGTGGAGTGGGTAAGATGTAAATGAGTCTTCAATTTAACTTATATGAGTTTAGAATTTCAATGACAATATGATATATATAGTCGATCACCTAATAGGTCAATTTTTTAACTTTCTGTACATGTATAAAAATTGTAGGTGATCGTCTAATCATTTGCCCTTCCTAGTGATGTACAAGGAACAACATTATGTTAAGAATAAGGAACAACAAGTCAATCCCTTGTTGTCTATAATCCAAATTGATAATCCCAAGTTTAGATTCTTGAAGATAACATGCACAGAAAAATATGTAATTCTTTGTTCTTGTTTAAAGGAAATATAGACAAAAGGAATATACCCATTTCAACGACCCTAGAAAAGTTGAGATAGATAATATTTAGGATCTATACCCATTTATTTTAGCCGACTCAATTTTGGGGTCACAACATGATTTACGCCGTGTTGTGTGATAATTAAATCTAATTTATGAATGCGACACCTTCTTAATATTGAGTGGTAGGAAACAAATGAAACATTTTCAACCATAATATAGCCAGCCAAAGAATGGTTTTCAAAAAGAGTGAACTTCCACCTTTCCCTATCTCATCAAGTGGATTGGTTTGCAATCCCATTACTAGTCCAACTAGTTGAACCAGCCAATTTCCAATTTTAAAAATAGATACATTCAATCTAACTAACGTACTTCTAGCCATACAATCCGATGTAAAGGGGAGATCCACATGATTTAAATCTAATTTCACATGGTTTCATTACTAATAATCAATCTTTGTATTGCTAACAGATGTCAATAGCCTCAAACTCTTTCACGCATAAAGTAATGTCAAGAAAATAACATAGTACTATTTATAGAGTCTAACACATATCTCGTTGGGATATGGTTCTTAGCACAATGTTCCCCTAGTAGGATCCACTTTATTTGGTCTTGTGATCAATAGGGTTGCTCAAATTGTAGGCCAATCACTTTCTTATTAAATAGCAAATTCTATGTTTTGCTCATAATAATGTAAAGTAGAAAAAAGCATTCAATCTTTCTTAGCTTTTTTATGTTTCTTTATGCAGCTGATAGTAATTTTCTCTCCTTGTTTAGGATGGAGTTCTCACCGATCAACAAAAAACCATGGATGCATTAGTGAGGTCTCAATTCTGATAGTTTGAGTTGGAGGTGCAGAATTTACACCAATGGAGGTAGGTTTGATTTATGTCATTTAAGTTAGACTTTCTATTGTGTTAACATCGAAATAGTATCTAATAGTGAGGATGTAGAGAACTTAACAATCCAATTTTTTTGTCCTATTAGAAAGTTGATGGTAACCATAAAATTAGATTAAAAAGCTCTATACATCATGTAGCCACTAGAGACATTATACAATCTGTTCCAATGTGAGAAGTTCATTTTAAGTTGATTTTCTAATAATTTTTCTATTCGAATGAATCCATTCATTTTAATTAATTGAGATAGATGTTCATGTTAGGCATACAATTGGTAAATCAAGTTGAGAGAAGTTGTAAACCTAGCATTTATGGTAATATTGTCATGGTATAATTGAAGGATGTTAGTGTTGGACTCGATCTTGAATTTATAGTTTCCTTTTGCATAAGCTTATTCATTTGTTTACCTAGTTTGACTTTATCTTATATCGCCATATAATCTTAAAGCCAATTAATAGACAACATTTTGTTTGAACTGATTAAATTGAATTAAAGAGGCAATATCTGATCTGAAAACTTTATTTGGTTGCTTCTTTGTTTTAACTCGCTGCCCCTCCTCCTCCCGGCTTTTTGGTGATTTTAGGAAAGGATTTGCAATCAAGTGAAAGTTTATCAAAATAGTATAGAAGATCTTGATAATTCTTCCATTTGTCTTTTATTGGTAATAACTTGCACAAAATTAAACTACTCATGGTAGGTGGGAGTGTATAAGTCGTTCAAGCTCTTTCAAAGGAGCTTCCTAGACAATTGCTGGTCTACATGCGAGCTAGAGATATGCAACCACGCATTTATACCCTTCTTAAGCAATTCCTGGCGAAGTGCCATTTGTACCGAAGTTGCTCGAACACCACAAAGATAGATAAAGAAAGGCCTATGTTCATGCTCAATTTGTGTACAACTGCTATTGAAGGGTTAAAATTCTAGAAAGAGCTCTCCTATAGAAAGCTAAAACTAGAAAGGGTAGAATTGGTCTAAATTCCCTTTATGTTTTTTTATGTAAATTGCTAATCCTATCGCAATAATGTGAATTATGATTGACAATTCGTTGAATACAAGTATAGCATCCTACTTGCTCCTAAGAAAGAAAAAATGGATATTCCATTCTTCATGCATTTAATGTTACCCTAAGATTGAGTCATAGCTAAGGAAATTGCATTCTTGTTACAACATTTTTATGATATTTTTACTCTCTTCTTTGGAGTTAGATATCCCATGGAGAATTTGTATCTCTATTGAATATGGCTAATCCGGTTTTGTTTGATAAAGGATAGAGATAGTGAGGACATACCCATTAATTCTATGCCTATGGCAATGCGAAAGAAGTTTGATAAATATTAAAAGGGCTATAGTGTTGTCTTGCTACGCTTGTTAGAGCTTTGCTATTTGAAGTTGGACATAGATGATCATGTGAAATTTGCAGGGATTATTCAAGAAAGTCTCTATATGCTTTTGATGAACATGTGACCTCTATGTCGAGAGATTATCGCTTTACATCTTCAATCAATCAAGGTAACATTTTAATTGAGGACATTTTTGAGAACATTGGGACAATCTTGATGAGTATAATTCGTTCGAAGTAAACACTATCGCTTGCAATCTACAATGTCACAATTGGATTTGTATTCGAAGGAAAATAGGCTTGATATGAAAAAAAAAAAAAAAACTTATCGTAATTTTGTTGATTATTTGACAGCTAATTCACATCGATATCTTGAGTTGTCTTCTATCACTTTTATTGCTCGAAAGTCTGCCTTTACCATTGAAGGGCACATTTGAAATAAATATCATAGTTCTCTTTCCCATGAAATTGTGCACTAGAGATTGGTTATTTGGAGTTCCGCATAAGGAAGATTTAGAAAACAAGACTCTCGTTTATAGGTTTTTACATTCTTTGTTTTATTTACTAATTTTTATATTTTTAATTTGATGTGAAGTTTTTATTCATATAATAAATACACGCAAAGAGCTTAAAGTGGGTTAAAAGGGTAAGTAAGGGTTTTTCTAAGTTAGGTTAAATATTAATATATTCTAATAATATGAGTCGGATGTGTGTCGAGTTGGATTAGGTATAGGTTTTCAAATCTACATTGTATGGAAATGTGCCAAAACGGGTTAAATAGATAACATTTTTGTTCTAATCCAAATGTAACCCAACACACCCATTTAACGACCCTAGAAAAGGGGTATAGATCTTCAATTTCTCCACAGCTAGTAGTGTCAATGGCAAGAATATGCACTCTTCTAAGCGCAAAGACTTCCAAACCCCATCCTAAAAAGACCAAATTTCAATCATTATTCCACTGACAGAACTCCCAATTTGCATTATTCCATCTTCAGTAATATAACTGGCTTCCCAAACCAATGCATCAAAAAAGAACAGCTCCAGCTTTGTCCAGCACATTTTATCTCTGGCTAGTGGGAGAGACGGTACTTAGCCACCGCGAAACGCCTTACTCATGTATCGACTTTCCTTGAAACTAATGCCATGGATGGGGCTAAGGCAACCGTATCTAATTTTATAACTAAAACTCCCAAGGGATGGTAAAAAACAGTAATGATGGATTTCTGTTTCCCACCAAACTTCCATCCCTCCTCCTTCAAGTTACATTATGCAATTAGCCTAATCAGCCTTTGGAAACAAACAACGCAACTAGTGAGCCATAAGGATCACTTATTCAGTTTTGCCTTGATTCTGATCAATTCTGTTTCCTCTTTTGCAATATTAACCGATATCTAATGCGGTATAAAAATGGATATAATTTCCTTCGTATTAAAATAACTTCATGTTTTTCTTTTGCTTCTCCAGTAAAAAGCCCTAAGTCTCGGCAATGATCAAAAAATTGCATCCGTAGTTTATATGAAACTAGTGAAAGATGTTTGCAAATGAAAGCCATCTTATGATAGAAATTTAATTGCACTAATTATTCTTACCGGTTGTCCATCATTCTGAAAACAGTATTGGTTCTCCAAAATGCTCAGGATATATGAACTGGATGAAGGCGTCATTGACCGACCTCAGCCCCTCATCTTGCTCCCATGCAAGGCCAAGACCATTATGCATGTTCTTAATTAGCAGTACGCATAATTTATCAAGATAGAAGTGAACTCTACTGCATCATGGAGCAAACCAACCAGCTCCATTTTTCAGAATGAAAGGGCAATGAGCTTCATCCTGTTAAGCAAACCGACAGGCAAAAATAAAACATTTTAAAAAAAGTTCAACAAATCAGTCCACAAAAATATAACTAGACGTATGACCATCATAATAAGCTACCTGCTCAGTCCAAAATTAGGCACTTGGAGAGCGAAATTTTCTAACACCTGTTGAGCTGACATTGGCGACCAATTCTTATAGTCTAAATCTTCTTCGGACAGTGGAGGGAGAGGATTCAAGGTCGGCTTTTCAGCATCCTGGCAGTGAATTACGAACCTCAAATTTAAAATTCAAACCAAAACCAACACAAGGAGAAAGAAAAACTAGGAAGTAATGTATGCAAGTTTTCAACAGATAAACAGGTACTATCTTCTGAGTTACCCTCTTTCAACATTTGCACGTCCGATCCCTTCTTCGGAAAGCCTGATGGTTTTCTTTACTGTTCTTTTGTTCCCTTGCCAGATGATCTCTGCAGGCCCTTCTTCTTCCACGTATTCCCAATCATCACCATCGTCCCGGTTATGCTCCTCGTCGTCAACCTGTCAATCGACCTTTTAAAAAGGAATGCTAATATTTTCTGTGCAGAAGCTATTCGACTACGCATTCCAATATTATCTATGCAGAAGCTATTCAACTGCCCCCGAAGCATGCGTGAGATTTTGGATCGACATCAGGCAAAGGAAGTAAGCAAGGAGCTTCACCACCGCGTCGCTCCATTCAAAGGCGCACTACCAGCTCCGATCGCCTCCCTCTCTCTCTCTATCATCAGCAACCTCGAGAGACAATGGCCAATCGATGTCCACCACTTCTCTGTGGAACCGCCTCCAGGAGCAGATCTCTACCCGGTATATCCTTCTTGTTCTTTCTTCGAGATCCGATTCTGATTCCGAGTACGTGAGGACGTGAGCCACGGCGTTGCGAGGTGGTTACCGAAGAGAAAGGGATTCGATAAAGATTTGAGGACGTGAAGACGTGAATCTCATTTCAAATACCGTTTTCTTTTCTGCGTGTTGCTTTTCTTAAAAAATTTAAAAATATATATAAAAGTTTTAGGCTTATAAATTATGACTAAAATTTGAAAAATAAATGCTAGAAGTAAAAGGGCTACAGGACCAACCCAAGCATTTGGAAAAAAAAAAAAAAAAAGGGGAGGGGGAGGGAAATTACTTTCGAACGAGTGTTAAATTATATTTCGAATTTGAGCTCACATACCAAATCAGATTTGAATTGGATAATGTAAATTAGGATTATTAACTTAATCCTCTTTTAAAATTGTTATCGTGGCATTATCCATTGATGGACGTGTAAAATTGTTGATCTTTGAAATGGCACACATATAACAGGGTTTCTTCAGCAAAAATTGTGAGCCACTATAAATTTTCTATGCCATGAGTTTACACTAAACTGAGTTATTAATTTGGAATTTTTTTTTGTTAGGGCTTAAATTTTTAGGAGTGAAAAATATTCAAGCATGTGAGCAATTATAACTCTAATTCTCCAATTATTAATGGATTATTTGCTATTATATCTTCCATGGATGTAGATAGCCAACTACATAAATATTTAATGTCCTTTATTATTCTTCATTTATTTTTAGATTCTCTTGCATTGACTTCTTTGCAAGATCACGTCGTTTTCACGTTAGTATTTCAACAATGAGAAATTATGTAGCAATGTTAGTTGGCGCTTGCAATTGTTTTCCACATTAATTTTGTAGTAAACTAATTTAAAATGTTAATAAAGAACGGCAAACGTTTAATTTCTTTAAAAGTTCTAGTCTAGAAACTATAATTGGGAGTTACGCCTGACTTAACAATTATGATAGACTTTCTAGTCTAACAAATAGCTTTGTCATTATCTGTAAACCCACTCTCTATTTTATGAATTTTCAAACCTAAACTAAAACCTAGAGGAAAAAAAACATGAACTTCCCTAAACCATATGTGTACGAATTAAATGAATATAAACTAAATCTAATACTAGATCGAACAATCTAATCAAGACCAATTTTTCTAACTTTTTTTCCATTTTTTATTTTTCTTTATTTTTTATCATTTTATTATTATTATTATTATTATTATTATTATTATTATTATTATTATTATTATTATTATTGTTATTATTTCTCCTTCTATGCCCAGGCATTGTCGACCGATCAAATTATAATTTCTCCTAATTTCTCTTTTTGCTATTTTGTTATTTTATTTTATTTATTCTGATAAAAGGGGACACGGGTTGGGCCCTTGGGCCCGGTCCACGGGTGTGGTCAAACATGGAACTCACAAGGACGCAGGTAAGGCTTTTGGGCCTAATCCACGTGTGGAATAAGATGTGAACTTGACAAGCCCAAGAAACAAATATAAATGGGCTCAAGCCTACATTAAACCCATTTTCTATTATCTTTATTGAACACATCTTTATCGGCTTCCCTCTCTTTTATTATTCGTTTTACATTTTTTTCTTAATTTCATTTTTTTCCTATGGACGCCTTGTGTTTGTCTTCTTCGACGTTTCATTGTTCCCAGAATCTAACATATCAAATTCATTCATAAATTCTAAGAAAAAGCTAGAAAAATTAACATTCAACTAACCACCGGCTTCCTTGGAAAATACGAGATTAAGTGCCTCTTTTCTAGCCACCATCCATCTTCAACCTCCACAAGACAACCATCTTCGTTGATTGGCCATTCCTACAATGATGCCTCAATATTGCAGAAGATAGGTAGGATGCAAAGAACTAACAAGGCAAATTCAGGTACTTAATGACATTGCCAGAGATAATCATGTAGAAAATATAAGGACACAGAGCAAAAAGGAACAACGTAGATAATACATGCGGAAAAACTCAAGGTAATTAAAAATTGGAGACAAGTTGATACAGATATGATTTTTACATTTCATCAAACATCTTGTGTGTGGTTCGATCGTTGAGTTTACAAGCAAGTTTTGAAGCAAAAATTCATTTCAAACTATCCCAATGATGTTAAAGTGAACTTAAATTATCAGCTTTGTTTAATGATAGCAAATTTCCAAATCAATCAGAACGTCATAGTCTTTGCGAATCTATTAGTCGTGAAATAGGGGAGAAGAGAGCTTTGAAGGCGCAGCTTTGGAAAATTGAGAAATGGTGGTGGCAATAACTAAGGACGTTGGAAAGGCAATTAAAACTATCTAAAACGCTGATACAAACTCTTCAACAAGAAAAACAATGACAATTGCAACTCCAAATCTCCAGTAGTTATATTCGGAAACAGAGCTACAACTCCAAATGATGGAGATGATTTTCAGTGTCAATTAATCTAGAGAGAAAGTGAAGAGAAATTGGGAAGAAATAAAAGAGAATTTTTTTATCAAGAAATCTTAGTGTGAGCACCTGATGGTTTCCCACAACAAATTTTTGTCTAGTTGCCCACTATACAAAAATGAAATGGATGGCCCAAATTGCACAATTACTCATAGGAAGCAACAATGTGGTCATGCTAGTGCAATCATTTCTCCCTCAACTTTAGGTTTAATTCCAATTAAGATTTGAAGTTTTCTTATAAAAAAAATCCTCAATACTAGTCTCAAATTTGCCCATGCCTTCACTAGTTTCTTCAAGATTACTCAAATTGAGAGGCTATTGTTGTTCTATATGAATGTGGGGGTATTGATGAAGATGCCTACTCTAATAATGAACCTCTAATTGGTCTTGATACCGATAATTTTGAAGAAATTAGTGGAGATTTTTTAAATTTGTGGGCATATTTGGGACTATAGTAAAATTTTAAAATTTTTTTGAGATAAAAAAAATTTCAATTCAAGACAGAATTGAAATTATGCCTAAAGTTAGAGATCTTTTTTTAGAGAATTAGGTGAGAATAGCATAGAAAAAACCCAAGACTTGAAGTAGAGAAACACACGTGGGAACACACTTTGTAAGAGCTTTCTATTTTATATTTTCCTTACATTTTTCAATTCCTTGCCCATTTACATTTCTCTGTACTTTCCTTATCATGTAATTCAATTCCACACATTTCTAGCCAATTTAATTTCTTTAAAGCAATTACTTTCCACCGCACTCAAATTTCTAAAATTTACTGCCATCTAGACCCTGTTCCACACACTTTTTATGCAATTAAAGTACCACCAAGCAATGTCAATGCAGTCCATTTACCAAAAGTTCAGATTGCTTGACCACAAGCCATATTTCGTCAATATTTCTTTTGGTACTCCTACAAAGGGTATTTTCCAATAATATATAGGTATCAATCCTCTTTATTAGGAAAATGATGAGCTAGCAAACCGTTAGTCTTTAAAAAAACAAACGTCGCTCCTTCACCACAATTGATTTCAAGAAATCAATCGGCTTTCTTGAAAATTTTGAAATTGAAAAGTTTTACTTGGTGGGATATACTCGTCTCGTACTCCCACAAAGTAAAATTCCTTTAATATGAAAGGAAAAAGAAAAACAATATTAGTAGACATATAATTCTAGAGTGGTCTTTTGGGCGACGGTTGCGATGTGGGATCTTCTGGTGCAACAACGGCAGGTACCATATTTGCTAGTGCGGCCAATGGAGGCAGAGATTGTGGCAACGTCCGTTAGAGGTTGTCAATAGTATGTTTATACTACTCATGAAATAGTGTGACTTTGCCAAATCACTCTTGACCTATATATATGTGTACTTGTTGTATTCATTTATGATATAGGATTGATGTCATTTGTGATTCTTATGAAGACAATGATATTTGTACTATCCTATGCTATATCATGTGCAAGCCGATTCATTGAAGTCTATCTTAATTATTTTGAAAGCTAGATCAGGTGGGCACAAATCTACTATACCCATTTATGTACCCATTTGCTATCTCTTTCATCAAATATTGACATGTCCAATTTGTTTTGGACCTCAACATATCCGATTAGTCCCCATCAAGAACTTTAGCCCTACATTTTTTTCCCTGTCAACTCTCTCTCACTATTGAGATCCAGCCACCAGCTCGCCCCTACCGTCACCACCGCCTCCAGACCGGGCTTTGCGAAAATGATCACCAAAGCCCGTGGGATCAAGTCATCGTGCCATCGGCCACCAACCCCTCGATCGGCTCGGTTAGCTAAATGTTTTGCATGTACGATTCGGTTGGAACCCCATTATTGAATTGGATCAAAAAACAATCCAGCCAAAAACCAATTCAAGTTGGAATAAAATGAAGAATCAGGCTTTTACTTTTAGTAAAGATTTTAGAAAAGCGAAGTGTCTGAGGAAATAAAATTAATGAATTTATTGAAATGCAGTCACTTTTTTCCAATGATTTGTACAATTATATTTGGATTTCGTCGAAAAGAATTCTTTTTAGGGTTTTCTATTGGGATGGGACGGTTTTTGCCACGTCTGCAAATACTGATCGTGTTTCGGTAATTTTGAAAGGCTGAGATCTATTTTAGGTGATTATTCCTTTTTCTTTTTCTTTTTCTTGTGGCCATTTCTTCTTTTCACATTGATCTGCAATAGAGCAGCAAAGCCACCCAAAGTGTCTGCCTCGCCACCAGCGATACGGCATCCTTCTTCCCTCCGCCATCGATGTGAGGTTATCATCTGTTATTGAGGCCTTCCACCTTCCAAAGTTGAGGCTGGCGACCATGGCAAATGAGTCAAACGATTGTAGATCTAATATCTTTGACGTCAATTTGTGGTTGTGATACGAGATTAAGATTAAATGATGTGTACCCCAAGTTTGAAGGTTGACACGTTGTAGAGATAAGATATTCAACATGGAGAGAGAGAGAGAGGCTTTGAGGGGAGAGGGAGGGAGGAAGAGAGAGAGAGAGAGATAGAGAGAGGATCTTGATTGGTATTTTGGGCGTTGGGAGGGATTATTAATTTTTCACAAGGCATTGAAAAAGAAAAACAAAAATTCAAAGTATACTCGGCTGCACTGCTTAATGTGAGTCCACAATTCAATTGTTGATTGGTCTATCATTTATAATTAATTAACTTATGATGTAAATCTACTCTCTAAAATTTAGAAAAATCCCGCTTCGAACAACTATTTATAATATTTGCTTACGCTCGATCTGAGTGGTCCAATTTGTTTAGCACTAACATACATCTTATAATGATATTACGAAAAAGGAAAGTTACAATTTCATCTAAAGAAGATTTACTAAGGATCTCAATTCTTGTAATAATGCCTCCTCCTCCTCCTCTTCCTCCTCCTCGTTTGATTTTATTGTACACTAAACCCTGCCAAAGATCGCCACAAACTGGGATGGGAGCAATGTTTCTTTTCGGAAAGGAGTATGAATAGTCCGTTTTCTTTCTTGTTACTCAACTTATTTGCACATGCGCGCTGTAATAAAATGAAATATTAAGTAATCCAATGATTGAAACATGGACATTATTTAATTGAATGGCTGAAAATAATAGCTCTGACTGCAATTACGAAGCCCAAATCAATTGCCAAGATAATTAACGTTTCATTTTTTGGTTAATCTTTTGGGTAATCATCTAGGCTTACGGCATAGTATTTTCTTTTCGTTGAATTTTTTTGTCTTTGTCCAAAAAATAATACAGCAAAATTGTTGCTCGTTCTTTGCCAGAGCTGAGTTGAGTAAACGATTATGCCAGGCTTACGGCAGATTCTATGTCCTAAGGTCATACATGATATGTTAATTACATGCCCAGAAGCATAAGTAACAAGAAGTTGTCTTTGGGACACCTGTCTAACCTTTTCAATTCTTTCTTATTCATGCACGAGCCAAACATTTAAAATTTGCAAAACCCAATCTTCCGACTTCAGAAACAGAATAACATTGAAATTCCAGACGAATACGTAAGAGAAATCCATTTGCTTTTATCGATTTCTTTGGGGGTCAAAATGCAGTAGTTGGGACAAATCAAAATATGGCATATGACCCAACATTAGAGGACTGTCCTTCATCTACTATGATAATAACAGCCTAGTTCAGGCTACAAAAAACAAAAAACAAATAATTAAAAATCGTTACGAAGTCCATTTCTTTAAGAATTTGTGACTCACAAAACAACTATTAATTTAAAAGTCATCCAAATTTTGTTATGTTAATAAAGCCCCAAGGCAAATGGAAATGAGCTTTCCTTCTCCTACGTGTGATGGGGCATATTTACATAGACACAAAACAATGGAATAACCAGCCAACCAATCATTTTTTGGAAACTAAGATGGGCTCTAAACGTACGAAACCCTCTAAAAAAATAGATGGACCGAACACGTAGTATGCAACACATATACATCAATTGAGAGAGAAATATTTCAATGATTATACACCCGTTTCTAGTAATAGTATGGATTTGATAGGAGGACATAAATATACGTCATTGTGGAAAGTTTTATTAGAGAAGGAGGGGACAATCAGCTCAGCCCAATCATCTTTCTTATCTGTGGCTTTTTCCTTTGATGAATCATCATTAACAATTCCCAACCAGATAGTAAGTGTAAGTCAATATTGGTATCTTTCTAAGAAAATACCTCTAGATAATTCTGCTATATTACACTTTCTTACTTTTAATCAAAGGAAATACAAAATCATGCTCAATATATCTTTGTACATATATTTCCACCTTCTAGCTTCAAAATATGATCATTGTATATTTTGCACGATGCGATATTTAAGACATAATCGTTTTGGTCGTCCAATTTTTTTTTTTTTTGGACTTTTCCTTGCTCATGTTAGACTTCGAGGTCCGAGCTGTAGATTTTTAAAAGAGAAAATACTATATACCATCCTCCCTTTTTACTTCATCGCCACTTTTCCTCCTTTATTTCTAATAATGCCATTTTGTGCTCAATATAAAACCTCATGGATAAAGGGACCAAATTGCCCTTGTACCCAAACATTCAGTAAGCCTAATCCATTCATGAACCCCATGTTTACTTAATGGGATCATGCTCAAGCATTATATGTAATGACTTGATCGGCTTTACTTGGATCAAAATTCCGAAAGTAAACAAAACAGGGCACAACTTAAATTAGCCTGAATCACTAAATTGACTCTAGGTCACAAAGCTTATGAACAAATTGGTATAAGTGCAATAAGTTTAACACTTTTCTAAAGCTTTTTCCTAAAGGTACATTGAGATGTTACATCTTCTTTTTGATAGTCAACGAAACAATAATTATTGATGAACATGAGACACATGGCAAAGCCCTGTTAGGTTGCCTCTACCAAGCATAGATGTGAGCAAGATGCAGACGTGGCAGGCATAGAAGTAAACACTATCCATTTTGTCCAAGAAAATAGTTCAAAAATTCATAAATCTATTATATTTTTACCAATTTAGCTTTAAATTTTTTTAATTTTGTCAATTAAGTTCTAAATGATGGAAAATGCATATGCACTTAGTCGAATCATGCTGGCCTTATTCTACAAGGTATAACACTCGTATGTCGGACTACGCAAATGAAGTTTTTCTCAATGCTTCGTTGGATCCGCTACAAATTAAAGAATTTATCTTCCACGGCCTTTTTTATTTGATAAATTCTTAACGGTACGATGCACCTGCTAATGAAGGGTTTTACAAATGTATGGTGTCGCACTTGGCACCTAATGAATTGGATTAGCCACAGTAAAAGTTTAATTTTCTTATGCTCTTTACTTTGTTTCTTTCATTCTTTTTTTTTCCTTTTTTAATAGACATTCGTCCTTTTCAAATCGATTTATATTTGCCAGAACAATGCCCTTTTTTGTGCTATAGCCGCTAGCCAAGTTTTCGTTATTTAGAGGAAATGACATGCGTTACTTCTTCAGTAGTTTTCTTACATGCACAATTTCAAGCATAAAGCTCACCTTTTCTTTTTAACTTTTCATCTCATTTAATTGTTTGGTGATCTTTTTAGAAAGCTCCATAGGATCAAGATTTGCGGGTGACGGATCAATCCTCACGACCCAGAGCACTTAATACAAGATACAATAAAGGAAAAAAAAAAACTTGATTTAATCGAAAACAGAGGAAAGAATGTTAGAAAAGTTTATGAAAGAATGCGTTGAGTTGATCATTATGACAAGATTTAGTGAGTATCCTAAAAACTTTAACTAAAAACCATACTCGCGTCAGAACATGAGTTTTCAATTTCAACCAGTTATATTGTATCGATAGGGGACACAATTCTACAAGATTATTACTCTACATTCTGGCGAGGCTTCTTCGCAATTGCCATGTGATGAGTGCTCATTGGTCCCTGAATCTATTATTTAAATTTTGAGCGAACGCAATTGAATTCATATCCAATCTATTTCGTACAACAACCAAAGAGGGAGCAAGAAAGAGTGAATGTTTGGCATGAAAAGAAACTCCGCAGACAAAAAGCCTACCCGCTCCACAGATAAAACCCTAAGTTGTCTTGTGATTCTAATGTCTCGAGGCATCTTATAACGTGCCTTTTGGTTAGTATAGTTGGAGAGAGATACAAAGTTTAAGAGGTATTATCACCTTAGAAAGCGGGAATTCAAAGAAATTAGTTGCTGCATTAAAAAAATCAGAGGATAATTTAACTCTCTAAAATATCAAAATTCGGCCGCATAATCTATTATGCAATTATAGAAAAATTACAAAAGGCACACACCAAATATTCATGCCAACATCTAAATTTCAGCACCAACCATCATGCATTTCAAAAATAAAAAGGAAAGGCCTCGAAGATTAAATTATCATTCGACCATTGATTAAAACAAAAAACAAAAACAAATGGTGTCGCTTTCACATATAGAAATTAGAAATATTATAGCTTACGGATAGTGAAACCTAATTTTTTTCCAAAGTCTGTCTCACATTAAAAAGAAAATCATTATGAAAATTTAAAAAAAAATAAATAAATGGGCGCATGAGACAAAGATGAATGGGCACGTGCTTGGCTTGAGTTTGAGTTAAACGACGCTCAGAGTCCGGCGTTTCCAAGGTAATGAGAGCGGTCCATCCTTGTTTAAGATTTATGCCTAGTGTCGACACTATGTTGCATTACCGTTTGGATGAGCTTATGTCTCCCCAAAGTGCACATACATCAGCTCGAATTGGGATGTTCATGACCCATTTTTAGTCCGTAGCATTGTCCTCATATAATTTAAGTAACAGTTTTGGTCATAATACTATTATATCACCTGCCCGTCATCTCGAATCCATGGTAGATTAGCCTTTGCCTCATCAGGGTAATCGCGTCTTAGATGTCTGAATGCCCGTTGTCCAAGCGATGCAATGCTCGAACAGTGAGCATTGAAACTCTTTAGGCCAGCCTCGGTTAGTCTGGCCATTTAGGAGTTCAATTCGCGCTCGAAAACAGGCTGAACCCCATAGTCTAGATCATTTGAATGTCATATAGCAGGCCTTCAGCCGAGCTTTGGGCCTTGTAATGAGCTCTTGGTGGTCTCGGAGCATCCCTTATGCCTTGTTGGGAGCACATAGCAGAAATCCAATATCTTCATTTAAGGAGATTGCCAAAAAAGAACCTAAGTCCGAGCTCATTAATATATGCGGTTGGACCCATTTTCACTCAAAAACTTAAGCCAATGAGTTATGGGCTAATTAGGATATACTAAATGCTATACATCATATCAATTCTCTAATGTGGGATTTCTCTAACATAACACACTCACACATGTATCTAAACAATCCCATCTACACATGTGAGCTTAATGTTAGGGCTACTCCCCCTTAATTTAGGTATCCTTCTATATCAATTTTTCTATAGGTTCGCGTTGTTACACCACAATGTCCACTTGCCCAGAAATCTCAACTATAGGCTTTGATATCATTTGTTAGGAATGCACAGCAAAAGTCTAAGATTGCTAAGAGGGAGCCAAAATCCGAGCCCATCAACATATTCAGTTAGACCCACATTCATTTAAATGTTTAAGGATGTGTTTGTTTCACTGAAAGTATTTTACCATAAAGTGTTTTTCAGATTTTCACCCGTTTCGTTCTCTAAAAAAGATTTGGTCAACGGAAAAGTCTTTCTGGTCAACACAAATATTATGTATTATTTTAGGAAAACGAATTCCTCCGCCTCAGAAGCTGAAAACACTTTCCCTTTTCATCTTTTTCCCTCTAACCTTTCACTTTTCCTCTCCAGACTCTCTCGCTTAGAATGACACTCTTTCCCTTCGCTCTTCCGCTCATCTTTCTTCTTCAGCTCTTCTTCAACGACACGCATCTTCTTCACCATTGAAGGTCCATATCTTCTTCTTCATCAATGAAGGTCTGGCTCTTCTTCAACGACGCTCAACATAGATCCAGGTTCTCTCTCCTCTCCAATTTGAGAATAATCTTAGAATTTTTTTGATCGATGCTTTACTGAGTTGATGTTGATTCTCTGCGTTTCAGTTGTTTGATTCACGTTTCCGTTCATCTTCTTCAAGCAATTGAAGTGAAATGCCCTTCAAAACCTCTCTCTCTCGATCCTCTGCGTATTCCAGAAGCTTCTACCCAGCTGATCGGCGCCGAAATCCGCCGCTTACCTTGCCGCATCCAGTGCTCTTCGGATCGTGATGTTCTCGCGTGCTTGAGCTTCGAATCCATGTGCTCCATCAATGGACTCAAGTTTATTGAACCAATAGATTCCTTCAAACCTTCGACAACTTGGAGCCTTGGAGCTTTCAGTTTTCACTGAGCGTGGAAGTTTAGTACATTATGCCATTATGCATGTGGAAGAGAAACCGAGAACTTTGTTGTTGTTAGCATGAACATCGGTCATGCTTGAGATTATATTAGTAACTTTTGATTCAATCTTGATGATCTTGTACTCATTGGGTTGTGATTCTCACTATCTTGTTGTTTCCTTGTGCCGTTAATCGAATGCACATCAAGTGTTTGGTCAAATGCCCAAGCAGATTAGTCCAGCTATGTTATTTGTACCCTATTGTCTCCAAATTTGTGGCGGTCTTATATAGATTGCAACAGGGAGACTCATGTCAAATTGATAGATGACATAAGATATTTGTAAAGATACTTGAAGGATCAGGTTAAATCTTAGTTATTATAGATAAAAATACATCTGCATGGGACAAAACAATTAAGTTCGTTCTGGGTCTTTTCTAGAGATAATGTTATTTGGTATCAATCAAACAGTTTCAGCAAATAGTTTCGACAATCAGTTACAAACGAATAGGTTTCTGTAAATGGGTTTTCCTTTTGTTCTAATGCTGATAAATCTCCTCGTATGAGATGCTATCCATTTATTTTGAATGATTCGTTTTTCATGCTTGATAATGCCACTCTAGGAGTCTGTAGCTTTCTTTTGTGATTGTCCCTTCTTCCAGCTTTAATTTTTCTTTCATGCTATCTTTTCTGCTGTGTATCTTCTCCAGGTTCTGATCTTAAGAAGAAGCAATTAGAGTAACTGGTGATACAGTTGATATTGGATCGAGTGTTGGTAAGAACTTAGATTCTCCTGACCTTTTAATTATTTTTGTGATTTTTCTGCCGTATTATTGTCAATTTGTCTGAGATGAGAATGAGTACTTGGATTTGCATCTGTGGTGGATGCAAGAGAAATTCTTAATCACTCTTGCCAAATAACAGTCTTTTGATGTGGTTAATTTTCACATGGGTGAAGACATAATTGAATTTTAAATCTTTTTAGAAATGTAAATAAGATGTTACACCTGTGTGATTTCCTCATTCTAAAGTTCCTTTTTTTTTTTTTATGAAGTGCTTCCTTCATATATACATCTGCTAGTCAAATGTTCAAACTCTCTTGGTGAGTTCTAAGTCTTGTTTTGATTGTGTAGAAAAAAGAATATTAGTATACAACTCATGCTACAAATGCTTATGTGACACTTGGACCATTGACAAAGCAAGTTTTGCAAGGTATAAAGATTCTTTCTTCACAGCATGTGTCTCTCGTTAGTTTTAGTGCATGTCATTAACATCTTATTCCCTTGTGTTCTAAATACTAGTAAGTGAGGATTGCAATGGCCAGGATGCTCTTGTTTTTGGAATATCTGCATTTGGCATGCCTAATTTTATTAATGAAGTTCCCTTAGAGCAATACCCTTGAGGTTTATCTTTCAGGGATTTTTCACTTGTTGATTTTTCAATATGTTTAATTGATTATGAATATCTTAGCATATTTCTTGTGAAATCAAAACTAGTAGTATCTTGTGCATCATGCACACCTGTTTCAAAACTTGTAGTATGAAGAATTCTTCTTCTAGTTCTTGAGATTTATGTAACCTACAATTATTTTTTCTTGCAGTTGACGCCTATTGAGATTGCTTATCCTTGATTAAATTGTTTCTTTGCTTGAGATAATGTGAATGTGGTCACTTGGAGTAGTCACTTGTCCATTGTTGATAGCACTAAAATTTAAGTAGTTGCGTGACATAAGATTGGTGTTTTGACCTCATCTTCCTGCAATGGATATGTCTTGACATATCTCAGGAAGTGGAGCAACATATTTTGTAAATTCCATCAATGTGCCTCTATTGCTAAGCAAGTTAGTGATTGGTTTACATGTTCCTTCGAGAGTTGATTATGTTATTGCTGATGTTGCTGCGCTAGCCTTCTTAATCCTTTTAACAACTTTTTTTTTTTTTAATGTTTGCTATTGGGTTTACCCTTAAGATAAAACATCTGTCATAATAGGCTCAGAAAATTCTTATTTTTGCTTGTAGATGGAAAATAATGATGTTAATGGAGCAATAATGGGTACAGCTGTGTCAATAATGGCAGCTAGTATGTTAGTAATGGAGGATGAAGCTTTTAGTAGTCAGATACTTAGAGCGCCACGGGAGGAAAGAGATTTTGAGAGAGAGTTATTCATTAATTGTATTTTACATTCGGGAGATACTAATTGTGTCAATCAAATACTTATGAGACCACAAGTTTTCTTTGAATTGTGTAGAGTCCTTAGGTGAAATAATTTTTTACACAAAACAGTAAATGTGTTAATTAAAGAGCAATTGCTGGTCTTTTGCCATATTATAGGGCATAATATGAGGTTGAGAATAATAGGGTCAAGGTTCAATAGGTCCACTGAGACCACTCATCGACACGCTATTGTTAGTATTAATTTTTTTATTTTTTGGTACTATGATTTTTTTTTTTACACAACTCAAATTGCTAGATTTTAGGAAAACTTTTTTTTCCCTATTAATTCAAGCAAATTACAATGTTTTTTCTTTTACAATTATAAGGAGTGAATATGATAGAAAGAGCCCAATTGCCTGTGCAGACACAATGAATGTCCTTTCTTTTATCTAGATGTGTGCGTGCGCTCTAGAGAGAGAGAGAGAGAGAGAGAGAGAGAGAGAGAGAGAGAGAGAGATTTAAATAACAAAAGAAAGGTCAACCTTAGAGGCATACCCTTGAGATTTATCTTTCAGGGATTTTTCACTTGTTGATTTTTCAATATGTTTAATAGATTATGAATATCTTAGCATATTTCTTGTGAAATCAAAACTAGTAGTATCTTGTGCATCATGCACAAGTGTTTCGAAACTTGTAGTATGAAGAATTCTTCTTCTAGTTCTTGAGATTTATGTAACCTACGATTATTTTTTCTTGCAGTTGACGCCTGTTGAGATTGCTTATCCTTGATTAAATTGTTTCTTTGCTTGAGATAATGTGAATGTGGTCACTTGGAGTAGTCACTTGTCCATTGTTGATAGCACTAAAATTTAAGTAGTTGTGTGACATAAGATTCGTGTTTTGACCTCATCTTCCTGAAATGGATATGTCTTGACATATCTCAAGAAGTGGAGCAACATATTTTGCAAATTCCATCAATGTGCCTCTATTGCTAAGCAAGTCAGTGGTTGGTTTACATGTTCCTTCGAGAGTTGATTATGTTATTGCTGATGTTGCTGCACTAGCCTTCTTAATCCTTTTAACAATTTTTTTTTTTAATGTTTGTGATTGGGTTTACCCTTAAGATAAAACATCTGTCATAATAGGCTCAAAAAATTCTTATTTTTGCTTGTAGATGGAAAATAATGATGTTAATGGAGCAATAATGGGTACAGTTGCGTCAATAATGGCAGCTGGTATGTTAGTAATGGAGGATGAAGCTTTTAGTAGTCAGATACCTAGAGCGCCACAGGGGAAAGAGATTTTGAGAGAGAGGTATTCATTAATCGCATTTTACATTCGGGAGATACTAATTGTGTCAATCAAATACGTATGAGACCACAAATTTTCTTTGAATTGTGTAGAGTCCTTAGGTCAAATAAATTTTTACACGAAACAGTAAATGTGTCAATTAAAGAGCAATTGTTGGTCTTTTGCCATATTATAGGGCATAATATGAGGTTGAGAGTAATAGGGTCAATGTTCAATAGGTCCACTGAGACCATTCATCGACACGCTATTGTTAGTATTAATTTTTTTTTTTTGGTACTATGATTTTTTTTTACACAACTCAAATTGCTAGATTTTAGGCAAACTTTTTTTTTCCCTATTAATTCAAGCAAATTACAGTGTTTTTTCTTGTACAATTGTAAGGAGTGAATATGATGAAAGAGCCCAATTGCTTTGCAGACACAATGAATGTCCTTTCTTTTATCTAGATGCGTGCACACGCTCCAGAGAGAGAGAGAGAGAGAGATTTAAATAACAAGAAGAAAGGTCAACCTGGAGATGCGCTCTTGAGACGAGGAGAGGATAAGACTGTTGAAGCTATAAATTTCCAAGACTCTCTAAGTCAACCTGGAGATGCGCTCTTCTTGAAACCAAGTCAGGATGGAGCCATGAATTTTCGAGAGACTCTCTCTTTACCAACACGCGTTGCTCTCTCTCTCTGTCTGCCATTTTTGCATCTACCATTTTTTCAGCCTGGAGCTATTCTAAATTGGAAGCTCGAGAAATCCTATGCCGGACTTGCGTCAGGCGATAAAATTGTGGTCCCCATTGGCCGTCGTCGCTTTTTACGAGAAATCCTGCGTTGGACTCGCGCCACGCGAGTCCACCCTAGAGAAGACCTAGTAAGGTGAGGGACCTCGTCGATTATAGTTGACAATTTTTGGCAAATTGGAGTTGTACCAATTTTGAAAACGCTCATTGGTTTTCCTCTTTTTGCTATTTTCTTAACAGAACCTTGAATCCCATCTTCTTTTTCTTTTGTACAATTCTTTTGTTTTCAATTTTTTTTTCCTTTTTTTATCTGCCATCCTACCTGTAATCATTTTAATCATGGGCGTTTCGACAACGGCAACGTGGTAAGCTTTAAAGAAGAAGAGATAAATTTTGAAAAAATAAATAAATAATAATAATTGAAAAGTTATCATTCTTGTTTCTCGGCTTTAAGCCAATCATTCCCCTTTCTTATGCTCGTGAAGGAGGACTTTTGTTCTATCCCCGGTCGTTGTAGCTTTTCGTTAAAGCTTGAGGTTTTTGCGCCATTTCATGGACTGGAGTGTTGTCGTCAATTCATACCCCCATCACCATCTTCTTCAGCTTGAGGTTTCTGAATGTGAAGTGATTTCCTCGTTCGTGGATTAAAAACCGTTGCAGCTGAGACAGTAATTGCCGGCTAGAGGAAAAGCGCTTGTCCCTGTCGATATGAGCATCGCAATACCCAAAGGAAACATAATGCTCGGATACGTGATGTGCGACTTCTTTACCTCGAAACATTCTCTCGGTACCTTGTTTTGGATAATCGACGAGGGCTGAATCGAATCGCTTGTACATTTGTTTTGGGGGCAAAAAAAATGTACAAACGATTCGATTCAGCCCCGATTAAAAACAAATGTACCGAGAGAATGTTTCGAGGTAAAGAAGTCACACATCACATATCCGAGCATTATGTTTCCTTTGGGTGTTGCACTGCTCGAGATCGGCAGGGGACAAGCGCTTTTCCTCTAGCCGGCACTTAGGGTGTGTTTGTTTGTATTTTTTTTTTTTTTTGTTTATGAACAGAAATCCTGTTTTTTTGTTCTCGGAAACAAAAAAGAACAGAAACACGTTTGTTTGCATTTTTATTCCAAATCTATTTTTTTGTTCCCGAGAACAAATTTGGAACGAAAACAAGAAACAAGAAAACTTCTTTCTTGTTTTTGGAACACTTTGGAGAAACAAATTTTCTCTCTCTTCTTTCTTTTCTTCTATTTCTTTTCTTTTTCTTGTCTTCTTCTTTCTTATTTTTCTTTGGCCGGTCGCCGGCCTCGGCCATGACCAGCGACCGGCCGTCGAGGGCCAGCAACCTCGCCGAGCATCGCCGGCCCCGGCGAGGCGACGCCAGCCCCGGCAAGGCTCGGCCTCACCGTGGCCGAGGCCGCCGGCCATGGCCGAGGCCAGCAACCCTTGCCAAAATGAAGAAAAATGAAAAAAAACGAAAAAGAAAAAAAATAAGAAAAATATAAGAAAATTATTAAAAAATTAAAAGAAACAAAAAAGAACACAAATTTACCAAACGTGTTTCTGTTCTTTTTCTATTCCAGGAAAGTTTACCAAACACGTTCTTCTATTAAAAAATTGTTTCCCGAAAGAGAAATAGTTTTTTTCTAATTTCTTTTCCCTAGAACAATTTTTGAACAGAAACGTTACCAAACGCACCCTTACCATCTTAGCTGCAATGTTTTTTAATCAATGAACGAGGAAATCACTCTACATTCAAAACCTCGAGCTGAAGAAGATGGTGATGGGGGTATGAGTTGACGACAACACTCCAGTCCATGAAATGGCGCAAAAACCTCGAGCTTTAATGGAAAGCTACAACGACTGGGGATAGAACAAGAGTCCTCCTTCACGAGCATAAGAAAGGGGAACGATTGGCTTAAAGCCGAGAAACAAGAATGATAAATTTTCAATTATTATTATTTATTTTTTTCAAAATATATTACTTCTTCTTTAAAGCTTACCACGTTGCTGTTGTTGAAATGCCCACGATTAAAATGATTACAGGTAGGATGGCAGATAAAAAAAGGAAAAAAAAATTTGAAAACGAAAGAATTGTACAAAAAAAAAAAGAAGATGGGGATTCAAGGTTCTATTAAGAAAATAGCAAAAAGACGAAAACCGATTAGCGATTTCAAAATTGGTACAACTCCAATTTGCCGAAAATTGTCAACTATAATCGACGAAGTCTTCTTCATCAAGTATATGATCGGCTAGTTCATTTAAAAAGAGTTTAATATGAAACTTGGGTATTTTGATTTAGGCACTGGTAAGGTGAGGGACCAATTCCTTGTTTCGTGAAATACTCAAGTTTCATGCCTTACCTTACTAGTGCCTAAATCGAAATACCCAAGTTTCATGCCAGGTGAGAACGTGTCTATGGATAAAAAAAGCTTGCCCAGATCGTGCTATTGCCTTCTATTAGAACAAAATTGCCAGAATCCAGCAATATTACTAGTAGATAACATCTCAGCATTGACTAAATACGGAATCTGCTTTCTATCAGATATCACCAAGTTCGCATCGTACCTGATGGAGAGTACAAAAGAAGAATCAAGAAGCGGGTAATCTTGATTTGCGACCCAGACTGGTTTCTTGTAAGGATCATCCCTAAACCAAATGCCCAAGTAGTAGTTGCTTGAGGAAGGCCCACCAGTCTTGAAGATTCCTAGCTCAAACACTTCATTCGATGAGACTAAAGTATTGTTGTCCCTCAAGTTCTAACCAAGCACGAGAATGTTCATAGCCTCAGATAGCTGGAACATACAGCTAAAGATCATGAGAAGAACATACAACTTGCTTAACTTCTTGGAGAGGGAAGACAAAGGAGTTGTGGCCATCGAAGTGGAAATGTTACCTTGATTGGTTGAAGATGTAAATCAACCATCTCTTGACATAAAGGTCATATATTCATCAGAAAAAAAAAAAAATATAGAGCATTTCTCGAATGTTCTATACAAATTCCACCTGATCATATAACAAAGCTCTAATAGGTGTGGCTAATAATGAGGATCTAATATAGACACGACAACACTATAACACTTCTAATATTTTTCAAACTTCTTTCACATTGCCATAGGCATAGAACTAATAGCTATGTCCTCACTATTCCTCTATTTTATCAAATGAAATCGGATCTACCATACTCAATAGAGATATCTAATTCCCACATGAGTGTTTAAATTGCACACGTGAACTTTTTCTCTCCTCCGTTTTGCTTCCCCATGTCCATATTTATACCCTCCAACCATGGCTTGAATGCTGATATGTTCTCTCTAGCTTACAATCTCTCTTTGCATTCCTAAATTCATCATGAAATTAAGTTATGGAAGCTTTTTTCACATTTCGAGTTTTTGATTTCTTGCAGTTTTTTAATTTGCATTGTTGCTGTCACAGAGAGGGGGAAGGGAGAGATGTTAAAAAAAAAAGGATCAGCAAGAAGAACCCTCAGCATTTGAAGTGCTTGAATCACATATCAATGTGGTGCTGGTCCGTCAAAGAGTCTATCAACTTCTATTGCAACGTCCTCAATTTTGTTCCCATTCAAAGGCTCGGTTCCTTTGACTTCAATGACGCTTGGTGCATATCATACTATTGATGTGATAATAAGGCAATTGCACTGTCTTTTGAAACAAGGGTTGAATGAGAAGTGAAGAACAAAGCTGCATTTTTTCTTTGTAAAAATGTTATTGTCTTGACAAGATTTAGGATATGATTACCGATATTTTTCTCCTCCTTATCATTATTATTTAAAAAAAAATAATTACCAAAAGTGGACTTTAGACCGAGTTCCCTTCTCAAGTCAAACTCAAAGCTTGAGTCGAGTATAACCCAAACATTTAAATCTATTGATTTTTAACTCGGCTCAATCTCCAGCCCACAACACCCTTACTTCAGTCTAGGACCATCAAATGGGTGGATAGGATACGGTCTCATTTTGATCAATTTTTTTCATTTAGTGTAAGTTTGATGACCCATGTTCGACTTATACCGACTCAACCCATATTATCGAAACACATTACTATTTAACTCAATTTAAGTTAATCAACTTTCACCCATTTAATTCACTTTAAGCTCTTCACATATATGTTACTTGAATAAAAACTTCAAATCAAATTTAAAAAGTAAACTAAAGAATAAAAAATTAATAAATAAAATAAAAAATGTGAAAAACCTTTAAAGCTTATTTCTTATAATATTTATTTTAGAAAAATGGTATTGCAAAAACACTATACAAATTTAATGAAAATTTTTATAATTTTTATAAAAAATTATTTTTAAAAATATATTTTTTATTTTTTATTTTTAAATTGTCTTTATTTTTATTTTTTAAAAATAATTTTTATTTTTATTTTTTATTTTTTTTTTTTTTATGTTTCCTTCTTCAACTGGCCACCGGCCACAACAATGATTAGCGACCAGCAACAAGCGAGCTCGAGCCTCGCCAATCATCGACGATGCCTTGGCCTCGCGAGATCAAGCTTGCCGGCATCGAGTTATCTTGAGCTTGCTTGACACCGGTGAGCTCTAGTCTTGACAAATCGGCAAGGCTCAATCCTTGCCGGTTGTTATTGAGGCCTCAGCCTTGCCAGATCTAGCGAGCTTGAGCCTCGCTAGATCTAGTGAGCTTGAGCCTTGCTTGGCCAATCGCCGGCCGTTGTCGTGCCAGCCCATTTCGGGGTAAGAGAAAATGTGAGGCTTGGGTTAAAAATAGATTTTTAAATCCAACCCATTTAAGACCCATTGAACTAGTTTTTCAAAATGTAAGTGGTCCATACATGAATTTAAAATATCAAAACTAACTTTATTTTTTTTACGGGGGTAAGAGAAAATGTGAGGCTTGGGTTAAAAATAGATTTTTAAATCCAACCCATTTAAGGCCCATTTAACTAGTTCTTTCAAAATGTAAGTGGTCTATACATGACCCATTTAAATCATAAATGGGTCATATATGGGCTTAAGACCGATTTTGACACCTCTACTTCAGCCCGACTTATAACTAGACCCGACTCCTTATTATAATCGGATTTTCATTTCTTTCCTAAAATTTTTTCAGTTTCCTTTTCAATTTTCATCTGCATCATCTTCTTCGGGACTTTTTGGAGAGCGTCTTCACCGAAAGACGTCTTCCCCTCCGAACGAAGTCCTTCTCTACAGAACCATCAATGACGAGCTCAACGAAGACTCCACTACACATATTCACACCGCAATCCTTATCAGTCTGACGTCGATACCTGAAGTCGCTGACCGTCACCAAATATTCTCCCTCAGCCACTACTCCGGCCATGACCGAGCTATTCCGATAAAGAAATTTCCAGCTCGAAAATTGCACAAAGCAGCATAGAAAACGCACAAAGGTATACTAAAACAGTGGAGAATGAACTGACTTGGCGGCATCAAGCCACGGCCAATGACGGCAACGGAGGTTGAGAACGTCGACTCCAAACATGTGGGTCCATGGACAGCCCGCGCCGAAGATTTGCAAAAGCGTGGCATAAAACAAAGAGTAAAAACACAGAGTCAGATTTAGTTTCAACAATTAATGAAGTGGACATGAATCAATCTTGAATCTAAACACATGCGGTAAGCTAGACCATTTTGCACAAAGATTAGCAGCAGTGCAAATATGCAAAAGTTTATCAACATGAGGTGCAGAAATCCCACCACAACACCAGACTCTCGCCGCGAAGCACACGACATAATTAACCACCCGCTCGCAAATGGACGGCATGAGTGCACTGCCTAGGAGGCTAGTCCTATCTACAAATCAACTCAAAAGGCAATCTTCTGCCAAAATCGCAGCTAACAAAAGCGAAAACATGCAACACCTGCACATATAGCGACGCGATCGAGCATATCATAAACCTTCAGCTATTTCCATTTCAAAGAAAAGCACTGCGATTCAACAGGCATCCTAGGCATACTCTAAAACCGCAACATGTGCACATGAAGCAGGCGGCGGCGTCACCACAAGCACAAGAACTAGCTCGATAAGCTTGACTGCCCAAGGGGGAAAGATGAGAGAGAGAGAGAGAGAGGAGGGGGGGGGAGGGAGGGAGGGAGGGAGGAGGGAGCATGATTCTGGTTATAACGCTTGGAGAAGTCCGGAGGTGGAGGTGACGGTGATCTTGGACCTGTCGCGAGAGGTGGTGACGGAGTCGCTGTGGGCGCCGGCCTTGCCGTCGACCTTGATGCGCTCCTGGAGGAACTTCTCGAGGGAGGCAATGTCTATGATGTTGTCCTCCACCCGCTTGGTGCAGTCGATCACGAACGTCGCCCCCTTCTTCTTCGCCGCCTTGGCGTCATCAGAGAGAGAGAGAGAGAGAGGTGGCGGAGGATGTTGGAGGCCGAGGAGAGATGTGGCGATAGAGGAGATATCTCTCTCTCTCCCCAACTGAACAAAGAGGCCAAAATCTATTAAATCTTATCGCCACAATTGTTTTTGAATTACGTTCCCACGTGCCTCCTCCGCATTTTATTCGATGAAAACACCAAATCCGGAAGTAATCTTGGGTTTCCTATAATACGAAATTCCCAAAACAAAAAGTTAATTTTCATGTCGATTACTTCAAATTTCAGAATTATTAGGTGGGTAATATCATTGACATACTCAGCAAGTTCTATTTTTCAAGATGGCAAAACATGTAGATCACCTACTTTCTCCTCATGATAAACCGAGTCCAATTTAGATAACCTAAAGCCTCACAGAAAGATACCATAATGTCCAATTGCAATCTTCACCATAAATCATTGAAAATGGAGACACGTAGAGAGCATTACCAAATAAAGCACATAACCTCATCCACACACAAGCTACAACCATATAATTACACCATAGCCTTTGGCCCGCAAAGAACCGAAGGTCCAAATGAAAGAAGTGGACTATAACAATGCCCAAAGTGTCTAGTAATGCATAGCTATTACATTATATTCAACCACCCATCGCCGGTGGTGAGGTTGAGAAAGTACGTCTTCGTTGTCGCTGTTCCGCTCACCAACCGGAAAATGCTGGTCCCGCTGGCAATGGGCAACTCCCGATAGGTCTTGAGCGCTGGGTTGCGGCCCTATATGCTCAAGAGTGCTACCATTGTACTTTGGACTCGTGAATACGAGGTTCATGTCCATGAGCAGGGCCACCGACTCGAGCCTCAACGGAGCCATAGAACCCCTGATCCCGGCCCATAAGGGGGACTCTGGCTCGGGCCCCTCGGTCAATGGGTTGTCGATGATGTTGATCACCCCGAACGGCATCTAGGACTTCTTGGTCATCACAGCTCGACAATGGGGCTCTTGCTCGAGAGCATGCCGTGGAAGCAGAAGTAGTGGCGTGTCGTCTTGCGATTGGCGTGGCTAAGCCTAGTGAACCATGCATCCACCTTCTTGGGATCATTTGCCTTGGCACGGGCAAGGGTCGTATCCATAGCTACCAAAGCAAGAGCCACCGCCACCACTACCGTTAAAATCTCGCTTTCAATCTGAAATTGTTGGGAGAAACGATCCTACTGGAAAGAATTTATAGGCGAAAAGAATACATGTTTAGAGACAGAAGCAAGAGATGTTGGTGAAATCATTCACTAGTTGTGCTTTTTAATTAGCGACCGAATCCATTATTTTGCTGATCTTATTAAGTCATTGACTTGCGGTTAGCGATTTGGAAATTGACAATAATGAAATCAATTTTTTAGCGGATATACATGGCATGTCTTTGCACGTTCTAGCTAATAAAAGTGCCATGCTTTGTACGAGAAGACATATTAAAAATATTGGAGAGATTTGATTGTTGATGAAAATAGAACATTAGTATACAGTTCTTTGATTTTGTTGCTTGATGACAATTAAAGGTACTATATACCCCTACTATTATTGGTGCCGAGTTAATAACAAATATATATCAGAATATACACCAAAGTCATAGAGAAACGAATTCTGTAATTACTCAATTTCTCATTTGGAATTTCATTTTGAATATGATGTCAAACTTGTGTGTGAAAAAAGAAGAAGAAAGGATATTGTGAAGAAGAGAAAGTTATTGTTTTTTAATAGTTGTGCTAAACAATATATGATTTGGCTGTATTTATAGATAACCAATCAAGATATCACTTGGGAATAAGTAAGTTATCCTCATTTTCTTGATCAACCATCAATTTTCTTCCTATCAACGATAATTTCTTTTCATATCTAACAGTCACCTTTTTTCATGTCCACAATCACTTCTTTTTCATTATAATTAAATATTTCAACCAAAAAGGCACATAGTTTCCAAATAAAAAAAAAGACATCAAAAGTGCTAAAACTTTTCTACATTGCTTACTTTGTTGTCTTAATTTTGAATTGATTTCTAGAGTGCCATTACTATTAGAAAAATATTTATCACAACTATCATAACTTTTGACCAATTGTTTTCATAATTTAAAATAATCACCACAAGTGCCACATGTTTTAATAACATATAGGAATTTTTTAGCAAAGAAAATCACTACCATGACCCAAGTGAGACGAGAGAGGAGACGAGTGACCTCTACTGCCAAGTTAAAGGCCACACTCTGTTCATGAAGAAGTTGGACGATGGGTTGTTTGTTTTTGAAGGAAACTAATTTCAAAATTCTAAACTCGAACTATCGAGTAACATCAAACCGCATACAAAAAAGGGCCAGAAATACTTTGTATCACTAATTGAAAAGTACATCATGCAACGGAACATATCTTATTTTCCACGAATTAAATGCACTTATTGCATCGTCATGAGAGAGATCGAATGGATATAATTTTCTTCACAAGAAGAGAGCCTTTTCATTCGTCTTCTTTTCCTTTAGGATACACAATCCTATGCTTCTACACACTTAAAGAAAAAAACATGTTCTTTTCTCTTTTTAAGAAGTAACCCTCAAAATAACTGCCTAGGCGGTTATTTTCTTTAAATTGTGGGCTATCGGCTCTTTTGAGTTATGGGCTGGGTTAGCCCAACATGGGCGGCAATAACAATAAAACCCATTATCTCCCACTCGGCCATGATGGGGTAAATATAACCTTTTCTTCTCTACAATATTCATACTAGTAAATAATTCGTGCGACTAGCATACTATGAGTAGACATTGGCTTTTTTGTTAGCTTGCAACTCAAGTAATACTAAGGATCAATATACCTATATTAGACAAACAATCAATGGTTTTAGACAAAAACCATTAGTGGTATGATAAACTGAAAATGAACTTACCCAAAATTCCCCATTATGCACGAGGATACATGCATATTCATACCAAAAATGAACTTGGCAAGTCCAAAGTCTGCGACCTGGAATCAAAATGTTAGCTTTCATAACAATAATTTGAATTCAATAAACAACTTATTAATATTATCATGTCTTCGCACCTTAGCGTCAAAATCAGAGTCGAAAAGAATATTGCAGGACTTGATGTCGCAATGAATATTTTTGGGATTACTTGAAAGGTCAAATCAATAAAAATGAAACCCCAAAATTAGTATAGTATGATAAGGTTTTTCTTTTTTTTTGAAAAAAATACTCACATTCTTTATGTAAGTAAGCCAAACCTTGTACATAACCTAAAGCCACCTTCATCCTCTTAGGCTAAGGCATGATAGGGCAATCAATACTTGCAATAACATTTGGGGTAGTTATAATCAATCGGATTTTGAGCTTTCAAATAACTAAGCATACATGATAGATACTGATCGTGCAAATGAGAGTATAGTGTGTTGTTCGGGAAATTTATAAACTATGATTCTGAGAGTGTTAGAAATGCAATATCCAACCAAAAAGATGAGGTGAGGGTGGTGGATATGGTTGATGATATTAACCTCTGCTCAAAAAACCCACTTTCCTTGATGACTTCTAGCTTTTAGTTGCTTGATGGCAACTAATTCCTCGCTCGGGAGTACCCTCTTATAAATGAACCCAAAATCGCCTTCATTGAGTAGACCAGAATCAAAAAATCATCCGTTATCATTTTCAGCTCCTCGTACGTAAAGGTCTTATGTGGAACACACGATGGAGGTGGTCAGATGTTGGGACCCCATTCTACAAGCTTAATGATAATGAAAAGCATAGTTAGAAGAATTGATGTTAGAGATCTTGGTATTATGAACATGTAACTATTGTGATCCAAAAGTAGAGAAAATTCTAATTGAGAATTAAAATCACATACAATGAAAAGGACAAGCTTGAGGACAATCAATGTTGATTCCTCAATCAGAATTTGCTCTACATTTGGATCACAATAGTAACATGTTCAAAATACCAAGATTTCTAACATCAATTCTTCCAATTATGCTTTGTCATTATTATTAAGCTAGTAGAATGGGTCCTAATGTCTGACCTCTTCTATCTCCACACATAGCCTTTGGTGTTCTGCATAAGACCTTTACATACAAAGAGCTGAAAATGGCAACAGATGATTTCTCTAATTCCAATCTACTCAGCGAAGGCAGTTATAGCCTCATTCATAAAGGAGTACTCTCAAGCAAGGAATTAGTTGCCATCAAGCAACTAAAAGCTTAAAGTTGGCAAGGGGAGAGGGAGTTTCGAGCGGAGGTCAATATTATCAGCCGTATCCACCATCGTCACCTCATCTCTTTGGTTGGATACTGCATTTTTGACACTCCCAGAATTCTAGTATATCAATTTGTCTCAAACAGAACACTGGACTCTTATTTGCACGATCACTATCTATACCGTATGCTTAGTTATTTCAGAGCTCAAAATCCGATTGATTATAACTGCCCCAGATGTCATTGTAGGTACTAATTGCCCAATCATGCCATGGCCTAAAAGGATGAAGGTGGCTTTAGGTTCCGCATGAGGCTTGGCTTACTTACATGAAGAGTGTGAATATTTTTTTCCAAAAAAAAAAACTTATCATTACTAGAATAATTTTCGAGTTTCATTTTTATTGATCTGACCTTTCAGACAATCCTAGAGTTATTCATCGTGACATCAAGTCCTCCAATATTCTTTTGGACTCCGATTTTGACGCTAAGGATGACATGATAATATCAATCGGTTGTTTATTAAATTCAAGTTATTGTTATGAAAGCTAACATTTTGATTTCAAGTCGCAGCCTTTGGACTCACCAAGTTCACTTTGGGTATAGATACGCATGAATCCACGTGCATAATGGAGACTTTCCGGTAAGTTCATTTTCGGTTTGTCGTACCACTAATGGTTTTTGTCTAATACTACCGATGGTTTGTCAAATGTAGGTACATGGATCCTTGGTATTACTCGAGTGACAAGCTAATGGAAAAAGCCAATGTCTACTCATTCAACGTGGTTTTGGCGGAGCTACTTATGGGAAGAAAAGCATCGAATGCTGATCGGCCTGAGGACCAATAGTCTTTGGTGGAGTGGGTAAGATGTAAATGAGTTTTCAATTTAACTTATATGAGTTTAGATTTTCAATGACAAATATGATATATATAGTTGATCACCTAATAGGTCAATTTTTAACTTTCTATACATGTATAAAAATTGTAGGTGATCGTTTAATTGTTTACCCTTCCTAGTGATGTGCAAGGAACAACATTATGTTAAGAATAAGGAACAACAAGTCAATCCCTTGTTGTATATAATCCAAATTGATAATCCTGAGTTTGGATTCTTGAAGATAATATGCACTGAAAAATATGTAATTCTCTGTTCTTATTTAAAGAAAATATAGACAAAAGGAATACCCATTTCAACGACCCTAGAAAAGTTGAGATAGATAATATTTAGGATCTATACCCATTTATTTTAGCCGACTCAATTTTGGGGTCACAACATGATTTACGCCGTGTTGTGTGATAATTAAATCTAATTTATGAATGCAACACCTTAATATTGATTGGTGGAAACAAATGAAACATTTTCAACCATAATATAGCCAGCCAGAGAATGATTTTCGAAAAGAGTGAACTTCCACCTTTCCCTATCTCATCAAGCAGATTGGTTTGCAATCCCATTAATAGTCCAACCAGTTGAACTAGCCAATTTGATCTGATTTTAAAAATAGATACCTTCAATCTAACTAACGTACTTCTAGGCATACAATCCGATGTAAAGGGGAGATCCACATGATTTAAATCTAATTTCAAATGGTTTCATTACTAATAATCAATCTTTGTATTGCTAACAGAAGTTAATAGCCTTAAACTCTTTCATGCATAAAGTAATGTCAAGAAAATAGCATAGCACTATTTATAGAGTCTAGCAAAAATCTCATTGGGATATGGTTCTTAGCACAATGTTACCCTAGTAGGATCCATTTTATTTGGTCTTATGATCAATAGGGTTGCTCAAATTGCATGCCAATCACTTTCTTATAACATAGCAAATTCTATGTTTTGTTCATAATCATGTAAAGTTGAAAAAAACATTCAATCTTTGTTAGCTTTTTTTTGTTTCTTTATGCAGCTGATAGTAATTTTCTTCCTTATTTAGGATGGAGTTCTCACCGATCAACAAGAAACCATGAATGCATTAGTGAGGGTCTCAATTCTGATAGTTTGAATTGGAGGTGCAGAATTTACACAAATGGAGGTAGGTTTGTTTTAGGTCATTTAAGTTAGACTTTCTATTGTGTTAACATCGAAATAGTTTCCAATAGTGAGGATGTACAATCCAATTTTTTTGTCCTATTAGAAAGTTGATGCTAACCATAAAATTAGATTAAAAAGATCTACACATCATGTAGCCACTAGAGACATTATACAATTTGTTCCAATGTGAGAAGTTCATTGTAAGTTGATTTTCTCATGATTTTTCTATTCGAATGAATCCATTCATTTTAATTAATTGATATAGATGTTCATGTTTGGCATACAATTGGTAAATCAAGTTGAGAGAAGTTGTAAACCTAGCATTCATTGTAATATTGTCATGGTATAGTTGGAGGATGTTAGTGTTGGACTCGATCTTGAATTTATAGTTTCCTTTTGCATAAGCTTATTCATTTGTTTACCCAGTTTGACTTTATCTTATATCACCATATAATCTTAAAGCCAATTATTAGACAACATGTTGTTTCAACTAATTAAATGGGGATTAGAGAGGTAATATCTGATCTTAAAACTTTATTTGGTTACTTCTTTGTTTTAACCCCCTGCCCTTCCTCCTCCCAGGCTTTTTTGGTGATTTTAGGAAAGGTTTTGCAATCAGGTGAAAGTTTATCAAAATAGTATAGAAGATCTTGATAATTCTTCCATTTGTCTTTTATTGGTAATAACTTGCACAAAATTAAACTACTCATGGCAGGTGGGAGTGTATCAGTTGTTCAAGCTCTTTCAAAGGAGCTTCCTAGACAATTGTTGGTCTACATGCGAGCTAGAGATATACAACCACGCATTTATACCCTTCTTAAGCAGTTCCTGGCGAAGTGCCATTGGTATCGAAGTTGCTCGAACACCACAAAGATAGACAAAGAAAGGCCTATGTTCATGCTCAATTTGTGTACCACTGCTATTGAAGGGTTAAAATTCTATATAGAGCTCTCCTATAGAAAGCTAAAACTAGGAAGGGTAGAATTGGTCTAAATTGCCTTTATGTTTTTTATGTAAATTGCTAATCATATCGCAAGAATGTGAATTATGATTGACAATTTGTTGAATACAAGTATAGCATCCTAGTTGCTCCTAAAGAAAAAAGCTATGGAACTTCCATTCTTCGTGCATTTAATGTTACCCTAAGATTGAGTCATAGCTAAGGAAATTGCATTCTTGTTACAACATTTTTATGATATTTTTACTCTCTTCTTTGGAGTTAGATATCCCATGGAGAATTTATATCTCTACTGAGTATGGCTAATCCGGTTTCATTTGATAAAGGAGAGAGATAGTGAGGACATACCTATTAGTTTTATGCCTATGGCAATGCGAAAGAAGTTTGATAAATATTAGAAGGGCTATAGTGTTGTCTTGCTACGCTTGTTAGAGCTTTGCTATTTGAACTTGGACATAGATGATCATGTGAAATTTGTAGGGATTATTCAAGAAAGTCTCTATATGCTTTTGATGAACATGGCCTCTATGTCGAGAGATTATTGTTTTACATCTTCAACCAATCGAGGTAACATTTTAATTGAGGACATTTTTGAGAACATTGGGGACAATCTTGATGAGTATAATGCATTCAAAATTAAACACTATGGCTTGCAATCTACAATGTCACAATTGGATTTGTATTTGAAGGAAAATAGGCTTGATATGAAAAAAAAAAAAAAAAAAAAAAACTTATCGTAATTTTCTTGATTATTTGAAAGCTAATTCACATCGATATCTTGAGTTGTCTTCTATCACTTTTGTTGCCCGTAAGTCAGCCTTTACCATTGAAGGGCACATTTGAAATAAATATCATAGTTCTCTTTCCCATGAAATTGTGCACTAGAGATTGGTTATTTGGAGTTCAGAATAAGGAAGATTTAGAAAACAAGACCCTCGTTTATAGGTTTTTACATTCTTTGTTTTATTTACTAATTTTTATATTTTTTAATTTGATGTGAAGTTCTTATTCATATAATAAATACACGCAAAGAGCTCAAAGTGGGTTAAAAGGGTTAGTAAGGGTTTTTCTAAGTTAGGTTAAATATTAATATATTCTAATAATATGAGTCGGATGTGTGTCGAGTTGAATTACGTATAGGTTTTCAAATTTACATTGTATGGAAATGTGCCAAAACGGGTTAAATAGATAACATTTTCGTTCTAATCAAAATGTGACCCAACACACCCATTTAACGACCCTAGAAAAGGGGTATAGATCTTCATTTCTCCACAGCTAGTACTGTCAATGGCAAGAATATGCACTCTTCTAAGCGCAAAGACTTCCAAACCCCATCCTAAAAAGACCAAATTTCAGTCATCATTCCACTGACAGCACTCCCATTCGCATCATTCCATCTTCAGTAGTATAACTGGCTTCCCAAACCAATGCATCAAAAAAGAACAGCTCCAGCTTTGTCCAGCACATTTTGTCCTTCCACAATTTTTGGCACAAAGGCCTCCTTTATATCACCCTATCTCTGGCTAGTGGGAAAGACGGTCCTTAGCCACCGCGAAACGCCTTACTCATGTATCGACTTTCCTTGAAACTAATGCCATGGATGGGGCTAAGGCAACCGTATCTAATTTCATAACTAAAACTCCCAAGGGATGGTAAAAACAGTAATGATGGATTTCTGTTTCCCACCAAACTTCCATCTCTCCTCCTTTAAGTTACATTATGCAATTAGGCTAATCAACCTTTGGAAACAAACAACGCAACTAGTGAGCCATAAGGATCACTTATTCAGTTTTGCCTTGATTCTGATCAATTCTGTTTCCTTTTTCGCAATATTAACCAATAACTAATGTGGTATAAATATGGATGTAATTTCCTTCGTATTAATATAACTTCATGTTTTTCTTTTGCTTCTCCAGTAAAACGCCATAAGTCTCGGCAATGATCAAAAAATTGCATCCGTAGTTTATATGAAACTAGTGAAAGATGTTTGCAAATGAAAGCCATCTTATGATAGAAATTTAATTGCACTAATTATTCTTACCATTTGCCCATCATTCTGAAAACAGTATTGGTGCTCCAAAATGCTCAGGATATATGAACTCGATGAAGGCGTCATTGACCGACCTCAAGCCCCTCATCTTGCTCCCATGCAAGGCCAGGACCATTATGCATGTTCTTGATTAGCAGTACGCATGATTTATCAAGATAGAAGTGAACTCTACTGCATCGTGGAGAAAACCAACAAGCTCCATTTTTCAGAATGAAAGAGCAATGAGCTTCATCCTGTTAAGCAAACCGACAGGCAAAAATAAAACATTTTAAAAAAAAAGTTCAACAAATCAGTCCAGAAAAATATAACTAGACGTATGACCATCATAATAAGCTACCTGCTCAGTCCAAAATAAGGCACTTGGAGAGCGAAATTTTCTAACACCTGTTGAGCTGACATTGGTGATCAATTCTTATAGTCTAAATATTCTTCGGACAGTGGAGGGAGAGGATTCAAGGTCGGCTTTTCAGCATCCTGGCAGTGAATTACGAACCTCAAATTTAAAATTCAAACCAAAACCAACACAAGGAGAAAGAAAAACTAGGAAGTAATGTATGTCAAGTTTTCAAAACATAAACAGGTAGTATCTTCTGAGTTACCCTCTTTCAACATTTGCACGTCCGATCCCTTCTTCGGAAAACCTGATGGTTTTCTTTACTGTTCTTTTGTTCCCTTGCCAGATGATCTCTGCAGAACCTTCTTCTTCCACATATTCCCAATCATCACCATCGTCCCAGTTATGCCCCTCGTCGTCAACCTGTCAATCGACCTTTTAAAAAGGAATGCCAATATTTTCTGTGCAGAAGCTATTCGACTACGCATTACAATATTATCTATGCAGAAGCTATTCGACTGCCCCCGAAGCATGCGTGAGATTTTGGATCGACATCAGGCAAAGGAAGGAAACGAGGAGCTTCACCACCGCGTCGTTCCATTCAAAGGCGCACTAGCACCTCCGATCGCCTCCCTCTGTCTCTCTATCATCAGCAACCTCAAGAGACAATGGCGTGTCGATACTGGGTGGTGTCACTTCCGGTGCAGGCCTCCATGTCCACCACTTCTCTGTGGAACCCCCTCCAGGAGCAGATCTCTACCGGTATATCCTTCTTTCTTCTTTCTTCGAGATCCGACTCCGAGACCGTGTTCTCATTTCGCCTCCCCTCCCCGTCCCAACTTGGTCGAAATCCTTCGAAGCTGATGATCCCGCCCGACTCCACAATTCAATATACCCAGTCTCGACGTGGGAACCCTAGACTCCCTCCTCGCTCTCAGCCACGATCTCCTAAAGGCGGTTCCTCTTTTTCGTCTTTACGTGGCTCCTCGCAAGGTTACTCAGGCTCCTGACGTGGGTGCCGCCCATTTCAAGTACGTGAGGACGTGAGCCACGGCGTTACCGAAGAGAAAGGGATTCGATAAAGATTTGAGGACGTGAAGACGTGAATCTCATTTCAAATACCGTTTTCTTTTCTGCGTGTTGCTTTTCCCTTTTAAAAAAAAAATAAATATAAAATCTTTAGGTTTATAAATTATGACTAACTTTTGAAAAATATATGCTAGAAGTAAAAGGGCTACGGACCAACCCAAGCATTTGGAAAAAAAAAAAAAAAAGAGGGAAATTACGGTCAGAAGGAGTATTAAATTACATTTTGAATTTGAGCTCGTGTACCAAATTGGATTTGAATTGGATAATGTAAATTGGGATTAAAAACTGAATCCTCTTTTAAAATTGTTATCGTGGCATTATCCATTGATGGACGTGCAAAATTGTTGATCTTTGAAATGGCACACATATAACAGGGTTTCTTCAGCAAAAATTGTGAGCCACTGTAAATTTTCTGTGCCATGAGTTTACACTAAACCGAGTTATTTATTTGGAAAGTTTTTCTATTAGGGCTTAATTTTTTAGGAGTGAAAAAATATTCAAGCATGTGAGCAATTATAACTCTGATTTTCCAATTATTAATAGATTATTTGCTATTAGCTCTTCCATGGATATAGATAGCGAATCACATAAATATTTAATGTCCTTTATTATTCTTCATTTATTTTCAGATTCTCTCACGTTGACTTCTTTGCAAGATGATGTCGTTTCCACCTTAATATATCCCATATTGATTTTGTAGTAAACTAATTTAAAATGTTAATAAAGAACGGCAAATGTTTAATTTCTTTAGAAGTTCTAGTCTAGAAACTATAATTAGGAGTTACGCCTGACTTAGCAATTATTATAGACTTTCTAGTCTAAGAAATAGCTTTATTATAGAGGTAATGAATCTCTACAAAGCTTTTAAGAATTAGAGGTGAATAATATAGAAAATATTCGACTGCTTATAAGGGCCATGTCACTAACTAATACAGTGTGTATTTTTTAGCAAATTTATTAAAAATTTAATACTTATCACGCCTATCCTCTTTTCTTTATCTCTTCCTCCTTCATCCAGCCACCGCCCTGCCCCAAGCTCCGCACTTCTCTTGGCTATCTTCACCAGCAAATCATCGATCACGCGTCTAGGCCAACCACCGCCCCCATCGTCTTCGTTGCCGGCTCCATCTCCATCGTTTTCGTCATCAAGGCCATCCTTGCACGCCCTACGCATGTCTCGTGCACGTGCTGTTTACATTCCAAATACATTTTCTAGAAGACTTCCAGCAAAAGATTAATGAGGATTTTCCGCTCAGAATTTTGGGCTAGAAGACTTCTAGCACGTGTTGTGTCCCCTTTTTAAAAAAAAAATTAAAAATTAAAAAATGGAAAGATGGCTTGAAATAGAGACCTTGATTAAGCTGTTAACTTTTAGTGCTAGATTTAGCTTAGTTTCAAAGTATACGTATAAATAAGGGATATTAGTGAGTACTTTTGATCTAATTTAGTTTTAGTAAATTGATCTTTTGGATAAGAAATTTGATTCACTTTGAATTTAGCTTATAATTTGTCCGACACTTTATTAACTTTGATTTATTAAATTTTGCTTTCTTGCTCTTTTTTTTTTTTAGCCATTCTTACACTTTCTTCTATGGTAGTGATTGTGATTATTTGTTTTTCTTTGATTACGCACTCATGCATGGACATTGTTTGAGGCATAGGAAAACTAACATAGTTAAAGATTGCCTAAATATATTAGATAAATAAATAAATCAAGTTAGGGTATTGGACTAGCACTATTTAGGCAATTAGCATAATCAAGTCCTGTCTTTAGATCTTTGATTGCATAGGAAGTGGGATATTCTCTCGTATCTCATTTGGCTCTTAGTTGGCCCTAATAGGCTCGTAATAGCTCCTTCACATAAAAATCTTTTAGGATTAATTGAATTTCATATGTACACTCTAACATTGTGCAAGATAAGGTTTGGAGAACCCAATTCATGTGGGAACCGTCGGTCCAGCTTTGTCATCATCTCTAAACCCACTCTCTGTTTTTATGAATTTCATAAACCTAAACTAAAACCTAGAGGAAAAAAAAACATGAACTTCCCTAAACCATATGTGTACGAATTAAATGAATATAAACTAAATCTGATACTAGATCAAACAATCTAATCAAGACCTATTTTTCTAACTTTTTCCTTTTTTTTTTTTTTTTTGATCCTTTATTATTATTATTTATTTGTTATTATTTCTCCTTCTACACCCAGACGTTGTCGATATGATCAAATTATAATTTCTCCTTATTTCTGTTTTTACTATTTTATTATTTTATTTTATTTATTCTGATAAAAGGGGACATGGGCTGGGCCCTTGGGCCCCGTCCACGGGTGTGGTCAAACATGGAACTCACAAGGACGTAGGTAAGGCTTTTGGGCCTGATCTACGTGTAGAATAAGATGTGAACCTAACAAGCCCAAGAAACAAATATAAATGGGCTCAAGCCTACATTAAGCCCATTTTCTATTATCTTTACTGAACACATCTTTATCAGTTTCCCTCTCTTTTATTATTCGTTTTACATATCTTTCTTATTTTCATTTCTTTCCTCTGGACGCCTTGTCTTTGTCTTCTTCAACATTTCATTGTTCCCAGAATCTAACATATCAAATTCATTCATAAATTCTAAGCAAAAGCTAGAAAAATTAACATTTAGCTAACCACCCGCTTCCTTGAAAAATATGAGATTAAGTGCCTCTTATCCAGCCACCATCCATCTTCAACCTCCACAAGACAACCATCTTCGTTCACTGGCCATTCCGACGATGATGCCTCAATATTGCAGAAGATAGGTAGGATGCAAAGAACTAACAAGGCAAATTCAGGTACTTAATGACATTGCTAGAGATAATCACACAGAAAATATAAGGACACAGAGAAAAAAGGAACAATAGAGATAATACATGTGGAAACACTCTCAAGGTAATAAAAAATTGGAAACAAGTTGATACAGATCTTATTTTTACATTTCATCAAACATCTTGTGTGTGGTTCGATCATTGAGTCTACAAGCAAGTTTTGAAGCAAGAATTCCTTTCAAACTATCACAACGATGTTAAAGTGAACTTAAATTATCAGCTTAGTTTAATGATAGCAAATTTCCAAATCAATCAGAACGTCATAGTCTCTGCGAATCTGTCAGTCGTGAAATAGGGGAGAAGAGAGCTTTGAAGGCGCAGCTTTGTAAAATTGAGAAATGGTGGTGGCAATAACTAAGGACGTTGGAAAGCCAATTAAAACTATCTAAAGAGTTGACACAAACTCTTCAGCAAGAAAAATAGGGACAATTGCAACGCCAAATCTCCGGTAGTTATATTCGGAAATAGAGCAACAACTCCAAATGATGGAGATGATTTTCAACGTCAATTAATCTAGAGAGAAAGTGAAGAGAAATTGGGAAGAAATAAGAGATAATTTTTTATCAAGAAATCTTAATGTGAGCTCCTGATGGTTTCCCACAGCAAATTTTTGTCCAGTTGCCCATTATACAAAAACGAAATGGATGGCCCAAATTGCACAATTACTGATAGGAAGCAACAATGTGGTCATGCTAGTGCAATCCTTTCTCCCTCAACTTTAGATTTAATTCCAATTAAGATTTGAAGTTTTCTTATAAAAAAATCCTCAATTTGGGCCTTGTAATGAGTTCTTGGTGGTCTCGGAGCATCCCTTATGCCTTGTTGGGAGCACATAGCAGAAGTCCAATATCTTCATTTAAGGAGATTGCCAAAAAAGAGCCTAAGTCCAAGCTCGTTAATATATGCGGTTGGACCCATCTTCACTCAAAAACTTAAGCCAATGAGTTATGGGCTAATTAGGATATACTAAATGCTATACATCATATCAATTCTCTAATGTGGGATTTCTCTAACATAACACACTCACACATGTATCTGAACAATCCCCCCTACATATGTGAGCTTAATGTTAGGGCTACTCCCCCTTAATTTAGGTATCCTTCTATATCAATTTTTCTACACATCCGCGTTGTTACACCACAATGTCCACTTGCCCGGAAATCTCAACTATAGGCTATGATACCATTTGTTAGGAATGCACAGCAAAAGTCTAAGATTGCTAAGAGGGAGCCAAAATTCGAGCCTGTCAACATATTCAGTTAGACCCAGATTCATTTAAAAGTTTAAGTCAATGAGTTATATGCTAATTATAATATGTTAGCTACTCTGTACCACATGAAGTCTTCAATATCGGACTTCTCTAACATAGCACTTATACATGCACCCCAACAATAATGCATGTGTGGGTGAATTGTATTAAAGAACTCCCATGTTGGAGAATTGAATAACTTTCATTTACAAGGTGAAAAGGAGAAGAAAAATATTAGTCATCATATCCTAAATTTTGTCAAAACAACAACATTTTTACAAAGAAAATGCAATGCTTGCTCTTCACTTCTCATTCTCTTGTTTCAAAAGACAATGCAACTACCTTCTTATCGCATCAATAGCATGATAAGCACCAAGCACTGTCGAAGTCAAAGGAAACAAGCCTTCGAATGGGAACAAACTGAGGATGTTGCAATAGAAGTTGATAGACTCTTCAATGGACCAGCACTGCATCGATATGGGATTCAAGCACTTCAAATGTAGAGGGCTCTTCTCGCTAATCTTTTCCTTAAATATCTCTCCCTTCCCCCTCTATGCAATAGTGACAATGCAAACTAAAAACTGCAACACATCAAAAGTCCAAAACACAAGAAAGCTCCAATAGCTTAATTTTGTGATGAATTTAGGAGTTTGGAGAGAGATTGTAAGCTAGAGAGAACATATCAGCATTCAGGCCAAATTGGAGGGTATAAATATGGGCAAATCCGATTTCATTTGATAAAATAGAGGAATAGTGAGGACATAGCTATTAGTTCTATGCCTATGGCAATGTGAAAGAAGTTTGAAAAATATTAGAAGTGTTATAGTGGTGTCGTGTCTATATTAGATCCTCATTATTAGCCACACCTATTAGAGCTTTGTTATATGATTAGGTGGAATTTGTACAGAACATTCGAGAAATGCTCTATGTTTTTTTTTTTTTTTCTGATGAATATATGACCTTTATGTCAAGAGATGATTGCTTTACATCTTCAACCAATTTGGCCTGAATGTTGATATGTTCTCTCTAGCTTACAATCTCTCTTTGCATTCCTAAATTCATCACGAAATTAAGCTATTGAAGCTTTTTCACATTTCGAGTTTTTGATTTCTTGCAATTTTTTAATTTGCATTGTCGCTGTCATAAAGAGGGGGAAGGGAGAGATGTTTAAAGAAAGGATCAGCAAGAAGAACCCTAAGAACCCTCTGCATTTGAAGTGCTTGAATCACATATCGATGTGGTGCTGGTCCGTCTAAGAGTCTATCAACTTCTATTGCAACGTCCTCAATTTTGTTCCCATTCGAAGGCTTGGTTCCTTTGACTTCAATGGCGCTTGGTGCGTATGTGGCATCCTAAAATTTTGTGACAACCCCTGGATATACCATGAACCTTACAAGTTGGATTTTATTATTGTTGCAATTTTATGGCCAAGTGAATAAGTGTAATTAAGTACTTTTATAAGTGGCAAATTAGGTTAGATTTTTTTTTTTTAAAAAGGAGGAGTGGGCTGAAATTCTTAGGCCAAGCCGACCCAAAAACCCAGCCCACAACCCCACCATTCGATCGGCCCAAAAAGCCCAATGGGCTGTTGACCAAGGGAGAGAGGAACCGGATGGAGGAGTTGGCCAAGAAAGGCCCCATCATGCTGCATGGCAAAGATGGCAAGTGGCGTGAAGGGATCCTCCAAGTGTCCCATTGCATGCAATCTAATGATTGCTAATCATGGGTGAGAGGAGAAAAAAGAGGAGAGAGGGGCGGATTGCTCGAGAGATTGAACCAAGAGAGAGAGAGAGTGAAGTCTTGCAAGAGAGGGAGAGTGAACCGAGAGAGGGGAAGCCAAAGCCAACTGTGAGCCATGAAGGGAGGAGGAGACCGTCGATCGAGCCCGCCTTGCCCCGCCGTGTGTTTGCCGAGATTTTCTTTGGATTTGAGGCAAGTAGAGTCCATTAATCTACCCTTTGCTTACTGTGATATCTGTATAGTGTATGGTAAGCTTCGGATGTGGTAGAAGGGATGAATTTTGAAGCTATGGGGAGAAGTGTCTTAGCCTAGCATTCTGTTCTCTAGAAAGGCAGTCCGACCTTTGATGATTTCGTGAGCTGCATGTAATTTTCTAGTTGGAATCTCGCTTTGACTTCTTGATGAAAGTTGTAGAGGACTTCTTGAAGAGTAACATATCAAAATTTCAGAAGAAATGAACAAGTATAAACCGGTGAAACCATTTTTTCTTTGAAGAAGTTAGATCTGGAAATCGTGATGCTGACCTAGTGTGATTCTGTGAATTTATAAAATTATCCGGTTGAAATTTGATCTCGTATTCTTAATGAAAGTTGAATATGACATGTTAAGGAGTAATATACTAAAATTTTAGAGGAAATGAACCAGTTTAGGTTGGTGAAACGATTTTTATCCGAAACGGTTAGATCTGGAATTCGATGCCGAGGATTATGGACGGTTATGGTTATTATAGTTTTTAATCTATCACGAATTTGATTTCAAATTCTCATGAAATATTTAATTCTGTACTTTTTCTATAATTTATCAAAATTTCAGAATTTTTGGACCTGATTTAGGATTTTTACCGAATTTGTGAATGAAACTGTGTATGGCAATATTCCGAAATTATAAAGACTGTGATGCGTGGACTGTACCGAATTGTATGATGTTCTTTTAATATGGTGTTCTTCATGAAATATTTTCCTTTAGATCTTGTATATAATATGTCAAATTTTTAGAATTTATTAAGGCTTTTTACTAATTTTTCAAGAATTATGACCAAAGGAGTGCATTCTGTTTTTATCCGAAAATTGCTGTATTTTCAAAAATAAATGAATTTGTTCTATGAGATATAATGTCTTGAGTGATTGATTTTTCTGCATATGTGGTGACAATTGGTATGTCATATAACATCAAAAGCCGGATTTGACCTTTGATATTATTGCATCAAATGCCATGTTGAAAATGAGACACATATGTGAATATAAATTATGATAATGATGATACCATCGGAGGTGTGAGCCGACGATGCCCCGGGATGTCCGAGTGTGTGTGCCGGATGCCCTGGAGGTGTGTGGGTGATGCCGGGGGTGCGAGATGCCGGGAGGTGTGTGCCGGAGGCTCCTCGCGATGCCAGGTTGGGTGCGAGCGATGGGGGGGGGATGGATGCAAACATTGGTCCCCGGAAGAAAAATGATGAGATCCAATTGAAAAATAAAATTGGAAATTAAATCATGCGCATGGATGTGTGCATATGGCATGGGAAGAACCTCATGGAAATGCAAGCATGAATTGCATGGTGATATATGCATGGCTGCTTGATAATATATGTACAAGTGCATGGTGGTATATGCATGTTGCATGGTGATATATGCATGGCTGCTTGATGATATATGTACAAGTGCATGGTGGTATATGCACGTTGCATGGTTATATATGCATGGCTGCTTGATGATACATGTACAAGTGCGTGGTGGTATATGCACATTGCATGGTGATATATGCATGGTTGTATGGTGAGGTATGCTCGAATGCATGGATGACATGTGCTTTATTCGTGATACCTTGATTTGTTCTATCTAATGCATTGTGTAGTTTGGTGGATCTTTACTGCTGAATGGTTGTACTCACCCCTTTGGGGATTAACATTTCAGATTAGGAGATGCCTCTATCACCAGTCGCGTGTGGTACTTACTATGGCTTGCCATCTAATGTTGATGTGGAGTGCTCTGAGTACCCCTGTGTTAATGTACCTGGTCTGGTGTTTATTCGAGTCCGTGTCTTGGTTATGTACGACGTGGGTCTTGCTGATCTATTATCCAGGAGTTTCTGTCTGTTCATGCCCGACGTGGTGGAGTGATGATAGGGATGCTACCGCCGCCTCCAACCGATGCACCAGGTTGGGTGTGATTGCGTGTACGGCTGGTGGAGGATGACACTTTTTGGTTAGCCAACACTGGATGATGGATAGGTGTACATTGTGAATGCTAGTACGAGCACCTAGAGGGGGTGAATAGGTGCGAAAACAATTTTTGCAAAGTAGAATATAAATTTTGCTTTTAACTCGAATATGTTTGGCAAAAGACTTTGAAAAGGAAATTGGACTCTAACAATTAAATAGAGTTACGATCAAAGTAAAAGAGTTTAGGGAAAAGAATAAGAACACAAGGTTTATAGTGGTTCGGCTTAATCCAAGCCTACGTCCACTCTCCCGCACTGACAGCCCACCGGCTGGATTCCACTATGAATCAAAAGAGTTGTTACAATATCACTTCCTTGATTCCACAAAGTGTGAGACTCTACTACACTTCCTCAAGGCTTCACAAATGTATAAACTCTCTTTTGAGTACAAGTTTACACTCAACAATTGAATCGACAAAGAACAAGAAGCTTCAGACTTTGGAATTTATCTATCGTGCACACTCTCAAATAACCAAAACATCTTCCTTATATACTCCTCCATGCCTTCACAACCGTTGGCACCTTCCAAAGGAGTTCTTCCAATCTACCCATTGGACAGAATCAATTAGGAAGATCTCGAGTTACTTAAGGAATGTGAAGATAGCCCACCAATCCTGCTTGCCCATACAATCAAGATCTAGGTTTCCATAAATAGAACCTTCCAAGTATACTTAGCCAATCAACGGATCCTAATTACTCGAATTCAATTCAAAATGAATAATAGATCTTGAGATGCTATCTCCAGCCGTGAGATCTTCTTCAACCGCTCGAATCAAATCCTTAAAGAAATACTCGAATCTGGATAAATCTTCTTCGTCGGTCTAGAAACTGTCAATGAGGGCAGACTTTACATTTTGAGTCTGGCGGTCTCGCAATCTTCAAACTTTGTCGAAAGAGTTTGCAAGTCTTGTTTGTCGAAAGAGTCTGCAAGTCTTCAGACCAAACGATGAAAACGTTTTGTCAGCATCAAAACAAATAAGGAAGTTTTCTCCAACATACATGTCTAATGTGGGGTCGAATTCTTTTGGGTTATAGCCGAGCATAGTTAAAAGCCTTGGCCTTTTGTTGTACCGACCCGAAATGTCCATCATAGTTATGTAAATAAAAGTGACTCGGCTCTATCTTTTTATCTGATGCGTAGTTGGTGTGCATTGCATTATTGTTGTTGGAGTATGGGATAGGGAGATTTGATTATGCTTCCATTATATGAATTGCGCTGGGACCAAATCAAAAAAAAAAAATTTAACCCCCAGGATTTATGGACCCGCTACAATGAAATGGTATCAGAATGGTATGTTAATAGGATAAGTGAATGGTGCTTGTGGTGACCCAAACGGATCGGGGACCGTCGAGGGGTGCCACAGCGTATCATGCTATTGATGTGATAATAAGGCAATTGCACTGTCTTTTGAAACAAGGGTTGAATGAGAAGTGAAGAGCAAAGCTGCATTTTTTCTTTGTAAAAATGTTATTGTCTTAACAAGATTTAGGATATGATTACTGATATTTTTCTCCTCCTTATCATTATTATTTAAAAAACAATTAATTACAAAAGTGGACTTTAGACCGGGTTCCCTTCTCAAGTCAGACTCAGAGCTCGGCTTAAGTATGGCCGAAACATTTAAATCTATTGATTTTTAACTCGGCTCAGTCTCCAGCCCACAACACCCTTACTTCAGGTTAGGACCATCAAATGGGTGGATCGGATCGGGTTTGGGTCGAGTCGAAAATGGTCCGACCCATATTGTCAAGCCCCCATCCTCCAAGCGCGCGCCCATCCCTCACTGGTCGATTAAATAGCGACGTTGCAGGACACATCGCCGACCCATTCATTTTAAATGCACATGCGGAAGCAAATAATAATCCCCATACAATAAAACAATGGGATAGGAAAGTAGGGCCATGACTTTCGAACCTGAAAATAACAACCACACTTATATACAATGCAAACCAAAATGTATACATTACAATACAAGCTATAAAAGTTAGGTTCAACACAAGCCAGACAGAAAACAAGGTTTGCAGACAGGGGTGGGGATTTCCAATCTACTCCGAGTCATCATCCTCCACGATTTCTCATTCTTCCACACTCCAGCTGGAGCCTACTGCGGAGTACACCGGAGAATTTGGATCATCAAGCTTCGGGTCCTTTGCATCCACCACTAACCATCCTTAGGGTCTGCAGTACCTTTCCTAAACGCAACCTCCAATACGTAAAAAGGTACCTCAATTCCGGCATAGGGCCCTCTCTTCGTCCATCACTATAATGGCGATACCATGCCCTGTATTGATGGGGCACCTTTTTGGGTAAACCCGCATCAACCTAGATGATGGACTTCACCAACACATATTCTAATCCTTCAGGGTGCCCATGAATCGGAATGTGATAACTCTACTCTGTGAACTTCTTTGGTTGACCAAAATGTTCAGGAGGGGCTGGAGGGGCAGCCATCTATGGACCTGAAATGTTATCCCATGACGGGGTGAGACGACATCTCAGCGAGTTCAACCCCCTAAGACCCGACTAAGAAGAAAATACGCCCTAAGGGCTGCCTAAGCACAAACATAAGTCGGAGGATTTACCTTGACCTCAGCTTCCTTCCTACAAGTCAACACAATTTATAATCACATCGAGTCATATCGATGAATCAAATTATCTAATCAGATCGATTCATCGATCAATCGACTCAGTCGATTTCATGTGATCAAACCATCACATGGTCAAATCAATACTATCTATAAAGTCCGACCACCTTGCGGACAGCTTACTCTAAGCTGAAAAATAGATAGTAACTTGCCTCAAAGGCTAAAAGAAAATAGTATATTGCCCTCTCTCTCTAGATGACCTATCGAGCCATCGAGCTGATATAGTATACTAACACTGCTCACCAAAGCTGTGCGAACCGTACTTGCTCACCGAAGCTGTGTGGACCTTGATTGCTCACCGAAGCTGTGCGAATCTTAATTGCTCACCAAAGTTGTGCGAATCTTAAGGTATACTGATACTCTAAACTGAGGTATCAAGCCCGTAGGCTGATACTGTATACCATTCCAATCAAACAATTATTTCTCAACTTTTATCATACCCAATAAAAATACTCGTGTATAGGTACACGATCGGCCTTAACCAAAATACAATAATTTCTCACTTGAAAATCCCACTAATTTTAGCAGTCTATAAATCCATTTTTGGCGCTGTAAACCGACACCTGGTAATTTTTCATTTAATTACTTAAATTAAATAAATTTAGGAATAAATTCCTAAAATCACAAATCACTCACAATCAGCAAAAATTAGAACTCAATTAAATAAATAGATCACACCATTGCAATCAGCATAAAATTCCGGTCAGCAACTATCGCGGTCTAATTTCTGGAAAATAAATAAATAATGAAATAATTACGGAAAATAATTATTAAATGCCAATAATTAAAACTTAGGCCCGTAAAGCCTAATTGAACGCCGAGATGGACCTGAAAAATTTCCGAATCATTCTAGATAAATACTAGAGCTTGTCTTAGCCCTAATTGTACTAAACTAACGACTTAACATGCATCGGTAATTAACTAATTCACTAAACCGTTCTAACTATTCACCTAATCCATGCTTAGCCTAAACTAATCAACCCTTAAATCTCATTAACTTACTAAGTGGGGATTAGTGACTTAAACTCACTTGTTAATTGATCCGCTCGGATCAATTCGACGGGGACGAGGCGAGGATCAACTATCTCCAAAGCGGGCTTGCCAACCGAGGTTGGGAACGCCTTGAAAATAGGCCGAACAGCAACTTTGAAACCCACTTCTTCAGCTGCTAGTCTAGGCCGAGAAAGGCTAAAACAAGAGTGGGTTGAGGCAACAACGAGCTGAGGTGAACCGAGGAGGCTGAACCGGGCTCCGCGGCGGCTCCAGCAACGGCACACAGCGACTGGATGGCTCTGGCACGTCTTGAGGCAGCAAGCGAAGACAAGGACATAGGCACACAAGGACGGGACGAGGCTGGACACAGCAGAGGCGAAGGGGCTCTCGCGGACGGGCGATAGAGTCGCAGGCGGTCCGAAGGCCTGCTGGCTTCTTTTGCAGTTGCTGGTGTTTGAACAGCACAAGGGAAGAAGGAGAATGGCGTGCTCGATAGTGGAGGGAGGAAAGGAGAAGAAGGGGGGACAATTAGCTAAGCAGGGGACCACCTTGGTCTCATCCTATCCCATTTGGTCCCCTCACTTGGTCCCCACCACATTTGCTGTCATCCACAACAAATTTCCAGCACAAAACACTTCTAGAAGCCATTTGAATTGGTCCATAAGTGGTGTCCATGGGGGGCATACGAATTTCAAGTGATTTTGCTTCAATTGGATACCAAATGTTTCTTGAATCAACACTAATCGGCCTCTATAAATTCAACCAACATGTCATCTATCAAATTGGCATTTTTCCTCACCAATTGATCCTACTTGCTTCCCAATTTCGTGATAAAAAACGGTCCCCGGCATTTTCTGGACAAAAATGACCCAACCTCGACTTTTTCCCAAAATGTCTTGGTTTGCAGAAAAAATCTTCGGAGGCTGAGTCAATGTTCCTAAAATGACTCATGACATGACAGAACTTTCAATTTCTGAAATCGGATTCAAATTCGCGGTTAGTTTCATTCGGCGCGATTTTAGCGTAACCTAGGCTACCGGGTAGCTTTCAGAAATTTTTAGTGCAAATGACTTGTGGTCGATTTTCTTAGAACAACAATGAACCCATTCGATATATTGGCGACTCTCGGTTGTTGTGAAAGTCTTGAAAATTCAAATATGGACACGGGATACCAAAACGACGTAAAAATCGCTAGTGCTAGTCGACGAGAATTTTCCAATTTAGTGGAGTCACCCACGTTTAGCCACACATCTCAGTCAAACCGACCTATCTCTGATCTCTAATCGATTTTTAATTGTGCCGTAATGATCTCTAAAGATGAGCACGGTTGAGTAGCCAATTCTTGGTCAAATTATCAAGTCTACTGCTTTAAAATTCCTTAATGGCTTTCCCAGATAGTCTAGTTATCTCAAGAGTGATCAGCTCTGAGAATAGCCTTATATGCGCATCGATAAAAGGCCCGATTAATTTAATTGAAAGCAAAAGTGAAAAATTCAAGATGTCACACATATTGATGAAGGAGGTGCCCCTACTTCGGTGCTTACTCTCTTCTCTTACCGTGCTCATTGCTACTCCGGCGTTCGTGGAGCAGCCGTTTCCCCGCCGTCGTCGACGAAGCATGCACCCCTGATTCAGCGCTCACTCTCTTCTCTCTCCGCGCTCGTTGCTACCTCGTCGTTTGTTGAACAGCCGTTCCCCCGCTATCGCCAACGAAGCACATTAAGGCCGTAATAATTGTGCTTCGTCGACCGACTGGAGGAGGGAGGGCCGTTTCTTCCGAGGTGTAGGGAGGGGAGAAGAGATTAGGCCGTGGTGGGGTGGAAGCGGAGCCGGAGGCACACGTCCCACCATGGCCTAATCTCTACTCCCCTCCCTCCGCCTCAAGAAGAAACGGCCCTCCCTCCTCCTCCCGGTCGGTCGACAAAGCACAATTATTATGGCCTTAATGTGCTTCATTGGCGACAGTGGGGGAACGGCTGCTCGACAAATGACGGAGCAACAACAAGCGTGGAAACCTGAGTGAACGCCAAAGCAGGGGTGCATTCCTCATCAACGACAGCGGGGGAACGGCCGCTCCACGAACACCAGAGCAGCAGTGAGTGCAGTGAGAGAAGAGAGTAAGCACCGGAGCAAGGGCACCTCCTTCGTCGACTCAGGCGGGGAACAGCCACTTCATGAACGCCGGAACGAACATTGGAGTAGCAACGGGCACGAAGAGAGAAGCGAGCGAGCGCCAACGCAGGGGCGGCCATAGTGTGGTTCGTTGGCGACGGCGGGGGTTTTGGCCGCTTGATGCATGGCGGAGCAGTAACGAGCGCGGAGAGAATTTGGGATTCAAAATTTTGAACCCTTCATGAGGAGAAAGAAATGGGGTTTGCAACTGCTGGAGAGGAATGAAAATCATTTGCAGATGAGAGAGAATGTACAGGCTGTGCAAGCGAGGGGGAGAATGGATGGGCGTAGGCTAAGAGAGGGTAGGAAGAAGCTAGGGAGAGGAGAAAGAAAGAAAAAATGAAAAGACAGCAAGGGGGCCACTTTTCCACGTGGCGCCGCATGAGTGATAGGGGACCACGCTGAAACGTCGCTCCCGAACCACCCAATATTTTCTCGGACTTTTTGGAGAGCGTCTTCACCAAAGACGTCTTCCCCTCCGAACGAAGTCCTTCTCTACGGAACCATCAATGACGAGCTCGACGAAGACTCCACTACACAAATTCACACCGCAATCCTTATCAGTCTGACGTCGATACCTGAAGTCGCTGACCGTCACTAAATATTCTCCCTCAGCCACTACTTCGGCCATGACCGAGCTATTCCGATAAAGAAATTTCCAGCTCGAAAATTTCACAAAGCAGCATAGAAAACGCACAAAGGTATACTAAAACAGTGGAGAATGAACTGACTTGGCAGCATCAAGCCACGGCCATTTCCGGTGACGGAGGTTGAGAACATCGACTCCAAACATGTGGGTCCATGGACAGCTCGCGCCGAAGATTTGCAAAAGCGTGGCATAAAACAAAGAGTAAAAACACAGAGTCAGATTTAGTTCCAACAATTAATGAAGTGGACATGAATCAATCTTGAATCTAAACACATGCTGTAAGCTAGACCATTTTGCACAAATATTCGCAGCAGTGCAAATATGCGAAAGTTTATCAACATGAATCCCACCACAACACCAGACTCGCCGCAAAGCACACGACATAAATAACCACCCGCTTGCAGATGGACGGCATGAGTGCGCCGCCTAGGAGGCTAGTCCTATCTACAAATCAACTCAAAAGGCAATCTACTACCAAAATCACAGCTAACGAAAACGAAAACATGCAGCATCTGCACATATAGCGACGCGATCGAGCACATTATAAACCTTCAGCTATTTCCATTTCGAAGAAAAGCACTGCGATTCAACAAGCATCCTAGGCATACTCCAAAACCGCAACATTGTGCACATGAAGCAGCAACAGCATCACCACAAGCACAATAACTAGCTCGATAAGCTTGACTGCCCAAGGGGGAAAGATGAGAGAGAGAGAGAGAGAGAGAGAGGAGGGGAGGGAGGGAGCAGGATTCTGGTTATAACGCTTGGAGAAGTCCGGATGTGGAGATGACGGTGATCTTGGACCTGTCGCGAGAGGTCATGACGAAGTCGCTGTGGGTGCCGGCCTTGCCGTCGACCTTGATGTGCTCCTGGAGGAACTTCTTGAGGAAGGCGATGTCTATGATCTTGTCCTCCACCCGCTTTGTGCAGTCGATCACGAACGTCTCCCCCTTCTTCTTCACCGCCTTGGCGCCGCCACAGAGAGAGAGAGAGAGAGAGAGAGAGAGAGAGGGAGGGAGGGTGGGAGGGAGAGGTGGCGGAGGATGTTGGCGGCCGAGGAGAGACGTGACGGAAGAGGAGATATCTCTCTCTCTCTCTCCCCAACTGAACAAAGAGGCCAAAATCTATTAAATCTTATCGTCACAATTGTTTTTGAATTACGTTCCCACGTGCCCCCTCCGCATTTTATTCGATGAAAACACCAAATCCGGAAGTAATCTTGGGTATTCTATAATACGAAATTCCCAAAACAAAAAGTTAATTTTCATGTCGATTACTTCAAATTTCAGAATTATTAGGTAGGTAATATCATTGACATACTCAACAAGTTCTATTTTTCAAGACGGCAAAACATGCAGATCACCTACTTGTTGAAGTAGTTAACTTTCAGTTTTTACATGTGTTCAATAATGTAGTAGTGGAGTCCTAGTCAATAGGAAGTGGCTTGTTTTTAGGAGTTAGTTTCTGCACATGTTCTAGTTAGTGGGGTTTGTTAGTGGGTCTTTGTTGTTGTTGTTCTGTAGCTATTTTCTTGCAAAGTGGTTTGGATGTTCTGCCTATTTAATAGGCTTATATTCTATTGAATATTGTGACGAGAGTTGTAGCAACAACTTTCTTGTGTGTCTTCTTCTCTGAGTCTATATGATTAAATTTCAACACTACTTTCTCCTGGTGATAAACCGTGTCCAATTTAGATCACCTAAAGCCTCACACAAAGATACCATAATGTCCAATTTCATTCTCCACCATAAATCAATGAAAATGGAAAACACGTAGAGAGCATTACCAAATAAAGGACATCACCTCATCCACACGCAAGCTACAACCATATAATTACGCCATAGCCTTTGGCCCACAAAGAACCGAAGGTCAAAATGAAAGAAGAAGTGGACTATAACAATGCCCAAAGTGTCTAGTAATGCATAGCTATTACATTATATTCAACCACCCATCGCCGGTGGTGAGGTTGAGAAAGTACGTCTTCGTTGTCGTTGTTCGGCTCACCAACCGGAAAAAGCTGGTCCCGCTGGCGATGGGCAACGCCCGATAGGTCTCGAGCGCTGGGTTGCGGCCCTATATGCTCAGAGTGCTACTATTGTACTTTGGACTCGTGAATACGAGGTTCATGTCCATGAGCAGGGCCACCGACTCGAGCCTAACCGAAATGATGTTGATCCCGGCCCACAAGGGGGACTCTGGCTCGGGCCCCTCGGTCAATGGGTCGTCAATGATGTTGATCACCCCAAACGGCATCTGGGACTTCTTGGTCATCACAGCTCGACGACGCGCACCGCGGTGGGGCTCTTGCCCGAGAGCGTGTCGTGGAAGTAGAAGTGGTGGTGTGTCGTCTTGCGATTGGCGTGGCTAAGCCTAGTGAACCATGCATCCACCTTCTTGGGATCATTTGCCTTGGCACGGGCAAGGGTCATGGCGGTAGCTACCAAAGCAAGAGCCACCGCCAACACTGCCGTTAAAATCTCGCTTTCAATCTGAAATTTTTGGGAGAAACAATCCTACTGGAAAGAATTTATAGGCGAAAAGAATACATCTTTAGAGACAGAAGCAACAGATGTTGGGGAAATCATTCACTAGTTGTGCTTTTTAATTAGCGACCGAATCCATTATTTTGCTGATCTTATTAAGTCATTGACTTTGCGGTTAGCGATTTGGAAATTGACAATAATGAAATCAATTTTTTAGCGGATATACATGGCATGTCTTTGCACGTTCTAGCTAATAAAAGTGACATGCTTTGTACGAGAAGACATATGAAAAATATTGGAGAGATTTGATTGCTTGATGAAAATAGAACATTAGTGTACAGTTCTTTGATTTTGATGCTTGATGACAATTAAAGGTACTATTTACCCCTACTATTATTGGTGCTGACTTAATAACAAATATATATAAGCATATACACCAAAGTCATAGAGAAATGAGTTCTGTAATTACTCAATTTCTCATCTGGAATTTCATTTTGAATATGTTGCCAAACTTGTGTGTGAAAAAAGAAGAAGAAAGGATATTGTGAAGAAGAGAAAGTTATTGTTTTTTAACAGTTGTGCTAAACAATATATGATTTGGCTGTATTTATAGATAACCAATCAAGATATCACTTGGGAATAAGTAACTTATCCTCACATTTCATGATCGACCATCAATTTTCTTCCTATCAATGATAATTTCTTTTCATATCTAACAATCACCTTTTTTCATGTCCACAATCACTTCTTTTCATGATAATTAAATATTTCAACCAAAAAGGCACATAGTTTCCAAATAAATAAATAAATAAAAGACATCAAAAGTGTTAAAACTTTTCTACGTCGCTTACTTTGTTGTCATAACTTTTCAATTGATATTTAGAGTGCCATTATTATTAGAAAAATATTTATCACAAGTGTCATAACTTTTGACCAATTGATTTTCATAATTTAAAATAATCACCACAAGTGCCACATGTTTTAATACCATATAGGATTTTTTTAGCAAAGAAAATCACTACCATGACCCAACTAAGATTTTTTTTTTTTTTTAAGTTATGGCATTTAAGTTATCGATTGAAATATTATGGGCACCAGAGTGAGTGCCGTATGAAAGTTATAGCACTCATGACATTATTTCTACAAGTTCTACTTGTGTAGGTTATATAAAGGTATAGGAATATCATTTCACTTTATTTAATAGAAATTTTGAATGTAGAGGATGATTTATATTTAACATATTACATTTTTTTTGTCAAAATAGAAGGTTTATTAATGAAGAACACTCCGTAAGCAAGTCGATCCAATATAAATAAAACGTTCAACTCAAGATCACTATATATTACATAGATTCCCAAAAAATTGACCCCTAATTAATCAAATGAACAATATGTGGAATCAACGAATTTGATTGTAGTCGAACTTCTTTACTTAAGTCTTCATATCCAATCTCCCTTTTACCTTGACGGCTCTTGATGGATAGAACAATAAAGTATGTACATTAGAAAATGGAGAGAAGACCTTAGCCATATCTATATAGGCATGTCTAATGAACTCATCTATCGCTAGTCACTACTAGAACGCTATGCTTATAGTAAGCCGTCCTACCACATCTTTACTAGACCAAGATGTGTAAAGCCAAATCTAATTCGGTAATATAATTTTACTTAAGTTTTCAGGCATTGCCTAATATATTGTAAAAGCCTGTTCAAACGCATCAATTCCAATTATTAAGTTGAACAAGACGTACAGCCCTGAATATTATTGTCAGGTGGTGGTTGACTGAGCTTGCCGCGTGACAGTTTTCAAATTGAAACCAAATCAAGACATAATCTTAGGTTTCAGTATCTTTAAAATGGGAACTCCAAAATATAATAAGAAAATTAACGTCGGCTGCATCAACTTTCATAATTATTAGGTGCTTTCATAATTATTAGGTGGGTAAATCATTGACGTTTTCAGCAAGCTTGATTTCACATGGCGGCGAACATTGTAACATTACCTACTCAGTGATAAACCGAGTCCAATCTATAGTTCATCTGAGCCCACACAGGAAGATTCCAGACCACCAAAATCAATAAAAAATCACGAAGCACGTAGAGCATAACCAAATTGGAAATGGCAGAGCATCCGCACACAACTAGAACGATGTAATTTCCTCCATAACCTTTGGACTGGACTACAAAACAAGCCAAGATATATCTGCAAAGTGTCTAATAATGCAAAGCTATGACCTTATATTCAACTACAGCATCGCCGGTGGTGAGGTTGAGAAAGTACGTCTTCGCCGTCACGACCCCACTTGCCAGCCGGAAAACGCCGGTCCCACCGACGATAGGCATCTCGCGATAGGTCTCGAGTGCCGGATTGCGGCCCAATATGCTCAGGGTGCTGCCGCTGTACTCCGGGATCGTGAATACGAGGTTCATGTTCATGTGCAGGGCCGTCGACTCAAGCCCAACTGAGCCATAGAACCCCTGTGCCCGGCCAACGAGGGGGGACTCCGGCTCAGGGCCCTTGGTCAGCGGGTCGTCAATCATGTTGACCACCCCGAAACGCGTCGGGGAATTCTCGGTCATCGTGGCCTCGGCAACGCGCACTGCCGTGGGGTTCTTGCCGGAGAGCGTGTCGTGGAAGTAGAAGTGGAGGCGTGTGGTCTTGCGATCGGCATGGCTAAGCCCATTGAACCAGGCGTCCACCTTCCCAGGGTCATCCGCCTCGGCACGGGCGTGTTTCGCCACCATGGCCACCACCAGAGCAAGAGCTGCCACCACCAGAGCAAGAGCTGCCACCACCATTGCCGTTAAACCTGGCTTCGCCATCTCTGTCTCTCGATCTGAAATCGCTGGGAAAGTGGATACTGTTGGAAGGAATTTATAGGCGGAAATGAACCCAGAAAGGAGCCTTATAAAGAGGACACCTGCAGAGAAAGATGCAACAAAAAGTGATCGAGATCAATCACTTAACTGGTCGTGCTTTTTCACTAGGGACAGGCTTCATCATGTTGTCTACGTTATGAAACGCGAGCGCACCATATATGGACAGACGTGAGGATAGGGCTTAATCGGTCATAGGACCAAAATAATTTTTAAAAATCAAAACATTCACGAGGGACCACCGAGTCAATCACGCGTAATTACCGACTTTGCATCGTCCTTGCCGTTTTTTATTTGCAAATCGACACTAATCATTTCTTTTTAATCAGAAGTTAACTGTTTAAGGGCATGCTTTGCACGAAAGAACGAGTTAGAAAAAGGCATATGAGCTCTGCATATGCGGGGTAGGTGAATGCACAGTATTTTCATTTCACTTGTTTTTATCGAAAATTTGAATACAGGGAAAGCGTTTCATTAGCATGTTACATTTCTTCAAAATCAAAGGAGTATTAACAACAAATGCTCCGTAAGAAAATCACTTATCCAATGTAAACAAAACGTTCAAACCCAAGATCACCTATACATTACATATTTATTTGGTACACTTGAAAGATTATTCAAATTATTAACACTTGCCTAATCTACAGATTTGGTTTTGATCGAGCCACTTTACTTTTGGATTCTAATCGAGCCTCTTTACTTAGGTCTTTCTCTCCAATCTCCCTTTTACCTAGATCACACTTAGCCATTTGCATAAATCGCTTCTACAAAGCCCATCCATCACTAGTTACGGTTAGGACGTCATGCCTATTGTTCACCGTCGATGTCCTAACACATTTCTATTATTCGATTATGCAATTGTACTGGAGTTGTCGTGCGTTGTCTAATATCTTACAATAGTCCTGTCTTTCGCAAATATAAAGTGATATCTCAATCAATGGCATTTTATATTAATATGGATATCTTCCAATATGCTCTACTCTCTCACGCCAACATTTATGATTAGAATTTGCAGCAATGAAGTGTCGTGATTCACGTTACAGACCCGATTATTGGATATTTGCAATTATTTTGTAGTAAAGTTTCTCAAACCAATCAATTATGTTGGCTTGGGTCAATCAGCGCTATCTAACATAAGCTAGTTGGTGCAATCGGGGAATGATGACGATATACTTTTCGACGCAATCCTTTTTTTCTTTTTCGTTTGGGGGGCGGTAGGTGTGGAAGCCGATCTAAAATGGGTGGTAGGTGTGGGAGCCGATCTAAAGAAAGATAAACACATTAGTTCAACCACAAATTTTCACCCCATGGAAAAATTGAAATTAAGGTTTTTTTTTTTTTAAAAATCTTTATGAGAAAGGGCACTCTAATCTATATAACTGTTAAAGCCGAAATTAAGAGAACGATAGTTACAGTGCTTTCGCTTTTAGCTTAATGATTTGTTGCATATCGGGTTCCTATTCTTACTGGATCTAAATTTCTGTAAATAAATAAAGAGGAACTACATGAATATTCATCCTCTTATTGAATTCAAAATTAATAGCGGATAAACTACAGAATGCGTTTTAAATCATACTCTACTCTAACACGGCTTATTTCAACGTAGTTTCTTAAATATATTTTTAAAGGGCGAAAATTTTTAGCCAAACATAAAACGCTGCAAACTGTTTTAATGCTTCATCAATGTTATTTGCAAACGCAAACTGTCCAATCAAATCAGGATACGTATTCATAATATAACAATTAAACTTGAAATTAGACATTGGTCGATTGGATGGGCTAAATCGAGTGAGTATTTATTAGTATTAAATTCAAAACGGATTTTGTACTTGCTTAAATCAAAGTAAATATTGATCGGGTCACTCAAACTTTTCCGTAATTAGATCCTTGGAGGATTTGAGAACCGAATTACGTTCACGTTCTCTCCGTTGAGTCGGTTATAAGAGAGAGGAAGAGCTAGAGAGAAAGAGAAGGCGTGAAACTAGGTCGTATATTTTCGAAGACTTTAAGATTCCATTTGTGATAACCGCAAATTTTGAAAACATAAATGTTAGAACTTAGAAGCTAAAGGCTCGAACGAACCCAAGCAATTAGAAAAAGGAAGAAACCACAAATGATTTTTCAAATTTGAGCCCCCGTACCAAACGGGATTTGAACTGGATAATGTAAATCAGGAATATCAACTGAATCCTCCCTTGGAATTATTACTGTGGCGTTATCAATTAATAGACGTGTAATGTAATGTGCGCCTTGTGTTTCGTCTCTCCTTCAACGTTCCATCGTTCCCAGAATCTAACGTATCAAAAGGCAGAAAAATTAACATTCAAATAACCATCAACTCCCCGGAAAATATGAGATTAAGTGCCTCTTATTCAGCCACCATCCATCTTCAACCTCCACAAGAAAACCATCTCCGTTCACGGACCTTTCCGACGATGATGCCTCAGTATTGCAGAAGATAGGCAGAATGCGAAGAACTGACAAGGCAAATTCAGGCACTTAATGACATTACCATAGACTAACCATATGAATATCAGTGACTCTCATTTGGTTTCCTCACCGGTGACCATTGTTGAACGTCACACAGAAAAGGTAAGGACACAAAGCAGGAAGGAACAACAGACAGAGATTCAGTTCTTATTCACTAACAATGCAATATGGTAGTAGTCGTGCTCAGAAGCTTCGGAAAGCCGAGAAACGGTGGGGGCGATAACTAAGGAATACTGGAAAGGCAATTAAGATTATTCTGAAACGATGACACAAACTCAAATTAACAAGAAAAACGGTGACAACTACAACTCTAAATCTCCAGGAGCTATATCCGGAAATAGAGCTACTACTCCTAAAGATGGACAGCGACAATTAATATAGAGAGAAAGTGAAGAGAAATTGGAAAGAAATCAAAGAGAATTTTAAATAAAGAAATCTCAGATGTGAGGTCCTAATGATTTTTCACAACAAATTTACATCTAGTTGCCCATTATACAAAAATGAAATGGACGGCCCAAACTGCACAATTTCTCATAGGAAGCAACAGTGCGTCCACGCTAGCACAGTCCTTTCTCCCTCAACTTTTAGATTTAATTCCAACTACACTCCAAACTTTTTTCTTTTATCAAAAAGGATCCCCAATTTTTATTTTAATCACAAATTTGCTCATGCCTTCACTAGTTTCTTCAAGATTACCAATATCAAGAGGCTATTGTTGTTCTATATGAAGGTGGGGTATTGATGAAGATGTCCGCTCTCATAATAACCCTCTAACTTGTCCTAATGTTAATAATTTTGAAGAAACTAATGGAGACTATTGAATTTGTGGGCATATTTGGGATTATAGTAAAATTTTGGAAAAAAATTAGATAATAATAAATTCAAGATAGAATTGAAATTATACATAGAGTTAGAGATTTTTTCAGAGAAGTAGGCGACGATAGCATTAAAAAAGGCCCATGAATTGAAGTGGAGAACACACTTTGTAAGAGCTTTCTATTTTATATTTTCCTTACAATTTTCAATTCCATGCCCATTTACATTTCTCTATACTTTCCTTTTTATGTAATTCATTTCTATACATTTCTAGTCAATTTAGATTTTCTTTTTAATGCAATTACTTTCCACCACACTCAAATTTCTAAAAATCACCTCCATTAAACCTCGTTCGACACACTTTTTACGCAAGTGAAGTACCATCAAGTTATATTTCAACGCAGTCCATTTGTCAAAAGTTCAAATCACCTAGCCACAAGTTATATTTCGTCAATAGTTCTTTTGATACTCCTGCTAACAATATTTTCTAATATTATATATATATCTATTAATCATTTTTATAAGGAAAACGATGAGCTAACAAACTGTTAGTCTTTAAAAACAAACGTGACTTCTCCAACACACTTAATTTCAAGGAATTAAGTGACTTTCTTGAAAAATTCGAAATTGGAAAGTTTTACTTGGTGGGATTTCCTCGTATCATACTCCCACCAAGTAAGATTCCTTAAATATGAAGGGAAAAAAAAACAAAATTAGAAAACATATAATTCTAGAGCAAATCAAATATTGAAATATTGATAACCACAAGCAACAAAATAATCTAGTTAGAAGAACTAGCATATTGCCAGCAACGGTCACTCCTTGGACAACTAAATTGTGCAATTCCTTTTACTTCTGGAAAGTATAAATACTCACAATAGTAGCAAATAGTTCATATCTCACCAATAAACAAAATAAGTGATATCCATAGACGATAAAACAAATATAAGTTGGTAAATACGATATGCCAAATTGCCAAGCCCCAACACATAAATGACTAGCTAAGATGGATTATGGAAAATGCAGGCACTGCTAAATCGCCACGTCGCACTACCACGACACCAGTCGACATTGGGACTTGTTGCCAGTTCACGTCTCTGGTGGTGGGGCCCACGTCATCGGCAAGAAGCTTCCGTGAGCACGTTCACTTCCTCCGTACGAGGTTGGGGGGCCGTCGGATCTTTTTTTTTTTTTTTTTTAACAGGAGTTGCAAGATCCAACGGCTTCCAGCCTCCAGCGTATGAGCCGGAATGCACCAGCCGTCGCACCGGGCCCCACCCCACCCCATGAAGAGGCGCCCGCCAAACTTTGTTCTCCCTTCCCCAGTCTTGGATGCCGTCATCATGGAAATGCCAATATGTCAATAACTACCTTCTCTTTTGACACGATTTTTCTCCTTTAGTTTTTTTTTTAAATTCTTTTATCCATAATTATTTTATGCTTTTAATTTAAGACATATGTACTATACTCGAGATTCGACATTTTTCTTTTTGCTAGAATGATATTATCAACATTCTCTTTTTGCTCGCAAGGCAAATGCCGAACGATAAGTATAGCAATCATCAGAAAGAAACATTGATGATGGTCCTTCCATTTTCACTCAAATCCAAATTTATCGTCAGTCCTAATTGCATATGTTATAAGTTTCAACAATTTGTGGAGATGGGTATAGTGATCTCTTAGATGAAAATTATATCATTTGAATTTATCGGCTTGATTTTAATTATTACATTGCATCTTTTATGATTTATATTGTTTAAGTTCCTATATACATTAGAGCTTTCTAGCCAAACTCTTCTATAAAGATTCATTTTTGAAAGCAATTGCTAATATTTCAATGTTTTCCGTTGTTTTATTAATATTTTAAAAAAATAAACGTATTTGCTTTTTAGAGATCTTTTCATCTTTGGATATATATTGATATTTATATACTTATCTGCTTCAAAGCAATAACTTTGTGTCCCTCATTGTCAATATTTGAATGTCTTTGATTCTCCTGGGGAGAAAAAATAGAGTACATTACAATCATAGAGGAAGGGAGGGTGGAGGGAGGTGGTCGCCGTAGTGCAGGTATGATCAACAAAGTGCACTAGCAACTAAGGTAGAAGGAGGAAGAAGAACGAGAATTAGAAAGGAAAAAACCGGAAAAAAAAAAAAAAGAAAAATTGAGTTCACTAACTGGAAAAAGAAAAGTATAATGTCTACGGTTCTAGTGATTGGTTTTAATGTGAGTCGATTTAAAAGATTGGAACACTAAATCGAACCAATTGCGTTTGGAATATATATGTTTTGGGTAAAACAACAAATTCTTGTTAAATATAAAAGTAGCATAATTTGTCTATAAAAAAAAAATGTTTGTCGAACTGTTATGTTGGTGTTTGTTCCCATTGAAGATCATGATTTCAATTCTATAGGTGCAAAATATATATATATATATATTTTTAAATAGTGGCTTCAAAATCATGTCAACCTAGGAACCGGATTAGTTGAGATGGTTTCACGGTGTTGGAACTAGGAACCAAATGGTCCGAGGCTAGTTCTAGGTTTGTGAAACCAAGAATCGAACCTATTCTTCTTAGAATCGGCCTTGATCCGGTTGGTCTAGGTTGACTTGATTTGATTCTTGAGTTGAACTAGACTCAATGCTCACCCTTACTATCAGCATAATATTCACCTAGCAATCCATGTAAAAAAAAAAAAAGGCACGTGACATGATGCTGCACTTAACATATAAGAATAAACCAAGCCTATTTCTTAAAGTTTCATGAATTAGTTAACAAAATGGATTATTTTTAGGGACAATATTGAACAATGAGAAAATGCTCAGTGAGGAGAGATTTTTATTAACCAAAACAAGATTTCTTAAGTTCGGCACATGTTACTTCATTTTAGATGGATAGCTAAATGATATCATCTTTCTCTCTCTTGATCGACTGATGTGATTGATGGGGGCATATTTGCATAGAAACAAGACAATTGAATGTCCAGCCAACCAATCATTTTTTGAAAATTAAGATGGGCTCTAAACGTACAAAACCATCTAAAGAAATAGATGGACCGAACACATATTATGCAACACATACAAATTGATTAAGGTAGAAATGTTTCAATGATTGATATATACCGTTTTCTAGTTATAGTATGGATTTGACCGAAGGACAAAAATATCAGTCACTGTGAAAACTTTATTCTAGAAGGAGGGGACAATCATCTCAGCTCTTATCATTCTTTTATGTACGGATTTTATCTTTAATAAATCATCATTAACAGTTCCGAACCTAATAGTAAGGGTAATTCAATAGTAAAATCTTTCTAAGAAAATACCTCTAGATAATTCTGGTATATTTCATTTTCTTACTTTTAATCAAAGGAAAAACAAAATCATGCTAACATAACTTTGCACATATATTTGCACCTTCTAGCTTCAAAATATGGAAGCCGTATATTTTGTACAATGCAATATTTAAAGACATAACCGTTTTGGTCATCTAATTTTTTAAACTTTTCCTTGATCATGTTAGACTTCAAGGTCCAAACTGTAGATATAATGGAGAAAATACTATCCTCTCCTTTTACTTCATCACACCTTTCCTTCCTTTATTTCCGAAAATGCCATTTTGCATATGAGATAAAACCTTGTGGAAGAAGTGACCAAATTGCCCTCCAAGCACATCCTAACTCTCAAAACCAACCACCCTCAGTACCCAAATTTTCACTAAGCCTAATCCATTCATGACCCCATGTTTACCGAATGGGGTCATGCTCAAGCACTACATGTGAGGACTTCATCGACTCCATTGGGATCAAATTTCCAGAAGTAGTACTTTTGTAACCGGACAAGATTGTGACCATTTTAGGAACCTAGGTATATTTATGAATCATTCAATAGAGCCTCGTGAATTTGATGTGCAATTTAGAGATATTGCATGTCTTAAGAAATATTTAGGTTAGGCCAATCATCCAGTAGCATCTGCACTTGGAAATGGACTTAAACCTGCTAAGCATTTTGAAGCTAGAATTGAAATGATCATCATGAGGCATATGTGTAAAGCCGAATAGCTTGTGTAGAAGAAGCCGCACAAACCATTTTGAGGCACCTGTGATTAGAATTGGAGTTTGTTACAAGGACCGAGCACAAGCACTCATGTGGGCTGGCGGCTTGTCTTCTTCTCCTTGCTTCATTTCCATTTGGAAATCAGACAGACGCTCACATCAAAGATTCCATACTCAGTTGGAAACAGAGCTTACTGTGAATATTTCATCTTCTTCTCTGGACATCTAAATTTTGATTTGCCATATGTATTTTTCCCTCATATTGTGTTGAGATTTTCATAATTAAATAACCAAATATAAGTTAAGTCACAATCAAAAGTTATCCGCATCAATGCCGGTCATGCCACGTAGACTAACCGACATCCACATCGTCAATATTTGACAATAATTAATCGGAATGACTAAATTGGCTCTAGATCAAAAGATTTAGGGTTAAATTAGTACCATTAAAATGTTTATGATTAAATTGGTATAAACACAATATGTTTAGAATATTTACGAAATATTTCCCAAAAGTACATTTAGACGTTATATTCTCTTTTTGATGGTCAACGAAACAATACTTCTTAATGAATGCAAGACGCATGGGAAAGCCTTGTCAAGTTGCCTCTGCCAAGCATAGATGTGAAGCAAGATGCAGATCTGGTGGGCATAGAAGCAAACATTATTCATTTTGTGTGAGAAAATTGTCCAAAATATCTTAAATCTATTGCACTTTTGTTAATTTAATCATAAACCTTTTAATTTTATCAATTGAGTCGTAAATGATGCAAAATGCATATGCATTCATTTGAATCATGCTGGCCTATTCTAAAGGTATATAGACTCATGTCAAACTGGGTGAATGAAGTTTATCTCAATTGTCCGTTGGATCCGCTGTAAATTAAATTATCTTCCCCAGCCTTTTTTTAATTTTTTTTTCCTTTTCCATAAATGCTTAACTTTATGATGCACTCGATGATGGAGGAGGTTTTTACAAATGTACGGTGTCGACACTTGGCACTTAATGAATTGGGTTAACTACGGTAAAAGTTTAATCTTCTTATTTTCTTTACTTTGTTTCTTTCATTCCCATTTTCCTTTTTCTAATAGACATTTCTTCTTTAAAAGTTGATTTATATTTACCAGAACAAATGCCCTTTTGTGCCATAGGCCGCTAGCCAAGTTTTCGTTATTTAGAGGAAATGACATGCATTATTTTTCGCTAATTTTCTCGTATGCACAATTTCAAGCATAAAGCTGACATTTGAATTGAGTCTTATCTTTTGTCCAAAAAATAAAAATAAAAATTGAGTCATATCTTTTTTACTTTTCATCTTTAATTTTTTTGTAGTCTTTTTGGGAAGCTTCATTGGATCGAGATTTGCGGGTGAGGGATCAATTCTCACAACCCAGAGCAATTGATACAAGGTACAATAAAAGGAAAAGAAACTTGGTTTAACTGGAGACGGAGGAAAGAATATTACAACAAAATTTAGTGACAATCCATGCAAACTTTAACATGATACGATACTCCCTCCGGAGCAAGAGTTTTCAATTTCTGACTAGTTATATTGTTATAGACGGGCGACACAGTTAGATAAGGTCATTACTCTATATTCTAACGAGGCTTCTCAACAGTGGCCATGTGGCGAGTGCTCATTGGTCCTTGAATCTATTATTCAAATTTTGAGTGACCACAAATGAATTCATATCCTATCTATTTCGTACAACAATCAGAGAGGGACCAAGAAAGATAAAACAAACTCCACAGACAAAAAAGCCTGCCCACTCCACAGATAAATCCATAAGTTAGCCTGTGATTCTAAGGTCTTAAGGCATCTTATAACATGCCTTTTGATCAATATAGTTGGAGAGAGATACGAACTTTAAGAGGTATCATCGCCTTGACAAGTGGTAATTCAAAGAAATTAGTTGCTACATTAAAAAAATCAAAGGATAATTCACCTCTCTAAAATATCAAAATTCAGCCGCATAATCTATATTCACTTTAACCTTCTCAATATATTACACACTTAGGCTCCGTTCGTTTCGCGGAAAATGTGGCGTTTCTGAAAAATATTTTCCGAGAAGTCATTTTCTAGAAAAATGCAATTATTTTCCAGGTGTTTGGATGAAACTTGAAAATGAAGTGGAAAATATTTTTTTTGTTTGGTAAGGAAAATCCTTTTCCTTATATAATCTTTTTCATTTATTTTATTTTTAAAATGGATTTTTCATATTTTTAAAAATTGATTTTTAAATATTTATAATTTTTAAAATCTATTATTAATTTTTTTTTTTTTTTCTTTTTCTTTTCTTTTTTTTTCATCTCCTTCTTTCTTGGTCGATCGTCGGCCATGGCAATGGCTGCAACCAGCCACCGGCGAGCCTCGAGCTTGCTTGACGAGCACGAGGCTCGCCGCTCACCCATTGGCAAGCGTGAGCATCGAGCTTGAGACTCGCTAGATCGAAGAGAGGAAGCTTGAGATTGATGAGCTCGAAGTTTGCGGCAACGGCCAACGACTAGCCAAGAAAGAAGAAGATGGAAAACAAAGAAAAGAATAGGAAAAAAAGAAATAGAAAAGAAAAAGGAAATTAAAAATAATTTGAATTAAAAAAGAAAAATAAAATTAAAAAATAATTCGAATAAAAAAAGAAAAGAAGAAGAAGTGAGGATTTATAGAGGTGTGAGATAAGAGAGATCAAGTGAGGACAATGTTTTCCACTTTTCAAAAGTAGGAAACATTTTCCCTAATTTAAAAAACTATTTTCCTTTCATGGAAAACATTTTTCCCAAAAATTCATTTTACGTAGAAACGAACACTGGAAAATCGGAAAATGTTTTTCCGAAAATTATTTTCCACGAAACGAATGGAGCGCTTATAGAAAAATTACATGAGGCACAAATATTCACACCAACATTGACCAATCATGCATTTCAAAAATAAAAAGCATAGGCCTCAAAGATTAAATTATTATTCGGCCATTGATTAAAAAAAAAGTATCGCTTTTGCATATAGAAATTAGAAGTATTATAGTTTATGGATGGTGACAACTAATTTTTCCAAAGTCTGTCTTGCATTAAAAAGAAAATCATTATAGAAAATTTTTTTAAAAAAAATGGGCACATGAGACAAAGATGAATGCGCACATGCTCGACTTGAGTTCGAGTTGAACGATGCTCGTCTCCGTGGCCAAATCCTACCGTAGTCCGACATTTCCAAGGTAATGAGAGAGGTCCATCCATGTTTAAGATTTATGCTCAGTGTCGACCCTATGTTGCATTACCGTTTGGATGAACTTATGTCTCCCTGAAGTGCACGTACATCAGCTCGAATTAGAACGTTCAGGGCTCATTTTTAATTTGTAGCATTGTCCTCATGTAATTCGAGTAATCGTTTTGGTTAATGACACCATTATATCACATGTCCGTCGTCTCGAATCCATGATGGAATAGCTTATGCCTCATCAGGGTAATCGCGTCTTAGATGTTTGAGTGCCCGTTGTCCAAGCCGTGCAACGCTCGAACAACAAGCATTCAGACTCTTTCGGCTGGCCTCGGTCGGTCCGACCATTTAGGAGTTGAATTCTCGACCGAGAAGGGGCTGAACCCCACGGTCCAGAACGTTTGAAGGTCGCACAGCGGGCCATCAGCCGAGCTTTGGGCCTTGTAATAAGCTCCTGGTGGTCCTGGAGCATCCCTTGTACCTTAGTAGAAGCGTTCATGCCAAAGTCGCATGTTTAGGTCTTAATATGGATCAATCGGCGTTATGACTTATTAGTGGTAAATCGTCATGTTTAAAGTCATTTAATGTTTCCATCCAAAAAAATTCATTTAAACGTTTATTCGTCATATACAAAATAATAAATGAAAAAGTACATTGCTGATACTTAAATTTTGACAATTTATTCAAGGTTTAATTGCATTGAAAAATCATGGATTAATTTTTAACTCCTGAAAAATAATTTTGATTAAATTGCATAACACATAGGTACTAAGAGCTCTTGCACTACCAGTATTAAAATTCATAAATTTTTTTAAAATCCTTATTATTATTTATGAAAATTTTCTTTAAAAAGAAAAGAAAAAAAAAAAAAGCAAGACCAGGCCAAGGCCAAGCCGGCCTAGCCTCTTGTTAATGGTATTTTTTTTTTTTTTTACTAATCTCAGGATGTGGATCGCCCTTGTCACCGTGGTTTAAGATGCTTTTTTCCTTGCCGAGTCTCGCTTGGTGCCTCCATGGTGTTTGTTCGGTAAATGTTAGCAAGGTCATAAGTGAGAGTGGATGATGGTTGGGTAGTGATGGACTGACGTGAACTCACGGTGGAGTCTTAGTTACATGTTGGAGGTTAGAGGTGTCATTAGGCCTCGATTGCCCCCATAGTTTACGTTCAATCTTCAGTTTCTTTTTGTTCTGCAACTAGGAAGGAGCAAGGACACGAAGACGGGAGGGTGAGTAAAATGGCCATTTGACACAGTGCGTTGGGCTTAATCAGTTTAGTGGTGTTAGGTTTTTTGATCTCATTCAACTGGACTTGATTAGACAGAGCGGGTTGAATTTGATGGTGTTCAGAAGATTTTGGTATGGTCGGTCGAAGTCTCGAAGAAGACCCAGTGGAGGGCGCGTAAAGGAGAATGAAACAAAGGGTCGAGAGGAATTTTCAGTGACCTGGGCTGGCTATGGTTTCAAAGTGGGGCCTGGGCTTGGGTTTCATAAATATGGGCTGAGTATTTGTCTTGTTTGGAAATGGGTCGAGTGTGGTTTTAGCAAAAGTGGGCTTGGTTACACTCAGAATAGGATTCGAACTTGGAGTAGAATGGGTTAAGAAATAGCCACCGTGGGCTTCGTGTGTTGAATTCTGACTTGGGCTCGAGAGGCTCTAATTGAAAGAGTTTTTCTTCTAAGCCTGAATTGCCTCCTTAGCCCAAACCCACTGGAGTCCAGGTGGGACCAACGGCAGGCCGTGTTTGGACCGGGCCCAGCCCGAATCCTTATTTTCAGGATTAAATATTTATGTTATTATTATTTTAAAAAAATTAAAAAATAATAAAAAATATTATTATTTGGAAAAAGCTTAAGAAATAGTTATTTTGAGTAGGTTTATCATAAATGTGTGAAAACCATTGATCTAAAAAATTGTTTTCAAAATTAAACAAGCTCCTAGGGTTTTGCCATAGGAATTAAATATTTTCGAGATAAATGTAAAGTTATTGTTTGTGCATTTTTATTTCGATTATCATTGGATCCAGTTAGGAATGGCATTTTTCTTATCTCTTAGCATTAGATTCTTGTTTTTCCTTGAAACTTTTATTGCTTCTTTGGTTGCTAATTTTTATTTTAATGATTGCGCACCCGCATGATTACCTCATATGTTAATGGATAAGTTTAAAATTAATCCAGACCGTCTAACAAATATCATCTTGAATTGAACAAGATTATGTATTAAAAGGGTACTAATTAATTAATCAGTGTAATTAAGCCCCCAACTCAGATTCTCTAATTGGGTAGGAAATGAGGTATACTCCCATGTTTCTATCTGACTCTAATAAGCTAATGGTGACTACTCATTTGAAAATCTCCATAGCGTCAATTGAAGCTAAAATGTAATACTCACGTGAGGTATGAGTTTAGGAGAGCTTGTGCCTAATCAAGGATCATAGGCTTGTCTCTTAGGCAATACCTCTTAACACATTATCCTTTCCCTTCCGAATGGAAAGGGTAGATTGTGACATACATAAATTACCATTTTTAGCAATACTTAAATTCATATCTATTTATTACAAAAAAAATTAATATGCAGTTGCATATAATAGTCAAATTTATTATGCATTTGGTATTTATTTAGTGAAACATAGATTACATTAATTTATTTTTTTGTTAAATAGGTTACGTTAATTTGATAAAAAGGAAAAGATGACAAAAAATGATAATAAAATAAAGGAAAGGTAAAAAAAGTGAAATTCGGCATCTGGTTTAAAAATTATGTTTTCGAAATAATTCTATTCACGTTTAGCCTTAGGGTTTCATTTACGACCAAAAAAAAAAAAAAATGGACTAATTTTTTTTTAATAGTAAATGGATACCAAGTGACAAAGTTTGGATTTGCAAGGTCAAAGTGTCTGAACAAGAAGCGCTCAAATTGGAAAGCAAGAACAAAAAAGAGATTACGCGTGGTTGGGGATTTCTTGGTTCTGGTCATGTGCGATTTCGAGAATCATATGGCCAAGAAGCGTGAGGAATTACAAGCACTGCTAAAAAAAGGAAAGCTCGTTAATGGGTGGTAGCTGAAAGACCCCCACAGCTCGTGAGAGTCATAGATGTCCCTAGGAGTCTTGCGTCGGCTTATAGGGTATCAAAGGAAAAAGTGGAAGGCTTGGTCGCGACGTTTACTCCTCTGGAGGTCAGTGTGTAGACAACATCGAAAGCCTCATGGAGAAAGGCTTCCCCTTGGTTTGAGCTTGGAGAAAGGGAAAAGCTACGGTTACATCAGTAAACACTTGCTGTGGACTTCAAAGCCATGTAATAAGGTTTCTGTTAAAGCAACTACTCTTCTTTTTAATTTTACACTGTTTGGATAGGGTGCAAAACAATGCATCATTCACTTCATGATTGAAGTTTGCCACCTCTAACCTTCAAACCCAACGTAAAACATTGAAAAGAAAAGGAATTTCTCATGAGTTTAAGTTAATAAATTTCAAAAGTAAGACTAACTACGTAAAAAGTGCAATAAACAACTCATTTTCAAACATAATAGTTAATTGTGATATTATCCAAAAGCAAGTGTGAGCAACGGACTATGTTCAACTTGACAATTGACAGGTAACAAACTCTGGTCCAATCAAAGCTCGATCCCAAGAAGATCGAGTAGATTCAATGATTCGAAATGTGAAAACAAACCAGGTCCAGTTCAGTTCCCAAACCCAAGATTTTACTTAGAGCCAAACTGACCAAATCGACTCTTGTGCAAAACAAGCTCTAAATCAGTCTATCGATATTTTGCCAAATTACTTTAAACTCAAATTAATAAAAGATCCACACTCACCCCTAACTTAACTCCATGACTCACCTAAGCCCACACAATGAATAAAAACAAAACTCAATGGTTATTCAGTTTAATGTTTCGTCCACAATTTTAGCCGTGAAAAGGGGTGTTACAGCTTGTAGAGGTATTTGGGAAGCATCTCAACCGTCACCGCATTAGGCTTAGATTTGTAGTAATCTCAAGGATGGATTTATTACCCGTCGGTCGCTTCTTGTTTTATTACCCGCGGGGCCGCGCCGGGGGAAAGCACGGTCAGCACCAGCACTGTCAACCGCCATGGCCACGTCCGTGACCACCATAACCCCGTCACGACCATTTTCAGATCCTTCCTCTTTCTCTCGCTTTGGCTATGATTTCGCCATGGAACAAAAAGACCGTGTGCCATCATGGCGCTTGGTGACGGCAGCGACCGCCGCGGCTTTGAGAGACGAGGAGGAGGACTGTGATGGGACTCGACTTATGGCATGGGTTACTTCAATGCCATAGCGCCTGGTATTCGAACATTGACTCGGGGCATTTTCTCTACAATTAATCCCACACGAGGTTTGTGAATAAGTGATTGTCTGATAATGAGTAAGGAATATCCGTCTTTCTGCTAAACAGAATGTATTGAACGTAAATAATTGCGGTGCAGCCGAAAGAAAAAAAATGAATAAAACTGAGAGGGAGCAAGGGAAAAACAGAGGAGGGGAGAGAAAAATGATTTTTTTTTGGTGATGTGGGGAATGATGTGGTGTGATTAGCCCTACAGGACAATAATAAAGTGCACCATTCAGTGAACGACGCCCGGGCCAGTGGCGGCAGCCGATTTGAGCCAAAACAGAACTAAGAGCGTGTATTTTAGCAATCCTTTCACCGACTGGTAATAGAGTGACTCTTAGAGCATAGGACGTATTGATCTTCCCCAAATAAAGAGCATGGAATAAGATCAGAAACCAAAAATATGAGGCTCATCGCCCACCTGAGAGAAGCGATTCTACGACAGAATATGATTGCTGAAATGCCTTTTCCATGGAGGACGGAGACCTAGCCAAATCATCAAAACCTCCGTGATGACCGACTGTTAACCTGCCGCCGATGGACGACAACTCCGGCGTTGGAATATCGCCCTCCAAGTAATGCAAAACTTGACGGATGCTAGGCCTCATCAGCGGCTCGGGGTGGGAACACATCAACCCGAGTTTCAGAACCAACTCCATTTCTTCTTCCACAAACTCCGCCCCCAACTTCGGATCTCTGGCCTCGAGAATGGCACCTCTGTCCCAGCAAGAAAATACCCAGTCCACCAATATCGTGTCCTCCGCATCTCGATTCTGGATCGGCCTTCTCCCGCAGGCGACCTCAAGCAAAAACACTCCGAATGCAAACACGTCTGTGCTCCTAGTGGCTTTGCCGGTTCGCGTGTGTTCGGGGGCGAGATAACCAAGCGTTCCTGCGACGTGAGTCGTTTGAGGGTCGGCTCCGTGGTCGTATAGTCTCGCAAGCCCAAAATCTCCAAGTCTTCCATTTAGGTCAGCATCTAGCAAGACGTTACTCGCCTTTATATCCCTGTGGATCACTACTTGCTCCCAGCCTTCGTGCAGATAAAGCAGTCCAGATGCCACTCCTTTGATCACCCTAAATCTTTGCCTCCAATTTAGGGTGACCGTTGGTTGGTTATAGAGGTACCTGTTGAGGCTCCCATTGGGCATGTAGTCGTAAACCAAGAGCAACTCCCCTTTCCGACGGCAGTAACCAAGGAGCGACACTATGTTGTGGTGACGTAGCCGACCGATGTTGATGATCTCTGCTACGAATTCTCTCATACCCTGTCTCGATTCATGTGAGACCCTCTTCACTGCGATCTCTATGTCTGATGTGGGTAAGATTCCTCTATAGACCCGACCGAACCCACCAGTCCCTAATAGCTCTTTCTCCCGAAACCCTTTTGTCGCAATATAAAGGTCTTTGTACTTCAACCGGTGCGGGCCGTAGTCCCTCTCCCAATCTTCGAGCACCTCGGCAAATTTCCGTTTCCTTCTCATCACGTAAACCACGCTCGAGATCAGGATTGATATGAGGAAAAGAACCACCCATGGTAGCCCAATAGTCAGTACCTTCGACGTATCCTTTTTACCGACCTGAGGAAGCTTAGGAAGTTGGGACAGGGCAAGTTCCTGAGCCTTTGCATTTACCCCGAAGCTCCAACCCAGAACATAGTAAGAAGTTTGGGCTGAACCGGTCGATGACGAGAAGCCAACATACATGTTCTCGTTGATAACTGACGCGAGATCCCACGTAAGAGACAGAAGGGGAGTGTTTGGCTTTTGCACTTTGATCGGAGCCAATGTGACATCGATCCGCTTTTCAGTTCCATTATAGTCCACCCAAACTTGCATTTCTTCACCACTGATTAGAGTCAAGTTCTTGAACTCACCACCATATGCATAATACCCTGCCGGAGTTGAATTTGCTGATATCAACCCGTTCAAGTCGATTCCGACATGATTGTCGTTGATGTCATTAAACTCGCTGCTCTGGAACGTGTCAAATTCCACCCCGAACACATGATTGGTGGCGTTGCCGTGGTCAGTTTGGTTGAAAATGCCAAGGTATTCGCTAGACAGGGACCCGGGGAAGCCTCTCTGGGGCGTGACCATGAAGACGATCCCGTGGCCGCTCAGACCCTTATACCGAGGTTGGATCGCAAAGACGAACGTGGTGGAGAAGGAGAAGACGGAGCCGTTTGGCGAGTTCTTGAACGGGACTGGCTCGGGATGGAAGGCGTGGCCCATATTCTGTCTGACGTCGTAGCCCATATTCAGGAGGCCATCGGGGGTGACCCAGGCCATCCCATCGAGGCTCAGCTTTCCCAATTGGAAACCGTTGTACACGAAACTGGTCACTTGAGCGTAAGTCGAAACGGCTAGCAGAGAAACCAGAGCAAGAATCTTGAAGAACATAGCTCAAAGTCTGCTGCAATTGACTTGCGAAGGATACGTCACACCTGGAAATATATATATATATATATATATATATATATATCAACTCAATTTATCCAAAATGCAATTACTAAAAACTCCCCGCTGATAGCACTCTCGTCTTTTTTGTCGTTAGCTAAAGAACTTGAAAAGATTAGAATGAAATGGGTGAGCAATATCTCTTCTAAGCAAAACAAGCACCTACTATACATATTTGCAAAACCATATCGAAACTCATCGAATTCAAATTCATAGTATAGCATATGCATGAGATCAAATACAAGTTCTATCTTTTCAACAAAGCTTTACACATATTAGAAATACTTCGTCAGTAATTTCAAAGCAAATATCAATGGTTCAGTCTATTGATTAGTCTCATCAATTCACGTATTAATAGTCTATTCTATTAATCAATCTCAAATCAAACAGCAGTAGTATATTCCATCAATTCATCTCATCCAGTCACATGTCAACGGTTTGTTCCAATATTCAATCTAGTGTACTATATCAAACAATAATCATAATACAATGCTTAGTAACAAGGCGACCGAGTTTCCTCCTGACAAGTTCTCCATTTATTATCAACCGATGGCTGAGCCATAAGGATATCCTAAAAACTAATATGCATACCCAAAAACCCTTCACTGTGATAGTGTGTACCAAACCATCATCTTCCAATACTAGAAATCCAATTTAGAATCAATCACATAATCAGAATACAATTTTACAAATCAAAACATTTATCTTTCTACAAATCAATTCTTTCTGGAAACAATCTAGCATCGGTATCATAAATCATTTTCACGATACCAAACATATACCCTTTTATAACATAATACCTTTCATAAATCAGATTAACAAATCAATACATATACCTTTTTGCAATCCATTTCTAAAGCATTTCTCAAACAATTTCACAATAATCATCTCATAAATCGTTTCCAAAAATGCTTTCAATACAATTCAAATAATAAAAATGGTAGTAAATGCCCGATCGAGATTTTATACATTGAATATGCTACAAACATCACTTTTGCCTTTTAGGCAATTTTTTAATTTTGCACACAATATGTTTGATTCTTTTCATTTTCAAAATTTAGAAATTGAAAGAAGAGATGGTATCACTTACTTAGGAATACCCAAAACCAAATAATTAGCTATATGAGTCGAAAATCTCGTAATCCTATTAATTAAATGAGAATTGGAGTCAAAACCATGTGAAACACTTCTTTAATCATACTTGTTTCAGAGTCAAAATGCTCACTATGGGTCGATGAGAGACCTCAAGGATGACCAATTATGGCAAAAAAACCACTAGCGCGAAGAACAATCACTCGCATGACAAACTTTTCACGCCGTATCTCTTTACCGAACTCCAATTCAAGTGCGCTTATTGTCAAAAGAAAGCCCTTTTAAAGTATTTAAAGATCTTCAGTTTGGCTGGCCAAAACGTAGACGGCAACTGTTGAGATTCAGCACCGAAAGCTGATGGTCGAGTTACTGTTCAGCATGTGCACCCAATTTCAAAAGTTCGTTTCGGGCAAACCGTAAGCTCGAATTAAGTTATGTAAAATCATATAGCTCCATAACACCCTAGACTATCAATACCCCATAAATTTTCAACTTAACAACTTCTAAATCAGAAATCGGACTTTGCAGTTCCAATTTGACATAATTTTGAATTTGTACCATAATTCCAAAAACTATTCCGATTATAAAATGAAAGGCTTGAATCCTTACCAAGAATTGCGAATAGAAGTAAATTCCGCTTTGCAAGACCCTCATAGCATGTAGCGTAAAACCTTCTTCCCTTTGTTCTTCTTTTCCCTTTCTTTCTTGCTTTTCTTTTATTTCTCTCTTTCAAGCTTGCCCTCTTCCCATTACAACAGCAGAGTCCACTTTTCTTCTTTCTTTCTTAATTAGTCAATATTTTTTTCCCTAGACTTTGACCGAATCCAACACCACACATTTGCATATACAATTACAAGGGCTATAAAAATCAGAAGATTCGTTATCTTACAATGTCTAAAGAATGGTGCAAATTTCTCCACGTGAGGTAGGACAAACGCATGGTGGAAAAATGAAAGACAACGAAAGTCCACAGTTTCGGCCGCCATTCTAGACTGGGCACATCTTATGGTACGAGAGAAGTTCTATTTATATTTTAGATTGACATTAATTTGGATGAGGTGATTCGAAAGAAAAAAACTGGGATTTAGATAATTGTAAGAGTGAGAAGAAAGAAGGGATTTGAAGGGATTGAGTTAAATTGTTGTCAAGATGCAACGGAGGAAAAAGAAGGAGAAAAACGATTGTGATACGAATAGCCTTTTGTGTATTCATAAATAGATATAGAATTAGTCTTACAAGTGAAAAAGAAGCATAAATTTATTGAGTGGCGCACAAATCTGTTCAAATACCTACGAATCCCTTCATATGATTTTAGAATGCACATGAATTAACCTGATCAATCCCTCATCATCTCCCTTGATCCCTCTAATCATTTCCTTCCCTCTCCTTCATCCAAACACAATATTATTTTTAGAACCTTTTATCGACCCTCCCAATCTCTTCGAACAAGCATGGTTTTAATGTAGATCCACATGCTGCACGTCGTATTTCAAAGATACAACAGTTTCAGCGCTAAATTATTAATTAAGAATTATTGTGACCCACATGATATTTAATTAATGATTTAATAAATATTTAAGTGCTAAAAGGTATTGGCCATGAAATGTTGCAAATCTTATAAAAAGGATGAAAGGTACAATTCTATTGAGAAGTTATCATTCGTCCGAAGAAGTGCAACTCTTATGAAGTTAAAAGGTGTTTTGATCGAAAACACCTATTAATAGCATGTATAAATAGAATATGGTTTTCTCTTCAGCAAGAGAACGGACGTTATATTTTATCCTCCATAAGATAAGATATTTTAAGGAAAAGTATGGATTAAGGGAGAGAAATCAGATCTATCTGGTTTTCCGCAACAAATATTTTCAAAGGTATTGCTATGGATAAATGTATGTTTGCATCCCTCTTATTGTGAAAATCATGAAGATCAATAATCCCCTGTTTTAAATTTCTACATTAAAGAATTACTTTATTGATAACAATAAATTGACAATTTCTATGTCCCATAATTTACAATCTTATTCAAATCAATGGTGTGAGAGAAAAGTATGACAAAATTTTTAAGGGTATTTTGAAGATTTTAAGAGGAGACTAGAACTCTCTCCTACATATACGGCACGTGTAACTCTTTATTTTACACATCATACATCAATCACCGTTGATTTAGTAATAGTGATGGATACACGATGTGTAGAAAAAAATTTACATCGATTCTGCAATTACTAGTAATCCTAGATAGATATAGATACAAATCTGTTAGACTAGTCCCAAATCATTCTTAGAGATGGAAGCATGTCTCAGTTCTCAAGAATTAGAATAGGAAGTTAGGGAGATGGACACTAAAAGTGTCAAAAGTTGTGTACAACGCTCATTTTAGTACCAAAAGTTTTGTTTTTTTAGATTACTTAACTACAATTTTTTTAAGAAACGATCATTTAAGTGCAAACTCCGATTTGGGTTGCCAGAAATCCGATGTGGCCATATTTTATTAATTTCTTAATCCTACGTGGCTTGTCGGCATACTTAATCAGCATATAACCTCTAAATAACATCATGCATACAAGTTATGAGTCATTATTTGCATGTCAAAAATCGTATATATGGATCGTTTGAGTGCCAATTATTGTTAAAAATGATTACTTAAGTATTAGTCGTTATTGAAAAATGATCACTTCAGTACTAGTTGTTGTTAAAAAAATGATAATTTCAGTGCAAATTTCAATTAAAAAGTTATTATCGTGCGACGTTGTTTTGGACGTCGATGTAGACTGGATTTTTTTATGAAAAATGTGTCAAATTATATTAAAATTTTAATTATAAATGTTACGTAATCAATTTGGTTGGAATTTCTTGTCGGAAACACTTAAAGTAATCGTTTTTTCTTCTAATTTGGCACTTAAGTGAGCTGGGAAAAACTCTTGGCACTAAAGTGAGCACCGTGAGCAACTTTTGGCACTTCTAGTGTCAATTTCCTCTAGACTATGATAGCTAGCCTCACAAGTGGTCTCGGTGCTTGTTGAGTTTAGGATGCCTCTTTTTCCTTTTTTTTTTTTTAAGTACAAACGTCTTTCATCTAGAGACATATGTTCTATGTTATATTTCTTAGATAAAATTTAGAAGCCACGTAGGATGCCACGTCTACACGATATCACTATTTAATGGTGACTAAATTACTACATCAGTGTTTGCATTTACTTTTTCTTATGGAATCTTCAATTTGAACAAACAACTTATAATTTAGAGACTAAAATTGCCAAACACCAAAAGAAAAATTTCTATTAGGGAGATTAAACAAATTGAAAAAGTACGGGGATTAGTAGTGTGATCTCTTTTTCTTTAGCTTCCTCCATTGATGTAATTGAGGTATGTGTATGTTATAAAATTTACATTTAGAATTTGTTAATTTTGTGAAATTCTTTTTTAAAAAAAAAAGATTTTCCTAAAAGTGATTGTTTGCATTGTTAAGAATAAAAAGCTAATAAAAAATATTTTCCAATAATAATTTATATATAGATCTTTTTGTGAATGATGAAAATTTTGTTCATTTTTTTTAAGTGATACAAATAATCATTTTGAGAAAAATATTTTTTGAATCATTCATTTTTTGCAAAAGGAATGCATCTTAAGTTCTTTCATGAGTCCCATCAGATGCCGTGGCTTGTTTTTTGAAATTTGTGGTGAACACGTCTTAGTTTTTGGTACTTGTTTGAGAAGATCATCACCCACGTTACCAAACAAATTCTAAATGAACAAAGAATATCAACAGTGCTTGAGGTTTTGGAACTTAACGTCAACTTTAGGTCATCTAAAATTAGCAAACCCAAGTAATGCATTTACTGCAAAGTCACCTATAGAATAGTGCCATGCAACTTCTTGGGCAGAAGGACACACCAAGAGTGCTAAAAGTTATATATGACACTCACTTTAATGTCAAAAGTTTTCACTAGATCACTTAAATATCAATTCGGATAAAAAAAATAATCACTTAATTGCCAACAATGAGAAATTCCGACAAAAAGTAATACGTGGCATGCTTGGCACTGAAGTGATTACTTTAAACAAAATTTGACATTCAGACGATCACTATTTACAACTTTTAAACAGCATCGTTTAGAAGTTATATGCTGATTTGGTATGGCAGTGAGCCACGTAAGACTTAGAAATTAATAAAATATGGCCTCATCGGATTTCTGGCAACCCAAATCAGAGTCTGCACTTAAGTAATCTTCTTTTTTTTTTTTTTAAATGACATTTAAGTGATCTGAAGAAACTTTTGACACTAAAATAAGCGTTGTACACATCTTTTAGCACTTCTAATATTCTTTTCCCACCAATTTTAGCATGTACCTAAATCTAAATTAAAGATAAATAGACAATGTTAGATTTCGATAAGTCGACATCTCATTCTTAAAATAAAAATAAAAAAGAGAGAATCGGCTTATGGGTTTATGTTATCTCCCATTCTCTTTGAGTTTTTTCTGTTTGATGAACACCACTATAATTTCAATGTACCTGTCTAATTGCTATCTCATGGATATGAGAAAAATCCCATCTGTAATGACCAAATAAAACGACAAAAGGCCAATGTAGATGACAGGGTCTGGTACGCAGGGAAGATCCTAGCTTTAAATGCTTCAATACAATATGTTGAATAAAACGTAGCTATAGACCTCAATATAACCCGTTTAAGTTTTGACCTCAATATGTGGTCATTGAAAGTTTCCCCACCCGCGTGTTCTAATAGTAGAGTTAACGCAAGCAAAAAGTCAATGCCCCATCAAACACGTCGGTCATTTAAATAACCTAAAAAATAGTTAAATGTATTCTACCCGTCATGAAAGAGAATTATTTTTCCTTATGTATGTGTTGCACTCACTATCATTCATCTAAAGACCCAATTCAAGATTTCAATTCCAAGGCGAGAAGAGTACTGGGGACAAGGTGTTGTGCGTGACCGGAGGGTCCGGTTATATCGCATCCTGGCTTGTTAAGTCGTTGCTTCAGCGTGGCTACACGGTCAAAGCAACTGTACGCAATCCCCGTAAGTTTTTAAAACTTCGTTTTCATGCTCTACTCTGTGTACGCTCTTGGACTTTTGAATTATCTATCGCTCTGTTCATTTTAGGAGTGAAATGGAATGTTACATCGATTTCTTAGTTGAACCACTCTAGATATGCCTTTTTTCTAATCATCTCTTACCATTCAAATTAACTCACACATGCATCTACGCGTAAGGGCTCGTGTGCACGCAAAACCGAGTACCTGGTGGCTAGTGACGCTACAGGAGTCCCTGACCTAATATAATCCATAGTCCATTCCCTACAGATATCTATATCTCTCGCAGAACCTGAACCGATTGGCTTGATGCTCAGTTTTGGTCATGCTGTGCCTCTCAAACTCAATCAAGTGCAATGCCGGCATCATAACTCGATAGTCGTACTTTTCTCATCCGCTGATGTCATTGTATTGTAAATTTGACTGAGAATTCTCACCATTTTTTGTGCACCAAATCTACTTCCTGTTGCTGCACGTGCATAAACAGATGATCTGAAGAAGACGCAACATTTGCGAGCTCTTGAAGGTGCTAAGGAGGAGGGTCATTCAACTCGGCTGTCAATGGGTGCAAAGCTGTTTTCCATACAGCATCACCTGTGCTCCTCTCAGCTTCTGATCCCCAGGTGGTTATGTATTGCAGTCGTCAGTCGTTCTTGTTGAGAAAACATTCCCACAATGGTTTCGATGATTGACAAAACTAAGAGACTTTGTTTTCTGATTCAAAGTATATTTTCAGGAGGAAAGTTTGATGGAACGTAATCAAATGATTGCAATTAGAATCAAAGTCATGGATAATACTTCCTTGTTTGCATATTTTATCAAACGGCTAGGAAAGAGTAAATCACACGTGCAATGGCTAGTGGAAATATGGATGGATTCCTTGCTATATTTATAAAGAGTTTCAAAAGGAAAGTTTTCATAATATCTTTTGGAATTTGAACTTTCCCGAAACATCCCCTAAAAGGCAATTTGTTCTTCCCAAGCACAAACATTCAACTTTTGGAAACCCGAATTGCTGTATAGGCAACAAAACATATAGGAAGCTTCATCATTGGCAATCCTAAAGCAATTAGATCTTCTCAACCATATCCGAGGCCAACGGGTAGATTGGCTGGATGATTCTCTTGGAGATATGTCCAATGGTCAGCTTGGACTAGGAGGAATATAAGAGGAGGTCTTGAAGCAGAAGGCATAGAATTCACATTTACTAGAATTGAAGCTTTTAATTCCAAAGTCTAAAGAGTGATTTGTGTGCTTATACATTCGTCTTGTTGAGCGCTACTGTGTAACCTTTTAGAGGCTAAGAGTGTGAGGAGTTGTTCACACGAACTTGTGTTTTATAGCTCAGGACTCTAAGTAGCACGGACACGCGACACGACACGCGACACGATACGTCGACACGTCATTTTTCAAAAATAGAAAATTCTGACACGTTGGGACACATTATATATTAAACGAATGCTTTTATTTTTAATTAATTTGATTCAAATTTATAAATAATTAATTAATTAAAAAAGAGCTTACAATGAATTTACACTAATAATATTAATAAATTGACAAAAGTTATTGATGAAACTAATGACTAACAAGAAATTAGAATCAACTTATTTAAATAAATCCATGATCTTCTACAATGACCAAAATTTATAATAATTCAACATTTAGTACTTTTATTTTTTGAAATTACTTTTTAAGCACATTTATTTATTTTTCCAATTTAAAAAAGTCCCATCATGGGGTCCACCCCCAATCCCCCACTCCCTTTTCCCTCGTCTCTTCAGCCCCACCCCCACCCCCAAATTTATTTCTCTTTTCTTTCCCTCCCCCACCACCTGACAGGCTATAACTTCCCCCTCCCTCCAAAATGAAAAATCACGCCAAGTCCCAAAATCCCCCTTTTTTTTGTTTTATTCTTTTTGAGTTTCCTTCTCGAAAGCCCTAGCGAGCACCCTCCTTCTCCGTCTCCTCCTCGCCGCACGACCCCCTTCCTCTCCTCTTCCTCTCAATCTCTGCTTGCTCTCGATCCTCGTCACAATCGTTCACCGCCTCGCCTTCGGTCCTTCCTCCCTCACAGTTGCAGCCTCGTCGCCGATCCATCGCAATATCACGGTGGCGACCCTCACCTCGTCTTTGCTCTTTCTCTAGCCGTCTCTCGCCGTCGAAGGCCCGCCATCGCTCGCGGCCTCGTTGCTGCTCCCTCGCCTCCACCCTTCATTGTCTTTCGGACACGCGTGTCGAAACATGTCGAGAAAGTTCGACATGACCACGTGTCCGAGCATGTCGACGTGTCTGACATGCTCCGACATGTGTCAAACACAACACGGAAGCACGTGCAAGGTGTTGGTGCTTCATAGTGAGGACTTGTAACCTCTAATCAATTCTTACTAGTGGATTCCTGTCACGCTCCGATCCTCCGAGCGAGTGCCCATCCCTTTTTGGTCGATCTAAAAGCGACGTCCCAGGACTCGTCGCCAATCCATTCATTTTAAATACGCATGCGGAAGCAAATAATTAATCCCCAAACAACAACAAGATGGGATAGAAAAGTGGGGCCATAAACTTTTCAAACCACAACACACCTTTATACATATCATAACAAATCATTTACAATACTAGCCGATAGGTATACAAGGTCTACAAAAAGGGGGAGGGATAGAGGCTACAGATCCTCTAATCAGTCGAGTCTTCGACTAAGTACTCCGGGGTCCCTGGCTCTGATAGACACGGGTCCACTGTGACAGCCTGAATTTTCAGATTTCGTTTTCGATTAAATAAATCGGGCCTTTTGTCGACACGCCAATAGTGCTATTCTCTAAGCTGATCACTCACGAGATAACTGACTATCTAGGGAAGCAATTAAGGAATCTAAATGCAATGGACTTGAGAATTTGACCAGGAATCGACTGCTCGACCATGTTGATCTGCAAGGGTCATTACGACACTGTCGAAATCGGTCAGAGACCGGAGATAGGTCGATTCGACTGAGACATGTGATCAGAGTGTGGGTGATTCCACTTGATTTCAAAATATTCATCGATCGGCACTAGACCAATTTTTCTATCGTTTTGGTACCCGGTGCTGGTAATTGAAACTTTGAGAACTTTACGACAACCGAGGGCCGCTAATGTGTCGAAGATGTACATTGTGACTCGAGATAAATCAATCACGGGTCAATTGCACCAAAAATTCCTAAAACCTACCCGGTAGACTATGTCACACTAAAATTGCATCGGATTGAAATTAACCGCGAATTTGAACCCAATTTCAGAAATTGAATGTTCTGTCATGTCACGATCCATTTTAGGAATGTCGACTCATTCTCCGAAAAATTTTCGGAGATTCCGAGATTTTTACGGAAAATCAATTTGGATGTCGCGGAAAAATAACGGAAATTCGGATGGGCCAAATTAAAGGAAATTTGGACTTCCAAGCTGAGCCTTTGGGTGTTGAGGACTTACAAAAAATTATAGGGATTTTCCTTCGATGAAATTGGACGTTGATTTGGGAAATTTCATGAAGAAATTGAAGCCAAAACTTAAGAAATTCGGAGCTATGGTTGGTGAGTTGCATTTTTGACCTCAAATTTGTTAATTTGCGGAAATTCTCTTCAAGAAAGAATTAGGGGTGTCGCGATCAAATTTTCGGGTGAACCACCTAGGATTTGGCTAATGGATTACTAAGCCTAATCTTAGCTCGGGCTCTCCCAAGCCTATATCAATTCGCGACTTAGGTTGAAGTTCTTAACATGCAAATGATTTTTCAATTAGGAGTTGCCACTAATCTATTCATGGTAGGTCAATTAGACACCTACGTAAAAAATGGGAGGATTACTTTACTCTTATGAACCAGAGACTTTGAGTATGGGGACTTGGTTACACTAGACTTCTCTAATGCCCTTTCGGTAACATTTCTTTTTCAAAAATATTTTTGAATGCAGCTTGGATTGATTTTCAATATATTTCCCTAACAAGTGAGGTGATCATGCAGGTGCGCAAACCACCAATTTAACACCCAAGAAAGCAATAAATTACGGGACTTACCTTGTAACAACGAAAGCATCTGCGTCGTTAGATCAAAATTCACATCATCAACCCTAGATATGATTTCTAATCAACACGCAATTTCTTTTTTTCTTGCTTTCATTTAATTAATGATAATCATGCTTTATGCAATGCAATATAACTACATGACCTAATTCTAATGACATGCAATTTCTAATTAAATGGACCTAGCAACAATCACTAAATGGCATGCATTTCATGAATCTAATTCTAAATGACATGCAGTGACATTGTTTATGTTTTCTTAATAAATGTGCAATCTATCTTAGAGAATGAAATTAATTTATCCTAAGACATTTTTGTATTTTTTTATGAAATTCGAAATTAGAAAAATGTGAAAATTATCTAGCTAGATTAAGATTCTATCCCACTTATGTTAAGGATTAGGTCAGGCTAAACCCTAATTTAAACCAAGATATTATCTTAACTTAGCAATCTTTAACCTAAGGTGCAGTCTATCTAAATCAATCTAAACTTAAAATGAAATATGCAATTTTATCCTAATGTGCAATGACGTACAAAGGATGCCCTAATTCTACATGACATATGCATGATGATTTTTGTTATTTTTTTTATTAATTTCGAAATTAAGAAAATGTCAAATAATTAAACATGCAATTTAAGCTAATGAAATGAAAATCTAACATCCTAAATTTATGTTTTTTTTTTTTAATTTCGAAAATTCATGATAAATAAAATGCTTAGTCTAAATATGCAAATTACCCTAAAACATGCGATATTCTAACTCAAACAGATTTCAAGATAAATAAAGCAATCAAGACAAGACAAACCATTCAAAATCATTAAAGATATCATACATCGTTCAGATCAAGGGATAATATCTCGCTAATAAAATTGATAAATGGATCTTAAGCCTTCAAGATAAAAATATCAATTTTATTCCTGCTTGATTAATTATTTCATCTAAAGCCTTATAGATGAAATAAAAAACCCAGGTGCGGTTGTGAATCAAGTGGTATTCTGGAAATACTAATTAGGCATAAAGAAATATTTAAATAAGAAAACAAGAAATAAAATAAAATAAAATAAAAAGATAAACTTGCCTAATAAAATAGAGTAAATATAGCTAATTTGATTTTTTTAATAAAAGGAAATCTTGGCCGCCGATTCGGAGCTCTAGCGAAGGGAATCACCGGCGAGGAGCTTCACAAAGGGATCAATGGCAAGCAGCACGTCGGCACGGGCATCGAGGGTAGACGCTGGCGAAGGACTCCAGCGAAGCAGGGCACGAGCGAGGGGCATCGTGGGGGAAGCAAAGGCATCGGAGCGGAGGAGCAAACGTTGAACGCTGGTGCAGTCATGGGTGAGGGGGGTTCTAGCGCAGTGCGAGCAGTGCCGGGTGGAGCTTGTGGGCGGCGACGACAGGGCGTAGTAGGTGAGCGAGGGCATCGGCGCATCGGGCTGGTGGAGCGGCTCGGCAGCAACGGCGGCTTCGCGGGAGGAGTAAAGGCGGAGGCGGATATCTTTGGGCGTCGGAGTAGATCTACCGGGCGTCGGGGTAGAGGAGGGTTGTGGCGGCAAGGATCGGCGCGCGGGGCGGGGCGACGCGGCGGGATCGGTGGTCAATGGGCGGGCGTTGAGGAGCGGCGGGGTGCGGAGGTCGCCGGGTCGTGAGTTGCTGAGGTGTGGCGTCGAGCTTTGGTGGCGTCGGTCACGGCCGGAGTAGGTGATGTCGAGCGCCGGGTTGTGGGCGGATCTCGGTTGACGGGCGGAGCGTCGAGGAACGGCGAGACCGACGGAGCGGTGGTGGAGCGAGAGAGGGCTAGTGGGTCGCCGACGCGGTCGAGGGCTGTTGGCACGAGCAAGGCTGCCTCCGCGAAGAAGATGAACAAAGCACCGCTAGTTTTTTTTTTTTTTTTTTTTTTTTTTTTCGTCTCTCTCTCTCTCACATCACTCGCCGTACACACTCTCTTTCCTGCTTTTCGGTCTCTTCTCTTCTTTTCTTTTTTTTTTTTTTTTTTCTCTCTTTCTCTCTTAAAAGCCAAAGAGGGCCCTCACTTTTTGCTCTAAGTTTTTCGAATTTCCTCCTCTTTGTCACAAAAATTATGTCTCTCTTTTATAGTGATTTCGGGACGGCCGCTTTGCATGGCGATTTTCGAGTTTCCATCTTCTGTTGCATTAAATCATGGTTGCAAATTGGAGTGTGATTTCGCAATCAGCTCGATTTTGCTTCGATTTCTTCCATTTTGTAAAAATTCTTGCTCTTTATTCGTTTGATTCCCTAAATCTTGATCTTCGATTGGGAACTGCTTTCGCATTTGCCAAGATTTGAAATTTCCAACTTCCATGCATAATCAATCAGATTGATTTTCCCCATTTTTCCTTTTATTTGCTCTGATGACCAAAAATCATATGCAATGCAATTTTTTTATTTTATTAGGGTCATCAAAATTTAGGTGTAAATAGCTGCCCCTCTTTGAAGGTGAGCTCGTAGAGGTTGCCTTCAAAGACGAATTGAGACATAAATTTTGATCATGCACATGCACATGCACTGAATGACCTTCAAAGATTTTTTTTTTTTTTGGAAAATGAATCCCATTTTGAAATGCAATTTATATGATGCATGGAAATGCTAATGTAAATGATAAAGGAACCTACCTGGAATAACTTACATTCGAGGAGGGTAGAGTAATTCAAGGTAGTTGGTGTTACATGTCTAGGACCCGTACCTTTCTACGATCGCTTAGAATAGTAACGAGGCTTTGTAAGGGGACTGCTTTCCTAGGACGCATACCTTTCTTCAGTTGCCTTGATGGAAATTTTTTTCTTTCAGGTTCCGTACCTTTCTACAGTCACATGTTGGAGTAACAAACATTGTCTAGGACCTGTACCACTCTACGGTCGCCTAAACGGGAAATCACTTTTCCAGGACCCATACTTTTCTACAGTTGCCTGAATGGGAAATAGCTTTTCCAGGACCCGTACCTTTCTACGGTCACTTTTTAGAGCTACAAATATAATATTTAGGAGCCGTACCTTTCTACGGTTGCCTAAACGGGAAAACATTTTTCAGGACCCATGCCTTTCTACGGTCACCTGAATAGGGAAACTACTTTTTCAGGACTCATACCTTTCTACGGTCGCCTATTAGAGCAACAAATATTGTCTAGCACCCGTACCTTTCTACGGTCGCTTAAACGGGAAATCATTCTTTAGGACCCATACCTTTCTACGGTCGCCTGAATGGGAAAACTGCTTTTCCATGACCTGTACCTTTCTACGGTCACCTGTTAGAGCAACAAATATTGTCTAGGACCCGTACCGTTCTACGGTCGCTTAAATAGGAAATCATTTTTTAGGACTCGTACCTTTCTACGGTCGCCTTAAATAGACTGAATCTGGGAAAAATCTTTGGGGGACAGCTTGACCGAGTCGAGTGTTGGTGCTTGAAAAGGAATACCTGTGCAATGACAAGTATTTAAGATATGGATAGAGATATACTTACCTAGTGACATCTCTGATCCTTAGGGATATGTCTCCCAAATTAATGAGGTGACCCTAGGCTACGGAAGCATACCATGTCGATGAAGGGAAACTTCGGGCTACGGAAGCACGCCGATTTGATGGGGGGACTTTAGGCTATAGAAGCACGCCAGGTCAAATCAAGGGACACCGAGCTATGGAAGCATTTCGGGTCAATGAAAGGGATTCTAGGCTACGAAAGCATGCCAGATCAATATAAAGGACACCTCTACGAAGCACGCCGGGTCGATGAAATGGACGTTGGGCTACAAAAGCACACCAGGTCAATATAAATGGACACCGGGCTATGGAAGCACGCCGAGTCGATGAAATGGACGTTGGGCTACAAAAACACGCCAAGTCATTATAAAGGACACTGGGGTACAGAAGCACGCCGGGTCGATGAAATGGACACTAGGCTATAAAAGCACGCCCAGTCAATATAAAGGGATAGCTTGACCGAGTCAAGTGTCGAGAATACCCGCACAATGACAAGTATTTAGAGTATGGGTAGAGATATACTTACCTGGTGACATCTCTGATTTTTGGGGATATGTTTTCAGGAATTTAGATATCCTATAGAGGTCTCTCACCTCCTAGTAGAAATAAATTTTGGAACATCAGGGATGCACCTTGAATGTTCGTGATGATTTCTCATCTCCTAATATCATGAGGCATTATGAAAGGAACGTGAATGTCAGGAGCTCTTGGATTTTCGAGAAAACATTATCTGTCAGACATGCATTCACCAAAGAAATAAGCAATTAAGGCTATTCTGGAATGCATACTTCAAAACCCATTGAAGTTTTTATTAATCAAGATTTATGCATGATGACTTTTGCATTACCAAAATTTCCACTAGAGTGAATTATCGTTCAAAACAATTCACTCATGATATGGATTTCCTAAGCATACTAAATGAGAGACTTTCAGTTAGAAAGGACTTTCACTCACTCTCATTTAGAAGAGCTATTTTATGATAATCCCTCTACCTCATCATATCGACAGGGGTCCGAGTATTCTCGTAAGTGGTACAACCTTACCAATCTGAAAAGTCTTTAACAGGGACCATAATGTGGGCTTGGTCAACGGCTTAATGAAGGAACTCTTTGAGTCAAGGCTATTAAAAGAACAATTCTGTAATGATCTCCGGATTTACAAGTCAAGAACCCTGCAAAATGAGAAAGAAATAATCTTGCTCGCACTTCTTCAAGTGATGCTTAAAACATGTGAACCCTTACGTTAACTCAAGTGCCCTAATCAGAAGAGACTTTGCAAAGGACGTAACGTAGGCTGGGTTCATAGGTTGAGAAACGAAAGATTATTAGGCTCAAAGATGTGTATGGGGGTCAAAGTTGATGATCATCTAGGCATTGTCGCCGGTCTTCTCCTTCACCAGGAATTGTCATTATAAATACACTATCAATTTTGACTCTTTGAGTACTGCTCCATTAGGATACAATTTTTGCAATTGATAGTCATCTATTTGACACATTTTTTTCATTTATGGGCATTGGCCAAGCACACTGCCTTTTTTTTTCTGCCCCTAGTTTTCATGCATTTTTTTCTTCACTTCTTTTTTCATGGGCATTAGCCTTGCTTTTACCAAGCACACTGCCTTTTCATGCCCCTTGGTTCTAATTTGATTTCAATTCTTGCGCACAATGCATGCGTCAAGCAATTACACTTTGAATGACACTCGAACTTTTCAAAAGTCTTCACTTGCCTTTTGCCTTGCCCCGATGTGAGGGATGATCACCAACTAGGTTTGAAGAAATGAAATTGTAGGCTCAAGTGGGCTATGTAAAGGATATGAGTATATAGGATAGAGAAAAAAAAATGCTCTTTGTCATCCTAAGGCACTTAAATTATCATATGAATTCAATGTAATAGCATGACTTGAAAATTGATACAAGTGAGAGCAGGAAAATTTATTTTCATTTTCCTCACCTCATGATGATGTCTTACCTCCCATTTGTCCTAATGTGAGTGGTTCTTGATGGGGGTAATTTGAAAAGAACATTCATAAGTGTATGGGTTCAAAAGGATTAAGTAATGGATCACCTGTAGTGTTTGGGATAGAGAAATAAACATGCCCCTCATCATTTCGGTTGTCGTACCTTTTACAAGAAAACTCTTTACCTTGTAGATATGAAATTTCATACACACATCTCACAAGTGTATGAGTAGGGGACTGTGTATAGGATAGGGTTCGCCTTTCATCATCCCGACTCGTTTCATTTAGTATGCTCAATTCATTCCGCATCATTCATTAAATTAGTCCATCTTAATGCTCTTTAGTGGAATTGGTGGACAAAATATGAAAGAATCACCATGCAAAATCCCTTTTTTAAAAGAGCCAAACAGCTTTAAGCATGAAAAATAGTCAAATTCAAAACAGTTTACCACACTTTAAAAAATGGTTTTAAGCACTCATTTAGGGGTTGCTCCATAAAGGGATTGCCTCAACAATGGATGTTCTTGGATTGTCCCTATCAATCAAGATTGGAAATCCGCTTTTGCCCCTGCACAAGAGAACGTGCATGAATAGGATACTATGCAACATCAAAGTGAATTCAAATTGCACATCCATTTTGGCCCTGATCGAGATCTTGTCTCAGCCATGTCACTACTAGAATCTGTAGTGCCCTCAATTCGTCATCTGTTGAGTAATAGTCGAGCCAATTGATCTATCATTGCAACCTGATATGCCTTTTTCAGATGCTTTCTCATCAGGCCTAGAAACTAATGCTCTGAAACATGAAGTAAATGAGTTAGAAAATTAAACAGGGCTATCCTAATGCACGCTTTTGGAAATGGCTACAAAAATGATTTTTTTTTTGTTTTTGTTTTTTTTTTGTTTTGGATGAGGAAACATGAAGAAGCCCAGTCCTCAAAATTCTCCTTAGATGATATTTTCTTTTCATTGTTGGCTATCGTCACCGAGCTGGTTTGGCACACCACATCATGTCCTAAAAACAAAACTTGTAATTTTATGGATATTCATCAATCGAATTGCATTTATTAAATGGTAAATGCAATGCTCAATCCCTAAACGGAAAACGAAAAAGAAGAAATTGAAAGCATTTCTTAGAAAGCAATAAAAATTCCCACACGGGAATGTGCGAAAGCAACAAATGAGTCACTCTCATGGGCTAGGACCCATTTCTTCTGATGGTCCTTTGTCAATAGCACCTATAGGGAGGTCATCAAATAGGCTCGTGATTCTTTCCAGCGCATCATCTGGGTTTTCTGTCTTTGGAGGAGTCGAATTGTCCATGCCACCTCATCCATCTGGGACGATATCTCAAGGGTCGATGTAGAAGCTAGGAGGATTCGAATACTTCACCAAATAGTCAAATTTGCCGCTTGGCTGCCTTAGGGTGTCCATCACTTCTGCTTCATCTTGCATCATTATGGGAGGACTAGGGAATGTCTCGCAAATGTTTGGGGGTAGTGAGTTTTGCCTCCCTCGCCTTTGGTCAGGTGGCGGGTTCTGCCTTTCCCGTTTTCGTCCTCCAGAATTTTCTTCACCTCTTCCATGGTGTCCTAATCTAGCAGAATGGGACCTCCGAGGGGCTTCAATGGGGTTTCGAATGCCTTGACCCCTTCTTCCAAGACGATATGGCACCATCTTAAACCTCAGAAGTGGATATGAATAGTACGACGGTTTTCCCTATCGCATATAAAACAAGACTAAGACGAAACCTTGTCATAGACCGACGAAAATTGCAACGAAGTAAGTAAATTGCGAAGTGAAAATTGACAACTTACTTTTACCGGGAATGGATGGTAATCACATAGACACACGCATGAAGTTTGAGGCTCGATTTCTATCTAGACGGCTTAGCAAAATAGAGTTAAAAGGGTGGGATGACTAGTCGCAGCCCGCTTGCTAAGTCAAGTCTTCTTAACTCCGGCTCAATCAAAAATGATACCCCAATGCGACGCAGCCTCGCGGGTAAAGGTAAACACTCTTGACACTAAGAAAGAAGTTTTCGGGATTGAGTTGGGCAATCTCTACTACGCGGCCTCGCGGTCGAAGTCGTATCCAACTCAATACCATCCTAAGTATCCTAGTGCGGCCCAGGTCCGGTGGCAGGTTATGTGTGCAAAAGTATAGTGTAAATGCAAGGCATGCACAACAGTTTACATCAAACAACACTTCAATAGTTTGAATTCAAAACATTCATCCTCAACTCCAACCTACAAGACAAGGGTTAGCAAAGACTACACCCCTTATATCTCCCCATCTGCAAGAACACTTAACACCTTAAATGTTAAGGACGTATCTAGGATCCTCACTGCCAAACAAAAATATTTTTTAAACTAAGAGAAAATTGGCCTAAGTCCACTAAGAGTTTCAACTCTGTCCCTAGTGGAGTTGCCAAGCTGCCACGACCAAATTTTCGGGTGAACCACCTAGGATTTGGCTAATGGATTACTAAGCCTAAACTTAGCTTGGGCTCTCCCAGGCCCATACCAATTCGCGGCTTAGGTTGAAGTTCTTAACATGCAAATGATTTTTCAATTAGAAGTCGCCGCTAATCTATTTAAGGTAGGTCGATTAGACACCTAAGTAAAATAATGGGATGATTATTTTACTTCTACGAACCAGAGACTTTGAGTACGGGGACTTGGTTACACTAAACTTTTCTAATGCCCTTTCGGTACCATTTCTTTTTATTTTCAAAAGTTTTTTGAATGCAGCTTGGATTGATTTTCAATTTATTTCCCTAACATGTGAGGTGATCATGCGGGTGCACAAACCGCCAATTTAACACCCAAGAAAGCAATAAATTACGGGACTTACCTTGTAGCAACGAAAACATCTGCTTTGTTAGATTAGAATTCACATCATCAACCCTAGATATGCTTTCTAATTAACACACAATTTCTTTTTCTTTTTTTTTTTCATTTAATTAATGAGAATCATGCTTTATGCAATGCAATATAACTAAATGACCTAATTCTAATGACATGCAATTTCTAATTAAATGGACCTAGCAACAATCACTAAATGGCACGCATTTCATGAATCTAATTCTAAATGACATGCAATGACATTGTTTATGTTTTCTTAATAAATGTGCAATATATCTTAGAGAATGGAATTAATTTATCCTAAGACATTTTTTGTATTTTTTATGAAATTCCAAACTAGAAAAATGTGAAAATTATCTAGCTAGATTAAGATTCTATCCCACTTATATTAAGGATTAGGTCAGGCTAAACCCTAATTTAAACCAAGATATTATCTTAACTTAGCAATCTCTAACCTACGATGTAGTCTATCTAAATCAATCTAAACTTAAAATGAAATATGCAATTTTATCCTAATGTGCAATGACGTACAAAGGATGCCCTAATTCTACATGACATATGCATGATGATTTTTGTTGTTTTTTTTTACTAATTTCGAAATTAAGAAAATGTAAAATAATTAAACATGCAATTTAAGCTAATGAAACAAAATCTAACATCCTAATTTTTTTTTATTTCAAAAAATCATGATAAATAAAATGCTTAGTCTAAAGATGCAAATTACCCTAAAGCATGTAATATTCTAACTCAAACATATTTCAAGATAAATAAAGTAATCAAGACAAGACAAACTTTTCAAAATCATCAAAGATATCATACATCATTCAGATCAAGGGATAATATTTCGCTAATAAAATCGATAAATTGATCTTAAGCCTTAAAGATCAAAATATCAATTTTATTCCCATTTGATTAATTATTTCATCTAAAGCCTTATAGATAAAATAAAAAACCCAGGCGCGGTTATGAATCAGGTGGTATGCTGGAATTACTAATTAGGCATAGAGAAATATTTCAAATAAGAAAACAAGAAATAAAATAAAATAAAATAAAAAGATAAACTTGCCTAATAAAATAGAGTAAATATACCTAATTTGTTTTTTTGATTTTTTTATTAAAAAAGGAAATCTTGGCCGCCGGTTCGAGCTTCGGTGAAGGGAATCGTCGGCGAGGAGCTTCGGCAAAGGGATCAACGGCGAGTAGCACGTCCGGCGCGGGCAGCGGGTAGACGCCGACGAAGTAGGGCACGAGCGAGGGGCATCATGGGGGAAGCACGGCGGCGTCGGACCAAAGGCGGAGCGGACGTTGGGCGCCGGTGCGGTCGTGAGTGAGGGGGATTCCAACTCGGTGCAAGTAGCGCCGGGTGGAGCTCGCGGGCGGCGCCGAGAAGGCTAAGTAGGCGAGCGAGGGCGTCGAGGTGTCGGGCTGGTGGAGCAGCTCGGTAGCAATGGCAGCCTCGCGGGCGGAGCGAGGGCGAGCGGGCGGATCTGCCGAGCGTCGGAGCGGATCTACCGGGCGTCGGGGTAGAGGAGGGTTGCGGCGGCAAGGATCGGCGCGCGGGGCGATGCGGCGAGATCGGCGGTCGATAAGCGGAGCGTTGAGAAGCGGCGGGGCGTCGAGGTCACTGGTCGCGAGTTGCTTGAGGCGCGGCGTTGAGCTCGGTGGCGTCGGTCATAGCCGGAGTAGGTGACGCCAAGCATTCATGGGCAAATCTCGGTCGACGGGCGGGCGTCGAGGAACGGCAAGATCGGCGGAGTGGCGGTGGAGCGAGAGAGGGCTCTTGGGTCGCCGGCGCGGTCGAGGGCTGCTAGCACGGTGGTCGGTGTGGGCACGGCGCCGGCGCGGGGCAAGGCTGCCTTCGCGACGAAGATGAACAGTACCACTAGTTTTTTTTTTTTTTTTTCGGTCGACTCTCTCTCTCACGTTACTCGCCATACACTCTCTCTCTCTCTCTTGCTTTTCGATCACTTCTCTTCTTTTCTTTTCTTTTTCTTCTTTTCTCTCTTTCTCTTCTAAAAAACCGGAGAAAGCCCTAACTTTTTGCTCTAAATTTTTCGAATTTCCTCCTCTTTGTCACAAAAATTATGTCTCTCTTTTATAGTGATTTCCGGACGGCCGCTTTGCATGGCAATTTTCGAGTTTCCATCTTCTGTTGCATTAAATCATGGTTGCAAATCGGAGCGTGATTTCGCAATCAGCTTGATTTTGCTTCGATTTCTTCCATTTTGTAAAAATTCTTGCTCTTTATTCACCTAATTCCCTAAATCTCGATCTTCGACCGGGAACTGCTTCCGCTTTTACCAAGATTTGAAATTTCCAACTTCCATGCATAATCAATCATATTGATTTTCCCCATTTTTCCTTTTATTTGCTTTGATGACCAAAAATCACAAGGAATGCAATTTTTTTATTTTATTAGGGTCGTCAAAATTTAGGTGTCAACAAGGGGACGTGTGTTTAATTAAAGAGATCGGATTGTTGACTTTAAGCCTTATCCTAATCTTCTTGAACAATGGAATCCAGCTGCCTTTCCCTCTGTTAGTAGCTGTCTCTCTCTCCATCGGCCATTACGTTCATTTCCCTTAGAATTTTAAGACCATATGCCATCTCCTTTGTCTTTCTCTCTTCCCCGCTCGGTCATTCCTCGCCGTGAAGGCCTCCATTGAAGACTCCACCGAAGTAGCTTTTAACTTTGCCGCTGCAGCCCCACTCACCGAGACCTCCATCCACTCGAAGTCAACAAATCAGCGAACCAAGCCATCTTTGATCGAAGCCTCCACCGCTCAAGCAGCATCCACCGAAGCAGCAGCCCGCATCGACGCCACATTTTTGGTGCGTTGTCCAGCAACCCGAAATCCAGCTGCAAGTGCAGTGGTCTTGCTCAGTTAACTCCTCGCAAAGGAGGCCCCATCGTTGACGTCCCACATCCCCGCAGCTTAGCCGAAGCTACATCCTCTTCGTGCAGCTCCATCCATCACATGTCTTCAGCTCAGTTGTAGGCCAAGGCCAGCCCATTTGAAGCCCACAACTCAGCCAAGTTTTGGCCCAACAGCTTGCTCAATTCAGCCCAACGAAATTTTCAAGTATATCAACCCATCAATTGAGTCCTTTGGCCCACTTAGAGTTAGCCCAAGAAGCCAATGAAGCCCACGAAAATTCAAGGCCCGTTCAGCCTAACTTCGGTCCAACCCAATTCAGCAACAAGTCTTAGCTTGGGCTGAGATTTGTTGGGCCGATTCTAGGCCCGGTCCAAGCCCATTGGTGTCATCGTGAGCCCAAGTTTGGTCGCCGTCACGGTGATCCGGTCTTTGCAAAACAAGTGAGTTTAACTCACTAAGCCTTACTTAGTAGGTTAATTATGCTTAAGGGTTGTTTATGTTAACTTAAGTATGGATTAGTGCTAAGTTAGGATGGTTAGATTAGTCTTAGAATGGATTAGTGTAACTTAATTAGTGAGATTTGTACCTTTGATGATGGATTAGTCGAATCCAAAGTGAAATTCCTGCAATTATGATTTATGGACCCTTGCCGTTTGCATTTTTTGTGGATCGAAATGGGTTACGAATTTGAGGTTGATGTCTTCTTAACAAATGTTTTAGACATCCTCAGCTACAACATATATTTTTCTAATACTTTTATGGACTTAAAAGAAGGAGATATCGGCGCCATTATTTTCAAACAGAGTATCAGTTTTCGCTGGAATTGGTAACCTTTTAGGATTCTAGGGGTTTTTATCAACTCTTAGGGTTCGAATTTCAAAATGGTTCCTTCACAAAAGTTGTTTGCAATATCTTGTAATTTAGCATAATCAAATTTTAGATCAAATGAACATGTTTGGATCTCGAACCAAACTGATTTCGAAAAATAGGATTTTTGGAAACAGACCAAGTTTTGATGCTGGATTGAACGATTTACTAGGCCGAATCTAGAAGGATTTGGGTTAAGGTGACTTTAGGAAAGATGTTCTTTTATGTGTCTATTACAAAATATTCAAATTTGAGAATTTTCCGAACTCGTTTGATTAGATTTCTGGAATTAAACTTGGAGATGTGCGAGTGGGCCTATTCTCGCCGGTTAGAGTCGGTTATGAGTTTGTGATGGTTCTTGAAGCTTTGATTGCTGGAAATTGCACCTCGATATATGGTTGGTTTGTGACAAGCTCTAGAATATCTAGAGTAGCTCGGTAATTTTTCGAGCTCGTTTCAGCTTTCAATTAGGCTATAACAGGCCTAAGTTAAATTTATTATATTTATTTATTAATTTTAGTAATTATTTAATTATTTAATTATTTTCTGGAAATTTAACCGGGATGGACGGTGACTGGAATTTCATGCTGAGTTCAGTGGTGCTTTCTGTTTATTTATTTGAGTACCGGATTGTGATACTTGAGTGAAATTGGTGACTATGAGGATTTATCCCAAAAATTGATTAATGTGGGTATAAATCTAAAATTTACCGAGTGGGACCGTGATACCACTAAATCTCACCAAACGTAAGAATTGCCGAATGGGGCCGTGATGCCACTTCGTATTAAAGAAATTGCCAAGTGGGGCCGTGATGCCACTAAACCCAGAAAATTGCCAGGTGGGGCCGTGATAACCACCAAATATAGAAAAGTTGCTAGTGGGGCTGTGATGACCGCTTAATCTAGGTTGTGCCTGTTAGACCGTGGCTAAAACTTGAGAATGAATAATCGAGGTGATCGTGTGATGGTCTCGTGACATGTAATCGACGAAATCGATTGATCGACGAGTCGATCTGATTGATTGGATGATGTGATAGTCAGTATTTATGAATTGACTGACTTGCAGGAAGGAACTGTGGCCAAGGTAAGTCCTTTGACTCGTGTTATGCTTAGGTAGCCTTTAGGGCGTAATTGGCTTCCTAATCGAGTCTTAGGGAGTTGAACTTGCTGAGACATTGTCTCACTGATTATTGTATATCCATTTTCAGGTCCTTAGAGGAAGTTAGTGAAGGTCGGAAGCCCCGAAGTCTGGGAAGGTGGAGATCAAAGAATCGGCGAACCTGTTTGATTAGGGAGTCATAGAACAGTTCCCTTTTGTTAAGTCGATATTTTTGTAAATAGCCTGGCATTGTATATAAACCTATTTGTTTATGGAAAGGCTTGTTTTGGTTTTAAAAAGTTGGCCTTGCTTCTCTATCCCATTGAATTGTTGTCTGGGGATTTTATATATGCTTCTGCATGCGCATTAAAAGGAATGGGTCGGCGATGCATCCTCGGACATCGCTATTTTATCAACCAAGCAGGGATGGGCATGAGCTCGGAGGATCGGGGCATGACATCCCCTTTTTGTGGTATCAGAGCGTGGTTGTTAGAAATTGGAGTGATAAGGTGCGATGGATATGGGATAGTAAGTAGAAGGTCTTTAAATACATGACCGGTGCATGTCAATGGTAGTTGACTGGTAAAATTGTTTGCCGTGTGTGGATCACTCATCTTCTAATCCAGTGTGGATTTAGAGGACAGGTTTCAGTATAAAGGCTGAACCATGAGCGAGCAGGAGCAGAGAACTCTGAGCAAGTGAATCGTTAGGCCTATAGCTCGGGTTAGGACGCCGACTAGGGTCGGTACCCGAGGAGGCTGCGGTAAAGCGCCAACACAGGCTAGCGCTAGTGGCCAAGCACCACCTTCTGTTAGAGCTGGGGTAGCAATCCTTGATGATCCCAGGATCGAAGGGATCATGCGGGTGCTAGAGGTTATGGGAATCGAATGGACCAGCGGGCTCGAGAATCAAGCCGCCGTTGCTACTCTGCTTTTCTTTCTCGCCGCCGAGGTTGCCCCTACTGTAGCACCTATCATTGCGCCTGTCTTCGCCCCTGCTGAAGTTCCACTTGGGAATGTGGCCGCTGGGAGGCCGATTCACAAGTTAGTGGAACAGTTCTTCAAGCTAAACCCTCCGAGGTTCATTGGTGAAGGAGACTCGGAAGTCGCATCACTTTGGATTCAAGATCTAGAGAAAGCGTTTGCATTGCTGATGTGTAATGAAGAGGAGGTACTGGCTATGTACAAACTTCAAGGCAATGCAAATATCCAGTGGAGAGCCGCCAAGGATACTGTATTCTCGGAGGGTGTGGCCCAGGTGTGGGACACCTTCCTTAGAGCATTTAACGATCAGTACTTCTCGGGTACAGCCCGGGAACAAAAGATGGAGGAGTTCCAACACCTTCGCCAAGGGAACAGGACGGTTAACCAATATGGGGTCAAGTTCGCGGAGCTTTCCCAGTATGCTCTGAGGTTGGTAGAAGACCCCGAAGAGAAAGCCCGAAGACTCAGAAATGGTCTTCGTTCTGAGTTGAAACAACCCCGCTACCGTTGGATTTGACTGATTATCGAGAAGTCTATCGTCGAGCTCGATGATAGAGAGAAGTTTGAACGAGCAAGCTGCCCTGTCTGGATCGAGGTTTAACTTTCACAGAGAAGGGATCCGTCAAGGAAAGAAGCCCATGACTGAAGATAGATTCCAGATCCCACCCAATCGGAAGGGTGGAATTGGAAAAGCAGGGCCTATCCAGAATGGCGTGTGTCGCTTGTGTGGAAGGCGACACGAATCGGTCCCATGTAATTCTAGGCCGGGTATTTACTTTGAGTGTGGCTAGCTAGGTCACATAGCCGGAACTGTCCCAGAAGACTGAGAGGACAATCGCAATTACCGCCGTAGCCACAAATGGGTCAGATAAGAGGTTTCATGCCGCAGAACGCACCATAGGGTGGACTGAACAGACCTCCAGAGCAGGAAGAGTATACGCCATCACCAGAGGACAAGATAGAGGGAAAGCACCGCAGATAGAACACCACTAGGATGGCGAAGGGGACAAGAATGAACCAACCATGCACCGATCAGAGGAAGAACGTTTTGGGGTGATTTTATCAAAGTAGCATAGTGGAATTTTGGTTAAGGTTGTAGAATTTCAGTTGTTGTAATAAAGCTGTAGAAAGAAGAATCACTGGCTATAGTTGTAGTTGACTAGTTGCTTATGTATAACTGTGACGTCATATATGAAAAGAGTTGGCTCAATGAGCATCTCATGGTAATGAATTGTTAGCGTAAGGTAATACAGTTTGAACCGTGACGAATGCTCCAGCTGCTTTCATGGATTTGATGAACTGAGTATTCAGGGAATATCTAGGTTAGTTCGTAATCGTGTCTATCAATGATATTCTAGCGTATTCGATGAGTACTAAGGAGCACAAGAGTCATTGGAGTATAGCCACAAGATTTCAATCAAAGGAATCTCTGTGAACCCGACCAAAACCAACAACAATGTCGGAGATCAGAAACCATATGGATTGGACAAATTACTACAGAGGACTGAGTTGCGTGCTGATGCAACATGATAGGATTGTTGCATACGCGTCCCGCCAGTTGAGACCTTATGAGTTGAACTACCCGATGCATGACTTGGAACTCGCAACAATAATTTTCGCTCTAACGATTTAGAGACATCATTGTTATAAAGAAAAATTCCAGATCTTCGTTGTCTATTAAAGTCTCAAGTGTTTATTTTCTCAAAAGGAGTTGAATATGAGACAGTGTTGTGAATTAGAACCTTGGAAAGACTAGGATGGTGATATCTAGTATCATTCTGGAAGAACGAAAGAAGTCACTGAGGCGTTGAGACAAGTCTTTATTTGTGCATAGGCTAATTAAAGTATAGACCTTACTTAAAAAGGGTTCAAAATTCGGTTTTCAAATTCGAGATAGGGCACCTTTTGAATCTTATGGCCACCCTCATAATTGAACCGAATGTTGAATTTAGGATCAAGACGTTTCAGTTGATAGACCCAGATGTTCAGAAGATCCTGCAAAAGAATACTGATAAGAAAGAGACTGACTTTCAGATTTCTGAGGATGGAACACTCAAGTTCTGAGAGTGATGGGGTATACCTAGTGATGTAGCACTCAGGTAAGAGACCTTGTCAGAAATTCACTGTAGTAATTACAGTTTTCAACCAAACAGTACAAGGTAGGTCAGAATTGGCATTAACTCGATTGGTGAACCGATAGAAAGGTAGATATTGCCGGATAAGTTGTAAGTGTCAGATGTGTTAAATAAGTGGAAGTTTAGTAATACAAGCCGGGAGGACTTTTACAATCACTCGAGAGTCCTGAGTGGGAATAGAAGTATATCATGATGGAACGTTATGACAGGCTTACTAAGGAGTCGGGGAAATACTTATTCCATTTGGGGTTGTGGTCAATAGCTGGATAGAGCCAACTCACTTTGGTGCAATACGAAAAGATCTTGTTTGAATGGGTATATAGAAGTGTGCGTATCAGATAGTTCATCTACATGGAGTACCAGGGATGAATTATATGTCAAATCTAGAACTAAGGATTACCAGTTTAGTAGAACAGTCAGATGGTTCCTTCTGAAGCATTGTATAGTAAGGTGTGCAGAACTTTAGTTTGTTGAGATGAGGTCGGAAAATAAAAGATCACTGACCCGGAGTCAGCTAAGTAATCAGTGATTACAGTTACCGCGATCAATATCGAGTAAAGACCGCGCGGAACCGCCAAAAAAGTTGAATCGTTGAGCATTGAAGGCCCTTAGAGTTTGAAATTGGTGATTACAGCTCTCTAAAGGTGCCATCAATGAGGGATACCTTGCGCTTCAACAAGGAGGGAAAACCGAAACCGAGGTACATAGGTTCCTTTGAGATTCTGAAAAGAATCAGGATCCTAACGTATCATCTTGCGTTGCCACCGAGGTAGGCGCAAGTGCGACGTCTTTCACGTGTTGAGGTTGAGGATGTATGAGCCCAACCCGACCCACGTGCTAAATCTTGAAGAATTAGATGTGGACAACAGAGTGTCGTACGTGGAAAGCCCGGTTCAGATTGTGGTTCAGAACAGATTTTGAGTATCAAGAAGGTCCCCTTGGTCAAAGTGGTCTGACAACACCACGGGACTGAAGAAGCAACGGGGGTAAGTGAGACTCGATGAGACGACGATACCCCCACCTTTTTGCTTAATTATTGTAAAGGTCTAAATTTCGAGTGCGAAATTTTTATAAGAGGGGAAGAGTTGTGACAGTCTAAATTTTTAGATTTCGTTTTCGATTAAATAAATCGGGCCTTTTGTCGATGCGCCGATAGTGCTATTCTCTGAGATGATCACTCACGAGATAACTAGACTATCTGAGGAAGCAATTAAGGAATCTAAATGCAATGGATTTGAGAATTCGGCCAGGAATCGACTGCTCGACCGTGTTGATTTGCAAGGGTCATTATGGCACTGTCAAAATCGATCAGAGACCAGAGATAGGTCGATTCGACTGAGACATGTGATCAGAGTGTGGGTGATTCCACCTGATTTCAAAATACTCGTCGATCGGTACTAGACCGATTTTTCTATAATTTTGGTACCCGGTGCCCGTAATTGAAACCTCTAGATTTTCACAACAACCGAGGGTCGCCAATGTGTCGAAGATGTACATTATGACTCGAGATAAATCGATCACGGGTCAATTGCACCGAAAATTCCTAAAAGCTACCCGATAGACTAGGTCGCACTAAAATCGCATCGGATTGAAATTAACCACGAATTTGAACCCGATTTCAGAAATTGAAAGTTCTGTCATGTCATGATCTATTTTAGGAACGTCGACTCATCCTCCGAAAAATTTTCGGAGATTCCGAGATTTTTACGGAAAATCAATTCGGACGTCGCGGAAAAATAACGGAAATTCGGATGGGCGAAATTAAGGGAAATTTGGACTTCCAAGCTAAGCCTTTGGGTGTTGAGGACTTACAGAAAATTATATGGGATTTTTCTTCGATGAAATTGGACGTTGATTTGGGAAATTTCATGAAGAAATTGAAGCCAAAACTTAAGAAATTCGGAGCTATGGTTGGTGAGTTGCATTTTTGGCCTCAAATTGGTTAATTTGTGGAAATCCTCTTCAAGAAAGAATTAGGGGACATGTGTTTAATTAAGGAGATAGGATTGTTGACTTTAAGCCTTGTCCTAATCTTCTTGAACAATGGAATCCAGCTACCTTTCCCTCTGTCCATAGCTGTCTCTCTCTCTCCATTGGCCATTACGTTTATTTCCCTTAGAATTCGAAGACCATACACCAGCTCCTTCGTCTCTCTCTCTTCCTGCTAGGTCATTCCTCACTGCGAAGGCCCCCATTGAAGACTCCACCGAAGCAGCTTCTGACTTTGCCCCTGCAGCCCCACTCACCGAGAGTCAACAAATCAACGAACCAAGCCATCTTTGACCGAAGCCTCCACCATTCAAGCAGCATCCACCGAAGCAGCAGCCCGCATCGACGCCACATTTTTGGTGCGTTGTCCAGCTGCCCGAAGTCCAACTACAAGTGGAGTGGTCTTGCTCGGTTAACTCCTCACAAAGGAGGCCCCATCGTTGACGTCCCACATCCCCGCAGCTCAGCCGAAGCTGCTTCCTCTTCGTGCAACTCCATCCATTGCATGTCTTCAGCCCAGTTGTGGGCCAAGGCCAGCCCATTTGAAGCCCACAACTCAGCCAAGTTTTGGCCCAACAACTTGCTCAGTTCAACCCAACGAAATTTTCAAGTATATCAGCCCATCAATTGAGTCCTTTGGCCCACTTAAAGTCAGCCCAAGAAGCCAGTGAAGCCCATGAAAATTCAAGGCCCGTTCCGGCCAACTTCGGCCCAACCTAATTCAGTAACAAGTCTCAGCTTATGCTAAGATTTGTTAGGCCGATTCTAGGCCTGGTCCAAGCCCGTTCGTGTCATCGCAAGCCCAAGTTTGGCCGCCATCACGGTGATCCGGTCTTCGCAAAACAAGTGAGTTTAACTCCCTAAGCCTTACTTAGTAGGTTAATTATGCTTAAGGGTTGTTTAGGTTAGCTTAAGTATGGATTAGTGATAATTTGGGATGGTTAGATTAGCCTTAGAATGGATTAGTGTAACTTAATTAGTGAGATTTGTACCATTGATGATGGATTAGTCGAATCCAGTGAAATTCCTGCAGTTTGGATTTTTGAACCCTCACCGTTTGCCAATTTTGTGGATCGAAATGGGTTACGAATTTGAGGTTGATGTCTTCTTAGGAAATGTTTTAAACATCCTAAGCTACAACATATATTTTTCTCAAGAGTTTTAGCATCTCAAAAGAAGGAGATATCGGCTCTGTCATTTTCAAACAGAGCCTTAGTTTTCGCTGGAATTGGTGACCTTTTAGGATTCTAGAGGTTTTTATCAACTCTTAGGGTTCGAATTTCAAAATGGTTTCTTCACAAAAGTTTTTTTTCATATCTTCTAGTTAACATAGTCAAATTTCAGATGGAATGGACATGTTTTGGATCTCGAACCAAACTGATTTTGGAAAACAGGATTTCTGGAAATAGACCCAGTTTTGGTGCTGGATTGAGCGATTTACTGGGCCAAATCTAGAAGGATCTGGGTTAAGGCGTCTTCATTAAAGATGTTTTTTTATGTGTTTATTACAACATATTGAAATTTGAGAATTTTCGGAACTCGTTTAATTAGATTTCTAGAATTAAACTTGGAGACGTACGAGTGGGCCTATTATGCCGGTTAGAGATGGTTATGAGTTTGTGATGGTTCTTGAGACTTTGATTGCTGGAAATTGCACCTCTGATATATGGTTGGTTTGTGACAAGCTTTAGAATTTATCTAGAGTAGTTTGGTAATTTTCCAAGCTCGTCTTGGCTTCCAATTAGGCTATAACGGGCCTAAGTTGGATTTATTGCATTTATTTATTAATTTCCATAATTATTTATTTATTTATTTATTTTTCGGAAATTCAACCGAGATGGACGGTGACCGGAATTTCGTGTTGAGTTCAATGGTGCTTTCTGTTTATTTATTTGAGTACCGAATTGTGATAATTGAGTGAAATTGGTGATTATGAGGATTTATCCCAAAAATTGATTAATGTGGGTATAAATCTAAAATTTGCAGAGTGAGGCCGTTATATCACTAAATCTCACCAAATCTAAGAATTTCCGAGTGGGGCCGTGATGTCACTTCATATTAAGGAAATTGCCAAGTGGGGCCGTGATGCCACTAAACATTGAAAATTACCAAGTGGGGCCGTGATGCCACTAAACCTAGAAAATTGCCAGGTGAGGCCGTGATAACCACCAAATATAGAAAAGTTGCTAGTGGGGCCATGATGACCACTTAATCTAGGTTGTGCCTGTTAGACCGTGGCTAAGAGTTGAGAATGAATAATCAAAGTGACCGTGTGATGGTCTCGATGACATGTATTCGACGAAGTCGATTGATCGATGAGTCGGTCTGATTGATTGGATGATGTGATAGTCAATATTTATGAATTGACTGACTTGCAGGAAGGAACTTAGGCCAAGGTAAGTTCTCTAACTCGTATTGTGCTTAAGTAACCTTTACGGCGTAATTGGCTTCCTAATCAAGTCTTAGGGGGTTGAACTTGCTGAGACATTGTCTTACTAATTATTGTATATCCATTTTCAGGTCCTTAGAGGAAGTTAGTGAAGGCCCGGAAGCCCCGAAGTCTGGGAAGGTGGAGATCAAAGAATCGGCGAACCTGTCTGATTAGGGAGTCATAGAACAGTTCCCTTTTGTTAAGTCGATATTTTTGTAAATAGCCTGGCATTGTATATAAACCTATTCGTTTATAGAAAGGCTTGTTATGGTTTGAAAAAGTTGGCCTTGCTTCTCTATCCCATTGAATTGTTGTCTGGGGATTTTATATATGCTTTCGCATGCACATTAAAAGGAATGGATCGGCGATGCTTCCTAGGACATTAATATTTCATCGACCAAGCGGGGATGGGCACGAGCTCGGAAGATCGGGGCGTGACATCCATCACTGAACTACCTAGTGGATCAGCTGTGCCTTTATCAAAAGTTACTTCCAACACATACATAGGGACCTCAGACTCCGATATGGAACCCTCTCTCTGTCCATTCCGCTCCTGACGATACCATGATCGGTATTGATGGGGTACTTTATGGGGGTAAACCCGCATCAACCCAGACCACGGACCTCACAAGCTCATATACCCATCCCTTTGGGTTTCCATGAAACGGAATAAAACACTTCTGCTCGGTGACCTTCTTCGGTTGTCCAAAATGCTTGAGAGGAGCAACCATCTAAGGACCTGAAAATGTTATCCCACAACGGGGTGAGACGACGTCTCAGCAGGTTCACCCCCTAAGTCCCAACTAGGAAGAAAATACGTCGCAAGGGCTGCCTAAGCACAAGCGCGAGTCAGAGGACTTACCTTTGCCTTAGTCCCTTCCTACAAGTCAGTACGATTCATCCACTCAATCAATCATTTCAACCAATCAATTCATCAAATCAAATCGAGTCATCGATCAATCGAACGAGTTGATTCCATGTCATCAAGACCATCTCTCGGTCAATCTAATCAATACTATATATAAAGTTCGATCACATCGAGGACTGCTCACTCTAAGCTGAAGATAGATAATATAGCTCACTCTAAGCTGATAATTAGTATACTGTTCGTGCTAAGCTGACATATCAAAGCCCTCGGGCTGATATAGTATGCTAACAATGCTCACTAGAAACTACTAAAGTATATTGCTCGCGCTAAGCTGACATATCAATGCCCATAGACTGATATAGTATACCGGTATACTGTTCACTCTAAGCTGATATATCAAAGCCTGTAGGCTGATATAATATACCAACCTAACCAATTAACAATTTCAAGCGAGCGGAACACAAGCCTGCGGCGACACCAACGGAGGTCCGAAAAAGACCTAAAACGGGCCACGAAGTCTCAGCTGGGCTAAAACTTTCGACTTCCGATCGCGGTTGAAGGAGGCTGAACCATCCAAAAACGGTCCTATAATTTTCCCGGTCCAAAATAGCCCAACTTCGATTTTTCGCCAAAAATTCGGGTATGTTGAAAAAATCTTTGGAGGATGAGTCGACGTTCCTAAAATGAATCGTGACATGACAGAACTTTCAATTTCTGCAATCGGGTTCAATTTCGTGGTTAATTTCAACCGGACGCGATTTTAGTGTGACCTAAACTACCGGGTAACTTTTATGAATTTTAGTGCATTTGACCCATGGTCGATTATTTTCGAGCAACATTGTACCTTTTCGACACATTGACGACTCCCGGTTGTTGTGAAAATCTCGAGATTTCACATACGGACACGGTACAGAAATGACAGAAAAATCGGTTTAGTGTTGTTCGACAGAAATTTTGCAATTATGTAGAATCACCCACACTTTAATCACATACCTCTGTCGAATCGACCTATCTCCGGTCTCTGATCGATTTTGATGGTGTCGTATTGACCATTGCAGATTAGCACGGTTGAGCAATCGATTTCTAGTTGAATTCTCAAGTCTATTGCGTTTAGATTCCTTAACGGCTTCACCTGATAGACTAATTATCCCGTAAGTGATCAGCTCATGGAAAAGAACTATAGGCACGTCGATTAAAAAACCAACTCATTCAATCAAAAACAGAATCGGAAAATCAGGATGTCACGGTACTAGTGGCCCAAATGGATACCGTTCGATTGATCTTAGAACTTGCAACTCAAAACTATTGGAGGATCTATCAAATGGATGTGACATAAGCATCTCTTAATAGTGTCCTTGAAGAGGAAGTTTATGTGGCGCAACCACAGGGTTATAAGAAGAAAGAACATGAAAACCAAGTTTACAAGTTGAAGAAGACATTGTGTGGGGCTAAAGCGGGCATCTTGTGCTTGGTGCACGCGGATCGAAACATACCTGTTAAAGCATGGTTTTCAAAAGTACCAAATGAGCATACACTATACAAGTCAAATACTAATGGTGACATAATAATTGTGTACCTTTATGTTGATAACTTGATATTTACGGGGAGTATTTTGTCTCCCTAATATCTTCTAAAATTTATTTTTCTTTAAAACTCAAAATCTTGGCCCTAAAGTCATCATTTTGCATGGGATCCGAAGTTCCTCTTCTTCTTCTTTTTCTTTCCGATCCCCAAATTTTCGTCTGATAATTCCCTTTCCAAAAATTTTGAACTTGCCGATAATTTGATGGATGATGAGGCGACCCCCAATAATTAAATTTTGAGTCCCTCGAAAATTCGATACCCAAAATCGAATTAAATTCCATGGTTAAAAATCGATTGAACGCGACTTTAGTACGACCTAATCTATTGGGTGGCTTTTAGGGGTTCTCACGCGGTTAACCCATAGTTGATAATTTTCGATCCATGTTTGTGCTTCTTCGAATCACAGACGACCCTCGGTTGTCATGTAATTGCGATGGTTCAATCACGTACCCTAAATATTATATCAATAGAAAAATCAGTTTATCATCGTTCAGCGCGAATATTGTAATCGTCTCAAATCACCCGCAAACCGACTACGTACTTTCGTCGAATTGATTTATATCTTCTTTAGTTTTGTAAAACCTATGCCTTAAAATATATATATTGAATTAAAAAGAGCATTTTTGTTGCATAAAACAAGATCAAGTATTCACTACCTCTTGATTGTTTGAGAACGGTTTGAAAAACATATTATGAAATGTGTCATGACAGTTTATGTATATGTAATTGCTTTGCGACCGATTTATGGAAAGGTTTATGATGATTTGAGATAAATGAGAAATAGCGGATGATTATTGTTGCAAAAATTTATTTGCTTGGTTTATGACATTAATTTCTGATTAGATTTATGATATTGGAGGATGGTTATTTATATTTAATATAATTGTAAACCCAGTGAAGGGTTAAGGGGTATTCATACCAATTTAGGATATTCTTTTAGGCCAATCCATCGACTTTATAGGTGGAGACCTTGCCAAGGAGGAATCTTGATCACCTTGTCACCAAGCATTGTGTCGTAATCATAATCGGATATTGAGCAATAAATTGATCAATGGATGGACCATTAATGTGTGATTTTTTATGGAGATTATCCAATAGATTTGATCACTGATACTTGAATTATGATTGTGATTTAAATGAGTTTTTCATACTAGCATAAAGCTTTGATGATGAGAAACCATTCTTATATGATTCAATATGTATTTTATATATTGAGTTTGAGTTATAAAGTTTGATATTCCTTTATATACATACATAGTGGTTGCTTGATTTGCTTAGAAGATATGTACTACTCACTAAGTTGTGGTTGCTCATTTGACCCGTCCTTCAATCTTTTTAGGTTTTTCGATTAGCAATGAGTGTAGCGATAGTGCCGTTAGTGGGAAACCTTTGAGAGTGGTATTTTTTAGGTATGGCTTAAGGAAGTTATGTACATAGTTATTACTAGTTGTTGGATTAGCTGAGTTTTAGTTGTGTATGTTCTTTTTGGTAGATTATAGAAATTCTTATGTTGTAACCAACTTATTGGTTTATCTTATATGTATATATGGTTTGAGATATATATGTTAATATCATGTCGTTGTTTATGTTTGAGACTACATCTTTTGTGTGAAAAGACGGCCGTGTCATCCCCATTTTTTATAATTTTGGAATATGACAAATTTAGGCACTTAATGACATTGCCAAAGATTAACCATATTGCCAGAGATTGACCATATGAATATTAGTGACTCATATATTTTCCTCTCGGTGGTTATCATTGAATGTCACACGAACATAGAGCTAAAAGGCACAACATAGAGAGATTCAATTACCATTCAGTAACAAAGGAAAATTATAGTAATCGTGCTCAAAAGTTAATGAGAAGTCCAAATTATATAAGACATGTGGAAACACAATCAAGGTAATAAAAAATTGGAGACAAGTTGATAAAAATATGATTTTCACATTTCATCGAGCATTTTGCATGCGGCTTAGTGGTTTAGTCTACAAGGACATATTATAGCAACAATTCATTTCAAACTATCACGACAATGTTAAAATGAACCTAAATTATCAGCTCAATCTAAATGATAACAGATTTCCAAATCAATATCACTCATAACCTCAACTCTGGTATTCACTGAAAAGACATTGAGAACAAATCATGTAGTTCTTAACTTTGCAAAGCTGGACTTCTAACTTCCGTCAGCAAGAAAATTAGAGCATGGATATTTTGAAAATGTCACCAACGAGGGTCAAAAGCATTAGTGAAGGATCTAATGTGAAATCGTCTCTATGAATATCTCAGTCATGAAACACGGGAGAAGAGAGCTTGGAAGGTGTGGCTTCAGAAAACCAAACAATGGTGAAGGCGATAGCTAAGGACGTTGGAAAGACAATTGAAATCATTTGAAACGATGACACAAACTCAAATCAACAAGAAAAATAGTGACAACTGCCCCTCTGAATCTCTAGTAGCCACATCCCGAAATAGAGCTACAACTTCTAATAATGGAGATGATTCTCAGCCACAATTAATCTAGAGAGAAAATGAAGAGAAATAGGGAAATAATAAGAGAGAATTTTCTATCAAGAAATCTCAGGGTTTGAGCTCCTGACGGTTTTCCTCAGCAAATTTACATCGCCCATAATACAAAAATGAAAACGAGAGCCCAAACTGCATAATTACTCATAGGAAGCAACGGTGCGGTCATGATAGCGCAGTACTTTCTCCCTCAACTTTAGATTTAATTCCAATGGCAATATGAACATTTTTTAATTAAAAAAACCCCAACTTCTATTTTAGTCTCAAATATGCTCACACCTTCACTAGTTTCTTCAAGATTACCAACATCAAGAGACGACTATTGTTCTATATGAAGGTAGGGTGTTGATGAAGATGCCTGCTCTAATAATAAACTTCTAACTAGTCTTGATGTTAATAATTTTGAAGAAATTAGTGGAGATTTTTTAATGCATGGGCATATTTTGGACTATAGTGAAAGTTTGGAAAAAAATTTAGACAAAAAAGGATTTATGGTAGGATTAGAATTATACCAAAAAATTGGAGTTTTTTATTAGAGAATTAGGCGACAATAGCATAAAAGAAAGCCCAAGACTTGAAGTAGAGAACACACACGTGGGAACACACTTTGTAAGAGCTTTCTATTTTTAATTTTCCTTACATTTTTCAATTCCTTGCCCTTTACATTTCTCTGTACTTTTCGTTCTCATGTAATTCAATTCCATACACTTCTAGTCAATTTAGATTTTCTTTTTAATGCAATTACTTTCCATAGCACTCAAATTTATAAAAATCGCCTCCATTTGTCAAAAGTTTGGATCGCCTTGCGACACATCAAATTTCATCAATATTTCTTTTGATAGTCTTACAAACGATTTTTTCCAATATTATATATATATTGACACCTAAATTTTAGCAAACCAACCATCCATTTATTGCATAACGATTAGGGATTAACTTTTAATCCCTAAACAAAAATATTAAAATTAAATTGTATAATATATAATTTTATTAGCATTTATTATTTAGTTTATAATTTTTATTATAACATTTGCATTGAACCAAGAATGTAGATGGTTTTAAATTGATAGTCCATGCTTTAATTTAATGAGTTAGACTAAGCCTGTGGCGAGGAAGAATTTGGCCAAGCCAATCATTCTTTAATGTTCGAAAATTAATTTATTTCGAAAAGGGTTGATATTATTCTTCCAATATTTGTTCAAGAGCATGGAAGGAAAATTTGGCCAAACGAAATGAAACAAAAAGAAAGAATGAAGTAGTGGTGAATCTTGTTTTATCTCTTCTATATATTCATGCAATATAAAGGAAATGGAGATAGAACAACTAGAGGAATGTGTACTAAGGCAGAATCGATCAACATGAGCATATATTGGTTGTTATTCTCTGGGCATTATATATTTTGGAGTAATAAAAGAAACATCAGTACAAGAAAAGAGGTTTTCGATCGTCAAAGCACGTGAGTCGAAAAGAAAAAAGGCGAAGAAGGAAATAAAATATTTTTAAAGTGCTCACGACAGAAAAATTTCCCCCTACCCACCACAAAAAGGACTCATTAGTTGCTGGTCTGACAAGACGTAGAAGAAAAGACGAGAGACAGAGAGAGAGAGAGGAGAAAGAGTGGGCCGTCTTCTCTTGCCATCTACTCCGACCGAACACCACCCACTCCCAACGCTTGCTGTAGTGGTGCCTCGTATCTGTTACCCCCGCTCACTGCCACCGCCACCTCTCTTCACCAGATCTGACGAGCTGCTGCCGTTGCTTTTCCCGAGCTTTCACCGGAGAGCCGTTGTTCCCAGTCCTTGTGGCCTCTTACCGCCACGACGAGCGGTTTCCTGCCGCTTCCCCGACGTCGCCGCTGCTTTGTTGTCCAAACCGTGACGATACCGCCCACACCGGCAGCACCGCAGATCCTCGACGACGTTGCTGCACATCCCTCGATGACTTGGCCACTAGCTTTCCCGAAGTTCTGCTGCTAGGCCTTCAACAAGGACTTTCTGTCCTCTTAGTTCTTGTGTTGCTGGTCATTTCCAGGTTTTCCCGAGAAAAACGCGGGAAGCCATTGCTAAGTTGTTGACCCCTGCACTGCACGACGACCCGCTGATTTTGGCCGAGTCGCGACCGTACACGCAAATTTTGGTGAATCAACAAACGCATACGCAGACAAGAGAGGCAAATCCACGCGTTCATCGAGCGAAATCGAGCCATGAGCAGCATCCACCCAGAACGGAGGCTAGAAATGCCAGAACTAGACAAGATCAATCTTAATAAGACCATCAACACCAGCCAGAGAAAGGGTAAGGAACGAAGGTTGGGGGTGTCGAAATCAGAGCAGAGCACCCAATTCAAGAAGTCTGCTCGAGTTCAGGCGACAACCACCAACTGCGGTAGTGGTGGCCTTCAGAAAATGGTCGAGGAAATCACCAGGGTCCCTTCCCTCGGCGGGAGCCCGATGAGCGGAGGAGACTCATATGATTGGGAAAAAATGAAGTTGCAGAATGAGCTAATACAGGGCAGAGAGCTGACCAAGCAACTCGAACACCAACTCCATTTGGCTGTTTCATCATCATCTTCTTCATCACCCGATCAAACCCTAAAAATGCTCGTCCACGGGATCCTGGCCTCATATGATAAGGCGCTGTCCATGCTCAACGCAAAGTCTCCGGTTGGACGCCGGTTGTCTGAGTCGCCCCCTTCGCTCAGCCAGAGCGTCATGACTGGAGGAGACTCGGACGGGGATCTTAGTGTTGGTTCTATTCCTGGGAGGAGGTAATAAATTAATTAATCATCGATTTTTTATCCTGTTGTTGCATGCATGACTATATCCTTGATGTTTGCAAGCTGACATGATTGTTGCATGATTTTGTGACGGCAATCAAATGTGTTGCAGAAAGACGATGCCGCGGTGGACAGAGCAGGTCCGAGTCGCCCCAGCCTCGAACCTCGGTGTGACACCTGACGATGGGTACATTTGGATGAAGTACGGTCAGACGGAAATTCTTGGAGACAAGTATACAAGGTGAGTTCAGAGACGATCAGTTTCTCTAATTCTCAAGTCTCGAGGCTCCATCACCACAAAGATTCACTAGAACATTATTCCTTTGCTCAAAGTAAACCCCATGTCACAATTGCCTAAAAACGATTTCAATTATTAACGGCTAGTTCAATTTGGCAGCTTTTTACGTTGTTATCACATTCCTCTTCCTTGACCTACAATAGTTTGACATATGATTGAGCACTTTCGAAGTAGCTCAGCTATGAGTGCACCCAAGTTTTATTATGTTTCCTTTGGCCTCTATGTTTAGCTTTCATTGATAATCTTCCGAAACTTCATATTCAGGGACTACTATGAGTGCACTCATAGGAATGTCCAAGGTTGTTTGGCTACCAAGCAAGTGCAGAGATCCGATGACGACCCCACGGTCTTCGAGATCACGTACCGTGGAAGGCACACGTGCATTGACCACCCTGCCGCTGTCATCCCTCCTTGTCCGCTGCCCGAAAATCAAACTGATTCTAATGCCTCCATCGATGATGCCCCTCTCCAAATCAGGGAACTCCCTGTTTATGTCTCGGCCGCAACTTCAGGGAACAACTCTCAAGTAACAGTACGTTCGAATTCAGATAATCCGCTTTGTGGCATGGAGTTTGCTCATGAGAACATTTCCTTTGAGAGAATATTATCAAAATAATCTTAAACTTATTATATTTGTAACAATTTAATCGTAGACTTTTCAATTATACCAATTCAATTCTAAACATTTTGACAATTTAGTCCTTCCATCCAACTTTGGCTAGAAATTGCCGATGTAGGCGCCGGCATCTTGTGTGGCAGGATTGATTTTTTTTTAGTCGGTCCTACTCTATTTCTACTCTAATGCTCGCTCTCAGACTCAAGGTGTGGAAGTCGAAACCCACTCCTGAAACTAAATTATCCCCACCCCAACCTCCTAAGAAGGTGGGGATTCAAACGCCCACCTCTCCCTTGCATGTCGGAAGGGTGGCTACACGGGGCAAATCCCAGGTGGTTGCGGGATTGATGTTGACATGGATATTTTTTACAATTTGTGAAAAATTCTAATTTTTAAATATTCTTTCTTTCTTCCTCCACCAATTGTGAGGCTTTGGCAACGGCTCCACCAGCCACAAGCGAGGTGGAGCCTTATTGGCCTCAACCAACGCTTGTGCTTGTTGGGACTTGGCAAGGCTGACCTAGATAATTTTTACAATTTAAAAAAATCTAATTTTTTAGATATATTTTTATTTTTATTTTTTCTTTCTTTTTCCTTTTTTCCTTCCCTCCACCGATTGCCGGGCCATGGCAACGGTCAACAACCGGCCACAAGCAAGGTGGAGCCTCACCGGCCTAGAGTGAGGCTCGACCTTGATGAATCTAGCAAAATGAAGCCTCACCTCGAGTGAGGTGCACGCTTGCTTGGGATTGGGCAAGGCTCACGCCACCAACTACCGGTGAGGTCTACCTCCTCGATCCTAACAAGCTTGAGCCTTAAGCGAGGCTAGCTCTTGCCGGCCCTCTCCCGTAGCCAATCGCCAGCTTACCAATGGAGGAAGAAAGAAAAAGGAAATGAAAGAAAAGAAGAAAAATAGAGAGTAGAAAGAAGAATAATTCATATTTTCAACTTTTAAAAGAAATATCCACTAACCGTGCCACATAAGATGGCTAATGTCCACATAAGTAACTTCCAGTCAAAATTGACTGAAATAACTAAATTGACAAATTGTAAAAAGTTTATGACTCAATTGGCACAATTGAAAGATTTATAACTAAATTTGTGCAAATGTAATAGGCTTAGAATTATTTTGGTAATTTTCCCTATATATATAATTATTATTAAGAGATGATGAAGAAATAAATCATCTCTCTCAATAAATCATTTGCATTGTACTTTCTCAATCCATGGCAAATATCTTGGTTTCTCTTTTGTTCTTGTGATCTCTTATCCTCGTACATGATTAAGCAATGGTTCTCAAAATGATTTTTTATTTTTGCTCACTGCAATTATTTAGAGGTTAACAAGATTGGTGATGTTCTTTGTTCCAGTGACACCAGAGACGGTTACCAGAGTTGAAGGTAGTTTATCACGGAAGAAAGTCGGATGACAATGAGATGCAACGACTTGTTGAGGTCAACATACCTTTCTTTGTCCCTCTTACGTCATTATTAGTTTCTAGCCTATGTTTGCCTCCAATAGGTTACGAGTTATGATTATTGGACATGCAAACTTAACTAAATATAATTATGAAAGTTTATGTCGAGGAGGTTCAATCACAAAACTCTACTCTGTGCTACTTTCGTATTATTATTTTACATAGATGTTAAAAGATTGTCATGGGGCACTTGCTAAAACTCATTACTTTTTTTTTTTTTGGTAAGTAAAAACTCATTATTTTTCGTCTCCAGCTTTTTCATAAAGCTGTTGCATGGATCTTTTCTACCACTTCAATCAACACCTTATTTGCTAAATTCAACAATCAGATTCTATGCGCCTTTTTCTTTCTTTTAAAAAATTTTCTTCTCTCTCAAAGTTGCAGGCAACTTATCCTTTCCAGCGCACTGCCAAATCAAACCCTATGTCACTAGAAATTTGCTTTGGGAACATTGGCTCTATGATATTTATTTGCTAAAAAATATGCAAAAAGAAATGAGATAAACAACGAAAATAAACCATCCCAACCAATAATCTATAGGGAGAGTCACAACAAAATTTAATAATAATCAAGCGAAACAATGAAAATTACAATTCATGTCTCAAGTGTTTACACCCTTAGATTCACAAAGTAGTGCTCTAAGAACGATAGGAAATTTTATTGAAATATTTCTAGCGATTTAATCTTCTCATTACATAAAAATACAACTCAAATACGTAGCAAAGTTATGGAATAAATCCTATTGGGCTATGCCAAAAAAGGAAAAAAAAACCCAAGCACGTCTCAGGTGCCCGGCCAGGTGGGCTGCGGGCAAGGAGTCCACTTTCTGGCCCGCCGGACGACAGGCAAGGCCTCCAGGCAGATCAACCTGAAGTTGGGCATGGTCCACATGGACTCAAGATATTATTTTGACAGTATCAATGTAGTTTACGTATTGAAAATACTAACATTGCTGTAATTGCCTGCTGCTTCAGGAAAAATCGATCTTTGATCAGCCCGTTGCTAGTTCAGTCGATACATCCATTAGTTTGGGTTCGGGCCCCTATTCTCAGGCTGCTGAAGATCAAAAAGGTAGCTTTCATTCCTTAAAGAATCGTTATATGTTAAATGATTTGGAGAGAAGATTTGCAACACGAAACTGATATAATCTTAGCCCATACAATTTCAACCTTGCTCTGTCCTAAAAGATGAGTTTTCTAGTACTATATTTAGACAATAGCAAATTTCTAAACTGAAGGTGACTAAAGAGACCAGAGTTTTTCTGTGCTTGCAAGATCGTCATCTCGATGCTTTTGTCAATAATATTGCATTTATATATGCATCAAATGACTACTATAGATAGCATAAAGTCTACACGTGCTACTATTTCCAAGGGAACACTTCTTGTGTGTCAGGATTTATTTTGGGCTAAACAAGCTCTTTCTTTCTGAACTGATCCAAAGTCGATAAATGAGGTGATCAGGTGATTTTGTTTATAGTAAAGAAAGGACCTGACTTTGGCTTTCTGTTTTCAAGTTGTCCACTTAGATCAGTGTAGCTACATTATCATGGAATGTGTTTTGATAAATTGCGGAAAGAAAAGTTTATATATCGCAGGGTAGATTATGATAATGATTGTGCCTTTGCTTCATGAATTTGTTTCCATACAAAACTCAAGCGGTTTTTTGGGATTGATTTGCTTCCCACAAAGGCAGGCTATGTCACGAACGAAGGATCGCTATTGAGTGATCTTAAAAAAGAAGAAAATGCAACAGTGTCAAGTGAAGTGGAAAAACCAATAGCCATGTAGAAGCAAAGAGCAGAAAGTGATTTTGTGCCAATGCAAAGCACTCGAGATACAGAGACTGAACTATTTACCTCTTCTCATGCTGCTGAAGATCAGAAAGGTAGCTTTTATTCTTCAAAGAATCATTACAAGTTAAGTGATTTGGGGAGAAGATTTTCCACACGACACTGATATAACCTTAGCCCATTCAATTGCAACCTTGCTTTGTCCTAAAAGATGAGTTTTCTAGTACTCTTTGTTTAGACAATAGCATATTGCTAAGCTGAAGGTGAAAAGAGGTGAGAGTTTTTATGTGCTTGCGAGATCACTGTCTCAATGCTTTTGTCAATACAATTTGATTTATATATGCATCAAATTAGTTTTGTAGATAGCATAAAATCTAGAAGTGCTGCTCTTTCCAAAGAAGCACTTCTTGTGTATCAGGATTTATTTTGGGCTAAAACAGGCTCTTTTTCTTTGAACTGATCCAAAGTTGATAAATGGGGTGACCAAGTGATTTTGTTCATGGTGAAGAAAGGAACTAACTTTGGCTTCCTGTTTTCAAGCTATCCACTTAGATAAGTGTAGCCGTATTATCATGAAATGTGTTTGATAAATTGCGGAAAGAAAAGTTTATATATCCCGGGGCATATTATGATAATGATTGTGCATTTGCCTCATGAATTTGGTTCTATACAGAACTCAAGCCATTATTGGGGATTGATTTGCGTCATACAAGGGCAGGCATGTCACGAACAAAAGATCACTATTGAGTGATTTGAAAAAAAAAGAAAATGCAACAGTGTCAAGTGCAGCGGAAAAACTAGTAGTCATGCAGAAGCAAAGAGCAGAAAGTGATTTTGTGCCAATGCAAAGCTCTCGAGATACAGAGACTGAACTATTTCCCTGGATAATGAAAAAGAAGGCCAATCCTCATGCTGCTTTGGGAAAAGTTCATTCATATTCATCACTCTCAGAGTCAAAAGTTGGTTCACATTACTCAGAATCGGAAATTGGTTCACATTGCTCAGAATCAGAATTTGAAGACATGGATGAGAAGATAAAGATTGGAGCCAGTCCAGAATATCATAGAGAGAAACATCAGAAAGTGCAGTTTTGCAAATACGGAACACCGCAGAGCCAGAGGTTGAATCCTTTTCCTTGGAAGTAGATGAAGACACTGCTACTGACAAAGTTCATTCATAGTCCTCGGAACAAGAATCTAAAGTTGATTCATATTGCTCAGGACCGGAATATGAAGTTGGGGATAAAAAGGCTAGGATAGAAGCCAGTCCAGAATATAATGATATATGTACATACCAAAGATGAAAAAGGAAAGTTCTTCACATGCTACTTTGGATGATGCTGATGCCTTAATTGATATGTTAGGCGGTGGTGGAAAACAAGAAGGGAGATCATCAGAAGGATGGGGTGCAATTAAATGTGACTCAATAGTCGACCATCTCATTAAGTCCATAAAAAAAGATAACATTGAAAAAATTGGAATATATGGCAGAAATGAGGTTGGAAAAGCTATTGTCATTGAAGCTTTGAAGGAATCTGCAATTTTTGAGAAATCTATTTGATAGAGTCATCTATGTTACTGTTCCTCTGAACTGCGACATGGAAAAGGTGCAAAAGGAGATTGCTGGACAAATATCTTCTGATTTAACTGAAGCCAAAGCAATTGATATGCCATTCGGTGGTGAATGCATTGGAAGGCCTCAAGTTTTTGCTCACTCTTGTTGGCATTAACCAACACATGAAGCAAGAGACATCAAGAATACCTGATTCAACGCCACCATTTGGTACCAAGATAGTCTTTGTGGCTGGATCAGGACAATTGTGCGATAAAATCGAAGTGGATAAGAAAATGTGTATGGACGATCTGTTCCTGTACAAATTATTTTGCCAGAATGTGGGTGAAATTGTTTATCATCCTAAAAAAGCCCTAGCTAGGGAAATACTTAGTATGTGTAGGCCATATTAACATGCTATATTATTCTGGTGGCAAGGACGCTGCAAAATGTTGATGACGTTTTAATCTGGAAACATGCGCTTGAAAGACTGAATGTTCGACCTGCAAGTCATGAAGCAGGTATAGAAGCTCTCATGGTTAATATATTAAGATTCAACTTTGACCAACTAGAAGATGCTTGAACAATCTTGCTCTTTGTAACAATTACCATGAGATTGCATCTGAGTCTGCCATAGGCCTATGGATCAGGGATGGTATTGGAGACGCCCATGATGAAGGCCAAAAAGTCCTAAAAAATCTTGTCAATGCTAACCAGCTCGAAGTTGATGAGAATCGGCAATTTGTAAAGTTTCCAACACCAGGATCAGGATATATCAGTGAACTTAATATTTCAACTTGAGGAATCATGTGTTTCTGATGCGAGGTGGCTTGGATTTGGCCGTTAGAGGTTGAGGAAATGGAAGAGTGCAAAAGAGATATGTTTGATGCATACCAGAATTTCTGAGCTAACAAAGGAACCAAGGTGCCCTCCACTTTCGTCGTTATATCTGCAAAGAAATTACAAGCTGAGAAAGCTTTCTTCTTCATTTTTCAATCAGATGCCTGCCTTGAAGTTCTGAATCTGTCCAGAACCCGCGTTCGGTGCTTGCTAGAGTCCATATCTCATCTTGTCAGCCTCAAAAGACCCTTCTTGAATGATTGTGTCCTTTTGAGATCGATACCGCCAGCAATTGGAAGGCTCAAGCAGCTGGAGGTATTTGATCTCGAGGGGACGAAGATTAAGAAACTTCCCAAGGAAATTGAATGTTTAATTAATCTGACTTGTTTGGGGATCTCAATCCCTGGAACTGAACCTTCAAATGACTCTAAAATAGTGATTCATCATGGGGTAATATCTTCTCTATTACACTTGGAAGAACCGAATCTCGATGGGGATGCCGATGCTGAATGGTAGGATACATGTGTTGAAGGTGTTTTATCTGAAGTTTGCAACTTGAAAAGGTTAAGCGCTTTCAAGTTCTCCTTTCCTACATTAGAACTTTTGAGGCAGTTTAATCAGCTTAGGAAGTCGATGGAGCATCCATCTTTAGCTTAATTCAGACTTTGTGTTGGTAATCATGCTAGCCGCATCATGAATCGGCTACCATCAGATATTGAATTCGAGCTGCAACGGAGCAACCGATAATTGAGGTACACAAATGGTGACGGTGTCTTCACCAATATTAAGGACATGCTGCAACAATTAGATACGGTATTTTTAGAAAGGCGTGCTAATATCAAGACGCTATCTAAACTAGGAATAAATAGCATGGAGCAACTCAAATGGTGTGTTCTCGGGAGTGTAATGAGCTTGAAGTGCTCGTAGATGCATCTGATATCATATATCAAGAGGCTTTGACTGAATCTCACTGCAAAAGTCTGCTTTGAATTGCCGGAGTTTCTGTACGTGTATTACATGAGAAACTTAAGAAACATTTGGAAGGGCTCAATGTAGAAGGGATGTTTATCTTCTCTCAAGTTGTTGACATTGTGTAAATGCCCCGAGTTGACAGTTGTTTTCTCGTGCGAGATGCTTGATAATCTCAACAATCTGGAAGAGTTCACAATTGAGGACTACCCAGCCATCAAAAGCCTAATTAGCTGCCAAAATTCTATTTGCGAAGTCCTTGAGTATCCTCCTATGTTGAAGAAGTTGTCCCTTCATTATGTGCCTAAACTTTCTACTATATCCTGTGGGCTACGGATTGCACCGAGGTTAGAAAGATTGAGTTTTTACGACTGCCCAAGTCTCAAGTCTCTTTCCACCAATGAAGTTTCCAGTGAGCATTTGAAGAAAATTAGGGGGGAGAGGAGTTGGTGGAAGAACTTGGAATGGCATGGCCATAAGCCAGATCACTTGGACGGCATTTTCATCCCAATTGACACATGTGACGTCCCTTAACTCTATGTGTGCGTGTTGAGTCAGACTGTTGGAACTGCCTAATAAGTCAGTAGGAACTTCAGTTGCTTAATGACTATTATATCGAATCAATATCGGCAATTTACACTTTCATAATTCCTGCCTACCCCATGGCAGAACTTACTAGCCGACTTTTCTGAGGTTTTTGTGTTTCTTTCCACTGTTTCTTTCCTGTTGTTCAAAGAAAGGACCCTAAGATAAAAATATGACTGGCAAGGGCTTGAACGGCCATCATTAGGTTGGTTGAAGTATCGATAAATAGTGGAATAAGAGATTGCACTGGAAGGAGCTTTTTCCTTGTGTGTTGGATTTTGCTAGAAGCAATCAACCTGGACATTAGAAAATGCCAATCCTTGGTACGGCGCAATACGGAATGCAGAAGAGCTTTCGATTCTGCTTGTCCAGCCGAGTTAATTAGATGCTCGCATTCCATTTAAAACAAAACATTCCCACTTCCTATTACGAGAACTGAGAGTTGAGTCTCTTAGACAAAGAAACTATTCACTCCGCGAAGTCTGTCTACCGCTCCTTTTAAGTATAACCATCACTAATCGTGGTAGGTGATAGCCAAAGAAGGGAAGAAGGAAACCTAAAATGCCAAAATCTGGCACGGATGGATACTTAAATGTTAAAAGTTATGGAAGTGATACTTAAGTGTCACTCTTTTTTAAAAAAAATAGGACATTTGAGTGTCAAATTCGGCGAAGGTGGCCAAAAATCGTACGTGGCAATTTTTAATAATATTACTCACCTATGTGGCAAGCCAAATAACTAAGTCAATGACGAGGAACCAAAACGACATCGTCTTGTTTTTTTTTTTTTTTTTTTTTGAATTTTAATATAAATATTAATTAAATTAAAATATTTATATTTATTAAAAAATTCAAAAAGGAGGAGGAGGCGGTAGTAAGGGCTGAGCCCTCAACCGCCTGCAATCTTCATCTTCTTCCTAATTTTTCTAAATAAATTAATATATAAATAAATTTAGTTTTAAATTTAGTTTAATTAATATTTATATTAATCATTTACCCACTAAAACAACTCGTTCTGTATTTGCCTCGCCGGAAAATCGCCACATCAGTATTTTGACTAGATTTTCTCATCATTACCACTTAAGTGTCACTTTTGTAACTTTTGACACTTAAGGCTACGCATGACAACGCTTCTTGGCTAGGGAAGAGTTTTTTTTTTTTTTTTTTCAGAAATAGTTCTTTTCTATTTCTATTTTGGGAAACAATTTCTGAGTAAAAGAACCTGTTTGGTAACTATACAAAATTTCTACTCTTGGAATAGAAACAAAATAGAAATGCGTTTGGTAATGCAACAGTTTTTTTTTTGTATTTATTTATTTTTTATTCTTGCTCATGGATCGCCGACCACCAACTACCACCCATCGCCGCCCGCCGACCGCCACCGCACAGCCCATCGGCCGTCGACGACCACCGGCCTCCTATCCGCCTCCGGTGGCCGGCGGTCGTGCAGCGGCGGTGGCGTGTGGCATCCGAAAATTTTGACGATCCTTGGTTATGCGACGGCCACACGAACGGCCCATGCAATTCATATACATGTAGAAATTCATGGTCAACTTTTGGGAGAAGTTGGGCCACGCACGGAGACCATGCGGCCACGAATTGTTGGCCCAAGCTGCCCGAATTGCATGGGTTGTTCGTGTGGGGAAGGCAAATGAGTCAACAAAAGGAAAATTCATTGACTTAGCAGCCACGTGAAGTTACCGTTGGTGGACAACGCATGGGGAAGGCTCGAGCAAGAAGGAACACGTCACTTGCATGGACGTGTGAGGTGTCACCATTTCCTGCTGCCACCAGATTTCTTAGTTGACTGAATTAGTCGACTAATCAAAGCAACAAAAGGCTTGTATAGGTGAGCAGGAGAGAGAAAGAGCCGAGTGAAATAAGGCAAAGAGAGAAACCGAGAGTGAGTAGTGAGCGTAGCGAGAGAGAGAGATTCGTGACCAAGTGAGAGAGAAGTGGGCGCGTGAGAGTGAGCAGCGACGAAGGAAGAGAGGGACCGCCCTCTGTCTGTGCTCGTGCGCTGTCGCCGTCGACACCCCTCGCCGCCGTTGAGCTGCACCACCGCACCAAACCCCTCGCCATTAGCACCGTAGGACTTGAGGCAAGTTGGAGTCTCCTAAACTATATAGTGTAATGCTATTGCTGTCTTAGGAAGTGTATTGATAGGCTGGATTTGTTGGATTTTGATGTTGAGTGATGGTTTATTGAGCAACCGAGACTGTTTTGAGGCTGAAGGATTGATGACATGCTTGGATTTCTCATGTATGTGTTTGATTTCTTTCAATTTCAACCAAAACAGATTTTGGCGATTAAGAAATCTTGAAGAATTCAGCCATTGTTTTGGATCTGGAAAGGAAAAACCTCCTGACTTGTGTTTTGAAACTCTATTTACGATGGCACCGGCTTCAAGTGTGTTAGAAACTACACGGTGCTTTCCAAATTTTTGAATTGTGTATCAAGTTGTCCAAACCAGTGAAGGTCGGTTGATATCTCGGTTTACCATATGAGTTTTTGAAATTGGTTATCGCCTTTTGAACAAAATCTGGCTATTAACTGATTTGGAAAAATCTCCCGACCCTTGCTGAAATTTCTATATACCGAGGCGCCGTTCATCAACGTTTCAAAAAGAAAAGAAAAAGGTTTTTGGCGCTCTCGAAATCTCAAACTTTGATGTGAACTAATTTTTATAAACCACTAAGTCGGGAGTGAGGTTTAGACTTGCCAATGTGCCGAATTCTAATTACTTGTTTTGACAACTCTTTTCAATTTTAGTCACGAATTGCAAGCGCGGTCCATGAGATTTCATGTGATTTTTGAAATGCATTGGAAGGTTAGCCGTGGGAATGGACTTACGGGCTTGATATTTTACTGCTGAATTTTGTTCATTGGTTTATTAACATAGAAATGGCATATGATTTCAAAGCATGCCGTTGTTGCATTGAAAGTGTTTTTGGTATTGAAATAATTTAAGATGTTAATGTTGCCGTTGGACCCTCGGGTCAACGATGCCCCGGGAGTCAGGAGGTCCGAAGGCTCGAATGAGTCGATGTCCTTTAGAAGCCTAGGGTCCGTAGCGCCCTAGAGGTTTTCCCCGGGAACATCGGGATGCCCGGTTGTATGCATGTCGATACGTATATCCGGAGGGTAGGGGTAACCATTTTCATGGCATGCCCCGGAGATTCCTCATGATGCCGGGTGGGATGCGAGATGCCCGGAGTTGTGACATAATACGCTCGGATGCCCGATGGCCTAGTGGCTGAATGCCGGAGGCTTTCGCGACGCCAGGTTGGATGCGACTGCTCATAAGAACGCAACCATTGGTCTTTTGGGAGGTGAAACCTTTTGAATATTAAAACTAATGGTTCTACTAAGTGTGTGTGTGTGATTTGGTTATAGGACTAAATTGTATGGCATAGAATAGGACGTGTCATAACAGTTTTGCCCTATAATCGGGACTTGTGTGACTGAAATGATACATTCTGGTTTTGAAACTGAGTTATGCCATTGCCTTGCAAAGATCTATTGATTTGATGCATACTCATTCTTGGATTACCTGTTTTATCTATCTTGCATGGACTTGGATTGTGATGGCTTGCATAGTATAGCTTGGTAGATCTTCAACTGCTGGGTGGTTGTAGTCACCCCTTTTTGGGGACTAACATTTCAGGCTAGACAAGATGCCTATGCTACCCGTACCTCCTGGCACATTTTATGGAGTCCCGGTTGACCTGCAAGTGGAAAGGTCAGAGCATCACCATCCCGAGGTGTGAGGGCTATCTTTTATACGAGTGCGGGTGTTGATAGTGTTCGACATTGGTCCTCCCGCCGACCTCGTACTACAGGAGTATATTGCTGTTTTTGTCCGTCGAGATGGACGCACGCTGGGGCCGCTACCACCGCCACCAGCAGATGGACCGGACGGATGGGTGTGACCGCAAGCTAGGGTCAGCAGAGGTAAGATTTTTGGACGCCGACACTGATTGATGGACTTATGTATATATAATTGTTGGAAAAGTCGAGTATCTTTTGAAAAGTAGCTGGGTATAGAAACTACGGCATTTTGGTGTACCGACGAATGATGTCCATCTGGTTTAAGTAAATAAAAGTGTTCGGCTTTAACTTATCAAATGTTTAGTTGGTGTGCATCGTTTCTGAATATAGGGAAGGGAGTGGTTGGATACGCTTCCACCATATAAACTGCGCAGGGACTGATCTAAAAGATGTAAACCCCCAGGACTCAGGGACTTATCAAGATTTTATGGCATCAGAGTAATAGACTTGCAGGATAAGTGAAAGGTATCGTGGCGACCCTAACGGATCGGGGCCGTCCCGGGAGGGGGTGCCACACGGCGTCGACAACCGGCGACGGCGGCAACGATCGGCGGCGGCGGCAACGGGCGGCGGCGGCGGCGGTTGGCGGTTGGAGGTAGCCGTGGCAAGAGAGAGGAATAAAAGAAAAAGAAAAAAGAAAATTGGTTTATTTCTAGAAATTGTACCCGAGAACAAGAAGCAACTTTTTTTTTGTTTCTCGTTTCTGCTCCAAATCTATTCCCGCGCTAACCTTCTATTCCGGGAATAGAAAAACAACTTGGTGTTACCAAACGGATTTATGTTCTTTTTTTGTTCCGAGAAACAAAAGAACAGAAATTCTAAGGAACAGAAACGTTGTCATGCGCTGCCTAAGTATCCCCCATCTCAAATTTTGATACTCCACGTGTTCTTTTCCCTCCGCAAAAGAATTTTTCCCATCACAAGTGATTAGCGACTTCTTCTAAGAACACAAACAGCACCTATACGTGACTAGCACATCTTTCATATGAAAAAACATAACTCTCAATGTAAAACTAGTAATTTCTACTTGTGGTCAGTCATTAGCATTCCACAAGATAGAATTACTTCCGACTTATTTTTAATGGTTAATTTATCTATACCAGTAGATGATTTTCATCATTAGTAAATTAAGTAATATGATGAGTGCATTTGATGATGAGAGCTCTTTCATAGTGACTAGTATCTCTCTATATTAGAACAGCGAGTGAAGGAACATCTTGTGTCCTTGATTTTGCTGACATTGAGATTAGCAATATGAGAATCACGTGTAAGAAACATGGCACATGTTTGATGCTACTCAAGAGATCAGTGGGCGATCCATTGACGTTGACTTGTAAGACCAAATGTCACCTCTACAATTACATAGATTCCCTCATGCACCTTAGCATATGAATGTAAAATGGTGAGTTTTAGGACTATTCCTCGATGTGTCGGGCAATATCTACTCTTCTAATGAAAAATTCTTAGATAAGCCTTATGTTTGTATGCCCAATTCAAGGTTCTGTCGGATGAGGTGGGTCTCAATCTAAAGGTGCATGTGAGTTGGGCTCACATGTACTAAATGTGGGCAGTACCTCCTCTTTTCCGACACCCTTCTATCTCTAACAAAACTGGTCTATTTTGGTGAGCTATGGTGGTCATTGCTCTCTCTCTTACAAAAGCTTGTTCTTTGCCAACTTATTATGGTGTCTAGTGATTCATAGTTAGTGTGTGTTGTTTGCGAGTGGCGGACACCTAGAGTGCCAAAACTCGGTACGAAGGGACACTTAAGTGCCAAAATCGGAGCAAAAAATGTATCACGTAAGTGTCAATCTGGCCAAAATGTTGACATAGCGATTTTTCGGCGAGATAAGTGCAAAACGACGTGGCTAGAAAATGCAAAAATGATGTTGTTTTCTCTTTGACATAGTAAATAATTAATATAATAAAAATTATATTAAAAAAAAAAAGGGAGAGAGGAGGCACGCGGCTGAGGGTTGAGCCCTTGCCGTCGCCGCCTCCCCACCGTCGGCGGCCGACCGGTGGCGAGGGCCCACGAGCCCTCGCCGGATCTAGGGAGGACCGCAACCCTCGCCCCAGATCTAGACGACAACTCGTGGGCTCTTGTCAGCAACGTTGGGGGAGCATTGGCCGGGTTGCTTGGGCCCTGGACTAGGGGCCGACGACCCCAACCGATTGGCAGCCCTCCCTAGATTTGGCGAGGGTCGGCGGCCCTCGCCCGGTTAGGCCAAGGGCTATTACGGCTAGTCGGGTGAGGGTCGCCGACCCTCGGGATTTGGGAGAGGGCCGCGACCCTTGCCCTAAATCTAGGCGAGGGCTCGCGGGCCCTTGCCACCGGCGGCTAAGGTTGCGGCCCTTGGCCTGGGCTCAGCAACCCCGGTGACGCTCCCCACCATTGCTAGCCCTTCCCAGCGACGACGGGGAGGCGGTGACGGCGAGGGCTCAGCCCTCAGCCACGTCCCTCCTCCTTTCCCCCTTTTTTTTTAAAATTATTTTATTTATTTATTTTATAATTTAATTAATTTAATTTTTATATTAAAATTCGAATCCGCACCAAAATAACGTCATTTTTGAGTTTCTTTGCTGAGTCATTTTTTCAGCTAGCCACATAAGCGAGAAAATAATAAAAAATTGCTACATAGGATTTCCGACAGATTCGTCGGAAATGGCACTTAAGTGTCACTTTCCTAAGTTTTTGCACTTAATTGTCTTTCGTGCCAAGTTTTAGTACTTTGGTGTGTACTTTTCCCATTGTTTGCTTCTTCCTTCTTTTGGTTTTCATCATGGGCAGTGTTGCAACCTACCCCCTCGAAGGGAATAGGTTTAGGGGTATTGCCTAAAGGATGGATCTAAGGCCCATGATTAGGCACGGGCTCTCCCAAGCCCATACCTCGCGTAACATTCGGGTATTCTTAAGAATTTCGCAAAAAAGAGTCGCAACTAGCCTATTGGAATCGACTAGAAACCAAGTAAGGCACGGGAGTATGCCACACTTCCTACAAAACCAGAAAATTTAGGGTCGGGGACTTGATTACACTAATTAACCAATTAGTGCCCTTTCAATACCTAATCTTGTTCATTTTAAGAGAAAAGATTTTTTTAGGCAGTTTAGATTGATTTTACACCTATTCATGCAGGTACACAATTACTAAAGTAACAATTTGCAATCAAAATCCTAATTACAGTAAACTTTAGCACATGCAATTAAACATAATAAAATATACGAATTAAACATGCGATATAATCAAAATACGAGTAGATAAAGGCCTAATTACATTAAGAAGGCAAGACATGGCACTTCCTAACCAAACCTTACCTTTTTTGGATTTTAAAAAATTTTTAATAAAGTTTTTAAAAAATTAATAAAATAATAATAATAATTTTTTTTTTTGCCTAGCTAGGTCGGTCCGGTCTAACCTAACCCGAGTCGACCTAGTCGTGGTGGGCCCATCAAACCCGCCTGAATTCGATTCGAGGAGGGGCGGCTCGCTCGAAAATGGGCTAGGCTCGACTAGAGGTGGTCGAGCCCTCACTTAAATTAGGGTTGGGCCCAGCTGGTGGGCCTAATCCCTCTTTTACAAAAAGGGGCTCGCAACCACAAATCTGGCCCCACTCGGCCCTCAACCCTGTTCCGCAACGGGGGATAGCAAGGCGCACGATGCAGGGAGGTCCCTCCGGCGAGGGCTGCGACGCGCCGCCTCGACCCCGGGCGAACGGGAGCAACCCTCGACCTCTAAGGTCGGGGTTCCAGCAGGCTGTGGCGAAAGCGTCGATCGAGGGCGGTGTTCCGCCAGCCGTGGCCCCCGCTTTGCGACTATCTAGTAGCGACAGGGGAGCAGCAATGGCGACTAGCGCAAATGATGTCTAGCTAAAGCGTGGCATTTTTGCCTTAACCAAGCAGGGGCATGGCTCGACCTCCGGCTAGACCGTGGCGATGCTCCGGCGATCAAAAAAGACGGGTTGAGGTTAGGGACGGCAAATCTAGCTTTCGGCTCGGCATTCCATCGAGGAGGTGGTACACGCTAGCAAATCTAGGGGCTTTTGGCTCGGCCGACGCTCGAGCACTAACCTAGAGAGCTAGCGAAGTGAACCGGTACACCATGGAACGCAATAGGGGACGAACGGGGGCCGGAGCTCGCCCGAACTGGTCGGGATGAGCTTCGGCCAACTCAGTTTAGAAGATGCACACCAAACGCTCGATGAAATGCCTACCTTGGTTCCAACGGAAATGGCGGCGGTCGATAATGAACGGGCAGCTCTCCGGCGGTGGTGAGGCATCCCGAGGGGCTCTCTACTCCTTGGCTGATCTCCACAAGCCCCGCTTCTCTCCCTCTTTCTCTGGTTTTGCCCTCCTCCCCTGTTCTGCCTTTTTCTTCTGCTCGGCTCGTGCATGTGATTTTGTCCCACCAACCATCTCTCTGCCGGCCTGCTCTGGCTGCAAATTGCCCTGCCTGCTTACCCCCCATGCGATCCTACTATCCCCGCTGCAGCTCCTTTCGCTCCGCAGCTTCTTTTCTTTTTCGCCCCTCCCCCGCGCGAAAGACGGCTGAAGGAGAAGACTAGTTTGGGTGCGGGCCGGGCCAAAGGGGGTAAAGGCTTTGGGCCGCGAGAGAAAAGAAAAAGGAAAAGAGAAGGGGTCGGGCCCAAGCGAGGGAAAAGGAAGGAGAGACGGGCCGGGCCAAGATTAGATCGGCCCGACCCGGTCCCTCAATTTTAAAAAAAAAAAATTTTTTTAATTAATTTTTAAAAATATTATTTTTTTTATATGTACTTGAAAATTAGGTATCAACAGCTGTCCCTATTTGAATGTAGCTTCGAAGAGATTACATTTAAAGATAGAAGACACCTAAATTATTTCAGCGATAGAGAGACCTTAGGTGCATAGGACTCAAAGCTATGGAAGCGCGTCTTATCAATAAGAGGAAGAAAGAGCCCAGGTTATAGAAGCACGCCGTGTCATAAAAAAGAAAGAGAGACCCCGGGCTACGAAATACGCCATGTCATAAGAAAAAGGAAAGACTCCGAGCTACGAAGCATGCCATGTCATAAGAAGAAAGAAAAGACCTCGGGCTATAGAACACGCCATGTCATAAGAAGAAAGGAAAGACCCCAGGTTATAGAAGCACGTCGTTTCATAAGAAAAAGGAAACACCCCGGTTACGAAGCACGTCGTGTCGTAAGAAAAAGAAAGACCCCGGGCTACAAAAGCACGCCATGTTATAGGAAAAAGGAAAGACCCCTGGCTATAGAAGCACGCCGTGTCGTAAGAAAAAGGAAAGACCCCAGGCTACAGAAGCACACCGTGTCATAAGGAAATGGAAAGACCTTGGGCTACAGAAGCACACCGTGTCGTAAGAAAAAGGAAAGATCCTGGGCTCGAGAAGCACGCCATGTCATAAGAAGAAAGAAAGACCCCGACTACTGAAGCACACCGTGTCATAAGAAGAAAGAAAGACCTCGGGCTACGAAGCACGTTGAATCGTAAGAAGAAATAAAGACCCTGAGCTATAGAAGCATGCCATGTCGTAAGAAGAAGGAAAGACCCGGGCTACAGAAGCACGTTGTGTCGTAAGAAGAAGGAAAGACCCCGGGCTACAGAAGCACGTCGTGTAGTAAGAAGAAGGAAAGACCCCGGGTTATAGAAGCACGTCGTGTCGTAAGAAGAAGGAAAGACTGTCGCGACCAAAATTTCGGGTGCACCACCTATGATTTGGCTAATGGATTACTAAGCCTCAGCTTAGCTCAGGCTCTCCCAAGCCCGTACCAATTCGCGGCTTAGGTTCAAGTTCTTAACATACAATTGATTTTTAACTAGGAGTCGCCACTAATCTATTTTTTGGTGGGTCGATTAGAAACCCAAGTAAAATAACGGGAGTTTTACTTTACTCCTACGAACCAGAGACTATGGGTACGGGGACTCGATTACACTAGATCTCTCTAATGCCCTTTCGGTACCATTCTTTTATTTTCAAAAATGCTTTTGTAGGCAGCTTGGATTGATTTTAAATCTATTTCCCTAACATGTGAGGCGATCTTGCAGGTGCGCAAACCAACAATTTAACACCCAAGTAAAGCAGTAAATAAATTGCAGGACTTACCTCATAGCCTTACCTCATAGCAACGAAAGCATCTGCGTTGTTAGATCAGAATTCACATTAACAGTCCTAGATATGATTTCTAATTAACACGCAATTTCCTTTTTGTGTTTTTGTTTTTACTTACTTAATGAAAATCATGCAATATGCAATGCAATATAACTAAATGACCTAATTCTAATGACATGCAATTTCTAATTAAATGGACCTAATGGCAATCTCTAAATGACGTGCATTTCATGAATCTAATCCTATATGACGTGCACATGATTTCTATTTTTCTTAATAAGAATGCAATCTATCTATGAGAAATTATCTAAATCTATAACTAATAAACATGCAGTCCTATCATGCAATGACGTGCGATTCTATATGACATATGCATGATGATTTTTTTTATTTATTAAAATTCGAAATTAAAGTTGACACATAATTAAACGTGCAATTTAAATTAAAGAAAACTAACATCCTAAATGAATGCATTTTTTTTGGATTTTTATTTAAGGAATTCGAAATAAATAAATTTCCTAATCTAAACATGCAAAATAACCCTAAAACAAGTAATATTCTAACATGAACCTAATCTAACTCAAATATATATTTTTTGGGTTTTTCTTTTACGGGAGCAATCAAATAAAGGCATCAAGAACAACACCGCACCAAATCAAGCAAGATATCATCCATGTCCATTTAATTTTGGGAAATAAATTGACGAATCATATCTCGCGCATGAGATCGGACTAGCCAATTTTTAAATAAAATCACGAATCGTACCTCGAGCATGAGATCGGATTGGTGATTTTTCCATGCGATTGCGAATCGTATTTCAAGCGTGAAATCGGACTGTCAATCGTATGCACGTTGTGAAATTAGGAAGATTTCCCAATTCATGAGGGATCAAGAGATCTCTTGAATACGACAATACCGATCAAACATTCAAAGAAAGATTGCTATATCACGAATAAGGTAGACATATATGAAAATCAAATTAACGAGAGTCTTACCTAATTCACGATATCACACGGGTGACGTTCCCAAATTTGAAAGGATGATGGGTCACGGGAATCACGGTTAGGAAGATCGTCTCATAGCAGCGGCTGCTCGTGGCATGGCTTATAATGACATTGCGAGGATGGCGGACAAAGATAGTATGGCTATTTTCTTCACTGAGATTTGCACATCGCCACACTCCCAAGCTGCTCACGCCCATCTAGCCAAAGAAGATTCTTTTGCATGCATTAAGTAAAATCACAAAAAATCACGTGTTATTGTCCAATCTGGACAACATGCAAAAGAAGATAAATTCACCACTTGGAATTATTCAATCGAGATTCTAGTAATTCTTTTGACCGTGAACTTTAGACTCGCCAAACGGGTCGGCGAATTTGGCACAAAGAAAGGCTGACCAATTACCTACAAAACAAAACAAAAACTCATTCGTCCGGCTCGATCTGGGGACGAGCTCAATAGTGGTGCAAGAATCAGCAGGTGCTTGACGGTTCCGTGGCCGCTCTTCGAGGACAGCAGATTAGTCATGAAAGAGCAACGGCAACGTCACGGCATCAGGCCTGAACCACTACAAAATTGTCGCAGGGGACTCCACCGATGTTGGACAACGACCGAGTTTGACTGTGGATTGGATTTTGCTGGACCGTGGCAAGATCGTTTGAAAACCTGCAAGATTTGGTCAAAGAAAATTGGTTTGGACTGCCTTCAACAGATCATGCACGAGAGAGACCACATCTTGTGCTTTTTATCATAAACTCGTGTTCAGCCTATAAGGGCTCCCTTTTGTGCACGTCCACTCTTCTCCCTCTAGGTGAAAGTGCTTGACTCTGTGGACAAAAATTGCAGAGATTGAGAAAAATTCCCCCTTTTAATCTATGGCCGTCTCATGGCTTAACAGCGAAACTCCATGGCTTCGGATGAAGCTCGCCACGAAATCTTGATCTTGTCGAGTAGTGATTGGGCTTTGCTGAGGATTGCTTAACTGGGCGAAGACCTCGATGGAATTGCTGGAACTTAGAGTATAGGGCTCGCGGCACGTCTGGGCAGCAGCGACGGCAGTAGTTGGGGTAGCGGTAGGTGGTGGTCAACCATGAATCGGTAGTCGCGGGCGTCGAAATTGTAGGCACCCAGCTTCACGCTTGAAGACCCCACTTCTCCCCTTTTTCGTGAATGAACGGGCTCCTTCGTTCGGCCGAGAGAAATCCCTCTATTTTCTCTCTCACGTATATGTCTCTCCTTTCCGAATTGTGGCTGTATGTATCGATTGTATGGCTCCCCCCTAAAACCCTAGGTACTTTAACTTATTTATAGGCCACGCATTAGGGTTTTAATTTTTCCAAATCGATATCCACGAAGATTTCTTTTTCAAATGCAATATTTATTTTTCCAAACGCAATATTTTCCTTTCGAAACGCAATATTTGTTAGATAAATCCGTAAAATCTCCCCAAGGATACGGACTTGGGCCGATTTACTCCTTTCGTGGGCTTAGCCCAACTTATCAAATTAAATTTCTGAACCATCAATTGAACCCATCCGTCACCGGCCCAATGTAAATGCAAATTAAAAATAAATACATCTAAAACTATATGCTATGCAATTAATTATTTTTTCGGGGATAAAATTAGCCCCTAATTTTTTAATGCAATAAATGACTAAACGGGTGGCCAAAATTTAGGTGTCAACAAAGACCCCGGGTTACGTAAGTACGCCACGTTGTAGGAAGAAAGAGAGAAATGAAGTCTCACCGTGTAACAGCGGGTTTTGACCGGGTTGAAAATACACGATTTAAGGAAAATCATGAACCTTTCGAAAATCACAATTTAAAGATGGACTCATGAACATTTTAAAAGCGAGGTTTAAGGATAGACCCATGAACCTTTGGAGACGGCATGGTTTAAGGCTAACCATGAACCTTTGGTTTTTAGAGAAGCACCCGCTAACCCCTTGAAAACTACATGGCTTCACTGAGGAATTCTGTCAAACTCAACTTGAGCAAATGTCATTAGAGACGTCATTAAGAGACGTATTGGCAATATTGCAGCATTAATTGAACAAGCTAATCAAGCTAAGTTCGACTGCTTAAAAAAAAACATTCGATGTCAATCAGCATCATGTGGCGTAAAACTGTCATCTTGTTCGGGGATGTATCATTAATCATCAAATTCTCTGAGAGTCAAGTTCTTATCAAAACGGTTACAACTCGTGAAAAAAGCTCATTAAGTATGTCAAACTAGAGCTTCTTAGTCATAAAGGGTTTCTCACAGACTCTCGATAAAATGGATGCTTGATCCCATCCATTCGCATGGGAAGTAACTAATTGCTAAGGGTATCTCACATAACTCATGTCAAAGGCTTTTAGAAACATTCGCGATGAGCACAATCTGATCGATCAAAAAGGTCTTTTGAAAGGACCGCAATATAGGTTTGGTCATGGGCTTACACAAAGGGATTATTGCTTTAAGGCCAATAAAGGAACATTTGTCACTATCTTCATCAGGTTTACAAGTTGAGAACTTGAAAGAAAGACAAGATAGAATTGCTTCCACTCCTTCAAGCAGTAGCTTCTTTGTGGCATTCTCATTTTCGCTCGAACCATCCCAATCAGAAGAGACTTCAGAAGAGGGTTGTAATGTTAGTTTGTGAGAGGCTTGAAAGGCTTAAAATTTTCAAGAAGGTTTTTAAGAGTTGGTGATCATCATGGCATCGTGACCAGGTCACTCGATTTTTCGAAATCATTTGGCTTTTGAAACACAGCATATCTCGAAAGTCCCTTGACTAATCATTTCTACATGAAAGTTTTGCTCCTTTCTCTAATTTCCTTTGCTCTTGCGATGATTTTTTTACGCAGGCACTTGGACTTTGATAATTTTTCTTTTACATAAGATGTAGCCTTTTGGCTATTTTTCTTGACGGGCATTGGCCTTACTTTTACCAGGCACACTACTTTTTCAAAGCTCCTAATTTTGTCGAACTTTTTACTTTTTGAACTTTTGGAGCTCTTATGACTTTCGAGGTACTTTTCACGTTTTCTCGTAAATGTCAATTGGATGTGATCAATCCTTATGCCTTGCCCCGGTGAAGGGAGATGATCACCGCTCGGGATTCAGAAATGAACAATCTGACCCAAATTGGTTAAAGTGACGAGTATCAGTGTTTGGTTAGAGAAGGAAATGCTCTTCTTCACCTTTGGATGAGTTAAGCTCTGATGAGAATTCCTCTGAAGCTACCACCAGAAGATTGATGCAAGTGAAAGTAATAGAATCTTTCTCAATCTTGCGCTCTACAACACGACCGTAACCTCCTATACTGCCCCAATGTAGGGTTGTTCTCGATAGGGTACTTTGAAGGATCATCTTTATTCGACCCAAAGGGCTAGCAAGAGATTAGAACGGTGCTTAGGATTGATGAAGGAAATTCCTTTATCATTTCGATCTTTGTGCTCAATGCGAATGAATCCTTCGTCCTAAGAGAAGATCGCTTTTCACTCAACTCTCAAAAGTGTTTGAAGGATGTGTTTGGAAATGACTTGCCTTTCTTCATCCTAAGCACTTCTTGTTTGGCATGATAAACGTCTCACCTTTTTGCCCAAATAAAAACATTTTTGCGAACCCCTTTTCTCAAGGGTCACCGACATGAAGCACGCATAGTGACACTAGATATAGGTCATGCGAATGATGCAATGCAATTGTATTTTTTGTTTTTTTTTTGTTTTTTGTTTTTTTTGTCTCGGTTTACCTCTCATTTAAGAAAAAGAGATATTCAACCATTTGTACGAAGGCTTGATGGGTCCTTCAATCGACTCTTTCCTCTGCCATTTCCTCATCAAACGATAGGGTGCCTAAAACACAAGTAGATATGCGTGTATGTAACATGTGCATGATATCGACAATGTTATGCATGATGCTATGCGACTCGGATTGTGCATGAAATGGCTCCACGGCCTTTATTTCATTTATGAAAAATATTTCTTGACTGCATCAACGTTTACTCATGTCGATTTCATTCACGCTCGATCCCCTTCAGATCATCGTCGGTGTCATTGGAACCTGAGAGACTTTCTTCATGCACATCCGGGTCACGTGAGTCCTTATCATGATTATGCAAAATGAAATGCCTGGGATGCGATGAGATAAGTTAGAGCATATCACAATAAAGATCATGCATGTCGTTTTCGAATAATCTTTTGAAGTGTTTTTGTAAAAAGTTTCAAGAACTCATCCTCACATCCTCAGATTTCCTCATCCTTGCAAAACGGCCAAACTTGGGGAACATGTGGAGGCCCAAACCTCAGCGACCATCATAGGACTAGTTTGATATGCTTCCACACGTCCTTAATAAAGCATGCATATACTTTATCGAATGAGGAAAGATAAGGTCACATTTTAACACACACCACCCTCGACCAACGGCTCAAGATCAGGGCTGACCATAATTCATGCTACAACATCATAGACAAGAAAGAAATAACAACAAGATCCCATGCAAGGGATTGGAAATAAGACAGAAGACTAAGCTGAACGAGAATCGCCCTATTCTCGGAGGGACAACTACGACTTCGGAGGACTCAGCTTCCTCGCACGTCAGGATGGTGCATATGACGTCCTCCTCAAAAATTGAGTTCACTCCTTCTGCATGATTTGGTAAGGGGTTTTATTGCACGTTAGGTTGAACTTCCTTAAAAGTCAAGATGCCCCCATCTAGTAGTTGCTGGACTTTGTATTTTAGCACATAACAATTATCCACGTTATGCTCCCTTTCTCCCATGTGGTACTCGCAGGTCTTGATCACATCGAACCTGGCGAATTTTGTGGGGTTGTCCCTAGGTACCTCCTTTGCAACCATCCTCTTTTTGAGAAGCATGGGCAATAGCTTTGACAACGGGCGCGGTAACGGGGAAAATTCCCTTTGAATGGGTCTCTTGCCCTTGTCATAAGCTCGGGATGAGTTCCCTTGAGCCATTACAGGCTTATGCGCGGGTGTTGAAGGTGGCCTAGAGAGAAACGGCTCTTGCACCAGTGCTATTTCAACCGCAGTTTCCTTATCTTTCATTGCCGGGAATTTCTTAGCGCTTCAGGTAGATATCCTTCCCTCAATGATTGCCCACTCGACTCCTTCACCCACATCTACCAGTTATGAAAACGTCTGGCATCCCGAGTACACTAATCCTTGGAAGTATTCAGGGGGCAACGTCTTGAGGAATAGCTGCTTCATCTCCCTCTCATTTAAGGTCAGCTTCACTTGTGAGGCCATGGTTCTCCATCTTTGCGTGAAGGCCTTAAATGACGCATTCCTCTTCTTCTCAACGCGGGTCAACTCTTCCCTCGTGGGGGCGAGCTCGATATTAAACCCGTATTGCTGCAGGAATTCATTGGCTAAATCTTCCCAACGGTGAATTCTTCGATGTCTAGTGCGATGAACCATGTCGGGGCAATGCCTTCCAAGCTATCTTAAAACGTGTGAATGAGGAAGGGCACCCGGTCAACGTAGCGAGCCATTTTCCTTAAGTAGTACCTAAGGTGGGTCTTAGGGCATCCTGTTCCATCATACTTTCTCGTAAACTCAGGCTCTTGGAAAGTCTCAGGGAAGTTCATCTTGGTGTACAAGGACAACTTATCAACTCCTTTCAGCTCGTACCCTTGCAAGGTGCACAGTCGCTCCAGCATCTTCGCCAGGCGTTTTTCACTCTCTTCATCTAGGCAGGACGTTAGTTCTTTCTTTGGAGGAGGATCCAAGTGAACGACAATTGGCGTGATAGAAGGAGCTTTTCCGGTAGTTTCCTTTCTGGGGAGGTCGGTGACGTGCGGGCCTCCCGTCAATGGGGGAGCATGTCCTGATGATGTGGGAGTGGATGTCCCAATGACAGCTATAACAGGGGGCTCTTTGAGCTTTTGGCTTATCTCAAGCATCATCACGGTAAGTTGGGCTAGCTTGTCCTCCATCTTGGCCATGCGTGTGTTGGTGTTTTCGTTCTCCATCCTAACTTTCGCGCGAGTGCGAATCAGGGATCTCCGCTTGGCCGTGTCGACGATCGACAGAAGGCAATTGATTGGCTAGTACCTGAGCAAGGATAGATAAGCATATATAGTATGAGCAATAATTAGGCGGTCGGCCCATGACAGAGATCTAATCGCCCCAATTCATTCGTTTCATTGAAAGCAATGTTGCTACATAATGCATGAAAAGATACGAGGGAGGACCCCTAAACAATGAAGTTATTTTGAAGACGGAAAGACACTCTCGTAACTCCCAACATTGAGACTCAAGACAAACTTCTTAACATTGTAACGTATGTAGGCATGGTCCCACTACATATTGCACTTGACTCAATCTAACTAATGAGGACAGCTTCCGCTCGTGGCAGCCCCACTAACTCAGGTCAACTTCGAGGCATGCTCATTAGCCTCCTCGAGCTCCCTTTTGAGGCGCTTGATCTTGGCACGGTGGGTGATCTTCAATGGCACTTCAGGAATCTTCGGGTGGAGGCTCTCCTTTAGGGGCGGAAATGATGTGAAGCTCGGGTACCCCCATCATATGCTAACCAAAGTTATGACCAACCTAATTTGTCATGGACCGACCAAAAAAAGAAGGTGAATAAGTAAGTTGCGAAGAAAAGAATTCGAAAAACTTACCCTACTCATTAAGTAGCAATGCTAATGACATAGTCATGTGCATGGGCGGTGGTTCAATTTCTACTCTAGACGACTTAAAATGGAGTCATAGGATCACCGGACCGAACCACAAGATCGCAGCTAGGTTGTGTTACCCATGACTCCGACTTCGTCAAAGAACCAACCCGTGTCACATGGTTGCAGATCAGGGTGGGGACCTTTGACATCAGGAAGGAAATTTCGGGATTAAGATGGGCAACTCGTACTACATGGTTGTAGTCGGAGTGATATCCACCTCAACACCATCCTAGGTGATCTTATGTGGCCCAGGTTCGGCGTCAGGTCATGTGTGCTAGTGTAGTGCAGTGCAAAGAATACATACACAACATTTTATAAACAAGCAACACTTCATAAGTTCAAAACATAAATATTTATTCCCAACTCCACACCTGCAAGACAATGGGTTAACAATCACTTCTCATCTTATAATTCCCACCTACAAAAACATTTAATACTCACGTTAGGGACATACCTGATATCCTTGCTGCCAAACAAAAATGCTTTTTGAACAAGATCAATTTTGGCCTAAGTCCTCTAAGGTCTAAAACCAGAGATTCTAGGTTCATTCCCCAGTGGAGTCGCCAAGCTGTCGCGACCTATCTCTCGACGGGAGGGAATAGGTTTAGGGGTATTGCCTAAAGGATGAACCTAAGGCCCATGATTAAGCATGGGCTCTCCTAAGCCCATACCTCTTGTGACATTGGGGTATTCTTAAGAATTTCGCAAAAATGAGTCGCCACTAGCTTATTAGGGTCGGCTAGAAACCAAGTGAGGCACAGGAGTATGCCACACTTCCTACGTAAATAGAGAATCTAGGGTGGTCCCTAGTGGAGTCGCCAAGCTGTCGCGACCTACCCCTCGGGGGGAAGGAACAGGTTTAGGAGTATTGCCTAAAGGATGGACCTAAGGCGTATGATTAGGCACGGGCTTTCCCAAGCCATACCTCACGTGACATTGGGGTATTCTTAAGAATTTCGCAAAAAAGAGTCGCCACTAGCCTATTGGGGTCGGCTAGAAACCAAGTGAGGCACGGGAGTATGCCACACTTTCTACGCAACCAGAGAATCTAGGGTCGGGGACTTGATTACACTAATTGACCAATTAATGCCCTTTCGGTACCTAATCTTGTTCACTTTAAGAGAAAAGATTTTTGTCAGGCAATTTGGATTGATTTTACACCTATTCACTAATATGTGAGGTGATCATGTGGGTATGCAATCATTAAAGTAACAATTTGCAATCAAAATCCTAACTGTAGTAAACTTTAGCACATGCAATTAAATATAATAAAATATATGAATTAAACATGTGATATAATCAAAATACGAGCAGATAAATGCCTAATTACACTAAGAAGGCAAGATATGTCAATTCATAATCAAAACCTACATTTTTTGAATTTTCGAAATTTTTTAATAATTTTTAAAATAATTATAAAATAATTTTTTTTTTAGGCCGGACCGGGTCGGGTCCTCTAACCAAACTCGGGTCTAACCCGGTCGGGCGGGCCGGTCCAACCCGCCCGACTCCGGCCTCGAGGCAGCTGGTCGCCCGCTCGAAAAGGGGCCGAGCGACAAAGGTGGTCGAGCCCTCACTTAAATTGGGGTTGGACCCAGCTAGCGGGCCCAATCCCTCTTTTGCAAAATGGGGCTCACCACAAGCCCAAATGAAAGAGGGTCGATTGGGCCGATCCGGGCCAGGGATCTGGCCTAGCTCGACCCTCGACCCTATTCCGCAACAAGGGATAGCGAGGGCGCGCGACATAGGTGGCCCCTCTGGTGAGGGCCGTGATGGCGCTGCCTCGACTAGGCGAACGGGAGCAACCCTCAACCTCTAAGGTCGGGGGTTTCGGCTGCTGCGGCGAAGGCGTCGGTCGAGGGCGGTGTTCCGCCAGCCCGCGGCCCCTACTCCGCAACTATCTAGTCGCGATAGGGGGAGCAACAACGGCGACCGGCACAAACGATGTCTAGCTAGAGTGTGACGTTTCGCCTCGACCAGGCAAGGGCATGGCTCGGCCTCCCGGCTAGACCGGGCAAAGTGCTCCGACGATCGAAAAAATGAGTTTAGGTTAGGGACAGCAAATCTAGTTTTCGGCTCGGCATTCTGTCGAGCAGGTGGTATGTGCTAGCAAAGCTAGAGGATTTTGGCTCGGCCGACACCCAAGCATGAATCTAGAGAGCTAGCGAAGCGAACCGGTATACCATGGAACACAATGGGGACGGACGGGGTCGGAGCTCGCCCGAACTAGTCGGGATGAGCTCCGGCCATCTCGGTCGGAAGATACACACCAAATGCTCGATGAAATGCCTACCTTGGTTCCGGCGAAAATGGCGGCGGTCGGCAACGAACGGGCGGCTCTCCGGCGGTGGCGAGGCATCCCTGGGGGCTCTCTACTCCTTGGCTGATCTCCACAAGCCTCGCTTCTCTCCCTCTTTCTTTGGTTTTGCCCTCCTCCCCCTGTTCGCCTTTTTTCTTCGCTCGACTCGTGCACGTGATTTCGTCCCACCAACCACTCTCGTCGGCTTGCTCTCTTGCGGATTGCACCGCCGCCCCCCCCACGCGATCCCGTTGTCCCCCGCTGCAGCTCCTTTTTGCTCGGTGGCTGCTTTTCTTTTTCGCCCCTTCCCCACACGGAAGACGGTTGAAGGAGAAGACTGGTTCAAGGGTGGGTCGGGCCAAAGGTGAGAAAGGCTTTGGGTTGCGAGAGAAAAGAAAAAGGAAAGAGAAGGGGCCGGCCGAGGCAGGGAAAAGGAAGGAGAGACGGGCTGGGCCAAGATTGGATTCCCGACCCGCCCCTCAATTTTTTTAAAAAAATAATTTTTTAAATAATTTTTTAATTTTTTAATTTAATTTTTTTAAATAATTTTTTTTATATGTACTTGAAAATTAGGTGTCAACAGGCAGCATCGGAAGCTAGCCAGAGTCAATGAAGTAGAGGAGCAACCATGGAGTTAGGACGAGAGCCAATTTTCCATCACAAGCCCTTGATTCTGCTTCTATCTCAAGTTCCTCTGTTTAAGCATTCGATTCCAACATCTCTCATAGTTCCTTGATTCCCTCAAATTTTTCACCCATGATTTTTGGACAAGGAAGAGAGTTGCTATCATGTTGAAACAAAAGAGACCTCTCTCAAATTCATCAAAATTAGCACTCAGCTTTATGAGCTCTTTCCAGACTGAGGCTTTTCTTTGTCAAGTCCCAAAATCAGAATGGCCTTGCAAAGGCTCTTTCCAGTGAGAATAATTACTTTCTTGCCCCACATTCAGCTTTGATCCATATAAGAGGCTCAGGCAAATCCATGACTCGAGAAGGTTTAAGATGGCATTTGAATAACGAAAAAATACTGTATATGTCCCATAGAAGGTGTTATTCTACTTTGCATCCCTGTATCCTTAGAGATGACACTTTGCATCCCATAATTTTTAATGCATTATGGTTTGCTATTTGCATTCTTAGTTGCATACTGGCGTATAACAGTTTAGAGAACTCTGCTAATATTTGCAGAGATGGCATTATAAACTTTAAAATGACACAAAATGCCATTAGGACCATTGAAACCAATTTATCAATTGGGTGGATGAACTCGCTCTCCCTCTCTCTACTTACTCACAAGTCACATCCTCAGTCTCAAATTTGAGATTTTTTTTCTTTTCACTATTTCTCTCTTCTTCAAATGTTTTTAGGTGCTGAAAAATTCATATAAATCTGCTACGTCTCAATAATCATGTTGTGGAGCTTAGTCGAGCTGAAACATTGGATAAAAGCCATATAATATGTACATGTCCGTCTCATAAATCCTCAATGATGCAAGAAGGATAAGCAATTAGAGTTCAATCATACTGGCCTTAATTTTTCAAATTATGTAGACTTGATTGTCAAATGAGATAAATACCTTATTTGTATCATAAGTTGGATCTGTTATGAATTAAATAGATCATCTTCCCCAACCTTATTCATTTCCATAAATCCTCAACGGTTCTGAGCACTAGGCTCCTTGAGCTATTACATTTGCGGGGTGCATGAGACCCTTCATAAATTCGAATACACTACCTTTGACAAATGCGTCATTTATACCCTACTTGTTAGTTTCAATCATAAATTCGAAGGGGTAGACGCACACAGTCACTCCACACGGGCTAGCTTTGAAATGAAGCCCATAAGAACCCTAAGAAATCACCAGAGAAAGAGGCACGATTTGCATGCTTATCCATGCAAGTGGGTTTGGATAAGTATGTTGGATGCTTATCCATAGAAATTGTCCTCCTTTTTTGAAACACATTTTCTCCCAATTTTTTTCCTTGGAAAATGGTTTTTTCCTGTCCAAGTAAAGATTATCATACACACGTAAAATTACAAATTCAACCGTCTACTTATCTTGAGTTCATTCACGAAATCTGGAGTAAAACGGACTCTTGATGAATTTAGTTGACTCTGAAGCCCACATGTGACAGCCTAACTAGGGCCCAAAAATCAGGCCCATGGGCACTTGTTAATAAGCCTATAATGGGCCTTGACCCAAGAAGGCCCACTGATGATGGCCCCAATTTGACTTCGTCGGCTTAATTGAGGCCCAAATATCTACAGACGAAGGCCAGCTTATCCGGCCCATATTCCTCAATAAAGGGCCTTCAGTCCAAGGTGCACACTCAAGATGGGCCCTTTTTGGGATTCGTGGGCCCCATCAAGACCCAAAACCGGCCCAGAAGTCTTCAAATTGGGTCCTCGGCCAATCAAAGCCCACTTTTTGGTTACGTCAACTCAGTTAGTGCTCCTTGCTAAAAAAAAAAAAAAAAAACTCAGTTAGTGCTCAAAATATTCGGCCCATGGACCTAGTCAAGGGGGGCTATGGTCGTGGGACTGTTTGGCCCAAAAAAGGCCCAGCACAATATTGGGCCTTAACTAGGGCCTGACCATGGGCCAAGTAAGGGCCTTAATGCTGCAGTTCTGGACCTTTGGAGGGATGACTATGCGCCCTCCAAGCTCTCCATCGATGGAACATTGCATGTCCCCCCTAAATATAAATATATTATATCACTCTCTTAAAAGATTAGATCGACTAACAAATCCGTCAATATAGAAACACGAGCTCTTTTTGGCTCATCTTCGTAGTTCATAGGAATAGTGCACTACTAATATAGATAGATTACTAAATGAGCTCATGATATGTTGGTATAAATATACTCAATTTCGTGAGCTTGCTCCCAAATACACATAGATTTATCGTGAATATGATAATAATGACATCTGATAAATCTATGTTGGTCGCAAATCTGGATGAATTGCGAAGACTCATTGTAAGCAAAAGATTCTGTGAAAATAGTTTGGTGTAATGTTAGCATACCAATGCGCTTTACCATAATACCAATTGCAAGCTTAAGGATAAAATAGATCACTAGAGCTCATCCTATACACGGGACATGACCAAGTTAGGTAAAAGCTATGTACTACTTTTAATGGTATCGGCCCCAATAACAGCAAAGCCAAAATCTATTGCATCCACGTCTATGTTGTATAAGTACCGACTTAGACATTAGTGGGAGTGCTTGCACTTCGACGCCGCATCTATTACGTTTTTGAATTTTCAAGCGTTATCAATATTCAATGACAATATTTGGAAACTGATGTTATTTTGACATGGAGTTTGACGGGTTGTTTGGGGGTCGCGTCTATATTTTCGTGTTTGTTGTACTTTTTCCAAATATTAATTGAATAATATACTATTGATCTTATTTTGTAACTCGTTCAATGTATCACAGAACAAAGTCAACCATACTTTTCTGGTTCAATTGCTACCAGTCTCATCTACCATTCTGTGAGGTATGCTCTCTGAAGGTTATCTTCTCAACAAATTTTGGGATATCAACAAACACACACGTACAAAAGAGAGACAAATCGACGTGTTCATCGAGCGAAATTGAGCCATGAGCAGCGCCAGCACAGAACGGAGGCTAGAATTGCCAGAATGGATGCTAGAATTGCCAGAACTACACAAGACCAATCTTAATAAGACCACCAACGCCAGCCATAGTACGGTTAAGGAGCCAGAACGGAGGCTAGAATTGCCGGAACGGAGGCTAGAATTGCCAGAACTACACAAGACCAATCTTAAGAAGACCACCAACGCCAGCCAGAGTACGGTTAAGGAACAAAGGTTGGGGATATCACAATCAGATCAAAGCATCAAATTGAAGAAGTCGGCTCGAAATTGGGTGAGAATCGTCAAGTGCGATATCAGCGAATTTCGTAAAATCGTCCAGGATCTCACTGGATTCCATCCGGCCGGAGGAGGAGGAGGAGAAGAAAGGGAAAAAGGTCTCGGCGATGGCGATGACAATAAAGGCCACCCTTGTGGAGAAGGTGTCTCACAGCTTACTTTCCTTTCAGATCAATCACTGCTATTGGCGAGAGAGGTACATTTTTTTTATATACCAAGGTTCAGTCACAAAATTAATATAACAAATGATGCAGTTGTATAACATTCTTTTACCGTTTGTGGCTTATTAAATGACAAGAGTTTATTCGTTTCTTCGTCATCTATGATACATACCAATCTGTTGATGGGTACATATCACTTATGAGTTTATAATACCTCCAAGCTTAAACAGTCTGATATTATCTTCTTGAAATGTATGCTAGTTTAAGGACATGCGTGTTATTTGATTATGGGAAATGTTTTATTGACTGAACAATTAACTTTCAAAGATTTGTTTATCACAAATATACATATAATGACCTTTTATCATTGTCAGTGTTTCTTCATAAAACCAAATTAATGCAATAAATTTCAAAAAAATAAATTAACCCTTCAAATTTGGGGTTGAGAGATTTAAAGTTGAGAAACTGGATGTCACCTATTCAAATCTCACAAAAAGGCGACTCATTAGACTTGTTTGATATATCAAGGGCGTGAATGTTCCATCCGTACTCGTGCCTTTGGAATATAAAAAACTAAAATAAAATAGTTAGGTCGATGTTGAAAATAGTTCCTCCAATTAGGTTACGAATTAGTTAATTAGAAATATAGGCATTGTTTGAATATCGTGATAACTAAACGATATCCTTTTTTTTTAATTCATTAAACAACAACCTTGCTCCAACCGAGGATGAAGAAAAATATGATCTAATTATTTATATCTACTAATTTTAACATTAATCTATTTGGAAAAGAAGAATTCAAATCACCAAGGGATAATTATAAAAGTGGTTCTTAAACTTTGGTTCAATGTACAAAGTCGTCCTTGAACTTTTAATTTATTTAATGCAGTTCCTAAACTTTCAGTAAATGTTCAATCTAGATCCTATATTATTATATGCATTGATTTAATCTCGTCTAGAGACTAAATTGAACATATACCAAAAGTTCAGGACTATATTAAACAAATTAAAAATTCCGAGACGACATTGCAGATGGAGCCAAACTTCAATGACAATTTTTGTCATTTTCCTAATCATTAAACTATATTCTGTAAAATATAGTAGTTAGTAAAATTTTAGGTCATCCAATTGAATCTGGGTCCTTGTGCCAAGATTATCACTTAAAAAAAAAAAAAAAATCCTCCAGTTGAAACTAGTTACTACACACAAAGAGAAAGAATTTGGTTAGTTTGTCATCTCATAATTGGATTGAAAAGTCGGATCATGTTTTTCTCCATCTCTTGAAGAAAACTTTCTCCAACCATGTCTTTAATTAGTGGTTATAAACATTAAAAATGAGTGATGCTCATAACTCGTAACCTGCCAAGTAAAGTGCGGCAAAAATATAGCAGAAAAGAGTCTAACAATCAGGGACATGGTTAATGAATAATAGTCCAAAAGAATATAGCATCTATGTAATTATTAGTCTTGCATGATTATCTTTATAAACCAATCACATTCTACTACCTCAATCCATGGAAAGTAATTTTCTCTTTTGCTCGGGCGATATCTCTTTTCCTCGTCTGTGGTCGAAATTCATCAACAAAAGGCATCCTTGTCAAGGTTTCTCGAGAAGGTATGTACACGATTAAACAATAGGTCTCAGAATGTCACTTTTTTTTTTTTTTTTTGGCTGACTACACAACATATATTTATGGCTTAATAAGGTTGCTGATGTTCTTTGTTCCAGCGATGCGAGAGACCATTCCCAGAGCGGAGGAAACTTTTTCAATGCAGGAAGTCGGATGAAAATAAAATGCAGCCACTTCTTAAGGTCACGGTACCTTTCTTTCTCTCTCTTTCGTAATTATTACTTTTTGGCCCAATGATTTCCTTCCAAAAGAGTAATTGCAGATTTAGCTAAGGGTGTGTTCATTTGAGTGAAAAAATCCGCGAATTAATTTTCTAGACTTTCACGCGTTTAATTTACTAAGAATGATCGGTCAAAAAAATATGCATGCTTAAAATTAGGAAAATGAATTTCCTAACTTGAAAAGGAGAAAATATTTTCTTAGAAAATGATTTTCGGAAGAGCATTTTCTTTTATTATAAATTTTTCCTCCAAATAAACGAACCCTAAATATAATTATGAGACTTTGCGAGGATTTGACTTAACCACAAAACTCCATTATATCCTTCTTATGATTTGTTATTATATAGGTGTCAAAGGTTGTCATGGGGCACTTGCTAAGTCTCATTTATCGTTGTTTGAAAACATAAATAATTATATTTGAAGCATATTATTTGAGATATGTTCTTTTTCAATTTTCAGATAGTATTAATCATGCGTTTTTACTATTTTAGTGCTTGTAAATAATATCCTTAGGGAACTTGGCGAGACCCTTTTTCTTTCATTTGCTACAAAATATGCGAATAGAATCAAGATTGACAGCGAAAGAAATAATTCATACAAGAAACAAAAATGGTTCGTTGTTATGATCTATGATCCATGCGGAGAATTGCAGAAAGACACAACTACAATCCATCGTTACTAACGGTGGAGATTATAATCGCTCCACGCCTCAAATGTTTCCAGACCCCTGGTTTTACATCCATAAACTCACAAACTAGCCCTCCAAGACTTCTCTATTCATTGTGAATAACATTGAGAAATGACAGATAATTCTATTTGAGATGTTTCTAGCGGCTTAATCTTCTTTTTAGATGAAAAGAGAACTCAAGTTCATAACGACTTTACGGAATAAACCCTACTGGGTTATGCCCATAAAGAAGCCCCCTGACCTGGCAGATGACGGGCAAGGCTTCTAGGCACTTCAATTTGATGTTGGGCAAGGACTCAAGATATTATTTCAACACTTTCAATTGTCGTTTACAAATAAATGTACTGAATTTGTTGTAATTGACTACTGCTTCAGGAAAAATCAATCTCGGATCAACCGGTCACTAGTTCCGTTGGATCATCCATTAGTTTGGGTTCGGGCCTCTGTTCTCATGTTGCTGAAGATCAGAAAGGTAGCTTTCACCCTTCAATGTTAAATGCTTTGCGGAGAAGATGTGCAACATGACACTGATATAACCTTAGCCATCCAATTTCAACCTTGGTTTATCCTAAAATATAAGTTTTCTAGTACTCTTTGCTTAGACAATAGCATATTGCTAAGCTGAAGGTGAATAAAAGGTGTCATTCTTTTTCTTTTTGGGAAACTTGGGACTATATGATTTACCATTACTATATGAGAATTACACTTAACCTCCTAGCGTTGTATAGAGAAGAACAGAAGAGAACTTTTACTGTGCCTCCGAGATCACTATCTTAATGCTTCTGTCGATAAAGTTGCATTTATATATGCATCAAATTACTATTGTAGATAGTACAAAGTCTAGAAGTGCTGCTATTTCCAAAGAAGCACTCTCTCAGAACTGAACCTAAGTCGATAATGGCAAGACAATTAATTTCTTCTTTTGGTGAACAAAGGAACTGACTTTGGCTTTTTGTTTTCAAGTTGTCCGTTTAGATAAGTGTAGCTGCATTATCATGAAATGCGTTTGATAAGTTGCGGAAAAAAAAATTATTTACCCCAGGGTAGATTATGAATAATGATTGTAACTTTGCCTCATGAATTTGTTTCTATGCAGAACTCAAGCCATTCTTTGGGATGGATTTGCATCACGCAAGGGCAAGCTATGTCATGAACGAAGGATCACTGTTGAGCGATCTGGAAGAAGAAGAAAATGCTATGGTGTCAAGTGAAGCGGAAAAAGTAGAAGCTATGCAGAAGCAAGGAGCAGAAAGTGACTCTGTGCCAATGCAAAACGCTCAAGATACAGAGACTGAACTATTTCCCTGGCTAGTGAAAAAGGACGCTGATCCTCATGCTGCTTTGGAAAAAGTTCATTTGTATTCATCACACTCAGAATCGGAAGTTGGTTCACATTGCTCAGAATCAGAGTCCGAAGACACGGATAAGAGGATGAAGATCGGAGCAAGTCTAGAATATCATAAGAGAGAAACATCGGAAACTGCAGTTTTGCAAATTCGGAACACTGTAGAGCCAGAGGTTGAACCCTTTTCCTTGGAAGTGAATGAAGACACTGCTTCTGACAAAGTTCATTCATTTTCCTCGGAACAAGAATCTGAAGTTGATTCATATTGCTCGGGACCGGAATATGAAGTTGGGGATAAAAAGGCAAGGATAGAATATTACGATATTATGCACATACCAAAGATGAAAAAGGAAAGTTCTCCACACGCTACTTTGGATAATACCAATGCCTCAATTGATATGTTAGGCGGCTGTGGAAAACAAGAAGGGAGACCATTAGAAGGATGGGGTGCCATTAACTATGACTCTATAGTCAACCTTCTCATCAAGTCCATAAAAAAATCTGACAATGAAAAAATTGAAAAAATTGGAATATACGGTAGAAACGAGGTTGGAAAAGCTATTGTCATTGAAGCTTTGAAGGAATCTGCAATTTTGAGGAATCTATTTGATAGAGTCATCTGTGTTACTGTTCCTCTGAACTGTGACATGGAAAAGGTGCAAAAGGAGATTGATGGACAAATATCTTCTAATTTAACTGATGCCAATGCAACAGTGGTGAAAGCATCGGAAGGCCTCAAGTTTTTGCTCATTCTTGTTGGCATTAACCAACACATGAAGCTAGAGACATTGACAATTCCTAATTCAACGACACCAGTGGGTAGCAAGATAGTTTTTGTGGTTAGATCAGGACGATTATGCAATGAAATTGAAGTGGATAAGAAAATATGTTTGGACGATCTGTTGCTGTGCGAATTATTTCGTCAGAATGTGGGTGAAGTTGTTTATTATCCTAAAAAAGCCCTAGCTAGGGAAATGGTTAGGATGTGCAGGCCATATTCGCATGCTGTTATTCTAGTGGCAAGGGCACTGCAAAATGTTGATGACATTTCAATCTGGGAACGTGCGCTTGAAAGACTGAATGTTCCACCTACAAGTAATGAAGCCGGTGTAGAAGCTCTTATGGTTAATGTATTAAGATTCAGCATTGACCAACTAGAAGATGATAAAACTAGAAGATGCTTGAAAAATCTTGCTCTTTGTAACAATTACCATGAGATTGCATCCGAGTCTGCTATAGGCCTATGGGTCAGGGATGGTATTGTAGACACCCGTGATGAAGGCCAAAAAGTCCTAAAAAATCTTGTCAATGCTAACTTGCTTGAAGTTGATGAGAATGGGCAATTTGTGAAGTTTCAAGACCAGGATCAGGATATATTAGTGAACTTAATATTTCAGCCTGAGGAAAATCGTGTGTTTCTGATGCGGGGTGGCTTAGACTTGACAAAGCCACCAGAGGTTGAGGAGTGGGAGAGGGCAAAAGAGATATGTTTGATGCAAACTGGAATTTCTGAGCTACCGAAGGAACCGAGGTGCCCTTCACTTTCGTCATTATATTTGCAAAGAAATTACAAGTTGAGAAAGCTTTCTTCTTCATTTTTCAATCAGATGCCTGCTCTAGAAGTTTTAAATCTGTCCAGAACCCGCATTCGGTGCTTGCCAGAGTCCATATCTCAACTTGTCAGCCTCAAAAGACTCTTCTTGAATGATTGTGTCTTTTTGAGATCGATATCGCCAGCAATTGGAAGGCTCAAGCAGCTGGAGGTATTTGATCTTGAGGGGACGAAGATTAAGAATCTTCCCAAGGAAATTGAATGTTTAATCAATATGACTTGTTTGGGGTTCTCAATTTCTGGAACTGAACCTTCAAATGACTCTAAAACTATGATTCCTCATGGGGTAATATCTTCTCTATTACACTTGGAAGAACTGAATCTCGATGTGAATGCCAATGCTGAATGGTGGGATACATGTGCTGAAGGTGTTGTATCTGAAGTTTGCAACTTGAAAAGGTTAAGCACTTTCAAGTTCTCCTTTCCTACAATGGAACTTTTAAGGCAATTTAATCAGCTTAGGAAATCGATGGAGCATCCATCTTTAGCTCAATTCAGACTTTGTGTTGGTAATCATGCTAGCTGCATCATGAATCGGCTACCATCAGATATTGAATTCGAACTGGAACGGTGCAACCGATACTTGAGGTACACAAATGGTGACGATGTCTTCACCGATATTAAGGACATGCTGCAACAATTAGATGCATTATTCTTAGAAAGGCATGCTAATCTCAAGACCCTGTCTGAACTAAGAATAAATAGCATGGAGCAACTCAAATGGTGTGTTCTGGGGGAGTGTAATGAGCTTGAAGTGCTCATAGATTCATCTGATACCATGCATCAAGAGGCTTTGACCGAATCTCACTGCAAAAGTGCCTGCCTTGAATCGCTGGAGTTTCTGTACGTGTATTACATGAGAAACTTGAGAAACATTTGGAAGGGCTCAGTGCAGAAGGGATGTTTATCTTCTCTAAAGTTGTTGACATTGTGTAAATGCCCCGAGTTGACGGTTATTTTCTCATGTGAGATGCTCGATAATCTCAACAATCTGGAAGAGGTCACAATTGAGGACTGCCCAGCCATCAAAAGCCTGATTAGCTGTCAAAATTCATTTTGCGAAGTCCTCAAGACGTCTTATTTCCTCCCTATGTTGAAGAAGCTGTCCCTCCATTACGTGCCTGAACTTTCCAGTATATCCTGTGGGCTATGGATTGCACCGAGGTTAGAAAGGTTGAGTTTTTACGACTGCCCGAGTCTCAAGTCTCTTTCGACCAATGAAGTTTCCAGTGAGCAGTTGAAGAAAATCAGGGGGGAGAGGAGTTGGTGGAAGGACTTGGAATGGCGTGGCCATAAGCCAGATCACTTGGATGGTATTTTCGTCCCAATTGACACATGTGACGTCCCTTGACTCTGCGTGCATGCGTGTGAGTCTGACTGTTGGAACTGCTTAACAGGTCGTAGGAACTTCAGTCGCTTAATGACTATTATATCGAATCAATATCGGTAGTTTAAACTTTGATAACTCCTGCCTACCCAATGGCAGGCCTTACTAGTCGACTTTTCTGAGGTTTATAAGTTTCTTCCCACTGTTTTTTTCCTATTGTTCAAATAGAGGACCCTGAGATAAAGAATAACTGGGCAGGGCTTGAATGGCCATCATCAGGTTGGTTGAAGTAATGATAAATAGTGGAATGGGAGATCTGCACTTGAAGGAAATTTTTTAGTTTGTTGGATTTTGCTAAAAGCAATCAACCTGGACATTAGAATGCCAACCCTTGGTACGGCACAGCACGGAATGCAGAAGAGCTTTCGATTCTACTTATCCAGCCGAATTGTTTAGAAGCTCGCATTCCATTCACAAACAAAGCAGTCTCACTTTCTGTTATTAGAACCGAGAGTTGAGTCTCCTAGTCAGAGACTATTCACTCTCTTAAGTCCTCGTCTGCGGCAGTATAACCATCACTAATCTGTCTCGGTAGGCAACAGCCACAGAAGAATTTTTCTCGTTGGCAATTTATAACCTCACTGGCTATTAGACATGTGATTAGCGACTTCCTCTAAGAAAACAGCAACACTTGTACGTGACTAAAGCCTCTTTCATATGAAAAAACATAACTCTCAATGTACATATAATAATTTCTATTTGTGGTCAGCTATTAGCATTCCACAAGACAGAATTACTTTTGACTCTTTTTTAATGGTTAATTTATCTATACAAACAGATGATTTGCATCATCAGTAAATCAAGTAATATGACGAGTGCATCTGATGATGAGAGCTCTTTCATAGGGATTGGTATCTTTCTATATTATAACAAGTTTCAACTATTAGCAATATATATCCAAGTATTTTGCATGTTCTGATAGAAAAACTAACTTCCAAGCTTTTAATAAGTTCAATATGTAATCTATAGGAGCTGCCACTGGGCACGGCCTAGAAGGGGCCAGTTTTTGTTAAGTAATTTAAATTTTTTTCAAGTTGGACTAATTTTTTTTTCAAAATACTAAAATAATAAGAAAATTAATTGAGAGAAACTTTCAACGATCCTTTCATCTTGTCGTGTCAATGACTGGATATGGCACTTCTGCTATGAGCAGTGAATTAAGGTGTGTGGTGGCACCAAAGTGATCGTTTTTCCTCCGATTTGGCACTTAAGTGATCCAACGGAAACTTTTGGCACTAAAGTGAGCGCCGTATACAACTTATGGCACTGATAGTGTACTTCTCCCGAATCTCGAGCAAGCATTACAGAGTCAGGTCACTTCATCAAGTTGAGAAGGCTATCAAGGCGATCGAGGCTATGGAGCAAGTTGAGGTAGATGTGGAAATTCAAATTTCAGTAGAAAATATAAAACACGTGACAAATCAAATGTCAAGTGTTTTAAGTGCAATAAATTCAGACATACAAATTCGAATGCCAAGCAAATGTGACTTACGAGCAGGTGGAACACACACATTCCACCAATGCTGAAGAATATATGGTACTAGCATGTAACAAGAATGACCCAAGTACCATAGACACCAACATATGGTTCTTGGATATTGGTTGCCGTGATCATATGTCTGGCCAAAAAGAGTTATTCTCATAGTTGGAAGAGACGAGTCGTGGTGAAGCAACTTAAAAAATTCCCATGATGAGCAAAGGTAACATTAATATCAAGTCAAAAGATGGTACTAATATTACTATTGTAGATATTTAGTATGTGCTAGGACTTTTTTAGAATTTGCCAAAGTGTTGGACAACTTTTTGAAAAAGGCCACAAGGTTCATATTGAAAATGAAGTTTGCACCATCAAAGGTGTTGACGACAAGTTGATCATGACAGTAAAAATGACGAAGAACAGCATGTTTCCCTAACTCTTCAAACGAAGAATCTTGAGTTTTCAAGGGATGATGAAAGACAGCAACTGGTTATGGCATCTTTGGTTTAGGCATCTAAATTTTCATGGACTAAAATTACTAGTCTAGAAAAAGATGGTGATCAGCATGCCATTGATTGACTGTCCATATCGTCCATGTAAAGAATGTCTCATTGGGAAACAACATCAAGACTCTTTTTAGTTGGAAAAGCCAGAAGAGCAAAACACAACATTGGAGTTGATACATATAGACATTTGTTGCCCTATTAAGGTGAAATCATTCAAACAAAAAAGGTACAAACTAATTTTTATGGATGATTTTACTAGAAAAACTTGAGTATATTTCTTGAGAGAAAAATCTAAAACTTTTGGCAAGTTTATAGAATCTAAAGTCTATGTTGAAAAATATATGGCTTTAATTTGAACATGTTGAGATCAGATAAAAAGGGAGAATTTACCTCAAATAAATTTGACAAATATTGTAAAATTCATGGAGTGAGACGTCAGTTGACTACCAGCTATATTTCTCAACAAAATAGTATAATAGAAAGAAAGAATATGCTAAAAGCTAAAAATTTACCCAAGAAGTTTTGAGTGAAAATTGTTGTGTGTTGTATTTGTGCTGAAGGTGTCCAACAAAATGTGTTCATAGAAAAACCCTATAAGGAGCTTGGAGTGGCAAGAAGCTAGATGTTGCGTTCCTACGAGTATTTGGGTGCATGGCATATCTTCATATACCAAATGAACGGAGAAAGAAGTTGGATGATAAAAGCGAGAAGTGCATCTTCCTTGGCTAGAGTGATACAACTAAGGGCTATAAGCTATATAACCCAGTCACTAAAAGAATAATCATTAACAGGAATGTCCAGTTTTTGGAAGATGAAGCCTAAAACTAGAGCCAAAAAGGTGACCAAAAAAGCATTACCATTGAAGATGAACCATTGGAGGGAGATACTGAAAAGCCTCCATCATCTTCAACAGGTGGTGCTTCTTCTCCGTCATCCGACTGGTGACACATCTTCTTCACCAATGGCAACTTCAGAACCACCATTACGTTGTTCACAGTGATTACAAGAGACTCTAGCAAAATTCAGGAATTATGTGGTCATAAGAGACAATGACAGTGATAATGATGAGATCACTAATGAAACTATGGTAAAATTTTGTTTATTTGTTGAATGTGACCCTATATCTTAGGATGAAGCATCTGTAAATGAGAAGTGGATCCAAGTAATGGCTGAAGAAATCTACTCCATTAAGAAGAATGATACATGGGCTCCCGATTAGAAGCCCATCGGTGTCAAATGGGTGTACAAAATGAAGTACAAAGCTAACTGTCGCGACCAAAATTTTCACAGGTAAACCACCTAGGGTTTGGCTAATGGATTACTAAGCCTAAACTTAGCTCGGGCTCTCCCAAGCCCATATCAATTCGCGACTTAAGTTCAAATTTCTTAACATGTAAATGGATTTTATCTAGGAGTCGCAACTAATCAGTTTGTGGTAGGTCGATTAGATATCTAAGTAAAATAATGGGAGAATTATTTTACTCATACGAACTAGAGACTTTGGGTACGAGAACTTGGTTCCACTAGGCTTCTCTAATGCCCTTTCGGTACCATTTCTTTTTATTTTCAAAAATGTTTTTGCAGGCAGCTTGAATTGATTTTAAATCTATTTCCCTAACATGTGAAGTGATCATGTGGGTGCGCAATCCATCAATTTAACACCCAAGAAAGCAAATAAAAAAAATGCAGGACTTACCTCGTAGCAACAAAAGTATCTGCAATGTTAAATCAAAATACACATCAACAACCCTAGATATGATTTCTAATTAACACGCAATTTTTATTTTTTTTGTTTTCATGAATTTAATGAGAATATAATCCATATGCAATGCAATGCTTCTAATCTAACATGAAATGACATGACATGGCAATATGACCTATCTATATGATATAAATAAAATGCAGTCTATACTAAAGAATGAAATTGATTTATTCTAAGGACCATTTTTCGTATTTTTTCATGAAATTCGAAATTAAGGAAAATGCAAAAATTATCTAGCTAAATTAAGATTCTATCCAACTTATATTAAGAATTGGGTTAAGCCAAATCCTAATTTAAACTAAGATATTATCTTAACTTAGCAGTCTCTAACCTAAGATGTAATCTATCTAAAAAAAATCAATCTAAACTTAAAATGAAACATGCAATTTTATCCTAATATGCAATGACGTACAAAGAAGGCCCTACTTCTTCATGACATATGCATGATGATTTTTCATTGTTTTCTATTAAATTCGAAGTTAAAAATTGTTGAATAATTAAACATGCAATTTAGATAAAAACTAACATCCTAAATGAAAGCATTTTTTATTTTTTTATTTAAAAATTTGAAATAATATTGCAATTCTAAATATGCAAGATAACCCTAAAATGAGGAATATTCTAAAACGAACCTAACGCTAATTCGATCTTCTTCTTTTTTTGGATTTTTCCCTTTTACGAAAATAAAATTCATTCAACCAACACGACGGCAAATCAAACAAGATAGGATTGATATCCAAAAAATTGACGAACCATATCTCGCGCATGAGATCGGGTTGGCCAATTTTAAATAAAATCACGAATCGAATCTCGAGCAGGAGATCGGATTGGCAATTTTAAAGCGATTGAGAGTCAGATTTTGGGCACGAAAATCGGACTGTCAACCCCAAATTTCAGAGGCAATTTCACGTCGAATCTCAATTATACATCAAGGAATAATTCTACTAAAAAATTAAAAAAATAAGAATAAATAAATAAATAAAAGACTACCTAAAATTTTTCTCTTTTTTTTTTTTTTCCTTCCAAGCAAGGCTTGGGCTCGTGCGGCTTATGGTGGGTCATCGTCGATCGCCGATCGTGGTCGTCGGAGCTCCGACGCAGGGACTCCGGCGAGGGACGGCAACAAGCGGCAGGGAGCGAGCCGCCGTGACTAGCTCGCTCGGAGAGGCAGACGAACAGATCCACGGCATAGGTAGGGGCATTGGGTCGGAGGGTCGCAGCACAACGCCGGCAAAAGGCTCTGCAGCGAGGGAGTCGCTCAAGCTTCGGATCCGGTGGCGGGGGCAGCGGGTAGAGCAAAGGCCTCGCCGCTAGTTGGAGCAAAGCAGCGGTAGCATCGCATGCAGCAGCAATTTCGCAGGGGTGACGAAGCCGGAGCGCGGATCGCGGGTCGTCGAGTCGCGGCATCGACTAGCAAGGCCGCCGGAGCAGATGGTCGCAGCGTCAACCGACGGAGCCGCGGGAGCGACGGGTCGCGGCATAGACCGACGAGGGGAACATCGATGGTGGCTTCGCGAACGGGGGCACTTTGTAGGGGCATTGGCTCGGCGTCTAGTGGGGCGAGGCGGTCGTATGGCGGCTTAACGTCCGGATCTAGAGTGGTGGAAGCAACTTGGGTGGTCGCTTGGGTGGAGTAGCGAGCTGCTTCGAGCTCAAGCGGAAGCACCGAGCGATCCGGGCGGAGGAGGGCGCTAGTTTCGGGTTGCAGCTCCGACAGCAGATCGGTTGAGCGACGGTGGAGCAGAGAAGGCTCGTGGGTCGCCGGCGAAGCAACGGTGGTCGGCGGTTCGAGTTGCTGGCGGAGCAGCGGTGGTCGGTGGCACGGCTGCCGACACGGGTGGTGCCGGCGCGATCGAAGGCCACTCCCCGCGCGAAGAAGACGATCCGGTTTCCCTTTTCTTTTCCTTCTCTCTCTCTCTCTCTCTCTCTCTCTCTCTCTCTCTCACACACATCATCACCTCCGGTCTTCCCCTCTCTCACTTTTCTTTTTATCTTTTCTTTTTTCCTCGAAAAACCAAGAAACCCCTAGGGGTGAGCATCGGTTCAAGGTCAACCCCGACCAATCCCGGACCGGCCCAACCCTATCGGTCCTGGTCTGGTTCCCAGGGAGATTGGGTTTGTCCTTGGTCCTAGAATTCTTGGACCAACACTGTGCGGATTGGTTCTCGGTCCTAAAAGTTTCGGGTCGGTCCAACCCAGACTAACCCCGACTATATATATAATATATTACTTATAATTTTTTTTATATAGGGAAAACTTTAAAATAAACGGCGTCAACAATATTAAACAGCTATTTAGTGAGAAGTTCAAGTAATTTTACATTGTTATTTAATAACTTAGATTTTTAATGTCTTTTACGGCATTAATAGTCATAATTTACGAAGGAGGAAAATGTTTTTATGAGGAGTTCTCACAAAGATCCAAAAAGGCATAAACAGCTCCTTATGGCATCATCTTCAAGTGTTCGTTCTCTTCTTTCTTATTTGTCTTGTTAGTCTTCAATTTGCCAAAATCGAAAAAAACCTCTCTGCTCACCACTTGACAATCGCCTCACTCGCTTTGGGTCACTCATGCTGCTCGCCGCTCGATGCTCGCTTGGCTTGTTGCTTCCCGCTCGACATTCGATGCTCATTCTATTCGATGCTCACCCCACTTGACCCTCACCGCTTGCCTTTCTTAGTTAACCTCACTCATCATCGAACCCATTGGGTTGGTATGGTCCTTGGTTGCCCTTTTAAGGAGTACAAAAAATGAAATAAAAAATTATTGATTAGTCTTGGGTTAACCCTAAAACCGAACTGAACCCATTAGATTAGTTCGGTCGTCAATCGCTTTTTTAAGGAGTACAAAAAATGAAATAAAAAATTATTGGTTGGTCTTGGGTTGACCTTGAAACCGGATTGAACCCATTGGGTCAGTTCAGTCCTCAATCGCTTTTTTAAGGAGTACAAAAAATGAAAAAAATAAATTATCAATTGGTCTCGGGTTGACTCTGGAACCGAACCGAACCCATTGGGTCGGTCCGATTCTTGGTCCCAAGCTTAATAGGGTTGGTCCTCGTTCCCAAAATTTGAGGACCAGCACTATGCGGGTTGGTCATAGGGTTAGGGGGCAAACGGGCCCAACCCGAACCATGCTCACCCCTAGACCCCTTGTCTTTTTCGTACGCGGTGTCTTTTATAGGCCCAAAAATTGTATCTTCGTGATATATTTTATTTCTCATTTTACTTGTGCATAATTCCCCTGATATATCGTTACACCCCACGCTATATCCTCTTTTGTATTTTTCGCATATTCCATCCAAAAATTTTCTTTCTGCTCGAAAATATGTCTCTCAGTGTATATTACCCAAATATGTAAAAAATCTCGCGCTCACCGTCGGTCCAATAAAACAAAACAAAATAACATAAATGTTTCTAAATTATATGCCATGCGATTTTTATTTTTTTTGGGTAAAAATTAATCCATTTTTTATGCAAAAATTTGGGTGTGAACAGCTTCCCCTCTTTGAAGGTGAGCTCGTAAAGATTGCCTTTAAAGATAAACTGAGACCTAAATTTTGGTTATGAGCATGCAATGAATGATTTTTGTTAGAAAATGAATTCTATTTTTCAATGCAATTTATATGATGCATGGAAACGCAAATGATAAATGAACCTATCTGGAATAACTTACCTTTAATGAGGATAGAGTAATTCGAGATAGTTGGTGTTACATGTCCAGGACCTGCACCATTCTACGGTTGCCCAGAATAGTAGCATGGCTTTGCAAAGAGACTGCCTTCCCAGAACCCGTACCTTTCTACAGTCGCCTATTATGGCAGTGTTTGGTTGTGTCTAGTACTCGTATCTTTCTACGATCACCTTGACAAGGAAATTGATTTTTCAGGACCCGTGCCATTCTACAGTCGCCTAAACGGGAATTCGCCTTCCAAGACCCGTACCATTCTACGGTCGCCTTGACAAAAAAATGATTTTCCAAGACCCGTACAATTCTACGGTCGTTTGAATGGGGAAATAGATGTTGTCTAAAACCCGTACCATTCTACGATCGCCCGAATGGGGAAATAAATGTTGCCTAGGACCCGTATCATTCTACGATCGCCTGAATGGGGAAATAAATGTTGTCTAGGACCCGTACCATTCAACGGTGGCCTAAACTGAGGTTCACCTTTCAGGACTCATACCATTCTATGGTCGCTTGAATGGGGAAATAAATGTGGTTTAGGACCCGTACAATTCTATGGTCACCTAAACTGAGGTTTTGCTTGGCTAGGACCCGAACCTTTCTTCTGGTCGCCCAGCATTGCAACATAGATCATCTGACCGGGACCCGAACCTTTCTTCGGTCGCCTTAATCAAACTAAATCTGGAGAAAAATCTTTGGGGGGACAACTCAATCGAGTGTCGGTATACTCAAAAGGGAATACTTGGACAATGACAAGTATTTAATGTATGGATAGAGATATACTTACTTGGAAACATCTCTGCTCCTGGGGGATATGTCTCCTGCAAAATATGGTCATAGGAGAAGCAACATGCATTTGTAATCACTAGCATGCATTAATTCAAGGGAGGATCATGGTGATTTCTATCAATCTTGCATCACCTAATTTTCATTGGGAAATATTTCAAAAAGAATATTTCAATCTAAACATATGAGTGTCATGGATGTGTCAAATGAGGGACATCTCGGTCTGAAAGGACTTTTCACTCATCCTCATTAAAAGGGCCATTTTATCCTGACCTTTGATGCAAGATCTTAACAATCACTCTATCTTACCATCGTCATGCCAAACAGGGGTCCGAGCAATCTCGCAAGTAGTACGACCTTATCAATCTGAGAGGTCTTTAACAGGGACCGTAATGTCGGCTTGGTTAGCGGCTTAACAAAATGGACTCTTTCAGTCAAAGCTATTGAAAAATGACATTTCGCAATTGTCTTGGGGTTTACAAGTCAAGAAGCATGAGGTAGAAAGACAACAAACCTTCAGCCCAAGTGAACATCAGCCCACAAGACCAAGTGGCCTAGCAAGTTCAGCCCAAGTTGGTTTAATTCAATTGAAGCCCGTTTGAGCCCAACTTAGCATTTTGGTCACAAGTGAATTTTACTCACTAATGCTTTCTTAGTTTGCTAATTATATTTAGGGTTGGTTAGATTTAATTAAATGAAATTAGGTGGTTAGATTAATTTAGATAAATTAGATTAGAGACTTAATAATGCATGTTAGGTGGTTAGAAATAGACATTAGCAAGTAGGCATGCCATGTTATTTATTGAACGAGTCTCGGTAATTTTCCGGGCTCGTCTTGGTCTCCAATTAGGCATTATGGGCCTAAATTGGATTTTTAATAATTATTTGTTTATTTTTCGAAATTAATTATTTAATTAATTATTTTTTCGGAAATTCAACCGGGATGGCCGGTGACCGAAATTTCGTGCCGATTGTCTTGATGCAGTCTGTTTATTTAATTGAGCTTCACTTTATATGAAATTGATTTAAATTGTGAATTTTAGGATATGTTCCTAATTGGTTGATTTCAATTATGTGGTGGGGAAATGTTTGAGTACCGATTGTCAGTATCGATGGTGGAGTGGTGAATCAGTGTGGCATCTAAAAGGGCACGTGGGCTCGGTGATTTGATGCATCACTTTGGTGAACTAGTACCTTAGAGAATGCACGTGGCCCTAGGCATTGTAAAAAGGGCACGTGGGCTCAGTGAATTGATGCATCACTTTGGCGAACTAGTGCCTTAGAGAATGCACATGGGCCCAGGGAATTAAGTGAGGCATCTTGGGAGAGACACGTGGGCTCGGTGATTTTATGCTTCACTTTGGTGAACTAGTGCCTTAGAGAATGCATGTGTGCTCGGTGACTAATATACATCGTGGGGATTATATGATTTGGATGACATGTAATCGACTGGTTCGATTTGTTTTGAGTACTTGGGTGCCTTCTATGAATTGTACTGATTTGCAGGTGGAATCTGAGGCCAAGGTAAGTCCTCTGACCTGTGCATGTTTAGGCAGCCCATAGTGTATTGGCTTACTAATCGGGTCTTAGGAGGTAGAACTCGCTGAGACGTGGTCTCATTGGTTATTGAATAACCATTTTAGAACCCTGAGGAGGAGCCGAGGAGGAGGAACCTAAGAAGGAGAACACTAATGTGAAACCTGAGGAGAAAGATTTTTGAAGAAGAAGATGATCCAGAGAGGGATCTTGAGTACAACCCGGATGTGGATTGAGATCCCATCCCTTTTGTGAACCCTGTCTTAGTGTAGATAGGTGTGAGACTAGTATGCTGTGAATAGTATTGTAAATATACTACGAGTTGTGCTGTTAATAAAAGTGTGGTTGTGAATTTCAATCTAAAAACTGCTTTTCTATCCCATTGTTTTATTGTCTGGGGATTTATAACTACTTCCGCATGCATAATAAAATGAAAGGGTCGGCGATACTTAGTCCTGGGATATCGCACTTTAAAATCGATCAAGATGAGGGATGGGCGCGTGCCCGAGGATCGAGGCGTGACAGTTAGTTCAGTTTGACAGCTTCTTATGTTGCTATCACTTTTCTCTTCCTTAGCCTACTAAAGTTAGACATATAATTGAGCACTTTGGAAGTAGCTTGGCTATAAATGCACACAAGTTTTACTATGTTTCCTTTGTCCTTTATATCTAGCTGTCATTGATATTTTTCCGACACTTCATATTCAGGAACTTATATAGGTGCACTCATGGGAATGTCCAAGGTTGTTTGGCTAGAAAGGGAGTGCAAAGATCTGATGACGACCCCACTGTCTTTGGAATCACGTACTGCAGGGGGCATACGTGCAATCCCAAACTGCAGAGGTCCCTCCACTTTTCTTTTCCTCTTGATAAGGCTTGAGCCCCTATAAATTCATAGAGTTGGCGATGCGATGAGGAGATACAAAGGTAGGTAGGGAATACCTAGGATCACTAATACTTCTTAGAAAGGTCTGTCATTTCGATAAATTTATGGATATAACCAAAATCTCAACAACTCAATGTCACACCTTGAGCAATGGAGATACGAATTGGGTAATGGAACCTGGAACGCTCATCCTAATTGCTATGCCTTTTCAGAAAGGGGAAGTGCACATCCTTAATATGCCTTCTCCATCATTTTCCTGGCGATTTACATGGTGGTTGTGTGCTTTTGCTTGGAGAGAAATCTAAGTCTTGATGATTCTTTTCTCGATTCAGCAGATTGGAAGAGGGAGCACAGGGATAGTGAAGGGGCGCCACCACATCATATGGGAATCAAAATTATACAAGATAAACTAGAGAGAGAGAGAGAGAGAGAGAGAGAGAGAGAGAGAGAGCCCATAGGTTCAGCCGCCATTCAGTCAAACCCACAGGGTTTTGGCCAGCCAAGCTTCGAAGAAGATGCCTCCTCGTATACGGCCAGTGGGATGCCCAGAGCAAAAGAAAAAAGCCTTGCGCGATACGCGACCATTTTCTCTTCTTCCTCCCTACCCTTTTCTCTCCCCTCCCCTCCCTCCATAATCGATACTCCCTCCCTCATCACCTCCCTCCCTCCCTCTCTCTGTGTTGGAGATCAGAACAAACCAGAGCCATCCGGGGTTTTGGGTTTGAGAGGGTCGTCGGTGTTGTTGATCGTGTTGAGCTTGAGCTTCTTCTCTTCTTCTTGTTGCGCCTTCTTGAGCGGCGCTGAATTGACTGCCCTTCGAGCTTGAATTGCGCCTTCCTTCTTCTTCTTCTTCAATTCCCCGTAGGGCAGGTCTTCTTCTTCTTCAATTCCCGTAGGGCTGGCTTGCCTGTCTTTATCCGCCGGGAGCGGATTTTCTCTAGCTTCTTGTTGCTCGATAAATCTTGAGAGAGCATCTGCGTGGATTGAATAAAAGAATTAATTGGTGCGTGGGTTTACTTGTTCGATTGCTGTCGATTTCTCTTTGAATGGACTAAGATGTCATGGTATGGATGGTGCCTGATGAAATGACGGACCGTTCTCATTTTGAATGGACTTTTCAATTTATCATTATCTTTTATCTCCGCGTCGCCATGATGAAGAAAGTCGATAATCTTTAAGAATGGCTTTCATAGGTGGTTAAAAAGAAAGAAATTTATCAACAAATGTAACATTACTGTTTGTAAAAGCAAGTGTATGTGTGCTTTGAAGACTTTAGTCAATAAATACTTGTGCAAATCTGTGCCAAGTAGGCCCTGTGGCATGATGGTGTAGTTCAAGAATCTTACCTTGAGAAGCTACTTGTTCTGGTTCTTTTCTATATGTGCTATGGTTTTTTGGAGCTAAAAAGTTGTTTACAATGATTAACTATTGTCCAAGCTTGTTGACTGGGCTTTGATGCGCAAGCCCACATGGTCTGATTTTAATATCATCGACTAAAGTACTTGAACTTGTGGATTGCTATGCTTCATTTAATTATTCACTGTCCTTTTTTCTACCTTATCATCACGAGAACTTAATCTCTATATCTACTTCATACTTCTAGGTGAATAAATTAAGTTATGACAAATTTACTCAGTCACGAGAACTTAATGTACCTGTTTGGGATTTTTGGTGGTCGAATAAATTAAGTTGGGGTAAATTTGTCATAACTTTACCAGTTTGTGGCTTTTTTATGGTCACTTTGAATAAATTTATCACATGTGTATTAATTTGGAGTTTTTCATGATTAAAAAAATAATTAAGGTGTACCAGTTTTGGAATTTTTATAGTATTAACCCTCTAAATAAGTGAAGTTCACTTTCTTGCTCTCTTTTGTTGACTTTTCAACTTTTTTTTTTTTTGATCCACCAGAGGCAAATATTACATGGCCTCCCTTAATGAACTCGGCCACATCCCTTTTGATGTCGCTGAAGCTTCCATGTAAGTGTCATGTAACGTTCTCTATTAAGAAACAAAACGAAGAAGGAAAGCGGCCAAGAGGACTAGTCTCGGCTAGCCCTAGACAAGAGCATTGAAGTCTAGTAAGAAAGGGGAATGAAGATCAGGGAGGTAATTTTAAGTTGTTGCTCATCTGGGAAGTTAATTTCGGCCAATGCAAATGGAAAGGATCCGAGCAAAAAAAAAATGGGAAAGGATCCATCGACCACACACGTGGAAGTGTTAATAGTATTAAAAATATCAAACTAATATTGAATGACATATTCACGCTAAACTAATTTTCATCGTATAAAAAATCCTAAACAGATATCCTATGACACATTTTATCCCAAATGAATTTTTATCCCAAACTAATACCCTATGACAATTGTCTCGCAAAAAATCTCAAAATTGATACTCTTGACCTAAATCTATCATCCATGAAAATGCATCTTGTAAACACATGTGGATTTTTCACATTAGATCTATCATTCTCAAAGTTAGATTCATCTTACAATCATCTACCACGTGTGTTTACATTTTTGCATTATAATGCGATAATGGTGGAATACTCATGAAACATAGAATTTGATTAGGATACTAGTTTGATATATTTTGTGAGACTAAAATTAGTTTAGGATAAATGTGTGCACATGCACATAGGGAAAAAAAATCACTAGCATACTTGAAAAACACATAAATGCAATTGGCAGCGCATGAGAAAAGAAATAACAGAGAGAATTGAGAGCATGAAAACGAGGGAAAATAAAAGAGTTTGGGAGAAAAACGTGAGTGAACCGTGAGCAATTTGTGTGGGAGCTTGAGTACGAACATAGCCAGGATTCAGGTTGAATCAGCACTTGTTCCTTTGCCAAACTTAGCCCGATTCTCTGCCAAGAAGCGTGCAAATGTCCTTCGTTATTTTGCCGGTCCGAATTAGTAAATTGTGCAACCAAAACCAGTAGTTGCTTATGATATTTGCAAGGGTAAAGACTCATGATTTTTGTTGCTTTAGATGTTGGATATTTCAATAGTTTTGAAATATTGGAAGCTATTATTAAGTGATAAAATGTTTAAAATTTATTCTAATCTCCATATCCTACCAAATCCAAAAATTACCTTACTCTTTATTTCTCAGATTATACATTTCAAATTATAATCGCAATATCTAACATCATCCAATATATGCGAAATGCATTACCAATCACCTAATAGGAGAATTTGTATTTTACCATCCACATCAAATACTCACTTTTAATTTAAAGGCTCATTAGGGATTGGGACGAGTTCAACAACCGGCTGGACCGTAATCCGAAAGAGATGCGTCCGATCAAGGACCTATTGAATAAAGGCAAAGGACTGGTCCAGAAGTGCTAAAAAATCCACCGGTTCAACATGCTCAAGAAGTATACGCACTCCTACAAGCTGAAGGCATTCAATAGAGAATTATTGGGGGATTTCAATCTTTACATGCCACTGCTGAATGCAAGAAACAACGGCGAGATATTGTGCGAGGTGAGGGAGATCGGGACAGGAGTCAAGCAGTTGATCCGTTCCAATCAAGAGAACGGTGGGGCCCTCGCGGTCCCTGACGCGCCTGATCTCATTGTTGGGTCAACGGTGGAGGCGTCCTTGAGGAAGCTCATGTTGCGAAAAGGCGAGCGATCAAATAATAATATAGACAAAAGAAGAAAATAAATCGGACACCGATTTACGTGGTTCGCCGTAAAGACCTACGTCCACGGGGAGCTAAGAGTGAATTTCACTATAGATCAAACGATACAACGAGATTACACACTCGAGTCACTCAAACACTCTCTCGGTGTTTCCCGAGCCCCAATTACACCCAACAACGCACACAGTGTTTAGCCCCGAAATTCCTCAAGAAATAATCTCTCAATCTCACGAAGAAATTACACGCAAATCTTACCACAAGATTTAAATCGGCTATAAACACTAATCTTTCTTGGATGTAATTCACGTACAAGAACGACAAAGAAAATCCCTCTCAAGCACTCAACGACTAGACGGCGCTTCAAGACCAACTCTTCATGATCAATGGCGGAACACCAAGCACTCATGCGGCGCTTCAAGACAATTTGTGATCCACCTTTACCACCCATGGCCACAAGTCTATATATAAGTGAAACTCTTATTCTTTTGCCAACTTCTCATACGATTTTGTTTCCTATCTAAAACGATTTTATCCAAAACATATCTCTGTATGTTTTAAACAAAATCCAAATCCAAGTCAAAGTTGAACTTTCCTATTTCAGCGGCCAAATTCTCCAATGCAAATTCAAACTTTGGGAAATTGATCTTCGGATCTTCTTTGCTCAATTTCGAACATCCGCAATATATCCAATTCGGAATATTCGGAATTTCACATTGGACTCAAACCCGAGACATATTTTAACAGCTCAAGGAGCAGTTGCTGGAGGAGGGAGTGTCTGTGATTGTTGTGACCAGCCCGGGCGGGTGCGGGAAGACGACCCTGCTTAAGAAATTGTGTCATGACAATGATATTGAAGGTATGTGTGACTAGGGTTTAAATGATCCAGAACTAATTAGATTAGGGAATTCATTGATTGATCCTTGCCAATCGGTCGCCTCTAAGCCTTTGGTTTGCCATTTATGTGTATGGGAGCAGGTGCATGAACAATGTTTTACTTGTGCACATATTGACATGATTGAATTACATCACCTGTTCTCTCTGTCAAGCGATACAGTTCCTTGTAGATGTGAATGTTTGCACAAAGATATGCTTGGGTTTTATACAGGTGGATGTTTCATCGAGTAAAACAATCTTCTTGTCATGGATTATATTCAGTTTTCATATCATGTCCAATCTGATAAATCTTTCCCGAGCTTTTAGATATGCAATAACTCGCCTCTGTTTGATTTTGCTGAGTGCCTCTCTTAATCAGTCGAAACCTAGTCTTCACTCACCATGGGATTCACGCTCATTATTTCTGCTATACGGTATCTACTTAACTCTGTTTCTTATCCTACCAAATTTAATAAATTAGAAGTGTTGCAGCAAATTTTCATACTCTTTGCAAGCGACAGTAGTCAGACTTATTGTGGTTTGCATGCATACAGGCAAATTCAACATCATGTTCGTCCCTGTCTCGAAGAAGCCCACCCTGACAGACATTGTCCGGAAAATGATTCAACATAATGGTTTCGAGGTACCTTTGATTGTAACAGAAGATGATGCAGTTCGTTACTTGCAGCAACTGCTCATCAAAATAGGCCAAAATCCAGTGTTGCTTGTGCTGGACGATGTTTAGACCGACTCGCAATCTCTAATTGAGAAATTTGTCTTCAAGAAGATCAAACATTACAAGATTGTGGTGACATCAAGATATGAATTTCCTAATGTCGATCTTGTGCATCACCTGAACCCACTGCCTCATAGGGAAGCCCTGGAACTTTTTCGTCGATCTGTTACTGTTGATGGTACAAGCATGGTTGCGCCAGATGATGAGCTCTGGGATAAGGTATACTCTCGCTTGAGTGCATTGATGATAGGATTTCTCATGGTCATCAAAACTGAGTTTAGTTTTGTTTCTTTAAAGAAAATGTTTAATAAAATCAACCTGCCTAATATAGGCTTACCATGTTACGCCCAAGGTCTTTTCCATGCGCCTAACATATGCTGAATTTACTTTGATCTCTCTTTCATTGAAAAGAGGCCATGATTTGTACTAATCACGATTCATATCAAAGTTCCCATAATTGTTTCTGTTTTCTTTTTTCCCTGTGGCAGATAGTGAAACGCTGTAAGGGATTGCCATTAGCTCTTACAGTCGTTGCCAAGTCTCTCCGAGGAAAGGATCGTTCGTTCTGGGAAACAAAGCTTCTTAATTTGTCCCATTTGGGTTTCGACAGTGACATTCTAGATTGCCTCAGAAAGAGCTTGGATGGTGACACTTCGATCAAGGAGCATTTCATGGACCTCAGCTCATTTCCAGAGGATCGCAAGATCCCTGCCACTGCTCTTATTGATATGTGGGTGGAGTTGTGCAGGCAAGATTTCGATGACATGTGTGCTGTTAATGACCTCCATGAACTCGTTTACAGGAACCTAGCTGATCTTGTAATCACCAGGTACGGATCTGAAGTTTGTTTTGTTCTCTGATTCGGACTTTTCTAGTCTTCTTCTGCTCTAAGAGTGCCTCATCAGATTGTAGTTGACGTATGAGTAGTTTTTCCTTGTACGTGACAGTTAGAAGGCGTGTGTGAAATGCACAAAGGCATGATTACATCTTTGCACCAAGATTGAGAGAGTAATTTATGTGCAACAAACATTCCTGTTTCCCCAAAAATGAGCAAACCAGATGTTTTGGATCCACACCACAATTACTGCACGTGACCTTCAGCTATAGTATGTTCCGCATTTTGAAGGTCAAATGGATTATACAAAGGCCTGTAAAGAACACTTATATCTCCTGACTTGATTTCTTAAACATGAGACGGATCAGATGTCTTTCTTTACCAGTAAAATGGTATTAGCACAAGAAACTCAGTGCCAATGCTTATGTCCGAGTGATTGCATACATATAGGAGAGATTCAAGTGAGGACGATGACAAATGTTACAGCAGCCACTATGCTACGCAGCATGATCTGCTCAGAGAGCTGGCTATCATGGAGTGCAACCGGGGCAAGTAGAGAAGAGAGAGACTCATTCTAGACTTGACTAGAAATAATTTTCCCAATTGGTGGAGCAAGCAAAAGCAACTGACTCTTGGTGCTCATGGAGTGTCTCGTCTAGTGTCCATCTTCACAAGTTGGTGGAGAAAGAAAAAGCAACCGACTCTTGGTGCTCATCTAGTGTCCATCTCCACAGTTTGAAGTGCTCTCTCTCTCTCTCTCTCTCTCTCTCTCAATGACCTTTAGGGAGAAATTCAGTTGGTTGGCACTTAAATTACCTTTAACCTTCTATGTTCATAATGCAGATGGAACATTCTCAACACCTTGGCCAAATCTTCAATTGCCTGAAGCTAAGGCTCTTGTCTTGAACTTCGAGACTGACGTTCAAACCAAAACTTATGCTTTGCCAGAATTCACTGGGAAAGCAAATAAGCTCAAGGTCCTAATAGTAACAAATTACAGTTTCTTTCCAGTTGAGCTACGCAATTTCCATGTCATTGGTTCTAGTTTAACAAGGATCAGGCTTGAACGCGTCATGGTTTCTTTCCTAAGCATGGGAAAGCTATGCCTGCATGGTCTACGAAAGTTGTCCTTTTTCATGTGTGATGTAGGGCAGGCCTCAACGTTGAACGACGCCAAAATCTCTGATGCAATGCCAAACTTAGTGGAGCTCGACATCGACTATTGCAATGATCTTGTGACATTACGAAATGGCATATGTGAGATAAAGCCTCTCAAGAAGCTTAGCGTCACAAACTGCCATAATTTCTCTATACTTCCTGAACGGATTGGGCAATTGACCTTCCTTGAAGTGGTCAAGCTTAATTCTTGCACAAAGTTGTTGCAGATACCGGACTCAATTGAAACCCTCCAAAAATTAGAATTTCTCAATATATTCGATTTAACAAGGATCAGGCTTGAACGCATCATGGTTTCTTTCCTAAGCATGGGAAAGCTATGCCTGCATGGTCTACAAAAGTTGTCCTTTTTCATGTGTGATGTGGGGCAGGCCTCAACGTTGAACGACCCCAAAATCTCCGATGCAATGCCAAACTTAGTGGAGCTCAACATCGACTATTGCAATGATCTTGTGACATTACCAAATGGCATATGTGACATAAAGCCTCTCAAGAAGCTTAGCGTCACAAACTGCCATAATTTCTCTACACTCCCTGAATAGATTGGGCAATTGACCTTCCTTGAAGTGGTTAGGCTTAAAACCTGCACAAAGTTGTTGCAGATACCGAACTCAATTGAAACCCTTCAAAAATTAGAATTTCTCAATATATCCGATTGTCTTTTGCCCAATCAAATGGGTCAACTATATAATCTCAAGAGGATAAACATGAGAGGATGTTTGAGGTTGTCTATGCTGCCACGGTCAATCATGGGGTTGAGGAACTTGAAGAAGGTTATTTGTGACAAAGAAAGCGAAGTCTTGTGGGAGCCTCTCAAGAACAGTCTTAATAGCTTGAATATAATGGCATATGAAGAAGAGGCTAACTTAGATTGGCTGCGTGATTAAGAAGAGGGCGATCAATTGATGATCTCTAGCTTTTTCTACATATTAAAATGTTGTCTTTGAACTATTTTTCTATTGGTTTCTATTTGTTGTTTGTTCTATTTATTTCTTGTACCTTGTACTTAATTTTATTTTTTTGGGGGAAAATGACATAAATTATTTGTGAATTTTAACCCAATGTGTAATATAATTTCTAAACTTTTAATTTGTTTATATGATCCCTATACTATAACCTAATGTTCAATGTCATCATTGAATTCTCAATTCATTCATTATAATCTCTAAATTTTTAGTTCATGGTCAAGTTAGTTCTTGAATTATATGAATATGTTCAATGTTATCCATAAACTTAATGAAATGATAACATTGAATAATTTCATATAACCCATATACTAATTTGAACATGTACTTGAAGCTTAGAAATGATATTGAATAAATTAAAATATCATGAATTATGTTGAAAGTTCATAAATCACATTTAAAAAATTCAAAAATTCAAAAATCACATTAAATGTTGGGTCAAATTTCGAGGACTATTTATAATATTTTCCTCATATATACATGGATGGCTACTGAACCAAATAATTTATGAGTAGTGCCACATCATTTTTTTTTTTTTTTAATTCTGACTTTCCGAGTCAGAATTTTTATCCATTTATTTTTTTTTCTTTCCTATTCTTTTCTTTCTTTCTTCTTCCTCCTCCGTCGTCTACCACCAACCCCGCCCCTGCAAGCCATAACTGTTGCGTCCCTACCATCATCGTCTTGGCCGACGCCTAACTTGTGGTGCCTTACCACCACAACCACTTCAGCATCTCCTTGTCTATCTCTCACCCTCCGATCACAAGATTCTCTCTATCTCACGAATCTGAAGTGCAAACTCAAATCCGAGCCGCTGCAACCTTGTATTTGAGGTCGTGGCGGCCTTAAATCAGAGGTTGCAACATCAAATCTAAGGTTCCGAGCCTCAGATTTGATGTGAGAGAGAGAGAGAGAAAGAGAGAGATAGGTGCTTGCAATGTTATCTGAGCGAAGCTTTTGGTGGTGTTCAAGTGCGTCCTTAGTGTGGTGGTGGCTATCGGAGTGACACAGCAGCAGACAATCGTTGCCGGTGGTGGCAATGCTTCGGCAATGGTGTTGATGTGGGGGGAGAATAGTAGATGATAAAAGGAGGTAGGAAAGAGAGGAGTTTACAGTAAAAATATGAGGCTTTTTGAGGTTTGGATTATTTATTTATTTATTTATTCTGTAAATTCCTCGATAGGAAATGACTTAAAATTGTCCCTAATTATTTTACAGAGTCCCCATCTCTATAAGTCAGTCACCCGAGCCATCTGAAATGTCCCCACAACGTTTGGATGGACCTTTTTGACTAGGAATAGTTGATTAATTTGGCAAATGTAAGGTTTTCGTAATTTATTCAATTATATAGGGTGGTGAAAGTAATATGTTCAATCAAATTTTAATTTTTTTTTATCTAATCATAACTATTTTATAATTTATTCAATTATATAAGCCTCGAGGCTCGCCTGGCCGGTCGCCGGCCATCGCCGTGCCGGCCACCGGAGGAAGAAGAAAGAAAAAAAGAAGAAGAAAGAATAAAAAGGAAAGAAAAAAAAAAAGAAAAGAAAAGAAAAATAAAAAATAATTATAATTTTACTAGCTACTAGACTAGATAATATGTATTTTTAATGAGTTGGTAAATGATCTTAAATAGGTACAGAGTAAATCCATTTAAGATCCATATATTTTAGTCATTTTATTTTTAAAACTCATCACGTGCGCTTGAAAATAAAAATTTACCCATTAACGATCCATTTAAGTAAATATGGATCCATAAATGGATTGTACAATCCATTTAACACCTCCACTAAGCATGTGCGCTAACCGTGACAAGCGGATAGTTCTGAAAGCTGCGCAACATAATTTCGTCCATTAGTCCGCTGTTCTACTTCTACCTCGGGGTCAATCCAAGCTCGTTGGATAACGCCGGGCTGGATGAAACTGGCCGATGCGGACAAGCACGTGCCTGTAGCTTTACCTTAACAAAGACTTAAACCGGGGCTCTCGCGGTGCAGCGTGCGAATTGGACATAGTCGACGAATAACGACAGGTATTCTTCTACCCTTAAATAATGGAAAAAGGAAGCACCAGAGCGAGGCCTCCGGTGGATGCTCTTCCGAGGAAATTTCCCCATATAATCTATTTCCTCAATGGTCTCTCTTGCCTGATCTTTCATCTCACTCTCCATTGTTGCTTCAAAGAGCCAAAAAGGTCCTCTTTCTTCTTGCCTCTGAGAAAAACCTAGAAATAGGAAAACAGAGGAAAGCGTCCTCTGCGAATCTTGGGAAGTGGGTTGCAGTTCTTTGAATCATCCTTGGTAACCCATCAAGGGGTTGGATTTTCTTGGCTTGTTCGGTCTGTGGAGAAAGAAAGAACCAATAGATGTCAGTTGATTTCGTGGGAGCTGCTGTAGCTGCATTCGGCGAGCTGTTCGTGCTCGTTAAGGAAGTATTGCTAACCATTGTCCCGTTTCCTGAGCAGCTCATGAATATTGAATCCACCTTGGACTCCATAGTCCTGATCATGAAAGACATCGACGAGTTCAACAGACGGATGGATCGTAAAGACATGGGGCAGATCCAGGCCCTAATTAACGATGGCATAGACCTGATCAAGAAGTGCTTGAAAATCAAAATCAAGGCGATCAACGTGCGGAAGAGGTATAAGTACTCGAAAAAGCTGATCGAGTTCAACGAAAGACTTGCCGACGAGTTCCAGATTACTTTACCGCTGCCGACTATGAAGTACACCGTGCAGATATTGGAAGGCGTGGAGGTGATGGGGGGAGAAGTGAAGGAGGTGGGGAAAGACGTGAAGGAGATAGGGGGAAACGTGAACGAGATCCGGGGAGGCGTGCAATTAAGCAGCGGGACTCAACAGAGTCGGCTTGAGCATTTTAGTGACCTTGCGGTCCCTGAGGCACCTGACTTCATAGTCGGGTCGGAGATGGAGGCGTCTATGAGGGAACTCAAGGAGCTGTTGCTGGAGGAGGGAGTGTCGGTGATTGTTGTGACCGCCCCAGGCGAGTGCGGGAAGACCACTCTGCTTAAGAAATTGTGTCATGATGTGGCAATTGAAGGTATATGTGATTATTATTATTATTTTTTTTTTTGGTAAAGAATGTGATTATCATTTTGATTGAGCCAGAACTAAAAAAAAAAAAAATGTAGGGATGAATTTATTGAATTGATCCTTGCCAATGGTCGCCTCTAATAATCTTTTGGTTAGCCATTTATATGTGTAGGAGTTGTTGCCTGAACAACATTCCACCTGTGCAGATATATTGAAATGATTGAATCCCGTTACTGGTTCTCTCTGTCAAGCCATACAGTTGCTTTTAGATGTGAATGTTTCCACAAAGATTTGCTTGGGTTTTATGCAGATGGATGTTTCATCGAGTAAAACATTCTTTTTCTAATAGTTTATTTACGGGTTTGATATCATGTCCAATCTGATGGATCTTTCCCAAGCTTTTAGATACGCAATAACTTGCCTCTATTTGATTGTGCTGAGTGCCTTTCTCAACCAGTTGGACCCTCCTCTTCACATGCCATAGATTTGCACTCATCTTTTTCAGCTATATGGCATCTACTTAGCACTGTTTCTTATCCTACTGAATTTAATAAACTACAAAAGTCTCTTGCAAATTTTCATACCTTTTGCGAACAATAGGAGTCAGACTTACTGTGGTTTGCATTTAGGAAAATTTCACGACAACATCATGTTCGTTCCTGTCTCGAAGAAGGCCAATCTGATAGACATTGTCCAGAAAATGTGTCGCCATAAGAGTTTCAGGATACCTTCAATCTAAACAGAAGACGATGCAGTTCGTTGCTTGCAGCAACTGCTCATCAGTATAGGACAGGATCCTGTGTTGCTTGTGCTGGACGATGTCTGGACCAACTCGCAATCCATAATTGAGAAATTTGTCTTCAAGAAGATCAAACATTACAAGATTGTGGTGACCTCAAGATACGAGTTTCCTGCTTATCGTCCTGTGCATCACCTGAACCCACTGACTCATAGCAAAGCCCTGGAACTCTTTTGTCGATCTGTTACTGTTGATGATACTAGCATGGATGCACCAGATGATGAGCTCTTGGATCAGGTATGCCCTTTCTTGAGTACATCCATTATAGGATTTCTTATGGTTATTGAATTAACCTTTTTCTTGAAAGAAAATGTTTAGTAAAATTCAACCTATGTGGAGAGTGGCAGAAAAATTTAACAATAATCAGGCGACACAATGGAGATTCCAATCACTCCACCTCTCAAGTGTTTGCTAACCCCCGGTTTTGCACACTTAAACTCACAAACTAGCACTCTAAGACTTATCTATTCATTTTGAGTAACATAGAGAAATAACAGGAAATTTTATGAGATGTTTCTGGCAGCTTAATCTTCTCATCAGATGAAAATACAACTCAAATACATAGCGAATTTAGGGTATAAATCCTACTGGGCTATGCCCCCTGCCCCCCCCAAAAAAAATAAAAAAAATAAAAACCACTGAGCATGTCCCAATTGCCCGGCCAGGTGGGCTATGGGCAAGGAGTCCACCTTCTGGCCGGGTGAACGATGGGCAAGACCTCCAGGCAGATCAATCTGACATTGGGCACGGTCCGCGTGGACTCAAGTTATTATTTCAACACTATCAATATCATTTACATAGTGAATGTACTAACATTGTTGTAATTGCCTACTGCTTCAGGATAAATCGATCTCTGATCAGCCTGTCACTAGTTCAGTTGATACATCCCTTAGTTTGGGTTTGGGCCCTGTTCTCATGCGGCTGAAGATCAGAAAGGTAGCTTTCATTCCTCAAAGAATTGTTACATGTTAAATGATTTGGGGAGAAGATCTGCAACATGACACTGATATAACCTTACCCATTCAAATTCAACCTTGGTTTGTCCTAAAAGATGAGTTTTCTAGTAATCTTTGTTTAGACAATGGCATATTGCTAAGCTGGAGGTGACTAAAGAGATGAGAGTTTTTCTTTGCTTGCGAGATCGTGATGCTTCGTCAATAATATTGCATTTATATATGCGTCGTATTACTATTGTAGATGGCATTAAGTCTACAACTGCTGCTATTTCCAAAGAAGCACTTCTTGTGTATTGGGATTTATTTTGGGTTAAAACGGGCTCTTTCTCTATGAACTGATCCAATGTCGATAAATGGGGTGACCAAGTGATTTTGTTTATAGTGAAGAAAGGAACTGACTTTGGCTTGCTGTTTTCAAGTTGTCCACTTAGATCAGTCTAGCTGCATTATCATGGATTGTGTTTGATAAATTTGCGGAAAGAAAAGTTTTATATATTGCGGGGTAGATTATGATAATGATTGTCCCTTTGTTTCTATACAGAACTCAAGCAGTTATTTGGAATTGATTTGCTTCATACAAAGACAGGCTATGTCACAAATGAAGGATCTCTGCCGAGTGACCTGACAGAACAAGAAAATGCGACTGTGTCAAGTGAAGCGGAAAAACTAGTAGCCAAGCAGAAGCAAATAGCAGAAAGTGATTTTGTGCCAATGCAAAGCACTCGAGATACAGAGACTGAACTATTTCCCTGTTCTCATGCTGCTGAAGATCAGCAAGGTAGCATTTATTCTTTAAAGATTTGTTACATTTTAAATAATTTGGGGAGAAGATTTGCAACATGGCACTAATATAACCTTAAGCCCATTCAATTTCAACCTTGCTTTGTCCTAAAAGATGAGTTTTCAGTACTTTTTGTTTAGACAATAGCATATTGTAAGCTCAAGAGCAGTAAAGAGACGAGAGCTTTTCTGTGCTTGCGAGATTGCCATCTCGATGCTTCTATCAATAATATCGCAATTGTATATGCATCAAATAACTATTATAGATAGCATAAAGTCTAGAAGTGCTGCTATTTCCAAAGGAGCACTTCTTGTGCATCGGGATTTATTTTGGGCTAAAATGGCCTCTTTCTCTCTGAACTGATCCAAAGTCAATAAATAGGGAGACCAAGTGATTTTGTTTATAGTAAAGAAAGGCACTGATTTTGTTTTTCTGTTTTCAACTTGTCCACGTAGATCAGTGTAGCTGCATTATCATGGAATGTGTTTGACAAATTGTGGAAAGAAAAGTTTATATATCGCGGGGTAGATTATGATAATGATTGTGCCTTTCCTCGTGGATTTGTTTCTATACAGAACTCAAGCCGTTGTTTGGGATTGATTTGCTTCACACAAAGGCAGGCTATGTCACGAACGATGGATCTCTGCTGAGTGATCTGAAAGAAGAAGAAAATGCGACCATGTCAAGTGAAGCGGAAAAACTAGTAGCCATGCAAAAGCAAAGAGCAGAAAGTGATTTTGTGCCAATGCAAAGCACTCGAGATACAGAGACTGAACTATTTCCCTGGAAAATGAAAAAGGACGCTGATCCTCATGCTACTTTGGGAAAAGTTCATTCTTATTCATCACACTCAGAGTCGAAAGTTGGTTCACATTACTCAGAATTGGAAGTTGGTTCACATTGCTCAGAATCAGAATCTGAAGACACTGATGAGAAGATGAAGATTCGAGCAAGTCGAGAATTTCATAGGAGAGAAACATTGGAAAGTGCAGTTTTGCAAATGCGGAACACTGCAGAGTCAGAGGTTGAACCCTTTTCCTTGGAAGTAAACGAAGACACTGCTTCTGACGAAGTTCATTCATATTCCTCAGAACAAGAATCTGAAGTTGATTCATATTGCTCGGGACCGGAATATGAAGTTGGGGATAAAAAGGAAAGTTCTTCACATGCTACTTTGGATGATGCCGATGCCTTAATTGATATGTTAGGTGGCGGTGGAAAACAAGAAGGGAGACCATCAGAAGGATGGGGTGCAATTAAATATGACTCTATAGTCGACCATCTCATTAAGTCCATAAAAAAATCTAACATTGAAAAAATTGGAATATATGGCAGAAACGAGGTTGCAAAAGCTATTGTCATTGAAGCTTTGAAGGAATCTGCAATTTTGAGAAATCTATTTGATAGAGTCATCTTTGTTACTGTTCCTCTGAACTGTGACATGGAAAAGGTGGAAAAGGAGATTGCTGGACAAATATCTTCTGATTTAACTGAAGCCAATGCAGTTGATATGCCACATTTGGTGGTGAATGCATTGGAAGGCCTCAAGTTTTTGCTCATTCTTGTTGGTGTTAACCAACACATGAAGCTAGAGACATTGAGGATTCCTGAAGCAACACCACCAGTTGGTAGCAAGATAGTCTTTGTGACTGGATCAGGACAATTGTGCGATGAAATCAAAGTGGATAAGAAAATATGCTTGGATGATCTGTTGCTGTACGAATTATTTCGTCAGAATGTGGGTGAAGTTGTTTATTGTTCTAAAAAAGCCCTAGCTAGAGAAATAGTTAGGATGTGCAGGCCATATTCACATGCTGTTATTCTAGTGGCAAGGGCACTGCAAAATGTTGATGACATTTTAATCTGGAAACATGCGCTTGAAAGACTGAATGTTCAACCTACAAGTCATGAAGCAGGTATAGAAGCTCTTATGGTTAATGTATTAAGATTCTGCATTGACCAACTAGAAGATGATAAAACTAGAAGATGCTTGAAAAATCTTGCTCTTTGTAACAATTACCATGAGATTGCATCTGAGTCTGCCATAGGCCTATGGGTCAGGGATGGTATCGTAGACGCCCATGATGAAGGCCAAAAGGTCCTAAAAAATCTTGTCAATGCTAGCCTGCTCAAAGTTGATGAGAATCAGCAATTTGTGAAGTTTCAAGACCAGGATCAGGATATATTAGTGAACTTAATATTTCAGTGCGAGGAAAATCGTGTGTTTCTGATGCGGGGTGGCTTGGATTTGATAGAGCCACCAGAGGTTGAGGAATGGGAGAGTGCAAAAGAGATATGTTTGATGCATACCGCAATTTCTGAGCTACCAAAGGAACCAAGGTGCCCTTCACTTTCATCGTTATATCTGCAAAGAAATTACAAGCTGAGAAAGCTTTCTTCTTCATTTTTCAATCAGATGCCTGCTCTAGAAGTATTGAATCTGTCTAGAACCCGCATTCGGTGCTTGCCGGAGTCCATATCTCAACTTGTCAGCCTCAAAAGACTCTTCTTGAATGATTGTGTCCTTTTGAGATCGATATCGCCAGCAATTGCAGGGCTCAAGCGGCTGGAGGTATTTGATCTTGAGGGGACGAAGATTAAGAATCTTCCCAGGGAAATTGAATGTTTAATTAATGTGACTTGTTTGGGGATCTCAATTTCTGGAACTGAACCTTTTAGTGACTCTAAAACAGTGATTCCTCATGGGGTACTATCTTCTCTATTACACTTGGAAGAACTGAATCTTGATGTGGATGCCAATGCTGAATGGTGGGATACATGTGCTGAAGGTGTTTTATCTGAAGTTTGCAACTTGAAAAGGTTAAGCACTTTCAAGTTCTCCTTTCCTACATTGGAACTTTTGAGGCAGTTTAATCAGCTAAGGAAATCAATGGAGCATCCATCTTTAGCTCAATTCAGACTTTTGTGTTGGTAATCATGCTAGCCGCATCATGAATCGGCTACCTTCAGATATTGAATTTGAGCTGGAACAGTGCAACCGATTCTTGAGGTACCCAAATGGTGATGGTGTCTTCACGGATATTAAGGACATCCTGCAACAATCAGATGCTTTTTTCTTAGAAAGGCATGCTAATCTTAAGAAGCTGTCTGAACTAGGGATGGATAGCATGGACCAACTCAAGTGGTGTGTTCTGGGGGAGTGTAATGAGCTTGAAGTGCTCGTGGATGCATCTGATACCCTTCATCAAGAGGCTTTAACTGAATCTCACTGCAAAAGCTTCTGTCTTGAATCGCTAGAGTTTTTGTATGTGTATTACATGAGAAACTTGAGAACCATTTGGAAAGGCTCAATGCAGAAGGGATGTTTATCTTCTCTCAAGTTGTTGACATTGTGTAAATGCCCCGAGTTGACAGTTATTTTCTCAAGCGAGATGCTTGATAATCTCAACAATTTGGAAGATGTCACTGTTGAGTACTGCCCAGCCATCAAAAGCCTAATTAGCTGCCAAACTTCTACTGGCAAAGTTTGTGAGATGTCTTATTTCCTTCCTATTTTGAAGAAGTTGTCCCTCCATTATGTACCTGAACTTTCCAGTGTATCCTTTGGGTTACGGATTGCACCAAGGTTAGAAAGGTTGAGTTTTTACAACTGCCCGAGTCTCAAGTCTCTTTCGACTGATGAAGTTTCCAGTGAGCATTTGAAGAACATCAGGGGGGAGAGGAGTTGGTGGAAGGACTTGGAATGGCGTGGCCATAAGCCCGATCATTTGGATGGTATTTTCGTCCCAATCAACACATGCGATGTCCCTTGACTCTGTGTGCGTGTGTGCACATGCGAGTCTGACTGCTGCAACTTCAGTTGCTTAATGACTATCGTATCAAGTCAGTATTGCTAGTTTAACTTTGATAACTCCTGCCTAACTGACGGCAGGCCTTACTAACTGGCTTTTCTGTGGTTTATAAGTTTCTTCCCACTGTTTCTTTCCTGTCGTTTGGTTGAAATACTGGACGGGCCTTGAATGGCCATCATCAGTTTGGTTAAGTATTGATAAATAGTGGAATCGGAGATCTGTACTTAAGAGGAAATTTTTCCCTGCGTGTTGGACTTTGCTAGAAGCAATCAACTGGACATGGCGCGGTACGGAATGCCAAAAATTGGTTAGAAGCTTGCACAAACGAAGCAGTCTCACTTCCTGTTATTAGAACTGAGAGTTGAGTCTCTTAGTCAGAAACTTATTCACTCTGCTAAGTCTTTGTCTGCTCACTAATCTCGGTAGGCAACAGCCACAAAAGAATTTTTCTCATCGGCAATCCATAACCTTATTGGCTATTAGACGTGTGATTTAGTGACTTTCTCTAAGAAACTAAGCGACACTTGTACGTGACTAGTACCTCTTTCATATGAGAAAACGTATCTCTCAATGTACAACTGGTAATTTCCACTAGCGGTCAGTCATTAGCATTCCACAAGACAGAATTACTTTCAACTTATTTTTAATGGTTAATTTATATATACAAGTACATGATTTTCATCGTCGGTAAATCATGTAAAATGATGAGAGCATGTGATGATGAGAGCTCTTTCACGGTGACTGGTATATTTCTATATTAGAACGGCAAGTTTCAACCATCAGTAATACATGTCCATGTATTTAGCATGCTCTGATGGAAAAAGAACTTCCAAACTATTAGTGATTTCAATATGTGATCTGAAGGAGTGGCCACAGCGCACGGCCTGGCATGGGCCCGGTTTTTCTTTAAGTGGTTTAATTTTTTAAGGAAAATTTCAAAAAAGTTAGGATTAATTTTCTTTTCAAAATACTAAAACAATAAAAAAAAAAAAAGAGATAAGTATAGTAAAAGTCCTAAAACTTGTTTTGAAAGCGCATTTAAGTTTTAAAAACTTTCAAAAAGTGCAATTAAGTTATAAAATTGATCGCGAATATGCAATCAAATCTTAAAACTTGCAAAATGACTTAATTTGACAATCTTGAATCAAAAATTTTCAAAAAGTTTATCGGCGAAAGGACTTGATTTGACAATCTTGCATTTTCGATTTGAAAATTTTAGAACTCAGTTGCATTTTCGTAACAAGTTGGAGGATTTAATTGTATTTTTTGAAAGTTTTAATACTAAATTGCACTCTGTTGACAAGTTATAGGACTTTTAATGCACTCATCACAAAAAATAATTGAGGAAAACTTTCAACCATCCTCTCATCTTATTTTGTCAATGACAGGAATGGCACTTCTACTGAGTGGTGAAGTAGAATGTTAGCATGCCCATCTTCTACCTTCTTCAACATCTTGTACATTGAATTCCTAGGTTCTTACTACGGAGAGAGAGTTTTCGGCGTGCCTTCCCTATGCCATGTATAGGACCTCATGATCTTGATGCTTGAGTAGGGTGGATCTAATGTATTGATATATTGGCCACAGACCCGTAAAACTATGGAGATCATCTTGGATGCACAAGTTAATGCAGTAGCATGCACATCGCATATGGATGAAAATCCATAGCAAATCGGATTTAGCTATTGGGCAAGACTCCAGATTAGGAAGGTGTTCACACTTGACATTATCTAGCGTGATGTTAAAGATTTTATGGAAGATGTCAAACTAATTGACAACTCTTTAGTATTTTAGCAGTTACATTTTGATAATCATGCCGAATATTTACTCCTTAAATGTGAGAGTACCTATGACAAAATTCCCATTCATTATTGACCCAATAATCGATAAACACATTGTATGTGTAATTCGTAAGGTTAATCCAAAAATTAGAAGTTAAAAAGACTCGGAACTTACCTGTCGACAGCAAATGCACTGACAACTCCTTTTTTCTTTGTAGAGTGACTTGTAGTTTTAGGTATTTATTGTCTACATAACAGGTCCGAATTGAGGTTATAGAGCTGTCTGCACGTAGCACACAAAGTAGAGATCTTTAGCGAAACCAGAGGGTTGCTCGGCGGTAAGACAATAACATGCATGCTCCCGCTGATTCGTTGCCCTGTCATAATTGAACAGGATTTCGATATGCTACTTTGTACATGAAGGGCTCCTCCGACCTTGGACATATCTTCCTCACTTCGGTGCCAATTCACCTCTTAATATGCCATTACGTACTGGGCATATGTCCTTCTTGACGTCATTGCACCGAGTTCAAGCCAAAATGTCTTCTAGACACCGAACGCACTTCTCCGCAAAACCGGTTCCATAATTGCTTGGGGTTTTCTTTGGGGGTACAGCTATAGTCCAAGGAAGCTTCTCGGCAAGGACTACCTTTCGCCCTGCAATTCTTCCCAATCCTACAGGTCAATGTGTCTTGTCATCATCGAATTCAATGTTGCAGCAGCGGAGCCGGCTTGCGTATGTTGTCACGGAACTCACCGAATGAGTCACAATGTTAAGTGCACGGTAAATTTGGATGGAGTTGGAATAATTAGACACGATTGTAGATATCGTTCTCTATTGAAATATTAAAAACACGATTAAGTCGGGTAAAGAGAAAGGAAATTAATTGACAAATGATTTTAGAAAGTGAGAGCATTTGGAAGTTGGGAAATGGTGAAAAGTGAGAGTAAGGGGCCACTTTGTAAAGATCCAATTTTTCCTTTTTTGTTCCAAACGGCCACTCATCCATAAGGCCAACAGTCTACCGTTGGGGTTGGCCGGCCATTGGGCCTGCTTAGGTTACTTGATCAGCGACCCAAAAATTAGTTTAAGGTCGCATTGGCCCCAACCAATTGATTCAGCTTCCAAGGCTAAATCTATAAGATAAGTGTATTGAAAGTCCTCAAATTTAATATAAAAGTGCAATTGAATTCTAAAAATTTTTAAAAATAAATGCAATTAAACCTTAAAATTTATCAAATTGGTCCAATCAAGTCCTTTAGTTAATTGCATTTTTTAAAAATTTTAGAACTCAATTGTATTTTCATGATAAATTTTAGAATTTGATTACACTTTTTGAAAGTTCTAGGACTCAATTACACTTTTTTGAGAAATTTTAGGACTTAATTACATTTTTTGAAAGTTCTATGACTCAATTACACTTTTCATGACAAGTTTAAGAACTTTTAATGCACTTATCCAAAAAAAAAATGTCAAGCCTGGGCCGGTCCATTATGGCCCATGGGCCTCACTTGGCCCAAACACAACGGGGCCCGCCACTTGACCTTCCTCTGTGATTAGTAACATTCTGGATGAAAAGCCGATGCAGCAAAATTATAATTTGTAAGATAGGTCATTAGCTAGAACTTCAATTGTCTTGGCTTTCACTGTACCCCGTCAAAGCAAACATTAATTCGAACTTGTTAGTGCGTTGACATCAGGCCTAAATCTGGGCCTAAATAGAAGAACCTAGATGCCCAAATGAGACCATAACAATATAGTAACTCATAAGGCCTACTCAATAAAATGCCTAAACAAGCTCGTTAACCTTAAAAGTCATAAAAACACATGACCCACGGAACCCATTGATAGAATGTCTGAAGAACTCATCAATCGTGAACTTTCAATTGACAGAATTTAAGTGGAGTTCATGACACTAGGCGATGATGAAAGAAAGTTGAGGTGTAAGTTAAGAAGGATCCATCAACCAACGAAGAATTGTATCTAAAGGATTTGGAGCGGTTATGAGCCATTTATGAAGTAGTGCACAACTCAAAAGACAATTAGAGATTCTCACGAGGGAAGATTATGATGTATAATGAAATGACTCATTAAAGATACAGAAAGAATCAAGGATGACGCCTATACCTCTCGAGACATTCAATATAGATGATGCACTTGGAACAAGCATCGTACAACATCAATCAAGAAGCCTATCAGATTTTTTAAGATCATTCGGATCAGATTTTGCTTTACTTTTGAATTCCAAATTCGAAGGAGATTAAATTTCCTAGGTTATGTTATTTGTCTTTGATTATAAAATCTCCCGGTCGAGTCCTCTTAAGCTTTTTACGTCCCCTGTGCACTTCATGATTTCGATCGAGAAGTTTATTGTTCAAGTCCAATCATCAAGCAAGCATGCACCGAAAAATTTAGGCCTTCTGTTCTATTTCAATAGAAGTCTCTTGCGATCTCATTTTTTTTTCAATTATTTGTCCACTCTTTTCTTTTAGTGATTCAAATCTTACAAAGTCCTTGAAACTTCAAGGCATATTAGAATCCATTAACTTTTTAATCTGAAGTTGGATTTTATCAATTGCTATTAGACTTTAGTCATTAAAACTATTAAATTTCTAGAGACGACAACTTTAACAAAACGCACGTAATGCATCTTTTGCGACTACAGGGGAGAATACAATGTATCGCCAAAGCACTAGGAGTTTGTTGCAGGATTATGAAGCTAATGACTCAAGTCCCAACCCCTCAAGAGCCTCTGAGGCTAAGGATGGTCCTTAGGATGGAAGACCACTTCTCAATCCATTGCTGAAAATGAACAAAAAGATCATTTTTGTTCGATTGACTTGGATAATTTTAGAAAAATTCAGGAAAAAACCTTGAAATGCTAGACAATTCGAACACACAGCTCAGATGAATCTATACATTGGCAATGTGGTAGAAGAAACAAAAACGATTAAATCGTTCACTATATCGATGCACAAACTGAGAAGGTAATAACTAGGGTTCATAAAGGTGACTTTGTTTTTGCGAACATCCGTAATCAAGGAGACTAAAGGGTCCATGTCGTGCTGTCAAACGTCTTTCTATCTCTGCATTCTCTGTGCTCGCCTGACGTGCGCTTGTCATACTCATAATTTGTGGTTTTGGTTTGATTTTTTTCTTCTTTTCCTATTTCACTGAAATAGCTACGAGAATAAGAAAACAACATACGGCAATTGGAACAAGATCGTCATACGTGGGATTTGGTCTGCTGCATACTGATAACATGAATATTCTGGGAGGGGGAGGATGAAGAATCTGTACTTCACATTGATCTGGCAAGAGTAATCAGGATAAAGTTCAGTTTACTAATCAAACCGTGATGGTCGGGCTCTTGGTCGGGCTCTTGGTCCATCCGACAGGCTCAATCTGTTGACAACATTTAATCATCCGAATGTCTCACTTGATTATAAAAGCCCCAGTTGAGCTCGGCATATAGAGGATCTTTATCAATCTTAATCTTTTGTTAACCCTTCCCAAACTGAGAAGGAAATAGCAGCAAAGAGCTTATCTACATCCCGAAAGGGCACGAGGAAAATGACTCATGCGCTGCCTCGCATGAGACGGGGACGTCAATTAAGAAAAGTCATCCGGGTCTTATAAACAAAATGAGAGACCATCACAGGGCCTGACATTATACTTATTATGGAGGACATAAGATGTTCAGATGTTGGAAAATTTGGAATTTATGGAAAAGACGGGATAGAGAAGCCTACTGTGATTAAACGATTGAACAATTTTACGATTCTGACGACTTGGATTACTCTCCCTGAGAACACAACACGAAAGAGGTGCCTGAGGAGATTGCTGAGCAAATGTGGTCTGATTTAGTTAAAGCCTCTGAAAGCTGACATCTCAGAATTGGTGACAAGAGTGCTAAAGCGCGATGAATTCTTACTTGTTCTCGATGACATTCCTTAACTCCTAAAACTGGAGTCAATGGGGATTCCTGATATAACGCCACAGAACAGTAGCAGCGTAATCTTGGTGACTAAATCAGAACAACTTAGCAGCCAAATGGCAGTGGATAGGATGCTAATTTTGGATCATCATCTTTCTCGGCAGCTATTTTGCCTCTGTGCAGGTGGAATAGTTCATTCTTCAGAAGTTCAAGCTATAGCTAGAGAAATAGCTGGGAAGTGCACTCATGAATCCAGAGCGTTTGTTCTAATGGCACGAGCACTGAAGGATGTGCATGATTTTTTCATATCGAAACATGCCCTTGAAACACTGAGCCTGCAACGTGCAATTTAAGGAGAAGATATTGAAGTCCTAATGGTTACTGTGTTGAGGTCCAGCACTGAAGGTCCAGGTGACAAGAAAAGTAAAAGATGTTTTAAAAATCTTACTTCATAGCAAATACCAAGAGATAGAAACTGAGTGTATCATAGGCAGATGGATGCGGGATTGTATGGCAGACACCCAAAATGACGACCAGAAAGTTCAAAAATTTAGTCAATGCCAACTAGCTCAAAATTGATGAGAATGGAAGATTTGTCAAGTTTCGAACTCTGGATCAGCCTGCGTTGGCGAACTCACTAATTCAACTAGAGGAAAATCGCTTGTTTCTGACCCGAGGTTGTTTTGACTTGATGGAGCCACCAAGGTTGAGGAATGGGAGAGTGCTAAAGAGATATTCTTAATGCATAACAAGATCGTTGAGCGACCAGAGGAACCAAGGTACCTTCACTCACAGCATCGTTTCTTCAAAGGAATTACAAGCTGAGATTGATACCTCCTTCATCTTCAATTGCATGCCTGCCCTAGAAGTTCTAAACTTATCAAGGACTCGCATCAGATCTTTGTCAGGGTCATATCCCAATTAATCAGCTCAAAAGATTCTTTTTAAACCATCATGTTCTATCAAGGACAATAGCAGCGGCAATTGGTGGGCTCATTCACCTCGAGGTGCTTGATCTTGATCCTGAGGGAACAAAAACCATGTATCTACCAAAAGCAGCAGAAAGATAAACTAATCTCCCTTGCCTGGAATTTCAATATCAGGAAGTGCATCTCAGAAAGCAAATGCTCAAGTTTTGAACCCAATGATTCCTTGTGGAGTTATATTGGCTCTATTGTAGCTAGAAAAACTAAATTTCAATGTGTATTCTGATGCTGAATGGTGGAACAAGCGTGCCAAGGGTATTCTTTCCAAAGCCTGCAGCTTACAAAAATTAAATAAAGCCTGCAGCTTACAAAAATTAAATACCCTGAAATTCTACTTTCCAGGCTCAGAATTCCTTAGGAAATTCAAGCAGCTCCGACAACCAATTAGTGCATTAATCCTTAAATCAGTTTAGACTTGTTGGCAATCAGGCTAACCGCATGATGAATCAACTACCATCTCTGATGTTAAATTTGAATTGGATCAACAACACAGATACTTGAGGTACGTAAACGGCGGTGTTCCATGAAATCAAGGACATACTAAAATAGTCAGATGCGTTTTATTTGGATAGGCATGCAGATCTTAATAAGCTCTCTGAGTTCAGTTTGGAAAGCATGCAGCAACTCAAATGTTGTGTTCGTGGGGAGTGCAATGAGCGTGAATTGCTCATAGATGAAGCTGACATCATCCATGAAGCGGAGGAAAACAAATCAATTAGTCACCACACAAGCTACTGTCATTGTGATGTTCATACATCTTGCATTTCATACGAAGGGCCGGTTTTTACCCACAAATACTAACAAATAAAAACCGATTCAAGCCATTGAACTGAACTAAACCAAACCGAAACATACAACAATTCTTGATTGGACTCCTTTCATGCGACCTGTTGCAAAAAGGCAGTTGAAGGATCGCACAAATTGGTTGAGACCAAACCAAAACCAAATCCAACAATATTGTAGGTTTTACTTGGTTTTTGTTTCATAGTATGATGTACTTTGAAATATAGTTACAGAGCAGTTATAGAGGACATGATCCTCTTCTTGCAACTGAGTATTGCGTAGTTTGAAGAACACCAAATCGATGTTATGACAGAACCAACTATGTTTCTTTTTCTCTTTCCCTCGGTATTGTCAACATTTGTACCCACTCACTAACCTAAACATTCAATGAATGCATCGAATCATTGATGTCGCGACCTATTTTTTTCGGTGCACCACCTAAAACTAGGTTAATGGACTACTAAGTTTTAAACTTAGCTCGAGCTCTCCCAAGCCCATATCAATTCGCGACTTAAGGTTCAAGTTTTTTAACATGCAAAAGATTATTAGTTATGAGTCGCCACTAATCGGTTTACGGTAGGTCGATGAGACACCTAAGTAAAATAAAGGGAGATTTATTTTACTCCTACGAACCAGAGACTAAGGGTACGGGGACTTGGTTATACTAGAATTTTCTAATGCCCTTTCGGTACCATTTCTTTTTTAATTTCAAAAATGTTTCCGCAGGCAGCTTGGATTTATTTCAACCTAAATTACTACCATGCAAAATATGGTGACCACATAGATGCTCATCCACTATTAAACATTCAAATAAATAAATAATAAATAAATAAATTGCATCACACAAAGCAAGCAATCATTTTTTTTAGATTTTCTTTAAATTAGAATTTTTAATTAACATGCATCTTAACTATATGACCTAACTTTACTAATAAATAAATTCTAATTAAATGATCCTATTATGCAAACTAGTTAATATGCACCTAGTATTTTTGTATTTTTTTATTGAAATTCGGAATTAATAAAAACCCTAATTAAACTATCTAAAAAGGGATAATTTTCTAATTTATTTTAGGGATTAATTTGACTTAAACCCTATCCTATCTTAGAAAACTATTCTTTTAAAAATAAGATAATTAAATGTGCGAACATCATCTAAAACCCTATTTAAAAAGGTTATTTAGGTTCAACCCTAACCTATTTCAAAAATGCAATCTTAAAAATGTAATCTTAAAAAAATTCTAATTTACTAAACCTACATGTCTGATTTACTAAACCTACATGCTCATGCAGAATTTTGATTGTTTTTATTTTCTGATTTTTTTATTTTTTTAAAAGATAAGTAATTATTAAATCTAAACTATCAACAAAATAAAGGATTAAAATAATCAAAAAAATAACATATTGTCTCACAGGTCAAATTAACGATTATCCTAACCCTAATTATCACGACAGAGAATTCAAAATAATTAAAAATCTGATCCGAAGTCTTACGGATTAAATTAATAATTATAATGATTTAACAATTAAAATTCTACCAAAAAGCCCAAAAATTAATATAATTAAAAAAATGATCCGATGTCTCTGGATCAAATTAATAATTACAATAATTCCGGACAAAATCCCTACGGATAAATGCCTACAAAATGCACAAATATTAACATTGACAAACCATATTCTAATTTAAACAATAATAACAAAATTTAAAATGAATAAATAAATGACAATAAAATATAAAAAAAAATAAAAATAAACTATCTAGGTGAAATTTGAAAAAGAGAGGAACGGCGGCGATGGGCGGCGCCGGGCGGAGGCGTGGCTTGCTGAACGGCGAGGGATCGCCGCGGCGCGGGGCCGGTGTAGGCGCAGGTGAGGAGCGGACGCGCAGTGATGAGCGGCACGGAGGCAGCGCGGGCTGCTGGCGCGGGCGTCGGGGGTGACGAGCTCGACGGTAGGGACGCTCAGGCGGAGGGTAGCGGTGATGGCGAGTTGCTTCGGCTGTAGGTGTCCGGGACAGTGGCAGGCAGCGGCGTTGGGCGCTGGGTCGTGGGCTGCTGGCTGCTGGGCGGCGACGGCAGAGCGGGACGGCGTCACGAGCAGCAGTCGGGTCGCGGGTCGGCGCGGCGGAGCAAAGGGGGCTGCGGTCCGGCTCGGGAGACGGACAGCAAGAGGGTCGCGGGGGTGCAGTGACCGGCGGGCGGAGAGGCGAGCGCGGGCCGGCGAGCGTCGGCGACAGGCGCAGCGCTGGGCTGATTGCAGACAGAGCAGGGGCAGCGGCGAGCACGCAGGAGAAAGCTGGCTAGACGCGGCGGGGGCTGGTGGCTCGGCTGCCGGCATTGGATGGCGCTGGCACGGTGGTGGCGCGAAGAGACCGGCAGTGCAGGAGCTCGGTCACGGCAGCCTGGGCAACAGCGAACAGAGGGGGTGTCGGATGGCTTCCACGAAGGAGACGATGAACAGCCCCCTTTTCTCTTTTTCTTTCTCTTTTTTCTCTTTCTTCCCTGCTGCACGTCACTTCTCTCCCTGTTCACGTCGCTGTCTCCCTTGCTTCTGCTGACTTTTGCTTTTTTTTTCTCACAGAGCTTTTTTTTTCATTCTTCTTTTGTGCAGATTTTCAAAGGATTCGAAGGGAAAATAACCATAACCCCCCGAAGGAAGAACATTTTTTCGAATTGTTCTTGTCGATTTTTTTGAATTCGCCCCCCCTATGTCACGAAAATTGTGGCTCCTTTATAATGATTTCCAGACGGCCATTTTTATAGCAACTTTCGAGTTTTTATCTCTTGTCACATTAAATCAAATCTGTAAATTAGAACATGATTTCGCACCGGTTCGATCTTGCTCAGATTTTTCCATTTTGCAAAAATTCTTGCCCCTTATTCACTTGATTTTTAAATTGCTTCTGCATTTAACAAAATCCGAATATCCATTAGAATTCCAATTTTCCATGCATAATCAATCAAATCAATTTCCTCCAATTTTTCATTTTTTTCCTTTTATTTATTCAAATGCAATTTTTATTTTCCTTATTTCCCTAGATTTGCTAAAATTAGGTGTCAACAATTGATAACAGAATGCATAACAAGGAGATTCATTTAGACTAATATTCACATTTAGTTCAACCTCATTTAAAAATTGATTTGAGTGGTTGTTTTTGTCTCGAACGTCAGCCAAAACAAAAATAAAGTCAAGAGAACTTTTATTGCGTATATTCTAGCCTTTAACCTGCTTGGGCAGGCGGATTTGTCAAGATATTTGTCAGTTGGCCTAGAAATGACAATTAGAACCAGAATAAAAATTTAGTGTGGCGTGACAGGCAGCCAAGGACTTTTTGAATCAGGCAAGGGATCTGCACTGGTTTTGGATGATTTGACCTACTAAACTCATAAAGAGCAAGAATCAAATTAAGGTGAATCTGAGTCTGCTGCACCAACCAACATCTACAAAACCGTTAATCATCTGCACACGAGTCTAAACTCTGAATGCTTCAATATCTAGATGGTTTTGTCTCAGCTATGTATCTCCTGCTCTCTTAGAATGTTCAACTTATGTATGAGTTATTCCCAATGCATTAGTTTTTTCTAAAGAAGATGATTAATTCTTTTCCTATAAATAATTTGACTTAACATCGCGAATTTTAACTTTTAGAGAACATTGTGTTGACTGCTGACTGAATTATGTGCAGTGAAAAGTGAATGTTCAACTCTAGTGACTACAAAATGTAAACAAAGACTGATAAGATTCAGTTCGGTTCCAGCTGGTTGGTTTGGTTTCAAAATTCTCAAGCTGAAATAGTTTGGACCCAGTCAAACTACATCTTAACTCTTGGAGGGATAGTATTAACAAGCATTTGTTTCCAGACACCGTCCTAGTCAAAGCAGTGAATTGAAATGCCCGTTGACCTGAAAACCTAGTGTGGACAAATTCTTCGGGCTCAAAATCATTCTTCTTTCTGGGCAGGGACCAGCAGTAAAAGGCCTAAAAAAGCCTAGAAAGTATGAACTAACCTAGAGACATCTCGAACAACTAGAAAGACATATGTAAAGTTCATTTAAATGAGAAAATGGCATATTCATTCTAAAAACACCATTAAAGTCACAAACCAAAATAACCAGTAAATGGGCCTAGAACGAGGACCAAATTCAAAAAGTGACCCCAAGGATGCCGAAACTATAGATTTCACTGCAAATATTTGAAGTAGAGATTATTTTTTATAGGAACTTATCCAGGAAATTATTCAATCATTAAGTAACCATGGTATGGATGTGCATCCATACATTTTGTAGATAGGACGAACAGTTCGTTTACTATAGTATGAAAGCATATGTCAAAGGTTTATATCTGTTTGAATTGACTTTTATTTTTTACATTTTGCTTAATTTAATTCTTCTGGCTCACTGATTGTAATCTGAAACACTTAAAACCACAAGTTATAGATATTGGTAGATAGATTCGCAAATTATTTTTTCATAATTTTTGAAATTTGAATAGCAGTTTAAAAGTTGGCGTGATAATAATTAAACAAGCGGCCCCTGACAATTTAGGCTTAATTTTTTTTTCCATTCTATATTCTTATTTGTTGTGCTCCTCCCTCTAGTTGTCTATTTGATGTGATGAGATCCACATCCACAGCATGTTTCCGTGAAAAGGGCTCGATGTACACATTAAGCTTATAGGCAAATGATTCATCTAACAATTGGTTAATCATACAAGCTGGAATACAACTGAATCGGTTCTCAAGTCACAGTATTACAACATACAATTGTTTGATGATACATGATACGAAAATGGAAGACAAATCATGTAAACTGACCTTACTTCTCAGCAAACTAAGCCCCGCCATCAGCTAAAAGCTCCTTCAAGGATAGATATGTGGGCAAAGGCAAACTCAGGTTCTCTGAGACCCTTCTAGTAACCCAAGCTGTTCATTAAACAAAAGTATACGCAAAGATTTTTAGTCAATAAAGCTTAGTTTACTATTGGAAGAACTAACAATTACAAAGTGCAGATCTTTAGTCAATAAAGCATCATACTATTATATAATCAAACACTTGAGACAGCAAGGTACTATGGTCCCAGCATTAAATTGCAACATCACACAACTAGAAATCGAACTTCTTACCTGGAGAATTTCTCAGCATAAAACAGGCCAATCACTGCTTGAACATGCATATAGGTCGTAATCTTTGTTCAACTTCATCTTCATGCCAGGACAGCTGCTTCCACCACACTTCTTGAGTTTTAGCATGTCTCAGTTTGGCTGCATTATGGTTGCCAAAGGGCAATCTCTTCAGTAATTGGCACGTGTCTATGGTAATGCCCTCTAGTGATGGCCACAACAAGGAGTTATCAGTCCAAATGCTTCTCAACTTAGGCAGATCGATAAGTATAAGAGTCTTTAGACCTGGAAGTGTACTAGGGTCTAAATTGTTGTTTTCAGCTTTCATGATGATCTCTCTAATCTCATTACACTCTTCAACTCTCAAATACTGAAGCTTAGAAAGTCGTTCAATCATGCAATAGGAGAATATCTTCTTCAGTTTCGGACATTTATATATACTTAGAGAAGTTAGTTGGGCTAGGCTTCCACATTGGACGGGACCATTCCAAAGGCATGTCAATTTCGGGGCATCGTTTATAACTATCTTCTCCATGCATTCCAATGCACCCTCTGTGGAATGGTTGCCATCAACCATGGCTTCAATATCAGAGCACCCTTCAATCAGGCAACCGCGTGCCTTGTTAATATTGGCGTTGCCAAAGTCTGATATGCTTGAAATTCCCTTGTGGCATAAAAGTTCAAAGGCATGAGTTTTAGCAAGTACAGCAGAAATTGCATGATCCACACCGACCCCATTTGCATATTTCAAGCACTTGCCGATTTCATACTCAAAATGATCGAGCATTCAGTATCTGGTAGACTCATGGTAACCAACACAGAACTGGAAGGTGAAGCAAGTATTCGTCAAGAGTGAGCTGCTATTGACAAAAATTGTCAGACACTCGACAGAAGGAAAACAAAATGATAGAGAATTCAAGCACGTCAAGGTGGCCACTTCTTGGGTAATTGCCTCTACAACCTCATCCCACCACTGGTTATTAGGATGCACATCAATGCTAAGCTCTTCCAACAAAGAGAGCCTAGAGATGACACTGTGACCAATGTCCGTGACTCTTGACCGTCCCTCAATCACCCGTCTCATACACGAATTGGATAAGAAAATCCGCAAGCATCTCAAATTAAGCAAGTCCCCAATCTGAGCCGGCAAATAGTCAATTCCAGTGCCTCGGATATCAAGAACCTCAAGATTCACCAATGCTTTCAAGTCAGTAGGAAGTTCAGTTAAAAGGCTGCAAGAATTTAGATAAAGTGCTCTTAGAGCTGTCAGGGACAACATTGATATTGGCAGGGATGTGATCTGAGTGCCATGCAAGTCTAGAACTCGGAGCTTTTCCATAGATCCAAAAAACAAGTCTGGAATTAATGTCAGCTTTTTATTTTTCTGCAGCATCAGGGTTAGGAGAGAAGAACAATCTACTGTTTCCGGTAATGTGCACAGTTGGTTTTCAATCAGAGATATGCGGTTCGCCATTTTCCAATCTTCTTGATTTGGGGCCTCTTTCAGCCCCTCACAAGCTTTCACCAAGAATTTAGAATCCTCGTCTTCTGACGAAATTTTGAGGGCCATGTTCCGGAGCACTTTATGCATTCTAACATGCTTTATTTTTTCACTTCTTTTCAGCAAGGAAACATTAATGAGATCATGCAATATGCCATGCCCCCGATCACGAGCTTCGGTAAAATTAACTGCATCACTCAGAAAGCCTTCTGCTCTCCAGCACTCCAATAAATAATCTACATAGACATCAGAATCCTCAGGAAACATGCGCCATAAAGGAAACAAATCTTTTGCCCTTCATCATCTAAATTGTCATAACAGAATCTCAAAAATTCAAGAACTTCGTCCATGCCTCCAACTTTGACACTAGGCCATCTTTGCAAGCTTCTTAATCCATCCCTCCGCGAGGTGAAAAGAATCGGGCTTTGGGGGACAGTGGGAGTAGGGAAGACAACTATCATGCATAATTTGAATGATGATGTTGAAATCAGCAAAATGTTTGACATTGTAATTTCTGCGTCGGTATCCAAAGAAAGTAGCATAGAGAAGTTGCAAAAGGCAATTGCACAGAGGCTTAAATTGAATACTGAAGGGATCAGTGATCCGAAGGAAATATCGTGGAGAATATCAGAAGAATTGGAGAACAAATGATACTTGCTTCTTCTGGATGAAGTTTGGAATGTTTTTGATTTACAGGCATTAGGATTACATGATAACAACCGGGATAGTAAGGTTGTGTTAGCAAGTAGATACGAACATGTTTGTTCGAATATGGAAGTTGATGAGTTCATCCACGTGAAAAGGCTGTCTCCAGCAGAGGCATGGAATATGTTCCGGGAGAAAGTGGGTAGGAACATTAATCTGCCTGATGTTGAACCGCTTGCCCATTAAGTGGTAACTGAATGTGCTGGCTTACCACTTCTGATTGACAGAGTTGCAAGATATTTTAGGAGGAAGGATAATGTTAATCTTTGGAGGGATGGATTAAGAAGCTTGCAAAGATGGCCTAGTGTCAAAGTTGGAGGCATGGACGAAGTTCTTGAATTTTTTAGATTCTGTTATGACAATTTAGATGATGAAGGGCAAAAGATTTGTTTCCTTTATGGCACACTGTTTCCTGAGGATTCTGATGTCTATGTAAATTATTTATTGGAGTGCTGGAGAGTAGAAGGCTTTCTGAGTGATGCAGTTAATTTTACCAAAGCTCGTGATCGGGGGCATGGCATATTGCAAGATCATGCCCCCGATCACGAGCTTCATCATCTAAATTGTCATAACGAGAATCTCAAAAATTCAAGAACTTCGTCCATGCCTCCAACTTTGACACTAGGCCATCTCTCGCAAGCTTCTTAATCCATCCCTCCAAATATTAACATTATCCTTCCTCCTAAAATATCTTGCAACTCGTCAATCAGAAATGGTAAGCCAGCACATTCAGTTACCACTTCATGGGCAAGCGGTTCAACATCAGGCAGATTAATGTTTGGAATGTTTTTGATTTACAGGCATTAGGATTACATGATAACAACCGGGATAGTAAGGTTGTGTTAGCAAGTAGATACGAACATGTTTGTTCGAATATGGAAGTTGATGAGTTCATCCACGTGAAAAGGCTGTCTCCAGCAGAGGCATGGAATATGTTCCGGGAGAAAGTGGGTAGGAACATTAATTTGCATGTTGAACCGCTTGCCCATGAAGTGGTAACTGAATGTGCTGGCTTACCACTTCTGATTGACAGAGTTGCAAGATATTTTAGGAGGAAGGATAATGTTAATCTTTGGAGGGATGGATTAAGAAGTTTGCAGAGATGGCCTAATGTCAAAGTTGGAGGCATGGACGAAGTTCTTGAATTTTTGAGTTTCTGTTATGACAATTTAGATGATGAAGGGCAAAAGATTTGTTTCCTTTATGGCGCACTGTTTCCTGAGGATTCTGATGTCTATGTAGATTATTTATTGGAGTGCTGGAGAGGAGAAGGCTTTCTTAGTGATGCAGTTAATTTTACCGAAGCTCGTGATCGGGGGCATGAATCATGCTATTGGACTCCAAAACACAACTGCAAATAGTTGGACATTTTCAGCAAGCAAAATCGAAGCACCTCAATTCAGCTATTGGTAAGGTTACTTTACGATGGAAAATAAGAGGGGCGGGAGAGGGTGGCTCTATTTGTGACAGAGTTCAAATTGACAAAAGGACATCACGAAAACATGGAAAAAAAAATATTAGAAGGCGATGCCTCCAGTTAAAAAAGACAGAATAGAGGAGAAGATGATAAGAAGATTACTTGCTACACGTGAAAGAATATGAACTTCTTAGCTCGAGGGTGACAACGTCCCTCGTTCACATGAAAGTTGACAAAAGAAGTCCATCAAAGATGTGAATAAAAAATACCCCATGTAATTCAACTTCCATACCATACCAGCTCAATCGCTCGACTTCAAAGCGAAATGTGGACTCTTGTCATCTTAGAAGAAGCATAATAAAAGCAGTTCATACGTATAGAGAATAAAAATTTCAGTTCTATGTGCCTCGGGCCAAGAAAATGAAACTTCCGATATAATAAGGTATGAACATTTTGTATACCCCTCCTTTGTAGATGAAGATTTTTGTTGACCCAGACAGAAATTCTAGCCTCCGTCCCTCGCTTTTCATTTCTTCCTTCCCCCCAATTCCGTCGAACCTCGGATTTTACACAAAACCAGTCGATCAAATTCAATCAACCGAGCTAATGAACAACAGGGTCCAATTCGCACTTTGTATAGCTATCGAAAGCAAAAGAGATCAGAAACAGAATCTCTACTTACGTGCAAAGCTTGAGGTCAGCAGGAGTATGATTAGCTCCAGAGCTCCATGGAAGGAAAAAGAGGGATTCAGCTGAAGTTGAAGAAGGGACTCAAGAAGCAAGCGAGGCGAGGCAGCGGCGAGAGAGGTGGAGACCGAGCGGGAGAGGAGAAAGAAGACGATTGCTTAGGGTTTTTTCAATTTTGGGAAGAAGAGGAGAGAGACGACGCGTCGATGGCTTCTGGGGAAGAAAGAGAGCTTCGTGCAGCGTGATTTGGGAAGTGACCGGCGGGTGGGTGGGCGGGTGGGCGGAGAAAATAGTGGCTGAAATAAATGGGTGGGACCCATTTAGCTCTAAAAAAAATTTTGAAAGTTAAATAACTTTATTAATACATGGTAAGGCTAAGGCTAAAAAATAAATAAATAAACGGGTTAAAAAGTTATTTCGAAAAATAAAAGGACTATATATTAAATAATGATAAATTTTGATCATTGTAGAAAAATATAAATTTATTTTGACTTTAATCTCTCGTTAGTTATTTATTTCATCGATAACTTTTGTTAAAGTCAAAAAATGTTTTCCAATTTTTTATGAATAAATTTATTAATGTTATTATTATAGATTTATTATAGGCTCTTTTTTATTATTTATTTATTTATGAATTTGAATAAATTAATTTAAATATAATAATTAATCATGTATATATAAAAATATTTATTTAATATATAACGTGTCGAAATTCTTTACTTTCTAAGAAATGCAGTGTCGACGTGTCGTGTCGTGTCGTGTTGTGTCGTGTGTCCGTGTCTGTGTCGGTGCTACATAGGCAACAAGTCGACCGTGGAAGTCAATGATGTCGTCCAAGCTGGAGAGACCTTCGCACCTCTTCTCGCGTTGCAACACGAACGTGTTTTGGGCCGGGGGGGCCCACGGAGTGAGGAGCCCCGACCATACACGCTACTGCTCATCGGGCCTTCATCAGATCCAATATCGTTAACGGGTCCAAATTGCTAGCACTCAATCCATCAAATTTCAATACGGCAATGCAATAAAACAACCCGTGCACTTATTACTACTTTTTAGCTCACGTTGAATTTGATCCTTAAACTCTAATATTATTCGATTTAGTCCTTATATTCTTGGAATCAAATCGATTCCTCTTTCTAGTTAACTTGGTCCCATTGACATATTTGACATGAATTGCCATGGCAATCCAATTAGCCGTGGAACCAACATTTGTTGATGCAAGGGCAGTGGAAAAATTACCTAAAAAATCATAAACTTATTACAATTGTACTAATCCAATCATAAACTTTTTATTTTGGCCAATTTAGTCTTAAGTCTTTTGACAAATTGTCAATACAGTACATATAGCCAATTTTGCTCGAAAATTGATAACTTGGATGCCGGCCGTCCTATATAACGCGGAGTGGAAATTTTTGAAATTTTTTATTTTATTTTTTGATTTTTTCTGAATTTTTTTATTGATTTTCTTTTCTTTTCTTTTCTTTTCTTTTTTTTTTTTTTTTTTATTATTATTGTAAGGGCCAATAGGAGGCCACCGGCTATGAGGTGTCCAAGTTATTTATTTCTGGTTAAAATTGATCAGATAGATTAAATTGGTAATTTTTCAAAAGATTTAAGATTGAATTGATCAAATTGAAAAGTTTATAACTGAATCAGTACAATTACAATAGGTTTAGGATAATTTTGGTAATTTTCCCGTGTGCAATGAGGTTATCATTGCACGGCAATCCAATTGACCCTGCATTTGACCTCTAAGAATGAAGTTTTTCATGGCGACAAAGAAAAATTTTGACCGGATTTCTCGATCAAAAGAAGTAGGAAAAAGAAAATAGAAAGACTAGGGGAGAGATTTGACTTCTCCAGCTCACTTTCATCCATTGGTTTCACCATATTTGATGAGGATTCCTGCGGGCGACACTTTCTCAAGTCTTTGGTTTCGATGGATTGTAGACACGTGTACACAGTAATCTATATGCACACTCGTCAAGTCCTGGTCAAATGTTAAAGCACCACTGTTTCCACATTCGTAGTGTTGATTCATGGTGAATCTGAAATTTAAGTAAGAGCTGAATCTGGGGTCTATGGAGCGCCAACGCATTGGATGTTGATTCAGGGCATCGTGCGTGCCTTAGGCCCAAAATAGAATGTCCTCAGCATAGACTCCTAAATCTTTGTCTATTAAAACCCTTGAAAATACTACTATATCCACTTTTCCTTTAAGTAAATTTTACCTCATCCATCTTTCTACCTTTCGACTTGTTCACCTTTCAAGACAAGCGTTTTACTTTCTTTTTTTTTCCCCTAAAGTCTTCATCTTCTAGAATTGCCTCATTTATGGCTATGAAATTGCCCAATTGTCCATAGACAATAGCATTTTTAGGAGCTTTTCATAGCTTTTATTAAGTTCGGGCAATCTTTCAACATAATTCTATATAAAGGACAGGCAAAATAAATCTAAGAGTGAAATCGATATAAGATAGCTTCTACCATTGACGTGTTTTTTTAAAAGGAGGGGCGATCAACTTTAGGAATCAATAGGTGATGTTTGCAATTCAATTGTTTTATTAGGCCCTCCAATTGTATTTTTCTGCACTGTGATTTCACTGTTTGTTTATAAGGCAGCCCATATTTGGCATTCTTTTAGAAGCCCATATTCGGCCTTTTTTCTTTTAACACAAGGCGACTATGATTGGCCAGTGTCTTCATTACATATTACAAAATATCAACCGTTTCACCAAATCTAAATTGCTATGTGGCAATATCCTACTCATTAATCACCATAGACCTCTTATTATAAATAAAAGTAATATTTATATAATGGTTTTTAAGGAGAGACTTTGCCATTGAGGGCTCCAACATTGAATACTACCTAGAGATAGAGCTAAGCTCGAAGGGCTTTGGGTAGGCTTGAGCAAGACCTTTTCATTATGAAGTCCGGCCCGGCAACTTCACATATAATTTTTTTTTTTTTTTTTTGGTGTCTAGGCATTTGGGGGCCTCACAAGCTCTTGCCCAAAACTCAGGATCTAGGCCTCGAGCTTAAAATTTTTTGGTCATCTTTCTAGGTAATTTGTCGATCTATACTGAGAAAATACTTGAGAGCGCCACGTCATAGACTAAAGTGGCGCACATTTTTCCAGCTACATCCACTCACCACTTGACGTGTGGGTAAAGTTTTTGACCTTCTGCAGGATCATTAACATGGAGCAGCTTTCGGGAAAATTTTAAACACCTACCCAATAAATCTCTTCAACCTTCATTCATGGTTTTATAGGAAACCTTCATCCTTCTTGCTTTATTTCAGATCTTACGTTTCAAAGCAGAAAAACCTTTTACTTTTTCAGCTCTTAAGTTGCAGAGTGCCGCTCAACCTGCGCTTAGATGACCTCCATTTTCGCTTTGAAGGTCACCGCTTCTAGGACCTTCATTTCACCTGAAGACCACTGCTCGACCACCACGCTTCAAATTGACTTATTGGCTTGAAAACATACACTAATGTAGTTCGGCTGCACTCTCTTTTCCTTGGCCTCCATGACATTTCTTTGTGTTGTGGATGCACCGCGCACCGTGCACATGCCGTGCATGTTCTGTACAAAATTTCTAGAAGGGCTTCTGGTTCAAAGGCTCATTGACTTTTTTAAAATTCTTCATTTTCTGAAATTACCTCGTTTATGGCTAGGAAATTGCCCAATTGTCCATAAACAGTAGCATTTTTAGGAGCTTTTCATAGCTTTTACTAAATTTGAATAATCTTTTCAACATAATCGTATATTAAGGTAGGTAAAATAATTCTCAGAGCAAAATTGATATGGAAAAGCTTCTACCATTGATGTGCTTTTCAAAAGGAAAAGCAATCAATTTTAGAAGTCGACAGGTGATATTTACAATTCAGTTGTTTTACTTGGCCCTCCAATTGTAAGTTTCTGCAATCATCATTTTCCTGTATGTTTATAAGGCAACCCATATTCGGCCTTTTTTTCTCTTGACACAAGGCAACTATGATTGGCCAGTGTCTTCATTACACATTACAAAATATGAACCGTTTCACCAAATCTAAATTGTCATGTGGTAATATCCTGCTCATCAATCACCGTAGCCCTCTTATTATAATTACAAGTACGATTTTTAGGAGAGACTTTCCCATCGAGAGCTCGGACATTGAATACCACCTAGAGATAGAGCTAATCACCACAAAGACTCGAAGGGCTTTGGGGGAGCTTAAGCAAAAGGTTTTCATTGTAAAGTCCAGGCCCGGCAACCTCACACATGATTTTTTTTTTTTTGGTTATTCTAGGGATTTGGGGCCTCACAGTCTCTCGCTAAGAACTCAGTATCTAGGCCTCAAGCTAAAAAATTTTGGGTCATTTTACTAAGCACTTTGTCCATTTGGACAGAGAAAATATTTAGTAGTATAAGAGCACCACGTTATAGGCTGATGTGGCGCATGTTTATCCAGCTGGATTCACTCACCACTCAACATGTGGCAATTGAATTAAAATTAAGTAAAAGCAAAATTTCTGACCTCATGCGGGATCATTAACGTGGAGCAGCTTTTGGGAAAATTTTAAACACTTGCCCAATATCTCTCTTCAACCTTTGTCATGGCTTTACAGGAAATCTTCATCCTTCTTTCTTTCACTCTGATCTTACGTTTCAAGCCAGAAAAAAACCTTCTTCTTTTTTTCCATCTCTTACGTTGCAAAGCGTCGCTCGACCCCGCGCTTAGATGACCTCCATTTTCGCTTTGAAGGTCACCGCTTCTAGGAGCTTCATTTCGCTTTAAAGACTGCCGCTCGACCACCATGCTTTGAAGACCTCTATTTTCACTTAGAAGACCACTGCCTCGAAGAACTCCATTTTTATTTTGAAGACGGCTGCCTTGATGATCTCCATTTTTTAAGAAATTAGAAATCAAATCCAACTATATGTAAATCACCTTCTTCTTTTTTAATCGGCTTCTTGCATTGAAAACAAATTTACACTAATGTAGTTTGGCCACACTCTTTTCCTTGACCTTGGCAACATTTCCCCGTTTTGTGCCTGCACCGTGCACATGCTGTGCATATTCGGTGCACGTTTTCTAGAAAGACTTCAGGTTAAAAGACTCATTGACTCAATGTACATGCTCAAAGCAAATATCGTTAGGTTAGTGATTTTGGTGTAATTATTTGCAAAATAGCTTTGAAGTTAAAAAAGAAAAGAAAGACCAAGGAATTGTATGGACGTCCTCTAATTCGATTGTGTAGGAGGTTGAGCTCACCGGTATTAAAGACACTATCTCCTGCGATTCCTCATAATTGCATCTTTGGTAAAGGGCTCACCGGTACTAAAGACACTATCTCCTGCGATTCGTCACAGTTGCATCTTCGGCAAAGCCCTGTACCCCTGCTCCCCAGCTTCAAAACAGGTTCCACCTCCATTTTGAAAAATTATCAGTCCAAATTCTAACTAAAAACCGGTTTGACTTCCAGTTTGTAAAATTATCGGTCCTACTCATTTCCCTCTTCGTTTCGTTCCAAGTTCTAACCCAGAAGTTGAACTCACGAAGCTGTCAATTCAGAAGACGAACTCAACTCCTCCTCGGCAACACTCCTCAACTCATCCAAAGCTTAGGATCTGGGTAAATAGCTGACCTAGGGTTTCACTTCTTACACATTCGAGTTTTGTCTTACCGCATGCCTTTTGTTTGAGAACGTACACAGGAAATGAAACTAAAAATGGCAATACTAGGATGTGTTTTTCATCAGCATTTTGATCGAGCAATTGTTATGTCTGTGGGGAACGATGGATTCATTCCCATGGTGTATACGGGTTGCGTTACGGCACTGTTGTTTTTGAGCGACTATTGTGTCTATTGTTTGACAATGTATTTCATTCAAGAATGGCCTAGATAGTGTCCAATGTGCTGTCCTTTTGGTTTGTCTATCTATGTTGTATATTTGATTTGGTATTTCTTGGCTATTGAAAAATGCACGACTATTCGATATTGAGATCCTAACGCACAAGAGAAGTGGCGAGTGTCTGAAAACTTTTGTCACTAGAAACCCATTCTTGAAGATCGTCTACTTCACCTTCTGATTTGTGTTGATCATAAATCTACCAAAGGGACCGCCACACATATGATCAAGTTAATTTTTCTCGTTTTTGGTCTTTTCCCTTAATTTTTCATTCGCGTTGTGTATTTTTATATATTTTCATTATATATTAAGTAAATAAAATCATTAACAAAATCAATGCAGGCCAATGGGCCGCTAGGCTTGAAATGAAGTTTATTTTTTTTCTCAATTTTTTGCTCCTCTTCAAATTTTTTATTAGTTTTCTTTGATTAATTCAATCTTATATTTTTGGGAAAAAGCCAAAAAAAACCCCAAACTTTGCCTCGAGTGACAGATTTACCCCAAACTTTGTTTTGTGACGTGAAAAACCCCGAACTTTGCAAACGTGACACATTTACCCCATTAAGGGTATTTTCGTCTTTTTTTTTTCTTTTTCTTTTTCTTTTTATTTTTTTCTTATTCTCTCTTCCCTCCGCCGGCCGGCGTCGTCGGAGCCGGCGGAGGGAAGCCAGCGTCTCGGCGAGGGCCGCCCTTGCCGGCGTCCGGCGAGGGTCGCCCTCGCCGAGCCGGGCTAGGGCCGCCCTCGCCGGCGTCGGCGAGGGCCTCCTCGGCGGGATTTGGCGAGGGCACCCTCGCCCAACGCCGTGAGGGCCCCCTCGGCCGACCCGGCTGAGGGCCGCCCTCGCCCGACGCCGGCGAGGGCCGCCCTCGCCCGACGCAGCGAGGGTGGCGAGGGCACCCCTCGCCCGACACGGGGAGGGCGGCCCTCGCCCGTCGGGCGAGGGGTGCCTCGCCGGCGTCGGGCCACCCTCGCCCGACGCCGGCGAGGCCGCCCTCGCTGGACGCCGGCAAGGCTTCCCTCTGCCGGCGAAGAAAAAGAAAAAAAAAAAGAAAAAGTTTTTAAAAGTAAAAAGACCAAAATGCCCCTATGATTTAGGGTAAATGTGTCACACAAATGAAAGTTCAAGGTTTTTTGTGTCACAAATAAAAGTTTGGGATAATACAGAGTGTTTTGCTTTTTCAATAAATTTTATGATAATACAAAGTGTTTTGCTTTTTCAATAAATATCATTTTTTTTCATTTGTGATTTTGATTAATTAGTTCTTTCGAGGTTATTTTTGCCGATTCATAATAGTCTTTAACTAATCAATTTTGGCGTTATATGCCACGTTCAATAAGAAGCCAAAGCCCACATGCGCTCTAGGCTTTAAACACCCCCATTGTCTCCGGACGTGGATGGCAGCAAGGTCTTAAATCCTGACGATGACAAGGACAGTAAGGCGGTACTTATTAGAAGATTTTGGGATTTTTATTAGGCGATGACAAGGACAGTAAGGTCTTAATAAAGTTTGGGATTTGTATATTTATTAGTATTCCTAACGATGACAAGGACAGTAAGGCGGTACTTATTAGAAGATTTCGTGATTTGTGTTATGACATGGATGGCAACAAGCTTATCAATATGTAAACATTTATCCATTGCTAATGCATATAAAATGTTCGACAAAAAAGTTGGTCCAAGCATGAAAACTTCAAACATTACACTAGTAGTACTACTCGTGGTTATAGTGTGTGCTAGTTTACCACTGTTAGTCGACACGTGGTTACTACTTTGAGGAAGAAGGACATTAATCATATCTGAAGAAATGAATTGAGGAGTTTGCGGAGATGGACCTGTATCAAAATCATTGACATGGATGAATTGCTCGAAGTTTTGAAATTCTATGCTGAGGATTGTTTCAAGATGAAGAGGGATGCCAAGTAATGAAGGTTGGATTTGCGAAGATGGACCTGTATCAGATCACGTAATATAATGTGTGCTATCTGTATGGAGCATTGTTTCTCGAAAGCTGTCACCAATTTGAGAATTATTTGAAATACTATAGGAGTGTAGAGGGATTTCTCCACAATACTAATGAGTTCGGAGATGTACGCGATAAAAAGCACAATATATCACATGATTAGATTAATGCATCTCTATTAGAAAGAATTGCAATGAAAAAACATGTCCAAATGAACAAAGCGCCTTGTGAAATAGTCCTTAAAATTTCATGAGGCTTAGATTATAAGTTCTTGGCAAAAGTGTGTCTCCCCAGGAGGCTGCAAAGGAAGAAGCATATGCACCAAATTGCAGAACTCTTTCGACTTTACTCTTGCAAAGAAATTATAATTTGATGATAATTTCATATATCTTTTTATTGTCTGTCTAAAGAATCCTAGTCCTTGACTTACAAGGTATCATAATCACATCTCTTCTACTTTCTTTTTTGCTTGAGTGATCTAGGGTGCTATACTTGAATTCTTGCATATGATTAATAGAACCCCTTTAAGCTTCAAGGCATTGGTGCAACTAGATGTGCTAGACATTTGACTCACTGGAAGCATCTCTTTACCTATTCAAGTTGGATGTATAATGCTGCTGAGATTTTCACGCATGTCATTATCGAATTGGCATTGAAAGTCAATGATTTCAAGCCACTTATTGTTGGAAGAATCCATCATTAATGTAGACCTAAACACTCGGTGATCTAATCACATTGCAAGGACTGTTGCAAAGGAACATTTTCCTATTCTAAAGTAGAGTGCCTTGAAATCTTCATTAGATCTAGGTGTCTACGGAAGGACCAGTGCTTCGCTTCACATTCCAATTTTCAGTTAGTATTTGCAATTCGCTTAAAGAGCGTATTCTTTATTTTCAAACTCTCTTCTCGGAAGAGCTCCTCTCTCTCCTTAGGGCAGAGCTTCTCCCTATCCCTTCAATGGCTGATAGTGAAAAGACAACCCTAAAACCACCATGATTTTGGTTTTGCTGGTCCTTCCTCATGGATCCAAGTGCCTCCCAGATCTTGTAAGAAGTTTCTTTTCGAACCCTAATCCTTCTCCTCCTCCTCCTGAGTATCCACCAAAGAAACCCTAACTCCATAGACGAATCCTCTCAGCTTGCCCTTTACCTCTTCATCTGCAACTTCTTCTTCAAGGATCTCCTCACACTAAACACTTATTTCAGCCTAGATCGCTTAGCCATTTTCAGAAATCCTATTCCCATTTTCACCAAGCTCCCTTCAATCTAACCTCACGCTTTTCCCCACAATCTCCAAACTCAAAAGAACCCACAAGCAAATCCTTCTAGTCCAACCATCACACTACACCTATTACGAAAGCCATCACAGGAAGCATCCCAATCCGGCATTCAGGTCCTATTTTGAGCAAGCAATATGCAACGGCTTCAAGTTGGGACCTTGCAGAATGAAGAGATGGAAGGTTAGACAAAGACTGACTTGCGATTAGCAGCTTTGTGTAAAAGCTTAGGCCATCTTTGGTCAGACAGTGATGTTGTAGAAGTATTGACAGAAATCCCTTCCAATAAAAGGAGGGAATGCAGACAAACTCCATTTGGTAAGTTGTTCTCCAAACCTAATGTGAACTTCCAAGCTTTTTCCAACACAATGAAGAAGGCATGGAAAACATATTCCGTTGTTTGCTCACAAAAGGAGCCAGGGTTCTTCTCTTTCGTATTTCAATTAGAGGAGGACAAAGAGAGAATCATAAAAATAGGCCCGTGGTCCTTCGCTAGCAATCTTTTAGTCCTTAAACAATGTGAACCAGAGATCCCAGAGCACTGTTATGACTTTTCCCATAGTGCTTTCTGGGTTCAAATAGGTGGGATACCTCCAGGGTGGTTTAGAGAGGAAATGTTTGTTGATTTGGCTGAAAAGGTGGATAGAGTGTTGGAAATACATATGGATTTTAAAGGAAATGGTCCATACAAAGTAGGGAAGGCGAGGGTAGAACTGGATTTGTGTGCACCCTTAAAATCGGGAGCCATATTGGACATAGGGAACAAGAAACTATGGGTGGAATTTAAATACGAACGTCTTCCACATTATTGCTACTCGTGTGGGAGAATTGGCCATTACGCTACATATTATGAGGAAATTCCCTATGAACAGACTAAATGGGCAGAAAATAGGGTAGGAAAATTTGGTCCTTAGCTTAAGGCGGAAGTACAAGATCATAGTCCTCATTGGGAAGCTTTCTATGGCAAATTAGAAACAAACACAGATGCTGAAGAAGTAATCACCGAAACACCAGCCATAGAAGATGGAATGGAAAGAGGGGTTAGGAATGAATCGGAGACAAGGGCGATCCCCATTTGCAACAAGAAAAGGGCAGAAAGTTCATCTTCTAACAAAGCAATGGAAGGCTTGGCTTTAGCTCCAAGAATAAAAAGAGATAATGGTAAATAGATAATGTGCCTTGAACTCCCCAAATCAATCTTTTGAATGAGGAAATCAATAGCAAGAAAAGCTTGAAGATCCAGAGGGCCAAAAAATAGAAAAGATTAGCAGACCAACCCTACTTATCATTGACAATATGGAGCTTTTGGAGACCCCTGTTTAGGTAGTAAAAGAAGGAAATAATTGGGCTTTGGTGACTAGCCCTAATAAGCCACCGGAGACATTATGAAAATCATTAGCTGGAACTGTCAAGGGCTAGGCAACCCCCTAACATTCCAAGAGCTGAGAGCTCTAGTAGCTCTCGAAAGGCCTAACCTGGTTTTCTTAATGGAGACCAAGAACAAGGAGACGATGGTTGAGGGTGTCAGAAGACGCCTGAAGTTCCCAAATATATTTCTAGAGAATCTGGAAGGCATCGCGGGAGGATTAGCACTTATGTGGAGTAAAGATGTGGTTTTAAGAGTGATTTCCAGCACTAAGGCGTTCATCGATTTGGAATGTAAAGACCCGACTAGTGGCTATCAAATGAGGATAATTTTCCTCCATGCTCCTACGAACTATGGGGAGAGACTACTTTTATGGCAAAAATTGAGGGATTTCCAGTCAAATAAACTACTCCCATGGATTTGTATGGGGGATTTCAATGAAATTTTGTACGTTTGGGAGAAGGTAGGAAAGAGGGAAGCTGACTACTACCGCATAGCAGCCTTCCGTGAGCTCTTAAATGATTGCTCCCTAATGGATATAGACAGCAAATGGTGCGCCTATACTTGGGAGAATAATAGAGAAGGAGAGGAACTGGTTAAAAAAAGACTAGACAGAGTTCTATGTACTATGGATTGGCAAGTTACCTTCCCAAATGCTGAAGTTCAGGCTCTACCTACTGTTGGCTCAGACCACAGCCCACTTCTTCTTGTGCTGCATCCTGAAAGTAAGAAAAGAAAAAAAGAATTCAAGTTCAAAGCTTATTCGCTGGAAGATCAAGAATGCAGAGAGATCATAAAGAGAACATGGAATGGAAGTTTATCAAATGAAAATAGCTTCTTTGGAAAAGTTCAAAAAGTCTCAAAAGAACTAGCAACCTAGAGTAAAGACAAGTTCTCCAATGCATCAATTCGAATTAGGGAGCTGAAGAGGGCACTAACAGAGATTACTAATAGAACTTCAGGAAATTTCAGCAAGGAGGAATCTTAGAATATTGTTGCCCAAATTGACAAACTATGGAGACAAGAGGAAAAATACTAGGGGCTGAGATCAAGCATCAACTGGCTTTAATGGGGAGATAGAAACACAAAGCATTTCCACGCCACAACAGTGCAAAGAAGGCATCGAAACAGAATCACGATGCTGAAGGTGGACGAAGTAACTTGGTGTAGGGAGCTGAATGCACTTAAGCAACACATTGGGGACTTTTATCGAACACTTTATGAGTCGGTGGGTCTAAAGAATTTTCAGCCAGTCCTAGATCAATGTCCTAGTCCAGTCAATGAAGAAATTAATGAACAGCTGATGGCAAGTGCATCCATTGAAGAAGTGAAAGAAGCGGTATTCCAATTGGGTTCACTTAAAGCCCCAGGTCCCGACGGACTAAATGGGCAATTTTACCAACACTATTGGGAGGACTTAAAGCACGAAGTGTTTCAGCTAGTACATAATTTCTTTCAAACAGGTACTCTTGACCCTACCCTAAACCAAACGCATATTTCTCTAATACCGAAAGTCAAAAATCCAGAAATTATAAGCCAATTTAAACCTATCAACCTATGTAACTTCAGCTACAAAATTATATCAAAAGTGATAGCTAATAGGTTGAAGTCGTGGCTCCTAGAAATTTATTACCCCTGAACAAAGTGCCTTTGTACAAGGCCGGCAAATCCAAGACAACATACTTATAGTTCAGGAAGTTATCCATCAACTCATAATTAAGAAGAGAAAAAAGAAGTTTCAAGCTATTCTAGAACTGGAAATGCAAAAAGCTTACGATAGAGTTGAATGTGATTTTTTTAGAGAATGCATGCTGAAAATGGGATTTTGCGAGAGGTGGGTAGCATTGATCATGCAATGTGTCTCAACAGTGTCTTTTAGTGTGAAGGTAAATGGAGAGCCTATGCAATATTTCATACCATCAAGGGGAATCAGGCAAGGTGACCCTCTCTCCCTTTACCTTTTCATTCTAGTGGTAAATGTCCTGTCATGGTTAATGCACAAAGCCATGGAAGATGAGAACCTTAAAGGAATAACTTTGAACACGTACTACCCTACCCTATCACACTTACTCTTTGCCAATGATGCTATTTTTTTCCTGGATGGGACTATCAGAGAATGTCAAAATCTAGTAGCTGTTTTAAACCAATATTGTTTCGCAACGGGTCAAGCCATAAACTTAAACAAATCAGGAGTATGTTTCAACAGTGGATGCCCTCTAAATCTGAAGAGGAACTTGGCGCAAAAGCTCAAAGTACCGATCATAGACAAGACAGGGAAATATCTCGGCATTCCGACGGATTGGGGCCAGTAAAAAAAAGAGATGTTCGCCTAGATCCTAGCTAGAGTAAATATGAAGCTTGACGGCTAGAAAGAGAAGCTACTATCCAAAGCAGGCAAAGAAATGCTGATAAAAAGTGTAGTACAAGCCCTTCCTCAGTATGCGATGTTGATTTTTAAAATACCCATCTCGATATGCAAAGCTATTGAAAGAAGAATCGCATTTTTCTGGTGGAAACAAAATGATTCAAGGAGAGGATTGCATTAGAAAAAGTGGGAAGCAGTGAAAACTAGAAAGGATGAAGGAGGGCTCGGATTCAAAGACTTGACAAATTTCAATAAAGCAATGCTAGGCAAGCAAGCTTGGAGGTTATCTCAATCCCCTTCAGCTCTATGGAGTAAGATTCTAAAAGGTGTCTATTTCCCAAATGGAGAAATGGAAGGCAAGAAAAGGGCAACGTCCATCATGGGGTTGGCAAAGTATTTTAGCAAGGAGAGAGGCCATCAAAGCGGAGGTGGAATGGAGGGTGGGTGATGGAAAATTAATCCGAATACGAGAGGACAAATGGCTTACATTAGGTGTGATAGGCGGTCCGACAAATAAAGATGACCCTATATTGGTGGCTGAACTTATTAATGAAGAAAACCGGGGATGGAAAGAAATAGATGTTCAGAACCTTTTTGAAAACCGTCTAGCCAATGAAATCCTTGTTATCCCAATCAGCCCTACCCCAAAGGCAGATACTCTAGTATGGACAGGCAACAGATCAGGGATGTACACAGTAAAGAATGGCTATAATAGAGCGTGTGCCCGGACCACAAAAACAGAACCAAACAGAGCATCAAGTTCGTTCCAACCTTCTAGAACATTATGGACTAAGATTTGGAATTTAACTATCCCCCCGAAAATGCGAACCTTTATTTGGAGCATTCGTCAAGATACTATAACAACAAGAGAGAACCTTTCCAGAAGGAAGGTGTTACCTTACCCGATTTGTCCGCTCCGCAACGCCCATCGGGAGACAACCGAGCACCTGTTCTTGCTCTACAAATGGACAAAATACATATGGGTAGACCCACGAGTCAACCTAAGATGCAACCCCTATACTATTTCTAGGTTTGATAAGTGGCTGTCGGAGAGGTTCGAAGGAAGCAATGACTTACACGAGAACGAGCTGGTTGTGATGGTACTAACCAACTCACAACAACTTCATATTTCGAGCCAAGCCACCGGATCCGCACTCCATCGTTGATATAACGGAAGCACAACTACAAAATTTCAGCAGATGGCAGAAGAAAAAGGGGGCAAAGAAACACAAATATGAACTTACCGAGAAAATGGACACCGTTGGAGAGAGGATCGATGAAATTAAATGTTGATTGCTCATGGGTGTAAGGAGAATACGCAGGATCAGTTGCTGGGATCTTGCGAGATCAAGTCGGACTAGTCATCGATGGCTTCATGAGGGAGGTTCGTCCTTCTTCCTCTGTTCAAGCCGAAGCCCTAGCTATTCTGCACGGGCTGGAGTTTTTGAAGATGAAAAAGGAGCAGCACGTGGATGAAAAAGTAGTTGGAACAGAGGAAGTACAAAGTGAAAAGTTGAGTGCGAAACAAATTGCTTGACTTTGGTGGAAAGTATATTGGGCTAAGCTGAAAACCCGTGGAACGTGAAGACTATAATAGAGCATTGTAAAGAAATTTTAGCCTAAATCGACTCAATGTCACTGGCCCATTATTCTCGGAGGCCAACAAGGCTGCAGATTGGCTCACAAAGGCTCATCGGACTAAAACGCTCCTTCAAAATTGGATGTCTTTTCCCCCCTTACCACTCTCGGAAATTTTATGTTCGGAAACTTATCTATTGTTTTCTTGTAATCCTCGTTGTTTTTGAATGAATGAAAGCATCATATTAGACCAAAAAAAAAAACTAAGATTTCAAGATACTCCATCTTAGGAAAGGAAAATATCAACAAACTCAACATCCTCAAGATAGAAACCTCCTTCGTGATGGGCCTCGCGACCTAATTAGACCACCGAGTGTTTCAATCTAGAGTTCTTTAATAATGAAATGCTTGAAATCACCTTGGAGATTGGGTTTCCAACGTCAAAATTTGACAATGACATCCGTAAACATTTCAGTTGCATTAATAACATCCAATTTGAATAGGTATGTAGATTATTTTGGAGCGTTAGATGTCTAGCACCTCTAGATGCATTGTTGCCTCCAAGCTTAAAGGGAGTTCTATTAAACGCGTGCAAGAATTCAAGTAGAGTGCCCTAAGTCCACTCAAGCAAGAAAAATAAGGTGGAAGGGATGCATTTGTGATACCATGTAAGTTTAAGACTCTGAGTCTTTGCATAGACAAGAAGAAACTATGTAGGGTAACAATCTAAACACAATTTCTTTGTAGGAGTAAAATTGAAAAGTTTCTACAATTTGATTTATCAATAGATTGCAAAAGTCATTATCTGTAAAAGAAATTCGACTTGCAAATGCCCATACTTTTTCCTTTGGGCCTTCATTGGCCCCTCGCAAGCTCTTGCCAAAAACTTATGGTATCTTATGATGAATTTTTATTGGCCCTATTACAAAGTACATTGTTCATTCAAACATGTTTCTTCATTTCACTTTTCTCTACCAGAGGCATGTGGTTAGATCATGCAATATGTTATGTTTTTTGTCGTCTACATCACAAAACTCATCATACTGTGGAGAAATCCTTATACTTTCCAACATTCCACCAAATAATCAACAAAGATGTCACACACTTCAATAAACAATGCTCCTTACAAAAAGCAAACCTTTTTATCCTCCTTATCTAAATCACCATAGTTCAAAAATTTAGGCACTTCATCAATGCCTTGGATGTTGATACTGGGTCATCTCTGCAACCTCTTCAATTGATCTCCTTGAGGGTGAATAATGTCATTCTTCCTAAAAGTTCTCACCACTTTATTGATCATGCAAACTAACACACTCTCTAACCATAAGTCGTGCTATAGGTATAATATTTGGATTTTTCATACTTAGACCAACTTTTTCAAACATTTTATATGCATCCGTATAGGGTAAATGCTTCATATTTACGAGCTCATTGTCATTTGACTCATAGCATAAATCACAAAATCTGCCGGTCGAAACCACCTTATTGTTCTTGTATTGTTAGAAATACCTATCTCCTATAGATCATAGGAATCCCAAAAATTATCAAGGAGAAGCAAGTATCACATGCCTCTCACTTCGCTAGATACAAGATTGAGTAGTTTCAACCGCGTTGACTCCACCCTCCACTTTTAGCTTCAGATGCTACGTGATTGCATGTTGCACTTTCTCAACGTTCTAGGTCTTCAATATCCATATCCAAATTAAAATATCAAACATTTTCACAACCCTTTTATTTATATTCAAATTATGTAAGACTATAGTTTTCCAATTCCCACCATTCCCTATACTTCGATCCTTTTGAGATTTCTTTCTCTCTAGAACCCCCATTCCTCACTCTTAGGAGGCATCTATGACTCCCACAGGCCACTCCGTTATTAATATCTACCTCTTATAGCAAGGCTTGTAATTCCTCACGCTTCTTGACCACATGCTTGCCGAAATTTGCACATGACCAAAATTGAGTGAATCTCCAAGCACGCCGGATCTTTTATTGTGCTTGCTTTTCAATTTGAGTGCTTCTTGTTCAATCACCTTAACCTTGCAAGTCCAACCTTCATATTCTTTAGTTGCGCTCCTCATCTTATTTTTGTTTATTTCCACCTCTTCATCATCCCTTCTTGCATAAAGTTTTTTTTTTTTGCTTTTTTGTTGTATTTCTCCAAATTGAACTTAAAATTGTCAGCATAGTCAATTTTTTATGGCAAAAAATGCTACGCCTATCCTTGTATGCTTCAAGTACTATTGTAGAAGCTACTTGCCGTTGCTTCAACCATGACTATCACCAGAATAAAATTAATTTGAAAAAGCATCCAAACAATGGGAGAAGGAAATGTATATTGCCTGTGAGTACAAAATTGAGCTAGTCATGAGAAGATGGTAATGATACTAACTCAGAAAAATGGGAAAAATAAAAGGCTCAACTTTTTATTTGCCAAATGAATGCACTAAAAGAAGAGAAGGACATTAATTTTGCAATGATTCAAAGACTTCAACAGAAATGTCTCAACAACAAAAACCTTAAAACTTTTGCATTTGGCTCAATTACCTTCTAAGCGAATCCGATCCAAATGTTTCAACCTATGTTTTTTTTTTTTTAGAAAGCTCAGTACTAGAACTACAACACGATTATTATGTTACTATAATAAAAACATAACGCAAGTCAAAATAATAACAACGAATTCAGAAGAAGACTTATTTAGACCATTACAAATTTTAAGATGGCAAAAGACGGCAACTATTCAAGCTGCAAAAGTTGCATCTTTTGTCATCGCACCACTGTTTAATCACAGAGTAGAGGAACAGTTTTGCAGTAGAGATTGGATCTTTTCAAGAACAGGCTTAGGCAACAGAAAGGAAAAAAAGAAAGGAAATAAAAGATAAAAATACAGTCCAATAGGCAACATATATAAGATTAGTAGAGTGAAGGAACATCTTGTGTACTTGAATCTGCTGAGATTGATATTGGCAATATGAGAATCACATGTAAGTGTTGAGAAAACTCCTACAAGTTTTGAAATTAACAAAACTTTCTTGTTCTTGTTCTTATTATGAAGAATAGTAGACTTCTGAAGTCATATTACAGACTTTTGTCAAAGTCTATTCATTCTAGAAGTCTTTCCCACTTTAACGCAATCCAGATTGAAACCAAATCCAGAACGAAGATATCATCAGACTCAAAATTATTGATCTTACGACAATGATTCAATATGAATGATATAGAGATTTATTCTTTAATAACTGGCTTTCTGGTGAAGATCATGAATTAATGAAATCAATCTTGAAGACAAGTTCCTTTTTGGGAAGCATCTACTTATGGAAACTTAGATTCTGATTGTAGGAGCAACCAGAATCAACATATTTTCATCTTAATCTTCAAACAGCTACAAGATTTCCTTAATTGATTCTGTCCAATTGATTGATTGGAAGAAATTCCTCTGGAGAATACCAATGGCTAGTAAGGCGTAGAGGAGTATTTAAGAAGGTCATTTAGTCTATTTGATAGTGTACGTGAAAATTGAAATTCCAAAGTTTGAAGCATTTCCAACCACTTGTTCTTCAACGACAGCTCTTACAAATTGTATTCAAGAGAGAAAATCACAAGAAGAGTGACTTAGTGTGGGAAAAAGAAATCTTCCACTAAATATTTGCACTCGAAATACTGTACTTATCTATTGATACCTTAATGAATTTCAGCCATAAGGCTGCCGGCGTGGGAAAATGGACGTAGGCTTGATCTAAGTCGAACCACTATAAATCTCGTGTGCAATTCTCTTTTCTCTTGACTCTTTTCAACTTTTTTTGTTACAACATTTTAAGTTTCGCAAAAATCTAGTCCATCTCTTATCTAATTCTGAATTATGCATTGGAAGTCTGATAGCTCGTTTAATTCAACTCTGATCCTTTTTCAGACTTTGTTTGCAACTTAATTTATTCCGCATTTATTTGTCAAGGTTTGTTTTCAAACACCTATTCACCCCCTCTCTAGGTGTTAGTACTAGCATTTTCAGAAAGAAACATGACACACGTTTGATGCTACTCGAGAGATTGGTGGGCAATCCATTGACGTTGACTTGTAGGACCAAATGGCACCTCTACAATTACATAGATTCCCTCATGCACCTTAGCATGTGAATGTAAATTGGTGAGTTTTAGGACTATGCCTCGATGTGTCAAGCAATATCTACTCTTTTAACGAAAAATTCTTAGATAAGCCTGATGTTTCTATGGCCAATTCAAAGGTTCTGTTGGATGAGGTGGGTCTCAATCAAAGGGTGCATGTGAGTTGGGCTCACATCTACTAAATGTAGGCAATACCTGCTCTTTTCCGACACCCTTCTATCTTTAACAAAACTGATCTATTTTGGTTATAAATGGTGGTCACTGCCCTCTCTCTTTTACAAAAACTTGTTCTTTGCCAACTTATTACGGCGTCTAGTGATTCGTAGTTAGTGTGTGTGTTATTTGCTTCTTCCTTCTTTGGGTTATGAACATGGGGAACATCAGAAGCAAACCAAAGTCGATGGAGCAGAGGAGCAATCATGGAATTAGGACGAGAGTAAGTTTTCCATCATATAATTATGCTTCCGTCTCTGGTTCCTCTATTAAGCATTCAATTCCAACATCTCTCGCAGTTCCTTGATTCCCTTGGATTTTTCACACATGTTTGATTTTCGGGCAAGGCAAAGAGTTGCTATTATGTTGAAACGGAGAAGAGAGAGGAACGAGCCATGCATTGCTTCACCTAATTATAATCTATGGGTTTCTTAGAATCATATTCATTTGTTTACTTCCACACCATCTCTGTGCCAATTTTCACAGGAAAGCCAGATCTCCCATCATGGCCTGTTAGAATGAAGATTATGAATTATGAAGACTGGTTACAAGCCCTATCGATGTAGATTATGAATTATGAGCAATTTAGTCATAGTATTTGGATGTAATTACCATGCTAGTGAGCAGATCTAACCATGTGAGCATATCGGCCCGTTTGACCATTAAAAAAGGCCAATAATAAGCTTGAGGATGATTTACATCACTTGAGCTCATCTTGTTCACGAAACATGACCGAGTGAGGCAAAAGTTAGTGCTACATTTAATGGTATCGGTCCCCACAACAAGCCGAAAGCCGTTACATCCACGTCTATGTTGTGTAAGGACCGACTCACACATTAGCGGAAATAATTGCACTTCGATGCCGTATTTATTACAATTTTGAATTTTCAAGTGTTATTTGTATTTAAAGATATTATTTGCAAACTATTGTTATTTCGACATAGAGTGAGGGAATTTTTTGAAGTCGTGTCTATATATTCGTGTTTGTTGTACTTTTCATAATTATTGAATAATAGGAGGTTGATCATATTTGATTATTCATTTAATGCGTCAGAGACCGAGGTCAACCATCCTTATCTGGTTCAAGAGCTATCAGCCTCATCTACCATTCCTGCGAGGTACATGCTCTCTGAGGCTCATATTCTCAACAAGTTTTGGGGAATCAACACACACATACGTAGAAAAAGAGAGGCAAATCGACGCGTTGATTGAGTGAAATTGAGCCATGAGTAGCCCCGCATAGAACGGAGGCTGGAATTGCCAGAACAAGACAAGACCAATCTTGATAAGACCATCAACACCAGCCAGAGAACGCTCAAGGAACGAAGGTTGGGATTATCAAAATCAGACCAGAGCGCCAAATTCAAGAAATCTGCTCGAGCTCGGAGGACAACCATCGACGGCGGTAGTGGCGACTTTCAGAAAATTGTCGATGAATTCAGTGGGATCCACCCTTGTGGAGTTGGATTCTCGGCCGGAGACAGGTATATAATTTTCTCTACTATTGGAGGAGAAAGGGAAAAAGGTCGAAAATAAAGGCAGCCCTTGTGGAGTTGGATTCTCGCTGATTACTTTCTTTCAAAATCACTTGAAATTGCCAAGACGGGTATATAATTTTCTCTACTATTGAATGAGTCACACGTAGTAAAGTAAAAAATTTTATTCTCATCTTGGTCTTACTAACCTGTTGATATGTTTATCACATGAGAAATCATAATTCCTCAAAGCTTGATCGTTCTCACACTATTTTCTTGAAATTTATGCTGGTTTAAAGACGTGCGTGCAATTGGATTATCAAAATGTTTCAATAATTGACTGAAGAATTAACTTCTATAGATTGGCAAAAATTTGAAAATATAAACACAAAATCTTACAATTTATTTTATTTTTATATTTATTTTGAATTGTGCAGCCAAAGAAAATCTCTTGGACCTACCCAACACCACCAAACCCTACATCGTGCCATTTGTCTTGTCGCTTCATTGATTAACTATCTATTTATCACACAACTACGCTCCATGACTTTTACTAGTGTCAATGACCTTTTACAAAATCACTAAAATTAAATAGAATAATTTCAACAAAATAAATTTACCCAGGATTGACAAAGTAGCGTTTGGGCATTGGGGAATTTTAAACTCAGAAATTGGATATCACTTATTCAAATATCACTAACTATGTGTCAATAATTTTTGGCAAGACCAACTACATAGGCCAAAGGCCTAGAGTCAGTCAGTCATGAGGTTTACATGATGTTTCATGGGCGTCCAAATAGTTGAGCCTTTGTGTTCGTGCCCTTGAATTTTTAAAATAAATAAATTAATTGGGATCATGTTGAAAAAAATTCCTCTATTCAGATCTTTAATTGGTGAATAATAAATACAGTTATCACCTGAGTATAGGGATGTCCATGTCTATAATCCATCAATTCAGAATCTAACTCCAATCAGGAATGGACAAAAGTATGACTCAATTAGATCTGCTAATACTACCACTCAATTAGATCTGCTAATACTACCACTAGTCTATCAAAAAGAAGAATTCAAAGCATTATACTATGTTCTATAGCACATGAAGGTAGTTAACCTATATGGTAGTCAGCAAGATTTAAGTCCACCAATTGAATTCTGGGCCTTTGTCCCTAGTTCATCACTTATCAGAAAAGGTACTTCAGTTGGATTTTAGTTACAAAAGAGTATAGTTCTTCACCTCATAATCAGATTGCAAGAAATAGGGTCATGTGTTTTTCCATCTCTCTGAGAAAATGTCCTCCAGTTATGCCTCTTATTGGTGGTGCCAGACATTAACAGTCGGTGATATTGACCCCCGTAACTCACCAATTAAAACGTGGCCAAAAAAAAAAAAAAAACTCTACCAATAAAAGGTATGAGTGGAGAAAAATATAGTCCAAATATATTATACCATCTATGTATTTATTAGTCTTGCATAATCGTCTCAAAGAAACCATTCCATTCTGGGAAAGTAACTTGGTTTCTCTTTTTTTCTGGTGATATATCCTATCCTCCTCGGTGGTCGAAATTCTTCAGCCACCACCGCTCGAGTTAAAGTATTTCCCGAAGGTACGTACGTGATTAAGCAATAAGTCTCGGAATGGTTCAGTTTTCTCTGCTTTTTTTTTTTCCTTCCTTTCTCGGCTGACCGCAATTATTTTGGGGTTAACAAGTTTGATGATGTTCTTTGCTCCAGGGATTTTGCAGATTACAACTGCAGGAACCTTTTCACTGCAGAAAGTCGGATGAACGAATATTCTTTAAGGTCCGAGTCGTCCCAGCCCCGAAATTCGAATTGCCACCGCCACCTGACGATGGGCTCACTTGGAGGAAGTACGATCAGAAGGAAAATCTTGGAGCCAAGTATCCAAGGTGAGTTCAGAGGCGATCAGTTCTCTAATTCTCAAGTCTTGAAGCTCCATCATCCCAAAGATTCACCAGAACATTATTCCTTTGTTCAAAGTAAAGCCCCTTCAATAATCTTGCCTTTCACACTCTTAATCCAAATTCATCCCCAGTATGTTACATTGGTGGACTTGAGATGAGCCACATCCTTGAAAAAGTTAAAAGGAAGGAACTTCCATTTTCCTCATATGGAAAGTTAGTCTCGAGAAGACTCGATGAAAGACGTCATCATTTAGCAACATACTCATTTTCGTCGTGTCAATCATCATCCTATACTTGATGGGCTGTTTCATAGTCAACCATCTCTTTCTCATGTCTTAATCGACTAAAAACGATTTCAGTTATTAACGGTTAGTTCAGTTTGACAGGTTCTTATGTTGCTATCACTTTTCTCTTCCTTAGCCTACTAAAGTTTGACATATAATTGAGCACTTTGGAAGTAGCTTGGCTATAAGTGCACACAAGTTTTATTATGTTTCCTTTGTCCTTTATATCTAGCTGTCATTCATATTTTTCCCACACTTCATACTCAGGAATTACTATAGGTGCACTCATGGGAAAGTCCAAGGTTGTTTGGCTAGAAAGCGCGTGCAACGATCCGATGACGACCCCAGTGTCTTCGAGGTCACGTACTGCAGAGCGCACACGTGCAATCACCACTCTCTCCAAATCATACAACCCCAGCCCAACAAAACCAAACCCACTTACAAGACATTGCGTTCGACTTCCGTGGAGGCCTCACAGTCATAACTCCGAACTTGGACTCCAACAATGACAATCACAACTTCTGTTCTTCAATGTTCGATTTCCCTCCCACCTCGGATAATACTTCCAGCGTCATGAGTAACAACAGCAACTTCCCTAGTACACCTCAATTCCTGTCTCGGTCGACTTCCGAGACCAACTACTTCTTAGAGTCCCCAGCTCGGTTAGACGGTTTCCAGGTCGGCCCGAGTTTCGGCACTCCGGAATCCAAGCTTGCTATGATTGTCTTGGCTGCTACTTCAGGGAACAACTCTCAAGCGACGGTACGTTCGGATTCAAATCTTCCGCTTCACGGCATAAGTTGGTAACGAGAACATTTCTTTTATGGGAAAATTACAAGAAAAAAATGGTAAAAACATATTACATTTATGCTAATTCAGTTATGAGTTTTTAAATTGTGTCAATTCAATTTTAAAGCTTTAACAATTGGCCAATTTAGTCATTCCAGCTAGTTTTGACCGGAAATTATTGACGTGGATGTAGACCACCTTACGTGGTACGACCGACGCTGACATGAACAATTTTTACTATTTTTTGAAAAATTTTGAATTTAAATTATTTATATATATTTATTTATTTTTTCCTTTTTTTTTCCATTTCTTTTTCTTTTTTCCTCCGATAGTCATTGAGCCTTGACGACGGTTGGTGCCTGGCCACAAGTGAGGGCTGACCTCACTCGAGACTAGCGAGGCTTGAGCTTACCAAGATTGGGTGAGGCCAGACCTCACGAGCCTTGGCCTTGAGCGAGCTCCACCTTGCTGGTATTTGGCAACTCGAGCCTTGTTAGGCTTGGGACCTCACTTGAGTTTCGCCCGAGCCTAGCAAGGTCGAGCCTCACTTGAGCCTAATAAGGCTCGAGCTTGCCGGGATAAGCGAGGCTTGGCTTTGTCGGCCTCAAGCGAGCTTGACCTCGTTGGTATCTAGAGGCTCCAACCTCGTCAACCTCAAGCGAGAAGGTCAGCCCTTGCCAAGGCCTAGCAACCGGCAAATAAGAAAGAAAAAGAAAGAAAAGAAGAAAATAAAATAAAACACAAAAAAAATAATGAAAAATTCACATTTACTTTGTAAAATTATAAAAATTGTCTACATTAGCGTCAACTATGTCACTTAGGATGGATAGCATCCAACTTAACATTTTCTAAAAAAATTGGCCAAAATGACTAAATTGGCCAAAAAAAAAAAAAGGATTCGGGCAAAAAAGTTTGACGCAATTGAAAAGTTTAGTACTGCATTGACACAAATGCAATAGATTTAGGATTTGTTTAATAATTTTCTTAAGATATAATTATAATCAAGCAATACTATGGAAACTATAATAATAAATTGTCTCTCTCAAAAATCATTTGCATTCTACTTTCTCAATCCATGATAAATATCTTGTTTTTCTCTTTTGTTCCTCTGATCTCTTATCTTCGTACTTGATTAAGTAATAGCTCTCAGAATGATTCGGGATACTTTTTTCTCCTTTTTTTTTTTTTTTTTTGCTGACTGTAATCATTTCGAGATTAACAAGGTTGGTTATGTTCTTTGCTCGAGGGACGCCAGAGAGAATTACCAAAGGTGAACGTAGTTTTTTTTTTTTTTCCTGACTGCAATTATTTCGAGATTGACAAGGTTGGTGATGTTCTTTGCTCCAGAGACGCCAGAAAGGATTACCAAATGTGAACGGAGCTTATCACGGAAGTAAATCACATGACAATGAGGTGCAGCTACTTATTGAGTTCTCCCTCTTACCTCATAATTTACTTTCTGGCCTATGTTTTCCTCCAATAGGGTACAAGTTATAGTTATTGAACATGAAAACTCAACTAAATGTAATTATGAAACTTTGTGACGAGGTGGTTCAATCACAATACTCCATTCCATCCTACTTTCGTATTATTATTATTTTTTTTATAGGTGTTAAAGATTGTCATGGAGCACTTGCTAAAACTCGTTACTTTTCGTCACCAGCTTTTACATGAAGTACCCTATTTACTAAATTCAACTATCAGATGCTATGCGTCTTTTCTTTCGCTCGAAAAATTTTCTTTCTTCTCTCTCAAAGTTGCAGGCGACTTTTCCTCTCCAAACCACAGCCAAAGCAAACCTTAAGTCACTAGAAATCTTCACATTTTGCTAAAACTATTATCTCCAATTCAAATATCGTCGCCAATGCCATTGGGAACCTTGGCTCTATGATATTCATTTGCTAAAAAATATGTAAATGGAAACTAAGATAAACAACGAAAATAAACCATAGAAGATATTATATGGTTTATTTGACCGATCAATAACCTAGATGGAGAGTGGCAGAAAAATTTAACAATGATCAGATGATATGATGAAGATAATAATCACTCCACGTCTCAAGTGTTTGCTAACCCCCGGTTTTACACACTTAAACTCACAAACTAGCTCTCTAAGACTTATCTATTCATTTTGAGTAACATAGAGAAAAATGACAGGAAATTTTATTGAGATGTTTCTGGTGGCTAATCTCCTCAGCAGATGAAAATACAACTCAAATACATAGTGAATTTATGGAATAAATCCTCCTTGGCTACGCCCCCCCCCAAAAAAAAAGAAAAAAAAGAAAAAGGAAACACTGAGCACCTTCCAAGTGCCCGGCCAGGTGGGCTACCGGCAAGGGGTCCACCTTCTGGCCTAGCGGACGACGGACCAGGCCTCCAGGCAGATCAGTCTGACGTTGGGCACGGTCCGCATGGACTTGAGATATTTGTTCAACACTATCAATGTCGTTTACATATTGAATGTACTGACGTTGTTGTAATTGCCTGCTGCTTCAGGAAAAATCAATCTCTGATCAGCCTGTCGCTAGTTCAGTTGATACATCCATTAGTTTGGGTTCGGGCCTCTGTTCTCGTGCTACTGAAGATCGGAAAGGTAGCTATTACTCATCAAAGAATCATTACATGTTAAATGCTTTGTGGAGACGATTTGCAACATGACACCGATATAACCTTAGCCCGTTCAATTTCAAACTTGGCTTGTCCTAAAATATAAGTTTTCTAGTATTCTTGGCTTAGACAATAGCATATTGCTAAGCTGAAGGTGACTAAAAAGTGCCATTCTTTCTCTTTATGGAAACTTACACTTGAACCATACAATTTGCCATTGATATTTGAGAATTACAACCTCCTAGTGTTGTATAGAGAAAAAGAGACGAGGGCTTTTACTGTGCTTGCGAGATCACTATCTCAATGCTTCTGTCAAAAAAGTTGCTTTTATATATGCATCAAATTACTATTGTAGATAGTATAAAGTCTAGAAGTGCTGCTATTTCAAAAGAAGCACATCTTGTATAGTGGGATTTATTTTGGGTTAAAACGGGCTCTCTCTCTCTCTCTAAACTAAACCAAAGTCGATAACTGGGGTGACCAAATAATTTTGTTTATGGTGAACAAAGGAACTGACTTTGTCTTTCTATTTTTCAAGTTGTCCACTTAGATAAGTGTAGCTGCATTATCATGAAATGCGTTTGATAAATTGAGGAAAGAAAAGTTGTATATATCCTGGGGTAGATTATGACTAATGATTGTGCCTTTGCGTCTTGAATTTGTTTCTATACGGAACTCAATCCGTCCTTTGGGATTGATTTGCTTGACACGAAGGCAGGCTCTGTCACGAATGAAGGATCACTGTTGAGCAATCAGAAAGAAGAAGAAAATGCGACGGTGTCAAGTGAAGTGGAAAAACTAGAAGCTACCCAGAAGCAAAGAGCAGAAAGTGATTTTGTGCCAATGCAAAACACTTGGGATACAGAGACTGAACTATTTCCTTGGCTAGTGAAAAGGGACGCCGATCCTCATCCTGCTTTGGAAGAATTTCATACGTATTCATTTCCCTCAGAATCGGAAGTTGGTTCACATTGCTCAGAATCAGAATCTGAAGACAAAGATAAGAAGATCAAGATCAGAGCAAGTCCAGAATATCATAAGAGAGAAACATCAGAAAGTATAGTTTTGCAAATGCAGAACCCTGTAGAGCCTTTGGTTGAATCCTTTTCCTTTGAAGTAGATGAAGACACTGCTTCTGACAAAGTTCATTCATATTCCTCGGAACAAGAATCTAAAGTTGATTCATATTGCTCAGGACCGGAATATGAAGTTGGGGATAAAAAGGCGAGGATAGAAGCCAGTCCAGAATATGACGATATCATGCACACGCCAAAGTTGAAAAAGGAAAGTTCTTCACATGCTACTTTGGATAATACCAATGCCTCCATTGATATGTCAGACAGCAGTGGAAAACAAGAAGGGAGACCATCAGAAGGATGGGGTGCCATTAACTATGACTCTATAGTCTACCATCTCATCAAGTCCATAAAAAAATCTAACATTGAAAAACTTGGAATATATGGCAGAAATGAGGTTGGAAAAGCTATTGTCGTTCGAGCATTGAAGGAATCTGCAATTTTGAGGAACCTATTTGATAGAGTTATCTGTATTACCGTTCCTCTAAACTGCAACATGGAAAAGGTGCAAAAGGAGATTGCTGGACAAATATCTTCTGATTTAACTGAAGCCAATGCAGTTGATATGCCAAATTCAGTGGTGAATGCATTGGCAGGCCTCAAGTTTTTGCTCATTCTTGTTGGCACTAATCAACACCTGAGGCTGGAGACATTGAAAATTCCTGTTTCAGCACCACCAGTTGGTAGCAAGATAGTCTTTGTGGCTGGATCAGGACAATTGTGTGATGAAATCGAAGTGGATAAGAAAGTATGTTTGGACGATCTGTTGCTGTACGAATTATTTCGTCAGAATGTGGGTGAAGTTGTTTACCATCCTAAAAAGCCCTAGCTAGGGAAATAGTTAGGATGTGCAGGCACTATTCGCATGCTGTTATTCTAGTGGCAAGGGCACTGCAAAATGTTGATGACGATTTAATCTGGAAACGTGTGCTTGAAAGACTGGCCATTCGACCTGCAAGTCATGATACAAGTATTGAAGCTCTTATGGTTAATGTATTAAGATTCAGCATTGACCAACTAGAAGACGATAAAACTAGAAGATGCTTGAAAAATCTTGCTCTTTGTAACAATTACCAAGAGATTGCATCTGAGTCTACTATAGGCCTATGGGTAAGGGATGGTATTATAGACACCCGTGACGAAGGCCAAAAAGTCCTAAAAGATCTTGTCAATGCTAACCTGCTTGAAATTGATGAGAATGGGCAATTTGTCAAGTTTCAAGATCAGGATCAGGATATATTAGTGAACTTAATATTTCAACCCGAGGAGAGTCGTTTTTTTCTCATACGAGGTGGCTTGGATTTGACAGAGCCACCAGAGGTTGAAGAATGGGAGAGTGCAAAAGAGATATGTTTGATGCATACTGGGATTTCTGAGCTACCGAAGGAACCAAGGTGCTCTTCACTTTCATCGTTATATCTGCAAAGAAATTACAAGTTGAGAAAGCTTCCTTCTTCATTTTTCAATCAGATGCCTTCTCTAGAAGTTTTGAATCTGTCTAGAACCCGCATTCGGTGCTTGCCAGAGTCCATATCTCAACTCGTTAGCCTCAAAAGACTCTTCTTGAATGATTGTGTCCTTCTGAGATCGATATCGCCAGCAATTGGAAGGCTCAAGCAGTTGGAGGTACTTGATCTGGAGGGGACGAAGATTAAGAATCTTCCCAAGGAAATTGAACGTATGATTAATCTGACTTGTTTGGGGATCTCAATTTTTGAATCTGAACCTTCAAATGACTCTAAACCTATCATTCCTCATGGAGTAATATCTTCTCTATTACACTTGGAAGAACTGAATCTCGATGTGGATGCCGATGCTGAATGGTGGGATACGTGCGCTGAAGGTGTTGTATCTGAAGTTTGCAACTTGAAAAGTTTGAGCACTTTCAAGTTCTCCTTTCCTACATTAGAACTTTTGAGGCAGTTTAATCAGCTTAGGAAATCGATGGAGCATCCATCTTTAGCTCAATTCAGACTTTGTGTTGGTAATCATGCTAACCGCATCATGAATCGGCTACCATCAGATATTGAATTCGAGCTGAACAGTGCAACCGATTCTTGAGGTACACAAATGGTGATGGTGTCTTCACGGATATTAAGGACGTCCTGTGGCAATCAGATGCTTTTTTCTTAGAAAGGCATGCTAATCTCAAGAAGCTGTCTGAAATAGGGATAGATAGCATGGCCCAACTCAAATGGTGCGTTCTGGGGGAGTGTAATGAGCTTGAAGTGCTCGTGGATGCATCTGATACCCTTCATCAAGAGGCTTTGACTGAATCTCACTACAAAAGCATCTGTCTTGAATCGCTGGAGTTTTTGTTTGTGTATTACATGAGAAATTTGAGAAACATTTGGAAGGGCGCAGCGTCGAAGGGATGTTTATCTTCTCTCAAGTTGTTGACATTGTGTAAATGCCCCGAGTTGACAGGTATTTTCTCACATGAGATGCTTCATAATCTCAACAATCTGGAAGAGGTCACAATTGAGGACTGCCAAGCCATGACAAGTCTAATTAGCTGCCAAACTTCTACTGGCAAAGTCCGAGAGACGCCTTATTTCCTCCCTATTTTGAAAAAGTTGTCTCTCCATTACGTACCTACACTTTCCAGTATATCCTGTGGGCTGCGGATCGCACCGAGGTTAGAAAGGTTGAGTTTTTATGATTGCTCAAGTCTGAAGTCTCTGTCGACTGATGAAGTTTCCGGTGAGCATTTGAAGAAAATCAGGGGGGAGAGGAGTTGGTGGAAGGACTTGGAATGGTGCGGCCGTAAGCCAGATCACTTGGACGGTATTTTCGTCCCAATTGACACATGAGACATCCCTTAACTCTATGCACAAGCGTGTGCGCGGGTGCGATTCCAACTGTTGGAACTGCCTGACAAGTCAGTGGGAACTTCAGTTATTTAATGACTATTGTATCGAATCAATATCTATAGTTAAACTTTGATAACTCCTGCCTACCTAATGGCATGCTTTATTAGTCGGCTTTTCTGTGGTCTATAAGTTTCTTCTTGCCCCTGTTCCATTTCTGCCCTTCAAAGAGAGGACCGTGAGATAACGAATGACTGGGCAGGGCTTGAATGGCCATTATAAGGTCGGTTGAAGTAATGATAAATAGTGGAATAGGAGATCTGCACTTGAAGAATTTTGTCCCCAAGTGTTTGATTTTGCCAAAAGCAATCAAAATGGACATTAGAATTTGAAAGCTAGCTTCCCATTCACTAAGTATAGTCCTCACTTGCTGTTATTAGAATAGTGAGTTGAGTCTCTTAGTCAGAGAAACTAGCCACGCTGCTAAATAAGCAACAGCCACAGAAGAATCCTTTCCATCAGCAACCCATTAACCTTACTGGCTATTAGACATGTGATTAGTAACTTCCGGTAAGGAAAAAAAAAAGCAACTAGTACCTCTTTTATATTAAAAACATGAGTATCCATGGACAAGTAACAGGTTATTTCTATATGTGATCAATCATTAGCATCCCACAAGACAGAATTACTTAATTTATCTTTACAACTAGATTATTTTCATATGGTTGAGTAATCATTGGTATATCAAGTACGACAATAAGTGCTCTTTCATTGTGACTGAAATCTTTTTATATTAGAACAGTAAGTTTCAGGGTATCAACTACCACTCATATCTTTTCATGGATGTGATACGTCTTCATAGAAAAATGACTTTGAAACTATTAGCAATTTCGGTATCTGATCTATAGGAGTGGTCACGGGGCTGTGCTTGGGCCAGCATATTATTGTGCTGGGTCTGGGCACTGCCTAGCACAAGCCCATTTTTTTTCGTAAATTAATTTAAAAATTTTAATGAAAAACTTCAATAAAGTTAGACTAATTTATTTTTCAAAATACTAAAATGATAGAAAAAAATAGTAATTGAGCAAAACTTTCAACACGCCTTTCATTTGTTGTGTCAACAGCGGGAAATCGCACTTCCGCCATGACCGATGGGATAGAACCTCAACACACCCATCCCCTCACTTGGCTTCAGAGTTTTTCAGCTTTCCTTCCGTTAGGCCCGTATAGGACCTCCAAATCTTGATGCCTGACTTAAGTGGATCTAAAGTATTGATACATTTGCCACAAACATGTAAAACTGGTGGAGACTGTCTTGCATGCACAAGTCAATGCAATAACATATACACGGTATTAGGGGTGAGCATCGGTCTAGGGTCAACCCCAGATCGACCCTAGCCCAACCCAACTTTGTTGGTCCTAGTCTGATTCCTAAGGAGATTGGGTCGGTCTTTAGTCTTGAGATTCCTGGATCAGTACTTGTGCGGGTTGATCTTTGATCCTGGGAGTTCGGGGTTGGTCCAATCCAGATCAACCTTGACCGTATGTAATATGTATAATATATACTATATATATTTTTATATATTATATATCCAATATATTATTTATAATGCTTTTGCATATGGTGTTACGAGTATTATTGATAAATGATTACAAGAACTTTCCATCTTGTCCTATATCTTTATGAGTGGTCTTAATCGTGTTTATGATTTTTTGCTTTTAGCATGTGTGAAATTTCTATTTTTGTCTTATCTTAAATTTGTCAAGAATGTATTGATATTTATAATTTAGTTGCACAATATTGATATTTATAATTTAGTTGCACAACGTCGTATTGTCGATGGATATTTAATTTGAAATGATAGGTTTGCCTTTTCAGAGAGTACAAAAAATGAAACAAAAAAAAGTCATTGATTAGTCCTAGGTTGACCCTAGAATCGGACCAAACGCATCGGGTTAGTCGGTCCTCGCACGATCCTCGGTCTAAAAGTTGAGGACCAATATTGTGCAGGTTGGTCCTAGGGTTACGCGGTAGACCGACCCAACCCGGATCATACTCACCCCTACACGGCATGTTCATGAAAATCCATAGCAAATCGAATTTAGCTAGTCGGACGAGACTCCAGATTAGGGAGGTGTTCATGTTGGCAATATCTAGCATGATGCTAAAGATTTTATTGGAGATGGCATACTCATTGACAACTTTCATTATTTCAGCAGTCACATTTCAGGAATCATGCTAGAATATTTACTTGTTAAATGTAAGAGTTCGGTGACATAATTCCATTCATCATTAACCCAATGGCCGATGATGACACAATATGCATAATTGTTAAGGCTAGTACATAAATATAAAGTTCAGGAGATTTCAAGAGCTAGCCGTTGACAGCAGATGCATTAACACCACCATCTTCTCTTTGTATAGTGACTTAAAGTTTTTGGCATTTGTTGCCAGCGGAACGAGTCTGAATTGAGGTTGTAGAGTTGTGTGCACGTAGTGCACAAAATAAGCGATCTTTGAGAAAGCCAGAGGGTTGCTCGACAGCAAGACAAAAATATGTAAGCTCCCGCCTAATATGCATGCAGCCCCACCTTGTCATATAATGGGTATCTTGAAGAGAGCTCCCCCAACCTTGGACATCTCTTCCTCATATCAGTGTTAGTGCGTCCTCAACCTTTATTATGTCACCACATATCGTGGAAATGGCCTTCTTGACATAATTGCATCGATCTCAAGTCAGAATGTCTTCCAACACCAATTCTGGAGTTCGTCCCTACAATTCTTCCCAATCATCAAGTCATTGTGTCTTGTCATCGTCGAATTTTTCACTTATTGTGGGGACAAAGTCGGCTTATTTATGTTGTTACTTTGGAACTCAATGAACAAGTTTCCCGTTAATTGCAGAACATCGAATTGAGTTGGAATGATTGGACACTATTGTAGTTACCGTTCACACTGCGATATTTAAAACGTGATTAAATCGTAAGGAGAAAGGGAATATATGAAATTGACAAATGATTTTAGAAAGCTCGAGTGTTTGGAAGTTGGGGAATTGTACTGAAACGTGAGAGGAAAAAGCCCAATTTATAGAGTTCCTAATTTTTTCTTGTTGGCCATAACGATCATTGATCAGCCCAAACACAAAATGAGGCCCAACCCACCACCCAAGAAGCATGTGCCTAGCATGGCCCGGTGGCCAGTTCCATGTTATCTGCAATATTCGTTATAAAAAAGCCGAAACGGCAACAACCTACATTTGCAAGAACGGGTCATTAGCGAGAAATGTTCAACTGTATCTCGTTTTCGTTATATTTATAGATCAATGGTCATAAGCCGTCAAAACAAATATTAAATCAAAAGCCAGCCAGTAACTTATTAGTGCGTTGACTCAATGCCCAACTCTAAGACCTAAGTATAAAGAAGTTAAACGCCCAAGTCAAGCCATAACAATAAAGTTAACCCATTTGGCCTTCTTGATAGAATATCTAAACAAGCCTGTTGATCATAAAGGTCTTAAAAACACAATTGACCCATGAGACCCATCGATGGAATGTTTAAAAAGCTATTTGATTGCGAGTTTCCAATGGATAGAGTTTAAGTGGGGCTCATAGCTTGAATCTAAAGAATAGGGTGCAGTTATAAGTTCACCATGAAGTAGCGCACGCAAATGGTAGTTAGAGATTCTTGAGGAGGAAGATCATGATGTATAATGGAATGACTCATGACAAGACATTCAACACAGAGAATATACTTCGAACAAGAATCATACAGCAGCGTCAAGGAGCCCACCAGATTTTGGAAGAAGATTATTAAAATAAAGTTTTGAATTTCAAATTCAAAGTAGATTAGATTTTATATCTTCAGTATTTGTCTTTAATTATACAAGCTTTCCAATCGAGTCTTGCAAGCCTTTTACTTTCTATACAAGCATCATTGATTTCCGTTAAGAAATTTATTGTTTAAATATAACCATCAAACAAGTATGCATCCAAACACGTGTTTGAATCTAGAGAGTTCGAGTTATATTAAACTTTAATCATTATAACCATTGAGTTTATGACGATCACAACTTGACAAAAATGAATCCAACACGTGTTTTGGTGACCACAGTGGAAGAATACGAAGACTCACTGAACTACTAGGAGCGTGTCTGGACTTATGGATTCTGAAGCTTATGACTTCAATAATTAGGAGTTAAGTAGTGGTTCAAGAGCCGCTGAGGCTAGGGATGGTCCTCAGGATGGAAGACAACCACCCAATCTATTGCTGAATATGTACAAGAAGATTACTTTTTCTAATTGACTGGGATTATCTTTAAAAAATTCATGAGAAAAACCTTGATTTGATAAACAATTCGAGCACGCAGCTCAGATGAATCTACACTCAGGCAATGTGGTAAAGAAAACAAAAGAAATCAAATCATTCACCATGTCGATGCACAAACTAAGAAGGTAATAATCAAGATTTACAGAGGTGACCTCGTTTTTGTGAACATTCATAGACCACGGGGTCACGCTTCATTAGTAATATCGTTTTGTCGAATGTCTTTTTATCTTTGCACTCTCTGTGCTCGCCTGACATGCGCTTGTCATACTCGTAATGTGTGGTTTTAGTTTGATTTTTTTTTCTTTTCTTGTTTCATTAAAAAGGCAACGAGAATGGGAAAACAACATAAAGCAATTGGAACAATATCGTTTACGCAGGATTTGGTCCGCTGCATATTGATAACTGTATATTCTGGGAGGGGGAGGATGAAAAACCTGTACTTCACGTTGATGTGGCAAGAGTAATCAGGATAAAGAACAGTTTGCTAATCCAACCGCGATGGTCGGGCTCTTGGTCCATCACAACATTCAATCATCTGCATGTCTCACCTGATAATGAGCCCCAACTGAGCTCGGCATTTAGAGGATCCTTTTCAATCTCAATCTTTTGTTTACCCTTTCCTATGATTATACAAGCGAATGACTCTTTCACTGATTTTTCATATGAAAAGCTAGTTCTTAGCAAAAGGATATAAAGCAGGTTGGAAACAGATCGGGATCCCACGAATGTCACATGGATTGAGAAAAAATGAGAGGATAATTAGGCGGACCTACAGACCAGTAGGAATTGCAAACTGAGATGGTAATAGCAGCAAAGATCTTATCTAATCCCAAAAGGGCAAGAGTGACTCATGCACTGATTCACATGAGACGGAATGTCAATCAAGACAAGTTTTTTTGGTGTCGACAAACAAAATGAGAGACCATCACAGGACCGCGACGTTCATAATAAAATACCATGACATAATACTTGTTATGGAGCACATTAGATGTTCAAATTTTGGAAAAGTTGGAATTCATGGAAAAGACAATGGGAAACCATTACAATATTGACGACTTGAGAACACAATATGAAAGAGGTGCCTAAAGAGATTGCAGAGCAAATATCATCTGGTTTAGTTAAAGCCTTTGAATGCTGACATCTCAGACTTGGTGAAAAGAGTGCCGAAGCGCAATAAATTCTCACTTGTTCTTGACGACATTCCTCAACTCCTAAATCTGGAATCAATGGGGATTCCTGATCAAATATCACAGAACAGTAGCAACATAATCTTGGTGACTAAATCAGAACTAGTTTGCAGCGAAATGGCAGTGACAGAATGCTAAGTTGGGATGATCATTTTTCTTGGGAGCTATTTTTCCACTGTGCATGTGGAATAGTTCACTCTTCAGAAATTCAAGCTATAGCCAGACAAATAGCTAGAAAGTGTTGGATATTTCAGCAATTTTGAAATATTTACAATAATAGCTTCGATAAAAGTTATGACCGCATTGAAAACCATCATTATTTTTAATGATCACATAACGGCTTCTTAACGGTCATATAACGGCTTTTTTTTTTTGTAACGTTTAATTTATTTCTCAAATAAATCCTCCATTATTTTACAACGGCTCTTTTAACGGCTCTATTTTGTCTGAATATAAAAATAAGATCTCATAAGACAATCTATAGAGATACATTGAATGAAAGAGAGAATATCCTTTCTTTCTTTAAAAATCTTTCCTTTCCTTTTCCTTTTTGCTGGGTTATACACAAAAGTTATTATGTTTCCTTCTAATATTCAGCGGAGATGAGGAAGTCTGTTGTATCTTGGGAGGATAGCCGCTGAAGCCTTACGCATCGAGTTTCGTACTCCGAGGGGCGGAATTATCCTTAAGGACAGTGCTTGCACGCCTCAGACATTTGTTTTTCTATTTTCTAATCCTTCACAATGTATTAACAGTTATTATTATTTTTTATGTATTTCTAAATTTTTCCAAAAATCTTAAGGATAAGTCCTATGAATTTCCAAGTTGAAGTTGTTGCTGTCGCTGCCACCGCAATTGGAATTGAAAGAATGATTGAGATGGTGAAGGACAAGTATCACATAATCGTGGGCGGATCTCGTGGGAAATTACTGAGCATCATCAAAAGGTTTTTTGGTCGTTTTGGTAAGGTTATTGAATGTCAGGTAAAATCGTACTTTGAGGCTTTAATACCTAAATTTGTTTCGAGAGGAAGTTGGGTATTTGTAATTATTTGCTCACTCAAATTCGTGATTATTCGCAAGCTTCAATCCGCATTGGGGTTTCCTATTTTAATTCTGTTCATGATCTAGAAGCTGTAATTTTAGGATTAGAGATTGTTTGTTCATTGTGACTTCATTGCTCCTATTGTTTTAATTGGTTGACCGCTTGATATTAACCATTCTGTAGTGACCCATTTCATATTTTAGAGATGAAAAAAAAAACGGAAACATTGGATTTTTGTGAGTAAATTTTACTTTACAAAATGGTTTCAAATTCTTACCATCTGAATGTTAATGACTTCTAGTATCCGTCAAAGAATTTTTTGGATCCACCAAGGTTGAGGAATGGGAGGGTGCTAAAAAGAAAAAGTCTAAAAAGTCTTAAACCTTTGTATTTGGGCCAATTTAGTCTTAAACCTTTTTTTTTGTCAATTTAGTCACTAAACATTTTTACGTTGTGCCAATTTAGTCATTTCCAGCTAATTTTGGCCGGATTTTGCTAATTAGATGTGGCCGGCTGATATGGTCTCATCGGCGCGTGGACAACTTTTAATAATTTTTAATTTTTAATTTTTTTATTATTATTTTTAGTTTTTCTTTTCTTTTTTCTTTTTCTTTTTCTTTTTCTTTTTCCTCCTCCTTCCCGGCCCGAGTCACCGGACGTCGGCACGAGCCGCCCTCACGCCTTGAGCTGGCCTCGCCGCCCAATCGCGAGGGCGGCCTTGCGCCGGGTTGGTGGGGTCGCCCTCGCCCGGATCGGCAAGGGTCAAGCCTCGCCCATGGCGTGCGCCGGGCAAGCCTCACCGTCCATGGGTGAGGCTTAACCCTCGCCACCCGGCACGAGGTGGCCAGCGGGTTGACCTCGACCTCGCCGGCCGTCGCCTCGGCCGATCGGCGAAATCCGACCAGCTGGAGGAAGGAGGAGGAAAAAAAGAAAATAAAAATAAAAAAAAAAATAAAAAAAAAAATTCAAAAATATTTAAATATTATTAAAAGTTGTCCGACGCGCCGATGAGGCGACGTCAGCCGACCAGCGTCTAGTCAGCAAAATCCGGCCAAAATTAACCGGAAATGACTAAATTGGCACAACATAAAAAGATTTAGGACTAAATTAGCACAAAAAAAAGGTTTATAACTAAATTGGCACAAATGCAAAAGATTTAGGACTTTTTTAGCACTTTTCCCACTAAAAAGATATTCTTAATGCGTAGTTGAATGACCGGAGGAATCAAGGTGCCAATCGTGGCCGTATCATCTCGCTTCAGTATCAGTCCGGTAGCCACAGGAAGCATTGCTCGCCCCTGTTTCGAAGCTGAGGAACTTGAAGAACGACAACTTCATTCAGAGTTCCACTTGAAGCTCTGATTTCGGTCGATTTCAGTATGATTTCTGTTCCACCGAGACTATATCTGACCACATTCCTTTTGTTCACTTTTATTTTTATGTGAGCATTTCATCTGGTTACATTCGGTAGCAGTCGTTGACAAGGTGTTGGTGCAAAATCCATGGCCGAAATGTTAACCATTACATACATCTCCACAGGTTTGCTTATCGTGACTTTTTATCTGCTTGTGATAGTCATGCCACGTAGGTATAAGCATTAAAAGGCTGGTGATGGAGGTGGTGATTGATGGCAAATCGGTGATAGGTGGTGGGTTAATGGGAGATCATGTTATATGGGATGTGGATCTATCTTTGTTAAAGCTTTGGCGTTGTGGAATAAATATGCAGAGCGTTGAACAAGCGATGAGGAAAAAGTCCTGGGAATGGGAAGTTAGCGTAAAAGATGGCGAGTAAAGAAGAAGCTAAGAGAAAAATTAATAGGAAAAGAAGACAAAAATGTGGAGGAAATAGGATGGGCCTAAGTTGAGTTTTATTTGAGTTTTATGGGCTAGTCATTATTTTGGTAGATTCGGGCTTTAGGTTTGTTTAGATAAGTTTGGGCTGTGTTCGAAATTTAGCGAATTGGGTTTAGTTCAACTATGGTATGCCCAATATTCTTTACCCGTGGCCCGGACCCTTTGACCTAGATTGCCTGTAGTTTTATTTAATTAGCATGCATTTAGTTTTGGGGTTTTGGTGAAAACCTTTGATTATGGCTCAGCTAATTAATGTTTTAAGCAAGAAGCTAGACACCATTTGAATTCAGCTTATGGGGTTGCAATCCTGGGGCTTAAAACAAAATCATTTGTGTTATTTACTCGTCAAGTATCGGGTTTTATTTCTCATACCGTAATCAAGGCTTTTTCAAAACTTGGGTGTTTACTTCCTGCATTTTCAATACACTGATTGTTCTTTTCCTTTTAACGTGATTAGGGAAAGCCTTAGGATCATAATAAACTCTTGAAAACCATCGCATGAGCAATTAGCGACAACAAATGACCTTTAGGGTTTATAATTGATAATTAAAACTATTTGACCATTTGGATGACCATGCCATCTGAGTTAGAGGTATCGAAAGGGTGCTAATTATTTAAAAAAAATTGATCAAATGGAAGGCATAAACAAGATCAAAGCAAACCCTACTATCGTTGGAAAAGAATAAACTTTTTTATTAGCGTAATCATGTTCTTGAGCCTAGTTACTCTCTAGTTGTGTATGAAGCAAGACAAACTCGTGGCTAGCTTGATTTCTAGTCAACCCAAAAGGCTAGTAGCGACTTCTATCTCACATAGAATCCTTTACGATTAAATTCAAATTTAAAATGAACCCAACATTGCACAAGGGAAGAGCTTAGGAGAAGTCAAGTCTAATCGATGGCCGTTGGCCGGCCTTTGGTCATTACCTTTAACCTGTCTTTTATGACCATTGTGTCACGAAAATTGGGAGGGTCGCAACAAAGGAAAAGGAAAAGGGACCAAAAACGAGACCAAATGAAATCAATCTCCACTTCGATTGATTTGGACTGTTTGTATTTGATGGGACCGATGGATAGATGGCTCATGTTTGGCCATTTTATTACGGAGTTGTTTATGGAAGCATAAAGTCAGTCTCCTTCCTCTTTGTTGAGACATCTTCATGGAAGTTTCTAAATCAATGAAAAAGTTGATATCCTTTTCTGTATATTTACTGATGTTTTCATGTATATTCAGGCAACATGTCATGACTTCACTGGATATCTTGCTCTATTTTGTACTTGCAAGTAATCTGTGTTTTCTTCTCACTTTTGCCTCGTAGTTGAAGCAAATACTGCATCAGCTTCTGCAATTACAGTTGAAGCATACAAAGATGGACTTAGCATTTTTGGCTAGATGAGTAAAACAAATTACTCTTCTTTCAAGTCCAATAACGAGAGGTTGATAAAATAAGCAAAATGCTTTATGCAAGAGGGGATAATATAGAGGCATAAACAAACGACAACAAGATGAAGAGGGATGCCAAGTAATGAAGGTTGGATTTGCAAGGTCAAGGTGTTGGGGTTTCATGAATCATGTATAGTTAAAATTAACAAAAAAAAAAAAAAAAAAAAAAAAAAAAAAAAAAGAATGCAGCGGAAACAAGAAGATATATTTTTCATGATTCTCCGAAGGCGTTGTTCATGCGTTTTAATCAAAAATCTGAATGTAAAAGAGAGTTACATGAATTACCTCTCGAAGCGCGCTTTACACGAATTGGTTCAGATGTTCTACAGTTCGAGCCCCACAAATGTCGGACCTCTAGTTCAGACACACCAACAACGAACGTCGAACGGAAGAGAGAACTTTCGGATATTCACCACTTCGATCGTGCTAGCAATCACGTGAAACAATCCGTCGAATTCTTGATATATAATAGTCACGGCCCGGATGAGAGAAACCTCTTCTTTCTTGCGTCTCGAAAAACACAAGAACACTCCTCTCTCTCTCTCTATTTTTGCAGCCCCTCTTGTGTTTCTAAAAACACAAAACACACGCGCACTTATCTCTGTTTTTTCAACAGCAATTTTAAAAAATAAAACCGACCAGCAACGGTTGCTGATCGATGGACGATCAGCAACCGTTGCTGATCGTCCGTAGCAGACGGAGTGCATGAGCGGTTGCTCATGCCCGACCTCGTGCATGAGCAACCGCTCATGCACGATCTTGGCATGATGGCCATCCATGCTACGTGCATGATGGTCAGCAACCGCTGACCATCATTGCTTCGTGCACATGCATGAAGCTCAATTTTATTATTATTTTTATTAGTTATTAAAAAAGCATTAATTAATTAATTAATTAAACGAAATAAATAATTAATTAATCAATCCCTTTTAAAATAAAAAGAACATATTCTTTAAATGTACATTTGGAATACATTAATATGTATTCACTTTGGGCATGCGTGTGCATCATATGCACGTAGGCTCGTGACTATAATACAAATTAAATTAAATCTCATTTAATTTAATTTCAAATCGACTCAATTCGATTGCAATAATTGCAAACAAATTTGCAACATCATTTCTCTCTTGTTCCACGTTATCCTAATTGTTTATGGTGTGTGACATCCCTAGGTTCATCACTAAGCTGGTAGTAAGACTCGTACTAACACATTAGTACTTCCAAAAGAATTAATTGTCCCGATTAATCTTTGGGTCCTACAAGCCATGATTGACATCTAGCAATATGTCATGGCTACCCGTATAGTGTGAATGCTTTAAGAACATAATGAACCTGCGCTTTGGCTACAGTGTAATTCAATCCCTCTGTCTTACTATGTCCCGATCAAACAAAAACCATGGAATATTTGTCAAGTCATTAATTCGATCATATGCACAAATCTAATTGACATGCATTTTATTCGAGACATAAACAATTTATTCTCGGTTACAACCCCGGCCGAGGATTTCAATGCGGTGTCACAATTAGATCGCATAGGACATCATTATCATACCTTGCATATAACAAGGAGACAGATTCCATATTGCGCACACGTGTAACTTCGTATATGAACGAACTATGACCATCAAGTATAAAGACGGATCAACGACCCGGCATTATGTGTACCCGTGAACCATAGTTGTTCGACACACAAGTTAACACCGTGCCTCAGGTCTAAGGATTATTTACACAAGACCAAAGCATGAACAATTAGACATTGACCACGCAAAAGCTTCCATGTTGCTAATTGTTCCATATCGTCACGTTCAGTGATATTGTCTAATACAAACACTCGTGTTCTTAACTCAGGCATCACAATACCCAATGACTTGTGACTCATCATTCCCTTAAGTATCCAATACTTAATGGTAAAGTTAAGAACACACCGGTCTCAACAGGATTATCAATACACTTAATAATCCATCGACCGGGAACGATTTAAAAATTCAGTCTAACTATGAACCCGTCACATATATTCTTGACGCCTCAAGAATAGGTCTAGTTGCAACTGATCTTATGGAATCATTCATAAATATAAAACAATTGGACAAATGAATGAATACGTCATTGCCATTAATTAAATAATAATAATGAAAAGTACAACTGAAATCCCTAATATGTAACTATTACATAGTAGCTTTAGGGCATACATCCAACACAAGGTGTCTGAGCAAGAAGTGCTCAAATTGGAGAGAAAGTACAAGAAAGAGATTGCGCATGCTTGGAGATTCCTTGGTTCTGGTCACGTGCAATTTTGAGAATCATATGGCCAAGAAGCATGAGGAATTACAAGCGCTGCTAGAAGAAGGAAAGCTCAGTAATGGGTAGTAGCTGAAAGACGCCCAGAGCCCGTGAGTCATAGATGTCCCTAGGACCGAGGATAAGCCTTCATGACATGGGTTCATCGATAAGATATAAGGTTTTTAGAGAGAGAAATGTCAAAAGGATCGAACTATGGAGAATGGTGGGTACCTGGAAAAGCTACAATATTGCAGAATTTGATGACGAGTTCTAGAAAATGTTTAATATTGTCATTTAGATATCGGTGCTGAAGGCTTGGAAACTTGAGAAGGTGCAAGATGAAATCACACAGCCTCTGAAGCTATAAATGGTGGATGGAGTGAGTGCTGTTGAAACTGCTCAACTTATATCAAATGAATAGAGAGGCTTGAGGTTGTTACTTCTCCTTAATTAAGTTTGGGATTTTTTTATTTATTTACATGAGATAGTATTCCTAACGATGACAAGGACAGTAAGGCGGTACTTATTAGAAGATTTCGAGATTTGTGCTATGCCATGGATGGCAACAAGCTTATCAATATGTAACATTTATCCATTGCTAATGCATATAAAATGTTCGACAAAAAAGTTGGTCCAAGTATGAAAACTTCAAACATTACACTAGTAGTACTACTCTTGGTTATAGTGTGCACTAGTTTACCACCGTTAGTCAACACGTGGTGACTACTTTGAGGAAGAAGGACGTTAATCATATTTGAAGAAATGAGTTGAGGAGTTTGCGGAGATGGACCTGTATCAAAATCATTGACATGGATGAATTGCTCGAATTTTTGAAATTCTATTATGAGAATTGTTTCAAGATGAAGAGGGATGCCAAGTAATGAAGGTTGGATTTGTGGAGATGGACCTGTATCAGATCACGAGATATAATGTGTGCTATCTTTATGGAGCATTGTTTCTCGAAAGCCGTGACAAATTTGAGGATTATTTGATATAATATTGGAGTGTAGAGGGATTTCTTCACAATACTAATGAGTTAGGAGAGGTACGTGATAAAGAGCACAATATATCATGTGATATGATTAATGTATCTCTATTAGAAAGAATTGCAATGAAAAACATGTCCAAAAATGAACAGAGCGCCTTGTAATATAGTCCTTGAAATTTCATGAGGCTTAGATTATAAGTTCTTGGCAAAAGTGTGTGTGGGGCTAAAGGAGGCTCCAAAGGAAGAAGCATATGCACCAAATTGCAGAACTCTTTCGACTTTACTCTTGCAAAAAAATTATAATTTGCTGATAATTTCATATATCTTTTTATTGTTTGTCTAAAGAATCCTAGTCCTTGACTTACAAGGTATTGCAATCACATCTCTTCTACTTTCTTTTTTGCTTGAGCGATCTAGGGTGCTATACTTGAATTCTTGCATATGATTAACATAACCCCTTTAATCTTCGAGGCATTGGTGCAACTAGATGTGCTAGACATTTGACTCACTGGAAGAATCTTTTTACGTATTCAAGTTGGATGTATAATGCTGCTGAGATTTTCATGCATGTCATTATCGAATTGGCATTGAAAGTCAATGATTTCAAGCCCCTTATTATTGGAAGAATTCATCATTAATGCAGACCTAAACACTCAGTGATCTAATCACGTTGCAAGGACCGTTGCAAAGGAACATTTTCCTATTCTAAGGTAGAGTGCCTTGAAATCTTCGTTAGATATAGGTGTCTACGGAAGGACCAATGCTTCACATTCCAATTTTCAGTTAGTATTTGCAATTCCCTTGAAGAACGTATTCTTTATTTATTTTGAATGTCAATTGTTCCTTCCACATATGGCTTGTCTAACTAAGATTTCAAGATACTCCATCTTAGGAAAGGAAAATATCAGCGAACTCAACATTTTCAAGATAGAAACCTCTTTCATGATGGGCCTTGCGACCTAATTAGACCACTGAGTGTTTCAATCTAGAGTTCTTTAATAAAGAAATGCTTGAAATCACCTTGGAGATTGGGTTTCCAGTGTCAAAATTTGACAATGACATGCGTAAACATTTCAGTTGCATTAATAACATCCAATTTGAATAGGTATATAGATTATTTTGGAGCATCAGATGTCTAGCACCTCTAGATGCACCATTGCCTCCAAGCTTAAAAGGGAGTTCTATTAAACGCGCGCAAGAATTCAAGTAGAGTGCCCTAAGTCCGGTCGAGCAAGAAAAATAAGGTGAAAGGGATGCATTTGTGATACCATGTAAGTTTAAGACTCGGAGTCTTTGCATAGACAAGAAGAAGCTATGTAGGGTCACAATCTAAACACAATTTCTTTGTAGGAGTAAAATTGAAAAGTTTCTTCAATTTGATTTATCAGTAGATTGCGAAAGTCATTATCCGTAAAAGAAATTCGACTTGCAAATGCCCATACTTTTTCCTTTGGGCCTTCATTGGCCCCTCGCAAGCTCTTGCCAAAAACTTATGGTATCTTATGATGAAATTTTATTGGCCCTATTACAAAGTACATTGTTCATTCAAACATGTTTCTTCATTTCTCTTTTCTCTACTAGAGGCACGTGGTTAGATCATGCAATATGTTGTGTTCTTTGTCGTCTACATCACAAAACTCATCATACCGTGGAGAAATCCTTATACTTTCCAACATTCCACCAAATAAGCAACAAAGATGTCACACTCTTCGATAAACAATGCTCCATTTTGTGTAAACGCTAGTACGAGCACCTAAAGGGGGTGAATAGGTGCGAAAACAAATTTTTGCTAAGTAAATCAGAAATTATGATTTTAGCTCAAGTCTGTTTAGCAATAAACTTTTCAAATGGAAATTAGAGTTATGATCCAAGTAAAAGAGTTTAGGGAAGAGAATAAGAACACAAGGTTTATAGTGGTTCGGCTTAATCCAAGCCTACGTCCACTCTCCCGCATTGACAGCCCACCGGCTGGATTCCACTATGAATCAAAAGAGTCGTTACGATCACTTCCTTGATTCCACAAAGTGTAGAGACTCTACTACACTTCCTCAAGGCTTCACAAAAGTATAAACTCTCTTTTGAGTACAAGTTTACGCTCAACAATTGAATCAACAAAGAACAAGAAGTTTCAGACTTTGGAATTTATCTATCTCGCACACACTCAAATAACCAGAGCATCTTCCTTACATACTCCTCCATGCCTTCATAATCGTTGGCACCTTCCAAAGGAGTTCTTCCAATCTACCCGTTGGACAGAATCAATTAGGGAGATCTCGAGTTACTTAAGGAATGTGAAGATAACCCACCAATCATGCTCGCCCATACAATCAGGATCTAGGTTTCCATAAGTAAAACCTTCCAAGTATACTTCGCCAATCAACGGATCCGAATTATTCGAATTAAATTCAAAACGAATAATCGATCTTGAGATGCTATCTCCAGCCGTGAGATCTTCTTCAACCGCTCGAATCAAATCCTTAAAGAAATACTTGAATCTGGATAAATCTTCATCGTCGGTCTAGAAACTGTTAATGAGGGCAGACTTTACAGCTTGAGTTTGGCGGTCTGGCGATCTTCAGACTTTGACGAAAGAGTCTGCAAGTCTTCAGACTTTGTCGAGTGAGTCTGCAAGTCTTCAGACTTTGTCGAGTGAGTCGGCAAGTCTTTAGACTAGACTGATGAAAACGTTTTGTCGACATCAAAACAAATAAGGGAGTTTTTCTCCAACAATCTCCCCCTTTTTGATGGTGACAAAACTTTCCCCGCAGATTTGGACATTTTGACCTACAAGACAATACTTAAGCAAACATGGATATCTCATAAATGGATAAAGATAGTATTGAATCTGCATCCACGTAAAATGTGTTAGTCCCGCAAAAACGCAAAAACAACTATCTTTGCCAATACTTAAAGTACCGCAAGCAAGCATTAAACAATGTCAATCCAAATCCAAGCATTAATCCAAATTCAAATCGGTCCATAACCAAACAAAAGTAAAGTCGAATAAAACAGAAGTCAAATTCGAATGAATCAAATTTGCACGCAGCTTCTCCCCTTTTTGTCAACATTAAAAAGTAAGAAATGAAAAGAGAATGAAATTAGGATTGTCTTGGAATGCAAACAAGTTGGAAATCTCCCATCGACTGGACAGTGTCTTCCAACTTTTTCAAATCCTCCTTCAGCCGTTCTACCTCGTGACTTTTGGCAGTGGCTTGAACTTGAAGAGTAAGAGTTTGTATTTGATCATGCAAAGAAACCGAAGAGGCTTGATTGGCATTCCGCAGATTCCCGAACTTCATATCCTGGGCATAGATCCGACCTCGCATCTCCATAAGAATATCAAGCACTTGTCGAAAGTCCGCCGAGTTATCGGGCCCCGAGTGCTTGCCTCAAAGATAATCAGTTGAGGAGTATTTGCAGAAGATGGCATCCGAGCATGAGTATCCAGATTTGGAGATGAAGCCTCATGACCTTCCTCAGAAATTAAGATGCATAAACATCTTCGGATCTACAGTGAGCGGCTAACATCTTCAATAGCAAAAGCAGCTTGAAGAAGTACCTCTTTTTCTTAGCAACTCCCCTATTTCGGGCCTTCGTGTGGAGAGAAGTATTCTTCATGCTTTGTCTCCTCGTCGCTGACATGATGCTGCGGTTCTCCTTGCTCCTCTTCTTCAAGTTCTTTCTTCCTCTTCCTCTTTCCTCATTGATGCCCTCTCTTCTTCCCTCTGCTCTTCCTCTTCTCTGTCTTGATCCTCTCTCTCCGTTGTCTCTGGAACAAAATGCTGAAGATTGCTTAAAGCAAGAGCTGAGATGGTTACATCTTCCTCATCTTCTTCATCCTCCAAGATGAGGACTATTCTTTTCTTGGATGGAGCTGTCATGGGTTCCTTTCCTTTCTTTTTGCAGCCGAAAAGACTTGATGAGTCTTGACAGAGTTTTCTCTTTAAATCGCTCCAAAGCCTTGTTTAGCTCTTTCAGACGCATTTTGGAAACCATCTTCAGTCCTACCACCATTTGATCACACGATCGAACACAAAGAATATTGGGAGGCTGAATGTTGAGATGTCTGAACAGCTTAGAAACAAGTGCTGAGTAAAGAAGTTGGCCCTTGTCCTTCACCACCGATCTGTACATGTGAAACATTATAGTGTGTGGTAGAGAGAACTTTTTGTCAGCATTGATGGCATACATCAGCTTTGCTTCTGAATTTGAAACGTCGCCTTTGAAGTCGATTTGGGTCTAAGACAGCTTGATCACAATCTTGTGAAGCAAGACATTTGAGGCATTCAACCTCACGTACGAAATTCGACCTTCGGCCATCTCATCTCGAACAAGCTCCACCGTTGCACGGCCAATAGACACACCGATTGATTGAAACTCTCCTCTTTCCACTCTAATCACATCGGCCAAAGTGCCCATATCAACCACATAATCTTGATCTCTAACACTAAACGAGAATATATTCGCATCCAAAAAGCTTAGATTTGAATATAAATATGCAGTAAGCTCTAGATGAGCCACTGTCGTCTCAAAGCAAAATCTATCAAGTTGATGTAAGGCGAATTTCTCCTGCAAGTTCACATTCAGAGAGTCGAGAAAATCAAAGTTTACACTCCTTGGGTTCATCACCCCTCGCTTCAGCAACTTAGTGTGAAGTCGCTTGTGTTCCTCAAAACGAAATAGATCTGTCCTGTTGCTTCTAACATTTGCAGCAATACCCATTCTAGACTTAAAATTAGTGAACATCATTTCCATCGGGTTGATTATGTCCACCAACACGTGGATCACTTGGGATATTCGCAAAGGCTCTATTCGTTGAGCCCGCAGGAGCGATTCCCAAGCGTTCCATCGTGCGCAAAAAATGGGTTTCATTCCTGTACCCCTTTTCTACCAAAAATTCATCAATGAAACTCAAAGCGGAGCCTCCTTCTTTTAAAGCAGAGTACAGTTTGTAGGTAAAATCAGGCTTTTGAGACCTTACAGGTTCCGCATCCACGACGATTTCTTCCTCCGCTTGCTGTTGTGGTCTAGCTTGAGAAGAGTGGTGTGGTTGAGAATGTTGTGGGCTCTGCTGTTGTCTCAGAGATTCTTCTTCCTCAGTAAGGTCAAAGTGCGTAGGACCCTCACACAAAGGCGGTGGTCCCCTGCTTGTGATTCTTGAGGACTTTCTTTGAGAAGCCATTATCACAGTCTTTAGGAGATTCCAAACTTGATTCGCGAGAAAGATGAAGACTTTGAGATAAAACTAGAGAGTAAAAGTGAGAAAGTGAAGTTCTGTGCTTCTAGGGTTTGTGAGGAAGACGATCAGTATATAAGGCGATCGAAACTGGGTATACGAATTGCCGTAAAAGGAAAATAAAAAAATACCTTTTAAAAAATAACTGCCTTTTTGAAGAATATATAACTGTAAAAAAAGATAACTTCTTTTTCGAAAAGGAATGATTGTTATAATTACGAAAACTTGGAAAGATAACATCAATCAATTACAGATTAATAGATGAACGTACCTTTTCGAGATTTTGTCCGAAAGATAACTTTCCAAAATAGAAATAACTTACAGTAGTGGATCTTGATCTCCTAAGTCTGAGCATCTTTAGACTTTAGTCTCTATGTCTGAACTTCTTCAGACTTTAAGATATTAAGTCTGGAACGAATAGACTCAAATTGGCTTTTCTCCAAAGTGGCTTAGTAAAGATATCCGCTAACCGATTCTTTGAGTCAATGAATTGAATCAATGCTTCTCGTTTTGAACATGGTCTCTAATAAAATGATGTCGAATCTCTATATGCTTTGCTCTTGAATGAAGAATTGGATTCTTGGTGAGATTAATTGCGCCGGTATTGTCACATTTGATCTCAATGCATGAGTCTTCGATTCCAAAGTTTCTTGGCTGTTGTTTTATCCATAAGATTTGAGAACAACAACTTCCAAGAGCCACATATTCTGCTTCTGCTGTTGAAAGAGCTACGTGCTTTGCTTCCTCGAAAACCAAGATATTGTCCCCGTTCCCAAGCAATTGATAGGTGCCTGAGGTGCTCTTTCTATCAACTCTGCATCCTGTTAGGTCTGCGTTTGAGTATCCGAGGAGGGTAAGATCTCCTTCTTTAGGATACCAGAGACCAAACTTAGAGGTTGTTGCAACGTATTTGATGATGCGTTTTGCAGCACTTAGATGAGATTCTTTGGGATCGATTGAAATCTGCACAAATACATACACTAAACAAAATGTCAAGTCTAGAAGCAAAAGAAGATAAAGAAGTGAACCAATGATACTCCCGTATAGCTTCGGTCAATTTTCTTTCCTCCTTCATCTTTGTCCACCTTCAAGAACTAGACATTGGTATATCATCTTTTTGCAATTCTCCAAACCGAACTTTTGACAAGTTCTTTAGCATATTTTTCTTGGTGAATGAAGGTCCCTTCCTTCAATTGTTTTACTTGTAGTCCAAGGAAGAAGGATAGTTCACCCATCATGCTCATCTCAAATTCATCCCGCATAGACTTAGAAAATTTCTTGCACAGATTTTCGTTAGGTGATCCAAAAATAATATCATCAACATAGATTTGTACAAGTAGAAAGTTTTTATTTTCTTTTTTAATAAACAAGGTAGTGTCTATCTTACCTTTAACAAAACCATTTTGGATTAAAAACTTACTTAACCTGTTGTACCAAGCTCGAGATGCTTGCTTTAATCCATATAGCGCCTTTTTCAGTCTAAATACAGAGTCTGGCTTCTTTGGGTCTTCAAATTTGGGAGGTTGTTCCACATAGACTTCCTCTTGGATAAATCCATTTAAGAATGCGCTTTTGACGTCCATTTGGAATAACCTGAAATTCTTATAACAAGCAAAAGCAAGTAATAATCTAATCGCTTCTAACCTTGCTATTGGTGCGTAAGTCTCATTATAGTCTATTCCTTCTTCTTGCGTATACCCTTTGGCCACGAGTCTTGCTTTGTTCCTTATAAGTTTTCCTTTTTCGTCCATCTTGTTCCTGAAAACCCATTTAGCTCCAATAACATATTTACCTTTGGTTTAGGAGTCAATTCCCATACATCGTTAATACTAAATTGCCCGAGTTCTTCTTACATAGCTTCAATCCAACTTTTATCGCTTAAAACTTCTTCTATGCTCTTGGGTTCTATTTCGAAATAAGAGCCACAAAGACTAGACTCTTCATGCCTTTTGGATCTTGTACGGATTCCTTCATTAATATTGCCAATTATGAGTTCCATGGGATGACTAGACTTATGCTTCCAATTGCTGGTTGGTCCGATTAATCGATCTTTCTCTTCATCTCGATTCTTTAACGTTTGTTCTTTGTTGGTCTTCTAAAGTCTGAGCTGCTTCTGGGGGTTTAGACTTTGTAAAGTTTGGAGCAGGTTCAAATTCTTCATGTTGAGTCTGGATCGATTGAATTTGTATGAAGTCTTGAAATTTAACATTCAATGATTCCTCCACTAATTGAGTTTTCTTGTTGTAAACTCTGTAAGCTTTGCTGGTGGTTGAATATCCAAGGAAAATACCTTCATCTGATTTTTCTTCAAACTTACCAATTCGATCATTTGCATTTTTCAATATAAAATATTTGCAACCAAACACATGAAAATAGAAAACAATTGGTTTCTTACCTTTGAACAATTCATAGGAGTTTTCTCCAAAATAGGCCTTAAGAAAACTCTATTAATAATATAACATGCTGTAGAAACTGCTTCAGCCCAAAAACGAGAGGAAATGTTGCTTTCAATTAAAAGAGTTCTAGCCATTTCTTGCAGTGATCTATTCTTCCTTTCCACAACTCCATTCTATTCGGAGTGTACGAAGAGGAGAACACATGCTGAAAACCGATTCATCACGGAATTTAGCAAAATCTTGATTTTCAAACTCACCTCCATGATCTGTCCATATACAAGAAATAACATATCCCTTTTCATTTTGTACTTTCTTAGCAAACTTTATAAAATAAGAAAAAGTTTCAAACTTACTTGCCAAGAAATATACCCAAGTAAATCGTGAGTAATCATCTACTATTACTAGGCAATATTTCTTACCACCAATGCTCTGGGTTCTGGTTGGTCCAAAAAGATCCATATGCAAGAATTGGAGAACACGATTAGTGGAAACTTTATTTATTGGTTTGATAGAACTTTTGACCTCTTTTCCCAACACGCATGGTGTGCAAAGATCGGATTTTTGGTATGTCGATTTGGTAGTCCACGAACAAGTTTCTTTGCAGAGATCTTGGCTATTTGCCTCATGTTGATGTGGCCAAGTTTCTTATGCCAGAGATTAGCTTCCTCTTGAATTGAAATTAGACATTGAGATTTTTCTGGTTTGATGTCTAGAAGATAGATGTTCCCATGTCTTCGTCCTGTGAAAGTCTGAGAGGAGTCTTTGCTAGTTCCTGAACATATTCCTTCTTGAAAGTTAATTTTGAAACCCGTATCGCACGTACTTGGCCGATACTCAGCAAGTTGTAGTTAAGTCCTTCTACTAAAGAAACGTTGCTGATTGTGAGACTTCCAATCTTTACTGTTCCGCATCCGACAATTCTGCCTTTACTATTTCCTCCAAATGAAACTTTTCCACCATTAACTTGCATAAGCTTTATGAAACAACTTGAATCTCCTGTCATATGTCTTGAGCATCCACTATCCAAGTACCATTTGACCTTTTTCTTGATAGTGACCTGCATTTAAAAAGAAAACTCAAGCTTTCTTTGGTACCCATATTTTCTTGGGTCCAATGGAGTTAGTGCAATATACGGTCTTTGCCCAAGCCTTTTAACAGTTTCCAAACCATAGGACATTCTTTCTCAAAGTGTTCTGAGCTATTACACTTAGAACATTTAAGAGCACTGCGCCCTACAAATTTTACAAAGACTTTCTGAAAATGATTTCTATAAAGGTCTTTTGTAGGTCTCTGTTTGATTCTTTCCTTTACTTTTGGAAAATCAATTAGAGGAATGGTTTCAAAGAGTCATTCCCAAGCTTGATTTGTTAAAGTAGGGTCTTTGCGCTAAAAGAATCTTTTCCAATTTCTCGATCCTATAGAAAACCTTTTTGAGATGCTTGAAATATCATTTTTCAAAAGTTCATTTTCTTTAGAAAGAGAGTCTGCATTTTCTTTCAAGGTAATGACACTTTTATCTAAATTTTCGACATTTTCTTTCGAAACAGTTTCCTGTTGCTTCAAAGCAGAATTTTCCCTTTTTAGTTTGGAAATCCTCTTGAGAGAGGTTTTGAGACTAAGACACAGTTCATCAATATATTTAGATACTTTAGTAGGAATCTTAAAATTACTTACCTTGATTTCACTTTGTCTCGAGTCCGAGTCCGAGTCCGAGTCCGAGTCCTGCTCGTAGTCCGACCCTATTCGATTGTGCCATTAGACAAATATTGGCATAGTCATCATCACTCTCTTTGCATTCGGTATCACTCCAAGTTTCTACTTTGAGAGCCTTTCGTATTTTTCAGTTTTTCCTTTCTTTTTCTTTAGAAAGGGACAAATTGGGTCCGATGTGTCCATTTTTCTTGCATTCAAAACAAATCACATCTTTATTGGATCCATTATCCTCCTCTCGCTGATTTGTTTTGAAACTTTTGTGAACTTTGTTTCTTCCAATTGAATCTTCTTCCCTTTTTATTCAGTTTTATGAACTTCCTTATCATGAGAGCAAGCTCTTCATCATCCATATCATCTTCAGAATCAGTAACATCGAGTCATCGTTAGATTTTAAAGCAATAGATTTTTTACCTTTGGGATCTTCATCTTCGTTGTTTTGCTCCACTTCATAAGACTCAAGAGTGCCAACCAATTCGTCAACGTAAAAGTGGCATGATTCTTTGTGTCTCCCTTATTGAGGTCTTTACGTGATTCCAATCTTTGGAAAGTCCACGCAGCAGTTTGTTAAACTTCATGGGTCTAGAGATTGGTTGACCTTGATACTCAAGACCATTCACGATTTCTGTAAAACGACTAAACATGTCAGTGATAGATTCTCCTGGTTTCATCTTGAAGGCCTCGTATTGACTGAGCAGAATATTGATTCTGGTTTCTTTCACTCGATTGGTTCCTTCATAGGTGATGTGCAACCTATCCCAGACTTCTTTAGCTGTTTCACAAGAAGATATTATGTTATATTCAGTAGTAGATAATGCACAATATAAGGAATAAATTGCTTTTGCATCGAGAGCTTGTCTCTTGGTTATCTCTTTTTGAGTCATCTCGCTGGATTCAACAGCTTCCTTTCCTCTTTCTGAGACTGTTGTAGCTTTAGGAGTGATTCCTTTGTCTACCATGTCCCGTTCCATAAGATCTTTAGATTTTAGGAATGCCTTCATCTTGCTTTTCCATATGCTGTAATCCTTTCCATCAAAATAAGGCGGTCTTGTGTTGCTTTGTCCTTCAACCAGACCTGGAGCTAACATACTAGCCATGGATCGTTAACTCTGAAGTAAAAACACTTCAATTTAAATGAGTACACATGCTCTGATACCAATTGTAAACGCTAGTACGAGCACCTAGAGGGGGTGAATAGGTGCGAAAACAAATTTTTGCTAAGTAAATCAGAAATTATGATTTTAGCTCAAGTCTGTTCAGCAATAGACTTTCAAATGGAAATTAGACTCTAATAAAATAGAGTTACGATCAAAGTAAAAGAGTTTAGGAAGAGAATAAGAACACAAGGTTTATAGTGGTTAGGCTTAATCCAAGCCTATGTCCACTCTCCCGCACCGACAGCCCACCGGTTGGATTCCACTATGAATCAAAAGAGTCGTTATAGTATCACTTCCTTGATTTCACAAAGTGTAGAGACTCTACTACACTTTCCTCAAGGCTTCACAAAAATATAAACTCTCTTTTGAGTACAAGTTTACGCTCAACAATTGAATCAACAAAGAACAAGAAGCTTCAGACTTTGGAATTTATCTATCTCGCACACACTCAAATAACCAGAGCATCTTCCTTATATACTCCTCCATGCCTTCATAACCGTTGGCACCTTCCAAAGGAGTTCTTCCAATCTACCCATTGGATAGAATCAATTAGGAGATCTCGAGTTACTTAAGGAATGTGAAGATAACCCACCAAATCCCGCTCGCCCATACAATCGGGATCTAGGTTTCCATAAGTAAAACCTTCCAAGTATACTTCGCCAATCAACGGATCCGAATTATTCGAATTAAATTCAAAACGAATAATCGATCTTGAGATGCTATGTCCAGCCGTGAGATCTTCTTCAACCGCTCGAATTAAATCTTTAAAGAAATACTTGAATTTGGATAAATCTTCATCATCGGTCTAGAAACCGTTAATGAGGGCAGACTTTACAGCTTGAGTTTGGCGGTCCGGCGATCTTCGATTTTGACGAAAGAGTCTCGCAGTCTTCGAAGTCGAGTGAGTCTCGCAAGTCTTCGACTTTGTCGAGTGAGTCTACAAGTCTTCAGACTAGACTGATGAAAACGTTTTGTCGACATCAAAACAAATAAGGGAATTTCTCTCCAACACTTTTGAGATTTCTTTCTCTCTAGAACCCCCATTCCTCACTCTTAGGAGGCATCTATGACTACCACAGGCCACTCCGTTATCAATATCTACCTCTTATAGCAAGGCTTGTAATTCCTCACGCTTCTTGACCACATGCTTGCCGAAATTTGCACATGACCAAAATTGAGTGAATCTCCAAGCATGCCGGATCTCTTAGGGGGTGCATGACAACCGCCTATTTCCTTCCAAACAATTTGTCTATTCCGCACTGCTTTCGAATAGAAATCCGTTTGATAAACTTATTCCGTTTTTCTATTTTCGAAATAGATTTCTATTCCGAAATAGGTTTGGAATAGAAATCGAAGTAGAAATTTTCTACTTCTCTATTTCTCAAACAGAAATGAGAAATAAAAATTTTTCTCATCGTTCGTCAACCGGTCCTTCATCTCGTTGCCACCAACCACCGTCCGTCGGGCCGCTACCGCCGGCCGCCGTTGCCGCCGCTGCCAAGCCGCCGCCACCGATTGCCGGTCGCTGGTCGCCGCCCGCCGCCGTCCGGGTCACCGCTATCCGCCGGTCCGCTGGTCGCGGCCACCGGCCGCCGCTGCTTCGCTACCACTATCCGCCGGCCGCTAGTCCTCGGCCACCAGCCGCCGCCGCCGCCACCGCCGCCGTCCATCACCGCTATCCGCCGCCATTCGAAAGGAAGAAATTTTGCGTCGTTATCAAACGAATTTATATTTTTAGAGTAGAAATTTTGTATCATTATCAAACGGTTATTTTTGCTTAGAAACTCTTCTAGAAATAGAAATAGAAAAATCTATTTCTCGAATGAATGGTTGTCATGCACGCCCTTATTGTGCTTGCTTTTCAATTTGAGCACTTTTTGTTCAATCACCTTAACCTTGCAAGTTCAACCTTCATATTCTTTAGTTGCGCTCCTCATCTTATTTTTGTTTATTTCCACCCCTTCATCATCCCTTCTTGCATAAAGTTTTTTTTTTTTGCTTTTTTGTTCTATTTCTCCAAATTGAATTTAAAATTGTCAGCATAGTCAATTTTTTATGGCAAAAAATGCTACGCCTATCCTTGTATGCTTCAACTACTATTGTAGAAGCTACTTGTCGTTGCTTCAACCATGACTATCACCAGAACAAAATTAATTTGAAAAAGCATCCAAACAATGGGAGAAGGAAATGTATATTGCATGTGAGTACAAAATTGAGCTAGTCATGAGAAGATGGTAATGATACTAACTCAGAAAAATGGGAAAAATAAAAGGCTCAACTTTTTATTTGCCAAGTGAATGCACTAAAACAAGAGAAGGACATTAATTTTGCAATGATTCAAAGACTTCAACAGAAATGTCTCAACAACAAAAACAAAAACCTTAAAACTTTTGTATTTGGCTCAATTACCTTCTAAGCGAATCCGATCCAAATGTTTCAACCTATGTTTTTTTTTTTTTGAGAAAGCTCAGTACCAGAACTACAACACGATTATTATGTTACTATAATAAAAACATAAGGCAAGTCAAAATAATAACAACGGATTCAGAAGAAGACTTATTTAGACCATTAAAAATTTTAAGATGGCAAAAGATGGCAGCTATTCAAGCTACAAAAGTTGCATCTTTTGTCATCGCACCACTATTTAATCACAGAGTAGAGGAACATTTTTGCAGTAGCGATTGGATCTTTTCAAGAACAGGCTTAGGCAACAAAAGGGAAAAAAAAGAAAGGAAAAAAAAGATAAAAATACAGTCCAATAGGCAACATATATAAGATTAGTAGAGTGAAGGAACATCTTGTGTACTTGAATCTGCTGAGATTAAAATTGGCAATATGAGAATCACATGTAAGTGTTGAGAAAACTTCTACCAAGTTTTGAAGTTAACAAAACTTTTTTTGTTCTTGTTCTTATTCTGAAGAATAGTAGACTTTGAAGTCATATCGCAGACTCTTGTTAAAGTCTATTCATTCCAGAAGTCTTTCCCACTTTGATGCAATCCAGACTGAAACCAAATCCAGAACGAAGATGTAATCAGACTCAAAATTATTGATCTTACGACAATGATTCAGTATGAATGTTATAGAGAGTTATTCTTTAATATCTGGCTTTTTGGTGAAGAGCATGAATTAATGAAATCAATCTCGAAGACAAGTTCCTTTTTGGGAAGCATCTACTTATGGAAACTTAAATTCCGATTGTATGAGCGACCAGAATCAATGGATTTTCATCTTAATCTTCAAACGGCTACAAGATTTCCTTAATTGATTCTGTCCAACGGATTGATTGGAAGAAATTCCTCTGGAGAATACCAATGGCTAGTAAGGCGTAGAGGAGTATTTAAGACTGTCATTCAGTCTATTTGATAGTGTGCGTGAAAATTGAAATTCCAAAGTTTGAAGCATTTCCAACCACTTGTTTTTCAACGACAGCTCTTACAAATTGTATTCAAGAGAGAAAATCACAAGAAGAGTGACTTAGTGTGGGAAAAAGAAATCTTCCACTAAGTATTTACACTCAAAATATTGTACTTATCTGTTGATACCTTAGTGAATTTTAGCCAGAAGGCTGCCGGCATGGGAAAGTAGACGTAGGCTTGATCTAAGCCAAACCACTGTAAATCTCGTGTGCAATTCCCTTTTCTCTTATCTCTTTTCAACTTTATTTGTTACAACATTTTAAGTTTCGCAAAAATCTAGTCCATCTCTTATCTAATTTTGAATTCTGCACCAAAAGTTTGATAGCTCGTTTAATCAAACTCTGATCCTTTTTCAAACTTTGTTTGCAACTTAATTATTTTCTGCATTTATTTGTTAATGTTTGTTTTCAAACACCTATTCACCCCCTCTCTAGGTGTTAGTACTAGCATTTTCAGAAAGAAACATCTCACACATTTGATGCTACTAGAGAGATTAGTGGGCAATCCATTGACGTTGACTTGTAAGACCAAATGGCACCTCTACAATTACGTAGATTCCCTCGTGCACCTAAGCATGTGAATGTAAATTGGTGACTTTTAGGACTATGCCTCAACATGTCAAGCAATATCTACTCTTTTAACGAAAAATTCTTAGATAAGCCTGATGTATGTATGGCCAATTCAAAGGTTCTGTTGGATGAGGTGGGTCTCAATCAAAGGGTGCATGTGAGTTGGGCTCACATCTACTGAATGCAGGCAATACATGCTCTTTTCCGACACCCTTCTATCTCTAACAAAACTGATCTATTTTGGTGATAAATGGTGGTCACTGCGGTCTCTCTTTTACAAAAACTTGTTCTTTGCCAACTTATTACGGCGTATGGTGATTCGTAGTTAGTGCATGTGTTATTTGCTTCTTCCTTCTTTGGGTTATGAACATGGGGAACATCATAAGCAAACTAGAGTCGATGGAGCAGAGGAACAATCGTGGAATTAGGACGAGAGTAAGTTTTCCATCATATAATTCTGCTTCCGTCTCTGGTTCCTCTGTTTAAGCATTCAATTCCAACATCTCTCGCAATTCCTTGATTCCCTTGGATTTTTCACACATGTTTGATTTTCGGGCAAGGAAAAGAGTTGCTATTATGTTGAAATGGAGAAGCTTCACCTAATTATAATCTATGGGTTTTTTAGAATCATATTCATTTGTTTACTTCCACAGCATCTTTGTGCCAATTTTCATAGGAAAGCCAGATCTCCCATCATGGCCTGTTAGAATGAAGATTATGAATTATGAAGACTGGTTACAAGCCCTATCGATGTAGATTATGAATTATGAACAATTTAGTCATAGTATTTAGATGTAATTACCATGCTAGTGAGTAGATCTAACCATGTGAGCACATCGGCCGTTTGACCATTAAAAAAGGGCAATAATAAGCTTGAGGATGATTTACATCACTTGAGCTCATCCTGTTCACGCAGCATGACCAAGTGAGGCAAAAGTTAGTGCTACATTTAATGGTATCAGTCCCCACAACAAGCTGAAAGCCGTTACATCCACGTCTATGTTGTGTAAGGACCGACTCACACATTAGCGAAAATAATTGCACTTCGATGCCGTATTTATTACGATTCTAAATTTTCAAGTGTTATTTGTATTTAAAGATATTATTTGCAAGTTAATGTTATTTCGACATAGAGTGAGGGAATTTTTTGGAAGTCGTGTCTATATATTCGTGTTTATTGTACTTTTCATAATTATTGAATAATAAGAGGTTGATCATATTTGATTATTCATTTAATGCGTTAGAGACTGAAGCCAACCATCCTTGTCTAGTTCAAGAGCTATCAGTCTCATCTACCATTGTTGTGAGGTATATGCTCTCTGAGGCTCATCTTCTCAACAAGTTTTGGGGAATCAACACGCACATACGCCTCACTTGTCTTCACGCGCCAGCGGTATATTCTCACAGACAGCGATTATGGGATGAACTGCGTCACATCAGCACCTATAACACTTTACCATGGGTGTGCTTCGGTGATTTCAATGATATCCCTTACCATTGGGAGAACGTTGGTAAGCGCTCACCGGACCACTATCGAATGCAATCCTTTCGTGATTTTTTAAATGCCTGCTCCTTTATGGATGTTGAAAGCAAAGGTTGTGCTTTCAGTTGGATCAATAATCGGGATGGAGAGGAGTTAGTAAAGGAAAGACTAGATAGAGTTATATGTACAATTGATTGGGGACTGATCTTTCCGGAAGTTGCAGTCTTCGCCTTACCTGCCCTAGGTTCTGATCATAGCCCGCTCTTATTGCATACGGACGCCAAAGCTACCAAGCGAAAGAAGAGTTTTACCTTTGAGGCTTTTTGGGTACAAGATCAAGAGTGCCGATCAGTCATTGCTGAATCTTGGCTTTCCCAACCAAGGTCAGTCCACTCTCTTTTATCCAAACTTATGATTGTTTCAGCGGCTCTAGCTACTTGGAGTCGGCGAAGGTTTGCTAAGGGACACCATCAGATTTGCCTTTTGAAACAGAAACTCCAGTACCTCACTAATCAACCCAACGACAGTTATAATACAGCGGAGGTTCATTGTATTAAATCAGAAATCCAGAATCTATGGTAGCAGGAAGAATAGTATTGGGCGACGAGATCACGAGTTAGTTAGCTAAAGCGGGGGGATAGGAACACAAAATTTTTTCACGCCACCACTATCCAACGCAGGCAACGCAATCGCATCACTATGCTACAGGATGATGATCTAACTTGGGTTCGAGATCAACGAAGACTGCAAGATATGACGAGCCTTTCCTTTCAACGGTTGTACACCTCAATAGGCCATCGAGACTATGGACCAATCTTGATGCAATGTCCACAAATGGTAACAGAGGATATGAATTCTGCCCTTATAGCTGATGTCACCTGTGAAGAAGTAAGACAAGCAGCCTTTCAATTGGGAGCAACAAAAGCACCAGGCCCGGATGGATTGAATGGTATGTTCTATCAACATCATTAGGATATTCTCTAGGAAGATATTTTCCTTTCGGTGCAAGGTTTTTTCATCTCTGGTGTCATACGACCTGAGTTCAATCGGACCACTATATCCTTAATTCCCAAGATCCCGAACCCGGAACGACTAGACCAATACCGCCCGTTAAACCTTTGTAATTTTATATACAAAATCATCTCCAAGGTCCTCGCAAACCGCCTCAGACCTTGGTTACCTGAGCTGATATCTGTTGAGCAATCTGCTTTTGTCAGTGTCCGTCAGATCCAAGAAAATGTTTTAGTCGTTCAAGAGGTCTTACATCAGCTCCAGATCAGGAATCGAAAGAAAACATTTCAGGCGGTTTCAAGTTGGACATGCAAAAGGCATTTGACAGAGTTGAATGGGACTTTCTTCAGGATTATCTACTCCACTTGGGATTCCATACCAAATGGGTTCAGTTAGTAATGTAATTCATCACCACCGCATCTCTCGGTGTTAGACTTAATGGCGAAAACCTACCTTCTTTCCACCCGATAAGGGGTCTCAGACAGGGGGACCCAATCTCTCCATATCTTTTCATTTTGGTGGCGAATGTGTTGTCAACACTTATTCATCAAGCTGTGGACATAGGCAATCTGAAAGGCATTCAATTAAACAGGTGGTGTCCTACTCTCTCCAATCTATTTTTTGCAGATGATGCTATATTTTTCCTTGACAGGAAAATACAGGAAAGTCAGAACTTAGCAAACATCCTTAATCAGTATAGCTTAGCAACGGGTCAAGCAGTAAACAGGAATAAATCTGGCATTTTCTTTAGTAAGAACTGTCCCGTTCGTCTATAGGAAAACCTAGCCCAAGAACTTCGAACACCCATGCTGACAAAGACTGGTAAATACTTAGGCATACTATCGAATTGGGGGAGATCCAAAAAGGAGATGTTTGCCTGGATCTTGGGTCGAGTAAACTCAAAACTCGAAGGCTGGAAAGAACAGTTCATCTCCAAGGGTGGTAAGGAGACTCTACTCAAGACAGTAATCCAGGCAATCCCTTAGTACGCCATGTCTGTTTTCAAGATTCCTATGTCTCTATGTAAAAATATTGAGCAGCGCGTGGCCAGATTCTGGTGGCAGAATACTAGCAATAAATTTGGTATCTATTGGAAACGATGGGATGTACTTAAGCAAAGGAAAGACATTGGAGGACTTGGATTTCGCGACCTTATTACCTTTAATAAAGCCTTACTGGGAAAGCAGGCGTGGCATCTCCTACAAAACCCATCCTCTCTATGGAGTCAACCTTTTAAGGGTCTCTACCATCATTCAACGGAGTTCTGGCATGCTGACAAAGGACCTAGACCATCGTGGGGCTGGCGGAGCATTTTGATGGGCAGAGACTCAATTCTAGATCACCTACAATGGTTAGTAGGAAATGGGCAACGGATCTCAATCAGAGAAGATAAATGGCTATCTCGTGGTCTCATTGGTGGTCCTACACCAAGAGGGGAACCAGCAAAGGTTGTAGCTTTTATTCTTCCGAGTCAAAATACCTGGAATGAACCCCTTCTGCGCAACAGTTTTGATGATTACATAGTTGAGGAAATACTCACCATCCCGATCCGTACTCATTGTACAGAGGATCAACTAATTTGGAAGGGAACCCAGAATGGTGTATACACGGTTAAGAATGGATACAATACTATCAGATCTACAGCAGTCACCAATGAACAAAATTGCGCCTCCTCCTCATATCAAACACCACGTCATCTTTGGCAGAAGATTTGGAATATGAACCCCCCGAAGATACGCATCTTTATGTGGTCTTTATGTCATAATGCTCTATCTACAAGGGACAATCTATATCACGGAAGCATCATTCTAGATTCAGAGTGTCAACTCTGTAGAATGCACAGCCGAGAAACAACGGAACATATATTTCTACTATGTCCATGGACGCGCAATGTTTGGTCTCATTCAGCGGTTCGAATCATACCAACAGATTATAACACATACCGCATAGATGCTTGGTTAGCAGATTTGTTATGTAACCGAGATACCTTACCTGATTTGGAAACCCTCACGCACATCCTCTGGCAAATCTAGAAGTCCAGGAATCACTTTGTTTTCCACAGGCGTCCCCCTGATCCAGCACGAATTGTTGCAGAGGCTTTTGCGAATGCCCACACCGCTCGCTGTTGTCATGAAGTGTTGACGAGATCTCAGATTTGTCCCCCAGATTCAGCTCGTTGTCCCCCAGATTCAGATCGCACGTGGAAGCCACTGGAACCTGACACGCTAAAAATCAATTTTGATGGAGCTTTTCCCACTAAAACAAACGAAGGATCTGTGGCGTCTATTTGTTGAGATCATTCCGGCCAACTCGTTGATGGATTTACCCGCACCGTTACCGCTATCTTGACGTTGCAGACAGAAGCACAAGGCCTCACACTCACCTTACAGCACCTGCTGCATAAAGGGATGGAACATAAGCAACTTACCTTAGAATCTGACTGCTTGCCTCTTGTAAATGCTATGCATACTCCGTGTTCGATGCCATGGGAGATCCGTGCGATCATCTCTGAAGCTGTGGTGATGCTACCCTGCTTCCCCAGATTACAAATCGTGCATTGCAGGAGGGAAACCAACCTAACTGCTAACTGGGCTGCGAAGGCCCATGGCAACCGAAGTATACCCTTGAACTGGGCTCATTCCCCTCCCCCACCTCTGTTGGATCTTCTCTATACTGATATTCTGGACTATGGTGGCACCTTTGGTTAGCTAATATATAATATTTCTCTGTTTTCGACCAAAAAAAAAAAACACACACACACATACGTAGAAAAAGAGAGGCAAATCGACGCGTTGATCGAGTGAAATTGAGCCATGAGCAGCCCCTGCACAGAACGGAGGCTGGAATTGCCAGAACAAGACAAGACCAATCTTGATAAGACCATCAACACCAGCCGGAGAACGCTTAAGGAACGAAGGTTGGGGTTATCAAAATCAAACCAGAGCGCCAAATTCAAGAAATCTGCTCGAGCTCAAACGACAACCATCGACAGTGGTAGTGGCGACTTTCAGAAAATTGTCAATGAATTCACTGGGATCCATTCGGCCGAAGTAGGAGGAGAAAGGGAAAAAGGTCTCGGCTATGGCAATGAAAATAAAGGCAGCCCTTGTGGAGCTAGATTCTCGCAGATTGCTTTGTTTCCAAATCACTTGAAATTGTCAAGACGGGTATATAATTTTCTCTCCAATCGAATGAGTCACACGTAGTAAACTAAAAATGTTTATTCTCATCTTCGTCTTACTAACCTGTTGATATGTTTGTCACATGAGAATTCATAATTTCTCAAAGCTTGATCGTTCTCACATTATTTTGTTGAAATTAATGCAGGTTTAAAGACGTGGGTGCTATTGGATTATCGGAAATGTTTCTGTAATGGACTGAAAAATTAACTTTTATGGATAGGCAACAATTTGAAAAGATAAACACAAAGTCTTACAATTTCTATTTATTTTTATTTTTATTTTAAATTGTGCAGCCAAAGAGAATCTCTTGGACCTGCCCCACACCACCAAACCCTACATCGTGCCATTTGTCTTGTTGCTTCAATGATGAATTACCTATTTATCACACAACTACACACCATGACTGTTACCGTTGTCAGTGACCTTTAACAATATCAGAATAATAAATTAATCCAGGATTGACAAAGTTGGGTTTGGGCATTAGGGGATTTTCATCTCAAAAACCAGATATCATTTATTCAAATTTTACTTACTACGTGAGAACTGTTTTCAACAGGACCACCTACATAGGGCAAAAGCCTAAAATTAAGTGGTTATGGGGCTTAAATTATGTTTTATGTGCCTCCAAGAAGCTGCGCCTTTGCATTTGTGCGCTTAAAATTTAAACTTAATTAATTAATTAGGACCATATTGAAAAAAATTCCCTTGTCAGGTCTTTAATTGGTGAATGACAATTATGGATATCACTTGAGTATAGGGATGTCCACGTCTGTAATTCATCAATTCATAAGCGAGCTTTGGGATGGACAAAAGTATGATTCAATTACAACTACTAATACTAACAAAAGTCTATCTAAAAGAAGAATTCAAATGATTAAATTATGTTCTATAACGCATGGATGTAGTTAACCTATATGGTAGACAGCAAGATTTAAGTCTTCCAATTGAATTCTGGGCCTTTGTCCCTAGTTCATCACTTACCAGAAAAGGTCCTTCAGTTGGATTTTAGTTACAAAAGAGTTTAGTTTTTCACCTCATAATCAGATTGGAGGAAATAGGGTCATGTGTTTTTCCATCTCTCAAAGAAAATGTCCTCCAATTTGTAAACGCTAGTACGAGCACCTAGAGGGGGTGAATAGGTGCGAAAACAAATTTTTGCTAAGTAAATCAGAAATTATGATTTTAGCTCAAGTCTGTTCAGCAACAGACTTTCAAAGGGAAATTAGACTCTAACAATAAAATAGAGTTACGATCAAAGTATAAGAGTTTAGAGAAGAGAATAAGAACACAAGGTTTATAGTGGTTCGGCTTAATCCAAGCCTACGTCCACTCTCCCACACCGACAGCCCCACCGGCTGGATTCCACTATGAATCAAAAGAGTCGTTACGGTATCACTTCCTTGATTCCACAAAGTAGAGACTCTACTACACTTCCTCAAGGCTTCACAAAAGTATAAACTCTCTTTTGAGTACAAGTTTACGCTCAACAATTGAATTGACAAAGAACAAGAAGTTTCAGACTTTGGAATTTATCTATCTCGAGCACACTCAAATAATCAGAGCATCTTCCTTATATACTCCTCCATGCCTTCATAACCGTTGGCGCCTTCCAAAGGAGTTCTTCCAATCTACCCGTTGGACAGAATCAATTAGGGAGATCTCGAGTTACTTAAGGAATGTGAAGATAGCCCACCAATCCTGCTCGCCCATACAATCGGGATCTAGGTTTCCATAAGTAGAACCTTGCAAGTATACTTCGCCAATCAACAAATCCAATTTATTCAAATTAAAATCAAAACGAATAATCGATCTTGAGATGCTATCTCCAACCGTGAGATCTTCTTCAACCGCTCGAATCAAATCCATAAAGAAATACTTGAATCTGGATAAATCTTCTTCGTCGGTCTAGAAATCGTCAATGAGGGCAGACTTTACATCTTGAGTCCGGCGGTCCGGCGATCTTCGACTTTAATGTAAGAGTCTCGCGGGTCTTCGACTTTGTCGAGAGAGTCTGCAAGTCTTCAGACTAGACTGATGAAAACGTTTTGTCGACATCAAAACAAATAAGGAAGTTTTCTCCAACAATCTCCCCCTTTTTGATGGTGACAAAACTTTCTTGCAGATTTGGACATTTTGACCTGCAAGACAGTACTTAAGCAAACATGGATATCTCATAAATGGATAAAGATAGTATTGAATCTGCATCCACGAAAAATGTGTTAGTCCCGCATAAACAACTATCTTTGCCAACACTTAAAGTACTGCAATAAAAAACTATCTTTGCCAACACTTAAAGTACTACAAGCAAGAATTAAACAGTCAATCCAAATCCAAGCATTAATCCAAACAAATTCAAATCACCACAACTGACAAAAGTAAAGTCGAATAAAACAAGTCAAATTCGAATGAATCAAATCTGCACGCAGCTTCTCCCCCTTTTTGTCAACATTAAAAAGGAAGAAATGAAAAGAGAATGAAGTTAGGATTGTCTTGGAATGCGAACAAGTTGGAAATCTCCCATCGACTGGACAGTGTCTTCCAACTTTTTCAGATCCTCCATCAGCTGTTCTACCTCATGACTCTTAGCAGTGGCTTGAACTTGAAGAGTGAGAATCTGTATTTGATCATGCAAAGAAACTGAAGAGGCTTGACTGGCATTCCGCAGATTCTGAACTTCATATCCCAGTGCATAGATCTGACCTCGCATCTCCATAAGAATGTCAAGCACTCATCGAAAGTCTGCTGAGTTATCAGTCTGAGTGCTTGGCTCAGCAAAATCAGTTTGAGGAGTATTTGCAGAAGATGGCATCCGAGCATGAGTATCTAGATTTGGAGAAGAAGCCTCATGACCTTCCTCAGAAATTGGGATGCATAAACATCTTCTCGGATCTCGCAGTGAGCGGCTAACATCTTCACTAGCAAAAGCAAGTTGAAGAAGTACCTCTTTTCTTAGTAACTCCCCCTGTTTTAGTGCCTTCAGGTGGCGAGAAGTATTCTTCATGCTCTGTCTCCTCATCAGTGACATGATGCTGCGGTTCTCCTTGCTCCTCTTCTTCTGAAGTTCTTTCTTCCTCTGCCTCTTTCCTCATTGATGCCCTCTCTTCATCCCTCTCGCTCTTCCTCTTCTCTCGTCTTGATCCTCTCTCTCCTTTGTCTCTCGAATGTAAATGCTGAAGATTGCTTAATGCAAGAGCCGAGATGGTTACATCTTCTTCATCCTCCAAGATGAGGACTCTTCTTTTCTTGGATGGAGCTGTCATGGGCTCCTTTCCCTTTCTTTTTGCAGCCGAAGAGACTTGATGAGTCTTGACAGAGTTTTCTCCTTGAATCGCTCCAAAGCTTTGTTTAGCTCTTTCGCACGCATTTTGGAAACCATTTTCAGTCCCACCACCATTTGATCACACGATCAAACACAAAGAATATTGGGAGGCTGAATGTTAAGATGTCTCGAATGACTTAGAAACAAGTGCTGAGTAAGGAAGTTGGCCATTGTCCTTCACCACCGATCTGTACATGTGAAACATTATAGTGTGTGGCAGAGAGAACTTTTTGCCAGCGTTGATGGCGTACATTAGCATTGCTTCTGAATTTGAAACATCAGTCTTTGAAGTCGATTTGGGTCTCAGATAGTTGATTACAATCTTGTGAAGCAAGACATTTGAGGCATTCAACCTCACGTACGAAATTCGACCTTCGGCCATCCCATCTCGAACAAGCTCCACCGTTACACGGCCAATAGACACACCGCTTGATTGAAACTCTCCTCTTTCCACTCCAATCACATCGGCCAAAGTGTCCATATCAACCACATAATCCCGATCTCTAACACTAAACGAGAATCTATTCGCATCCAAAAAGCTTAGATTTGAATAGAAATAAGCAGTAAGCTCTGGATGAGCCATTGTCGTCTCAGAGCAAAATCTATCAAGTTGAAGTAAGGCGAATTTCTCCCGCAAGTTCACATTCGAGAGTCGAGAAAATCAAAGTCTACACTCCTTGGGTTCATCACCCCTCGCTTCAAAGAACTTAGTGTAAAGTCGCTTGTGTTCCTCAGAACGAAATAGATCTGTTCTGTTGCTTCTAACATTTGTAGCAATACCCATTCTAGACTTAAAATTAGTGAACATTTTTTCATCATCATTTCCATCGGGTTGATTATGTCCACCAACACGTGGATCACTTGGAATATTCGCAAAGGCTCTATGTGTTAAGCCCACGGAGCGATTCCCAAGCGTTCCATTGTGCGCAAAAATGGGTTTCATTCCCGTACCCATTTTCTACCAGAAATTCATCAATGAAACTCAAAGCGGAGCCTCCTTCTTTTAAAGCAGAGTACAATTTGTAGGTAAAAGCGGGCTTTTGAGACCTTACAGGTGCGGCATCCACGACGATTTCTTCCTCCGCTTGCTGTTGTGGTCTAGCCTGAGAAGAGCAGCGCGGTTGAGAATGTTGTGGGCTCTGATGTTGTCTCGGAGATTCTTCTTCCTCCGTGAGGTCAGAATGCGTAGGACCCTCACGCAAAGGCGGTGGTCCCCGCTTTGCGATTCTTGAGGACTTTCTTTGGGAAGCCATTATCACAGCCTTTAGGAGATTCCAAACTCGATTCGCGAGAAAGGTGAAGACTTTGAGATTAAACTAGAGAGTAAAAGTGAGAAAGTGAAGTTCTGTGCTTCTAGGGTTTGAGAGGAAGACGATCAGTATATAAGGCGATCGAAACAAGTTATACGAATCGTTGTAAAAGGAAAATAAAAAATACCTTTTCAAAAAAAACTACCTTTTTGAAAAATATATAACTGTCAAAAAGATAACTCCTTTTTCGAAAAAGAATGATTGCTATAATTCCGAAAATTTGGAAAGATAACATCAATCAATTACAGATTAATAGATGAACGTACCTTTTCGAGATTTTGTCCAAAAGATAAATCTTCAAAATAGAAATAACTTACAGTAGTAGATCTTGATTTCCTGAGTCTGAGCATCCTTAGACTTTAGTCCCTAAGTCTGAACTTCTTCAGACTTTAAGATATTAAGTCTGGAACGAATAGACTCAAATTGGCTTTTCTCCAGTGGCTTAGTAAAGATGTCCGCCGGCTGATTCTTTGAGTAAATGAATTGAATCAATACTTCTCCATTTTGAACATGGTCTCTAATAAAATGATGTCGAATCTCTATATGCTTTGCTCTTGAATGAAGAATTGGATTCTTGATGAGATTAATTGTGCTGGTATTGTCACATTTGATCTCAGTGCATGAGTCTTCGATTCCAAAGTCTCTCAGCTGTTGTTTTATCCATAAAATTTGAGAAGAACAACTTCCAAGAGCCACATATTCTCGTTCGTTGAAAGAGCTACGTTGCTTTGCTTCCTCGAAAACCAAGATACTTTGTCCTATTCCCAAGCAATTGACAGTGCTCGAGGTGCTCTTTCTATCAACTCTACATCCTCGCTAGGTGCAACGTCTCGAGTATCCAAGGAGGGTAAGATCTCCTTCTTTAGGATACTAGAGACCAAATTTAGAGGTTGTTGCAACGTATTTGATGATGCGTTTTTGCAGCACTTAGATGAGATTCTTTGAGATCGCATTGAAATCTGCACAAATAAATACACTAAACAAAATGTCAAGTCTAGAAGCGAAGATAAAGAAGTGAACTAATGATACTCCCGTATAGCTTCGGTCAATTTTCTTTCCTCCTTCATCTTTGTCCACTTCGAAGAACTAGACATTGGTATATCGATCTTCTTGCAATTCTCCAAACCGAACTTTTTAACAAGATCTTTAGCATATTTTTCTTGGTGAATGAAAGTCCCTTCCTTCAATTGTTTTACTTGTAGTCCAAGTAAAAAGGATAGTTCACCCATCATGCTCATCTCAAATTCATCCCGCATAGACTTAGAAAATTTCTTGCACAGATTTTCATTAGGTGATCCAAAGATAATATCATCAACATAGATTTGTACAAGTAAAAAGTTTTTATTTTCTTTTTTAATAAACAATGTAGTGTCTCCTTACCTTTAACAAAACCATTTTGGATTAAAAACTTACTTAACCTATCGTACCAAGCTCGAGGTGCTTGCTTTAATCCATATAGCGCCTTTTCGCTAAATACAGAGTCTGGCTTCCTTGGGTCTTCAAATCCGGGAGGTTGTTCCACATAGACTTCCTCTTGGATAAATCCATTTAAGAATGCGCTTTTGACGTCCATTTGGAATAACCTGAAATTCTTATAACAAGCAAAAGCAAGTAATAATCTAATTGCTTCTAACCTTGCTACTGGTGCGTAAGTCTCATCATAGTCTATCCCTTCTTCTTGCGTATATCTTTTGGCCACGAGTCTTGCTTTGTTCCTTATAACTTTTCCTTTTTCGTCCATCTTATTCCCAAAAACCCATTTAGCTCCAATAACAGATTTACCTTTTGGTTTAGGAGTCAATTCCCAAACATCGTTAATGCTGAATTGCTCGAGTTCTTCTTGCATAGCTTCAATCCAACTTTCATCGCTTAAAGCTTCTTCTATGCTCTTGGGTTCTATTTCGAAATAAGTGCCACAAAGACTAGACTCTTCATGTCTTTTGGATCTTGTACGGATTCCTTCATCAATGTTGCCAATTATGAGTTCTTTGGAGTGACTAGACTTGTGCTTCCAGCTTGCTGGTTGGTCCGATTGCATCGATCTTTCTCTTCATCTGATTCTTCAACGTTTGTTCTTTGTTGATCTTCCGAGTCCGAGCCGCTTCGGGGGTTTAGACTTCGTAGAGTCTGGAGCAGGTTCAAATTCTTCAGGTTGAGTTTGGATCGATTGAATTTGTATGAAGTCTTGAAATTTAACATTCATTGACTCCTCCACTGTTTGAGTCTTTTTGTTGTAAACTCTGTAAGCTTTGCTGGTGGTTGAATATCCAAAGAAAATACATTCATCTGATTTTTCTTCAAACTTACCAATTCGATCATTTGCATTTTTCAATATAAACATTTGCAACCAAACACATGAAAATAGGAAACAATTGGTTTCTTACCTTTGAACAATTCATAGGGTGTTTTCTCCAAAATAGGTCTTAAGAAAACTCTATTAATAATATAACATGCTGTAGAAACCGCCCCCAGCCCAAAAACGAGAAGAAATGTTGCTTTCAATTAAAAGAGTTCTAGCCATTTCTTGCAGTGATATATTCTTCCTTTCCACAACTCCATTCTGTTCAGAGTGTACGGAGAGGAGAACACATGCTGAAAACCAGATTCATCACGTAATTTAGCAAAATCTTGATTTTCAAACTCACCTCCATGATCTGTCCGTATACAAGAAATAACATACCCCTTCTCATTCTGTACTTTCTTAGCAAACTTTATAAAATAAGAGAAAGTTTCAGACTTACTTGCCAAGAAATATACCCAAGTAAATCGTGAGTAATCATCTACTATTACTAGGCAATATTTCTTACCGCAATGCTCTAGGTTCTGGTTGGTCCAAAAGATCCATATGCAAGAGTTGCAGAACACGATTAGTGGAAACTTTATTTATTGGTTTGAAAGAACTTCGACTGTTTTCCCAACACGCATGGTGTGCAAAGATCGGATTTTTGGTATGTCGATTTGGTAGTCCACAAACAAGTTTCTTTGCAGAGATTTTGGCTAATTGCCTCATGTTGATGTTGCCAAGTTTCCTATGCCAGAGATTAGCTTCCTTTTGAATTGAAATTAGACATTGGGATTTTCTGGTTTGATGTCCAGGAGATAAATGTTCCCATGTCTTCGTCCTGTGAAAGTCTAAGAGGAGTCTTTGCTAGTTCCTGAACATATTCCTTCTTGAAAGTTAATTTTGAAACCTGTATCGCACAGTTGGCTTATACTCAGTAAGTTGTAGTTAAGTCATTTTACTAAAGAAACATTGCTGATTGTGAGACTTCCAATCTTTACTGTTCCGCATCCAACAATTCTGCCTTTACTATTTCCTCCAAATGAAACTTTTCCACCATTAACTTGCATAAGCTTTGTGAAACAACTTGAGTCTCCTGTCATATGTCTTGAGCATCCACTATTCAAGTACCATTTGACCTTTTTCTTGATAGTGACCTGCATTTAAAAAGAAAAGTCAAGTTTTCTTTGGTACCCATATTTTCTTGGGTCCAATGGAGTTAGTGCAATATACGGTCTTTGCCCAAGCCTTCTTAACAGGTTTCCAAACCATAGGACATTCTTTCTCAAAATGTTCTGAGCTATTACACTTAGAACATTTAAGAGCACTACGCCCTACAGATTTTACAAAGACTTTTTGAAAATGATTTCTATAAAGTTCTTTTGTAGGTCTCTGTTTGATTCTTTCATTTACTTTTGGAAAATCAATTAGAGGAATGGTTTCAATAGTCATTCTCAAGCCTGATTTGTTAAAGTTGGGTCTTTGCGCTAAAAGAATCTTTTCCAATTTCTCAGATCCTGTAGAAAACCTTTTTGAGATGCTTGAAATATCATTTTTCAAAAGTTCATTTTCTTTAGAAAGAGAGTCTGCATTTTCTTTCAAGGTAATGACACTTTTATCTAAATTTTCGACCTTTTCTTTCCAAACGAGTCTCTGTTGCTTCAATGTAGAATTTTCCTTTTTAGTTCGGAAATCCTCTTGAGAGAGGTTTTGAGACTAAGACACGCTTCATCAATATAATTAGAAACTTTAGTAGGAATCTTAAAATTACTTACCTTTATTTCACTTTATCCGAGTCTGAGTCTGAGTCTAAGTCTGTCTCAGAGTCTGAATCTGATTCTAATTGTGCCATTAGACAAATATTGGCATAGTCATCATCACTCTCTTTGCATTCGGTATCACTCCAAGTTTCTGCTTTGAGAGCCTTTTTGTATTTCTCAGCTTTTCCTTTCTTTTTCTTTAGTAAGGGACAAGTTGGGTCCGATGTGTCCCTTTTTCTTGCATTCAAAACAAATCACATCTTTATTGGATTTATCGTCCTCTCGCCGATTTGTTTTGAAACTTTTGAGAGCTTTGTTTCTTCCAATTGAATCTTCTTCCCTTTTTGTTCAGTTTTCTGAACTTTCTTATCATGAGAGCAAGCTCTTCATCGTCCATATCATCTTCAGAATCTGTAACATCAGAGTCATCGTTAGATTTTAAAGTAATAGATTTTTTACCTTTGGGATCTTCATCTTCGTTGTTTTGCTCCACTTCATAAGACTGAAGAGTGCCAACCAATTTGTCAACAGAAAGTGGCATGATTCTTTGTGTCTCCCTTATTGAGGTCTTTACGTGATTCCAATCTTTGGAAAGTCCACGCAGCAGTTTGTTAAACTTCATAGGTCCAGAGATTGGTTGACCTTGATACTCAAGACCATTCACGATTTCGTAAAACGACTAAACATGTCGGTGATAGATTCTCCTGGTTTCATCTTGAAGGCCTCGTATTGACTGAGCAGAATATTGATTCTGGTTTCTTTCACTCGATCGATTCCTTCATAGGTGATGTTCAACCTATCCCAGACTTCTTTAGCTGTTTCACAAGAAGATATTCTGTTACATTCAGTAAGAGATAATGCACAATATAAGGAATAAATTGCCTTTGCATCGAGAGCTTGTCTCTTGGTTATCTCTTCTTGAGTCATCCCGCTAGACTCAACAGCTTCCTTTCCTCTTTCTGAGACTGTTGTAGCTTTAGGAGTGATTCCTTTGTCTACCACGTCCCATTCCATAGGATCTTTAGATCTTAGGAATGCCTTCGTCTTGTTTTTCCATATGCTGTAATCCTTTCCATCAAAATAAGGTGGTCTTATGTTGCTTTGCCCTTCAACCAGACCAGTTAACATACTAGCCATGGATCGTTAACTCAAGTAAAAACACTTCAATTTAAATGAGTACACAGGCTCTGATACCAATTGTAAACGCTAGTACGAGCACCTAGAGGGGGTGAATAGGTGCGAAAACAAATTTTTGCTAAGTAAATCAGAAATTATGATTTTAGCTCAAGTCTGTTCAGCAACAGATTTTCAAAGGGAAATTAGACTCTAACAATAAAATAGAGTTACGATCAAAGTATAAGAGTTTAGAGAAGAGAATAAGAACACAAGGTTTATAGTGGTTCGGCTTAATCCAAGCCTACGTCCACTCTCCCGCACTGACAGCCCACCGGCTGGATTCCACTATGAATCAAAAGAGTCGTTACGGTATCACTTCCTTGATTCCACAAAGGTGTAGACTCTACTACACTTCCTCAAGGCTTCACAAAAGTATAAACTCTCTTTTGAGTACAAGTTTACGCTCAACAATTGAATTGACAAAGAACAAGAAGCTTCGACATTGGAATTTATCTATTTCGCGCACACTCAAATAACTAGAGCATCTTCCTTATATACTCCTCCATGCCTTCATAACCGTTGGCGCCTTCCAAAGGAGTTCTTCCAATCTACCCGTTGGACAGAATCAATTAGGGAGATCTCGAGTTACTTAAGGAATGTGAAGATAGCCCACCAATCCTGCTCGCCCATACAATCATGATCTAGGTTTCCATAAGTAGAACCTTCCAAGTATACTTCGCCAATCAACGAATCCAATTTATTCAAATTAAAATCAAAACGAATAATTGATCTTGAGATGCTATCTCTAGCCGTGAGATCTTCTTCAACCGCTCGAATCAAATCCATAAAGAAATACTTGAATCTGGATAAATCTTCTTCGTCGGTCTAGAAACTATCAATGAGGGCAGACTTTACATCTTGAGTCTGGCGGTCTGGCGATCTTCAGACTTTGACAGAAGAGTCTGCGGGTCTTCAGACTTTGTCGAGAGAGTCTGCAAGTCTTTAGACTTTGTCGAGTGAGTCTGCAAGTCTTTAGACTAGACTGATGAAAACATTTTGTCGACATCAAAACAAATAAGGAAGTTTTCTCCAACACAATTATGCCTCTTATTGGTGGTTACAGATATTAAAAGTCAGTGATATGCATACCCCGTGACCCACCAATTAAAATGTGGGCAAAAAAAAAAAAAAAAAAACTCTACCAATAAAAGGTATGATTGGAGAAAAATATAGTCCAAATATAGTATACGATCTATGTATTTATTAGTCTTGCATAATTGTCTCACTCTCAAGAAACCATTCACATTCTACTCCCTCAATGCATGGCAAGTAACTTGGTTTCTCTTTTGTTCCGGTGATATATCTTATCCTCCTCGGTGGTTGAAATTCTTCAGCCACCACCGCTAGAGTTAAAGTATTTCCCGAAGTTACGTACGTAATTAAGCAATAAGACTCGGAATGATTCAGTTTTCTTTGCTTTTTCTTTTCTTTTTGGGCTGACCGCAATTATTTTAGGGTTAACAAGTTTGATGATGTTCTTTGCTCCAAGGATTTCGTAGATTACAACTGCAGGAACCTTTTCACTGCAGAAAGTCGGATGAACAACTATTCTTTAAGGTCCAAGTCGTCCTAGGCCCGAAATTCGAATTGCCACCTAACGATGGGTTCAGGTGGAGCAAGTACGGTCAGAAGGAAATTCTTGGAGCCAAGCATCCAAGGTGAGTTCAGAGACGATCAGTTCTCTAATTCTCAAGTCTTGAAGCTCCATCACCCCAAAGATTCACTAGAACATTATTCCTTTGTTCAAAGCAAACCCCCTTCAATGATCTTGTCGTTCTCACTCCTAGTCCAAATTCATCCCCAGCATGTTAGATTGGTAGACTTGAGATAAGCCACATCCTCGAAAACGTTAAATGGAAGGAACTCAATACTTGTCCGCCGGTCATTAGACAGGAATAGACAAATTTCTTCCATTTTTCCTCATATAGAAAGTTAATTAGTCTCAAGAAGACTTGATGAAAGATGTCATCATTTAGCAACATATTCATTTTCATCGTGTCAATCATCATCCTACACTTGATGGGCTATTTCATGGTCAACCATCTTTTTCTTATCCTACACTTGATGGGCTATTTCATGGTCAACCATCTTTTTCTTATATCTTAATGGACTAAAAACGATTTTAGTATTAACGGTTATCTCAATTTGGCAGCTTTATACGTTGCTATCACATTTTCTCTTCCTTAGCCTAGTAAAGTTTGACAAATAATTGAGCACTTTGGAAGTAGCTCGGCTATGAGTGCACAAAAGTTTTATTATGTTTACTTTGGCCTCTATGTCTATCTTCATTGATAATTTTCTCTAACTTCATATTCAGGGATTACATGTATAATCATGAACATGAATCATCTTATTTACTTCATCTCTTGAACACACCTAGGGCATCTCGACACATAGGACATCTCAACTCCGAGGTATCCCGCAACATCCGCTTGCAAAGCATCCTACCATACTCACACATAATCTCTCTTTTTTTAATGTGAGATATCTCACATCCCGAGGCATCTCGAAACACTCCCCAAAACATCCCGACACACAGGGCAACATCACTGCCCTCACGTGAATGACGACATTTTTCTTTTTCAATTTTCAATGTTATTATGCAATATTAATGCACATGAAGATTATCAATATCAATATTCAATGCACCCCATCATTTCACTTTACCGAACATATTCCATATCAACATTTATGCATAGCATCATTTTACTTAACCATCATCAAATAAACATTTTCAATAATAACATTCAATGCATACTTTTCTCAAATATAACAGACATGTATTCATTAAATAATTATGCTAAAAACATGAAGAACTAAAATATCCATAAAATAGAAAACATGAGAAAAGAAAATAATTTTTTTTTATATTTCTTTAATTATCTATAGCTTTCAGTAACTGCTATACTTGGTAACCTGCCATAATTGGTAATCGGTATTATTTTGGTACATGCCATAATCAGTAATCGGTACCTGCCATAATCAGTAATCAGTATTGTCATCTTCAGTAAGCTGCTATAATCGGTAATCGGTAACTATCATATTCAGTAAGTGGTAATCGATACTGCCATATTCGGTAACTTAAAAAAAAAAAAAAAACTCTCTTTGCCAAAACACCACCAATCACCAAAGACTTTACTCATGCTTCTTATTAAAAAAATAAAATCATCAATGCAAAACTCAGCAAATCATCATCAAGATTCACACGAGTGAAGAATCAGATATGCTATCACCAATTTTCTTACATATGTTTGTAAAACTCACTTACAATAAACATCCATCAAGCAACCAAACCAAGTACTCATTAGAACAACTTAGTTTAGCACCTAGAGTTTTCACTTACCTTGAAAATAGAAGCTTGAATTTTCTTTCAAAGTAAGACAAAACCAAATCAATGATTTTTTGTCTTGAAAACAACAAATCCATTTATGATGAGTAGAAGAAAATTAATGTGTTTACCTCATTCAAAACCAGAAATAAACTCAAGACTTTAATGAAACGCACGTGGAATCCTTTGCTTTTACTCTTGAATTTGAAAGTGAAAGTTGAAAGGAATATGAAGAGTGATAGGTGAAGTAATGAAGTGAGGCATTCGCTTGGGAATTCTCTCTCTCTCTTGAAAGGGTAAGCATTTAAGAGTGAATTTGATGGAGTTACTTAATAAACCTAGGGTAAATCATGAGGTCTAAGAGTAGAGAGGCTTGTTGTTCCAATCAAAAGGGTTCATGTGGCCCCTAAATGGAATAGCTTAGGCATGTGACACAATCTCATAAGCTAAGAGAAGAGATATTTAGGAGAGTTTCAACTCATCTTGCCAGGTAAAGAGGTTGCCTTGCATTAATGAAGTAGATGTTAATATAGATGAAATAAGCATAACATCAACAAAGCTAAGTCCAAGGTCTCACTTGCCAATCGAGGAAAGAAAGGAATGCAAGGTTCAAAGTAGACTTGTCGGAAGAAGAAAGAGCTAAAAGAATAACTTTCCAAAAATAACATCTTCGGTTGAAATGCTAAGAATTCAAGGGAATCAGCACATAAATATGAAAACCAGTGTCTATTCTAAATATTAATAAATCCGAAAAATATTTTGAACTGATTAAAACGTTTAGCAAAACTTTCTAAACATAAGTTAATAATTAGCTTTTGAATTCATCAAAACATTTGACAAAACTTTCCAAACGTAACTGTCTTATTAATCAACCATATAAAATTCATAATGCTTGACATCAATTGCAACTAAATTCCTACATATTAATAAGGTAGGAATTTTCCAGATGTTACAGTCTCTCCCAAGAAATCATTTGCATTCTACTTTGTCATTCCATGTCAAATAACTTGGTTTCTATTTTATTTGATGATCTCTTATCCTTGTACATGATTAATATAGAAAAATTACCAAAAATGTCCTAAACCTATGCCAATTCAATCATAAATCTTTTAATTGCGCCAATTCCGGCTTAAATTTTTTTTCACCTATGGCCAATTGAGTTCATCCGACAAATTTTGACCAAAAATCACTGACTTGGATACGATCATTCTACATGGCACGGCTAACCTTGACACAAACAATTTTTAATAATATTTTATCTTTTTCTCGAATTTATTATTATTATTTTTAATTTTTCTTTTCTTATCTTTTCATTCTTTGTTATTTTTATTACTGTGACTAATGAGGGTCATCGGGCCCTTGTCGATTATGGACGAAGGCAACAAGGCTTGCTCGTGGTTGCGATGGCCTCGCTTAAATCTGGACGAGGGTGTCGTAGCCCATGTTGGCCACGATAAATAAATAAAAAAATAAATAAAAGAACAAAAAGAGAAGAAATGAAAAAGGAAAATGAAATTAAAATTTTAAAAATAATTAAAAAATCACAAAAATATTATTAAAAGGTATTCGACCTTCACTTTAGTCAACGTTTACGTCAGCGATTTGCAACCAAAATTGATTAGATAAACTCAATTGACAAAATGTAAAAATATTTTGGATTTAATTAACACAATTAAAATATTTATAACTGAATTAATAAAAATACGATAGTTTAAAAAATTTGTAATTATTCTATTTTTTGTATCACCGCCGTTTCCGGTCTGCATAATAAAATTGAGATTCAAGTTCCAAACAAGAACCCTCTTTAGGTGGACAAAATGAGATTTATTAAAATCCAAGTTATGGTTTGAAATGAAACTTTCTTTTCCCATTAATTTTTGGGGACCCACATGTGCCCAAAACAAATGCCACGTCGTTTGATCATTCGTTTAAGAAACGATCTGTCACTGTCAAAGTAAGTAAAGGTTCCAAGCCAGCGTCAATATGATGTCTTCGCCATTTCTTTAATGCTCCCTCATTCTATCTCAAGCATTCATATATTAATTTGTCTAGCTTTCCTGTTTGATTATTTTATGAATGGATGCGAGAAATTCTAGCTTTGCTTGGAAGTTGGGAGCAGTGGGGGTAGTAACGACGCAGAACAAGGTTTGAAGCTTCTTGGTCATCACCATCTCTCTCTCTCTCTCTCTCCCCATTTCCATCTTCCATCGGAATAGCCCCAATCTTTGACTGCTTTTCAAAATTGTATATACCTTTCACACACCATCACCATCATCCTCGCAATAACCCTCCATATCTAAGAATAATATAATATTATATCCGCTAAGAGTAATTCACAAAGCCAATTCATAAAATAGCAAATCAAATTATCACATTAAGCTATTAAATACGGTCCACTCACTCGAACTTACGATTTATTGCAACCACTTGTGAATCTATCTTGTAAGCCCGAAAATTTCTATGCTTTTCAAAAGGTTGTTAGAAAAGAGATTAATATGGGATCCACTATTTTGGTGCAACTCTTGAAGAAGAGATACGGTCAGCCATTGGACTGTCCCTGCTAGTTGTGTTAAACTAGGAATGATAATCCTATGTAGGGATGTGCAAAGAAATTGGGAATAGCCCGGGATCGGATCAGACCAGACTAGAACCGATGGGTACCGATGCAGTTCACAGTTCCAAGCATGGAATCGCTCACTCAGACAGGAACAGTTATATTATATATATAAGAAAAATATCTGAGAAAAAAAATTTAAGAAAGATGAAAACCCTAAAATCCCTAATTCGAAGCTCATCACCTATTGACTGAGTGTCGTATCATCTCACTCTCACCTCATCTAAGTCATTTGTCTATCTCTTAATCATGGACTCGACTCTCAATTTACAATATGAGCTCAATATTTTTATTGATCTTGCAATTAAGTATAGGGAATTTTTTTTTGTTTTGCTTTACTTTAGATTGTTGGAAAATGTTGTTTTGAATGTGTAAAGCTTGATGGGACTGGTTCCATGAATTCAGTTAGTGATTCCCAATTTCAAGATGGAATCTGTCCACCTGGACCGTGCTCACTTTAATTCTTGTGGTTATGACCAAAGACTGATCTACTAAGAAAATCCTTCTCGGCCTTTTCATTTCTCAGTCTAACTTCCTCTCCCTCTCTTTCCTTTTGCCTTCATTTAAAATCGAAAGGATGGACTTCCCAAAAATATGACTACCCACTGCCACTATCTCCCTCCCTTCCTTGGGGTCTCACTTGTAATATTTGAGCATTTGACCATTTGATTGGTGAACAAGTCAAAAGGGCAAAAAGAAAAGACAAGAAAGGTTGACCAGGTCAACAAACGAGAGAAGGGACGCCCACGGCTCAAATGAAAGCACAGTGCACGCAGGAAGAAGAAAAAAGAAAAGAATAAAAGAAAGAAAGAAGAAAGAAGGAAGAGAGAAAAGGAAAGAGTTCATGCATACACGCTTCGGAGAGCTCTCCAAGTTGGATTCATTTCAATTTGTAACGCCCGATAAGTGCTTATAGCCTTTGTTCATCTAATCGAAGAGATTTTTGAAATTACTTAATTTCAGATTCTTGTCATTTCTGAGCTAGTTGGTTAAATTTAGGGTAACCTTTTGTAGTAGCTCCTATCTTTGACTGCTTTTCAAAATTGTATATACATTTCACAAGCATTTGTATATTAATTTGTCTAGCTTTCCTGTTTGATTATTTTATGGATGGGTGAAATTCTAGCTTTGCTTGGAAGTTGGGGGCAATGGGGTAGCAACAACGAGGAACAAGGTTTGAAGCTTCTTGATCGTCACCATCTCTCTCTCTCTCTCTCTCACTCTCTCTCTCTCTCTTCCATCTTCCATCGCCAATAGCTCCAATTTTTGACTGCTTTTATATACAATTTCACATATCATCACTATCATCCTCGCAATAACCCTCCATATCTAAGAACAATATAATATTAGATCCCCTAAGAATAATTAACAAACCCGATCCATAAATTAGTGCATCGGATTATGATATCAAGCAATTAAATATGATCCGCTCTCTTGAACTTATGATTTATTGCATTGACTTGTGGATCAATCTCGTAAGTTGGATTGAGTTTCCTGGACATTTCTATACTTTTCAAAAGCGTGTTAGGAAAAGAGCTTAACATGGGATCCACTGTTTCTGTGCAACTCTCGAAGAAGAGGAACAGTCAGCCATTGGACTGTCCTTGCTAGGTGTGTTGAACTGGGAATAGTGATCCGATCAAGGACCGGTCTTGACTGAGAAAATCCTATTCGGCTTTTCCAATTCTCAGTCAAACTTCCTCTTTCTCTCTTTCATTTTTCCCTTCATTTAAAATCGAATGGATGGACTTCCCATAAATATGACCACCCACGGTCACTTTCTCCTCCTATCTGCGCCCCTTCCCCAAAGCTTCACTTGCAGTATTTGAGCGTTTGACCATTTGACTGGTCAACAACCCAAAAGCAAAAGAAAGTTAACCAGGTCAACAAAGGAGAGAACGGACGCCCTCTACTCAAATAAAAGTTCTGGGCACGCACGAAGGAAAAAAGGGAAAAGAATAAAAGAAAGAAAGAAGAAAGAAGGGAGATGGAAAAGGAAAAAGAAAGGAAGAAGTTCATGCATAGATGCCTCGGAGAGTTCACCAAATCGGATTTTCTTCGATTCATAACTTTCGGTAAGTCTTTTATTCATCTAATCGGACGGATTTTTTGAACACCAGCCCGAATTTCAGATTATTGTGATTTCTAAGCTGCTAGGTTAAATTTAAAAGTTGTTAAACTGAATGGAGTTTTGATAGTTTAAAGTATTGTAAAGTTGTAAAATTTTACAAAAGTCGATTTGGACTTATGATTTGTCCAAAATGAATTTTCGAAAATACGTGCGCGTGATGAACTATACTTGACCAACAGCTTTCGGGTGGAATTTTTTCGATTGTCGAATAAATTTGGGTCAGCCAAGTTATGGGCCTTCTAGTAATTCGAAAGGTCTTTCTTTTGACTAGAAACTCTCTTGAAACCGAGTTCGATGGAAAGGCTTATGGGGCAAGAAAGTTTGTCGTGCGAGTGGTCATTTGTATTACTAGTGGTTGTTCTATGCGTTAGCAGTTTTTCGCTATGATTGGCTGTCCTTGAGGTTTTTGTTCAACCCGTAGTGAGCATTTGTAGTTTAGTTGAGTCGATTTGAAGTAATGGTTTAATCTGAATGAAATTCTAAAATTTCACGCTCAAACTCTGCATTAAGGATAGTTTTGAATATTTACTTTGGACAGTAGTTTTATTAGTGCATATAAGTCATTTGTTAGCGAGTAAGCTTAGTTTAGCTGATTCGTAGTTAAGGTAACGTTTTACTTAACTTTAACATTACTTTTCGTTTATTTGATAGGATTACGACTTCAATGGTCCGAGTAATCTTTGTTATTTGGTTGTAAGCGTGCCCGGGTAAGTGATGCTTTTTTTATTTTTCGAGTTTGTAAACTCATGTTTCAAAAGCAATATGGATTAAACATAGTATAAGTTATGAAATGATATTTTGTTGTATAAAAGTTTGGATCGAGCATTTACTACTCTTTGATTATGTTAACATCTAAATTTTGACGACCCAATTAGTTATTTATTACTTATAAAAATTAGGGATCAACCCCGATCCTTATACAAAAAATATATTAGTTGAATTGCATATAGTTTTTAGGAGCATTTATCATATAGCTTAGCTTATATATTGCATTGAACCGGTGATGGATGAGTTTAAATTGATGATTCTGAGTTTTAATTTAACAAGTTGGTCTAAGCTCGTGGTGAGAAATAATTTGGCCAAGCCTGTCATTCTGTAATGGCTGGAAATTTATTTATGAGGAGTGACGAGTTGGAAGATTGGTTTATTTTGGAAAAGATTGGTATCTAATCTTCCAATTTTCGTTCAAGAGCTGTTTCACAAGTTCTAATTCTTGCAAATAACCTTTCACCAAATACTGCATTTTGGTTTTATTATGAGAGACTTAGGTTCTGTGTTGAGTTTGGACAAAAAAATGTCAAATGCAAAATGGAGTTTTATTCTCAACTCGTATATACAGCCCTAACAACTTATGCACAAATGACTTAAAGACAAACAGCTTCTTAGCACAAATTACGCCAAAATTTAATCAATGACGTAATATGAGCGCAAATAGTTAGACAACCTATGCTCAGGACTCAAATTATGATGGAATTTAATCAATGTCACAGCTTGTTTTAGGTGTAAAGCTAGAACCAAATCAACAACAATACTTTTGGATATAAGCACAATGCTAAAATATAATCAATGACGCTAAACTTTGTGTAACAAGATTGGAATTTAATCAATGATGCTGGACTGAATGGAGATACACGTCGAAATCTAATCAACAATGGGAATCTTGAAAGCTATAATTAAGATGTGATAAAGTAAAGATAAAATAAAGACGATTGTTGTGTTTTTCGCCCGGGGGGCCTTCTCAGTGGACAAACTATGGTATTTATAGGGAGCCGATATTCCTTAGTCGGTTGTTCCTTCTTGGGCATTACTCTTTGCAATCTTCACGTGTTTCTTTCCCCATAGACGTCCTTATCCTTTAGCTACTTCTCCATGACCTGTTGACGATGCTCGTGTAGCTTGCCCTTCAAGCAAATAACCATTTCCTACAATTATTTTCATTCAGATTCCAATGCTAATCCTACTTAATCTTCAAATTCAGCACATCATTCTTATAGCCTGACATGTGGTAATTAATTTCCTGGCCATCGACTTTGAGTTTAGTTCCTATAATTTCGTTGAGGTCTAGCTACTTAAGTAGCCTTCATGAGAACTGCTTCCCACTGATAGTGCAAATCAAAATGGGGCATTTCATTTAAAACTTTCTCGTGATTAGCACGTGCTTCTGGGGGTAAAGTTGGGCATCAACCAGAGCATGGAAGGAAATTTTGGCTAATGAAAAGAAACAGAAAGAAAGAATGGAGTGGCAGTGAATCTTGTTTTATCTCTTCCGTATATTCATGCAATGTGAGGGAAATAAAGATAGAAAAACAAGAGGAAAGTGTGCTGAGGCAGAATCGGTCAATATTGGAGGGCGGGGGCCCTTTTTGCTGGTCTGACACACCCAAAGAAAAGGAGAAAGAGAAAAAGGATAGAGTTATCTCGGCCAAGCTTTGGCTGAGACCATCGCTGAGCCGCGCCCTCCGTCGTGTCGTCACCGTCTTTGCTGCTGCTGCTGCTCGCTGTTTTGCTTAGCATGACGACGCCAAACCTCCCACCGCAGGACAACAGCGAGCTGCTGCTCCTCATCGTCCGAATACCGCGCGCCCGAGCTACTGCGGCTTAAGCTCGCCACCGATCTGCTGCTGTCCTGTAAAGTGGTCGTTCGTGGGCCACAGAGACCCGAGCCTTACCGCACCAGCCACTACAGCCTCCCCAGAGATTCATCATCAGTGACCAGGAGTACCATACACGAGCATAGATTCACTCACATATATTCTCACAAATTGTTTGTTTTGTTTGAAAAAGGGTTCTGAACAATTTGTGAGAGGGAACAGGAATTGACGTAATCCCATCTCCATCGCGCCTCTACTTCTTGGACAATATCAACACGTGTGAAGACAAAAGGAGCCCATAAACGGCGAAAAGCAAAATCGTTTGTGGGATATAGAGAAGTCCAGTCCTGACGCTTAAGCCATCCTTTGCCGCAAGCACGTTGCTGGTCACTGCGAGCACCACCGAGCCACCTCATCTGAGCAACTCTCTCGCCAAGCACAACCGCACCAGCGTGAACCGCCATCCGCAAGCCGGCCACTGTGAAGCATCGTCGATCCCGATTCCTGCGATCCATCGTCCGTCCTAGTTCGGAAAGCTATCTGGGCGATATGGCAAATTAGGTAATAATTTTCATTAACTTGATTTCCATATATTTTTATTGCCTAATTTGTGAAATCGTAATCTCATTTGAATCTTTGAATGATAAGAACGTATCCATGAAATTTCCTGAGGAGTCTTTAAACTTAGGGATTGTTCCCTAATTTCACAACATGCCATAATCGTCAATCCGATCTCCCGCCCGATACGATTCGCAATTGCGAGGAAAATCGTTCGCAGAAAATTGTCAATCTAATCTCTTGCCCAAGGTATGATTTGCGATTTCATGAAAAATGGTCTAATCCGATTTCATGTTTGAGATACAATTCAATTTATTTCTAAAGTTAGATGGATATGGATTTAGTGTCGTGTTTGATAGGATATGATTTCTTTCTACCTTTGTTTGATTTGAATTGATTTTGCTTCCATAAAAGAAAACCTAAAAAATATTGGAATTTGATTTTATTCTTGTTAATAATGTTGCTAATTTTGGATTAGATTGCATGTTAAATTAGGTATTTTATTTATTCCGAATTTTTAAATAAAAATCCAAAAAAAATGTTTTAGGATGACTTAGGTTTCCTTTCTTCGAAGTAGATTGCATGTTTAAATATTAGGTATTTTTAATTTCGAATTTTATTTAAAAAACATTGAAAATATTATGCATGAGCCATGTAGAATTAGTTTGCATATCACATGTCATATACTAAATTGCATGTTTATGATCATTTAAATTAAAGCGTGACATATTAGAATAGTTGTATTAATTTTTGCCCGTCATTAGATTATGTCATTTAATTAATGTTGCATGACATATAGTTCACATGTTGTTGCATGTTGTATGTCATTTAGTCAAACATTTTGGTACGTCATTACATTGCATTGCATTGCACATAGATTATGATCCATTCAAATAAGTGAAAACCCCAAACAAATTTAAGTGGTCACGTGTTAATTAAAAATTATATTTAGGATTACTGATGTGATTTTTAAGTTAACATTGCAGATGATTTCATTACTATGAGTTAAGTCCTACAATTTATTTACCGCTTTATTTGGGTGCTAAATTGGTGGTTTTCGCATCCATGTGATCAACTCGCATGTTGTGAGCAATTTAAAATCAATGCAACTTGCCTACAAAAAAAAATTAAAATAAAAGAGAAAATGTATTGAAATGGCGTTGGAGAAATCTAGAGTAATCAAGTTCCCGAACTCATTTAATCTCTGGTTTGTACAAGTGAAGTAATTCTCCCGTTTACTTTATTTGGGTTTCTAATCGACCCATCAAAAATATGTTAGCAGCGACTCCTAATTGAAAAATCATTTGCATGTTAAAAACCTAAACCTTAAGTCGCGAATTGATATGGGTTTGGGAGAGCCTGAATTAAGTTTAAGCTTAATAATCTATTAGCCGAACCCCTAGGTGGTTTAATTGGCTTCGGGGAATGACAGGTTATATGTGAATGGTTTTATAAACGTCTTATGAAAGGTACTATGAAATTGTGTGAATATATATATACTGCACCAATCTGGCTTATGAAATGGGTTCTAAAGTAATTGAGCTGAGTTGCAAAAGACTATTTATTTGGTATTGAGAAAACAATTTGCAATACATATTGTAAATTGGTTTTGTGGGAAGAATTGATTTGGTGAATGCTATAAGTTTTGGTTTGCAAAACAAATTGTGATATGGATTGATCAAGGATTAAGTGCTACACAATCACATGAGTCTCGTGAGAACCACCTCTAGGATCTTGTAGTTAAGAGCCAAGTACTACACAGTGACTTGAGTCTCGTGAGAGCCACATTTAGGGTCTTGTACAATTGACATGTGTTGGTCAAAGATTAAGTGCCACACAGTGACGCGAGTCTCGTAGGAGCTACCTCTAGCGTCTTATACTCTTTGATATGCGTTAGTCAAAGGATAAGTGCTATACAGTGACGCTGATCTCTTGGAAGCCACCTCTAGAGTCTTGTACTCTTTATATGCGTTGGTCAAAGATTAAGTGTTACACGATGATATAAGTTTCTTGGGAGCCACCTCTAAAGGCTTGAATTGGATGTTGAGCATGGAATTGATCATTGATGTGTGATTTGAGATTAGTCAATGAAATGAACCGTTGACATGTGAATTGATGAGATTGATCAATAGACTTCACCATTGATATTTGAATCATGGTGATAGATTAAATGAGTAATTCTGATTTGTATAAAGCTTTGTTGAAACAAAATAACTTATATTTGTTTTGATATGTTTATTATATCTTGGGATTGAAGTTTGAGTTTCTAGTATTACTTATGTATGTATGTATAGTAGATGCTCAATTTGCTTAGAAGAGATATACTAATTACTGATATGCGGTAGCTCATCTCATTCGTCTTAAATGCTTTCAAGTTCCTCAATTAGTGATAAGTTTGGCGAAAGTACTATCGACAAGGAACTTTTGGTATAAGGATTTTGGGTATGACTTTAGCTAGTTGCATTGTTTCTAAGCTGATACTTGTTGGATTCGCTGAATTCTAAGCTGAACATATTCCTTTTTTAATGGATGATAGAAACTTTGATATTATAATCAACCGGTTCTGTTATTATAAATGTGTAGAGGAAAATATATATTTTTCGATACACGCTATTTGTTGTATTTGAGGCTACGTCTTTCATATAAAAGGACGGTTGTACCATTCTCCATTCTTGTTAGATTCGGGTGTGAAATCACTCCCGATACTTCTTGGATCTTCCTTCTTCTAAACCCTTTCAAGGCACGAAAGATCCGTCTCTCTTTTTTCCTCTTGTTACGAATCCTCTTTCAGATCTGTTTAGACCGAACCTGCTTCCTGGCCTTCTCTTTTTTGGCATTTTTGTTGCTCGAGGTCTCGATCTCTGACACAATTGGCTTTTGTGTAACAGAAACAGCTCAAAAACCAAGTCATCTTTTAAGTTCTCATTAAGATTTTGAAGTCGTGGAGAATATGGAAGATTGGGTAAAAATGAACTTGTTGAATGAGCTAATACAGGGCAGAGAGCTGACCAAGCAACTCCAACGCCAACTCCATTTAGCTGTTTCTTCATCTTCTTCTTCATCACACGATCAAACCGAAGAAATGCTCATCCGCAGGATCCCGGCCTCATATGATGATGCGCTGTCCACGCTCAACGCGGAGCCCCTGGTTGGAGGGAGTCCGCGCGGATTGTCTGTGTTGCCCCCTTCACTCGGCGGGAGCCCGATGAGCAGAGGAGACTCAGACCGGGATCTTGATGATGGTTCTACCCCGAGGAAGAGGTAATGTAATCATCTGATATTTTTTTCCCTGTTGTTGCCTGCATGACTTTGCCCTTGATGTTTGCATGTGGACATGATTGTTGCGTGATTTTGTGACGGAAACCAATTGTGTTGCAGAAAGGCGATGCAGGGGTGGACAGAGAGGGTCAGAGGCCCCCCAGCTGCGAACCCCGATATAGCACCTGACGATGGGTTCAGTTGGAGGAAGTACGGCCAGAAGGAAATTCTTGGATCCATTTATCCGAGGTGAGTCTAGAGACGATCAGTTCTAATTCTCAAGTCTTGAAGCTCCATCACCAAAAAGATTCACTAGAACATTATTCCTTTGTTCAAAGTAAAGCCCCTTTAATGATCTTGCCTTTCTCACTCCTAGTCCAAATTCATCCCCAGCATGTTACATTGGTGGACTTGAGATAAGCCACATCCTTGAAAACGTTAAAGGAAGGAACTCGATACTTGTCCCCGGGTCATGCGACAGAAGTAGACAGATTTATTAAGTTAGCTAGTCTGAAGAGGACTCGATGAAAGTCGTCATCATTGAGCAGCATAATCATTCTCGTGACGCCGATCATCATCCTAAACTTGATGGGTTGTTTCATGGTCAACCATTTTTTTCTCATGTCGCGATCGCCTAAAAACAATTTCAGTTATTAACAGCTAGTTCAGTTTGGCAGCTTTTTACGTTACTATCACATTTGTTGTCCTTAATCTACTATAGTTTGACGTATAATTGAGCACTTTTGAAGTAGCTCATCTATTAGTGAACCCAAGTTTCATTATGTTTCCTTTGGCCTCTATGTCTAGCTTTCATTGATAATTTTCCCAAACTTCATATTCAGGGGCTACTATAAGTGCACTCATGGGAAAGGTTGTCTGGCTACCAAGCAAGTGCAAAGATGCGACGACGACCCACTGTCTTTGAGATCACGTACCGTGGAAGGCACACGTGCATTGACCACCCTGCCGCTGTCGTCCCTCCTTCTCCGCTGCCTGAAAATCGAACTGATTCCAATGCCTCCATCCACGCCGCCCCTCTCCAAATCATACAACCCCAGACTCCATCACAAGAAAATCACAACTTATCTTCTCCAGTGTTCGAGTCCTTTCCCGCCTCGGATAATATTTCCAGCATCATGAGTAACAACCTCAACTTCTCTAGCACCCCTCATTTCGTGTCTCCGTCAACTTCCGGGACCAACTGCTTCTCGGAGTCTCCAGCTATGCTAGACGGTTTCCAAGTCGCCACTCCAGGATCCGAGTTTGCTATGGCCGTCTCGGCCGCAACTTCAAGGAATGACTCTCAAGCAACAGTACGTTCGAATTCAGATCTTCTGCTTCATTACCAAGAACATTTCCTTTGAAGAAAAATTACCAAAAAAGTCTTCAACCTATTGCATTTGTGTTGCATTAGTTCGCAATCTTTCAATTATGCCAATTTAGTTTCTAAATCTTTTAATAATTTACTAATTTACTAATTTAGTCATTTCAACCATCATTGGCCAGAAATTACTAAATGAATACTAATCGTCTTATATAGCAGCAGTGGACAGAGCGGGTCCAATTGGACCCATCCTCGAACCTCGTATCTCCACTTGACGATGGGTTCAGTTGGAAAAAGTACGGTCAGAAGGATATTCTTGGAGCCAAGTACCCAAGGTGAGCTCAGAGGCGATCAGTTCTCTAATTCTCAAGTCTAGAAGCTTCAAGAACATTATTCCTTTGTTCAAAGTAAACCCCTTAACGATCTTGCCTTTCTCACTTCTAGTCCAAATTCATCCCCAGCATGTTACATTAGTGGACTTGAGAATTGAGATAAGCCACATCCTTGAAAATGCTAAAAGGAAGGAACTCAATACTTGTCGGTGTTATTTGATAGGAGTAGACAGATATTTTTTGTTTCATTTCTCCTCATATGGAAAATTAGTCTCGAGAAGACTCAATGAAAGACGTCATCATTTAGCAGCATAATGATTTTCATCGTGTCAATCATAATCCTATACTTGATGGATTTTTTCATGGTCAGCCATCTTTTTCTCATGTTACAATCATCTGAAAACGATTTCAGCTATTAATGGCTAGTTTAATTTGGCAGCGATTTACGTTGCTATCACATTCCTCTTCCTTAACCTACTATAGTTTGACATATAATTGAGCACTTTCAAAGTAGCTCAGCTATGACTGCACCCAAGTTTTATATGTTTCCTTTGGCCTCTATGTCTAGCTTTCACTGATAATTTTCCCAAACTTCATTTTCAGGGGCTACTATAGGTGCACTCATAGGAATGTCCAAGGTTGTTGCGCTACCAAGCGAGTGCAAAGATCCGACGACGACCCCACTGTCTTCGAGATCACGTACCGTGGAAGGCACACGTGCATTGACCACCCTGCCGCTGTTGCCCCTCCTTCTCCGCTGCCTGAAAATCAAACTGATTCCAATGCCTCCATCGATGATGCCCCTTTCCAAATCAGGGAACTCCCTGTGTATGTCTCGGCCGCAACTTCAGGGAACAAATCTCAAGCAACAGTACGTTCGAATTTAGATAATCTGCTTTGTGGCATGGAATTTGCTCACGAGAACATTCCCTTTGAGAGAAAATTATCAAAAAAGTTATTATATTTGTGCTAATTTAATCGTAAACTTTTCAATTATGCCAATTCAATTCTGAATATTTTGACAATTTAGTCCTTCCATCCAACTTAGGCCGGAAATTGCAGATGTAGACGTTGATGTCTTATGTGACACAACCGATGTTGACATGAACAATTTTTATAATTTGTGAAAAAATTCTAATTTTTAAATTTTCTTTCTTTCTTCCTACACCAATCGCGAGGCCTTGGCAATGGCTAGCAACCGGCCACAAGCAAGGTGGAGCCTTGTTGGCCCATGCAAGGCTTGTGCTTGCTGGGGCTAGGTGTGGCTAACGTAGATAATTTTTACAATTTTTTTAAAAAAATCTAATTTTTAGATATATTTTTATTTTTATATTTTCTTTCCTTTTCTTTTTTTTTTTTCCCTTCCCTCTGCCGACTGCCAGGTCTTGGTGACAATCGACGATCGGCCACAAGTGAGGTGGAGCCTCGCTAGCCTTGAGTGAGGCCCGACCTTGTCGAATCTAACAAGGTGGAGCCTCGCATCGAGCGAGGCATGCGCTTGCTGGGATCGGGCGAGGCTCGAGCCGCCAAATACCGCGAGGTCCGCCTCCCTCCATCTTGACAAGCTCGAGCCTCGAGCGAGGCTAGGCTAGATCTTCCCGACCCTCTTCTATAGCCAGCTGCGGCCTACCGGTGAAGGAAGAAAGAAAAAGAAAAGGAAAAGAAAGAAGAAAAAAAAAGAAAATACAAAGAAGAATAATTCATATTTTCAATTTTAATATATATATATATATATATATATATATATATCTCCATGTTAGCATCAACCATGTCATATAAGATGGCTAATGTCCACATAAGCAACTTCAAACCCAAATTGGTTGGAATGACTAAATTGTCAAAATGTGAAAAAGTTTATGACTCAATTGGTACAATTGAAAAGTTTATAACTGAATTTGCATAAATGTAATAGGTTTAGAATTATTTTGTAATTTTCCCTAAATATCAAATTATTATTAAGAGATGGTAAAGAAATAAATCATCTCTCAAGAAATCATTTGCATTGTACTTTCTCAATCCATGGCAAATAACGTGGTTTCTCTTTTGTTCTTGTAATATGTTATCGTCGTACATGATTAAGCAATGCGTCTCAAAATGATCTTTTTTATTTTTGCTGGCTGCAAATATTTAGAGGTTAACAAGATTGGTGACGTTCTTTGTTCCAGGGACACCGGAGACGATTACCAGAGTTGAAGGTAGTTTATCACGGAAGAAAATCGGATGACAATAAGATGCAACGACTTTTTGAGGTCAACATACCTTTCTTTCTCCCTCTTACGTCATTATTAGTTTCTAGCCTATGTTTGCCTCCAATAGGTTACAAGTTATGATTATTGGACATGCAAACTTAACTAAATATAATTATGAAGGTTTATGGCGAGGAGGTTCAATCACAAAACTCCATTCTATCCTACTTTCGTATTTATTTTTCACATAGATGTTAAAAGATTGTCATGGAGCACTTGCTAAAACTCATTACTTTTCATCTCCAGCTTTTTCATAGAGCTGTTGCACGGATCTTATCTATTGATTTTGAATAACAGAGAAATGACAGGAAATTTTATTGAGATGTTTCTAGTGGTTTAATCTTCTCATTAGATAAAAATACAACTCAAATACATAGTGAAGTTATGGAATAAGTCCCACTGGGCCATGCCCAAAAAAACAAAAAAGAAAACCCACTGAGCACGTCTCAGGTGCCCGGCCAGGTGGGCTGCGGGCGAGGAGTCCACCTTCTGGCCCACCGAGCGACGGGCAAGGCCTCCAAGCATATCTATCTGACATTGGGCATGGTCCGCGTGGACTCGAGATATTATTTCGACACCATCAATGTCGTTTACATATTGAATATACTAACATGGTTGTAATTGCCTGCTGTTTCAGGAAAAATCGATCTCTGATGAGCCCGTCGCTAGTTCAGTCGATACATCCATTAGTTTGGGTTCGGGCCTCTATTCTCATACTGCTGAAGATCAGAAAGGTAGCTTCCATTCCTCAAAGAATCGTTATATGTTAAATGATTTGGGGAGAAGATTTGCAACATGACACTGATATAACCTTACCCCATACAATTTCAACCTTGCTTTGCCCTAAAAAATGAGTTTTCTAGTACTATTTATTTAGACTAGCAAATTTCTAAGCTGAAGGTGACTAAAGAGATGAGAGTTTTTCTGTGCTTGCGAGATCGCTATCTCGATGCTTCTGTCAATAATATTGCATTTATACATGCATCAAATTGCTATTGTTTGCTATTGTTGATAGCATAAGTCTAGAAGTGCTGCTATTTTTAAGGGAGCACATCTTGTGTATCGGGATTTATTTTGGGCTAAAATGAGCTCTTTCTCTTTGAACTGATCCAAAGTCGATAAGTGGGGTGACCAATTGATTTTGTTTATGGTGAAGAAAGGAACTGACTTTGGCTTTCTGTTTTCAAGTTATCCACTTAGATAAGTGTAGACGTATTATCATGAAATGTGTTTGATAAATCGCGGAAAGAAAAGTTTTATATATCCCAGGGCAGATTATGATAATGCCTCATGAATTTGGTTCTATACAGAGCTCAAGCCATTATTGGGGATTGATTTGCGTCATACAAGGCAGGCTATGTCACGAACGAAGGATCGCTATTGAGTGATCTGAAAAAAGAAGAAAATGCCATAGTGTCAAGTGCAGCGGAAAAACCAGTAGCCATGCAGAAGCAAAGAGCGGAAAGTGATTTTGTGCCAATGCAAAGCAGTCGAGATACAGAGACTGAACTATTTCCCTGGATAATGAAAAAGGACGCCAATCCTCATGCTGCTTTGGGAAAAGTTCATTCATATTCATCACACTCAGAGTCAGAAATTGGTTCACATTACTCAGAATCGGAAGTTGGTTCACATGGCTCAGAATCAGAATCCGAAGACACTGATGAGGAGATGAAGATTGGAGCAAGTCCAGAATATCATAGGAGAGAAACATCGGAAAGTGCAGTTTTGCAAATGCAGAACACTGCAGAGCTAGATGTTGAACCCTTTTCCTTGAAAGTAAAAGAAGACACTGCTTCTGACAAAGTTCATTCATATTCCTCAGAACAAGAATCTGAAGTTGATTCATATTGCTCAGGACCGGAATATGAAGTTGGGGATAAAAAGGCAAGGATAGAAGCTAGTCCAGAATATAACGATATCATACACATACCAAAGATGAGAAAGGAAAGTTCTTCACATGCTACTTTGGATGATGCCGATGCCTTAATCGATATGCTAGGAGGCGGTGGAAAACAAGAAGGGAGATCATCAGAAGGATGGGGTGCAATTAAATATGACTCTATAGTCGACCAGCTCATTAAGTCCATAAAAAAATATAACATTGAAAAAATTGGAATATATGGCAGAAACGAGGTTGGAAAAGCTATTGTCATTGAAGCTTTGAAAGAATCTGCAATTTTGAGAAACCTATTTGATAGAGTCATCTGTGTTACTGTTCCTCGGAACTGGGACATGGAAAAGGTGCAAAAGGAGATTGCTGGACAAATATCTTCTGATTTAACTGAAGCCAATGCAGTTGATATGCCACATTCGGTGGTGAATGCATTGGAAGGCCTCAAGTTTTTGCTCATTCTTGTTGGCGTTAACCAACACATGAAGCTAGAGACATTGAGAATTCCTGAAGCAACACCACCAGTTGGTAGCAAGATAGTCTTTGTGACTGGATCAGGACAATTGTGTGATGAAATCGAAGTGGATAAGAAAATATGCTTGGATGATCTGTTGCTGTGCGAATTATTTCGTCAGAATGTGGGTGAAGTTGTTTATTATCCTAAAAAAGCCCTAGCTAGAGAAATAGTTAGGATGTGCAGGCCATATTCGCATGCTATTATTCTAGTGGCGAGGGCACTGCAAAATGTTGATGACATTTTAATCTGGAAACGTGCACTCGAAAGACTGAATGTTCGACCTACAAGTCATGAAGCAGGTATAGAAGCTCTTATGGTTAATGTGTTAAGATTCTGCATTGACCAACTAGAAGATGATAAAACTAGAAGATGCTTGAAAAATCTTGCTCTTTGTAACAATTACGATGAGATTGCTTCTGAGTCTGCCATAGGCCTATGGGTCAGGGATGGTATCTTAGACGCCCATGATGAAGGCCAAAAAGTCCTTAAAAATCTTGGCAATGCTAGCCTGCTCGAAGTTGATGAGAATCGGCAATTTGTGAAGTTTCAAGACCAGGATCAGGATATATTAGTGAACTTAATATTTCAGCCCGAGGAAAATCGTGTGTTTCTGATGTGGGGTGGCTTGGATTTGACAGAGCCACCAGAGGTTGAGGAATGGGAGAGTGCAAAAGAGATATGTTTGATGCATACCGGAATTTCTGAGCTACCAAAGGAACCAAGGTGCCCTTCACTTTCGTCGTTATATCTGCAAAGAAATTACAAGCTAAGAAAGCTTTCTTCTTCATTTTTCAATCAAATGCCTGCTCTAGAAGTTTTGAATCTGTCTAGAACCCGCATTCGGTGCTTGCCAGAGTCTATATCTCAACTTGTCAGCCTCAAAAGACTCTTCTTGAATGATTGTGTCCTTTTGAGATCGATATCGCCAGCAATTGCAAGGCTCAAGCAGCTGGAGGTACTTGATCTTGAGGGGACAAAGATTAAGAATCTTCCCAGGGAAATTGAATGTTTAATTAATCTAACTTGTTTGGGGATCTCAATTTCTGGAACTGAACCTTTAAGTGACTCTAAAACAGTGATTCCTCATGGGGTAATATCTTCTCTATTGCACTTGGAAGAACTGAATCTCGATGTGGATGCCAATGCTGAATGGTGGGATACATGTGCTGAAGGGGTTTTATCTGAAGTTTGCAACTTGAAAAGTTTAAGCACTTTCAAGTTCTCCTTTCGTACATTGGAACTTTTGAGGCAGTTTAATCAACTAAGAAAATCAATGGAGCATCCATCTTTAGCTCAATTCAGACTTTGTGTTGGTAATCATGCTAGCCGCATCATGAATCGGCTACCTTCAGATATTGAATTCGAGCTGGAACGGTGCAACCGATTCTTGAGGTACACAAATGGTGATGGTGTCTTCACGGATATTAAGGACATCCTGCAACAATCAGATGCTTTTTTCTTAGAAAGGCATGCTAATCTTAAGAAGCTGTCTGAACTAGGGATAGATAGCATGGACCAACTCAAGTGGTGTGTTCTGGGGGAGTGTAATGAGCTTGAAGTGCTCGTGGATACATCTGATACCCTTCATCAAGAGGCTTTAACTGAATCTCACTGCAAAAGCGTCTGTCTTGAATCGCTAGAGTTTCTGTATGTGAATTACATGAGAAACTTGAGAAACATTTGGAAAGGCTCAATGCATAAGGGATGTTTATCTTCTCTTAAGTTGTTGACATTGTGTAAATGCCCTGAGTTGACAGTTATTTTCTCAAGCGAGATGCTTGATAATCTCAACAACTTGGAAGAGGTCACAGTTGAGGACTGCCCAGCCATCAAAAGCCTAATTACCTGCCAAACTTCTACTGGCAAAGCCTGTGAGACGTCTTATTTCCTCCCTATTTTGAAGAAGTTGTCTCTCCATTACGTACCTAAACTTTCCAATATATCCTATGGGCTACGGATCGCACCAAGGTTAGAAAGATTGAGTTTTTATGACTGCCCGAGTCTCAAGTCTCTTTCGACTGATGAAGTTTCCAATGAGCATATGAAGAAAATCAGGGGGGAGAGGAGTTGGTGGGAGGACTTGAAATGGCACGGCCATAAGCCAGATCACTTGGACAGTATTTTCGTCCCAATTGACACATGTGACATCCCTTAACTCACGCGTGTGCGCGGGTGCGATTCCTACTGTTGGAACTGCCTGACAAGTCAGTGGGAACTTCATTTATTTGATGACTATTGTATGGAAAATATCGCTAATTAAACTTTGGCAACTCCTGCCTACCTAATGGCAGGCTTTACTTGCCGGCTTTTCTGTGGTCTATAAGTTTCTTCTTGCCCCTGTTCCTTTTCTGCCGTTCAAAGAGATGACCGTGAGATAGAGAATGACTGGGCAGGGCTCGAATGGCCATCTTCAGGTCGGTTGATGTAATGATAAATAGTATAGGAGATCTGCACTTGAAGAATTTCGTCCCCGTGGGTTTGATTTTGCTAAAAGCAATCGACATGGACATTAGAATGCCGGCACCGACAAGAAGGCACTTTTAATTCTGATTTACCAGCAGAATTGATTAGAAGCTAGCTTCCCATTTACCAAGTATTGTCCTTCGCTGTTATTAGAACGGTGAGTTGAGTCTCTTAGAGAAACTAGCCGCGCTGCTAAATAAGCAACAGCCACAGAAGAATCTTTTTCATCGGCAACCCATAGCCTTATCGGCTATAAAACATGTGATTAGTAACTTACTCCAAGAGGAGAAAAAAAAAAAAAAAAGCAACTGGTACCTGTTTATATGAAAAATATAAGTATCAATGGACAAGTAACTAGTTATTTCCTGCATGTGGTCAATCATTCCCCAAGACAGAATTATTTAATTTATCTGTAGATGTGGATGATCTTTATATGGATAAGTAATAATAGTTATATTGAGTAATGAACTAGGAAGCACAAATACTCTTTAGGAATCTTCGTGTTGTGTTAGATACTTCAGACAGATGTTCGACATTTTTGGACACTTTTTGATACTCTTCGACATCCGGAAAATCCGACACTTGGTCAACTTTCCAAACTCGAGTTCGAAATTCTGACCCTCAAGTTTGGAATTTCAACACATGATTTTGACACGTATGGGGTCATTTAAAAAAAAAATCAATAAATAAGGAATCAAAATGTGAAAATATGTAAAAAATAAATAAAATAATAAATAAATGGGGAAAGGAAAAAATAAAAAAGCTAATTTTCTCTTCTCACTCTCACCTCTCATAACACACAATTCACTCCCAAAGTTTTTTTTTTTCTCCTCTTCCAACACATGCTTTGACACATAAGTCCAGAATGTGAATTGCTTGTTTTTTTCTTCTAAGTTTTATAGATTATTGAATTGAGTTGAATTTGTCAAATTGAAATAATGAATAACATTAATAAATGGTGAATTAATATTTTTAGTGTAAATTTATTCTAGGCTCTTTTAATTATTTATTTATTTGTGAATTTGAATCAAATTAATTAAATTGAAATAATCATAAAAATGATAAAATATACATTTAATATACAACATATTTCAACGTGTCAAAATTCTCTATTATTTTCAAAAACATGACGGTGTGTCATGTTATGTTGTGTTGCGTGTCGCATGTCGGTGTCGGTGCTACTTAAGTAATGACGATAAATGCTTTTTGGTTGTGATTGCAATCTTTTTATATTAGAACAGTAAGTTTAAGGGTATCAACTATCACACATAGTATTTTTTTTTTCCATAGAAAAATAACTTTGAAACTATTAGCAATTTTGATATGAGATCTGTAGGAGTGGTCACCAGGCCGTGCTTGGGCCGGCATATAATCGTGCTGGGGCCTGGCATTGTCTGGCATTTTTTTGTAAATTAATTTAGAATTTTTAAGGAAAAATTCAATAAAGTCAGACCAATTTGTTTTTCAAAAGACTAAAATGGTAAAAAATTAATTAATTGAGCGAAACCTTTAACGAACCTCTCATTTGTTGTGTCAACGGCAGGAGATCGCACGTTGGCCGCAAATATGTAAAACTGGCGGAAACCGTCTTGCATGCACAAGTTAACGCAGTAACATATATGCCGCAAGTGAATGAAAATTCAGAGCAAACCAAATTTTGTTAATTGGACGAAACTCCAAACTAGGGAGGTGTTCACATTGGCATTATCTAGCACAATGCTAAAGATTTTATTGGAGATGATGTACTCACAAACAATTTTCATTATTTCAGTGGTCACATTTCAAGAATCATGCGAGAATATTTACTTCTTAAATGCAAGAGTTCGGTGACATAATTCCATTCATCATTGACCCTGTGACCGGTGACAACACAATACACATAATTTAAGTACACAAATCAAAAGTTAGAGAGACTCGAAAGTTAGCAGTGGACAGCAGATGCACTAACACCACCATTTTCTATTCGTATAGTATTTTGTAGTTTTTGGCATTTGTTGTCCGCAGAATGGGTCTGAACTGAGGTTGTAGAGTTGTATGCACGTAGTGCACAAAGTGAGAGATCTTCAATGAAGCCAAAGGGTTGCTTGGCGACAAGATAATAATATGCAAGCTCTCGCCAATTCCCTGCCTCGTCATAATAATGGGTATCTTGTATGCAGCGCCGCACTCAACGCCGATGCGTCCTCAAGTGGCCCGCCCCACTCGACGGTTCACCTTTTAATATGCCACCACATATCGTGCAAATGGCCTTCTTGACATCATTGCATCGATCTCGAGCCAAAACGTCTTCCAAACACTAAACATTCTTCTCCATGAAACAGGTATCGTCCGGGGAAGCTTCTGGGCAAGGAGCTTCCGCCTTTCGTCCCTGCAATTCTTCCCAATCGTCAAGTCATTGTGTCTCGTCATCGTTAAATTCGACTTCTTGTGGGGATGGAGCCAGCTAGTAAATTTTGTTGTCATGGAACTTAATGAACGGGTCTCACGTTAATTGCATGGCGAATACCACATTGAGTTGGAATGATTGGACGGTGCTGTAGTTATTGTTCACCGCTGCGATATTTGCGCGATTAAAGCGTAAGGAGAAAGGAAATATATGAAATTGACAAACGATTTTAGAAAGCTCAGCGTTTGGAAGTTGGGAAATTGTAGTGAAACGTGAGAGGAGAAAACCCAATTTATAGAGTTCCAAATTTTTTGTTGTTGGCCACAACGATCACTGATCAGCCCATACACAAAATGAGGTCTGACCCACCACCCAAAAAGCCTATGCCTAGCATGGCCCAGTGGCAGTTCTATGTTATCTGTAATATTCGTTATAAAAATGCCGAAACGGCAACAACCTACAATTTGGAAGATAAATCATTAGCAACAAAATCTTCAACCGTATCTTGTTTTCATCATATTTAAAGATCAATGGTCATAAGCCTTCAAAACAAATAGTAACTCAAGGAGCCAGCTGGCAACTTGTTAGTGCGTTAACACAAGGCCCAACTCTGACCTAAGTATAAAGAAGCTAAAAGCCCAAGTCATGCCATAACAATATGGTTAGCCCATCAGGCCCACTCAATAGAATGTCTAAAGAAGCTTGTCGATCGTAAAGGTCGTAACAACACAATTGACCCATGAGACCCATTGATAGAATGTTTAAAAAGCTCATTGATTGTGAATTTCCAATGAACATAGTTTAAGTGGCGCATAACACGTATCGATAATTGATTAACTCGAAACACAAAAGAAAGTCAAAGTATGAGTAAGGAAGGATCTATCGACTAAAGGATAATTAGATCTAAAGGACCGGGTGCGGTTACAAGTTCACCGTGGCATAGTGCACACAAAAGGTAGATAGAAATTCTTGTGGAGGAAGATCACCATGCATAATGGAATGACTCATGACAAGACATTCAGCAGGGAAAATAGACTTTGATCAAGAATCATACAGCATCGCGAAGGGCCCACCAGATTTTGGAAGAACATCTATTCAGATAAGATTTTGCTAAAGTTTTGAATTTCAAATTCGAAGTAGATTAGATTTTCCATATTCAGTATTTGTCTTTGATTAGACAAGCTTTGCAATCAAGTCTTGTAAGCCTTTTACTTTTTCTATGAACTTCATTAAATTCCATTGAGAAAATTATTGTTCAAATATAATCATCAAACAAACATGTATCCAAGAATTTAAGCCATATGTGCCTAATTCAATAAAAGTACGTTGCAATTTCCTTAATTGTTTTCAATTATTTGTCCACCCGTTTCTCTTTAGTAATTCGAATCCAGAAAAAAAAAACGAGTTATAGTAGACTTTAATTATCAAAACCATTGAGTTTCTAACAATCAACTTGACAAAAACGTATATAACACCTCTTTTAGTGACCACGGGGGAAGAATACGATGACTCACTGAACAGGATAATTGTTCAAAAAGTCCTAAACCTATTGCACTTTTGCCAATTCAATCCTAAACCTTTTAACTTTGCCAATTGAGTCCTAAACCTTTTCACTTCTTGCCAATTCAATCCATCCGGCCAATTTTGGCTCGGAAAATGTTGAACGTGGACGCCGGCGATGACGTGGACAATTTTTAATAATATTTTAATATTTTTTGAATTTTTTTATTTTTTATTATTTTGAATTTTTTTATGTTTTTTCCTTTTTCTTTTTTTTTTTTTTTTTGGCTTTCTTGGCCTTTTCCGGTGGCCGGCCGGCCCGCCACTGGCCACAGCCACGCCGGCCGGCCTCGCCTCGCCTCGCCTCCACAGGCGAGGCCCGGCCGGCGAGGAGGAGCCCCGGCGAGGGGAGCCCTTGCCCGTGCCGGGCGGCCTCGTCGAGCGTCGACCCGCGACGGCGACGCCGGCGAGGCCGCCCGCCGGGCGAGGGCCGGCTCACCCGCCCCTAGCCCTAGCCGAGCGACAAGCGAGAGCGGGAGATCTGGGTCTTGCTCGTCGCCCGACGTTGCCGTCACCCGACCGGGGCGAGGGCCGGCCTCGCCCGGATTTGGTCCGGCAAGGCCGTCGCTCGCCCGGGCAAGGGAGAGCCCCGCAAGGGCTCCCCTCGCTAGATCCGGCGAGGCCGGCCCTCGCCCAAGCCGGGGTGGCCTCACCCGGCTTGCCGTCGCCCGGTCGACGCCCGGCCGAGGCCACCCCGGCCCGGCCGAGGGCTCCCCGCCCGGCCGAGCCTCGCCCGTGGCGGGTGAGGCCACCGGCCGGGCCGTGGCCGGTGGCCAGCCGTCGCCTCGTGGCCGGTGGCCGGCCACCTAAAAGGCCAAGAAAGCCAAAATAAAATAAATAAATAAATAAAATAATAAAAAATTCAAAATAATAAAATAATAAAAAATTCAAAATAATAAAATAATAAAAAATTCAAAAATATTAAAATATTATTAAAAATTGTCCACGTCAACGATGGCAGTCCTATGTGGCACCGCCGGCGTCCACGTCAACATTTTTCGGCCAAAATTGGCCGGATGGACTGAATCGGCAAGAAGTGAAAAGGTTTAGAACTCAATTGACAAAGTTAAAAGGTTCAGGACTCAATTGGCAAAAGTGCAATAGGTTTAGGACTTTTTGGACAATTATCCCCTCACTGAATTCCTAGGAGCGTGTGTGACATCCTGAAATTTGAGCCCTCTGAGGGATGAGCGAATGTGAATTTCGTCAATGCATTGTTGGTTGATCTCACTCGGAACTGATCACTCCTGAGATACTGACCTTGAGGGGAAAGGCTAATGAGGACAGAACTCATATGACTAAAGGAATCGACCTGGGAAAACGACTTGACCGTGAGACTTGCGTGAGGAAGATCCTGTAGATAGGCAGGCCGATTTCAAGGATGACTAGAAGTCAATTCGTGGACAGAACATAATAGAACGACGGGTGATTCCGTTTACCGTTATTGAACCCGCGAACGACCCTATGTCGATCCTCAGTAATCGTGTACTTTGAAATAAGAATCTATCCTCCGTAATTTCATGTAGTCAAGGACGTCCATGCGTTGAGATGTCTTGAACGTGGTTTGGCACGAGTCGGTTACGAGTGAATCCTCGGAGTCGCCCGTCAATCTGAGTTATACCCGAAATGGCATTTGGCGAAATTGACATGACAAGAGAACTTAGGATTGGACTTCGAATTATCGGGAATGTCCAGGACAGACTTTGGATGAAGCTACATCAAACAGTCGATAGAGCCAGTTAAGCCGAGCAATTGGAAAATGGGGTTTTCGGACCGAGGAAGCGAGCCCGTGAGGACGTGGGCCGGGCCAAGTTAGTATGAGCCTTAGGCCCAAGGTGGACAGCCACTATAATGGGCCCAAAGAAATCAAACGAGCCCATTGGGCCCAAACCAACTATTCATCTTCTAAGCCCATGGGCCAATTCTTGACCATTTCAAGCCCAACCAATTCCCAAGCCCACTCTTATTCATGGCCTAGCCCAATCCTTAGGCCCATCCACCAATTTCAGCCTAAGGTCAGATTGGTAATTTGTACAAGGTAGAAATGACCAAATTGCCCCTAAAAGCAAGTGGATAAGGGCAAAGGAAGAGAGAGAAGGTGAGGGGACTTGCATGGGGAGTTGGGCAAGCATTGATGAGGCCTTGACATCCCTCACTTCACTCTCTCTCTCTCCTCTCATTCGGCTCTCCCTCGACGGAGCTCTCTCTCTCCTCATTTTCCTCTTCTCCAGTTTTTGTTCCAGCAGACCCTCCTCCAAAGAGTTGAGTTAAAAGTTGGCTTCCCGGACGAATCAACTCCTGTGCCAACCACCACTGTGTCGAGAACACTCAAACCGTCCGCCTGGACCCAGCCGTTCGCTGGTCGGAGCCACCGTTTGACCCTCCGGCCGACCAGAAGCCAGCGGCAGCCTGACTGCGTGGCGCTGTTCTACTCCAGCTAACCTTTCGTCAAAGATTCGAGTAAAAAGTTATCTTTTCGGATGAATCAGCCTACGCTCCACCCACCACCGTGACCAGGAGAGAGAGTCTGTACAGACGGTGGTCACCGCTCTTCGAACAGAGCCGTCGGCCGTCCCGAAATCCAGCGACAAGCCACCGGCATTTGACCGCCCGCCCGCCCCAGCTCCGTTTCGAGTTTTCTTCGAGTTTTCTCCATTTCCGACCGTTCTTTCACCCAGCCCAGCTACCAGCCACTCCCCCTTGACCCCCTGGTGCCACCGGTTGCCGGCCACGCCCTCATCGGAGCTCCAATAAGCCCGTTCAACTCTGTTTCTCCTCCGGCAGTCAGTTTTTGAGAGTTGCAGAGAGAAGCAGAGGCTGTGATTGCTGTGTTGAGCTTGGGACCGCCTTGGATTGTCGTTGTAGAAGTCCCGGTGCGTAGCCACCGTGGTCACCACCGCGTCGGTGCCTCCAGCCTGCTTAACGGGTGAGTTTAGCTCCTAATTCTTCGATTAGTGTATAAACTTGCTTAGGGTTGGTTTAGTTATATTTAATTCTAGTTTAAGTGAGTTAATTAAGTTGTATTAGCCTAAGATAGGTGGTTAGATTAATGGCTAAGATTAGTTTAGCTTAATTTTACTTTATTAGCTTAATGATGCTTACGTGGTTAATTAAGCATGTTTATCTTAATTGATTGGTTTCCTTAATTTAATCATTGTTTTAATGATTTTTGAAAATATTTTATTATTTATTGAATTCTGGAAATTTACTGTTCACGCGACACTATTCACAAATTACTGTTCACGTGCACTGTTCGCCGAGCACTGTTCATCCAGAATGCGAAAAATGTCTAAAATTCATGTGTGTTGATTTTATGAAGTAAATGGATGTGAAAATGCATGGCATCCGCATGAATTGAGTGATGATGTGTGCAACGGTGTGGTGATTGGAAATTATAGATTTTATTAAGAAAATCCCGGGTGTCGGGTTTGGACACCGAAAATGGATTTTTAAGTATTATATCAAACAGTGGGGTTTGAAAAAGGAAAGTATCAGTTTTCTGGTTCGAATTGACGTGTACCCACGCACGACTACTTTCGTGGATGTTTTTAATACGAAGAAAAGAGGCCAGGATTACTATTTTAATCGAGGCATTTGAGTGAAATGCAAAGTGTCCTAGGCCGATAATGAATTGTTGTGTGTTGGTTAATGAGAAACCGTCCTGGGCGTTTAAGCCGGATGTTACCTTTATGGGATGCCCTCTCAACGGACTCGGGTTGCATTGATTCTGGACCCATGCTCCTTCGGGAACGCCGTCGACGTGGTGACAAAGCCGTGCTCCAAGGGGGGAGACGATGCATGGCTAAACGCCAGTAGACAGCCGAACTGCGAGTAGGTTGTTGGTCGCAATTGATTCTGGGCCTATACTCATTCAGGAACGCCGTCGATGTAGTGACGAAACTGTGCTCCAAGGGGGGAGACGATGCTTGGCTAAATACCAATAGATAACCAAACCGCGAGTAGGCTATGCTCATGTGTGGCAGTGATTAACAATTGGAACGCATGCTGAGTGTTGTTGATGCGCCAGATTATGGAAGAAATTGTGTGGCACGGAATGGGACGTGTCATAACGATTTGGTCTTATAATCAGGACCCCTGTGATTGACTGAGATGAGTAAGGCGTTTCAATTATTGTATGCATTGAGTTTATACATTGTGTTTATGAACTGTGATAATGTGTAAGAACGCATGAGAATCATGTCATCTGTGATTTCAGTCATGCAAGAGTTAAGCACATTGTTTATGGCACGCACGCATGAATCGATAACGTGCAGGATGTGGCAATGGTCAGGTGAGATAGCTTGCGATGCGACTCGTATGTGATTGATGAAATGTATCATCTAATGGCCATGTGCATTGCGTGAATCGTACTGAATTATAACTTGCAGGATATGGCATACCAGGTAAGGTTGTTTGCGAATCGACTGTTGGTTGTTGCTTGTGGTGGGGTAGTTCTGGATAGATACCCCGAGTTGAGTTGGCGTACTAACCGGGGCTTAGGGGTGGAACTTGCTGAGTTTATATCTCACTGGTTATTGAATAACCATTTTCAGGTCCCTAGTGTGAAGAGCCAGGAGCTTGAAGCGGAAGGGTCAGGAGCATAGGTGGCTCAGTAGTTCTTTTTGACATAAACCTTCTGTATAAGCTTGAAGTGTTTATAAAAGTGTATTTGATTTGAAATTAGTTGTCCTACTTTTCTTTCCCATGTATGTCGTTGTCAAGGGATTAGTTAATTCGCTTCCGCATGTGTAATAAAATAAAAAGAGTCGGCGACGAGTCCTGGGAACGTCGCAAAATTCTATCGACCACCGAGGGTTGTGCGTGCGCTCGAGGTTCGGGGCGTGACAGCGTGTCTGGGCTTATGGATTCTGAAGCTAATGACTTCCATAATTAGGAGTTGAGAGCGGTTCAAGAGCCTCTGAGGCTAGGGATGGTCCTCAGGATGGATTGCACAAGAAGACCACCACCCAATCCATTGCTGAATATGTACAAGAAGATCACTTTTTTCAATTGACTCGGATTATCTTTAAAAAAGATCAGGAGAAAACCTTGAAGTGCTAACCAATTCGAGCACAAATCTCAAATGAATCCACACTCAGGCAATGTGGTAAAAGAAACAAAAGAAATCAAATCATTCGCCATGTCGATGCGCAAACTGAGAAGGTAATAATCAAGGTTCACAAAGGTGACCTCGTTTTTGTGAACGCCCATGATCAAGGAGACCACGGGGTCACGCTTCACTAGTAGTGACGTTTTGTCGAATGTCTTTTTATCTCTATACTCTCTGTGCTCGCCTGACGTGCGCTTGTCATAGTCGTAATGTGTGGTTTTAGTTTGATTTTTTCTTCTTTCCTTGTTTCATTAAAATGGCAACGAGAATGGGAAAACAGCACAAAGCAACTGGAACAATATCCTTTACGCAGGATTTGATCTGCTGCATATTGATAACATGTATATTCTGGGAGGGGGAGGATGAAAAATCTGTACTTCACATTGATCTAGCAATAGTAATCAGGATAAAGAACAGTTTACTAATCCAACAGAGATGGTTGGGCTCTTGGTCCATCACAACATTCAATCACCCGCATGTCTCACTTGATTATGAGCCCCAGTTGAGCTTGGCATTTAGAGGATCCTTTTCAATCTCAATGTTTTGTTTACCCTTTCTTATGATTATACAAGTGAATGACTCTTTCACTGATTTTTCATATGAAAAGCTAGTTCTTACTAAAAAGTTATCGAAAGCAAGTTGGACACAGATCGGAATACCACGAATGTGATTATGAGGATAATTAGGAGGACCCACAGACCAGTAGGACTTGCAAACTGACAAGGAAATTGTAGCAAAGAGCTTATCTGCATTCCGCAAGGGCACAAGCAAAGTGACTCATGCGCTGCTTCGCATGAGATGGGGACGTCAATTGAGACAAGTCATTTGGACTGACAAACAAAATGAGAGAGTCACAGGGCCGCGGACGTTCCTAATATCATGACATTATACTTATTATGGAGGACATTAGACGTTTGGATATTGGAAAATCTGGAATTCATGGAAATGACGGGATAGAGACTGTGATCAAACAATTGAACGATCATTCTATTTTGAAGACTTGGATTACTTTTCCTGAGAACACGACATGAAAGAGGAGCCTGAGGAGATTGCAGAGCAAATGTAATCTGATTTAGTTAATGCCTTTGAAACCTGACATCTCGGACTTGGTGAAAAGAGTGCTGGGGTGCGATAAATTCTTGTTCTCAATGACATTCTTCAACTCCTAAATCTGGGGTCTATGGGGATTCCTGAGCCAACGCCACAGTATGGTAGCAACGCATTCTTGGTGACTAAATCAGAACAAGTTTGCAGCGAAATGGGAGTGGACAAGTTATTAAGTTTGGATGATCATCTTTCTTGGGAGCTATTTTGCCACTGTGCAGGTGGAATAGTTCCCTCTTCAGACATTCAAGCTATAGCCAGAGAGACAGAAAGTGCACTCATGGATCCTGAGCGATCATTCTCATGGTACGAGCACTGAAGGATGTGCATGATTCTTCCATATGGAAACATGCCCTTGAAACGCTGAGCGTGCAACGTGCAATTTATGGAGAAGATATTGAAGGCCTAGTGATTACTGTGTTGAGGTTCAGCACTGAAGGTCCAGATGACAAGAAAAGCAAAAACAAAAAAGTTTTGAAGGATCTCTTACTTCATAGCAAACACCAAGAGATAGAAACAGAGTGTCTGATAGGCAGATGGACAAGGGTGGTATGGTAGACGACCAGAATGGCGGCTAGAAAGTCAAAGAATTTAGTCAATGTTAATTACCCCTAAATTGATAAGAATGAAATATTTGTCAAGTTTCAAACTCTGGATCAGCATGTGATGGCGAACTTAATTTTTCAAATAGAGGAAAGTCACTTGTTTCTGATCGGAGTTTGTTTGGACTTGACGGAGCCACTAAGGTCGAGGAATGGGAGAGTGCTGAAGAGATATCCTCAATGCATAGATCGTTGAACTACCAGAGGAACCTAGGTGCCCTTTACTCACAGCATTGTTTCCTCAAAGGAAGTACGAGCTAAGATTGATACCTCCTTCATCCTCAATTGCATGACTGCCCTAGAAGTTCTGAACTTATCAAGGACTCGCATCTCTGACCAAAAAAAGAGAAAAAAAAAGGACTCGCATCAGGTCTTTGTCAAAGTCAATATCACAATTAGTAAGCCTCAACAGGTTCTTCTTAAACCATGGTGTTCTATTGAGGATTATTGCTGTGGCAATTGGTGGGCTCATTCGCCTCGAGGTGCTTGATCTTGATCTCGAGGGGACAAAAACCATGTATCTACCAAAAGCGGTAGAAAGATAAACTAATCTCACTTGCCTACAAGTGTCAATATCAGGAAGTGCATCTCAGAAAGCAAATGCTCAAGTTTTGAACCCACTGATTCCTTGTGGAGTTATACCAGCTCTATCAAAGTTAGAAGAACTAAATTTATATGTGGATTTTGATGCTGAATGGCGGAACAAGTGTGCCAAGGGTATTCTTTGCAGAGTCTGCACCTTACCAAAATTAAATACCCTGAAATCCTACTTTCCAAACTTGGAATTTCTTAGGAAGTTCAATCAGCTCCGACAATCAATTAGCGCATCCATTCTTAAATCAGTTTGTAATCAGGCTAACCGCATGATGAATCAACTACCATCTGGTGTTGAATTTGAATTAGATCAACATGACGGATACTTGAGGTATGTAACATGGTGTTCCCATGAAATCAAGGACATACTGGAACAGTCAGACACCTTTTATTTGGACAGGCATGCAGATCTTAAGAAGCTCTCTAAGTTTAGTTTGGAAACATGGAGCGACTCAAATGTTGTGTTCTTGGGGAGTGTAACGAGCATAAATCGTTCATAGATGAAGCTGACATCATCCACGAAGTGGAGGAAAACAAATCAATTAGTCACTAAACGAGCTACTATCATTGTGATGTTCATTTATCCCCACATCTTGCATTTTACATGATGGGCCGGTTTTTACACGGGAATAATTGATCCAGTGGTTGTTTCCGTCTCCAACATCAGCCAAGATAAAATTACAGTGGAAAACTCTTATTGCATATGCTCTAGCCTTAAACCCGCTTGGGCAGGCAGATTAGTTGAGATATTTGTTAGTTGGCCTAGACATGACAATTCTAACAAGAATAAAAAAATTAGTGCCTTGTGAGAGGCAGCTTAATCAAACAAGGAGCCTGTATTGGTTTTGGATGATATGACCAAATGAACTCATAAAAAGAAAGAATCAAATCGAGGTGAATCTCGAATCTGATGCACCAACCAACATCTACAAAATCGTTAATCGTCAGCCCATCAGTCTAAACTCCAAATGCTTCGATATCTAGATGGTTTTGTCTCAGCTATGCATCTGCTGCTCTCTTAGAGTGTTCAACTCGGGTATGTGTCATTTCCAACACATTAGTTTTTGAAAGGAGAGGGTCAATTCTTTTCCTGTAAAGAATTTGATATAACATGGCGTCTTTTTCCTTTGAGAGAACTTTGTGTTGGCTGCTGACTAAATTATATGAGAAATATGATATGCAGGGAAAAGTGAATGCTCAACTCTAGCAACTACAGAAAATAAACGAAGACTTAGGCTTCGTTCGTTTCACGGAAAATAACTTCCAGGAAAATGTTTTCTGGATTTTCCGGTGTTTGTTTCATGGAAAATAAATTACTCAAGGAAAATGTTTTCCATCATTGGAAAAAACAACCTTCAAAAATGAGGAAAATGTTTTCCACTTTTCAAAAAGGGAAAACATTTTCCACAACTTCTTCCATCTGCTTCTTTTCACCAACACATTTTTGTTTTATTTTTATGCTTTCTTTATCTTTTTTTCTTTTTTTCCTCTAGGTGGGGCTCGGGCCTCTCTCAAGCTCGCCGGAGGTTCGCCAAGCTCTAGCGAGCCGCGAGCTCACCGGATATGGTGGCGGAGCTCGGGCTCCCGATCCAGGGAGAGCCCGAGCTCCGCCGTCGATCCGGCGAGCTCGCGGCTCTCCAGAGCCGGCGAACCTTCGGCAAGCTCGAGCGAGATCGGCCGAGCCTCGAGTTCGCCGGATCTGGCGACAGGGTCTTGGTCACCCGCCCCGTGGCCGGCCATCGTCGGGCGTGCGGTGGCGGAGGAAGGAGGAAGGAGGAGGAGGAAGGAAGAAGGAAAAGAAAAAGGAAAAAAGAAAAAGAAAAATAAAAAGAAAAAGAAAGAAATAATAAATAAATAATAAAAATTTCGATTTTTTTAAATATAAATAATTAAAAATTCAATTTTTAAAAAATATATAAAAAATAAAACTAATTTTTTGGTCAATTAAAAATATTAAAATTCAATTCTTCAATAGTTTTTCCCAAATAATTAAATTAGCTAAAGAACGGTGGAAAAAATTTTTCACTCAAAGTTCAGGTTTCAGCCAAACAACGGAAAATTTAATCATTTTCCTGGAAAATGACTTCCGGGTCCAGAAATGGCTCATTTTCTATGAAACGAATGGACCCTTATTAAATTCAGTTTGTTTCCTACTAATTGGTAGGGGTGAGCATGGTTCGGGTTGGGCCGGCCCACCTCTTAACCCTAGGACCAACCCGCACAGTGTTGGTCCTCAATTTTTGGGACCGAGGACTGACCCTATTGAGCTTGGGACCGAGAACTGAACCAACCTAGTGGGTTTAGTCCAATTCTAGGGTCAACCCGGGACCAACCGATAATTTATTTATTTCATTTTCGTGCCCTCTGAAAAGGCAACTGAGAATCAGACCGATCCAATGGGTTTGGTCTGGTTTCAGGGTCAACCTAGATCAACTGATAATTTTTTGTTTCATTTTTTGTACTCCCTGAAAAAGCGAGCGAGGACCAAACCGAACCTATGGGTTTAGTGATGAACGAGGTCAGTTAAGAGAGGCGAGCAACGAGTGCCAAGTGGGGTGAGCGTCGAGCGTCGAGCAGGGAGCAACAAGCCAGGTGAGCATCGAGCGGCAAGCGGCACGAGTGACCCAAAGCGAGTAAGGTGAGTGTCGAGTGACGAACGGAAGAGTTGTTTCTTTCGATTTTGGCAAATTAAAGACTAGGAGGACAAATAAGACAGAAGAGAACAAATACTAAAGGAGGATACCGTGAAGAGCTATTTATGCCTTTTGAACGCCGCGAGGACTCCTCACAAAAACATTTTCCTCATTTGTAAATTATGGTTGTTGACGCCATAAAAGACATTAAAAGATCTAAGTTATTAAAAAATAGTGTAAAATTACTTGAACTCCTCACTAAGGAGCTATTTAATGTTGTTGATACTGTTTATTTTAGGGTTTTTTCTATATAAAAAAATATAAATAATATATTATATATATAATATATATAGAATCAGGGTTGGTCCGGGTTGGACCGACTCTAAACTCTCAAGACCAAGGATCAACCCGCACAATACTGATCCAGGAATCCTAGGACCGAGGACCGATCCGGTCTCCTTGGGAACCGAACCAGGACCGGCCGGGTTTGGCCGTTCCAGGGTTGGTCCAAGGTTGGCCCTAGACCAATGCTCACCCCTACTAATTGGTTTGGTTTCAAAATTATCGAGCTGAAATAGTGTGGCAGTCAAACTACACCTCCACTCTTGGAGGAATAATGTTAACGAGCATGCTTGATAATGCTTTTGGGGGTTTGTTTCCAGACAACATCCTAGTCAGAGCTGTGAAAGGAACCAGCCCATTGACCGGAAAGTCTAATGTAGGCAAATTCTTCGAGCTCAAGATCATTCTTCTTTTTGGGCATATACCGGGCTAAAAGGCCTAAAAATCCTAATATGTGTAAACCAACCTAGAGACTTCTTTAACAACTAGAAAGATATACATAAAGTCCATTCAAATGAGAAAATGGCATATTTATTCTAAAAACACTATTAAAGTCATAAACCAAATTAATCAGCAAATGGCCTAGAACGGGGACCATACTTGCAAACTGGCCCCAAAGATGCTGAAACTGTAGTTTTCACTTTAAATAGACGATAGGAACTTATCCGGGAAATTACTCAACGGATACTTCATTTACTATAGTATGAGAGCATATGTCAAAGGTTCAAATCTATTTGAAATGACTTTTATTTTTCCCATTTTGCCTAACTTTTATTTTTTGTGGCTCACTGACATTTTTGTAATATGAAACACTTAAAACCTTCACAAGATATAATTGTGGTAGATTGATTCACGAATAACTTTCCATAATTTTTTGAAATCTGTATAGAATTTTAAAAGTTGGCGTGATAACAATTAAACAAGCGGGTCCCGACAATTTACGGTTAATATTGTTTTTTTTTTTTATATACCCAGGAACCGTCGTACGGAAAGCAGCCGGCGACGTAAACCTAGAGCGACGCTGGCACCGGACCCACCACAGCGACGCCGCACTTAAGTCCACTAATGAATGCGCCGGTATGCTACCCATGGGGTTTGAACTCTCGCCCTACCGTGAAGAGGGTCTAAGCGCATACCAACGTAGCCACCGAATGGGGTGGTTAATATTGTTTTACTATTCTATATTCTTATTTTATGTGCTCCCTGCAGTTGTCTATTTGATGTAATTAGATCCGCATCCACAGCACGTTTCCGTGAAAAAGGCTCAATATACACATTCAGCTTAGAAGCAAATGATTCGTCTAACAATTGGTTAATTACACAAACTAGACAACAGTTGACTCAGTTCTCAAGTCGCAGTACTACAACATACAATTGTTTGATAATACACGATACGAAAATGGAAGACAAATTATGTAAACTGACCTTAGTTCTCAGCAAACTAAGCTCTGCAATCAGCTAGAAGCTGCCTCAACGATAGATATGTAAGCAAAGGCAAACTCAAGTTCTCTGCGACCCTTCTAGTAACAGACGCTGTTCATTAAACAAAATTATACCCAAAGATTTCAAATCAATAGAGCTCAGTTTACTATTGAGAAGAAACTAACAATCACAAAGTACAGATCTCTAGTCAACAAAGCATGATACTACTATATAATCAAACACTTGAGACAGCAAGGTACTATGATCCCAGCATTAAATTGCAACATCAAACTACTAGAAATTGAACTTCTTACCTGTCATAAAATTGGCCAATTACTGGCTGAATATGCATATAGGTCGTAATCTTTGTTCAACTTCAGCTTCCTGCCAGGATAGCTGCCTCCACCACACTCTTTGAGTTTCAATATGTCTCAGTTTGGCTGCATTATGGTTGCCGAAGGGCAAACTCCTCAGAGATTTGCACGTGTCTATTGTAATGCCCTCTAATGACGGCCACACCAATGAGTTATCAGTCCAAATGCTTCTCAACTTAGGCAGATCAATAAGTATTAGAGTCTTCAGACCTGGAAGTGCACTAGGGTCTAAATTGTTGTTTTCAGCTTTCATGATGATCTCTGTAATCTCATGACACTCTTCAACTCTCAAATACTGAAGCTTAGAAAGTAGTTGAATCATACCACAGGAGAATATTTTCGTCAGTTTTGGACATTTACATATACTTAGCGAAGTTAGTTGGGCTAGGCTTCCAGATTGGACGGGACCATTCCAAAGGCATGTTAATTTTGGGGCATTGTTTATAACTATCTTCTCCATGCATTCCAATGCACCTGCTGTGGAATGGTTGCCATCAACCATGGCTTCGATGTCAGAGCACCCTTCAATCAGGCAACCCCGCACTTTGTTGATATTGGCGTTGCCAAAGTCTGATATGCTTGAAATTCCCTTGTGGCATAAAAGTTCGAATGCATCAGTTTCAGCAAGTACAGCAGAAATTGCATGATCCACACCGACCCCATTTGCATATTTCAAGCATCTGCAGATTTCATACTCAAAATGATCAAGTATTCGGTATTTGGTAGACTCATGGTAACCAACAGAGAATCGGAAGGTGAAGCAAATATTCTTCAAGAGTGAGCTGCTAGTGACAAAAATTTTCAGATACTCGACAGAAGGAAAACAAAATGATAGGGAAGTTAAGCGCGTCAAGGTGGCCACTTCTTGGGTAATAGCCTTTACAACCACATCCCACCATTGGTTATTAGGATGCACATCAATGCTAAGCTCTTCCAACAAAGAGAGCCTTGAGATGACATTGTGACCAATGTCCATGACTCTTGACCGTCCCTCAATCACCCGTCTCATACATGAATTGGATAAGGAAATCCGCAAGCATCTCAAATTAAGCAAGTCCCCAATCTGAACTGGCAAATAGTCAATTCCAGTGCCTCGGATATCAAGAACCTCAAGATGTGCCAATGCTTTCATGTCAATGGGAAGTTCAGTTAAAAGGCTGCAAGAATTTAGATAAAGTGCTCTTAGAGCTGTCAGGGACAACAGTGATAATGGCAAGGATGTTATCCGAGTGCCATGCAAGTCCAGAACTCGGAGCTTTTCCATAGATCTGAAGAACGAGTTTGGAATTAATGCCAGCTCATAATTTCTCTGCAGCATCAGAGTAAGGAGAGAAGTGCAATCTACTGTTTCTGGTAATGTGCACAGTTGGTTATCCATCAGAGATATGCGGTCTGCCATTTTCCAATCTTCTTCATTAGGGGCCGCATTCAGCCTCTCACAAGCTTTCACCAAGAATTTAGAATTCTTGCCTTCAGATGAAATTTTGAGTGCCATGTTCCGAAGGACTTTATTCATTTTGACGTGCTTAATTTTTTCACTTCTTTCTAGCAAGGAAACATCAATGAGATCATGCAATATGCCATGCCCTCGATCACGAGCTTCGGTAAAATCAACTGCATCACTCAGAAAGCCTTCTGCTCTCCAGCACTCCAATAAATAATCTATATAGACGTCAGAATCCTCCGGAAACAGTGCGCCATAAAGGAAACAAATCTTTTGTCCTTCATCATCTAACTCGTCATAACAGAATTTCAAAAATTCAAGAACTTCGTCCATGCCTTGGACTTTGACATTAGGCCATCTCCGCAAGCTTCTTAATCCATCCCTCCAGAGATTAATGTTACCCTTCTTTCTGAAATATCTTGCAACTCTGTCAATCAGAAGGGGTAAACCAGCACATTCAGTTACCACTAGACGGGCAAGTGGTTCAACACCAGGCAGATTAATATTCCTACCCACTTTCTCCCGGAACATTTTCCACGCATCTGCTTCAGACAGCCTTTTCACATTGACCAACTCATCAACTTCCATATCCCAACAAACATGTTCGTATCTACTTGCTAACACAACCTTACCATCCTGGCTGTTATCATGTAATCCTACTGCCTGTAAATCAAAAACATTCCAAACTTCATCCAGAAGAAGCAAGTATCTTTTGTTCTCCAATTCTTTTGATATTCTCCATGATATTTCATGCAGATCACTGATCCCTTCAGTATTCAATTTTAGCCTCTGTGCAATGGCCTTTTGCAACTTCTCTATGCTACTCTCTTTGGAAACTGACGCTGAAATTACAATGTCAAACATTTTGCTGATCTCTACATCATCATTCAAATTATGCATGATTGTGGTCTTCCCTATTCCCACTGTCCCCCAAAGCCCAATTCTTTTCACATTGTCGTCCCGCAAGTAACCAAGGACCTCTTCAACAGCACAATGGATTGATGGCTTGCTTTCTGTTTTCAGAGCATGCATCGTTCTGACACGCTCAGGTGGTCTCTCGACAACTGCTTCTGTTTCAGGTCTTCCTTCTGCCCATAGACCATGCAATTCCTTGCACTTCTCAGCCAAACGTTTACTGAAATTGGAAGCTGACCAAATGCGACGCCCTTTCCATGGACGTTTTCTTCCTTTTCTAAATTTATTTTCTAGTTCTTGAACCTCATTCTCAACATCTTTAACCCTACCAATCCAGGCTTCACACTCTTTAGTTTTTTTCTTTGTCTTGTCTTTGTTTGCTTCAGCTTCCACGTCATCCCTCCTAGCAAAGAGTTTCTCTGCTTCCTCTTTGAGCCTTCTAAAATTCTTTTCAAGATCATTCGCATAATCAATTTTGCGACCAACATAAGCTATTAAGCTTTTCCCATCCCTGTATGCCTCAACAGCTGCTGCTGTAGCTGCTGCCTCAACCATACTGTACAAGCAACCAGCTAGAGTTTATAATCTTAACACAAATCATAATGGAAAAACTCACTAGAAGTAGTAGTTGCAAGAACAAGAATGTCTAGTCTTTACCAGAAAAAGGGAACCAATTTATTATGCACAATAAAAAGATGTCAAAATTTAAATCCAAACGAAGAGGGTGCCAAAGTTAACCCAAATTCTTGATATGCTCTTCATTTTCTTAAATCTGTTCCATACAACTGCAAGAATTGGAAGGAGCTGATTGAAACACACGTTTACTTGACAGTCCTTTACTTAACATTTGGACGCCAAGAAACATAGAACCCTGATAAACATTATCGCCAGCAAATTAAATATATTTCATTTCAAGGAGACAGATAAATTATAGACTCCTCTAATTGTGGCATCACAGCTGTTTATTGTTCCTCCAACGATTTCTAAGAGTAGTTTTGTATTCAACATATGAAAGGAATGGATGAAAAGTTACTAAAGAAAAATAAGGTCTAGGTGTTGACTAACTTCAATTTTGGAGACGCCGGGTCAAATACTGAAGAAACAGCTCAGATTGAGGATAGCACGACTACTCGAGATGTTCATATGACCTGCAACCGAAACTACTGTCAATTTGAAGAGCATAGTCAGACATTTGAGTAGGGTGCAAGAGCTAAAAATAATACCTATTTAAGTCATAAGAACCAGAAATCTACACAATAAATGCCTACTTAATTAGAAGAGTCTCGCAAAAGAAGAACAGAAATAACACATAGACCAACAGGTCAGATCTACTGGGCGTGCTGAACATGCACCGACCACCTTGCTTGTATGCATTGATTTTCATTCTCCGATCAACTCAAAGATAGGAGTGTGGAAAAGCTGGAGAACATTGAACATTCACAATAAAATTGGAAAACTACAGATACAAAGAAGATTATGAATTTCAATGTCGTCAAGATGAAATTGCCATGCCATTTTAACACTGACCTAAGGTTTTTAGCATGTAGTCTGAAATTTTGCAATTTTAGAAGGCAACTTTACTTTTAAGTGCAATCTTAGATGCATCATGAATTCATCTTTCTAGCACACGCACCAATGGCACATGCGTTGACTCCAAAACATGAAACTGTAAATACTTGGACATTTTCAGCATAATACTTGGACATTTTCAGCAAGCAAAGCTGATTCACCTCAATTCAGCTATTGGTAAACTACTTTCCAATGGAAAAAGAGAGGAGAGGGAGAGAACAGTTCTATTGGTGACAGAGTTCGAATCGACAAAAAGATGTTGTGAAAACAGAAAATCATTAGATGGTGATGGTGGAATGACTCCTCCAGTTAGGAAAGACAGAACAGAGGAGAAGATTATATAAGAAGAAGAACTGCTACAAGTGAAAGAATATAAACTTCTTAGCCAGATGGTTGCAAAATCCCCCGTTCACATAAGAGTTCACAAAAATAGTCCATAAAAAATGTCAATAAAGAGCATCACATCGAAACTCAACTTCCATATCAGCTCAACAGCTCATCTTCCTCTTAGCATCATAGAAGAAGCACAAAAGCAGTTCATACATAAGATTAGACCAATACACGAATACATACTGCCTAATTCTTTCTAACCAAACGAGAGAGACATTTCAATCGGTTTTTTATTTCTGTTCTTTCTACCCAATTCGATCAAACCCAGAACTTTTCAGGCAAAATCAGTGGATCGAAAGAAGAACGAAGCAACATACATCCGACCCATCACCCCATGCGACAAGCAGCGCTGATCAGAACCAAATAATCAAATTCAATCCTCAGAACGGATGAACAACATGGTCAACCATTGAAAGAGCGAAAGAGTTCAGAAGGAAGACGCTCTACTCACCTGTAATTCAACGAAGCATCACTGATTAGCTCCAAAGCTCCATGGAAAGAAAGAGAGGAATTTAGCAGATGCTTGAGAGTTGAAGTCAACGATCTCCAAGCTGGAGGTCTTTGCAACTATTCGCGCGTTGCAGCACGCACGCGTAATGAGTCGCTCCCCGCGTGTTTAGGCGGGGTCCATGGAGTGAAGAGTCTCAGCCGAAACCGCTTCTTCTCAGCAGGCCTCATCGAATTCAACATTGTTAATGGAACCAAATTGCACGTTCTCAATCCATCAAATTTCAATAAGGCAATGTAATAGAATAACCCATGCACTAACGTTGAATAAGATCCTTAAAACTCTAATTTTGTTCGACCCAGTCTATATGTTCTTGGAATCAAACATCTAGTTAATTTAGGTCTTGTTGACATCTAACTTGAATTGAAGGGGCAATCCAACTAGTTATGGAATCCACTTTTGTTGTTGCGAGTGGCGCCAATGTGCAATCGGATTATCGTTGCATGGCAATCCGATTGACAATGGATTTGACTTCTGAGAATCATGTTTTTTACGGCAACTAAGGAAAGACTTTAATTGGATTTTCTCGATGAAAAGTAGTATTTTCATCCATTGGTTTCAACATATTTGATAAGAATTTCTGCAGGTGAAATTGTGCGGATACGTGAATGCATTAATATATCAGTACACTCGTTAAGTTTGGTCAAATGTTAAACATCACTATTTCCACATTCGTAGTGTTGTGTTGAATCTCTTGATTTGCGACGACTAAGTCGAGAGCTTAATTTGATTCAGGGTACCATGCGTGCCTTAGGCCCAAAATAAATTGTCTTCAGCATATACTTCTAAATCTTTTTCTAATACTCTTGAAAATACTGTTACACCCATCAATCTTCCCCCTAGCTATTTGTTTTTTTTTTTCTAAAATCTTCATTTTCTAAAATTGCCTCAATTATGGCTCCAAATTTGCCCAATTGTCCATAAACAACAACATTTTTAGGAGCTTTTCATAGCTTTTATTAAGTTCGGAGAATCTTTTCAACATAATTTTATATTAAGGATAGGAAAAATAAATCTAAGAGTGAAATCGATATGGAAAAGCTTCTACCATTGACGTGTTTTTTCAAAAGGAAGAGCGATTAACTTTGGAAGTCAATAGGTGATATTTGCGATTCAATTGTTTTATTAGGCCCTCCAATTGTAAGTTTCTGCACTGCAACATCACTGTATGTTTATATGGCAGCCCATATTCGGCATTCTTTTAGAAGCCCATATTCGGCCTTTTTACTTTTAACACAAGGCAACTATGATTGGCCAGTTTCTTAATAACGCATTACAAAATATCAACCATTTCACCAAAATCTAAATTTCCATGTGGCAATATCCTGCTCATTAATCACCATAGCCCTCTTATTGTAAATACAAGTGATATTTAACTGAGGGTTTTTAAGGAGAGACTTTGCACATTGAGAGCTCCAACATTGAATACTACGTAGAGATAGAGCTAAGCTCGAAGGGCTTTGGGCGGGCTTGAGCAGGACCTTTTCATTATAAAGTCCGGCCCAGCAACTTCGCACATAATTTTTTCTTTTCGTTATGTCTAGGCATTTGAGGCCTCACAGGCCTCCAGCTTAAAATTTTTGAGTCATATTAATAAGCACTTTTTCCATTCGGATAGAGAAAAATTCAATTATATAAAAGCACCACGTCTAACGTGGCGCACGTTTGTCCAGCTGGACCCACTTACCACTTGACAAGTGGCAATTAAATAAAAGTAAAATTTCTGACCTCCTATGGGATCATAAATGTCGAGCAGCTTTTGGGAAAATTTTAAACGCCTACCCAATATGTCTCTTCAACCTTCGTTCATGGCTTTACAGAAACCTTCATCCTTCTTTCTTTCTTTCTCTCAGATCTTACATTTCAGACTAGAAAAAAAAAAAAAAAAAAATCAGCTCTTACGTTGCAAAGTGCCGCTTGACCCTGCACATAGATGACCTCTATTTTCACTTTGAAGGTCACCGCTTCTAGGACCTTCATTTTGCTTTAAAGACCGCCGCTTGACTACCATGCTTTCAAGAACTCTATTTTCACTTAGAACACCGCTGCCTCGAAGATCTCCATTTTTACTTTGAAGACTGCCACCTCGATGATCTCCATTTTTGAAGAAATCCAACCGTATGTAAGGCTTCGTTCGTTTCGCGAAAATGTTTTCCGGAAAAAGTTTTCCGCATTTTTCTACGTTCGTTTCACGGAAAATGAATTCCCGAGGAAAAATGTTTTCCATGAAAGGGAAAAAGTCTTCTAAATTGAAAATGTTTTCCACTTTTGAAAAGTGGAAAACATTTTCCTCACTTGATCTCTCTTATCTCACACCTCTACAAATCCTCACTTCCTCATCCCCTTCATTCTTCTTCTTTTCTTTTTTTATTCAAATTATTTTTAAATTGTATTTTTCTTTTTTTATTTGAATAATTATAAATTTCTTTTTCTTTTTCTTTTTTTTTTTCTTTTTTTCTTTTTCTTTTCTTTGTTTCCCATCTTCTTCTTTCTTGGCTAGTCGTCGGTCGTCACCGTGTGAACCTCAAGCTCGTCGATCTCAAGCTCACGCTCGTCGATCCGCGAGCCTCGAGCTTGACGCTCGCGCCGCTAACTGGGAGCGGAAAATATTTTCCTTACCGAATACCGGAAAATATTTTCCGAAACATTTTCAGGTTTTAGCCGAACACTGAAAAATATTGTCATTTTCCCGGAAAATGACTTCTAGAAAATATTTTCCGAAAATGGCCCATTTTCCTCAAAACGAACGGACCCTAAATCACCTTATTTTTTTCGAATCAGCTTATCGCCTCGAAAACAAATTTACACTAATGTAGTTCGGCCACACCCTCTTTTCCTTGACCTTGGCAACATTTCCTTGTTTTGTGCTTGCACCATGCACATGCCGTGGATATTCCGTGCACATTCTCTAGAAGGACTTCGGGTTAAAAGATTCATTGACTCAATGTGTATATGCTCAAAGCAAATATGATTTTGGTGTAATTATTTGCAAAATAGCTTTGAAGTTAAGAAAGAAAAGAAAGACAAAGGAATTGTATAGACGTCCTCTAATTCGAGTGTGTAGGAGGTTGAGCTCGCCGGTACTAAAGACACTATCTACTGCAATTCCTCATAATTGCATCTTTGGTAAAGGGCTCACCGGTACTAAAGACTATCTCCTGCAATTCGTCACAGTTGCATCTTCGGCAAAGCCCTGTACCCCTGCTCCCGAACTTCAAAACAGGTTCCACCTCCATTTTGAAAAATTACCATTCCAAATTCTAACTAAAAACCGGTTTAACTTCCAGTTTGTAAAATTGTCGGTCCTATTTATTTCCCTCTTCGTTCCAAGTTCTAACCCAGAAGTTGAACTCACGAAGCTCTCTACTCAGAAGATGAACTCAACTCCTCCTCGGCAACGCTCCTCGCTTCATGCAAAGCTTAGGATCCGGGTAAATTGCTGACCTAGGGTTTCACTTCTTACACATTCGAGTTTGTCTTACCGCCTGCCTTTTGTTTGAGAACGTATACAGGAAATGAAACTAAAAATGGCAATACTGGGATGTGTTTTTTATCAGCATTTTGATCGAGCAATCGTTGTCTGTGGGGAACGATGGATTCATCCTCATGGTGTATATGGGTTGCGTTACGGCACCGTTGTGTTTGAGCGACTGTTGTGTCTATTGTTTGACAATGTATTTCGTTCTAGAATGGCCTAGGTAGTGTCCGACGTGCTGTCCTTTTCGCTTGTCTATCTTTGTTGTACATTTGATTTGGTATTTCTTGGCTATTGAAAAATGCACAACTATTCGATATTGAGATCCCAACGCACAAGAGAAGTGGCGAGTGCCTGAAAACTTTTGTCACTAGAAACTCGTTCTTGAAGATCGTCTACTTCACCTTCTGATTTGTGTTGATCATAAATCTACTAAAGGGGCCACCACACATATGATCAAGTTACTTTTTCTCGTTTTTGGTCCTTTCCCTTAATTTTTCATTCGCGTTGTGTAGTTTTATATATTTTCATTATATATTAAGTAAAAAAGTCATTAAAAAATCAATGTAGGGCAATGGGCCGCTAGGCTTGAAATGAAGTTTATTTTTTCTCAATTTTTTGCTCCTCTTCAAATTTTTTATTAGTTTTCTTTGATTAACTCAGTCTTCTATTTTTATGATAATACATAGTGTTTTGCTTTTTCAATAAATATCAACTTTCACATTTTTCATTTGTGATTTTGATTAATTAGTTCTCTCGAGGTTATTTTCGCCGACTGAAAATGGTCTTTAACCAATCAATTTTCACGTTAAAAATGCCACGTTCAATGAGAAGCCAAAGCCCACATGCGCTCTGGGCTTTGAACACCCCTAACATCATCTCTGGACGTGGATGGCAGCAGGGTCTTAAATCTCGATGGAGTTCAAGGACGGAGAGTCGCTGAAGGATGAGCTCATCTTCATAACCCAACAAGGTTCTGAAAGGTCTCAGCGATTCGCATTAAAGAAAGTTAGTTCGCCACAACAAAAGACCATCCGGTATCATGATCAGCCACGATCAAAAGAGGGCGAAAAAATAGGACGCCAGAAAAATCCGCGAGCATGGAATTTGCACAGCGGCGTACATGTCTCCTTCATAGAGTCCATGATAGTTACAAAGGTGATGCTTGGAGTCTAGGCATTTGTGTTCCTGAGTTGGTTTTGAAATATTAACGGGCCTCTCGTATTGAAAGCCGAAACTACATGGATCTTTTCACTAAGACGCCTAAGGCGCGGACCCTAAATCCCATGTCGGCCACGGACCAACTGAATATGATTCTTTTTTCCTTTCTTCTTTGTTTTGGCAATGTCCCCATTTGCCTTGTTGGAAAAACATCGATTAAGGAAGCACTCCATAGGATGAGAAAAATCCGTCGATTTGTTGAATGTAAATGGATACTCCAAGCACATGGTCTCTTGCTGAACTGGGAAACTTCCACGGTTGTAATGTGATATATCATGTGAGTGAATTTTGCACCCCAAACACGTTAAATTTTAATAAAGGCATTTGAATTTAATGAAGTCAGTCTTTTTCTTCTGAATAACACTTCGAGAAATTTTCCGCGAAGTAGTGAGTTTAGATTTTTTTTTTTTTTTAAATCATTATCAAATGACCGGCTGTGGAGAAACTTCATATGCCAGAGAAAACATACCTAACCTATTCAAAATGGAATACGATCGTTACGTTACCCATCTGCTATAATCATACGCTGGAAATTACTCTACTACTTCAGTGTATCGGAATGAATATTCGTGCAGATATAAGTATACGTATCCAGGGGCATAGTCATCTCTCAAGAAAAGCGATCCCACTGCTATGGCAAATGTAAACTTTCCTCCCAGTTAAAAATTAGATCGCTTGCAAGAACGACAAACCAAGGAAAGAAACTGCCACAACAACCAAACCCCCTTCAAATTTAAAATTTTCGCACACGCCAGTGATATTGGTGATTATTATGATACTGATCAGAGACTTAGCTGGACGAGTAGGTACGGTTACTTCAAACATCATTAGAAACAGACTAAGTCATTCATCGAACTAAAGTCGCACAATCTTCGAGAGAAGTACAGTGGCAAAACATCGATCAACCCATGTAGTCCAGCCACTGTTTGCATTGCGTAATAGGAGTCGTACGGAGATTTTCCAAGCTGCAAAGAAGCATGAGTATAAATGAACACCCCTTGTAAGATAAGAAATAAAATGCCTGCAGTGCATCGTCATCGAATGAGGTAGAATCAGCTTGAACCTTGCACAAATTTCAGAAAAAGCTCACATGAACATGGTATTGAATGATCGTTGTAATTAACACTCACCGATGGACGATGAAAACATAGATGAAAGTTTTGCCGGGCAAAATGGGCCTTGGAACGACATCCCCTGTTCCATCGCTCCCGTACTTTGAATCTGCAATTCAATCCAATCCGGACTCATCATCGCATAAACTTCTCATTACAATCTTCATCAAACACAGTTTGGATGGGTTTTGCTACCATATCTGTTGGATGTTGTGCCAGTGGATCGCGACATTCTGGCTCAACCTATTGGAAAATGAATTTTTTGAATTTTTTAAAAATGAACACTTATTTCACTTGAATTAATTAGTTGATGAAAAAGGTTTTCATTATCAACAATAATGTATGTTTAAATATTTTTTATGGACGATGGAAATATCTTTGGAGCATATATTTTCATAAGCTATGAAGAGATCACTTATAAGATAATGTTTTCCCAATCATTCACTTTTCACAAAATAAATACAGTGAATTTAGTAAAATTTAATCAAAGTGCAACCAATTATTGAGGTGGAACTATGTTAATTGATGGTTTTATTAACTAGAACCACGTTGAAGACTTGATTATGTTTACCTATTAATCCTCAATGTTTTTCCCCATGTATAATTAGGCCCGTTAAGACCATGGCCACTCATTTAACTCACTTAAAACTCTTCATATGTGTATATGGTGCTTGAATAAATTTCATAACAAATTAAAACAAAAAGTAAGTGAACAAAATAAAAATATGTGGGTGAAATAACAATTAAAATGACCTAAAGATTGAAATTCTCAATAGAAAAACTAGAAAAGTACGCCAAATCATATTTATGCCGGGTATACATCCTCAGCTACATATGTATTTTTTTTTCCAGTATTTGCTTTACTCTTTCCAATGTTAAGAGTATTTCGATTTTTTTCTTGAAATTAGAATATAATAAAGCTTTCAAAGCCAAAGTAAATAAAATTACTTCGGCAGCCAGCGACCCAATTGGGTACATTGCATATGAAAATTTTACCAGTCCATTCACCGTCATATTTTTCTATCTCCCTCCTGACCTTTATCGCACTGTTTTCTTCGTTTACTTTTGCTGGCCATGGACGACGCTCTCTCCTCCGTTACCCGCCTCTCCTCCCTCACCTGCATGGCGCCAACGATGTCGTCCACCAGCCCCTGCATCGTACCGGAGCGGGTCCGGCGAGGAGGCGGTCCGCGAGGCGAAGAAGCCGAAGAGATGAACTCAGGGGCTAGTTCGAACCAGGAATCGAACCGGCTCGGTTCCGGTTCAGGTCGCACGTGGAGGGGATTATTGTTTTTTCCTTACGGGTTACGTAGTGGGCCCCAGTTGGGGATTTGACGGTGTTCCCATGGGGCCAAGTAAGGCACGCATTTCGTTTTCAGTTGCACTTCAGGAGATACTATTATAAGGGTAATAACTCCAAAACGGACCGCGGGCGACATCTGGTGCTTTTGCTGCTGCTGCAACTCCTTCTTTTTCCTTGCTGAATCGACAGCGGCCGCACGAACTCCGTCTCTCCCCATTAAAGTTCCCATCTTTCGTGCGCAGCTTGGTTCTCGGTGAGCGCGAGAGATGGGTAGCTCGACGACGACTTGTTTCTCTGCCTTTTCGTGAAGATGGGATTGACAAGGGCTCTAGGGCCTTTCTACAACTAGGAAGTGAAGCAGGAGCTGATGGGCTCCTACAAGAAGCTAGTCGTCACTATAAATGGACAGACGCCCGGCCCCACCATCCAGGCGCATCAGGGAGAGAGAGTTTTCGTCAGAGTTACCAACAGGTTGAGCGAGAATGTCGCGATCCATTGGCACAACACCCAACAGGTATGGTAGCGAAACCCATCGAAACTGCGTTTGATGAAGATTGTAATGAGAAGTTTATGCAACGATGAGTTCGGGTTGGATTAAATTGCAGATTCAAAGTCTGGGGAGTGATGGAACAGGGGATGTCGTTCCAAGGCCCATTTCTCCTGGAGAAACTTTCACTTATTGTTTCATCGTGGTGAGTCCTAAGTAGAATGATCATTCAATACCATGTTCATGTGAGCTTTTTCTGAAATTTGTGCGAGGTTCTGGCTGATTCCACCTCATTCGATGAGTATGCACTGCAGGCATTTAATTTCTTATCTTGCAAAGGGATGTCATTTATACTTATATGCTTCATTGCAGCTTGGAAAATCTCAGTACGACTCCTATTACACAATGCAAACGGTGGCTGGACTGCATGGGTTGATTGATGTTTTGCCGCCGTACGGCGTGGCCGAGCCATTCGCTCAAGATTATGACAAGAGCATCATCCTCGACCGGCACTACAAAAGGTATTATGATTGGGTGGGAGAGCCTGAGGTGATTAATTTAATTTGATCGCCTCAATTATGAAGAACTTAAACACCAGTTTCACTCATTTGTTGTGTTCGTTTCATTTTCTTTTTGTTGCTTGGATTGCAGTCCCTGCTGATTCCCAGGAAGGGAAAGTTTGATTACGCTGAATTGACCACTCCAAGTTCACATCCAACAGCTCGTGATGCGATCAATCCTGAATATCCCCACTGGAGGGTTGTCCCTGTTAAAACTTATCACCTCAATATTTCGAGTGTGACTGCTCAATCTGCTCTCAGCTTTAGGATTGAGGTATACTTTCATTACAACCTACAAATTGTTATTCGGGCAAGACATACTCTGTCAAGATCAAAGCCGATTAAGATCCATCGAGAAATTACTCGATCACGACCAACATTGTTGGCCGAACGCCACTACCACAACCGCTCTCGGTCTGGCCGTGCTCGCCACTCCCCACCCGCCGGCCCGATTCGAATGACGTCACACCGTAGTTAGTTTCTCCAGAATATAGATCATATTTTCGTTTTGTTTATTAGCTTTTTAACGAATTACCGGGGAACATGCTGGTTACTGTTTTATTCAGTTGAATTTGACATTCTAATCGAGTGTTAAATTGGCTTTCAATATCCAAGTCGAGGCGATTCTAGTCATATCTCAGCATTTCTCCTGGTGATGGCATGGGATAGTTTCTTGCATCGTTGTTGACTGATCGAGCAATTTGTCATAAGTCTCTCGGCTGTAGTCCCCTGCAAACAGAAAGATAATGTTAGAGCAGGTTGCTTCAACTTTGCAGGGTATACCCAATTTATCATTGGGCACACATGTTGAACATTTGTTCCAATTTTAAGCATCTTCTAGGAAGAGGAGATTGCTTCTATTTTGAAGGAAGAAATTGTTCAGACAGCCATAAATCTATAGCACAACGGGCACTGACGGAGATCATTGATGATCAAAATAACATCGTCTTACGATTTTTTTTTCTTTTTTTCCCCTCTTCTCTGATAGTTCATCTTCTTGGAAAAAGGCCGAATCCATTTGATTTCTAGAAAGGATTACTAATCCTTAACTTTTCGTGGAATTCTTCATTAGTGGTTGTGAGATTGCTGATAAGATCATTTGGAGACCTTCTACTATAGATGTGGATTCCATCGAATGGTTCAGAGATAGGATGGTGCTGCTTGTTGTTTCTGGTTGTAACTCTCCTCGCAGGTTATGCATGAATGAGCTTAAGAAGCTCATTGGGTTGTTTTCTTACAGAGTATTATATGGAATGGTCCAGGATGCTATGGTCAAGACTCGAGATTGAAGAGTGCATGAATGAACTTCGAGAGAGATTCCACTCCGTGCAGGCAATATATGTGACAACACTCATGTCTTTGCAATGGGATAGTTACGCAGTTTGGAGAAGTATATCAATTTCATCTCTCTGACAATTCTGATTACTGCTCTTGTGGTATACACATGGTCCCGTTCAGTGATGAGTATTTGTTTGTTGAAATTTGCAAAAAAAGGCACTTTCTCATGGTACATGCCACATTGTTTATTTCGTGGTCAGCTTTACATAACTATAATGGGACTGATATAATTTCAAACTGAACATGTTTTGCTCATATATGCGATGGTTACACAGCTTGGAGAAGTATATCAATTCCATCTCTGACGTTTCTGATTACTGCTCTTGTAGTATACACATGGTCCCCTTCAGTGATGAGTGTTTGTTGAAATTTGCAAATAAGGCACTTACTCATGGTACATGCAACATTGTTTATTTCGTGGTCCGCTTTACATAACTATAATGAGACTGATATAATTTCAAACTGAACATGTTTCGGGATAAATCAGCCCATTATAGACATTAGGAAAAAAGATCTGTTCGTAGTGTTGCTGAGATTAATCACTATAGTCCTAACTAGAAGCGAAAATAAACGAAGGGGAAAGAATAGATAGACAACTCTATCATCCCCAATCCGACATGGTTGCCGATGTAAAGTGAAGGTTGTGTTTTTTTTTTTTTTTTTTTTTGGTCCAATTTCAATAGCATCCACAAATCACTTTCCTGTCATTCAAAGAGGGTTTAGCATCGATCCATTTGAAAAAAGAAAAATGCAAATCATCAACCTGACCAATACCCTCGATAGTTTGGGTTTTGATGATTGGAATGTGCTGTCCTAGGAAAGGCGCCGAGCGATGGTGGCGCTATCTGGACCCGCCGTCCAATTCTGCCCCCGCCGACCAGGAAATCTCTTTCCGACTCGTCGTTCATCTAGCACACGGCCCAAATTCTTACATCAATCTAAAGGAGAATCCAATATCATTAGCGAAAAGGGTTAGGATCTTTGCATGTCTAGCTTGACTTGGACAGCGTTATTTTTTTTTTGATAACCGAGGACTTCATCACGTCCCCCGTGTCCAGACGGCATTGAAGGATTGAGCCCCTATACCTCGGGGGAGACTAGCACAGGACCCCACCACCACGACCCCCCACTTAAAACGCTAGCACTGGAAATTCAAACTTGCAACCTCCGCGATAAGGAGCAAGTCCTGAACCATCACAGCTACCCACCGATAGGTTTGACTTTGACAGCATTTCATCATTGAAGCCGCGCATAAGGAATCATTCGTTGTCATTTCCATTGGGGCTGTTAAGGCGAAATGCTGCTGCTCTCGGACGCACCCCGGCGCTGCAAATTTAGCTCATAGATTCAGCAGCGCATCACGTCGTCTCATCAAATCATTCGGTGCCAAGTGCGGGAAATTGCATCGGAAATAAGAAATAGGATCGCTTGGTTCGTAGTGAACCGGGTACCCTCTTGGAAAAGGGACATAAATGCACACCCACATACAAATATATGATATTATATTGTATAGTTTTGGCCAATTAGATAGAGTTAATGAAGGAACTTGATTGCATCAATTTTACAAATTATAGAACTTGATAGCCTTTTTTGAAAGTTTTAAAAACTCAATTACACTTTCATTACAAGTTTTAGAACTCTTTGTGCACTTATGCATTTATTAAAATATTATTCACGATACGTTTGATAAAAAAAATTTGGAAAATTGATAGTAATAATGTCACAACTTTCGTGCAAAGTGGTCATTTGATACTAAAAATTTTCAATTAACTAGTTAAGTCTCATTGATTTTAGAAAATGTTCACTTGAGTGACATCGATAATATCTCTTATAGAAAAATCCAAAGTGGTATTAATTTAGCATAAAATTGTTCGACTGAGCTAGCCAAGGAAATGAAAAGCATGTCGAACGATGTTGTTTAACCCTTTCAATGCCTCAAATTGATCCGAGCAGAGGGCTGGCCCTAGCCCTTTAAAGCATTCAAATAATCCATGTATAATATTAATAAAAATGAGAATCGATATCTAGTTTGTACCCTAAAGTTTACCAAATGCTAAAAGCCAAAAAGACATTTCGTATGCCGTCTAATTTTTGGCCCCAGTTGTTTAGGCACCGTTTGGTAACCATCCAAACAAAGGCTCGATTCGATTTTTTATTCCTGCATCGCTTGAGACGAGAATCGCGTTTGATAAAATTTTTGTTCCCGGAAATGCTTTTGGACAAGAATTGAGAATAAAAAAAAAATGTGATTCTCCGTTTAAGAATCAAAAAAAGAATCAAAAAAAAAAAATCAAAACAGCGAAAGTCTTCTTTTTCCCTTCCGTCATCCCGCGACCGCCGTCCATCGTGACCGCCGTCCACCGCCGTCCGCCGCCGCCCACCGCCGGTTGCCGTTTGCCGGAGGCTCGCCAAAGCCAAGGCGAGGTCCGGCAAGGGCCGGAGACGCTCCGGTGAGGTCGCCGCCACGAGAAGAAGAAGAAGAAAAATAGGAGAAAAAGAAAATAAAAAAAGTAAAAAGTAAAAAATATTTAAAAATTAAAAAATTGATTTGGAACAGAATCAATGAGCGCGGTATCAAACGCAATTCTATTCCGTAATAAAAATTTTGGACGCTTACCAAATGCGTTCTTTTACTCGGAATCGCTCCCTAACAGAATAAAAAATAATCATTTCGGTCGAACTGCTCCTAGAACGTAATCGTTACCAAACGCGCCCTGGGCTACAACCTGAAACATGCATTTTCATTCAGACATAAAAGGACGTAGGATGAGAGAAATTAATATAGAAATTAATATGTGTGTATATATATGGTTTTGATGTAATATAATATGCCCCAATTCTCTCTTGTGAAACCATTGTAAATTTTCTCACTGTACCCATGGAGTTAAACTCAATGCATTAGAAGTCAAATTCTAGCAAATGCAAGGGTCCAAAACACCTATGAATGCATCAAATCAACAATTCATGGAGAACATCCATTGAAACTTAAAGTCACGACCCTCCCCGAGCCAGGCCCTTAGCCAAAAGAAAATAAAATAATAAAAAAAGAAGAAAAAAAACCAAAAAATGTCCTACTCACCAGCCCTTATTCCCAACATTCTCCGAGTCAGACTTTTTATGCAGCTTTCGGACACTGGTGCTTGATTGAACGAGTGCCTTCTCTAGCAACTTGTCCATTTTGTTCCGCAAATTCTTGAACGTCCCAACGAGCGTGCGTGCGCGTGTCGTTTTGGTACTTTGATTATTGTCTTTTTTATTTTTTTGGTAAATTATTATTGTATTTGGATCTACGAGTTGTAATCTAAGGATGCAAAAAAATATTGTTCCACAAATCAATTTCTGATCGGAAACCGATGTTTCTATTTCTATTCTCTAAACCGACTTTCTAAGCAAAAATACGTATTTGATAGCCACATAAAATTTCTTTTTTGAACAACGCCGGTGAGGCCAGCTAATAGTGAGGACAAGCAATAAGAAATATTTTTATTTCTCATTTCTTATTTTGAAAATTGAAAAGTAGAATACTTTCGCTTCTCATTTCCGTTCTAGACCTATTTCTAGACTAAAAATTTATTCCAAAAATAGATAAATGAAATCATATTATCAAATTGATTTATGCTCCAAACATATTTTTGAAAACAAAAATAAAAATAAAATGATTATCATATTCAACGTAATCTCAATAGAAAAAGAGTAAAAAAATATAAATCATTTACATATTTCCTCAAACTAGATAAATATTAAAATACTTTCACGATACATTCTTTCTAAATTGATGAAAATAATATGACAAATGACATACCACCACAAACGCATCAAGATTTCCTGTCGAAAAATGCATCAAGTTTAGAATTGCCCGGAATTTCGGGATGCTAATAAATAGGCCTAAGCCAGGCCAAGCGGGGCTATAGATGAACTTTAGGAAGCATTTGAAGGCCGACGTTGGTTGCGGCGAATGTTGCAGCATGAGGAGACGAGTTGAGGGCTGATAATCTCTCCCCCTTTACCCTCTCATTTCTCGCTGTTTTCTTCGCTTTCCTTTTGCCCTCTCCCTCCCCCTCCCCCACCGCCGGCGACGTCTCCACCACTGAAGTCGTCCGCAGCCCCCACCGGGTCCAAGAACGAGCCCAAGTCCTCCTCAGTCTCTGATCCGGAATGGGTCGCGGCGGAGGCCATCTCGGAGGGAGCAGCGTCGGGACCTCCGAGATGGCCTCCACCGCGACCCATTCCGGATCCGAGACCGAAGACAGATCCGGCTCCGGTACCGGGGTCCGGCGAGAAGGCGGTCCGCACGCGAGGCGAAGAAACCGAAGAGATGAATTTAGGGACGAGGTCGAATCGGGAATCGAACCGAACCGAACCGAACCGGCTGGTTCAGGTCGCACGTGGAGATGATGGTTGTTTCTTCTGTCCACCGCTTTTTTGGCAGTGGATACTTTAGGAGATGGCTTTTTCTTTTTTTGGTAAAGTCGATACTTTTGGAGATGGATTAAATGTACGGCAAAACGAACCGAGGGGACAACTTCTTCTGCTACTGCTGCTTCTCCTTCTCTCCCCGTTAAAGTTCCCATTTTTCGTGCGCAGCTTGGGGGTGCATGACAAACCAGAATTTCTATTCCGTAAACAGCTTTTTCTATTCCGCACTGCTTCTCTTAATAGAAACTGTTTGATAAACTTATTCCGTTTTTCTATTTTTAGAATAGATTTCTATTCCGAAAATAGGTTTGAAATAGAAATCGAAGTAGAAATTTTCTACTTCTCTATTTCTGGAATAGAAATCGAAATAAAAATTCTTCTCATCGTTCGTCAATCGGTCCTTCATCCGTCCGCCGACCATCGTCCGTTGGTCGCTCGCCGCCGCCGCCGGTCGCCGGCCACCACCGCCGCCAGTCGCTGCCCGCTGGCCGCCGGTCGCCGATCACCGGCCGCCGGCCGTCCATCACTGCCGATCGCCGGTCCACCGCCGTCCGAAAGGAAGAAATTTTGTGTCGTTATCAAATGGTTATTTTTACTTAGAAACTCTTTTCTAAAATAAAAATGAAAAATCTATTTCGTTCTAAACTATTTCTAACCGAATGGTTGTCATGCACCCCTTTGGTTCCCGATGAGCGCGAGAGATGGGTAGCTGGACAACGGCATTGTTTCTCTGCCTTCTCGTGATGATGGCATCAGGAGGAGCTCGAGGGCTTTTCTACAACTGGGAAGTGAAGCAAGAGATGATGGGCTCCTACAAGGAGCAGGTTGTCACCATCATTGGACGGCACCCCGGCCTCAACATCCAGGCTCATCAGGGAAAGAGAGTTTTCGTCAGAGTTACCAACAGGTTGAGCGAGAATGTCGCAATCCACTAGCACAACATCCAACAGGTATGGTTGCGAAACCCATCGAAACTGTGTTTGATGAAATTGTAATGAGAAGTTCATGTGACGATGAGTTCGGATTGGATTGAATTGCAGATTCGAAGTCTAGGGAGCGATGGAACTGGGGATGTCGTTCCAAGGCCCATTTCCCCCGGAGAAACTTTCGCCTATGTTTTCATCGTCCATCAGGTGAGCCCTAAGTACAATGATCATTCAATACTATGTTCATGTGAGCTTTTTCTGAAATTTGTGGATGTTCAAGCTGATTCCACTCATTCGATGAAGATGCACTGCAGGCATTTAATTTCTTATCTTGCAAGGTGTGTTCATTTATACTCATATGCTTCATTGCAGCTTGGAAAATCTCCGTACGACTCTTATTACACAATGCAAATGGTGGCTGGACTGCATAGGTTGATCGATGTTTTGCCACCGTACGGCATGGCTGAGCCATTCGCTCAAGATTATGACAACAGCATCATCCTCGATGACCAGTACTACAAAAGCTATCATGATTGGGCGGCAGAGCCTAAGGTGATTAATTTAATTTGATTGCCTCAATTATGAAGAACTTAAACACCAGTTTCACTCATTTGTCGTGTTTGTTTCGTTCTCTTTTTGTTGCTTGGATTGCAGTCCCTGCTGATTCCCAGAAGGGAAAGTTTGATTACGCTGAATCGACCACTCCAAGTTCACATCCAACAGCTCGTGATGTGATCAATCCTGAATATCCCCACTGGAGGGTCGTCCCTAGTAAAACTTATCGCCTCAAATCGAGTGTGACCGCTCAATCTACTCTCAGCTTTCAGATTGAGGTATACTTCCATTGCAACCTACAAATTGTTCCTCTGGTTTGTTTATTTCCTCCCTTTCTATGATGAAGCGTCCACGCCTGAATTGGGCCTTTTCTATGTTTTTAACGACCATTAGATCGAAGAAATTTTGGATATAGATTTGCAAGATGAAGGGATCATTTTTTTTTTTGTTACTAAGACCTCAATCTTTGAATTGCAGGATCACTACCATTGTTGAAGCAGACGGGCATTTATAGAGCCAAGCGTGATCATCTACTCAGGCAAGACATACTCTGTCAAGATCAAAGCCGATTAAGATACGTCGAGAAATTACTCAATCACGACCAACATTGTTGGCCAGAACGCCACTACCACAACCCCTCTCGGTCTGGCCGTGCTCAGTTACTCCCCACCCGCCGGCCCAATTTGGAATGGCGTCACACCGCAGTTAGTTCAGAGCCTGGGCAACAAAGCCACCCAAGGTAATATATAGGAAGGACTAATGTCTTAGTTAGAGAGGCTGTTTACGGGTTACGTAGTGGGCCCCAGTTGGGGAGTTGATTGTGTTCCCATGGGGCCAAGTAAGGCACGCATTTCGTTTTCAGTTGCACTTCAGGAGATTACTATAAGGGTAATAAACTCCAAAACGGACCGCGGGCGACATCTGGTGCTTTTGCTGCTGCTGCTTCTCCTTCTTCTTCCTTGCTGAATCGACAGCAGCCGCATGAACTCCGTCCCTCCCCATTAAAGTTCCCATCTTTCATGCGCAGCTTGGTTCCCGGTGAGCGCGAGAGATGGGTAGCTCGAGGATGGCATTGTTTCTATGCCTTTTCGTGACGATGCGATTGGCAGGGGTTCTAGGGCCTTTCTCCAACTGGGAAGTGAAGCAGGAGATGATGGGCTCCTACAAGAAGGAGGTCGTCACCATCAACGGACAGTCCCCCGGCCCCACCATCCAGGCGCATCAGGGAGAGTTTTCATCAGGGTTACCAATAGGTTGAGCGAGAATGTCGCCATCCACTGGCACAACACTCAAAAGGTTGGTAGCCAAACCCATCGAAACTGTGTTTGATGAACATTGTAATGAGAAGTTCATGCGACGATGAGTTCGGATTGGATTGAATTGCAGATTCAAAGTTTGGGGAGCGATGGAACAGGGATGTTGTTCCAAGACCCATTTCGCCCGGCAAAACTTTCACCTATGTTTTCATCGTCCATCAGGTAGGTGAGCGCTAATTACAACGATCATTTAATACCATTTTCGTGTGAGCTTTTTCTGAAATTTGTGCAAGGTTCAAGCTGATTCTATCTCATTCAATGAAGATGCACTGCAGGCATTTAATTTCTTATCTTGCAAGGGGTGTTCATTTATACTCATATGCTTCATTGCAGATTGGAAAATCTCCGTACGACTCCTATTACGCAATGCAAACAGTGGCTGGGACTACATGGGTTGATCGATGTTTTGCCATTCCTTCATGAAAGTGACCATTCCATGAGACAAAAGTACCAGTAAGATTACAACCGTGAACTAGCTAGAGGCAGGAAACTCGGCACGGGCAACAAGTCATTTCGATGGCATCAGACATAGTTATCTGTGAACTAGCTAGAGGCAGTAAACTCGACAGGAAAAACCATATTGCCTGTTCATGAAAGTGACCATTCCATAAGACAAAAGTACCAGTAACAGCCAAGAAGATGACAGCCCAGATTGAACAGAAAACCATAGAATGTCTCTTATCTCCCCAGCTCGCTAAATAGTATGAAATTATGGGGACCATTATGTCCATTACCGCATGTCAGGGCCATTAATATTGTTCCTGGAGTTCTCAAGAGACCCATAACGAGATTGGTACTGGGGGTCTCAGTTAAATTCCACAATGATACTATGCAAGAAATCCACGGCAGTGCCAAAAAAAGAGGGTGCCTGACATTGGCATTATCAACAAATAAAAAGAGATATCTATAGTAAGTGGAAATGTTAATACAATAACGTGCTTATCGCTAGCTGAAGAGCATTTATTGCCACAACATTCTTTCTGCAGTATTTTCATAACGTCTAGCATGATAGTGCCAAGATCAACTATGAAAGCTATTTCTTCTGCCATTAATTTCGGAACGTCTTCATGTGATTCATGGATAGATACTATGGTGCCTAGCTAGACGACAAAAGCTATCCCCATGTGAACTGTGCTGTAAGTAAATATTGTACCCTTGATCGGATCAGACCATTTAAAATAGTTCCATTTAAACAAGACAATGGACAGCAACATTATCGGAGTAAATTAAAACAGAATAAATATCATGCTAAAATAACCAAGCTTTGGTAAAAGATGAAGACACCAAGTAAAAGATAACAGCAAATGAATCCATTCGAATAAGTAATACGTCACAGTATTGCTATTCTCTGACCTTCCGAGCTGTGAAAACATGCATGCATGGCACCGCTCAATGCCAGGATTAATCCATCCATAGAGAAGAACACCAACTGGATTAAATGAAGATAAACAGCCTTTATGTTCGAATGCCAACTAAAAATACTAGTTGAGCATGTTAAAAAAAATTTGAAAGCATGACAAGAACCTACTTCCACCAACTCATGACGACTTAGCTAGTTCAGAAAGACATAGCAGCAATTTCTTTACAAAAGCATGTTCTGACAAAAAGAATAAACTTTTGTAAATCATCCAACTGTCCCATTCCATATTCAATCCCCAATCAATATTTTCACAATCCTCTCATGTCTTGCTTGATCAATGTGCATCACAAAACTTTGGAAAGTTGACACATAACTAATATACGGATTGAACAGGAAGACTTTCCCAATGCATTGGGAAAAAAGTTCACTAAAGAAAAATTCGGCAATCAATCCGAATACCTTTAGCAACTTTCATTAATGTCCTATCGAATTCAGCCAAAGAAATGCTCCATTATAAGTTCAGAGAATGCATATAAAATTTGGTTACAAAATGGTACAAAAAGGAAAATGAAGATGTACTTCCATGAGCCAAAACCATCATATCTAAAACAGAAAACAAACGGAGAACAAATAAAAACCTTATTAAAAGCTAAACCCTTTACAATCAGTTGTCATCACCACAAAATTGATTTTCACGAGTGCTTGAAGGTCCCTGAACCTGTGGAGATGCACGCATTGGCCAGCCAAGTAGCGGAGGTGAAGCAGGGGGGGTTGCATCTCGACTAGGAGAGAAGAGACTTAGCTCTACGAAAGTTGCCGTTGATGGGCCATCCTTTCCATAAGTCCGAAAAGAAATTGATCCACGCTTGGTCGAAGAGTCAGAATTTCTGCAAGGGCTCATTCTACCACTTTCCTCAAGATGGCTCAGATTAGCAATGAGTGAAACAGTCTCGTTCTGATCATCACTAACTCTTCTTCTCACATCCAAGTCATTAAGCTTCCCCAACGCTAGAGAATCCGCCACTGGGCAGTACACCAGCAAGAAAATACACACCCCAGCACAACAGAAAAGGGAAAGAAATGCCATGAACACAAGAGCTTCAAAAAGAACATGTTCTGGCTTAGACAAAACCGATAAACCAAGTAATAGGATCCTTAATGGAAGGAAACCCGAAACTGAGAATATCAGCGCGTATACTCTTTTCTGCAGACCCTTATTAATGACTAATTTTAGGATCCGCCTTCCAAGCCAAAATAAGTAGGCAGTTAGGAGAAAAGCAAGAACCCCAAGAATAATGGTACTCATTAAAGGGTAAGTGCAAAGTGCAGCACCGTCAGTCCTCTTCATAGCACTTGTGAAGTAATGCGGCAATGTCCGTCCAGTACTTTTAACGTTGCTTAACCTTGGTCCAACTAGAATGATGATGAGCTGAAGAACAAAAACTGGGAAGCAGTAGAGAAGAATATAACCAATTGTTTTTCCATTCCAGTTTCTGCTTAAGATTCCTGACTCCATCTTCTGCAAAGGTGCCCGAAGGAGAAACACAAGAGTGAGGAACAAGCAAGGTTCTGCAAAACCAAGATTTGAGATGACATAACCTTCGCAAAAAGCTTCTTGCCATTTGTAACTAACGGAGCTCAACACCTTCCCTTTCTGTCTGAGCAAGCTTAAACGGACAATCTCACCAAAACCCCACACGATCGTGAACACGATGAATATGATCCGGATGACCCAAGGACCCGTAAAGTAACTGAGTTGGATGAAGTCCTGGCTACGAGTGCGAGACCTGAAGTAAAACGAGTAGATGGTGCATAGCAAACCCAGAAGAACCAAGAGAGCAACCAGACAAATGGTCACCACACCGAATGCTTCGGCAACAAATCTTGTCAGGTGCATCACCCGAAGCAAAGATTCCACGCATGCTCTCTGCCAGCATGGATGCACGAAACTTCTCTGATCGGACTACACTTCCTTCCACGATTAAACGACAAAAGAAGCAGCCCCGGACACAATGCTGGACGACACCACAGACCCCGATTCCACCATTTACAATCGGTCAAAGCCACCATACACGAACACGGCCCGAATCACGCCATTAATCCATTCAAACCCCAGTTCGCCACACAAACATTATCCCAAGAGGAACAGTGTTCGTGTTCAGGTTCCAGATCTGCACGCACGCAGCAAAATTCATCAGCCCGTCGCCAGTCGCAACGCGATCGAGAGGCATGCCAGCAGAGCAAAACACGACGATAACAACTACAGGCTTCTAACGACAATGTCCGGCGATATAACCTCCCTCCTATTCGCGCAACATCAGCACATCACAGAACCTTAACCCAAATCAAAATTCACGCAACATCAGCACATCACAACTACAGGCTTCCGACGACAATGTCCGGCGATACAACCTCGCAATCGTGCAACAACAGTACGTCACAAAACCATATAACCCAAATCAAAATCCAGACGCATGCGGCATAAAAAGATCACGCAACCTGCAGCTCCATCACATTCCCGCCCCTAATCCGCACCTAACCACGAAGGAACGCCACAACAACCGAACAAAAGCCCCAAAAAAATCAAAAAAAAAAAATCGAAAAAAAAAACTCAAAAAAATCTTTAAAAAAGAAAAAGACAACAAAAAACCACGAGAGCGACTTCACACCGCAAACAAGGAACGAACAAACGCACGCAGCGAGCGACGGCGAAGGCGGCGACGGAAAGCGGAGAAAGGCGGATCGATCGAGAGAGCTCACAATGCAGAGGGCCTCGATCTGGCGGGCTCCGGCCGGCGAGGGGGGCTCCGAATCGCGACCAGGCGGCGGCTGCCGAAACCCTAAATCGCCGGTGCGCAGGGGAAGAGAGGTAGAGAGAGAAACAAGAGAAAGAAGAGAGAGAGAGAGAGCGAAGGCGATGGAAGGGAAGCGAAGGGCGAAGGCAGAAGGAAGAAGAAGAGCGATTCCAGAGAGAGAGAGAGAAGGGAGTTAGAGGGGGAGAGAGGGGAATAGGTGAGTGGGACTTTGTTGGAGACAGGCTGTCTCCAGCTGTCTCTGAGAGAACCCCGAGCCTGCAGGCTCGGGCGTGGGGCCCGCGGCCTGAGCCTACGTGGCGCTGCGGTGGCGGCGTCCGCGTTGAGTGGAGACACGAGGGCGAGGAGGAGGCGGGGATTGTCTTTTGGAAGATCGAGTCATCGCGTCCTCATTTGACAGGCAGGCTTGAGGGGGAGCCAACGTTTTTTTTTTCCTTTCTTTCTCCTCCCCCCCGGGGTATTTATTACCCGAAAATGCATATTTTCATTTATTATGGGCAATTAATGGCCCCGATTACATAACCACTCCATTAATTTGCAAGTGTGTATTTATTTATATATGTAGATATATTTATTAATTTGGTGATTTTGGATTGTGAGTAGAAACGGAAGCGGAGCAAGAACAATTAATATAAGTAATATAACGGCATGAATACGACAGGAAAAGAATATAGCCAAATCAGAGATAATAAATTCCTTAGCTTGCGCTTTCAGCGGGCATGTTTATTTTGCATAGAGTTTAATAGCCAGTAAGCCGATAATACAATATGTGATGTAAGAAAAATAATGGAGAAAATTACCAAAGTAGTATAAAATTTATTGTAATTTTTTCAATTTGGTCCTAAATTTTATTCTATTTTTTTGCAAATTCAATCCTAAACATTTTGCATTTATCTTAATTTAGTTCGTCCTACCAATTTTGGTTGACCAATGCTGATGTGATAATATTTTAATATTTTTTCCTTTCTATTTTTTATTTTCTTCTTTCGCTAAAGGCTGGGCGGTGAGGTTGACCTCGCCAGCCACTGTGGAGGCTCGCCTTGCTAGCCTAGCCTCTAGCTGATGACCGGCCAAGAGAAGAAGAAAAGTAAAAAAAAAAAAGAGAAAAAAATAAATAAAATTTTAAAAATTGGCATGTCAACATCGGCTAGACGTCGGGATGAACCGAATTGGCAAAAAAAAAAATGTTTAGAATTAAATTGAAAAAATTACAATAGGTTTAGGATTGTTTTGGTAATTTTCCCAAAATAATGAGATTCATCTAATATTTACATATTTATATAGTTTTTTTAGAAAAAAATCGTGGATGGCTGAACTTAACAAGTGGCAGAAAAAGTTGAACCCAATTTAATTTTGATAGTTACAAAACTCACTCAAATATGCCACTGATTATTTGGAAATTAAATAGTTGAATTGAATGTCTTTTTTTTTTTTTTTTTTTGAAGGATTTGGAAAGACTAAAAAGACTGTCCTAGCCTTGAAGAACAAAAGGCTGGGTACGTAGCCATGTAATGGCAAACGGACAAGTATTTGTTGGACACCCGAAATTCCTATAACTATCGAATTTCTAACATTTGTAACAGTGTCTAACGGCTAGTTGAGATTGCCTTTCTATACATAAGGTTGCCTATTGCCTTCAAAAATTCAAGAGCAGTACATACTCAAAACTTACGATCTAAACTCTTTAAAAGATTGAACTTGTATAAAAAGCATATTGCAAAAGAGTGCGCTCTATTAGGTCATTGTATTTTTTACTGAATTAAATCAAATTACTCTAAATATAATATTTATGCTTTAATCAGCAATAAGATGCTATAAATGTATTTAACATGTATCTTAAAGTGGAACCTGTTCAATTGATGCTATAAGCTATACTAAAATTACTATAAATGTAATTTTTTTCCTATTTACAGTAATAAATGTATATTGTAACTTGTAACTTATAACTTATTCTATAACTGATTTAAGTCATATTTATTAAATGAAGTGAAATTTTTTCATGTAGTGAAATAATATATACTGAATTGTAAATTGTAATGTTTAAACTTAATTTTTAGTTAATTGACACTTATGATGTAATAAATTAAGCTATACTCGAAATCCTACATGTATAAATGAGGGCACGACATTGTAACTTTCATGATTTTCCTTGAATCCACAGTTTTATTCTTTCAAAATAAATTATAACATGTCAAAACATATTTAAGGATATTTCTATAAATATATTTTTTCTAAATTAAACTCAAAAATCTTAATTATTTAAAAAAGAAAAAGTTGTATTACAAAAATTAAAACTCACTAACTTTGTCCTTATCCAAATTTTTAAGATATTAAAGAAATGAATTTCTATAACACAATAATTTTCTATGGAGGTACTCCATCTAATCGCTCGAATAAAAAATATTATACATCAAATTAACAATACTTTATTTATCAAGAACGTAGGTCCAGTAGCTTGTTCTAAACTTCTTTAGATTTCCAATCAGATGTTTACTGTTGTAATATTTTTTAAAAAGAAATGATATCGTTAATGAATAGATTAGATATTGTTCTCTCTTTATCTATTTTTTTCAAATTTAAATTAACAATTTGAAATGTAGAAAAGAAAGATGAAAAGTTATATTACAAAAAAAAAAAAATTGCGTTGTTGTTGCGTTTCAAAAATTAAAGCTCACGGACTCTGTCCTTGCCCAAACTTTTTCTGTTTTTTTTTTTTCGAAACATGAAATAAAATTCTTAATATATTTTCATTTTATCCACTTTATAAATTCAAACATAATAAGAGATAGAAATAAGGAGATGAAAAATCATTGGTCGAATGTGACCCATGTTGTAAATCCAAAACATGTATCAGTAAAGTGCCACACAACGTCCATAAGAACCACAAGAGCAACTAATCTGTCATTTCCAACTTGAATTATAATAGAATCACATTGAAGTTTTGTCCTATAGATTTAAATGGACTATAAGTCTAGAACCACCCCGCAAAGGGTTTCTATAAACCTCCGAGGATTAACTCTTCAAGGACCACAGTCGAAATGTCAATTCATAGTGGTCCAGCTCTCCCGTCCCATGTTTACTTAACTCTTCAAGTGATATCGAGATTGCGGACCACGTCCATAGGAACGGCTAAGGACACAAAGTTTTGAGCACGCTTCTGAATGCTCCTGTTGAGTGGCACGCTCCCGGGGTTCATCATGTCTTTTAAGTACAACGTTGCAATAAAATATGCGTAATTGAAGCTCGGATGTCATGCCCCCAAGAGCATTCACTGAACTTGACGTTAACCTCGAGCTGTGAAACGTCCCTATTCAAGCTCCATCGTCAACTTCGGAAAGCAAATTTTGCTCCCGGGACCTTTTTCTATCGTCTGTTTACATCCTTCCCCCATTGTTACGGGCTTTGCAACTCTCTTTAGGGCTTTGCAACTCTCTTTAGATATTCCTAATTGGAAGGCTTGTGCAGCAAATGGGCTTCTTCGGTTAGTAAATATGATCTATGGCCATTGGCCAACTTTAGCCTTGATGCATGCAAAGTTATGGAGGCTGCAGGTCTCTCGACATTGCGAAGCAAGCAAAGAAATTGGAACAAAGTTATGAAGGAAGATGAAGATGGAAGTGGAAGAGACCATGTCGAGAAGAGGTGGGAGGTAGGGTCATCGAATGGGTGGGTTGGGTTGGGCCAGGTTGAGTAAAAAATGATTCGATCTAAATTAATCCATTCATATGTTATACAAATTTAATGACTCATTAACAGCACAAACTAACTCGACTTATTTACTTAAATATTTTATATTTAATCCAACCCATGAAATTCCGTATTTACCAAGTTAACCCACTTTAAGCTCTTCTTGTGTATATGTCATTTAAATAAAATGGCTATTTATACTATAAGATGATAAAGAATTGTCTTTCAACATTGCATAGAATTTTCAATTTTTGTATTGATTCTCAATGAAAAATAAGAGAAAGTTAGTACTTGATAGTGAGTTTATAAAATTACAGCAATAAATAATGAATTGAAATTTTAATTAAATTGAATGTAAGATATTGAAGAAGATAATTTATGTTGACTATGAATTGCATTGACAAGAATTAAGATTAGAATATTATGGAAAAATAACAATGCCAAATGCAACCAAGGAAATATATACTCAATAACTAGCAAGCAAAACTTGCAAGATTAATAGAATTAAAATAATGGTTAGTGGAACTTATTCAATTAATGCTTTGAGCTATAAATAATCTATTAATAAATGTAATTATCTCTATTCCATTATGATAAATATGTATTTTAACATTTTGTAAACTAATTTGACTCATTATATTAAAATAAAGTGAAAAAAAATTGTTTACGTGATGAAATAATAAATACTCCAAATTACAAACAGTAATGTCTAAACAATATATTTTTAACTAAGTCTCATCAATGGACTCCTGACGTGAAACAGGTGATACCTAAAATCCTGTATTTTAAATGAGGGCACCAAATTGTAAATTAAATGGACTTCCTTAAATTCACAATTTCATTTTTTCAGAATTATTGTAAAATATACTTTAAAATACTTTCTATTTATTTATTTCTCAAATTTAAACTCAAATACTTGAATTGTTGATGAAAAGACAAAACAAAAACTGAAGCTCGTAAAATTTGTCCTTATCCAAAATTTTTTTTAAAAAATTAAACAAAATGAATTTCGCTAGCCCAATAATATTTATTTTGATGTACGGAATCTAATTATTTGAATAGAGCGAGTAATGATTTAAATCAACGATATTTTATTCGTCAAGAACACATGTCCGTAATTTGTGCTAATTTTCTTTAGATTTATATTGACAGGTTATCTGTATGTTCACTATTGTGATATTTTCAAAGGTGAACCATATCATCTATGAATAAACTAAAGATTATTATTTCTTTATCTATTTAAATTGTAGATTAAAAAAGACAAGAGTTACGTTACAAAAGTATTTTTGCTTGGTAATTGTGTTTCAAAAATTTAAGCTCATGGACTCTATCCTTGTCCATACTTTTTTCTAATTTATCCCTTTATTTCAAGTTTATATTCAGGTAAGACAAAAAAACTTGATATACTTTCATTTTTAATAATTTTTTTTTAAAATTTAAACATAATAAGATATAGAAATTGAGCAATAAGAATTCATTAACCAAAAAGCTTATCCTTTGAATATGCCCCACGTGGGGAACCATACCACATGTCTTGCTACACAACATCAGCATGGGCAAAAGTGAGCAAAAGTGAAGTGCCAAGTGGCGCACACAAATATAGATAACAAAATCACATAGAATTTATTTACTAGATAGTGTTTTTACCGACAGTGACCTCGACAAATCTCTAGAGAATAATTCTTCGGGGATTGCGATGTCGAATTATCTACGTGCAAACACATATGTCAATTTATGGTGGTCCGACTCTTTGGTTCAAGAGCCTTCATTGAACTTGACGTGACCTTGGGCCATAAAACGTCCCTATTCAAGCTCCACTGTCAATTTCAATTAGCAAAATTGGCACTTAGGTCCTTGATTTAAGAAATTTCCGGGATAATTTTAACTTACATCTTTGCCCAATTTAATGTGATCTTAAGCATATTATAATTTATATGTGTGAGAGCTTATGTCAAAATCAAATATCAATATATAAATAAATCCCGGTCTCCCTTCTTTTTTGTTTTTTCGAGGGGATTTATAGCTATCTTTGCTACATGGGCCTGGGCCTTCTCCAATCAATAATTATTTGTGGGCCGGTTGAAAACGAGCTCCCAAGTTGCATCCAGTTAGGGCCTGTACGTGTAACGTTTTTGCTTCTCCCACTTTCTTCTTTTATTCTCCTAACAAAAAAAAAACTGTTTGGAAACATTTGTTTCTAAACAATTTCTACTTCTTTGTTCCTGAATGGATTTAGAAAGATAAACGAAAACAAAAACAGTTCTTCTCGTTCCTAACAACTTTTAGAATAAGCCAATTTTCTTTTTTTATTTTTCTTTTTATTCCTCCCTCTTGTCGCGGCCACCTCCAATTGCTCGCCGCCGCCGCCGACCGCCGTCGCCCGACAGCCGTCCGCCGCCGCCGCCGCAGGTCGCCGGACTCCGACGCCGCCGTAGGTCGCCGAACGCCGACACCGCCGCCGGCCGCCGGCCGCTAAGCGCCGCCGTAGTCGCCATCCGCCACCGCGCCGCCACCTCACGTTCGCCGTCGCACGTCCGCTGGCCGCCAACCGTCACCGCCACCGCTGCCGCACGCCCCGCCGGCGCCGGGCGCCGGCTTGGTCGACAATCCATGAGCAAGAATAAAAACGAATAAATACAGAAAAAAATTGTTGTGTTACCAAACACATTTCTATTCTTTTCTATTCCAAGAGTAGAAATTTTGTGTAGTTACCAAACGGGTTTTTTTACTCGAAATTATTCCCCTAATAGAAATAGAAACTATTTCTAAAAACTGTTCCCCCGAAGCGTTACTACGCGCACCCTTAGGCACCCAATTGCGTGCTCTCAAAGAAGAGATCGGATATCTGACCTAAACAAAAAGGAAAAAAGAAGAGATCGGATATCGAATTTTAATTATTGATGACATATCATAAGCAGATATCCAATTTAAAAGCTCTCTTTATATAATATAAATAAATAGATTAAAACTCCATTTGAAGATGACACCTTAGCTATCTACCTGCATTATTATATAAAGTGAAAATTTTGATTAATTGCACCCAAAAATTCGAAAAACAATATACGGAAATATTTAATTTTTAATTCAAACCACGCTTTTAATTTTCCAGCTCATTATTGGTATTTTCTTCTCGAATTTATTTTTATCAGAATGGATTTCATATGTTACCAGGATAGATCAAGTGCGGTTTGACGCTTGTCATTTTTCTCTGGTTTAAAATGCCACTATTTATATTAAAATTACAACTATACCCTTGAGGGAGAAAAAAATCCTCCAGCTTGAGCTGCTTTTTATTAATTATATAATTTAGTATTTGTTGTCGTAAGTCAATATTAAAAGATTTCCGCATTTTTGATTGTCCACGTAAAAAAAAAAATAGTCGAGAATTTTTTTATTATTATTAGACTTCCCCTAAATTCTTGTATTAATCAAATTGTATATCGTATAAATGAAAAACATGCACGGATGTATTTAATTTGTTAGCTAAGTTAATCCACATCCTTGGGCACTGAAGAAGTAAGAACGCGAAAATAATTTGCAAAAGTAACGACTTTCCATACTTTCATTCTAATTTTTTTTTTATATAATCTTGAAACCCAAATTACATCAATATTTAAAAGACCGTTTTTTTTTAAATTATTTTGAACATCAAATTACATTAATATTTGAAAGCGCTTAACTATATAATTTCGACGACATATACTTAATCTTTACTATATAGTCCAAGACACTATAAATATGGTCATAATTATATGTTGCCGCAAGCAACACCACTTCTTCAAGCACCACAAGTGGTGCACGTGCAGCTCGGTCCGCACCGGCAGTAGAACCGCCCGTTTTCAGCAGCAGCCGCAGCCGCCGCCGGCCCGCAACCGCAGGGTCTGCAGCCGCAGTTGTTCCCGGACAAGCACTCCTTGTGGCCCGCCCTCCTCCGGCCGCCAGGGCCGCGCACCTGTCGCAAAACAACCAGCATCAAAACTGCTCAGACAACGTGAGAAAATCGAGTAGCCAGCCGCCGCCGCCTTAGAATCCTCGAATCGACTCTGCCGCCTCACCTGCACGGGGCTCCGCCGGGGCAAGGATAAGGGCAGCCGCAGGTGCTGTTGCAGGCGACGGCGACGCGAGTGCCGGTCAGGTCCGCCATGAGAACTCCTCCTTCAGCTCTGAAGCTCGCTGTTTACTCTGTGGCTAGAAGAGGTTGAAGATGAACGAGGGCATCGGAAGGAAGGCGGCTTTTATAGGCATGGCGACGACGGGGGCCATGCATGAAGGATGGCAAATGGAGGAGGCGCGGTGCATGGAGGACACGTGGCGCTTGCTTACCACTGCATTCCTCGGTTACAACTTTGACCGACGGCCATGGGAACCCGCCTCCTTTTGCTGAGGCTCCGTCAACGGTCGCTCAATTTTAGTATTTTTAAATACTGAATTTTAATTATAGAGGCTCATCTCACTTAACTTTAAAAGTTACTGATGAATAACTTCCGACCACTTGCGTATAATTGTGAAGATTGATGGAGTCAAAAAAGGTTCGAATAAAGTCCGACCAAAATCGGAAGGCCTGTCCATGGCAATCCGACCACCTAGATCATGCAATATTAAAATTTGGCATTGACACTTTAGAGCAAATAGCCGAGGGACTAACTTTCCATCTCAATATGAGGTAAGGGTGAGCAATAATCCAACTCAATCCGGGAACCGAACAAAACCAGCCCAAATCAATTGCTTTAAGGTTGAAATTTAAGGAACATTGGTTGGGTTCCTAATCCGTGAACCTGGAACCAACCTAGGATTGGTTCGGTTTCAATTCCATGGCCAGACCGCTAGTTCTACCTCAGAACCATACGATTCCCCGATTAAATCGCTTTTGCAATCATCAAGAATTGAAGCATTGTCTTCGACACGAAGAAACAATTGCATAACTACTTGGCCAAACAAATATTTTTATAGTGAAATCGTACTACTTTCACATTTGATTATAAGAATATGATTTTTTACCATAATATAAAATGATGCGGTTCTTGGTTCTGACGATTTAGGAATTAGAGATTCCAAAATAGATCGGTTTGATTCTCGATTCTTCACACAAACCGAAGTTTGGCTCACCATGGAACTAATCACCTATAATTTGGAATTGTTAAGAACAACGGTATGGATGGCGATGGATAAGCAAATAAAATCTTATAAGTACATTACCAAATTATTCTCATCGTAACTCATTTACCTTAAACTCTTTTTGTGGTAGAAAAGACTCATGACCGACATATTTACTCTCCTATGAAAACACCATAAAAATGTTAGAAAAAATTAAGATGAAACAAAAATTAAAAAAGAATCTAGAAGCTTCATGGCCGTTACTATTCAACATCTTCAAGCGCACGTCAAGCCTGCTTAGAATGCGCCTGGACATCCGGCTGTGTACAATCCCTCTTTCTTTTCTTTCCTTTTTTTCTTTTTTTTTTTTGCTGTAATATTCTTTCTTGTTCCTTTAGTGTTCATCTTTCTGAGAGAACTCCTTCATTTTCCATCTACTTTTTTTTTTTGGGTCCTACATTTTTCCTCTACTTTCATCAGTCAAATACTAGCAAAATCAATCCATGGACTTTGCCACCTTGATCACTGCTTCTCCAAACTTGGGAAATCTATCTATAGGAAGATTGGCATATTGTAGCTGATATTTGCCCCACCATGACTCTTCAAGGCATATTTCATGATATCACGAAATCCTACAGCTTCGAGAAAAAAAAAAAAAAAAAGGGAAAAGGTTCAAAAGTGCATGGACAACCTTGACCGAGGTCGTTGTCCACAAATGAGCGCTTGAAGACGACGAACGGTGCATGGAAGACGATGAACATTATTTGTGATAACCGTGCTTCGATTTTTTTCTTTTCTATTTTTATTTAACTTTATTTTTTCTAACATGGCATCAAGTGTCATGTCGAAGCCACATTAGATTTTTAATGGTGATTTTTAATAGAATCTTAATGAAGGGTAATTGTGGCATTTGGGTATTAGTTTGTGGTTTTTCTGTCGCAAAATGAAGCAAATGTGACATGGTGGGTATAATTTGGGGTTCTTAGTGGTTTTTTCTTTTATTTTTTAAGATAATTGTATCGGAAGTTGTAATACTTGTCATGAAAATCTGATTGAGTTCTAAAACTTGCAAAAAATGTAATCATATTTTAAAACTTGTCAAATTAGTTCAATCGAGTTCTTTCGTTAATCTCGTTTAATTTAGCTAATGAAAAACACTGGCGTGATTTTTTTTAGTATTTTCTTTCTCCTATAAGGTGATGGCGTGGTTAAATCAACATTATTTTGATTAAATTAAAAAAACAAAAAGAAGACAAATTAGCGGCGAGAGTTCAACACCGCAGCCTCACTGTTACTGAGAAGGGCTGTCGGGGGTGGGCGATGAGTCGATGACCAGTGTTGAGAGCTCACTAGTTTATCCTTTTTCTTCTTTCTTTTGTATTTTTTAATTTAGCCTATTTTTAAATTTTATATTTGTATAAAAATCAGATTTGGATCACAAAAACATTATTCTAATTTAGCTGTGAAACGTCCCTATTCAAGGTCCATCGTCAACTTCAAGAAGCAAATTTTGCTCTCAGGACCTTTTTCTATCGTCGGTTTACATCTTTGCCCCATCGTTACGGGCTTTGCAACTATCTTTAGATATTCCTAATTGGAAGGCTTGGCAAACGGGCTTATTCAGTTAGTAAATATGATTTATGGCCGATATTAGCTTCGATGCATGCAAAGTTATGGAGGCTATAGGTCCATTGAAATTGCCAAGCAAGCAAAGAGATTGGAACAAGGTTATGGAGGGAGATGAAAATGGAAACGGAAGATAAGATGTTGAGAAGAGGGAAAGTCGGAGGTAAGGTTGCCAAATGGGCAAGTTGGATTGAGTTAGGTTGGGTTGGATTGAAAATGATTCGATCCAAATTGATCCATTCATATGTTATACAAATTTAATGACTCATTAACAGCACAACTTGACTTGACTTATTTACTTATGTATTTTATATTTAATCCAACTTATGAAAATCCGTATTTACCAAGTTAACTCACCTTAAACTCTTCTTGTGTATATGTCATTTAAATAAAACCACTATTTAGACTATAAGACGAAAAAGAATTGTCTTTCAACATTGCATAGAATTTTCAACTTTTGTACTGATTTTCAATAAAGAATAAGATAAAAGTTAGTACTTGATAGTAAATTTATGAAATTACAGCAATAAATAACGTGAAATAATTGAAGTTTTAATTATATTGAATGTAAGATATTGAAGAAGATAATTAATGTTGACTGTGAATTGCATTGACAAGAATTAAGATTAGGATATTACGGCAAAATAACAAGGGAAAATTCCAAATAAGGACCCGAAGTGGATCAATTTTCTCAAATAAGGACTCGAAATGAACTTTGTGTCAAATAAGGACCTAAAGTGGATCCATTGTCTCAAATAAGGACCCAAAGTGGTTGAATCAATTCCAAATAAGGACCCAAGCTTACTAGTCAACCAAATATTCACCTATTATCAAGATGTGACATTTCCGACGACCGGAGTTTGGGCAATTTTGTCCAAAAAAATCTAGAGAAAAATTAACAAATCCTAGAATGGAAATAAAAAACCCTAGGTTTTCTACGGTATCCGTGGGAGAAGCAATCGCTACATAGATTGAACGTCTCCGCCTCACTGGCGTCCTTGAAGCACTTCACACACGTAAAGAACATCCCCAGTGCGAGGCACCCGCACCCATCACATAGAGGCCTAGCGCTCGTGGCGATGTAGAAAAACGTGATGGCCTCGTCAAAGCTGAGCTTTCTCGTGCCACTCGCGTTCAGCTCCTTGAACAAGTAAGGGTTGCTCATCCTCACATAGCCCTTGATCTTCGTGAAGGAAAGAAACTCCGAGAGGCACACGACGTCGTCGCGGTCGTGATCCATCTCGGTGACAAAGTCCTGTGCCAACTATTTGACGTTCTCGGCAGCCGCATCGAAGTAGGCCTTCGCCTGCAAATCCTCCATTTTTCCCTTGCAGAAAGCACAAAGCTCGAGCAGGTCCACCTCCCCATCAATCAAGGTTAGTTTTTCCGTCTTAGAATTCACTCACGTTAAACCAGCAAAATGTAGACAAAGCTTGTGTATAAAGCCCAATTCTTCATTTTCTTTTTCCAGGTTTTCTATTTATTTCAATTTGCACTCACGTTCAACCGTGGTTAGTTTCGTTCAAATTGGTGTACCCAGTCATTCGTTCGTTGAATAGAAAGTGTTTGTGGCTCATTGAAGCAACATGGCGACAAGGTGTGGGCATGTGATGGAATATCACACGGATGGCAGCAATGACAGTGATGGTACAAGAGAGTTTTGTTTTATAGTATTTTTTTTTACCTGTTTTGATGGATTTTTTAGTGAATGTCTCATTTTGTCCGAATCAATGCATATCAGTTGCGTCCACTATGATTTTTTTAATTGGATATGCTGTGTTGTGATCCTATGTGCCAGCGGCGGTGGTCTCTTTATTGCAATTTTTTAATGCTTTTCCGTTGTTTCTATTTTTTTGGTGTATACTTTATCGTTAATAGCTAGAGCTCATGGCATGTCCTAAAATCTAAATGTTAGTTTTTGATGATTTTTGAGCTATAACACATTGACCATACCAAGGATAAATCACTAATAAATGGTGCAGGTTTTTTATCCTCACCATAGCAGTAGCACTTTCGTGTTCACATGAGTCCTAAAGTGTATTACCAAATCATTAGCACAAAAACATTTTAAGTCAATAATGCACATTTTTTTTTTGTGACAAATGGTATCTAATAAAAGTGTGGTACGTGGTCACTAGCGTGACTAATTTTCTTTCATTAATAGTAGTGTGGTATAGATGTATTGCAATTTTTTATAGTTTTTGTTTTGTTTTTCCCTGGTGTGTATTATGCATCAAAGTACATTGATGTTATTTTTTGCTTCCACTTTTCACCAGTTGAGGGATGTGAAGAAGTGAACTATTCCATGTATGATAGTAGGCGTGGTAAGGATGCTGAGAGTGCTGAAGAAGATGGGTTTCCCTTTATTGATCTTGATGATGATGGTTCAATGGAGAGGGATATGGAGATTGGAGATATCACTATATGTAGATGTGTTAGCCGATAATGCAGATTTCTTGAACAAGAATAGTGAAAATGAGTATACGCATCCCGAGTTCAATGCGAGGTTGATATGGAAAATCCTACCTTCAAGTTGGGGATGTGCTTTAGTAATGCGAAGGAATTTAGAGAAGTCATAGGAACCATGCCATAAAAAATGGGAGAAAGGTGAGGTTTGTTAAAAATACACCTAACAAGTTGAGGGCAGTGTGCTCGAGGGCTGTGATTGGCTCATATATGCCTCTAAAGTGCAAAGGGAGCATACTTTACAAGTCAAAACCTTCAACCCAAGACATACATGTAATAGAACACTACAAGTTCCTCGAGATAAGTACTAAATGGCTAGCGAATAAGTACTGTGATAGGCTGAGAAACAATCCTACATGGCCAGTGCTTCAATGAAAAAAACGATGGAGTTTGAGAATGTTTTGAAGTTGTCAAGGACAATGGTTTATAGAGCTAGGGCAATATCAATGAGTATGATCACAGGGGAATGAGGAGGAGCAATTTTGGATGCTTAGGAGCTATTGTCAGCACTTCTTGATGCCAACCCAGGATCCACATGTATAATCAAGACTGAGCAATGTCAAGACCAATTCAAGTTTAGGGGAGTCTACATTTGTTTGGATGCATTAAGGAGGGGCTTTGTAGAAGGATGTAGGCGCTTTGTGGGATTCGATGGTTGCCATTTGTCATCAGGCTATAAGGGGATACTTCTAGCAGCGGTGGGCGTAGATGGCAACAATCAGATGTATCCCTTTGCATGGGCAGTTGTCGGACAAGAAACATACAAGACATGGCACTGGTTTATTAGTTTAATTGCAGAAGACTTGGGAATTACGGACATTGAAAATTCAAAGTACTGGACTTTTTTGTGTGACAAACAAAAGGGATTAGTGCAAGCACTAGCACATCTAATGCCCGGCGTAACATAGATTTTGCTTAAGGCATCTTTATGAAAACTTTAAACTACATCACAAAGGAGTAGAACTTAAAAAGCTTCTTTGGAAGGCTGCCATGGCAACTAGAGTATGTGATTTTGACTTGGCAATGGCACAACCGAAGGCGCTTGATGAGAAAGCTTATGATTGGTTATCCTGAGGCCTGCATTGCAATGGAGCAAGTCCTACTTTAGGACAAGTTCAAAATGTGACATTTCCTTGAACAACTGGTGTGAAAGTTTCAACAAAAGCATCATTGATGCAAGGGACAAGCCTATCATCACAATGCTTGAAACTATAAGAGCGCAGCTCATGGAGAGAATTCATAAGCAAAGGGATGGGATGACCAAATACACTCGGTGTGATTTGTCCTAATATCCAAAGATATTAGATCTTCAAAAACAGTTTTCGGTATCATGGATTCCAACCTGGAATGGAGAGGATGAATTTGAATTAAGTGGGCCATATGGAGACAAGAGAGTTGTTAATATTAGACATAGATCTTGTAGCTGTAGAAGATGGGACATCGGCGGGATTCCTTGTTGTCATGCCGTGGCGGCTCTTATATACATGAGGGAAGAACCTGAAAATGGGTTCACACAAGTTTTAGTAAGAAAACATTCATGCAAATATAAAGCCATGTTGTGCATGTTGTAGATTCTAAAGACACGTGGCCTGCTAGAGAGCCATTACTCCCACCAGATGTGCCCAAGCAAGTTGGCAGAAAGAAGAAACAAAGAACAAAATCAGTGAATGAAACAACTGATAGAAATTTGAAGACAAGAAAGAAAAAAGTTGTGCAAGAGCCGGTGGGAACAAAGTTGAAGAGACAAAATACCACAATTACTTGTGGAAAATGTGGTGGTTTAGGCCATAACAGTATCATTGTAAGAATCCACCAAAGAGCATCGTGAGCAAAGAAAGATCGCCCCATGAGATTTTATGGTTGCCTCATGTTCACAAGATGTGGTAGAAAGCACTCTCTCAGACCCAACATGTTAACTTGAGATCGAGGAATTGCTTGCGTCAATTTTTGGCACAATTTCAAGCTCAATATTATCTATGGGAAGAGAGAAGATAAAGGTAGTTATTTATGCTTGACTTGGTCATAAAACTGTTCTTACTTATGCTTGACTTTATTTTGACTAATGATTTATTTTGTGTTTCAAGTGCAGGTAAAGAGAAGGATGCAAGGACCTCAACTTTTAAGTGCTCAAAGATGAGCAGCTTTTTTGGAGATACACAGGAGCAACAAGACCAATAAACACAAACTCTTTTTGTTTTACTGTTGGTTGATATGGATATATTTTGGAAGCATCTTAAAATATGTGTAGATAAATTTTGTTGAAAAGATTTCTTGTGTTGGGATGTCTCAATTCAAGTTTATCTAGTGCTATTTACTTTGCTATGGAATGTCCCGGCACTTCATTGTAATATGGTGGTACTCACAACAAATCTACATGAGCTTATCAATCCAATGAGAAAAAAGAAAATATAAAACAATAGCATAAAAAAATGACCTGCGAAGAACAACGAACACAGCAGTCTAACAACACACCCAATTAAAATGCACTATAGTATAGGCCGAAGAAAAATATAGAACGTCAATGGGCTCTATCAAAGCTTGAGCTCTATACACAACAAAATATAGAATATCCGACTCGAATGAAACCAAATACAGCTTGTAGTACCAAAAAGCATCACCATTAATTCATCATTGAACACTTGAGTTAATTGAACTTCAATATTTCCATTACAAAAAGAGATAACAAAATATGAGTTTACAACTTTAATATGTGCACATATAACACGCATAACACTACAAGAAAGAGAAAAAACAATTGAATTTACAAAACAAACTCCTACTGATCATATGCAGTTATCACATCCCATCCTCTACTACAACCAATCTAAAGCACCCAATAAAAGTTGAAAGACTCCACTACTGAGCTAATGAATTGATGCAATTATAGTTCTTTGGGTTCCATCTCTTTGGTCAAAGATGGTTATTCTGCTCACGACATAATAGGATGGTCGAGTCCACTGGTTGGTTTCGTCAAGGAAGAGAAGCTCCAAGCGGGTGACAAGCTTCGGGCAAATGCTAACTCTTCTCTTTGACCATCACTTAGTCCTTTGGTCCCTCAACCTCAAATTTTTATGTCCATGGCATTTGCAGTCCCATTGCCCTTATTGCCATTTTTGCCATTTCCCTCTTCTCGATACCGGTATGGAGTTTGGCAATTGTAGTTTAAATAGTTGAGCCGTGTAGTAAACAACTTCTCTCACAAGTAGCATTGAGATCAATCCATCGTCTTGCATCACATCGCCTGAATTCATAAAAATAGAGAACCCCGATAAGTGATGAGAAGATAGTTGCTTATCATTTACCAATGAATATTAGATCACCACTTAATACTATCAAGCCAACTTGCGGTGTGGATACGAAAAGAGAACGTAGATACGCAATTTCCTCCCACATACATCTACGTCGCCCGAGAACCTCAAATCGAACAGCACAAAAGAACCGCACCGTCCCGTCATCCTAAAATTTCCGGCCAAAATCGCCGCCGCGCACACGAGTAAACTAGCAACAATTTCCGCCAAAGTTGCAATGGCCAAAGCACAACAACGGCAACTATGAGATGATAACCCAGCAAACACCTAAGTGCCAAAGTGCCAAACACACACATACACACAGAGACACGGACTTTATGCACAGAGACACAAAACACCGACCTTTAGCGATCCAATAAGCTACAAGTACAAATAAAAAAAAAATGTACGAAATTTCTCATAACGTAGATTGTATTAAAAGAAAAGCGAGACCTTGGAACCATCTCGGCTCGACCCGAGCAAACGAGTACCGGCGACCCCCGAGCAAGAACCGGGAGTGGGACCGCAACAAAGAAGAGAGAGGAGGGACAGACGGCCCCAAGGGAGCGTTCGTGCCCCAAGGTAGCGTTCGTGCAAAGGTGCGATTCCCATGGCCATCGCCTCCGCGACTCGCTGCTTACTAGCGCAGGGAGTCGTCTTGACAAAATTTACAAGAGGCCGCCGATAGAAAGAAGAGATGATGGTGAACAATAGACCGATGCTTGCAAGGGGCAGGTGAGAAGCGACAAGAATCGAGCAGGGCGAGGAGCGACGAGAATCGCGTTGCAATGATGATAGGGCAGCGATTTGGTTGAGGAGCGGCGAGGGAGAAGAAAGAAGAAAACATAAACATCAACATGAATAACCTAAACTTAATTAATTTAGAATTTTTCCTTTTTTCCAATCATAAATTTATGACAAAATTGCCCCTATTTTAATCGCCGGAAAATATTTACCGGTGAGCTAAGGTCCTCAATAGAGATTAAGTTGATTATTTCGGGTCCTTATTTGACACAAAATTTACTTTAGGTCCTTATTTGAGACAATGGGTTTACTTCGGGTCCTTATCCGACACAAAGTTCATTTCGGGTCCTTTTTGAGAAAATTGATCCACTTCGGGTCCTTATTTGGAATTTTCCCAAATAACAATGCCAACTACAACCAAGGAAATATATACTCAATAACTAGTAGGCAAAACTTGGAAGATTAATAGAATTAAAATAATGGGTAAAAAAGAATGATATATAAGTTAAAAGTGGAACTTATTCAATTAATGCTTTGAGCTATGAATAATCTATTAATAAATATAATTATCTCTATTCCATTATCATAAATATTTATTTTAACATTTTGTAAACTAATTTGACTCATTATATTTAAATAAAGTGAAATTGTTCACGTGATGAAATAACAAATACTTCAAATTATAAATAGTAAGGTCTAAACGATATATTTTTAACTAAGTGAAACTTATTATACAATAAAATAGGTGATACCTAAAATCCTGTAATTTAAATGAGGGCACAAAACTGTAAATTAAATGGACTTCCTTAAATTCACAATTTTATTGTTTTCAGAATAAGTTTTACCATTGCAAAATGTTCTTGAAGATACTTTCTATTTATTTATTATTCAAATTTAAACTCAAATACTTAAATTGTTGAAGAAAAGACAAAAAAGCTGAATTACAAAAATTGAAGCTCGTGAAATTTGTCCTTATCCATAATTTTAAAATATCAAACAAAGTGAATTTCACTAGCACAGTAATATTTATTCTGATGTACGGAATATAATTATTTGAATAAAACAAGTAATGATTTAAATCAACAATTATTTTTTTTTTATCTAGAACACATGTCCGTAATTTGTGCTAATTTTCTTTTGATTTATATTGACATGTTATCTATATGTTCACTATTGTGATATTTTCAAAAGTGAACCATATCATCTATGGGTAAGCTAAAAATTATTCTTTCTTTCTCCATTTAAATTGTAGATTATAAAAGACAATAATTACGTTACAAAAGTATTTTTGCTTGGTAATTGTGTTTCAAAAATTAAAGCTCATGGACTCTATCCTTGTCCACACTTTTTTCTAATTTATCCCTTTACGTCAAGTTTATATTCAGGTAAATGATTTTATCTTACTAATCTTTTGAAAATTTAAACATAATAATAGATAGAAATTGAGAAATAAGAAATCATTAAAGCTAAAAAGCTTATTTCTTGAATATGCCCCACGTGGGGAACTATGCCACGTGTCTTGCTGCTCGGCATCTGCATGAGCAAAAGTGAAGTGCCAAGTGGCGCACACGGAGGCGAGCACTCTCAGTTCGGACTTTTATTATAAATAACAAAATCACTTGGAATTTATTTACCAGATAGTGTTTTACAGACAATGACTTCTACAAATCTTTGGAGAATAATTCCATAGGAATTACAATGTTGAATTATATATGCACAAATTCATATGTCAACATATGTCAATTTATGGAAGTCCGGCTCTCTGGCTCAAGAGAACTTGACGTGACCTAGGGCTATAAAACGTCCCCATTCAAGCTCCATTGTCAACTTCAAGTAGCAAAATTGGCACTTAGATCCTTGATTTAAGAAATTTTCGGGATAATTTCAATTTATATCTTTCCCCAATTTAATGTGATCTTAAGCATATTATAATTTATATATCTGAGAGATTATGTCAAAATTAAATATCAGTATATAAATAAATCCCAATCTCCCTTTTTCTCACGGGGGATTTATAGCTATCTTTACTACATGGGCCTGGGCTTTCAGTAATGATTTGTGGGTTGGTTGAAAAGGAACTTCCAAATTGCATCCAGTTATGCACCCAATTGCGTACTCTCAAAGAAGAGATCGTACATCGAATTTTAATTACGGGCATTTTGATTATATGATAAGTGAATATCCAATTTAAAAGTTTTCTTTATATAATATAAATAAATAGATAAAAACTCTATTTTCAGATGACACCTTAGCTATTTACCCGCATTATTATATGAATTGTACATTTCGATTTATCATTACAATCACATAGACAACATTAAATCTATTAATTGCACCCAAAAATTCGAAAAAAAATGTGTGGAACAATGTATTCTTAAAAATTACAACTAGACCCTCGAGGGAGAAAAAAAAAAAACCTCCATCTTGAGATGCTTTTTGTTAGTTATATAATTTAGTATTTGTTCTCGTAATTCATTATTAAAAAATTGCCGCATAATTTTGATCGTCCAACTAAAAACCAAATAGTCGAGAAAAATAGGTTATTAATATTAGACTTCGAAAAGGGAAAGGTTGATACGATTAAATTCTTGTATTAATCAAATTGAATATCTTCTAAATGAAAAGCAGGCACGAATGTATCTAATTCATAATAAGTTTTGGGACTTTTCATATATCATCATAGTTTTTTTAATATATAACTTTGAAACCCAAATTACGTTAATATTTAAAAGACCTTTTTTTTGTTATAATTTTGAAACTCAAATTACATTAATATTTGAAAGAGCTTAACTATATAATTTCGACGACATATACTTGAATCTTTACTGTATAGTCCAAGACACTATATATATGGTCATGATTATATGTTGCCACCAGCAACACTTCTTCAAGCACCACAAGTGGTGCAGGTGCATCGCGGCCCGCACCGGCGGTAGAATCGCCAGTTCTCAGCAGCTGCCGCAGCTGCCGACGGCCTGCAACCGCAGGGTTTGACGCTGCAGTTGTTCGCGGACAAGCACTCCTTGTGGCCCGCCCCTCCTCCTGCTGCCAGGGCCGCACACCTGTTGCGAAACAACGTGAGAAACTCGAGTAGCTAGCCAGCGCCTTAGAATCTTCGGATCGACTCCGCCGCCTCACCTGCACGGGGCTCAGCCGGGGCAAGGATAAGGGCAGCCGTAGCTGCTTTGCAGGTGACGGCGACGCGAGTTCCGGTCAGATCCGCCATGAGAACTCCTCCTTCAGCTCTGAAGCTCTATTTTTTTACTGTGACTGGAAGAGGCTGAAGATGAAATAGGGCATCAGAAGGAAGGCGGCTTTTATAGGCCATGCATGGAGGATGGCACATGCTGGTACGGGCGATCCATGGAGGACACGTGGCTCTTTCTTGCCATTTGCATTCCTCCGTTACAACTTTGACCGACGGCCATGGAAGCCCGCCTCCTTTTGCTGAGACTCTGTCAACGGTCACTAAATTTCAGCTTGTGCTTCCGAGGAATGACGTTTGCGAGTCAAAAGAAGGTCCGAATTAAGGCGGACCGGAATCGGAAGACGTGTCCATATCTCTCTCTAGTTAGGGTGCAATCCGACCACCTAGATCAAGCAATGTTACAAATTGACATCGACACTTTATAGCGATAATCCAAGGAAGTAACTTCTTTCCATCTCAATTTGGGATAGGGTGAGCAACAATCCAATTCAATCCGAGAACCAAATAGAATGGGCCTGAATTGATTGATTCAAGGTCGTAATTAAGGAAAAGGTTGGGTTCCCGATCGGTGAACCTAGAAGCAGATCAAGATTGGTTCGGTTTCAATTCCAAGGCCGGACTGCTAGTCCTACCTGGGAATCATCCGATTAGCCGATTAAATCGCTTTTGCAATCATCAAGAATTGAAGCATTGTCTTGGATATGAAAAATAATTTGGGAATCGTTAAAAGTAGCGATATGAACGGTGATGGATGATCACGTAAAATCTCAAAGTACATAACCAAATTATTTTTATTGTAGCTTATTTACCTCAAATTTTTTTGTGATAAGATAATCCCTGAGTAACATATTTATCCTCCTATGGAAACACTATTAAAATGTTAAAAAAATAAAATGAAACAAAAACTAAAAAGGAATCTCGAAGCTTTATGGCCGTTACTGTTCAATATCTTCTAGCGCGCGTCTAGCCCTGGTCAGAGCCACCTGGACATCTGGCGGGGTACAATTCCTCTTTCTTATTTTTCCTTTTTTTTTTTTTTTTGTTGTAATATTCTTTCCTATTCCTTTCAGTGTTCATCTTTTTGGGCGAACTCCTTTATTTTCCATCTACTCTTGTTTTTTTTTTTTTTTTTTTTTTGGGTCCTACAATTTTTCCTATACTTTTATCAGTCAAAAACAAGCAAAATCAATCCAAGGACTTTGCTACCTTGATCACTGCTTCTCCAAAACTTGTAAATCTCTCCATAGGAAGATTGGCAAATAGTAGCCAATATTTACCCTGCCGTGACTCTTCATGGCATATTTCATGACATCACGAAATCCTACGGCTTCGAGAAAAGAAGGGAAAAGGTTTGACAGTGCATGAACAACCTTGACCGAGGTTGTTGTCCACGGATGAGTGCTTGAAGAAGACGAACAGTGCATGGAAGATGATGAACATTATTTATGATAATTATACTTTGATTTTTTTTTCTTCTCTAGTTTTTATTTAATTTCATTTTTTGACGTGGCACCGAGTATCGCGTCGAAGCCATGTTAGAATTTTAATGCTGATTTCTAAAAAAATCTTAACAAAGAGTAATTGTGTTATATGGGCATTAGTTTGTTGTTTTTGTGTCGTAAAAAAATAAAAATAAAGCATGTGACGTGATGGATATAGTTTGAGATTCTTGGTAGTTTTTTTTTTTTAACGATAATTGCACAGGAAGTCATAAAATTGCCATGAAAGTCCAATTAATTTTTAAAACTTGCAAAATGTGCAATTAAATCCTAAAATCTATAAAATTGGTTTAGTCGAGTTCTTTTATGAATTTTTTCCAATTTAGCTGAATGGAAAATGCTAATATGGCTTTTTTTAGTATTTCCCTCTTCTACAAGGTGATGATGTGGTTAAATCGACATTGTTTGGTCAAAATCTGACTTTTAATACAAATTTAAATAAAAAATATATAAAAAAATAAATTAAAAAAGAAGAAGAAAAAACAATTGATGAGAGTTCATAATTGCAGCCCCACCATTGCTGAGAAGGGCTGGTGAGGGTGGGGGGATAGTTGGCGGTGAAGGCTCAATAGTTTATCTTTTTTTTTAATTTTTTTAATTTAGCTTATTATTAAGTTTGATATTGGTATAAAAATCAGATTTGAATCACAAAAACGTTGCTTTGATCCTATATTTCATTATACAACCACATTATTGCTATGTAAGGGAGAGAAAATGTTAAACAAAAGCTACATTAGCATTTTCCATTAAGTAAATTGCATAGAATTAATGGAAAAGTCTCGATTGAACCAATATGACAAGTTTTAAAATTTAATAAGTTTTAGGACTCAATCGGACTTTTATGACAAGTTTTAAGACTTATGCTATCTTATCCCTATTTTTTAAAGGGAAAAAGCAAAAAAAACCCCAAACTATATGCTATTGTGGGAAAATTCCCAAACTTTGCAAACTCGTGACACATTTACCCCATTAAGGGTATTTTCGTCTTTTCTTTATTTTTTCTTTTTCTTTATTTTTTCTTATTCTCTCTTCCCTCCGCCGGAGTCGGCGGAGGGAAGCCGCGGCCCGGCGAGGGCTGCCCTCGCCGGCGTCCGGCGAGGGTCGCCCGCCCGAGCCGGGCTAGGGGCGGCCCGCGCCGCGTCGGGCGAGGGCGGCCCTCGAGGCTGGGTCGGGCGGGGGTGCCCTCGCCGGATCGGCGAGGAGTCCCTCGTCCGACGACGGGCGAGGGCCGCCCGCCCGCGTAGGGCGAGGGGGCCCTCGCCGACGCAAAAGGCGAGGGTGCCCTCGCCGGATCGGCGAGGAGGCCCTCGCCCGACGCCGGCGAGGGCCGCCTCGCCCGACGCAGGCGGGGTGGCGAGGGCACCCCTCGCCCGACGCAGCGAGGGCGGCCCTCGTCGGCGTCGGGCGAGGGCACCCTCCCCGACGCCCTCGCCGGCGTCGGGCGAGGGCCGCCCTCGCCGACGCAGCGAGGGTGGCGAGGGCACCCCTCGCTCGACGCAGCGAGGGCGGCCCTCGTCGGTGTCGGCGAGGGCACCCTCACCCGACGCCGGCGAGGGCCCTCGCCGACGCCGACGAGGGCCGCCCTCGCTGCGTCGGGCGAGGGGGTGCCCTCGCCGGCGTTGGCCGGACGCCGGCGAGGCGCCGCCCTCGCCGGCGAAGAAAAGAAAAAAAAAAAAAAAGTTTTTAAAAGTAAAATGACCAAAATGCCCCTATGATTTAGGGTAAATGTGTCACACAAATGAAAGTTCAGGGTTTTTTGTGTCACAAATAAAAGTTTGGGGTAAATGTGTCACGGTTTACAAAAGTTCGGGGTTTTTCACGTCACAAAACAAAGTTTGGGGTAAATCATCGGCTCGAGGCAAAGTTTGGGGTTTTTTTGGCTTTTTCCTTTTTTAAATTGCAACTATATGCTATTGTGGGAAAATTCCAATTAAGAGTCTCAAATGCCCTCATTTTTTTTTTCAAATAAATGCCTGAAATAAACCTTGTTTCAAATAAGAGTCTTTGCTATGTTAGTCTAAAAGAAGGGCTTGGCCTCATCGGCTTGTCAAGGGCATTTTTGTCATTTGCTTATTTATTTATTTTCTTTCTTTTTATTTTCTTTCCTTTTTGCTAGTGGCTAGTCTTAGGTGATGGCCGGCCATCAGCAACATCTGGAGAGAGCAAGGTACTGTCGAAAGCCACAAGTGAGGGCCGCCTTTGCCAACCAAAGCCAAGACTTGCCCTTGCTAAATCTAGGTGGGACTCAATTTTGTGTTTTGCTAACACTGTGTAATATGACTAGCGAAAAATACTAATGTGGTTTTTTTATTTATATTTTATCTTTCCCACGTGGCGTTAAGGTTAACTAAAATACTAAGACGACGTTGTTTTGATCCAAATCCTAATTTTTACACTATATCTTAATTAAATTAGGTTAAAAATCCAAATTTCATTTTATAAAAAAGACAAACTCAGAAGAGAAAAAAAGGGTTAAAATTTAAAAAAACACACGCACACAAAAGAAAATACCAGGGCCTCCACATGTGGTTGCAGCCCCATCGCGGCTGGGGTGCTAGCGACCCAACCGGGCATTGCTAATGCCTTACTAGCGATGGGGTGGCCACGGGCGGGAGGACCTACATTTTCTTTCTTTTTCAAATACTTTTAGATTTATTAATTTTTAATCTATTTTGAATAAAATTTAGGTTAAAATTGCCTTTGGATCAAATCGCTTTGATCGGTTCGAATATTTAGTTGGCTGGTAAGGTCGACTCTTATTTAAAACTCCTATAGCTACTTTAAAATCTTTTTTGAAACAAGATTTAACTTAGGCCATCATTTGAGAAAATAATAACACTTTAGATCTTTAATTGAATTCTTTTAATTTTTACATTACCTTGCACACATGCGGGTTGGTTCCAAGAATGGGACACAATATTCAATAATTTTGAGGACCGATCCGGTTCCTTCATTTTTCCACAAAAAATCAAGATATTTTCCATGTAAACCATTTCGAATTTCAAGTAAATGTGTGATCCGGCGAACCTTCGAGTTTAATAGATTTTGCTTGGCCAGATCTCCTTGAAAATCAATAAATATTACAAATACCCTTTGCTAGATAATTCCCCTTTCATATGTAATAAGCTTGTATATTGCATGAGGTGAATGAAACGCACGAATTAGATACGCACACCTAATGTGAAATAGAAAGGAACTATGTGATATCCCTAAGCGCTACTTCTCCTGCAAGGAAAGCTTGCTCAATTGTTGACCTTCACTCCTCCTCTCTCTCTCTTCTTGCTTGTACAGGAGGGAAAAGTTCGTCCAAAAAGAGAGATCTTTTCGATCGCTTCGTGGAAGCGAAATCCCGTGGCATTGGATTAGCGAGTCGACGCAACACTCTGTCCCAACCCTCTGTCCCTCACATCCATCGGCTCTTCGCCTTTTCAGGGTCCAAGCTTGATCCGCAATTCTCTCCCTCTCTTTTCCTTTCTCTCTCTCTCCCTCCTTTCTTGCCCCTCCCGCCTCACATTTCGAAGCAAAAACCAACTTGGAGCAGACGTTATGGTCTTTTAGACATTTCCCATCTAGAATTTTTCCTCCGTGGCATCGAACCGGAGCTCGGAAGTTCGAACGTTTGGCTGCCATCCTTGTTCTTGTTCCAAGGTAATTGCAATGCCCGTGCGCTTTCGTGATCTGGGTTTTTCGTGTTTGTTGGCATTTGTGATTCGGCGTCTGATTCGGGGGTTTCTTCCTTGATGAGCTTTTCAGGCATTGGGGATTTCTCCGCATAGGAGGGAGGTAGTGACGGTCATTTACCACGTCGAAGTTATTTTGAGTTGCAAATAAGGAGAGGGAGAACTTTGGTTGATTTTCTGGATCGGGGTTTTTCCTCATTCGTTTTTGCCGTAGTATTAAGCATTTTTTGGTTTTCACATTGAAGCAATTCATCAAGGGAAAGTTGTCAAAATTGATAGGAATTAAGACCCTTTGGATTCTTTTGGGAATGCTGATCGATGACAGTCTCAATTTTAGAAAAGAGGGGTTTCTCTTGGAACCGGTACTTTGATTTGACGAAGAGGGCAAATTTGAAGTGGGATAATGGGTTGCATTTGCACCAAAGGAATTTTTCCTGCCCATTACAGGATTAAAGACGGGGGTTTGAAGCTTAGCAAATCTTCAAAAAGGTCTGTTGCATCCTTAAGGAGAGATGAACTGGCGGTTTCAGCCAATGGTGGAGGCAACGATGCTGCAGATCGACTGATACCAAGCCCACATGAGGTTGAGAATGAAGTGGAGGATAGGAAAAACGTTGATTTCAATGAGAAACTGTCAAAATCCCTTCAAAGACGAGCTACGATGGATGCGGCCAGTGGGGGACACACACAAGTACAGTTGAAAGTGGGTAAAGTAGGTGGCTTTCCCCTTGGTGAGAGAGGAACACAAGTGGTAGCCGGATGGCCTTCTTGGCTGACAGCAGTGGCCGGAGAAGCTATTAACGGATGGGTGCCTCGAAGGGCCGATTCATTTGAGAAGCTGGAAAAGGTCATTTCTCTGCCTTTATCTTTTATGGTGAATCTCCTATAAAAGGAAAAAGATGCGCATTTCTTTTAACCCAAGTGTATGTTCTCTAGCTAGTATTGAATCTTTTTGTTTACTATTTGCTAAGTTGTGGACATAAATTACTACCTTTCTCGAAAACTTTTGATGCTGCGTAGATCCATGTTAGCTAGACATTAATTGAAAAGCACGTTTGAACTACTTGGCTCGCATTTTAGCTCTCACCCTAGTCAATTTTTTCTTTTATTTGACAAGTTTCAGGTGAATGGAAAAATTCGTGATGTTTATTTCTGGAGAGGCATAAACAGTTTTATTCTCGCAAGTGTTAAATTGGATGCTGAGACCATACTATGTCGAATGATGGATGTATCTGGTCTTAAACTTGTAATCACCGCATGTTTCCTAGAGAAAACTTTCAACCATATTAAGCCTCTTTAAGCCGGCATGCTACGTGAACCCCAAGGGGTTGCTCAAGTGGTGAGCATAGTTGTCATTCTCGCTTAAGGCTTGGGCTTAAATCACCATGCTTGTGCATTCTCTTGGAGTCACCTGAGGAGCACAAACTTACGTGTTTATGGCAATTACTTGGTGTGCATGTGACAGAGGGTCTGTCACATCTGATGGTGACTAATTGGGTGCTCAAGTAGCCTGGACACCATTGACATTCATCAAACAAAAAGCTGGGATGCTATGCGGGACGATGTTAGAGTGAGAGGTTTTGGTTGGAATTGGTCAGTTCAGTTAGACACCACTCCAGTGATAAGCCGTTGATCAGTAAAACATTGTCAATGGCTCATATGATTGAAAGGTCATTGTTACCATTTGGATAGTTTCTTGAGATGTTAGTTATGGAATAACTACATGAATTTTTGGGATTAAGAGAGCCTTGATTTCGAATGTACACGTTCTATCCTCGTTCAGAGAATTCTAAGGCACATAACTCGTTGATTTGACATTCCAGTAAAAAGGTAGAGTCCTTCCATGAATTGAGAGAGACAGAGTTAGTAGACATCTTAAATGTACTTTGTTTAACTCTGGGTACTGTAGTATTTTTCCCTTTTGTGCATTTGAGCATTTATTCTCAGCTCTCTCAGGGATATTTGTAGCTAAGAGATAGTTCATGAGTATAGACACTTAATGTTTTTGTTGTCTACCTGTGAAAAGAATCTATATTCTAAAATCCTTCCTAATGATACAGATTGGGCAAGGTACTTACAGCAGTGTATATAGAGCACGTGACCTGGAAACGAATACAATTGTAGCCTTGAAAAAGGTTCGATTTGCTAATATGGACCCAGAGAGTGTTCGATTCATGGCAAGGGAGATAATTATCTTGCGAAAGCTTGACCATCCAAATGTCATGAAGCTGGAGGGTTTGATAACTTCAAGGGTTTCTGGCAGTCTGTATCTTGTGTTTGAATATATGGACCATGATCTTGCTGGCCTCGCTGCCACTCCGAGTATAAAGTTCACTGAATCTCAGGTACACACTTGTTGTGTTTAATACTTCCTTGGTTGAATTAAATGTTATCCATGTGACCAACAAGTTGGGTAGAGTATGGATAAGGTGGAGTTGTTCTAAGAGGCTACTGCATCAATTGGACAGCAGAACAAAAGTTTGTAGGTTTATGTAGCTTCCCACGTTTTCTCACAATTGATGCTTGAGTTTCTATCTTCATTCCTTAGATCTTCTCATTTACCATTTGATGCTGCATCTTCACATTTACCGTTTGCTATATAGTCTTGAATATAAAAGGGAGAATGTGGACATTTAATTTTAGATCAAAACTCTTTCTTTAATATAAGGTCTTCATTCTTAAGCATTGTCTGTAATTGTGATTCACCACTTTCTACTTGCTGTAGTTTCTTACTAAACTATAAAGATGATATAGACTTTCTTTGACTGACTTATTTTTTTAATTTCTTCCTCTAGATCAAATGTTACATGCAACAACTACTTCGTGGACTTGAATATTGCCACAGCCATGGTGTTCTACACCGTGACATAAAAGGCTCCAACTTGTTAGTCGACAACAATGGCAATCTCAAAATTGGAGATTTTGGATTGGCAACTTTTTTCAGGACCAATCAAAAGCAGCCTCTAACGAGTCGTGTAGTCACTCTCTGGTACCGACCTCCTGAGCTGTTGCTTGGTTCTTCAGATTATGGAGCTTCTGTGGATTTGTGGAGTTCTGGTTGCATCCTAGCTGAATTGTTTGCTGGGAAGCCCATAATGCCTGGAAGAACAGAGGTGCCATTCCTTATGTAGTGCCTAATTTGTTTACAATATTAGAACATTAGGAAAAACATTGTTTCAGTCGTATAGTGATTCGAAAATTCTATACCCAATGTTTACTCGAGCATTTTTGCCTTGTGTACAACAGCTTGATGTCTATACTTTCGGTTACATAAAATCTAATCTAAGAGTCTTGAAGAGCATTCCATAGTCTACTTATGCATGCAATAAATTATAATCAGCATCAATTTCATAGAAAATGGCAATAGAATTTGATTTTACAAGCTTCTATTTCAGGGTTTTGTTTATTCATTTATATTGGCAGGTATTTTCTGTAAGAGGGTGGATGTGTCATATCTACCTTAATATGTAGTGTTGTGTAAAGCTAATGTCAAAATGCAATCTTAAATACTTCCGAGTCTATAATAAATATTTAAGCACTTCTGAGTCTATAATAAATGATTGTCTATGCGATTCACCACTTCTAATCTGATCATGAAATATTTGTAGGTGGAGCAATTGCACAAAATTTTCAAACTTTGTGGGTCTCCTTCAGAAGAATATTGGAAGAAGTCAAAATTGCCACATGCAACCATTTTCAAGCCTCAGCAACCTTACAAGCGCTGTCTCCTGGAGACATTTAAGGATTTTCCTTCATCTGCATTGGGCCTGCTAGATGTTCTTCTTGCAGTTGAACCAGAATGCCGTGGAACGGCTTCCTCAGCCCTTTGGAATGAGGTAGGTCCTAAGTTTTTCCTTTTCAGCTTTCTTGATGTCATGTATGGTTTGTTCCTCCCTAGCGTGTCTACTTTTAAATATTTTACATTGTGTGCCAATTTTCTTATTGTTATTGCAACTTCGAATAATTCAGCAGATTTCTTTGAAGACATTAAATAGTGCAATCATGTAATTTGATATGACATGATAGCTTTGCCAGAAATACTAACCTTCAAACTGCATCCTTTTTCATGAAATAATGTAATAACTTTTTAATAGGATATTGAATCAAGTGGGGCCTGTGTTTTTAATATTGACGTACTACTCAGTAAACAAATTTTAGGAAGAAATTTTTTCTATCTATGACGCTGCAAGCTGATCTTTTGCTTTTTATCTTCCTTTTAGTTACAACTGCTAATCCTATTCTTTGATTTACTATCCCAGTTCTTCACATCCAATCCTCTTCCAAGTGATCCGTCAAGTTTGCCAAAGTATCCGTCAAGCAAGGAGTTTGATGCCAGACTTCGAGATGAGGAAGCCAGAAAGTGAGTCATCTTCTGTGTTGTTTCACTAAAAGAAATCTCCACTTTCGGCCATAAATGTGGCTGTGGGTTTGTGCTGATTAGAGAAACAGTCTCTAGCACTAATTTAAAATCTTATCACAGATGGCTAGCCGAAATTAAAAAAAAAAAAAAAATACCAATTGAAAGAACACCTCTACAGAAAGTTTGAAGTCTTGTCAAAATCTAGCTATATAGAAACTGATAGAAAAAAAGGACTTTCTGTTAATTACTTGCTGCAAATGATCTATCAACTAGTTTATCCTTGTACAAACAAAAACGTTTCATCAAGTTTCCACTTTTCTACTGAAAAATAAATACGACCATTGTTAATGCAGTTACTTTTCCCTTTTTCCAAAATGTGTAATGGCGGAGGAGTTGGATTGACGTATTATGGGGAAGGAAAAACTTGCTTATGCAGCCACTTAGAATTGCTTCATGAGAAGTGTTTCCTACACTCCGCATCATGCTACTAACCCTACAATTGGTTGATTTTTATTCCAGGCGTAAAGCTACTGCCGGTAAAGCTCGTGGTCTTGAATCAATTAGAAAGGGTTTGAAAGAGTCTAAAGTTGTGCCTACATCAAGTGCCAATGCTGATTTAAAGGCATCCATCCAGGTAACTTGACCTTCTAATCATATCTCATACATATATGTAAGTTGAATGGTTGGATGTGAGTGCCTTAACACAAATTCAGTGTAGGCATACATATATTGCAGAGCGACCCATTTTTTCATAGCTTAACTGCATTTATTATCATTTTTATTACCTTCTTTAGAAGCGACAAGAGCAATCGAATCCCAGAAGTACCGGTGAGAAAGCAGGAGAAATGACCCAGAACAATTTCATTCTATCTGGACAATCAGCACAACCCAGTGTTAATGGATCAACACAAATTGGAAATGCAAATGAGGTTGAGGCTTTGATTGTGCCAGACCGAGAACTCGATTATCCAAGCGGTGGTGCCGAGTTGACAAGGCAGAGATCTTTCATGCAAAGAAGAGCATCACATTTATCCCGGTTTTCTAATTCTGTTGCAGTCGGAGGTGATTCAAATCTCGATTGTAGTAGGGAGAAGGGTGCGAACACCCAATGGAGGGATGAGGCTTTTGTTGCCAGGTGTAATCATCCAGATGGTGGTGAATTAGCAGGAAAGCATGACTGGTCACATCATTTGTTACATAGGCCGATATCTTTGTTTAAGAAGGGGGGAGAGCACTCCCGGAGGGAGTCCATTGCGGTAATTGCATTATAACTTAAACAAGCTATTTAACTTTGTCTTTGCTGGGGATTTTTTTTCCCTTTTTCTGGTTCCCTTTCCACTTAGTTGAAGGTGAAATAATCTGACTCAACCATTTTCCTTTTATATATATAGCTTTGGACTCTGTATTTGTTTTACTTTATTTACTAGCATGAATAAAATGCTTGGAACAAATTGGTGTGGCATATGGAATCGAAAAAAGCAATGGACGTCATCATGTCCATGTGGTCATTGGAAGTTAAGTTGTGCTAAGTGCATCTTTATCTCTGCATTTTTTTGTACATTAAAACAAACTTATTATTTGGTAACTTTTATGGCTTCCGTTGGAACAACTTGCTATGACAATTGGTATTGAATGTCTTTGCTCATATAATATTGAGAGATCAATTGAAAGTATCTGAAAAATCATAAAAAATTGCTTTGGAGGATAATTTTTGTGGTAGCTTCATGTCAAATGTCAAAGAATGACATCAACTAATTGTGAAGTATAGATGAGGATCATTATTTTCTCTTGCCTTTGGTGCGGTGATTTGCGAGCTATGATCTGAAAAGCTGATCGTCTTCTCTTGCTTGTGTTTGCAGAGTTATTCTCCCAAAAAGAGCCGAATCCACTATTCTGGACCTTTGCTTCCCTCGGGAGATAACCTCGATGAAATGCTCAAGGAGCATGAGCGGCAAATACAAAATGCCGTCCGGAAAGCTCGCCTTGATAAGGTCAAGACAAAGAGAGAGTATGCGGATCATGGGCAGACAGAGTCACTTCTCTATTGGGCAAATGGGAGGTGATTATAAGGATGACAAGGAGTAGGTGCATCTCTCTCTTGAAGCAAGGAGGCCCATGAGATGGCAACAATGTCGACAGGAAGCAGAATTCCTATCCAGAAGCGGTAAAAGATATGATCGACACAAGCATTTTGTGTTGGAGCTTCAGCTAATTGTATGTCATCGAGTACTTTTTCAAAGCACTTGATGATGCTCCTTGTGTCGTATCAAATCCGAAGCAATCGGATTTGGTAAAATCAGGTGGCGGTCTTGTTTGGTGCTCCAACAATGGAAAGGGCTGTATATTGTCAATGTTTACTCTGATTGTTGGAAGCATTCTCTGTACAGTGATGGCCCATCTCTATCTCTTCATTGATTGTTCCCTGATTATGGAAATGTTACTACATAATTCGAAATAGTATGGCTGAAATCTGGTAATATGAGGCACGGTATACTATATAGTCCCCCTCCAGCTTCAATCCCTAAATCGCTCACTCTAGCTCCCTCTTTGTTTGCTCCCTTCTCTTCAGCTCCCTCTCTCGCTCAATTCCCTCCAGTTCCCTCTCTCTCGCTCTTGCGCCCTCACCGAATGGACGGAATGATGAGTTTTTCTACTCACAAGATAATTTGTTTTTGCTAGTTTTCTTTACTTAGTCATGCATTGCTTGCCATATATAAACTAAAAGAAACGCAAGCCTAACATTTAAAAAGAAAGAAAGGGAAATAGTGAAAGCAGTTAGTAGTGGTCGTTAGATGAGTTCAGAAGGGCAATCCTAACATAAAAAAAAAAGGATAATAGTGAAAACAATTGATAGTGGTCGCCAAATGAGTATAAATAGCCATTCAGGCCTAGAATCGTGCCTAAAGAGATGTACATCTTTAGTGGTAGCTAGCATCGCCCTTTTTCTTGGTCGCTCTTGAGTACTTGTTGTTGCGGGGTCTGGATGGCAAGATTAGGAGCTAACGACGAGCGTCTCTAAATTAGGACACATCCACCTCAAGCTTTCCGTTAGTCGAGAACTGGTATCAACATCTCCAAAAGTGTTGCACAGGATCTGAAGTCTTAAATGCTTGACATTCCACAAAGGAGCAAGCATTTCACTTCTAATTTCTTCCGGAAGAACCAATGCCTATATATATAAAAAGAAGAATAGCAAAATTCCAACGCTCAGTTTACATTAGCATACAAATACTCGATACAAAATACTGATTTGGAAAACATTTACTTACCTTGACTTCTTTACAAATTAGTGTTAGCGAGTTGCAACGGCCGAAATACCTTAGGAACTTGGCCGGCCTTGAGATAGCTCCTCCTCTTGTTGCGGACTCCGAAATTCACCTCGAGTCTCGCATTGACCAATGTTGTCGAATCTCGTGGACCGATGACAAGGATGTTGGGGCCGTCATATTGGAACGACACGAGATTAGGAGTTTGGGTCTTTACTCTTATCAGAGACTTGAATCCAGTTAAGGGGAGGTGCTTGAATCCAGTCAAGGCGAGGTGCTTGAGATTCTTGTGAGTTATCCTGATGCGCTCGGCGGACGGGCTCCCCCTGAGCCTCAAGGTCTCTAGGAGGTGAAGCTGAGAGACCGCTTTTCTGATGGTCCTGATTCCGACCACGCACAGATCCAGAGCAAGTTCCCTCAGATTTCTAGTGCCATGTACTTGGAGAGCTGACAACTCCTCATCCGGGAAGGCCATGGTGTACCTCGATGTGTGGCTGAAGGATACGAGGTTTGGGGCTGATATTGAGATCGAAAGGTTTTCCTTGTCAGACATGGCCGATGCCTCAAAAGTCTCGAGCTTCGGTCCACAGATGAAGAGGTCCTTGGAGCGGGAGCAGTCGATCAGCTCCACGCGCCGGAGTGCCGGGCAACTCAGCATCAGCTCGTTCGAGAATTCGTCGCCCTTTTCGACTCGGTGTAGGACCAGTTCTTCCAAGCGAGGCAGCCTCGTCTTGACGCCCTGCATTGAGAGATGGCTCACGTGGAGGACAGAGATGGTGTCAGAGACCAGGTCGGGGCACATTTGCATGTACCATCTTTTGTCGGGATAGTTGACGATGCGGTCAAGACTTAGGTGTCGGAGATTGAGACTCGAGCCGATATCTATCCACTTGGGCACTATAGGTTTCAACTTGTCGTCTCTCGAGAAGACCAGCAACCTCATCGAGTCGATGGTGAGGTTGAGCTCATGGCGCCGCGTGATGTAACGATCGATATATTCTAGAAAAGTGTCGTGCCCACCAACGTTTTTGGTCCCGAAGGTTTTTTCATCAAATTCTAGACCGGGAAGAGTGTTAAAGGCATGATTCCAATCTTTGGAGAGGATGCACATTTGTGTTGCGTCCCTCGGAGACAATCTTGACATGATTTCTTGAATTATTGATTGAGGCAAATAAAGAGCGCGGCCTTCGGAGATCTCCGCCATCATCGTCAACAAAACTTTCTGCAATAAAACAAAGAACGAGAATCGTTGTTCAAAGTTCCTGTAAATGTTGGATTTATGTCACAGCAAAACCGTACACAGTGAAATCCTAAAGCGCAACAAGAATAGGCCAAAAGAAACACTAGCGTCACCCTTGATCGTACACTAATAACAGTCACACGATGCCCGGGAAGAGCCGTTAAATTTATTGAAAACCAACGAATTACGAACTGATCTATCGAGACTACAGAGCACCGCACGCCTCTTATACAAAACGCCGAAAGGATTTCCAGTGACTATAGATCAGTCAACTTCTTCCGGAGGCTAACTTTATAGGAACAATAAACCATGGAGGATGGGGTAAGCCAAGTCACCTTCAACGGGGTTGCTTTCCCCTTTCTCTTCAATTGAACCGAGAACGCGTCACGAATCAACGAACAGATGATCCTCGTCTCTGAGGCGCGCCAAGACAATGACTCTTCTACTCCTCCTTGGCACTTCAAGAGGCTATCTTTGTGTAAGCACAGGGGAAGAGCGGGGACTGTATAGCTGTTGTAATGCCGAGAGCAAACTCGTTAGTTTCCTGAATCCTAACAGGGCTCAGGATTAGGAAACATGGAGATTAGCAAATCCGAATTATGTTCTCGTTGGAAACAATTGTTGGAAAACCATGCGCAATCGGTATCCTCCTCAAGTTGAACAACTAATACTAGTATACCACCTCCTTAATAAATTATTTTCTAACTTCACCATAACATTGTTTCATTCAGTGGTTGCTTTCATAAATTAAATTCTCACTCAAACGAAAGATCAGGATAAAACCGACAATAAAAAAACTAAGAAGATATATCTAGTTTTAAATATGGCTTATCCAGTGCTTAGTTTGAATATAGCTTATGGAAAAAGGTATCTAACAATATATCTGATCATCAGATTACTTACTCGTGAGTTACAAATTATGGATATTACTTGCATATCAACTTAGTTAAAGATAAATACTTTATGATTTTCAGATTTGTTCCTCTGATCAGGGATGACCCAAAACATAACCCAATCAAATCAAATGTGGCAAGAACCGAAGAAAATAAGAACCGAGAAACCCTCGGCATCTCATTCTATGGATGCTTTCCAAACCACTCATTAATCACTTTTTCTCCTGAGATCTCGCTTATATAACTCAATTTACAGCCTGCACTAAAAGAGACATTAATCTGGATAGTAATAGGATCACGAACAATGCCTGCTTCTACGGACACAATGCTAGCTCCGACTGAAGAAGAAGGTAGAATGGCACGCGAGACTAGCGTGAGATGTTATCACGGCCAAAACTTCATCTGCTTCAGGGAATTTCGAAAGACGATTCTCAAAGTACGAGAAATCCGCCTAATCTGGCTAAGCCAAATTGATGGTCAAAGTTCCTGGCTAAACCTCGATGTCGCGAGGACATTCTATCCGGATCATGCATGTAGCCAACGTGAAAACTTCACATATAGTCTGATGACTGACAAATTAAACGAGGCCTTGCGTTGCTACTCAAATCAACAGGCAATAGAGAGTTGCTTACAGGAAATATAGGCGCATTTAAATGCATGTAGCTGTATTTTCAAACTCCTGCACCATATTTGTAGATCAAGAATTTATCCTTAGCTACTGTCAGTTTTAAGCAGGCACAACCCATTAACACTTGTGGGTTGGCTTTTTTTGGAATTGGTGATTACCCTTTTTAGTTCCCTTCTCAAATGCTTATGGGTTGGTTTTCGGTTTTGATCCAGATTGCATTTGCTATCACTGTTGAAATAGCTATTTGGAGAGTGTAGTATTGTTTGGATGGAATTTTTGTACTTGAATTGGGTTTCTTTGATAACGTGAAGTTGTGGATTTGGGTATCAGGGAAGCCTGAGGCCGATGTTGTGGTCATCGGAAGTGGTATCGCTGGTCTCTGTTGCGCTGGGCTTCTTGCCAGATACAACCAAGACGTGCTTGTGCTGGAGAGCCACGACCAACCAGGAGGTGCTGCTCACGCGTTCGACATTAAGGGGTACAAGTTCGACTCTGGTCCTTTGCTGTTTTCTGGCTTCCAATCTCGGGATCCTCAGGCGAATCCTCTTGCACAGGTAATCTGATTTCCATCACTCTAAGTTGCCCCATTTTGTCTTTAGCATGAATCAAGCGCAGATTGTTTATGTTTATATGGCCGCTTTTCCATTGGTATACTCCTGTGTTGTTTTCGCCTCTGGATGATATTAATAGATAGTGACATTTTCTCATGTATCAGGTGTTAGATGCATTAGAAGAGCCCGTTCCGTGTGCTAACTATGACTCCTGGATGGTGTACATACCAGATGGTGAATTTTTGTCACGTATTGGTCCGACAGAGTTTTTCAAGGTGGATCCTTCTTTTCCCTGTGGTTTTGTATATCTATAGCATCATCCCTTGGACTTAGCTTTAGCGCATCTATGAATATATGAATGTTGTTTCAGTTTTAAAAATGTTACCGGACCAATTGCCAAATTCATCTGTCTAATTGAAGATTGGACAGAATGGTCATTTATCATGTTCTGCTTAACATGAAACAGATATGCCGATAGCCAGACAGCTGAGCCCAAGTTAGTTTAAATCTAATGGTGCTCGGTTGTTGAGGATATGGATGCTAACGTGGAAAAAGCTGGTCATCCCTTTTTGATAGACAATAAGGCAGCTTAATACAGAGTCCTTAATGCCAAAATGATTTATGATGCAAGGCATCATGGTGCGAATATCAAGGGGAAAGAATGTCTTTACATAGATTTCCCAGATGACGCTAAGTGTTTGCCGTCAGCTGAACAGAATTAACTTAAACAATGGAAATGGTTGCTGTGGCAAAAGACGATTACCAAGCTGTTATGACGAAAGCAGTCATTGAGCAGACTGCCATGGCTGAGAATGTGAAGATTGTCATTTATTTTAGGTACACTGAAGAAATGGACATGCATAACCTAGATAACTTATGAGGGAACTTTTAGATACATGTAGTGGTAGGAAAACTTTTTGTTTGAGGTAGAGAAGTCTTGTCTGGATTGAACATTACCTCATGAAAGTCTTGACAGATCTCCAGTCAAATTCAGGGAGCGTCATAATCTTCCTCCTAGGCTGAATTGGATATATTACAAACTCAGGGAACATTCAAAAGAGACCGCTGTATACATAGAATTGACTACTATTCTAAAGAGAAAAACAGTATTATTGCTTCATATGTTCTTGTATGAATTTATGTGGGTCCACTGATGGCAATTTGGGAGCCTGGTATTATTGTCTCGGTTGTTCTTCAGTCAATGCCCATGATGTTTTAAATTTTATAGTATGTTTCTGCTTATGCTTTTAATTAAATCTTAATCCAGGACCTCGAGAAGTATGCAAGTCAAAATGCCGTGCAAGAACGGAAAAGCTCATGGTATCTCCTGCTCTATTCTCTCATTTGTAAAGAAAGAACAAGATGGCTTTGTAGATTTAAACAGCAAAAGAAGATTTTACAACGGCTTATAAGCAAAAGTACTCATTATTGACGTTGACCCCACTATGAGAAGTTAAAGTAAATTGGAACCTCTGAATTTAGTGCTCGTTTTACAATTCATCAGTGACCATCATGATATAATGGTACTCTTACTCTACATTTTATCTGTAATGAACGTGTTTGTTTAAATTTGAAGTATGGGCATCTTTTTCTGTTGGTTTGCTGCAATTCATCTTTTCTTACATAATATGAATTTGCAGGATGCGGTGCTTCCAATGTCTGCAGCTGTGATGGCTCTACCTCCTCTATCTGCTCATGGTGATTTGGGTGTCCTTTCCACCACTGCTGCTAGATGTGCTCCTTTCTTGTTGAAATCTTTATCCAAATGGGACCTCAGGGTGCTATTGGTGCGACAAAGCTTCTTAGACCCTTCTCAGAAGTCATTGACTCACTGGAACTAAAAGATCCTTTTATAAGGAATTGGGTGGACCTTCTTGCCTTTCTTCTTGTGGGGGTGAAATCTAATGGCATACTCTCAGCAGAGATGGTAACTGTGATGTTTTTAGATATTAAAAAGCTCCTAAGATTGGTCATTGATATCCTTGGGATGTCCATATTCTCTTTCACGAACTTATTTGATACAGGTTCAGCTTGTGTAACTAATTCCGTGTGAATAACCTACTCCTGTTGTAACAGTATATGAAATGATTGGCCCTAGTCCTCTTTTGAGAGTATTTTCTAGTAGTTATATAGATTATGGTCGATTGATTTGCAAACTGTAAAACCTCAAAGCATGCACCTTGTTGCTCAGTAATTTAAATCTTTAGCCACTTGATAAAATTTTAGAAGTTCAGTATCTGTTAGTGAATAATTTAGGAGGATAGTTAATCATTTGGAGATTTTATATTCTACCACATTATGCAGTGTTGTGAGTTGCTTTCAGGTCTTGTTTATTATCTTGCAGAAACTACAACTGTTGCTTTCAGGTAACCACGCTGCAACATGTTGCACACTTTACCGAGTACTCTAATTCTGCAATCGCTTAATTTCTTGATGATGCATAAGTTTCCAATCCAAATCTCTCAAGGGCTTTACTTTATGAGTTTTTGTTGTAGTTAGGTTTGCTGTGCTTGTTCACTCTCACACACTGAAGCACAGTGGAATTAGTGCGCACGTGCGCAGTGAGAGAGACAGAGAGAGGCAATGTACTGGAGATGTTTCTGGCAACAGCACCTCATGTTCCTTGCTATCTTAGGGTCTAATTATGAGTTTCTTGTCCCGCTTAATGTTTGGATTCTTTTTTTTTTAAGGCTAGTCGCTTTATTTTTTCAACATTTAATTTGTATGTGAAGATTTTTAGAAAATTTGTTCCTTCTCAGGGTGTACGTAAGGATTTAGGAATTCATCATATAGTTGTGAGTGACTGGGAAAGAGGAGTCGATGCTGATCAGAAGGTGGTTCTATTATCTGTATCGAGCGTACTTAGTCCAGATCTCGCACCGGCAGGGAAACATGTTTTGCATGCATATACCTCCGGTATGGAACCATATGAACTCTGGCAAGGACTTGACCGCAGCAGTGCTGAGTACAAAAAACTGAAGCTTGGAAGATCAGAGGTATCTCTACTTAGATCTGCTCCTCCTCGTCGAGTAGCTGGTAAAACTTTTTTAAGTCGAAGGCAGAAAGACACTAATTTGTGCATCAAAGCACCAGGTTATGTGGAGAGCTGTTGGGCGTGTACTCGGACCAGGATTCAGCAGGGACAAATGCGAGGTGAAGTTGATTGGAACTCCATTGACGCATCAAAGATTTCTTCGTAGAAACAGAGGAACATACGGTCCAGCTATTCAAGCAGGTAAGGACTCTTTCCCCGGACATTCAACCCTATCCCTCAGCTTTTCCGCTGCCGCGATTCTACTTTTCCGGGCATCGGGGTCCTTGCTGTTGTAGCCAGCAGTGCTATTGGGGCCAATACATTAGTCTCCCTGAGTCAACACTTGGAGCTTCTCGATGCTATTGGGATCTAATTGCTCCTGTAAATTTCCTTTGCTTTTCCTCATAATTCCCGAGAGATGTCGGTACCATCCTGATTGTTAGATCTTATCTAGTCCTTCCATGAGGTTTCTTAATATGCTCTGTAAATTCTTTCGACTGAATGACTCGTAGAGTATGGAAATAGATTGGATGGATATGTGCCTCGTGAACTGTAACTACCAAAACATGGTTTGTACAATACAAAATTTTATAACATGACTGTTGGATAAGTTTGTCATGCGCTAATTATGTTTATTATATGATTCACAAACTTTCTTTGGGCACCTTACTATTGTGAAGAAGACAAACGACCTTGGTCTTGTTCTTTATCATATGACAAATAACTATAATGTTCGTTTATTTCATCTAATCTTCTTTCCATAGTTTTGCATTTTTTTTCTAAATTTGGAGCGTTGAATTTTCAATTAATTAATCAAACTATCCTATTCACGTGTGTTGAATTGAATAAGACATCCATAATGAGGGAAGGTACATGGCATTTAAGAGCCAATTGACCCGAAAATAATGAGATTGTCACAACTAAATAAAAAAATTGACCGCAACAAAAAAGAAAGAAAGGAATGCTCACGGGTCACGGCACTCTTTCTCCTCAAAGCAAAAAAGGAAGAGACGATCGTACCTGAGTTTGATTGCAAGTCTTTAGTTCACGTAATTAATAGCTCAAGTCAGTGTAATTGGGAATCACGTGCTCTTTTCATGGAAGCTCGTAGGGTCATGGGCCGGTTCAAGTGTATCTCCTTAGCCCATTGCACAAGAGTCTCCAAATAGTATGGAGGATTGGACTTGTAAGGTATAATATCGAGTATAATATCGACTAAAAACTTTACCTTTGAATTGGGTAGTCCATCCATCTCAACCCCTTTGGAATCTTCTTTGTTTTGATGCCTCGATTGTAGGCTTTGATGTTTGAAGTGCTTTGGGATTTAATAAAATTTTATTTGAACAAATAAAAATAAAAATAAAATAATTGACCATTCACTCAATCCTGTTGATGTCAATTTTGAGAAGATAGTATTGTCAAATTTATAGTGAGGTGTAATTATAACTAATAGTTATGACTCTCAACATCGTGCGATTGGAAGAAATATCAAGGTATTTTCGGCATAAATTATATGTTGAAACTATACCAATTGCATGAAAAATGTTTATTAAGTCGGACACGAATCAAAAGCTTGAACTTAATCTATTCGTAGGACTTATAGAATTTCTTTTATGAACAACATGTTTTATAATCTTCAAATAACTATATCTCTGCATTTGTTTCCGTAAGTTGTAAAAAGATGAATACTAATAGTTTTCTTGAAGTTTCAATAATAAGCAGATTACCATATGCGTGGGGTTAAAAAGCTCTGGACAATTCATTCTTAAATCGAAATATTCACAAAATATGCTTAGCATTTTTTCTTTTTGCTAAGCAAAAGGAAAAAAACAAAAAGATTAGACTCTACTCGGCATTGCTCACTATTTTGCTTTTTTTGGTCGAATGGCATTTTGCTCATTTGCATTTTGAAAAACATAGGCAAATTCAAAGCAGCACCGGTTAATTGACGAAAATTTTGAGAGAGAGAGAGAAGCCAAATTTCAGACGCACCTCGACCTTTCCAACAGTCCCCGACATGCCCGGGCAGACTTAGATTCGACGCTTCTCTATATTACGCTACGCACTCTCTTCGTCCTCCTCGCTGCTCACGCCAGACTCGATTCTGCAAATTCAATCCCCGCCAGAAAAAGAAACTTTCTTATTGAATTACTGCCCGTTCGTTCGCTGAAAATTCGAAGGAGAGAAGAGAAAGAACAGGGAGAACTTCATTTTGGCTGCTCTGTCGAGGTTTTGCCCTTTCGGGTCGGCATATTCAACCGCAGAAACGGCGTCCTGGGGGGCTCAAATCCACAGCCTGGGTCTAGCCGGAACTGGGTCGTCTTCAAGAACCTCCAAGAAAGCGAATCGCCGATCAAGTTCGTTGTTTTTCGGGGAGTCTCTGGATTCCAGAAAGCTCTCGTTCTTGAAGCTCAGCGCCGAAGGCCCGAATAGGAGGAGTGAGAAAGTGGTGGGCATCGATTTGGGGACGACGAACTCGGCGGTGGCGGCGATGGAGGGAGGGAAGCCCGCCATTGTGACCAACGCCGAAGGGCAGAGGCCCACACCCTCCGTGGTCGGGTACACCAACAGCGGTGACCGGCTCGTTGGGCAGATAGCGAAGCGGCAGGCCAGATCATCTCTATCCTCTCCCCTCTTATAAGTTCGAAGAAGAAGAAAGTCCTTTCAACTCTTATGTATTAGAAATTGTAAATTTTCTAAGAAATTACATTTTTATTAAAAGATATGGGTTTAGTTTCACCACTAGTTAAAATTTATTTACAAACAAAAATTATACTAACTGACAGAAATATAATCAATTAACACCAGTTGATGATTATTGTAATATGACTAATATAGATTGCAAGTTTATAATACCGCACACACGCATGCACGTCCACACATATACATATACATATATATAAAGGCACTGCAGCCTTAGTATCTTTGTGTGAGCGAGTTATCCCTCCATGAGCGAGAGGAAAGATAGAAATAGTTGAGTATGTGTTTGTATCAGCTAGTTTGAATGTGAGTATTTTGTATGTGTTGAGTGGGAAAGTATATTGTAATAGTTGTGTGAGTGTTTATTTTGATTGTTATACTTTTACATAATTTAGTATAACGAGTGTATATGACAATTTTCTTGTGCTTACTACCACAACGCTTTCGCATACCTTACAACAGGTATTAGAGCAAGGGTCACATACCCTAAAAACCTACAAGAAGGAACAACAACAGGAGTCTTTCGGCCTAGTACGTCACACCTGTCGTGGCTAACTAGTGAAGGGAGCAATTCTCTCCTTCCTCCCCCCCTCTCTCTAAAAATTTTCTGAAATTGTGAGCCCTTCAAATTGAATGCACTCCTTGATGAGCTTAAAGGAGATTCTCTTCTTTTTACATTGTATGCACCCCTTGATGGTCACGTCTTCACACGTCATAGAAACCGAAGTCAATATATCCAATAAAATCTTGTCAATCTTTCCTTAAAGAAAACTTAATGTATATCTTGCGGAACTTTCTCTCGCGGTCACTTTTGTATGGTCGACACTAATATATGAAGCGATTAGAATCATAAGATAATCATCACGTGATGATCGTTTTTTTTTTTTGAGTTTTGATTGGGTTGTCTTGCATCGTTTTGGAGCTGTAACCGGGAAGTCCGGGGCTCCTTCTGAAACCCCACTTATCTTTTCCCACGCGCCTCCGCCAGATTCTCTCTCTCTCTCTCCCCCAAATCCATTAGATCTCATGTCACCACAATGTGAAAGGTGTTTTGCCTGATGCTCGTCAATGATAAGTCTTTATAACTATTAATAGCAATCAGAATTCAACTTTGTTTTCTAATATCAAATCCATTTATCTTTAAACATATTTGAAAATTGTTCATAAATAAAATATAAATTCTTTATTTTGATCCATTACCAAATATTAGTTTATTACTTTGTTTTGTACTTGTCATATTATAGTCAATCGAATATGTTGAATTCTTGTCGATATATCGATTTTGTATAATGAGCAAACACATCATCATGGGCATCTTATGAAGGCCGTGCCACTCGACACGAGAGAAGATTTGATCTACGCAAACCATTTTAAGTGTCTTTGTCAATTGCTTAATAGATGATCTCAACATAACTATTAATAACCTCCCTAAAATTGCAATGTAAAATTTGTTAGTATCTACGTTCAATCTGCTCTCATCTTTTTGTTGAACAATTTAAATTTTGGAAGCTTTCAAGTAGTGCTAAGTTTTGTTGTTTTTAATCACCCCTCCGTGTCCATTTAAGAGTTGTCCTTGTGAGTAGTTACGAAAGTGCATGTAAACAGAGTTTGGTGTCCATCCCATATTCTTCTCTCTTGCATGCACAGCCTCTGCAGCTTCTGGTACAAGCATTGAAGCGGAAATAGTACGCATGAGCGTCAAGGGCCAGGTATAACTTCTTCTGTACCCTCTTCTTTCCTAGGGTCTTTTTTCTTTTTGGGCTTGTGTATCTTTAATCTATGCACAGGGCTGTGATGGTGCGATGATGTTGCTTTAATTTCTTCAGTGGGTTATCTTGATTTCATCAAAGGTTTTACTTTCTGGGCACTTGTGTGTCTTGTATGTGTCTGGGTCTGTTTGTTGTTCTGCTTTTAGAGGTTAGGTTAGCTAAAGATCCGATTTTTATTGCAAGTGAAGGTGGAGTTTTGGTTCTTGCTCTTTTTAGCCAAGACTCATGAATAGATCATACAATTGTTTTGTGCGGCTAGAGTTGTTTAAACACAAAATTTAGGAGTAAAAGAGGATGAAGGCATAGAGTTCGCAAGGTTTCCATCAAAGTGGAGACTTGTGTTTTAAAACATTTGGTGAGACGCCATATTGCCCATTTCTCCTGCTGCGTTGATGCCGATCAGCTCGCACATTGGGAAATCCGATGTTTCATGCAGACCGTCGGCTCCTTTTTGTTCCTTCCTTTAACTCACGTAGGTCAATGTCGAAAGTGTAGGAGTCACAGTAATTCATGCACTTAATTTTCGATCTAGTCTCTAGAATCAAAGTGACAGATGCAAGAATGAGGATACTGTATTAAAGCCCTCAAAGAAGAATCAACAAGTGAGGGAAATTAAGAACGGTAATAGTGAAGATGCATTGATTAGAGTAATTTTGAATGGGAAGATTACATCCATTCTTCACATAAGCCACATGTGAATTTATTCACTCCGATGTGTTGTTTGTTTCAATGCTGAGCATCTTATTTAACTTGCAGGACAATCGTGCGCTTCACTTCAAAATGAACAGGAGAGTGAGGCTATCTAAGATGTTTGACATCTAATGCGAAATGCAGCTACTAGATGTGCAGACCGGGCGGTTCCTCTACGAAGGCAATTGCATTACCAGCAATCAAACCCCTCAAGAAGTAAGTATCGATCACATAGGATCAACTTCTACATAACTTATTAGTAGCATCACTTTAAATTCATTATATATTTCGTTGTAACCTATAGTTGGGATTGGAGGAACATGACGAAATCTATGCTTTTGTCCACCAGTTGGGAGGTGGAAGATAGTAGCACGAACAAGTCACATGGTGAAAGGACATTTCTTCTCTGCTTTTATGAGACATCCAATGAAATAAAAGCCATCTAAGAAATACGGAGGGATTTCTGATATTTTGAATTACATTATGTATATGAATCCTTGGACTTGCTCTCTTTTACCTTGATTCTCCATCCACTATCACGAAACAATACACCTGCATGCATGTACTCTCTTCAACCAAAAACACAGCATGGGCCGCCAAGGTGCCAATAGAACACCAGACTATTAACTGCTGAAAAGCCATCCATTTTGTGACGATATAGCAATGAAGCAGAATGCCAATTACACTCCTTCAAGGGCACTCAGATGGGCTCCCAGGAAGTGACACAAGTAAACTTTCCCTGAGCAGCTCCTCACAAATCCTAGTCAAACCTCACAAATCCTAGTCAAACCATGTAAACATTCCCAAGTGTATCTCATCACTAGATGAAATGGCTTAACCATTTTATAGTGTCCCAATACTGTGGCAATGTCCAAGCGCACCTACAAGTAGAGTATATATGTGATCAATAACCTAAATATTGGACAATGCTTTTATGTCACAACTAATCCTTATGATCAATGAAAACATGCAAGTCAGAACTACTCACGACTTCACAAAAATTCTAAAACATGTACTCAGGTAAGGCCTTTCATGTTCAAAGTTCAAAAGTACTTAGGTAATGACAGATAGTAGGGGTGTCAACGGTTCGGTTCGGTTTTTTTAAAAAGCCGAACCGAACCGAACCGAACCGTTAGGAAAAACTTCCGAACCGAACCGAATGAGACCTGAACCGAATATGAACCGAATCGAATTTTTGGTTCGGTTCGGTTTTTCGATTTTTGGTTTTTAGCTTTTAGTTTTGTGTTTGTTTTTTTTTTTTTCATTTTTTTCTATTGTATATAATTTTCGTTGTCAAGAAATAAACTCTTATCGGTTGGTTGATTCGGTTCAGTTTGGTTAACCGATAAAAACCGAACCGATATAAGAAATTTCGGTTTTTAATGAGAACCGAACGAAAATAACCGAATTTTTCGGTTCGGTTCGGTTTTTGATTCGGTTCGATTTTTGACACCCTACCTGTTTGCCATCATGGGCAAATCAAAATGAAACACGCAGTTCACATAAAATGGAGGAACTTTTGCCAGGCATTTTACTGTCGATATGGGATTGATATAGATATTAGGCTTCGGCATGATGACTCTGTCAGAAAAGTAACCATCTCTTTCGATCGTCGCTGTTTTCACCATCTCCCTATCTAGTATCTACAGAATTGTTGTCAATATCAGGTTTCACAGTGCGATGGAGACTTTCCTCTTCACCTCGGAGTCTGTCAATGAAGGCCACCCAGACAAGATCTGTGACCAAGTCTCAGATGCTATCCTCGATGCTTGTTTGGAGCAAGGTCCACAAAGCAAAGTTGCCCGTGAGACATGTACCGAGACATATATGGTCATAGTGTTCCGGGAAATTACCACCAAGGCTAAGGTTAATTATGAGAAGATCGTTCGCGACACATGCTGAGGGATTGGGTTCACCTAGGCTGATGTCGATCTCGACGCCGACAAATGCAAAGTCCTAGTCAATATCAAACAGCAGAGCCCTGACATTGCTCAAGAAGTTCATGGAAATACGACCAAAGAAACGTGAGGAGATTGGTGCTGGAGACCAGGGGCACATGTTCGGTTACGCTACGGATGAAACTCCCGAGCTTATGACATTGACTCACGTCCTAGCCACCAAGCTTACTGAAGTGAGGAAGAACAAAACATGCCCGTGGCTGAGACCTGATGGGAAGACCCAACTGACGGTGGAATACCGTAATGATGGGGGAGCCATGGTCCTTTTGTGTTGCGGAAAGAGAACGATTGAACAATCAATAGACAAAACAAAAAAATAAATCAGACGCCAAATTCACGTGGTTCAATCATAAAAATTTATGTCCACGGGGAGAATAGTGACGAATTCATTGTAAATAAAGCGATACAACCGAGACTACACACTTGAATCACTCAATTATTCTTTATATCTCTCAAGCCCCGATTACACCAAATAACGCACGCGGTGCTTAACCCCAAAAATTCTTTATGAAATAATCTCTCAATCACACTAAACTTATTGAATGAAATTCACGAACAAGTTTCGGGGCGCGAACCTACTGCCAAGCACTCACGAGAAACAGCACATCAATATATTTTGCACATCAAGAGAGGCACACCAAGCACTCGGAGATAAAACTGCAATTCAAGGCTCTTCTTAATCTACGGTGACGACTTGATATATATATACACGCACACGCACGCGCGCGCACAAGCGTGACACGCCCAAGGGTAAAATCCTTAATTATATTGAAATAGCCACCGCCTGAAAGATCAAAATACGGTCAACAAAGCCCACAAACTTGACTTTCCTTTTTTCCGTCTTCTTTCTTCACCGAGTCGAACTCGTAAAAGGAAATAAATTATGTTATTGATCACAACACCAATATGAATGAAGTTTCCGCATTATGGAAGATTCAATCTTGAACTTTGATTTACCAAGGTAAACTTGAATTATGTTCATTCAATAGACTTAAACTCAAGATATATTTTAATACTCTAAGGGTTTATTAGGTCCTAATCTCGACTTAGCATGATGAGACCGTTACCAATTAGCAGATTGCGAAGGATTTAAAAGAACATGCGATCAAGCCCGTCATTCCACCTCAGTCTCTTGACAACAAGACGATTTTCTACTTCAACCCCTCGGGGCGTTTTGTGATCGGTGGGCCCCATGGTGATGCAGGGCTCACTGGGAGGAAGATAATTATCGACACTTACGGTGGCTGGGGTGCTCATGGCGGCGGTGCTTTTTCGGGCAAGGATCCGACCAAAGTTGACTGCAGTGGTGCCTACATTGTTAGGCAAGCTGCGAAGAGTGTGGTGGCTTCCGGGCTTTGCTCGACGCTGCATTGTGCAGGTTTCTTGTTCCATCGGTGTTCCTGATCCGTTATCTGTGTTTGTAGACACTTATAAAACTGGAAAGATTCGAGACAAAGATATTCTGGCATTGATCAAGGAGAACTTCGATTTCAGGCCGGGAATGATCTCTATCAATCTTGATCTGACGAGAGGAGTTAATTTCAGGTATCAGAAAAATGGGCATTTTGGACGTGACGACCCAGATTTCACCTGGGAGACAGTGAACCTTCTCAAACCTCGCAAAGCATAGAGTTTTGCCATTACCTGGTCACACTGTTATTCCTGATTTCTGCTTTCTCTTGGATTTTGTGTTTGTGTTCTCTTCTTGGTACTAATGGAAGACAAAAGAGAATCTTGAATTGAAGTCGGTAGAGGAGTTGAGATTATCCATAAAAAGAAGCGTCAGACGACATCATTCTTTCATTTGTTTATGTCACAGTGTTCTTTTTCTTCCCCTTGATAAATAATAATATGCAGATACCACCGCTCGTGGTGGCTGCGCTGGATAAGGCCTTTGTGAAGTCCCCCAGGATGGAAAGGTTCAAAACCCAACTTAAGCGCTTGAGGTCTTAAGTGTGGCGTCGGGGGTGGTGGGTGCTCCGCTAGCGTCACCCCGGGTTTACCTCGCTGGCTGTCGGCTGTACGGGAGTTCCCGGGTCATCAAAAAATAAAATAATAATATGCAGATCACTCTAGATTTGTATACCAGGTCGAATTTCACATATCAACTTTTGCTTATCTATTTGAGTATGGTGCGTGCCCCGTCCAGTCTCTCAACTCTTTCTCTGTAGCTAGATAAGGCATGTTAAGCGCCATACTCAGAATCATTTTTGCAAGTTATGCACGGCTAACTAATTAGTGTTACGCACTTGGAGAAGTTCATATCGATTTAATGAAATTTGAAATGCAATGCGCAAGTGAATAGTTGATAAATCTGTAGTGTTGGATGAACTTGAACAAATGAAACTCTTTTTTTCTTTGCCTTTCGTCTCCATTTTACTTGGACTCATCTTGTATCTTGTATTCTGGATACGAACAAGATTAAAATGTTGGGATACTGGGGGCACTCTCTTTTCATTAATTATTAATCTCGCTATCTGCACCAGCCAGAGTGACTTTGCCCGCCATCCAGCTCTTTAGCATTTGTAGAGCAGCTTTCGGCTGATCCATCGGAACCATGTACCCAGAATTATGAACCTGCATTTCGTCACACAGCCAGAATTGCACTTATAATTTGTCTCTCTCGTCTTTAAACTATGTTGTGCATGCATGCTCGCGCATTGCAATTCTGTGTGCGCGCTTCTGTTAGAGAGAGAGAGAGAGAGAGAGAGACCTTCAAGAAAGTAAGTGGTCCATGGCTTTTCATCAGTCCTGCCTCGGCACCAGCAACGACAAATGGAACAGTAGGAGATGTCCCAAACTGCTTTTGACCAGACCACCGCATGGCATTAACCCACCTGGAGTTTCCTGCTCAAATTAACATCAGGAAAGACATGTCATTCGCCAGCTAATGTTCCGTTTGATTCTGTCTAGCGTCGACCAACTTGAAAGATCGGGGTTTACCAAGCCAATTGCAGATGAGATCATATTCACCGGCATAAATGAGCACCTTCAGCCCGTCCTCAAGAAGGGCGGGGATACCCACTGCGAGATTCTTCATCCAATCCTGGCGCATCGCATGCATGGTGCTGTTGCTGCACGGCACAAACTCTATATCCCCGACCCCTAAAGCATCTCTCACCTTCTTTTGTTTCAGGAGTGTCACCACGTTCGAGAGGTTGTAGCACCCGGGCACCTCACAGCTCTTTCGTATATCGTAGTACTGCAGGCCAATCATCAACATGTCAAATTCACGTAATCAAACGTAAATTTTAGAAAGCTTCTTTCAGGGGAAAAATAGATACATTTATGTTTTCTGTAATGTTCATGATCTCTTTGAAAATATCCTCGCAATCGTTCAATGCTAGGTCACAGGCTTCTCCGCCCTTGGTAGCTGCACATGATTTGCAAAGATTAAAAGTAAAGCCTCCACTTTCAGAAATAAAAAAGAGAGCTTCCAGAATGTTTTAATGAAGCATAAACAGAGATTTAGGGCCAAAAAAGATACCATACTGTTTAGTCGCCCGTTTGCATTCTGGGAGGATTGTGTTTATGCTGTCGTGATCGGACTGCGTGATTAACCTCATGTTTAGAGCATAATCTGTGTATGCTTCATACTGAATCTCAGGATTGGTTAGGCCATTGCCAATTGCAAACCCCTGTTCGAGATTCAGAAGTTAACTTTGTCAAAAGAATAAACAAGTTGATAATGTCATAGCAAACAAAAATTACCATACAAGCATGAAGTACCTTCAGGTTTATGTGAATTCCTTCCTTCGCCTTGTTTCCTTGCTGAACACGAGCAGCCAAAGCAGGAATGTAATGCCCAGCATATGATTCTCCGGTTATGTAAAAATCATTCTTGACGAGTTGAGGATGCGCTGCAAAGAACGCCTGAAGATTGCAGTGAGAGGTTAGTTATCATATGCTTGAATTCTTAACTCGAAAGGTATCCAATCAAAAATTGGGTTGTCCGTAAAAACAAAAGTAGTTAATCTAGTACTCAGATTATGATCAATGAGCTCATGTACACCTGCAAGAAGTCATACAAGTCATTGCTGACACCCTGCTCATCATGCCGAATGTCGCGCTCATCAGTAGAGTAACTGAAACCAGTTCCAATAGGCTGGTCGACGAAGATGAGATTTGACGCCTGTGAGGAAAAAAAAAAACATTAACAAAAGCATGAAATGTAACATACTTCAAACTAGAAATAGTTTATTCATCAATAAAATATGTTTTTCGTGGTCTGAATTTCCGTTTTAATTTAATAAGATACGTATTGTTTATTCATTCAATGATTAATTTTATTGACCATGATCGCAATTATCACGCACAACCGTCAGTTTGCCCAAACAACGTTGAAGTCTTGTTTCATAGCAAAGCTATCGAAGGCGAAAGCAACAGAAGAAGTTGGCAACTGCTTATCAAGAAAGAATACTGAAACGAACTAGGCCACCATCATATGTGATAATGTCAAGGAAAAAAACAACAGAAAAGAGTAGGAGGACAACGCTAACGTCGCATAATTCAAAAGAAAATAATAATAATAGAGCAAAGAGAAAAATCCAAAGAATGACGCAACGTTCTTGGAACTATTAAATTATGATTAATAATGCTATGATCAGTACAAAATTGTTACTCGCTCACCTGGTCCCAACCATAATCATTCCACACAAGAGACAAGTTGTCGACAATATGGAAAGGGCCATTTTCATAGAACAGTGCCAATGAACCGCTACATCCAGGCCCTCCGGTTAACCAAATAACCACCGGGTCATTTGCGCTGTTCCGTGATTCAAAGAAGAAGTAGAACATCCTGAAAAATTGAACAAAAGACAGGACAAAGAGTCGTGACCAGAACTTGATGAACTATAACGAGCTGAATCTCAGTTTGGCTCCCGCAAATTGAAGAAACGGATTTGAGAAAGGATATTTCTTGGCGGGTTTTACTGACCGAATTCTGTCGAACTTCTCGTTTTATCATGTTTCATTGATAACCCCATTAATTTTCCTATCATCTAGGCCTAACAAAATAAGTATAACAGGTGAATCTAAACACTTCTGGAAACCATTAATTAAGCACTAGATATTAATCGTATTCTATGTCAATAAGAAAAAAAGATAAAAAAATGGGCTATCGAAGTTAATTCCAAGGCTATCTACAACTGGCTCTGAAAATTGACTCCAGGGCCTCACCTTGCGGCATGGGAGTGCGGAAGTGGGTAATACCCGGCATGGTGACCGAGGTCCTGAATGGACGACCCGGAATCGCCGAGAACTGCGAGCTCAAAGCGCCTCTCAACGATCTTCTTATCAGAAGCCAAAGAAGAAGTATCGATGTCTCTAGTTTTGATGTTGACAGCTTCTTTGGGTTGCAAGTTGAGCCCTTTAATGAGCATATCTGCTTGTGCCATTGGCGATAAGTCGGCAGTTAAAGATGATGTCTTTGATGGTGACGCAGTTGAAAAGAGGAGGAGGAGACAGAAGAGAAAGCGACATGGTGAGAGAAAAGTCGATGCCATCGTTACTGTTCAGAGAGACTCTGAAGTTTTAGCATGACGACAACAAATCGTGGGGTTTTTTCAGTGTTTGATGTAAAGGACGCGCTTGATGAGGCTCCCGGATAATGCATAGAAAGAGAGAGATTTGTCTGCTTTATATAGAGATATGCCTGATTTTTGTTTTTGCTTTATTTATTTTTATTTTATTTTTTGGAAGAGAGAAATGGTGTCTGCATTTCTCGTCTGAGATAGATTCCCAAATTTGTCCTAAGTCTCGCGTCAACTTGCATGCTTGCCCTGGTGTAAACATCAGTCAGCTAGAATTATCATCCTTTACGGCCACATTTTGCTGCATCAGTGGGCACGCTTGGGCATCTGGTCTCTGCTTGTTCGTTGAGAACGGCGACTTCTCATGCAGTGCAGCATCACCATTTGAAGAACTAATGGCGTTGACATTTTCATGCCTTCGAAAGCTCATTTTGGCTCCAATGAAAGATATGATGAATTAAATTTTATGTGGACGGCACTCCTGTTGCCTCTTCAACCGTCATTTTCATTAGAATTCCAATCCTAAATTAGGTGGTTGTGATTGAGATTGAGAAAATACCAAAAAAGTCATAAACCAATTACATTTATACCAAATCAGTCCCAAACCTTTCAATTTGACCAATTCAATCCTAAACCTTTTTATATTGATACAAATTCAGTTTATCTTGTCAATTTTAGCCGGTCAGCACTAAAGTGGATGCTAACCGTCCCGCTAATACTTGATGTGACAATTTTTAATAATTTTTTTTATTCTTTCGAATTTTTTATTAATATTTTCTTTTTTCCTTTTTTTTTTTCCCTTTTCTTTAACCTGTTCTTTTTTCTTTTCTTCCTCCTTGGATTCCTTGCATTGGCCAGCAAGCCTCGCTAGAGGCTCACCTAGGCCGCCAAGCCCTCGTCAACCATTGGGAGAGGGCCACCAAGCCCTCGCCAGCTGCCGATAAGGGTCATAGCCCTCGTGCAAGGCCGCTCCCTTCACGGCTTTGACCAAATATGGGCGAGGTCATCCTCGCAGTGGCCTCACCACAGGTGAAGGTAGCCTTGCTCGTAGTTGGGGGAGGGCTTCGCGGTCCTCACCCAATGGCCGGCGAGCCTAGTTGAAGGCTAAGAAGAAAATGAAAAGATTATTTAAAAATTGCCGTGGCTTTGTAACCAAATTTAGTTAGATGAAGAAGGCCAAGAGGAAGAAGAGGAAAAATAAAAAGTCTTGTGGAAAAGAAAAAAATTGAAAAAGCTAATTGATTCAAAAGAAAGAAGAAATCAAGAAGAAGAAGAAGAAGAAGAAGAAGAAAATGAAAAGATTATTTAAAAATTGCCGTGTCAGCATTCATCAATCGATTGGCACCCACATTGACAAATTTACCTCAAATTATTTTTAATATTAAATTGGTTCAAAAAAAAACCTGGTATACCTTTGACAAATTTACCCACAATTGGGACTAAATAGTCTTGTGACAAATTTACCCTCTATTAGTTTTGTTAAATTTTATTGTCAAATTATTAAGTTAAATGACACAGATTTTTGGCTCGCTCTCTCATTTGAAAAGGAAATTTAACCACCATTTAGCCGTTTATCACGGTTTACAATTTTTTTGATTTTTTTTCGTAGTATTAAATAAATTTAGCGTTTAGGATCCATAAATTCTTTTTATAACAAATTTACTAGTTTGGGGTTTTTATGGAGAAAATTATGAACTGATGAATAAATTAGTTTAGGATAAATTTGTCTTAAATTTTTTCTCGCAACGAGGGCGCACTTTTGGTGGTTTTACGTTTGACGTAACTGGTTCAGTTCAAAATCAAAACAGAAGCTTGGATTTTAATGTGGGCCAGCTCAAGGCCCCTACAACTACTACCAATTTGGGATTTTTCATGGTCAAAAAAAATCAACCATAGTTTGGGGTAAATTTTGGTTCGATTTGGTTCGGTTTTTGGTTTTAAGCTTTTACTTTTGGGGTTTTTCGTATATATATTTTTTTCGTTTCCAAAAATAAACTTTTATCGGTTTATTGGTTTGGTTCGGTTCGGTTAAGTGATAAAAAAACCGATAATTTTTTTTTTTTTTGGTTTTTAATGAGAACCGAACCAAATGAAAACCGAACCGAAATAACCGAATTTTTGGGTTCGGTTCGGTTCTATTTTTGGTTCGATTTTTGACATCCCTAGCAGATAGCACTAGTTATTTTTGCGTCATAAGATTTGGTTTGAGCGATGTTGCCAGCTTTTGAATCATAACTATCTAGAAAAGAAGGATAGATTGTTGTCACCCTATCAAACAACAATGGTTGGTAGCGTATCAGTTCCTTGAATCATTGAAGGGAAAATTTGAGATTGAAAAATCAGATGTATAAAGAATGCTGCTACTTGGACATCTAAAAGTATGGGTGACCTGTTCTAGGATGTGTCAATTCCGTGGCAAGAACCTAGTACTGACCTTGGAGGTCTTAGTTACAATTGATCTGCAACTGGCCTGGATTTGAGCAATGGAAAAAAAAACATAAAATATCTATAATTCGATTTCCACAAAAGCACTTCCCCGAAATGGGGCAATTCATTTCCGAGGCTGGAATCGGTAACCGAATCAATTATACTTGGCCGGTTTCTAGCTGGTTTCCCGTAATACTTAAGAATCGTTTTTTTTTTTTTTTTTTTTTTGGTAGTGAAAATCAGGTCTTAAATATCATTAATGATCTTTTATAGCTGTCGTCAAGTAAACTCTTGTGAGCTTAGTGGTATTATGTACACGCCTCATACTTGAGCCCACGGCTTCCAATCCCTCTCGGTTGCAACTTGCTATTATATATTTTTTTTAAATGAGGTGAAAGACCGATTCTGAATTGGTTCGACCCTAGAACCACCTTGGTTGGTCATTTTTAAGGTCCAATATGTAGTTTTATTATAAGAACTGGGAGCCAAAGCAGATAAAGGCCGACTCTACGGTTTCATTATCGAGAAGTGAACCGATTTTTTTGGGAACTGACCTGGAACCGGGCTCGATCACAATGGCTCTAGCCGGTTTTTGGCTTGAACTGGACTTGCTCGGCACCGCTAATCCAAACTCTCCATCTAACTTCGCGAATATTAGATGACAAACAATAAAATGTAGTGAATAGCCAGCCAGAATTGAAGTCGTAGAGCAATATGTAACTCTTTTATGTGTCCATAAACCACCTACAACTAAGCAATTATCAGGAGTATCAAATAATAAATTTAGGGCTCGTATTCTCTTATCTCAACACCTTTCCCTAACATTAAAAGATTATTATGAGCGTCAAATGTTGAGCAACTCAACAATTTTAAATGAGTACTGGGATTTAAGGTCTTCTTATCCAGTGGATATACATCCTCTGTACCTTGCTTTATTTTAAATGTGATTAACCATGAATGTTTTTCTATTATTATTACAATTAACCATCGAAGTTACTTGAAATGTTATAATAAAACAGGTAGCGAATTTTGGTTCTGGCAATTAAACATGAAGCCGTAGATGATATGAATGGAAGTAATTTAGATAGATCACTTTCTTTATTAAACTCTAAACTACTTCACGAAGGAAGAAATAAATCGTTCGTTCGGGACATGATGATAATAGATCTTCCACATACCGTGTCAATGATATAGAATGATACTTTGTGAGGAAAGATAACCTAATCAATTGCAAAAAATGCAGCGAATTTAATTATAGAAGTTTAGAGCTCATCGATTCATGTGTAAAAATTCAATAAACAACAAACATGGTAATGTCAGATATCATAAGGAATTTAACTGCAAAGCTCAAATATGAATTCTCTCATAAATCTATACTTCAAATGATATTCAGTTGTATGCTTTTGCATATACTTAATTGAAAGGTAAAAATCAATAAGATGGCGACGCCTCCTGAGACGTCGCAAAGTAATCTTTGGCGATGTCGTGTTTTCATGGTGAAGGAAGGTCTTGGATGTGACATCCTACCCCATCTTTATTGGTATCATAGTGAGATCAATACATGGAGTGATAAGGTGGAATTTTGGGATGATTAGTTAGGAAAACACCCAGGCCTGTAACTGTTGATTGCTTTCTAGCTAGTGTTCTTGAGGTCTAATCTTTTGTTGGAACTTGCTCTACAAGTTTTCCCTAAAACTCCTATAGTTGCGAAATGAGTGCTCAGGAACTAAAGATCCCAAGAGGAAGGGTCGGTCAAAACATTTTCGATCATATATCACTAAACAAAGAAAAACTAATCATATTCTTAAAAACAAATTATCATTGAGTTTTCCGCAAACCAAGCGCGAAGATTCAACAAAGAAAAATGCACCTGAGAAGCCAAAACTAGAGGCCCAAAAACATGAGATCAAATAGATCTTCTTTTGCGATTTCACACTCCATGATCTTTCTCCCTTTATTTTTTTTTTTTGGGGCTTTCTTGCCAATTTTTACACAATCACAAGTGTTGCCAAAATCTCATTAGGATAAGTATATTAGAAGTCTTTAAATTTGTTATGAAAGTGCTATTACGTTGAGAAATTATAAAAAAAATGTAATCAACTCTTAAAACTTGTCAAATTAGTGTAATCAAGTACTTTTGTTATTTTGACAAAAAAAAAGTACTTTCATTAACTCCCTTCAACTTTGTTAATGGAAAATACTAACATGGATATTTTAATACTATTTTCTCTCTTCTACATGGTGATTGTGTGGCTAAAACGATGTTATTTTGATTCAAATTTAATTTTTAATACAAATTTTATTTAAAAAATTAAAAAATAAGCTCACTCTTAAATAAAAAAAGGAAAAACGGGTTTCTCAACTTTTTTTAATTGAGCTAATTTTTAGTTTAATTTATGTAAAATTTGGACTAAAAAAACCAGATTAGGACCAAAACGGCGTTATTTTGGGCTTATGCTTCTTCAATCACATCATCGTCACATAAAAAAGAAAAAAACAAAAAACAAAAAGGCATGTCAATTTTTCCCATTACCAAAAATAGACGGAGTTAATGAGATCACATTGCACTAATTTGACAAAGTTTAAAAACTCGATTTCTCTTTTTGTAGGTTTTAAACTTAATTATAAATTCATAATAAGTTTTAGAACTTTTAGCATATCTATTTCAATCTAATCTAAAAGCGAGTCAATAAGAACTTGATTAGCCTGGAGCAATTCACAAGACATGTTATATTTCGTGGAGTCCGAGTCAGTTGTTCCTAAGAATTCATACATAAATAATCATCGTTTCGTTTTCCCTCGACACTGTCCTTGGCTTCGCTACAAGGAACGTGAAGATGCTAAGTACAGAATTTGCCCCTCCTTTGCTCGAGTACCCACCTCACAAAATGGCTTAAATCTATATCCGAGCTCCCTCCTTTGATTGCGTTCCGAGCCGCACTTCTCGTCTCCTTGTCTCGAACCTCTTGGGGCAGATCCCCGCTCAATGGCTAGGCCAAAACCCGAGACATCTCCGCTGCCTCCGGTATCTTCTCCGATTCCCATGCCCTATTCGTCCACCAGCAGTTTAGCTTTTCACGAACTGCTCTGCGCCCATCGGCCGCGTCAGCATAACCATCCCAATTCTGAGCCCCTCCAACGTCATGTTCCGCCCGCGGTGAGTTAGGAACGCGGGGCCCAACCCTTGTTCACGAGGCCTCTCCCGGTTTGTGGAAATCCCTTCGGCTGAACGTCCCCTCTCTCTTTTAAAGACCACCGCAGGCGTGCATTGGCTTTTGCCACCGCCAGTTTGCCGTGGCCGGCTGATCCCCCGACCCTAGGATTGTGCCGCGGCCTGCTCTGCCTCTGTTCCTACCAATTTGCTTCTGTACGTCGCTCCGTTGCAGAGGTGTGCGCGACGTGGGGGCAGAAGAAGACCAACGCACGGGCCGGGCTGGAGGGTGCAGGAGATGGGCCGGCCTGCGCGGGGAAAAGAAAGAGAAAAAGGGATGGGCCGGGTCTAGCTGAGAAAAGAAATAAGGGGCCGGGTCGACCAGGCCCGAATCTGGCTATGTCTTTTCTAATTTTTTTTATTTTTTATTTTTATAACTATGACTCTTTTTTTTAATTTTTTTATTAACCTATTTTTTATATTTACTATAAATTCTAGTTCTATTAATGCAAATGCTCCAAATGCCTATGTGCTATGTAATTTTAAAGATTTGAATTGTTTTAGGAATTAAAAATTAATCCCTAATTTTTTTTATGTAATTAAACCCTAAAGTGATAGCTAAAACTTATGTGCCAACAAAATATTATTTTTAAAAAATAAATTTCAAATAATTCATTTTCTGCGAAACAAATGAACTATTTATATTGTGTACAATATGATAACTAGTAGCTACACGTGTGATTTGTTTGTTTTGCATTATATATAGAGGTGTCAAAATGAGTCTTAAACCAATATATGACCCATTTAAATCATAAATGTGTCATATATGGGTCATTTATATTTTTAAGAGACTAGTTAAATGGGTTTAAAATTTGAAAATTTAAGATAAATGGGTCTTAAATGGGTGGGACTTAGAAGCTAGAACCCATTTCCAATCCAAGCCTTACACTCTCTCTTTCCCTCTTTAACTTTATAAAAATAATTTTTATAAAAATTGAAATTATAATTATCTTTTTTATATATATATATATTTTTTTTTTCTTTTTCCTTTCTTCTTCCTCCTTAGTCCTTCCTTAGCCGATGGTTGGCATGGCGACAACCCGCGACCAGCTATGTGAGGCTCGAGCTTGCTGGCCTCAAATGAGCTCGAGGTCGCCTATGATTGGCGAGGCTTGAGTCTCGTTGATCTAGCAAGACTCGAGCTCACCGGCATTGAGTGAGCTCGAGCTTGCCAATTTGGTGAGGTGGAGGCCTCGGCGACAATTGGCGAGGCTTGAGAAAGGCTTGAGCCTTGAGCTCGCTTATGGCTAGTTGTTGGTCGTCTGTTAGCGGTTAGCCAAAGAAGAAGAAAAAGAAAAATAAATAAGTAAAAATTCAATTTTTTTAAAAATAAAAAAAACTAAACATTATATTTTTTAAATAAAATAATTTAAAATTCTATTTTAAAAAAAATAAAAATATTAAAAAGGAGTCAAGGAAAATTTAATCATATTTTTCTTACCAAATGACAAAAATATTTTCTAATTTATTTTCAAATTTCAGGCAAAAACCAAAAAATATTGTAATTTTCCTAAAAATACTTCTTGGAAAATATTTAAGAAAAAAACATTTATATATATAAAAAAAAATTGTCCACTAAATTTGTATTGCATGAACGTGTTTTAGCAATACATTTTTTAAAAAGAAATATCATAAAAAATAAGCTTTCTTACGTTTAGTCAAATGGGTAGGGTTGGGTAGGGTTGGGTTGGGTCGGGTCAAGAATGGGTAAAAAATTTTACACTAAGATAAATGAATCATAAACGTGTTAAATAGATTGATTTGGGTTGGACCATTTGTGACCGACCCAAACCCGACTTGACTCGATCTGCTTGATAGATCTAGTTATGTACAAAAGCAACCATGCCACTGAGTCTATTAGTCCTTAAGGAACCATATCCCAAAAGATTTAAATCTCAATTATTCATCTAAAACTTTCGAAATTTCTACGTGTGAGTGATATCATCAACCATAAAATTGAGTTTAAGGGCATTTCAATAATTACTTTAGGTTAAAGGGAGCAAATAGTCAATTTTTAAGTCTTGAGAGTATTTTGGTTATTTTTTGAGCCTACGATTATTTTGGTTACTGTCACGAGATTGGCTTGAGGTGGTCCAAGCCGGCCCTGGCGAGGGGCATAATACATTATTTCCTATGTTAAACATGATTATGATATTTCTTTTTGGTTGTCCAAATCATTCGAGATTGTACACATATTACACGTGTATTGTACACAAATTGCCATTTGATTGTGCATAATTTTGATTGAGATATCATCTTAAAATGGTTATCTATCAAAACTTATAAATAAGATGGTGTATATACATCAAAATATATACAATTTTTTTTTTTTTTGGGTAAAGTCAAAATATATACAAATTTCATATTTCTTTTTTCCATTTATTATTATTTTTAACTTGTTAAGGATGTTTAAGACTTTCTATTAGATATTTTCATGTACTAAATATAATTATGATATTTCGTATAAATTATTCGTCTTTTAAGATTGTATGTATATTGCACATATATTGCCATTTGATTATGCATAATCTTAATTGAGATATTATCATAAAACAGTTATCTAATAAAGTCTATAAATATATTGTATTTTTCATTAGCATATACATCGAAATATATACAAATTTCATTCACCATCCTTCTTCCCGTGGACGTCGAGCTTTCTCGTTTCCCAGGTAAAGATCTCATCCATGGGCTAAGCACTTCCACGAGCGTTGGCCAAGCTCTTAGGAGATGGTGATAGCAACATGAGGAATGCGAGGGAAAGGGTGAGCACGGACTTGATCCCCACCGTTGAGGTCGCGAAGATCGCCTTCTTGATTGAATCGGGCGTAAGGTGATTGTTTTGTAGGAGAAGGTTGGAAGAGTTTTTGCCTTTGGATGGTGATGTTGCACGTATATTTAAAGACCAACGTTAGATGAAGAAGAAGTGGTTGGGGAATTCTCCGATGCAATTGATTTTAGTTCGACAAAAAATCGCCTTTCGCCCGATTCAATCAAGAAGGCTATCTCCGCGATGTCGATGGCTAGGATCAAGTCTGCGCTCGCCCTATTCCTTGCAATTCTCATGTTGCTGTCTTGATGTCCTAAGAGCTTGGCCAGCGCTTGTGGAAGTGCTGAGCCCCTTGATGAGATCTTCAGTCAGGAAACGAGAAAAGCTTGACGTCCACATCGTTGCTTGGGTTTGATTGATCAAACTAGGGTTGAAGCAAACGGTAGACCGAGGATTAGAGAAACAAAAACGATCGAGGCAAGCGACGATGGGTGAGGTTCGATGGTTGAGGACCTTTGAGTCCCATTGCTAGGCTTATATCCACCGGCACCCACATGTACTAGATAGATGATACCGCCACTTGTGTAACTAGCACTGCCACCACTGCCATCGCCATTGCCATCGCCAACCCCACCGCCACCCTTCTTCACATGAATGTCAAGCTTTCCTATTTCCTGGTTAAAGGTCTCATCTGCAGGGTCAATACTTCCAAGAGCACTAGCTGAGCTCTCAAGAGATGAAGACAGCAATAGGAGGATCGAGAGGGAATGGGTGAGCATGGACCTGATCCCTGCCATCGAGATCACGGAGATCGTCTTCTTGATTGAATCGGGCGGAAGGCAATTTTTCTCATAGGAAAAGGTCCGGAGAGTTTTTGTCTTTGGATGGTGATGTTGTATGTATATTTAAAGACCAATGTTATATGAGGAAGAAGCAGTTGGGGAATTCTTCGATGCAATTGACTTTAGTTGGACAAACGTTAGACAAAATTCTCCAATGCATGTAATATTTGGTGAAGGTTGGCGATCGAGGTCTGGGCACGTTGGCTACTAAAGGAAGCCCTTCAATCACGACCTCGCTTCCTAGTTCTCATTCCCTCTCACTCCCTCGATTTCTCTCCCCAGTCCCTGAACCTTCCAAAATCATCGCTTTTAAGCTCGCCTTGCAAGTGCGCATGGCCCCACCATTGCTAGCTCGTCGTGCCAGCCTGCCCCTGGCCGGACATCCTACTCCACGGTCTCTATTGCTCTACCTGTCCTCTGCGTCCTTCCTTTGGCGAGCGTGAGGGGAGAGAGGTAGGAAGGGGAAAGGAAGGATACCAGGCCGATGGGAAGAAGGAAAATAGAGGAAGTAGGGCCAAGCCTAGGTGAAAAGAAAAGGAGGAAAAATGAAAAATGAAAAATTATTGATAGCCTTTGATAACCTTATAGGATGGTGAGTACCTCACAAATGCCTTACGCTTGATGTCCAAATTGTAATGCCTAATGATGGTTTCGGGATTCGAATGAAGAAGTTGTTGACAAGAAAATCCAAGGATTTTTTTTTTTTTAAATTAAGACCCCAAAACGCAACTTAACTATTCAACAAAAGCAAGCAAATCACAATTTAGGAAAGCAATATAAAAGTATCACAATGAATTGATCCAAGAAAGTAATGAAGAATGAGTAAAAAAGTATAGTATGGTAATGTAACCCGATACGAGTTGGATAAAGAATATGACATGGCTCTATTATCAAGCCCTGAGATAGCAACCCCATGAGCTATGATCAAATTGAATCCAATTCTTGTCTAAAAAAGTAATCTACCAAAACTAAACTATAATCATGTACTCACTAACATCTCCAAATTACATATATGTCAATTAAGAGACACTAAGTTAAATATAATACTAAGATCTAATCATCCAATTGAGGCTTATTTTCTAAACATTTTCTATGTTTTTAATTTTCCGAATTTTTTGAAATTTTTTTATTATTAAAAATCGGGACATTGGGCTGGCTGTTGAGCCCAATCCGAATATGGTCCAACATGTTTTCACAAATCTGGACCAAAAAATATGATTGGGCTTTCATACAAAGCGCTTTTTAGTTCTAAACCTTCAAAGCCCATTTTCTTCATTATTTCTTATTTCCTCTTTTTTTTTTGGAACCGTTCATTTTATTCTTAAACCAAGAACCAAGCTCACCATTCCTAGAGGTTTGTTTCTTATCAAGCCCACAAACTAAAGCTTTCAAATTATCAGCAAAATGGAACTCTCCGAAAGCAGTTCAAGTTCGAAAATTGAACCGAATTCCACTATTGAAACAATCCTAAACATCCGGAATCCACTATTCCTATTTTTATTATTCTCCTTCTTATATCTGTTATCTATGCTCACTGTCTTCCTCTTAATAGACTGAGAATACAAAAAACCATAGCCAGATCAGAACGCCAACAATCAAACTTCCCTTCACCAAAATATCAGCACGTTACTTCACCATCAATCACCTATTGTCTATCACGGGATCTCCATTATCAAGCATTGCATTCGCCTATCAATATCAGCCACCAACAGATGCCATCCCTGATTCTCCTCCATCAATCTCTATTGTGCACCATCGTCATTCACTTTTACTGAACGGCTCCAGCCATTGAACAACTTCTCTAAGATTGTTTTGTTCAAAGCTTAAGCAATCAGCAAAACTCATCTATATCTAAATTCAGGCATATCCTTAACCCTCCCTGTTGCATTTCACATAAAACGCAGCATGTACATGTAACCATGTCAAGCAAAGAATCAATGAAAGGAATTCAATGATAGAAGAAATTTGAATGCACTCTATATTGTTCGAAATGATATCAATCACGTATGGCATGATGGAGTCGTTCCTTGCACATGAAAAGTATATAGGGTGCAGATGTGTACAGGTTCTTCATATTATTTTTGTTTTTTGTTATAAATGATGCATAATATTTAGATATTCATGCAGAGTGTTACTACTTCTGGGTAAGTTAACAGAGAACAGGGAAGAAAATAAGGGGTAAGTATGAGAATGGAAAAATGATCAAAAAAGTCTTAACTGTACTTCAATTGTGTTACTTCAGTCATTTTTTTTGTTGCTAATTTAGGCTTAAATTTTTTGCATTTGTGTTAGTTGTTTCTATTACTAGCTGTTCGCATTCATAGCGACAAATCAACGATATAGTTGAACGACATGTAAACGCTAGTACGAGCACCTAGAGAGGGTGAATAGGTGCGAAAACAATTTTTGCCAAGTAAACCAGAAATTATAATTTCAAATCTGTTTAGCAATAGACTTTAAAATGGAAATTAGACTCGAACAATTAAATAGAGTTACAATCAAAGTAAAAGGGTTCAAGGAAGAGAATAAGAACACAAGGTTTATAGTGGTTCGGCTTAATCCAAGCCTACGTCCACTCTCTCGCACCGACAGCCCACCGGCTGGATTCCACTATGAATCAAAAGAGTCGTTACGGTATCACTTCCTTGATTCCACAAAGGTGTAGAGACTCTACTACACTTCCTCAAGGCTTCACAGAATTATAAACTCTCTTTTGAGTACAAGTTTACGCTCAACAATTGAATTGACAAAGAACAAGAAGCTTCAGACTTTGGAATTTATCTATCTCGCACACCCTCAAATAACCAGAGCGTCTTCCTTATATACTCCTCCATGCCTTCATAACCGTTGGCACCTTCCAAAGGAGTTCTTCTAATCTACTAGTTGGACAGAATCAATTAGGGAGATCTCGAGTTACTTAAGGAATGTGAAGATAGCCCACCAATCCTGCTCGCCCATACAATCAGGATCTAGGTTTCCATAAGTAGAACTTTCCAAGTATACTTCGCCAATCAACGAATCCAATTTATTCAAATTTGAATCAAACCGAATGATCGATCTTTGAGGTGCTATCTCCAGCCGTGAGATCTTCTATAACCGCTCGAATCAAATCCCTAAAGAAATACTTGAATCTGGATAAATCTTCTTCATCGGTCTAGAAACCGTCAATGAGGGCGAGACTTTACATCTTGAGTCCGGTGGTCCGGTGATCTTCGGACTTTGACGATCTTCGCACTTTGACAATCTTCGAGACTTTGACGGAAGAGTCTCGTGAGTCTTCGACTTTGTTGAGTGAGTCTCGCAAGTCTTCGACTAGACTGAAAAATGTTTTGTCGACATCAAAACAAGTAAGGAAGTTTTCTCCAACAATCTCCCCCTTTTTGATGGTGACAAAACTTTTCTGCAGATTTGGATATTTTTAACCTGCAAGACAATACTTAAGCAAATATGGATATCTCATAAACAAATAAAGATAGTATTGAATCTGCATCCACAGAAAATGTGTTAGTCCAAAGATAAACAACCATCTTTGCCAACACTTAAAGTACTGCAAGCAAGCATTAAACAATTTTAAACAGTCAATCCAAATCCAAACATTAATCTAAATTCAAATCAGTCACAATTAGACAAAAGTAAAGTTTAAAACAGAAGTCGAAATAAGTCAAATTTCAAATTTAAAACAAATCTGCTGCACTTAGCTTCTCCCCTTTTTGTCATCATTAAAAAGGAAGAAATGAAAAGAGAATGAAATTAGGATTGTCTTGGAATGCGAACAAGTTGGAAATCTCCAATCGACTGGACAGTTTCTTCCAACTTTTTCAAATCCTCCTTCAGCTTTTCTATTTCATGACTCTTGGCAGTGGCTTGAACTTGAAGAGTAAGAGTCTGGATTTGATCATTCAACGAAACTGAAGAGGCTTGACTGGCATTCCGCAGATTCTGAAATTCATATCCCAGAGCGTAGATCTGACCTCGCATCTCCATAAGAATATCAAGCACTCGTCGAAGGTCTGCTGAGTTATCAGTCTGAGTGCTTGCCTCGGATGGTCGGATTGAGGAGTATTTGCAAAAGATGGCATCTGAGCATGAGTATCCAGATTTGGAGAAGAAGCCTCATGACCTTCCTCTGGAAATTGAGAGGCATAGACATCTTCGGATCTCGGTGAGCGCTCACATTCACTAGCAAAAGCAATTGAAGAAGTACCTCTTTTTGTCGGCAACTCCCCCTGTTTCGGTGCCTTCGGGTGGAGAGAAGTACTCTTCATGCTCTGTCTCCTCGTCAGTGTCATGATGCTGCGGTTCTTGTTGCTCCTCGTCTTCCCGAAGTTCTTTCTTCCTCCGCCTCTTTCCTTATCAATCCCCACTCTTCTTCCCTCTGTTCTTCCTCTTCTCTATCTTGATCCTCTTTCTCCTCTCGTCCGTGGAATAGAATGCTGAAGATTGCTTAAAGCAAGAGCTGATAAGGTTATATCTTCCTCATCCTCTTCATCCTCCAAGATGAGTACTCTTCTTTTCTTAGATGAAGCTGTCATGGGCTCCTTTCCCTTTCTTTTTGCAGCAGAAGAGACTTGATGAGTCTTGGTAGGAGTCTTCTCCTTGAATCGCTCCAAAGCTTTGTTTAGCTCTTTCAGACGCATCTTGGAGACCATCTTCAGTCCCACCACCATTTGATCACACGATTGAACACAAAGAGTATTGGGAGGCTGAATGTGAAGGTGTCTCGAACAAATTGGAAACAAGTGCCGAGTACGGAAGTTGGCCTTTGTCCTTCACCACCGATCGTACATGTGAAACATTATAGTGTGTGGTAGGGAGAACTTCTTTCCAGCATTGATGGCATACATCAGCATTGCTTCGAATTTGAAACATCGCCTCTTTGAAGTCGATTGTGGTCTCGGATGCTTGATCACTATCTTGTGAAGAAGAACATTTGAGGCATTCAACCTCACGTACGAGATTCGTCCTTCGGCCATCCCATCTCGAACGAGTTCCACTTTGTTGCCCGGCCAATAGACATGCCGATCGATTGAAATTCCCCTCTTTCAACCCCAATCACATCGGCCAGGGTGTCCATGTCAACCACATAATCCCGATCTCTAACGCTGAATGAAAATCTATTCGCATCCAAAAAGCTTAGATTTGAATAGAAGTAAGCAGTAAGTTCGGATGTGCTACCGTTGTCTCGAGCAAAATTTATCAAGTTGAAGTAAGGCGAATTTCTCCCGCAAGTTCACCTTCGAGAGTCTAAAAATCAAAGTCTACACTCCTTGGGTTCATCACCCTCTCTTCAGCAACTTAGTATAATGTCGTTTGTGTTCCTCGAATGAAACAAATCTGTTCATTTGCTTCTAACATTCGCAGCAATACCCATTATAGACTTAAAATTTGTGAATATTTTCTCATCATCATTTCCTTCGGGTTGATTATGTCCACTTACACGTGGATCACTTGGAATATTCGCAAAAGCTCTATCTCGCCGAGCCCGCAGGAGCAATACCCAAGCGTTCCATTGTGCGCAAAAAATGGGTTTCATTCCTATACCCCTTTTCTACCAAAAACTCGTCAATGAAACTCAAAGCGGAGCCTCCTTCTTTTAAAGCAATGTACAGTTTGTAGGTAAAAGCGGGCTTTTGAGACCTTACAGGTGCGGCATCCTCGACGGTTTCTTCCTGCGCTTGCTGTTGTGATCTAGCCTGAGAAGAGCGGCGCGGTTGAGAATGTTGTGGGCTCTGTTGTTGTCTTGGAGAATCTTCTTCCTCGGTGAGGTCAAAATGCGTAGGACCCTCACGCAAAGGCGGTGGTCCCCCGCTTACGATTCTTGAGGATTTTCTTTGAGAGGCCATTATCACGCCTTTAGGAGATTCCAAACTCGATTCGCGAGAAAGGTGAAGACTTTAAGATTTAACTAGAGAGAAAAGGTGAAAAAGTGAAGTTCTATGCTTCTAGGGTTTGTGAAGAAGACGATCGGTATATAAAGCAATCAAAACAGGTTATACGAATCGTCGCAAAAAGGAAATTAGAAAATACCTTTTCAAAAATAACTGCCTTTTTGAAAAAAGTATAACTGTCAAAAAGATAACTTCTTTTCGAAAAGGAATGATTGCTATAATTCCGAAAATTTAGAAAGATAATATCAATCAATTACAGATTAATAGATGAACGTACCTTTTCGAGATTTTGTCCAAAAGATAAATTTCCAAAGTAGAAATAACTTACGGTAGTAGATCTTGATCTCTTGAGTCTCGTAGAAATAACTTACGAGTAGATCTTGATCTCTTGAGTAGATTCTTAGACTTTAGTCCCTAAGTCTCGAACTTCTTCGGACTTTAAGATATTAAGTCCGGAGCGAATAGACTCAAATTGGCTTTTCTCCGGTGGCTTAGTAAAGATGTCCGCTAGCTGATTCTTTGAGTCGATGAAATGAATCAATACTTCTCCGTTTTGAACATGGTCTCTAATAAAATGATGTCGAATCTCTATATGCTTTGCTCTTGAATGAAGAATTGGATTCTTGGTGAGATTAATTGCGCTGGTATTGTCACATTTGATCTTAGTGCATGAGTCTTCGATTCCAAAGTCTCTTAGCTGTTGTTTTATCCATAAGATTTGAGAACAACAACTTCCAAGAGCCACGTATTCTCGCTTCGCTGTTGAAAGAGCTACGCACTTTGTTTCCTAGAAAACCAAGATACTTGTTTTGTTCCCAAGCAATTGACAGTGCCCGAAGTGCTCTTCCTATCAACTCGCATCCCGCTAGGTCTCGCGTCGAGTAACCAAGGAGAGTAAGATCTCCTTCTTTAGGATACCAAAGACCAAACTTTGAGGTTGTTGCAACGTATTTGATGATGCGTTTTGCAGCACTTAGATGAGATTCTTTTGGATTAGATTAGAATCGGCACAAATACATACACTAAACAAAATGTCGGTCTAGATGCAATAAGATAAATAAGTGAACCAATGATACTCCCGTATAGCTTCGGTCAATCTTCTTTCCTCCTTCATCTTTGTCCAAACTTCAAGAACTAGACATTGGTATATCGATCTTTTTGCAATTCTCCAAACCGAACTTTTTAACAAGATCTTTAGTATATTTTTCTTGGTGAATGAAAGTCCCTTCCTTCAATTGTTTTACTTGTAGTCCAAGGAAGAAGGAAAGTTCACCCATCATGCTCATCTCAAATTCATCCCGCATAGACTTAGAAAATTTCTTGCACAGATTTTCGTTAGGTGATCCAAAGATAATATCATCAACATAGATTTGTACAAGTAAAAAGTTTTTATTTTCTCTTTTAATAAACAAGGTGGTGTCTACCTTACCTTTAACAAAACCATTTTGGATTAAAAACTTACTTAATCTGTCGTACCAAGCTCGAGGTGCTTGCTTTAATCCATATAGCGCCTTTTCGGTCGAATGCGTAGTCCGGCTTCCTTGGGTCTTCAAATCCGGGAGGTTGTTCCACATAGACTTCCTCTTGGATAAATCCATTTAAGAATGCGCTTTTGACGTCCATTTGGAATAACCTTTTGGTTTAGGAGTCAATTCCCAGACATCGTTAATGCTGAATTGCCTGAGTTCCTCTTGCATAGCTTCAATCCAACTTTCATCAGTTAAGGCTTCTTCTATGCTCTTGGGTTCTATTTCAGAAATAAGTGCCACAAAGACTAGACTCTTCATGCCTTTTGGATCTCGTACGGATTCCTTCATCAATGTTGCCAATTATGAGTTCTTTGGGGTGACTAGACTTGTGCTTCCAGATTCTGGTTGGTTTGATAGACTGATCTTTCTCTTCATCTGGTTCTTCAATGTTTGTTCTTTGTTGATCTTCTGAAGTCTGGGCTACTTCTGGAGGTTTAGACTTTGTAGAGTCTGGAGCAGGTTCAGATTCTTCAGGTTGAGTCTGGATCGATTGAATTTGTGTGAAGTCTTGAAATTTAACATTCATTGATTCCTCTACTGTTTGAGTCTTTTTGTTGTAAACTCTGTAAGCTTTGCTTGTGGTTGAATATCCAAGGAAAATACCTTCATCTGATTTTTCTTCAAACTTACCAATTCGATCATTTGCATTTTTCAATATAAAACATTTGCAACCAAACACATGAAAATAGGAAACAATTGGTTTCTTACCTTTGAACAATTCATAGGGAGTTTTCTCAAAAAGAGGTCTTAAGAAAACTCTATTAATAATATAACAAGCTGTAGAAACCGCTTCAGCCCAAAAGCGAGAAGAAATGTTGCTTTCAATTAAAAGAGTTCTAGCCATTTATTGCAAAGTGATCTATTCTTCCTTTCCACAACTCCATTATGTTCGAGTGTACGGAGAGGAGAACACATGCTGAAAACCAGATTCATCACGAAATTTAGCAAAATCTTGATTTTCAAACTCACCTCCATGATCTGTTCGTATACAAGAAATAACATACCCCTTCTCATTCTGTACTTTCTTTGCAAACTTTATAAAATAAGAAAAAGTTTCAGACTTACTTGCCAAGAAATATACCCAAGTAAATCGTGAGTAATCATCTACTATTACTAGGCAATATTTCTTACCACCAATACTCTAGGTTCTGGTTGGTCCAAAGAGATCCATATGCAAGAGTTGCAGCACACGATTAGTGGAAACTTGATTTATTGGTTTGAAAGAACTTCGACTGTTTTCCCGGACGCATGGGGTGCATAGATCGGATCTTTCATATGTCGATTTGGTAGTCCACGAACAAGCTTCTTTGCGAGAGATCTTGGCTATTTGCCTCATGTTGATGTGGCCAAGTTTCCTATGCCATAGATTAGCTTCCTCTTGTATTGAGATTAGACATTGGGATTTTTCTGGTTTGATGTCCGGAAGATAGATATTCCCATGTCTTCGTCCCGTGAAAGTCTGAGAGGAATCTCTGCTGGTTCCTGAACATATTCCTTCTTGAAAGTTAATTTTGAAACCTGTATCGCACAGTTGGCTGATACTTAACAAGTTGTAGTTAAGTCCTTCTACTAGAGAAACATTGCTGATTGTGAGACTTCCAATCTTTACTGTTCCGCGTCCGACAATTCTGCCTTTACTATTTCCTCCAAATGAAACTTTTCCACCATTAACTTGCATAAGCTTTATGAAACAACTTGAGTCTCCTGTCATATGTCTTGAGCATCCACTATCCAAGTACCATTTGACCTTTTTCTTGATAGTGACCTGCATTTAAAAGAAAAACTCAAACCTTTTTTGGTACCCATATTTTCTTGGGTCCAATGGTCTCAGTACAATATACGGTCTTTGCCCAAACCTTCTTAACAGGTTTCCAAACCATAGGACATTCTTTCTCAAAATGTTCTGAACTATTACACTTAGAACATTTAAGAGCATTGCGGCCTACAGGTTTTACAAAGGCTTTTTGAAAGTGAGTTTTATAAAAGTCTTTTGTATGTCTTTGTTTGATTCTTTCCTTCACTTTTGGAAAATCAATTAGAGGAATGGTTTCAAATGAGTCATTCCTAAGCCTGATTTGTTAAAGTAAGGTCTTTGTGCTAAAAGAATCTTTTCCAATTTCTCGATCCTACGAGAAAACCTTTTTGAGATGCTTGAAATATCATTTTTCAAAACTTCATTTTCTTTAGAAAGAGAGTCTGCATTTTCTTTCAAGGTAATGACACTTTTATCTAATTTTTCGACCTTTTCTTTCCAAACAGTCTCCTGTTGCTTCAATGCAGAATTTTCCTTTTTCAGTTCGGAAATCCTCTTGAGAGAGGTTTTGAGACTAAGACACAGTTCATCAATATATTTAGAAACTTTAGTAGGAATCTTAAAATTACTTACCTTGATTTCACTGTCTGAGTCTGAGTTCGAGTCTGTCTCAGAGTCCGAGTCGATTCGATTGTGCCATTAGACAAATATTAGCATAGTCATCATCACTCTCTTCGCATTCGGTATCACTCCAAGTTTCTGCTTTGAGAGCCTTTCTCGTATTTCTCAAGTTTTCCTTTCTTTTTTTTTTTTTAGTAAGGGACAGTTGGGTCTCGATGTGTCCCTTTTTCTTGCATTCAAAACAAATCACATCTTTATTGGATTCATCATCCTCTGCTGATTTGTTTTGAAACTTTTGAGAGCTTTGTTTCTTCCAATTGAATCTTCTTCCCTTTTTGTTCAGTTTTCTGAACTTTCTTATCATGAGAGCAAGCTCTTCATCGTCCATATCATCTTCGAGAATCTGTAACATCGAGTCATCGTTAGATTTTAAAGCAATAGATTTTTTACCTTTGGAATCTTCATCTTCGTTGTTTTGCTCCACTTCATAAGACGAAGAGTGCCAACCAATTCGTCAACGTAAAGTGGCATGATTCTTTGTGTCTCCCTTATTGAGGTCTTTACGTGATTCCAATCTTTGGAAAGTCCACGCAGCGCTTGTTGAACTTCATAGGTCCAGAGATTGGTTGACCTTGATACTCAAGACCATTCACGATTTCTGTAAAACGACTAAACATGTCAGTGATAGATTCTCCTGGTTTCATCTTGAAGGCTTCGTATTGACTGAGCAGAATGTTGATTCTGGTTTCTTTCACTCGATCGGTTCCTTCATAGGTGATGTTCAACCTATCCCGGACTTCTTTAGCTGTTTCACAAGAAGATATTCTGTTATATTCAGTAGGAGATGATGCACAATATAAGGAATAAATTGCTTTTGCATCGAGAGCTTGTCTCTTGGTTATCTCTTCTTGAGTCATCCGCTGGACTCAATAGCTTCCTTTCCCCTTTCTGAGACTGTTGTAGCTTTAGGAGTGATTCCTTTGTCTACCATGTCCCATTCCATAGGATCTTTAGATCTTAGGAATGCCTTCATCTTGTTTTTCCATGTGCTGTAATCCTTTCCATCAAAATAAGGTGGTCTTGTGTTACTTTGCCCTTCAACCAGACTTGGAGCTAACATACTAGCCATGGATCGTTAACTCTGAAGTAAAAACACTTCAATTTAAATGAGTACACGGGCTCTGATACCAATTGTAAACGCTAGTACGAGCACCTAGAGGGGGTGAATAGGTGCGAAAACAATTTTTGCCAAGTAAACCAGAAATTATAATTTCAAATCTGTTTAGCAATAGACTTTAAATGGAAATTAGACTCGAACAATTAAATAGAGTTACGATCAAAGTAAAAGGGTTCAAGGAAGAGAATAAGAACACAAGGTTTATAGTGGTTCGGCTTAATCCAAGCCTACATCCACTCTCCCCGCACCGACAGCCCACCGGCTGGATTCCACTATGAATCAAAAGAGTCGTTACGATCACTTCCTTGATTCCACAAAGTGTAGAGACTCTACTACACTTCCTCAAGGCTTCACAGAATTATAAACTCTCTTTTGAGTACAAGTTTACGCTCAACAATTGAATTGACAAAGAACAAGAAGCTTCGACTTTGGAATTTATCTATCTCGCACACCCTCAAATAACCGAGCGTCTTCCTTATATACTCCTCCATGCCTTCATAACCGTTGGCACCTTCCAAAGGAGTTCTTCCAATCTACTCGTTGGACGTAATCAATTAGGGAGATCTCGAGTTACTTAAGGAATGTGAAGATAGCCCACCAATCCCGCTCGCCCATACAATCGGGATCTAGGTTTCCATAAGTAGAACTTTCCAAGTATACTTCGCCAATCAACGAATCCAATTTATTCAAATTTGAATCAAACCGAATAATCGATCTTTGAGGTGCTATCTCCAGCCGTGAGATCTTCTATAACCGCTCGAATCAAATCCCTAAAGAAATACTTGAATCTGGATAAATCTTCTTCGTCGGTCTAGAAACCTGTCAATGAGGGCAGACTTTACATCTTGAGTCTCGGTGGTCCGCGATCTTCGGACTTTGACGATCTTCGACTTTGACAATCTTCAGACTTTGACGGAAGAGTCTGTGAGTCTTCAGACTTTGTTGAGTGAGTCTGCAAGTCTTCAGACTAGACTGAAAAATATTTTGTCGACATCAAAACAAGTAAGGAAGTTTTCTCCAACACGACACACCTTGATGGATGAACGTCCTAAAATTAGGCTCGCCTCCACACTGTTTGTCACGAGTAATCACCAAAGAACCATCCAGCACAGCCGGAAATGCAGAAGCCCAGAAACCTGAGAGAGGAAAAAAAGTTGAAATGTTCAGATTTCGATTTCAACCGCGACAAAATAAAAATGAAATCAAGTCTGTGTTTATTCCTTGAATTCCTCCTTTTTCTTTGGCTATTCCTTTTAATCTTCTTCCCAGGTATTCCAGGAATTCCAAGACGGAAAAGCTGTTGGTTATCTTTCGCCCAAAAGAACCATAGAAAAAGAAGGGGTGGGGGTGGGGGAGTCTCACGACGTTATTCTCATCGTGGGCTCGCCAAAACGGTTAAGAAGAAGACACGATCGAAGCAAAAAAGACTAATTATCCGGACGCACGATGCTTCTAAAAACGACATGAGCATTCGAAAAATCAACCTTGAAAAAAGATCGAGGTTTTCTCCGTAGGGGAAGGGCAAAATGGGGAATTCGCGGTGCCACGTGACTTTGCTTGCGTCGCTTGACGATGCAGCAACGCGGCGGGTCCACCCCATGCACCGCAAGAAGGCCGTCGCACGAGAAATAGAGATGGACGTGAGTCGCGTCGTTGGCTAAATTTAAATTTAATATTTTCCTATTTAATTAATGCTATGAAAAATCTCCATCTATGTCGATATCCGAATTTTTTTTTTATTGCTAAAAATCTTAAATTCAAGTATTCTTGATTGAATGTACTTTTGTTAAACTGGGACGAATTCAAGGCATTTTGATGTTATGGTAAGTATCATTTAGAACGTTTAGAGGCATTTTAGCATCTCTTTTCCTTCAAATTTTTACCACTTATTTCATCCAATAAAGCACTACGAATTTCATTCTTTTATATTGTAATTTTCAAGTGACATTTTGAGTTCGGTGATTAATTCCTTGGAGGGGAGGTTGGGATTTGGGCCGCGATTTGGAATTTTTCAGTCTGGAGTAATCGTGTCATTATCGGCCACCATTTTGAGGTTTTTCTTTTATTTTTTTGTGGAGACGAAAGTTAATTACCTTGTTTTTTTGGTTCACTGAAGCATCTGATCCTCGTTCTGTGCCCTCTATGACGGCATCAACTCCAGACTTAACATGGCGTCCAGCATCGTTATTTCGTACGGATCTACATTTGTTCGTGCCCAATTCAACGACGTCCAAACCGCAGACTCTCGGGTTTGATTTAGTTACTGTTTCAGCCGATCGTTGGTCGCTAAATTCGTTAATTAAGTCGATAAAAGGATGTGGCAAAGGTGACCGACTCTATCTTTATTGTCACACTCGTTGGATTATACAGCTTCTGGTGATCTTGTTCCTCAATAGTGACTGCTATAGAAAGCCTCTTGTATCACCGTCCAGGAAATTTCGTACAAGCCTTTCTCAACCCTCCTACTTGTGTTAAAGGGTCGTCGCATATGTTCCATGAACGGCGGGCCGAGGGATATTTTTTCCTAGTCGCTAGCTTCATCGGTTCATCGATCTTTGTTTACTTTTTTTTTTTCCGACCATCCACTTGCTCATGTGAATATAATTAATGGTCGATATCTTTTTGTATGACGAGAAAAGCACTTTCGAATCAAGTACAATCCCGATACATGGAGTATCTTGATCAGGTCGAACACGGGCTAAAATCACACTTAACAAGTGCTTAATAAAGTACTTGTAACAAGTTTTCTTTCTGTTGGTCGGTTTTAATAACAAGATTAGCTTGCAATTAGGTTGTATTTCTTTTTTTAATGTACTGACATCCGCACATTTTATTACCCTTGTTATTAGTTAAATATTTTTTTCCCCACTAATCAGGGAATACGAGAGTCGAATACGAGAGTCGAAGGTAGTTGTATATTGACTGGTTTTATGAATTTCGTGCACCCAAGCATTTTTTTTTTTTGGTAAGGTCGTGCACCAAAGCATTTCTTCTTTTCTTTTTTGTACTTGTCTCATATCTGCATCAGCAGTAAGTAGCACGTGATTCTCATTTAGTCCTCAACCGTTATAGATAGAGCTTAGACTTAAAGGTTTGATTTCGACTTTCTTATGCTTATTACCCTGCTTATATACATCTAAGCACAAATTTGATCAAACAAGAATTTCATGGGTTTAATGATTTGGTTGCACTTATAAGAAAAAATAGTCACAGCTTTCTCATCAAATAAAAACTACAAAATTAATACCACAAAAAATCTCAAATCGATACATTTGTGTCACATTTACCTCAAACTAATTTTTATGTCACAAAAAAAAAATCCCAAATTAGTATATATGTACTGTATTTATAACAAACCGGTGTGCTCGTGTTACATTTGTGACTAAAAATATCAAAGATTTGCCACAATTTGAGGTAAATAGGACACAAAAAAATCAAGGGTATCATGTGGCACAACCTGGAATGTTCTATAAAATTTGTTTGGAGTAAGTGTAGAATGTTTGTACCAGTTTGGGATTTTTGGTGTTATTAGGCCAAATTTCAATAAAGGATGTTCAAGATCGAATAAAAAATAAAGTGCAGAATAATTGAAAAATAAAAAATCACATTAAACCCACGCTAAGCAGTTGAGCCCTTGTTGGAGAAATGAGCCAAATTTGGATAGTTACACAATCGTGGCCAATCACTTGATCCTCGTCGCAGGGATATAATCCATATGTCTTGAAGTTAGAGCTAGAAAACAGAAGGATGATCTTTTTCATAAGGATTAATACAAAAAAAAAACCTTAAATTGATATATCTATAATAAATTTATCTAAAACTAATATTTTCATCATGAAAAATTCTAAATTGATACATATATGATAAATTTACTTCAAATAACTATTAAAAACCCAAAACTAATGTGTACTTATGATAAATTTATTCCAAAATAATTTTTTCACCCATAAAAATTCCAAACTGGTATATTTGTGATAAATATGTCATCCATTAAATTGGATTAATACTACAAAAATCACAAAATTGGTATAACTTTAACAAATGGAAAGTAAAATCTCAAATTACTACATTAGTCAATTATCTCGTGTCATCTAACTCAACAATTTGATATTAAAACTTAACGGAAACAAACAGAAGTTAAATTTGTCTTAAGTATACTAATTTAGGGTAAATTTGTCAAAAGTGTACAAATTTAGGATCTTTTATGGTAAAAAAATTAATTCGGAGTAAATTTATTATATGTGTAGTGGTTTGGAGTTTTTCGTGATATTAATCCTTATTTAATGTCCAAAAAGTGATTGTCTATGGACAAGCAAAAGGAACCTCAATTGTTTATATTAGCAAATAACGTATAGCCATCACTATTCGCTGCTTGGGCCGGATAATCTATTATCAAATCACCTAATCTGTCACGCCATTGATTGATTAATGTGTATTGCGTACGATCACCTCTTGCTTGAAGTCGAAGGTATTGTTTTGGGGTAGCCCGGTACGTTCCGACTTCTTTGCAAGTACCAGGGGGTCAAGTTCGAGTGTTGGTAATTATCTATTTCGGGTGCACGGTTGACATCGGAGCGTGATCTTCCGATTGTTGGGTCCGTGTCCTAAAACGTTCATCCAATCTCGTTGATCCTTCGATCTTTGTGGCAACTTTTCGAGCGCCCCAAGGAGTTAGACACGCCTGTGATTGCTTGAAACTAGGCAGCGCGTCACGACCGTGCGACAGTTTCACGTGGAAGGGTTAGAGGAGACCTACAAGGAAAGAAGCCAAAAGGGGAATACCTTCATGGGGGCCATGTACGGGCCAGATTAGGCCTTGGGTCGTTTTATTAATCGCATTAGCCCCCGTGATAATAACACCATACAAAGAAACGAGTCGATTTTAAAGCAGAAGAAACTCTCAAAATTTAGCAACGAAATTGATCTAGATATATGTCACGAGCAAATCTTAATTGGTCACACACGCCACATCGACCGTTTAATCTTTCGCTTAAAACAACTTTATAATTCCTTTAACGTGCCTCGCTCACCGGACTAATCCGCCCTGTCCAAAAGCTCAGATCACAGCACCCTCGACGTCCCGACACGCACCCCTCCACCAACAGTGGCAGCAACTTGGCGACTCCATAACCCTTTTCTGCAGAAAGTAAGGAGCCAACAAATTCTCCCTTCAAAAACCACGGCTGTTTCTATGAATGCGGATGCCGTAGAGGTAATGGGAAAAAGAATGTACTTCAATTAGATTTTACTCAGCCTCTCGAGTAGAAGGGTTTCGACGACGGTCTTTACGTAGGCATTGAAGCACTCTCTGCAGGAATTAGCCATTAAATAAGACTCATGGAGCCTCCGAACGTCATCGATGCGACGACACACGGAGCTGGAGATGACAGACTTGGGCCGCTCCAAGCCACACGTGGCCAGTATGGTGTGGGTCGCCGCTCTAGCGATTTCTTTGAATGCATCAACTCTCGCAGGAGCGGCAACGAATGAGAAACTACAATTAAAAGACAAGAATGAAGAGAGTACAGTATTGAGTCTTCAAAAATTGAAAAGATAAGATGGTCGGAGTAAGTAAAGATGGTTAGATCCGAGCAATTAGATGACAACAGAATGATACCCGTGACGGTTAGAGATTTGACTCCTATCGTATTACACATATTGTTTTGTCAGTAATATTTTCTTACACATTCAAGTAAAGTAAGATATACCAACTGAAACAGAACACGCAATTGGTCATTATTGACACTCGAATTTTGTTGACCTTTTAGGTATTTGCACAAATTGCAAAAGTATAAAATTTTATAAAAAGATATAAAAAATGAATAATAAAAAGAGATAAAATAAAAATAATCAATAAAGTAATAGTAATAAAAGATGCATGAAAGAAAGAGAAAAAGAATAATGAAAATGAAAAAAATGAAATGAAAGATGAACAAGAAAATTAGATAGAAAATATAATCAAGCCCCGGGGTAGCAACCCCATGAGCTACAATCAAATTGAATCCAGTTCTTGTCTAAATTAGCAATCTACCAAAACTAAACTATAATCAAGTACTCACTAACATCTCCAAACTACATAAATATCAATTAAGAGACACTAAGCTAAATCTAATATTAAGATCTAACTATTTAATTGAGACCTAATCAAGGCTTTGCACGTAAAAAAATCTCGATTGTTTTCTTCTCTATTTTCTCTTCATATATTCACGTTTCTAATGTTCCAAGCCACCCTTTTTCCTAATCGCTCTTGAGTACTTGTCTCTGCGGGGTCCGGAACTGATGGCCGGCAGCATATTCTTGTGGGAGGGTTTGGAGCTAACAACCAGCATCTCTAAATTAGGACACATCCACCTCAAGCTTTCCGCCAGTTGAGAACTAGTATCAATATCTCTAGAAGTGTTGCACAAGATCTGAAGTCTCAGATGTTTGACATTGCACAATGGAGGAAGCACTTCACTTCTGATTTCTTTTGGAAGAACCAATGCCTATGTATATAAAAAAGAAGAATAGCAAGATTTTAATGCTCAGTTCACATTAGCATGCAAATACTCAATACAAAATACCGATTTGGAAAAATTTTACTTACCTCAACTTCGTTACAGACTAGTGTTAGCGAGTCACAACGGCCAAAATATCTCAAGAACTTGGCCGCCTTGAGATAGCTCCTCCTCTTGTTGTGGACTCTGAAATCCACCTCCAGTCTCGCATTGGCCAATCTTGTTGAATCTCGTGGACCTATGACTATGATGTTGGGGCCATTGTATTGGAACGACACCAAATTAGGGGTTTGGGTCTTTACTCTTATCAGGGAGTCGAATTCGGTCAAGGCGAGGTGCTTGAGATTCTTGTGAGTTATCCTAATGCGCTTGGTGTACCGGCTCCCCTTGAGCCTCAAGGTCTCAAGGAGACAAAGCCGTGAGATGACTTCTCTGATTGTCCTGATTGCGAGCACGCACAAATCCAGCGCAAGCTCCCTCAGGTTTCGAGCACCATGTACTTGGAGATTCGACAACTGCCCATCCGGGAAGGCCATGATGAATATCGATGTGTAGCTGAAGGATACGAGGTTCGGGGCTGAAATCGAAATCGAAAAGCTGTCATTGTGAAGCACGGCTGACGCCTCAAAAGTCTCAAGCTTCGATCCGCAGATGAGGAGGTCCCTGGAGCGGGAGCAGCCAATCAGCTCCACAAGTCGGAGTGTGGGGCAACTTAGCATTAGCTCGTTCAAGATGTCATCACTCTCGTGGGCTTTGTGTAGGACCAATTCTTCTAAGCGAGACAGCTTCATCTTGATGCCCTGCATTGAGAGATGGCTCACGTGGAGGACAGAGATGGTGTCAGAGACCAAGTCGGGGCATTTTTGATTGTACCATCTTCTATCTGGATAGTCGACGATGCGGCCGAGCGTAAGGTCCCGGAGATTGAGCCTCGAGGCAATGTCTATCCACTTGGGCACCACGGAGTTCAACTTGTTGCCTCTCGAAAAGACCAGCAAACTCATCGAGTCAATGCTGAGGTTGTTCTTACGGCGCCGTGTGATGTAATCATCGACATACTCCAAGAAAGTGTCGATGTTGGCATCGTGCCCGCCAACGTATTGGCTCCCAAAAGTTTCTTCATCGAATTCTAGAGCCGGGAGACTATTAAAGGCGTGGTTCCAGTCCTTGGAGAGGATGCTCATTTGCGTTGCAACCCTTAAAGGCAAACATGACATGATTTTTTGAATTATCGGTTGAGGCAAGTAAAAAGCGCCATGGACGGAATCCGATGTATCAACGCGGCGTTTGGAGATCTCCGCCATCTCGTCGTTCTAACAAAACTTCCTGCAGCAATACTTCCTGCAATCCAAGAAAGAACAAGAACTCAAGAATGTTATTAACAAAGGAGGCTTTGGATTGTTGAAGGTTCTTGACTTAGAAGGCGTGTACAAGCCCATGCGGCTGGAAGCATTATCGTTGAAGGAGACAGCCCGGGGTTGAACTTGAACTTGGCTCCATTTACTTTTTACTTAATTTTTTCCCGTTTATATATATATTTTCTAGCTTTTCAAAGTCAAACTCGAAAGAGAAACGATGCTTCGAAAATCAAAATACAAACATGGCGGATTGCGACTCCTGTTCCAGTAAATGTTGGATTTATGTGATAGCAAACCCTACACGGTAAAAGCTTGAAGCGTAGCAAGAATAGGCCAAAAAAAATACTAACGAAACCCTTGATCGTATATTCAATAACAATCACGCGATGTCCGGGAAGAGCGCTAAATTTATCGGAAACCAACGAAATACAATACAATTTATCGAGATTACAAAACACCGCACGTCCATTGTACAAAACGCCGAAAAGATTTCAGATAAAAAGATCAATCAACTTCTTCTGGAGGCTGACTTTACAGGAACAATAAACCATTGATGATGGGTAAGCCAAATTACCTTCAACGGGGTTGCTTTCCCCTTTCTCTTCAATCAAACCAAGAACGCGTTACGAATCGATGAACAGATGATCCTCGTCTCTATGGCGCGCCAACGTTCACGGGCCGATGACAGCTCTTCCACTCCTCCTTGGCTCTTCAAGAGGCTATTTTGTGTATGTGCAGAGGAAGAATGGGGATTTTAAGTTTGCCTAGTTTTCACACCATCTTAACCATGGTGATGGATTTTTTTTATCTCCCACTCTCTCTCCAGAAATTACAAAAACAATTGTTGGATAAGCATGCACAATTTGTATGCTCCTCAAGTTGAACAACTAATAGTAGTATACCACCATCTTAATAAATTATTTTCTATGAATTCACCATAACATTGTTTCAATAAGTGGGGTTGCTTTTATAAATTAAATTCATTCAAATGAAAGATCAGGATAAAACCGATAATGAAAAACTAAGAAAATTTATATAGTTTTAAATAGGAGATATTGGGTTGTAATGCTGAGTACCGAGTGAAATTAATTTTTTGAAATACCTCACCCTATCCGAGCCCTGTTAGGATTAGGAGACATGCGGAGGTTAGCTATGGTTGGAAACTCGTGCATTACGTTAATGCAAGGTATTTCCCTTTCTGGTCTTGGACTTTTGAATCCGACCCGAGAGCGCAGTTGTCCACGATCGAACCGACCGCGTTTTGAGGTACCTAGCCCAAGTTCAAGGAAAGACCCCCTGTGCGACTAATGGGAGTTCGATTTGTATTTCAATGACTAATGGGAGTTCGATTATGAATTCACCAAATCCTTAGTTGTTCGTTGTTCGTGTTATCTTATGGACTTCTTGTCCCCTAAATATATGTGCATCTTTGTAATATAATTTTTCATGACAATATAGTTTTTCATGACATTATCTTCCCTGCAATTATTTACCAATATTACCATATCGCCTCTTAAGTTTGCCTAGTTTTCACACCATCTGAACCATGGTGATGGATTTTTTTATCCCCCACTCTCTCTCCGGAAATTACAAAAACAATTGTTGGATAACCATGCACAATTTGTATCCTTCTCTAGCTGTGCGGAAATTACAAAAACAATTGTTGGATAACCATGCACAATTTGTATCCTCCTCAAGTTGAACAACTAATAGTAGTATACCACCTTCTTAATAAATTATTTTCTATGACTTCACCATAACATTGTTTCAATCGATGGGGTTGCTTTTATAAATTAAATTCACTCAAATGAAAGATCAGGATAAAACCGATAATGAAAAACTAAGAAGATATATTTAATTTTAAATACAGCTTACTCAGTGCTTAGTTTATATTTAGATTATGGAATAACAATATATTTTATTGCATCACTTACTCGTGAGTTACAAATTAACTTGCATACCAACTTAATTAAAAATAAATAATTATGATTTTCAGATTTGTTCCTCCAATCAGTGATGGCCCGAAACATAACCCAATCAAATGTGGTGAGAACCGAAGAAAATAAGAACCGAGAGGCCATCGAGATCTCATTCCATGGATGCGGTGTTCATGTTTCCAAACCGCTCATCAATCATTTTTTCACCCGGAGATCTCATTCATATAACTGAATTTATGGCTTGCACCAAAAGAGACATTAATCTGGAAAGTACGATGAACAATGCCTGCTTCTACAATTATAATGCTAGCTCTAACTGAAGAAGAAGGTGGAGTGGTACGCTAGAGACTAGCCTGTGATGGTACCATAGCCAAAAATTCATCTGCTTCTGGGAATTACGATAAAGACGATTCTCAAGTACGAGAAATCCGCCTGATCTGGCTAAGTCAAAAGTCAAAACTGATGGTCGTAGTTCCTGGCTAAACCTTGATGCCGCGGGGACATTCTCAAGGGATCACGCATGTAGCCAACACGAAAATTTCACATATACTCAACGACCACTGAATTAAACGAGGCCTCGGGTTGCTACTCAAATCAACAGGTAATAGAAAGTTGCTTATAGGAAAGATAGGCGCATTTAAATACATGTAACTGCATTTTCAAACTCTTGCACCATATTTACAGATCAAGGTCTTATCCTTTTGCTACAAGAATAAGCAAAATTTCAAATGACTAAGATAACAATTTTGTCAATTTGAGGGATAAATAACCAAACCTGAAAGGAAGTTGCTAGCCTGAAGAGAGAAAAACTCACTTATGATGCACTAGTTAAGTGCAGTAGCACAATGAAACAGACCTGGAAAAGGTGGCAACAGAAGTGCAATGAACAGGGCAAGTTAGTCGTTAGAGTTTCCTATAAATTCTCCTTTCCCGTTCCACGGGCGAGTTGCAAAAGACTTCCCAAGCATGCTTCTCTTCTCATTTACTCTGCCTTCTTCACATCGATATTCTGGAAAGTAGTCCAAAAATGTTTTGCTGCCTAGTGAATCAACTCCGTCAAATAGGAAGCTCCGGACTTCATTCTATGTTTCAAGACAAGAGATAAGTAACTGCAATTCTAATATGCAATGGGGATGTAGATGTACGAATAGCTGTAAATGACATTTCTATCTTTGCATGTGTCTCCCCAAATAACATTTTCAAAACTTCACAACCCAGATCCTGGACTCAAAAATCAAATAAGTTATAGATTGAAAAGGAATCAAAGAAACATAAGAGCAACGGCATAATGTTAGATGCACCTATAACACTTTGGCTTAATACTTTAGACCATTGGTGGTAGCACTGGTCTCTGCATGTGCATGTAATAAATAAACTTCGCAAGTAGACTATAGATGAAGATAGGGGAGGATATGAGTGACCAGGTGATTAACCTTTTCTGCTCTTGAAGTCAGATACCGATGCTGCACTTCACGATTGGCTATAATTCGAGATGCATCAGTCTCCCTTATTCCTAGGTCCATCAAAACAAGCCAAGCTTGAGAACAAATCAAAGGTCAGAGGAAATTAAATAGAGAAATATTCTAGCTTAAAAGAAACAATGCAATCCCTTGAAGAGACAGTTTTTTGAGCAAGGTACCTTGAGATAATCCACGAATGCAGAGTATAAAACTTCATGCATGTGTTGACTAGACTTAAAGCTGGTCCATATGACTATTGGTGAGAAGAATCTCAACAATTCGCCCGTTAATTTTCCACCCCATGGTAAAAGCTGCATAAAGTGGTGTTCAGCTGAAACGTCCAAAAAGGACAGGAAAAAAACTAAAAACTCTTTGAATGTTGCTATAAAACACAACAAACAACTGACCTCAGCATACTTGAGACCTAAAGACATCAGGCCTTCATAGCACTTATCTTTGTATTCTTTGTGCTTGACGGCATCATATAGAGGGTTAAGGTCCCTGCAAACAATATATCAGCGCAGATCAGGAAGCCTTATGTACAACAATCAAAGTTAATATAGGATTGAGGGGGCGATGGGCAGCATTCAGCCCCTGCAGACCCTGACTTGACGATAATTCTTTACACTAACTAAGAAGGATATCATTTATCATTTTTTTTCTATATTCAACTATTATAAAAGAAAATTGAAACGCATCATTCCTGTTTTGAGAAGTTTAACATTGTTGAAATACTTATTGCACATCTTAACAACAAAACTATACACTCCAACAAGATGCTAACTGCTCATCAAGGAGCATTACATATCTCAAGCCACATCTCAAGCCGGAAGTTCACTGTTGCACATCTAGCTTGAGTAACACTTTCTAGTATACAATGCCATGCCAGTAGGTACTAGATAGTTTGACATCAAATGCGTGACTGTTCAAAGCTTCTGCAAAAGTCAGCTCGTGACACTCAAGCAGAACAGCTACACTGCAACCCATTTCAACTGTTCAATGCTTTCTTATATCAGAAAGGTGCTAGCAGGTAATTTTGGCAGAAAAACACACGCATGGCCACTAATTGGCTTTCTACACATGGATATCACATGCACATACAAATTTGCTCGAGACATACAGTTGACCATAGAGCACATGCAAAGTTGCTCAGCACATATAGTTAACCATATAGCAAGCAACTGCTGTCATTTTCATCAACTTGCAATGTGTCTTACAACAAGGAATAAGTTAAAAAACAATAACAAAGAATTTTTCTTACAGAACAACTGTGTTTGTCTTGGCAGCAGTGAAAAAGTTAAGCACAGAATATAGGCAGATCATATTCTGGTTCTGGAAACATAGCAAAATGCAAAACCTGCATAGAGTATCTTTAGAAGAACAAAATGAGTCAGCTATACATTATAGCAAAATAATGTGTTCAAGTAAACTTACTTGAACAACCAATTCCTCCATCAGCACAAGTGGCAAATCTAATTAGAGGAAAAGCTTTACACAGAAAATACTATCTTCCAAAAAATGAAAGTTTCCATGGGCGAAAAGTCAGAGGATCAATTAATTCTACACTTAATTCAAAAACTATCAAATTCGTACACCCATATGGCACCAACGTACCTAAAGTTCTAATAGCAAAAGAAGTGAAGCCATAGTACCGATTAAGCACAACCGTCCTCGCTCTCGAGGAAATTTCCTCTGACCATCATGGTCAACTTACAGGGGCTTTTTTGGAGCTACAGACTAGAACTAGCAGCTAGTTTTGCTTAAAAACCATAAATTTAAGCTGTCTGTCTAGATTCTGTAGGCTGATTCCTCATAATTTATTTGCTTTTGCTGTAACTTCTGTTTGGAGAAGCTTAGAGAAACTAAATATCGAGTGGCAAAGATATTTGACGATCATAACTGCAGTCCCTTGCTCCCTTGAATGCTTAAACTTCGAAGCAACCTTATTTTCGGCACTTCATACGACAACAACTCGATCTCTGTTTTGTCATCCAGTGGCTTCATGAAGCCGAACCTTTCCTAAGGACACGAAGAAGGACAAGCCTTGATTAACCAACCAAACGGCAAATAAAACGACCACACCTGCAGAGGAGAAGGAGCCACGCGAGTGAGGAGCCAGAGCGAATTGGACGAACTGCCGGTACGACAGAGTGGAGACACGAACGGACGGCCTCCCCGTCCACCGAGTGAGGCCGGCAACAGCGGCGGCAGCGGCGGCAGATGAGGAGCGCCGGAGAGCGAAGGAGAAGGCGGTGGAGGAAGCGTACTCCATCCGAAGCTAGCGTGCCGTCCTCACCATAAACGGAGTCGGAGTCGGACTCACTTACTCTCTAGGTTGGAGAAAGCATGCTTCCACGCGTGCAATGCGTAGAGAGAGATGCTCCTTCACGCGTGGGCGTCCGCGGCGGCAAAACCGACGGTGCCATATTTTGTTTTTGAGTTAATACCACCGAAAACTTCAAATTCATAAGGCTACACCATGTTATTTATCCTAAATTAATTTTTGTCTTATAAAAACCCTCAAATTGTTATATCTGCTTTGAGTATTTCTATCACATGGAAGACCGAAAGGTTTTGACACTTTTTTCCATAAATAGTAGTCATGACTTAGACATCCATTGCATTATGTCTATTCCATTAATGTTCATTTAATTATTTATGAATTTATCACTGTCATTAGACGACTATGATGGCCGTTTAAGATGATCCCTAACACCAATTTTAAGATGGGGTATAATATAAATATGTTTGACCTAATTACGACACTTGATAAATATGTGGAATCGCCTCGACACAAACACGACATGCCTAATGAAGTAGGTCACACGTCATGACACGATGATACAGTTATAAAAAATTAGAAGAGACTAAAATTTGGTTTGATTTGGTGTAGAAATCAAACCGGCCAAGGGAAACTTATTTGGTTTGCGTCAGATTTTGAATTTTTTTTTTTCCAAATCGGCAAACACAATGTCACCTTGATATATGAGAAATTGTATAAAACCATCCCACTGTAAAAGCCTTTAAATTTAGGATTAATAATATGAAGAATCCAAAATCGATACATGCATGATGTATTTACCCTCTATTGGCTTCCGTCAAATTATATCATAAAATTGCTAAATTGAGTGACGTATGGTATTAACTCAATAGACATGACAAGTCTATGTGGAAATTCACAACAGCCTCTCTCTTTGTTTCTTCAATTAGCCATAATTTGAAAACAAACTAGTCTGTAACAACTTATGACTAATTGAAGAAATAATGAAAGAAACTATTATAGATTTTCACGTGAACTTACTAAATCAATTGAGTTATTGTCACGTGTCTTAGCATCTTCATTTTAAAATTTGATGGAAGCTAACGGAAATAAATGTGTCACGTGTGTATCAGTTCAGAATTTTGGTGCACCATGACAACCGAGATGCTGCTTGATATCTGAGACGACAAGAACCTTGAATAAAAAGAAGGTTCAATAAATCGAAATTAGTCCAAAAGTATGTAATATGAAAAGAAATTGGGTAAGTGAATTTCTGCGAGACAACTTCAGATGCGACATACCTTGCCTTCTGTGGCTTCAAGTCTGTCATATGTAGCTTTCATTGCTCGTAGATAATCCTTCACAACCACATTTTCTTTAGCATGATCTCCTGGCAAACATTCTTCACTCATGAAAATTTCGCTAGAATCCTCAAAAACCTCATTAGCATGCTCTTCATCCTCGGTAATTTCAAACTTTTGTTGCAGTCCTAATTGCTTTGCGTATCTATACAAGCAAAACGCATTAGTCGTCACACTTGAAATGTTTCTAGACTCTTCCTTAGCACCAGGTTCATTAGCTCATGCGAGAGCCGAATGCTTCATAAATAAGCCTTGAGACTCATGACTTTTTAGTATATAGAACATGTACTTCCGCCCATGCCGAATTGCTTATGAAGTTGATTCTGAGTCACTCCCTTCGTCCTGAGCACAGCCATTGCAACGAGAAAACATCATCAACTGTCAATGACAAATGGGATAGGTGCATAAAAAACCTAACATTATACTTGAGTACAATCAAGTCCTAAAAGATCCATGTTTATGATTACCTAGGTGCAATAAAATCTCCCCGTTAACTGCATCTACTTTTCTGAACCGGATGGCTTATTTTTAATCATTTTGCGGCTGTCAGAAATGATTGACTATGGCAAACTCGAGATTGCCTGAGGGAAAGCCTCTTGCTCGCTAAGAGTAACATCCGTGAAGATGATGTCAATTTCGAACTAATTGTTCAAAACGACCTCTTCCGTGAACTTCAATTCCGCCAAATATTGGACCGCCAGATCTAGGTAAACTTCTTTTGCGGATAGTCTTATTCCTCATATCCAAGATCTGCTTTAGCATTTCAAAACTTATAAGGCTTTCTCATGTGTACGGAGAACGAAATTCTTGTGCTGATTGGATAGCAAATTTTGCTTTGAACCCTGATATGCGCCATGACTAAATGATGTTTCCACCCACAGATTTGATTCCCATATCATTTGGTGATCAAGTAGTGGAGTTTTTACATGGCGTAATATTATTTTGAGTTGATATACGGCCATCGGGCCTCATCTTTCACCCAAAAGAGCGGAAAAGTACCAAAAAAGTCCTAAACCTATTGCATTAGTACCAATTCGGTCCTAAACTTTTCAATTGGACCAATTTAGTCCTAAACCTTTTAATATTGGTACCAATTAAGTTCATCCGACTAATTTTGGCCGGCCAGGAGCTGACGTGGCAATTTTAAAGATTTTTTTAAATTATTTTTTCAGTTATTTTATTAATTTTTTTTTGTTCTTTTTCCTTTTCTTTTCTGGCGGTGGCCGGGGAGCCTCCGGTGAGGCTCGCCATGTCACGCCTCGACCCTCGGTCACGTGACCATCCTTCAACCTTGGTCGATTTTAAAATGCAATATCCTAGGACTACATATCGCCGACCCTTTTCTTTTTAATAGCACATGCAGAAGCAGTTATAAAAATCCCCAGAAAATAAAGCAATGGGATATACAAGTAGGACTAGAAAATTGAACCTGAAAACCAACACCCTTATGTATATGTCATGCTAAAAAGGTTGGTTTCTACTCAAATAGATTCTATAGCAAAAGTCATCGGGATCCTACTGGATCATCCTCGGGGTTCTCCTTCAGATACTCCTCTTCGGGTTCTTTCTCCTCGGGTTCTTCATTAGGGTCCTGAAATGTTGTCCTACAATCGGGATGAGACTATGTCTCAGCAAGTTCTACCCCCTAAGACTCGATTAGTAAACTAATACACCTTAAGGCTGCCTATGGACAACACGAGTCAGAGGACTTACCTTAGCCTCAGATTCCACTTGCATATTAGCACAGATCAAATAGGCACCCAAGCAATCACATCACTGATCGAAGCATCGATCAAATCGACCTAGTCGATTACACGCCAACAAGACCACTCACGGTCATTTCTATTCAATCAATCAATTCACAACATCATATCAAAACAATGATCAATCGACCTAGTCGATTACCTATCAAACAGACCAACTCTAGGTCATTCCTAGACATCAATCACATGTACTCTCTCGAGCGTCTTTTTCGCCACCTGCCATACCATCACCGATCACGTGCGTTTTTTAAGGTGCCGTTTTCGCTAGTGATGTCCTAATCACCGAATCACGTATCATTTCTAGGGCGTCGTTTTCGCCAAGGTGAGGTATGCAATGGACAGCACTCGTGCATTCTTTAAGGCGTCATTTTTGCCAATGATACCCTCCATCACCGAACCACGTATGTCCATAATGAAGCAAGGGATAGACAGAACTTGTGCGTTCTTTAAGGCGTCGTTTTTGCCAGTGATAACCTTAATCACCGAACCACGTATGTCTAGAAGTCACGTATGTTCTTTCTCTCTAGCGCCGTTTTCACCAACGTGACATATGTAACGGGCAGCAACGTGCGTTTTTTAAGGCGCCGTTTTCGCTAGCGATATCCTTAATCACCGAACCATGTTTGTCCACTTACATCGTACCTAATTGGTCTCAGCTAAGAATTTCCCCAATTCACTCTCACAATTCTCTCTTCTTTACAGCTCATCAAAGCACTATCAATGCTAAATAATCACACTCGGCCATCAACCAATCAATCACTCAATTTCGATCAATTAGGATAAATTCCTAAAATTTCACAATCAATTCAATTTCACACAACGTAGAGCTCAAATAAATAAACGGACTGCACCACAACAATCAGTACGAAATTCTGGTCATCAGCCATCCCGGTTGAATTTCCAAAAAATAAATAATTAAATAATTAATTTCAAAGAATAAATAAATAAATAAATAAATACAATAATTTCAATTTAGCACAATATAAAGTTCAATTAAATAAACGGATTGCGCCACGATCATCAGCATAAAATCCAGATCACTGGCCATCCCAGTTGAATTTCTAGAAAATAAATAATTAAATAAATAATTTTGAAAATTAATATTTAACTCCTAAAAATTCCATTTAGGCCCGCATTGCCTAATTAACACCCGATAAGGGTCGGGAAAAATCCCAAGAAGCATTCAATAAATACTACGGGCCATTCTCTATCTAAGTACACTAACCACCTAACTAATATGCAATGCAATTAACTAATAATCGCTAATCTATTCTAATCTAACCACCTAATTACACTTAACTAGCACTAAGCACTAATCAAACTTTAAGTATAATTAGCAAACTAAGAAGGCATTAGTGAAAAACTCACACAAAACGACGGGATTGACACGAGGATCGACTTTCCTCAAGGCGGGCCGAGCATCCGGGGTCGGGAAGACGGCCAAAACGGGCCACGAAGCTGCTGCCATACCCATTTTTTTTTTTCTACTACTCGCTACTGGTTGGGGGCGAATCCAGCGTGGAGGTGGCAAGGCAAGGCCGGCGGAGGGCGAGCGGGGCTCCAGTGGGTTGGGGTGGCAGCGTACGGTGGTCGGAGGGAGCTCCGGCTGCTCCTGCACAAGCTGGACAGCAGCTCGGAATGATGAGTTGGGCGAGAAGACGGCCAAGGCGTGCGGCCAAACGGCGGCGGCGGGTGGTGAGGACGAACGGCATGGCGGCGGCGAGGATAGAGGGCGGCGGTCCGGCGTGGCTGCGGCCCTTCGGCGTCTATCCTACCTGCTGGGACGTCGGACAGCACCAAGGAGAAGTAGAAATCGATGCCGACGAGGGTGAGGAAGAGGAAGACGGCGCGCGGGCGGCGGGGTGCGCGTGGAGGCGGCGCGGTGCGGCGACGATGATGGCAGCTCCGGACCAAGCAACCATGGCCGTTGGTTCTGCTCGTGGGTCTTCGAACGAAACCGAGAAGGAGAGGAAGAGGAGAGAGGTCGGTTGCGTGAGAGAGAGATGAAGATAAGAGAGAGAGTGTCAGTTGAAAAGTCAAAAAGCAAAAAGGGAAAAGGAGAAGCAAAGTTGGAATCGATAGCCAGGGGGGCATTCGGTGGGGGAGGGGTTTGGCACGTGAAGAAAAGAGAGAGGGAGAGAGAGAGAGAGAGAAAAAAAAAAAAAGAAAGAAAGAAAGAAAGAAGGAGAGAGAAACTTGTGGGAAGAATAGGGGAAAAGGTGTTTGGCCAAAAATAGAAAAGGAATGGGAATTAAAATCAAAAGAAAAGAATTTCCTCAAATAGAAAATTCTTATCTCATTTTCTTTTGAATAAGCTCATAAATTCCCAAAAGGAATTTCAGATTAGAGTACTCGGTCCCCACTTGTATTTCTGCACCCAAATTCCCTCTTGAATTTCTCTCAAATGACTCTCAAAAATCAATTGATGTCTCACTTATCAAATTGATTATTTTTCTCATCCAAGAATCCCTCATGCTTCTCAATTCACAATCCTCAGCTTCAAATGAATGAAAATGGCCCTAAACTGACTTTTTCCCAAAAAGTCTCGGTTATCAGAAAAATCTTCTGAGACTAAGTCGACGTTCCTAAAATGATCTGTGACATGACAGAACTTCCAATTTCTGAAATCGGACTTAGATTGGCGGTTAATTTCACTCGGACGCGTTTTTAGTGTGACCTAGGCTACTAGGTAGTTTTCAGAACTTTTTAGGACAAATGACCCGTGGTCGATTTTCTTCAAGCCACGATGAACTCACTCGACACATTGGTGACTCTCGATTGTCATGAAAATCTTGAGGATTCAAATACAGACACAGGGTACCAAAACGATAGTAAAATCAAATTAGTGCCGGTCGATGAGAATTTTCCAATTTAATGGAGTCACCCACGATTGGCCACACATCTCAGTCGAACCGACCTATTTCTGATCTTAATTCGATTTTTAACTGTGCCGTAATGATCTCTAAAGATAAGCACGGTCGAGAAGTCGATTCAAGGTCGAATTCTAAAGTCTATTTGCCTTAAAGTCCTTAATAGCTTACCCAGCTAATCTAGTTATCTCATGAGTGGCCAACTCAGAGAAAAACACTGTAGTCACGTCGATGAAATGCCCAATTTATTTGATCGAAATCAAAACCCAAAAATCTAGATGTCACAACTCTTCCCCTCTTATAAAAATTTCGTCTTGAAAATTTAAACCTTTATCAATCCTTATACAAAAGGTGGGGGTATTGTCGTCTCATCGAGTCTCACTTTTTCCACGCTAATCCTTCGGTCTCGTGGTGTTGTCCGACCACTTTGAACAAGGAGACCATCTTGGTACACAACATCTGCTCTTTCTGAACCAACAACTGAACTGAGCTTCTCACATATGACACTCTGTCGTCCATCGTCTCTTTTTCTCGACTCCCTATGAACCTTCGATCACGACAATTGTAATCACTATGCGGTTTTACGAGCTGACTTTGTCCTGTGATTTTTCTTCCCTCACTTTGTTTTCACCACTGAAATTTTGTACCCTCCGCTATGCACTGCTTAAGAAAGAACCCTCTGAAAACTTTGCCAAACTTGTAACCTCTGATCTAGATTCGAAATATAATACATCCTCGGCACTCCATGCCGGTGAACTATCCAATACACACACACTTTGGTATACCCATTCAAAACAAGATTCACTCGTATTGTACTGAAGTGAATCGACTTCATCTATCGGTCGACCACTATCCTCATAGGGAATCAGTACTTCCCCGATTCCTTAGTAAGCCTGTCACAATGTTCTATTGTGATATATTTTCATTCCCACTTGGGACTCTCGAGTGATGGTAAAAGTCCTCCTGGTTTGCATCATTGAACTTCCACTTACTGACAACTCTGACACTTGTAAACTGCCTGGCGGTATCGATCTTCATATCAGTCTACCAATCTAGCTGACGCCGATTCTAATTTACTTGCACCATTTGGTCAAAAACTACAATACTACAGTGAATTTTTGACAAGATCTTTTCCCTGAGTGCTACACTGTCAAGTGCACTCAATCACTCATGGTACCCGAACGTTCCATCCTCAGAAATCTTAAAGTCAAATTCTTTCTTACCAGTATCCTTTTATAAGATCTTCTTAACATCTCCGTCTACCCTCAATCGGTATGATTCTAACTTGAATATCCAGTTCAATTTTAAGGGCGGCTATAAAATTCAAAAGGTAGCCTACCTCAAATTTGAAAACCAAATTTCGAACCCTTTTAAAGTAAAGTCTATACTTTAGCCAGTCTATGCACAATTGAAGACTCTCGGCTCAACACATTAATGACTCATTTCGTTCCTCCAAGGTGATACCCGATATCACTATTATAGTTCTGCCAAAATTCTGATTCACGACACCGTTTCATATTCCACTTATTGGGTCTCAACTGGCGGGACGGTTATGCAACAATCTTCTCATGTTGTATCAATACGTACCCAGTCCTCTGCAAGACACATCAATAAAGATTTCATGTTTCCCAGATCCAAATGAAAAGTTTAGAATAAGTGTGGTAGCCAGTTCTTACTTAAGCTCTGACAATTATCTTTGCACTTGTCTATGCCTATGAATTTCTCTTCATTCCTAAGAGGTCAAGTCCACGATGATCCTGATGCTGAAAATTATTTCATGAACTTTCTGTAGTAATCTGTCCAATCTCCACGGCTTCTGATCTCTGACATTGTTGTCGGTCTCGGTCCATTAACAACTGATTCGATCTTGGCTGGGTCCATGAAGATTCCTTTTCCTTTACCTATAATCACATGACCATTCTTAGGGGCTCTCGTGATCTTTAGCACTTAATGAATGCCCGAGAATGTCGCTACACCACATGATCACGATTGATCTAAATATTCTTTGAACACTCGGTTTGTTAAATCCATGACAGTGGCTGGAGCGTTTGTCAAATCAAATGGCTTTACATTATTCTCACAAGGGCTAAATCAAGTGCGAAATGTTGTCTTCAGTATAACCTCCTTCCTGGTTCTCAACTGACGATAACCTGTCCTCAAGTCGATCCTTGAAGACATCAACACTCTTTATAACAAGTCACCCAATTCATCAATCTTTGACAATGAACACTCATCCTTGATTGTCACTTGATTGAGTCGACTATAGTTGATGCATAATTGCAACGAACCATCTTTCTTTCTTTCTCACTATGAGGTTGATGTTTACCCTAGGTAATGCACAGATATGCAGGAATTCCTCATTCATCAATCCTCACATCTGCACCATTGGTTCTATCAATTCAGACAACAACAACTGGTAAGAAACTTTAGAGAATGGTTTTGTTCCGGATGCTAACTCGATCGTAATTCTATCTCTTTCTCTGGCGACGATCTGACCATCCTTCTAGCAACACTTCTAGGAATTCTTGGACTACTGAGGAGTCTAAATTTTCAATTCTTCAATCTATCTTATTGTTGACAATCGTCAAGTAACCTAGGCAACCTCCGTCTAACAAACGGATTGCCTCTAGTGACGAGATTAAAGAAGTCGAGGACCCTTCTCGACTCTCAATAAAACTTGGCACTTCTACCTACTCCTGGAATAAACTAGGTTACTCCACTATAACAATTCATCACCGCAAAATGCTCCAGAACCAATTCTTTCCACACTTGATGAATGAGTTGTACGCTAACGGCCAATCAAGTACAACTCTAGTCAGTGGTTCTTTTCCCACAGCCTTAACAAACAACTGAAATTCCACAATTGTATTCCTAACACTCTCTGGCACCATTATGATGAAATCACCTCAAAACATTCTTCCATTGAATAAAGCATAGTCAATTTCGTTCCTGTCTTTTTTTCCATCCTAATGGCGTCTTATCTGTGATATCGGTATCAATGCTCCCCTGGATTCACACTGATAGTTTTTCACCTGACAGCTGTGCTGACTACCATCATAGCACGTTTTAGCCATTCTTAGACACAGGATTAATCCATGCATTCCTTCCATACTTTTGGTACTTACCTAGTGAGTCTTCTACCTCTTGTCAAGTGCCAGCATGCACTATTTCTTGTACCGGAGACCTATCCCAAAAATTCCACAGTGCGTTTTGTGGCGTACTTCTTCTGACCTGTCCTATCGACGGTGACAGCAGTAACCGCTGTAAAGATTCCATCTACTTATGCAGATACCCCATAAATCACTGTCCGTGCTGGCGACACTTACCACAAATTCCTGTCCTCAAAATACACAAGACTGATCCATACCGTCTTCCATGGAACAACATGTCCCATTTGTCTGAATGCTGACCTGACTATTCCACCCTTCCCATTAGGGGGAATAGAATACCCTTCCCTCAACAACAGTCTTTACCCTGACCGAATTCCAAGTTTGCTTGCGTTGAATCTTCACTCAGATATCGAAATCTATTCTCTGATTATCTTTCCAGGTTGGACCTCAGCAAATGTAGCAACAACAACAACTTGATCCTGATCTCACTGGCTCATCCAGATCCCAAGGAACACTTGAATCATATCGATCTTATCGGACTTAGGATCATTCAACGCTGCTACACTAGCACCAACCTGCGGTGGCACTCTTAAGCTCGAGCTGGCCAGAGTCGACACTCTGCCTTCCGAATCCACAACGATTAAAAGCAAGCGATTCACACATGACAAACAATTCTACCAATCAGCTATCAAAGACATGCACCAGTCATGAATTTAAAGGTCATCCTACTACTATCCCATAGGTCATCGCACTTTATCACTCCAATACCTAACCATGGCTCTGATACCACAAAAAGGGGATGTCACGCCCTGACCCTCGGTCATGTGACCATCCTTCAACCTTGGTCGATTTTAAAATGCGATATCCCAGGACTACATATCGCCGACCCTTTTCTTTTTAATAGCACATGTGGAAGCAATTATACAAATCACCAGACAATAAAGCAATGGGATATACAAGTAGGACTAGAAAATTGAACCTGAAAACCAACACCCTTATGTACATATACAAGTCATGCTAAAAAGGTTGGTTTCTACTCAAATAGATTCTACAGCAAAAGTCATCAGGATCCTACTCTGGATCATCCTCGTGGTTCTCCTTCAGATACTCCTCTTCGGGTTCTTTCTCCTCGGGTTCTTCATCAGGGTCCTAAAATGTTGTCCCACAACCGGGATGAGACTATGTCTCAGCAAGTTCTACTCCCTAAGACCCGATTAATAAACTAATACACCTTAACGCTACCTATGGACAACACGAGTCAGAGGACTTACCTTAGCCTCAGATTCCACTTGCATATTAGCACAGATCAAATAGGCACCCAAGCAATCACATCACTGATCGAAGTATCGATCAAATCGACCTAGTCGATTACACGCCAACAAGACCACTCACGGTCATTTCTATTCAATCAATCAATTCACAACATCATATCAAAACAATGATCAATCAACCTATTCGATTACCTATCAAACAGACCAACTCTAGGTCATTCCCATACATCAATCACATGTACTCTCTCGGGCGTCTTTCTCGGCAACTGCCATACCATCACCGATCACGTGCATTCTTTAAGGCGCCATTTTCGCCAGTGATGTCCCAATCACCGAATCACGTATCATTTCTAGGGCGCCGTTTTCGCCAAGGTGAGGTATGCAATGGACAGCACTCGTGCATTCTTTAAGGTGCTGTCTTCGCCAGTGATACCCTCCATCACCGAACCACGTATGTCCATAATGAAGCAAGGGATAGACAAAACTCATGCGTTCTTTAAGGTGCCATTTTCGCCAGTGATATCCTTAATCACCGAACCATGTATGTCTATAAATCACGTATATTCTTTCTCTCTGGCGCCGTTTTCGACAATGTGACATATGTAATGGGCAGCAACGTGCGTTTTTTAAGGCGCCGTTTTCGCCAGTGATATCCTTAATCATTGAACCACGTTTGTCCACTTACATTGTACCTGATTGATCTCAGCCAAGAATTTCCCCAAAGCACTCTCACAATTCTCTCTTCTTTACAGCTCATCAAAGCACTATCAATGCTAAATAATCACACTCAGCCATCAACAACTGAATCACTCAATTTCGATCAATTAGGATAAATTCCTAAAATTTCACAATCGATTCAATTTCACACAACGTAGAGCTCAAATAAATAAACGGACTGCACCACGACAATCAGCATGAAATTCCGATCACTAGCCATCCCGGTTGAATTTCCGAAAAATAAATAATTAAATAATTAATTTCGAAAAACAAATAAATAAATAAATACAATAATTTCAATTTAGCACAATATAAAGCTCAATTAAATAAACGGATTGCGCCATGATCATTAAGATAAAATCCCGGTCACTAGCCATCCCAGTTGAATTTTCGAAAAATAAATAATTAAATAATTAATTTTGAAAATTAATATTTAATTCCTAAAAATTCCATTTAGGCATGAATTGCCTAATTAACACCCGATAAGGGTCGGAAAAAATCCCAAGAAGCATTCAATAAATACTATGGGTCATTCTCTATCTAAGTACACTAACCACCTAACTAATATGCAATGCAATTAACTAATAATCGCTAATCTATTCTAATCTAACCACCTAATTACACTTAACTAGCACTAATCAACCTTTAAGTATAATTAGCAAACTAAGAAGGCATTAGTGAGAAAAAATCACACAAAACGACGGGATCGACGCGAGGATCGACTTTCCTCAAGGCTGGCTGAGCATCCGGGGTCGGGAAGACGGCCAAAACGGGCCACGAAGCTGTTGCCATACCCATTTTTTTTTCTACTTCTTGCTGCTAGTTGGGGGCAAATCCGGCGCTGAGGTGGCGAGGCAAGGCCGGCAGAGGGCGAGCGGGGCTCTGGTGGGTCGAGGTGGCGGCGTACGGTGGTCGGAGGGAGCTCCGGCGGCTCCTGCACGAGCTAGACAGTAGCTCGGGACGACGAGCTGGGCGAGAAGACGACCAAGGCGCGCGAAGGATGGCAGCACGGCAACGAGGCGACGCGGGGCTTGGACGGCGTGCGGCGCTGGCTGTTCCGGTGTCCATCCCAGATCTGCTGGGACGTCGACAAGCACCAAGGAGAAGCAGAAATCGATGCCGACAGAAGGGGAAAGGAAGACGAAGGGCGCGCGGGCGGCGACGGTGCCCCGGCGTGACGATGATGGCAACTCCGGACCAAGCAACCATGGCTGCTGCTTCTGCTCGTGGGTCTTCGAATGAAGCCAAGAAGGAGAGGAAGAGAGAGGTCGGTTGCGTGAGAGAGAGATGAAGATAAGAGAGAGAGATGTGTTGAAAAGTCAAAAGCAAAAGTGAAAAGGAGAAGCAAAGTTGGAACCGGAAGCTAGGGGGCATTCGGTGGGGGAGGGGTTTCGCACGTGAAGAAAAGAAAGAGGGAGAGAGAGGGGGAGAGAGAGAGAGAAAAAAAGAAAAAAAGAAAGAAAGAAAGAAAGAAAGAAAGAAAGAAAGAAAGAAGGAGAGAGAAACTTGTGGGAAGAATAGGGAAAAGGTGTTTGGCCAAAAATAGAAAAGGAATGGGAATTAAATCAAAAGAAAAGAATTTCCTCAAATAGAAAATTCTTATTTCATTTTCTTTTGAATAAGCTCATAGATTCCCAAAAGGAATTTCAGATTAGAGTACTCGGTCCCCACTTGTATTTCTGCACCCAAATTCCCTCTTGAATTTCTCTCAAATGACTCAAAAATCAATTGATGTCTCACTTATCAAATTGATTATTTTTCTCATCCAAGAATCCCTCATGCTTCTCAATTTCACAATCCCGTGTGACCGAGGCTTTTTCAACCGAACGAAAATTAGTCAATTTAGGCCCTAAAAAAAAAAAAGTAAAAAAAAAATCCGACTTTTTCCCAAAAAGTCTCGGTTGTCAGAAAAATCTTCTGAGACTGAGTCGACGTTCCTAAAATGACCTGTGACATGACAGAACTTCCAATTTCTGAAATCCGACTTAGATTGGTGGTTAATTTCACTCGGACGCGTTTTTAGTGTGACCTAGGCTACTAGGTAGTTTTTTTGTGCAGAACTTTTAGGACAAATGACCCGTGGTCGATTTTCTTACGTCGAGTTATGTTTAATGGTATGTGTGTACGATGAACCCACTTGACATATTGGCGACTCTCGGTTATCGTGAAAATCTCGAGGATTCAATACGGACATAGGGTACCAAAACGATAGTAAAATCAAATTAGTGCCGGTCGACGAGAATTTTCCAATTTAGTGGAGTCACCCACGATTGGCCACACATCTCAGTCGAACCGACCTATCTCTGATCTTAATTCGATTTTCAACTTTGCCGTAATGATCTCTAAAGATGAGCACGGTCGAGAAGTCGATTCAAGGTCGAATTCTGAAGTCTATTTGCCTTAAAGTCCTTAATAGCTTACCCAGCTAGTCTAGTTATCTCGTGAGTGGCCAACTCAGAGAAAAACACTGTAGTCGCGTTGATGAAATGACCAATTTATCTAGTCAAAATTAGAACCCAAAAATCTGGATGTCACACGCCGGCCACTGGGCAAGGGCCGCGAAGCCCTCCCCCCGCCGGCGAGGGTCGCGGCCCTCGCCCGACCTCTCCTAGGCCTTCAACAAGGTGGCTTCACTCGGATCTTGCCGAGGCCGGCCTCGCCCGTGCCTTGCCGCGAGCAAAGGCGGCCTTGCCCGCGGTTGGCGAGGCCATGGCGGCCATCGCTAGGGTGGAGGCGAGGGCCGCGACCATCGCCGGAGTTGGCGAGGGCTTCGCGGCCCTCGCCTTCGCCTTGGCGATGGCCGCCATGGCCTCGCCGGCCACCGCCGGAAAGAAAAGGAAAAACAAAAAAAGAAAAAAAGAAATAAAAAATTAATAAAATATCAAAAAATAATACAAAAATATTAAAATTTGCCATATCAGTGTCTGGCCACCGGCCGATGTCCACGTCAATACCGGCCAGCCAAAATTGGCCAGATGGACTGAACTGGTACCAAAATTAAAAGGTTTAGGACTAAATCGGTCCAATTGAAAAGTTTAGGACTGAATTGGTATTAGTGCAATAGGTTTATGACTTTTTTGGTACTTTTCCCCTCAAAAGAGGGATGCTATGCACAAGCAACATAAGGCAAATAGTTGGCATAGCTTCTAGTGAGGAGATCAAAATTCAGCTAATTTGCTTATGTTTGCCTAAAAAAACAAAAAACAAAATTATCAGCAACAATCCAAATGGCAATTGGCTGGTTTCGGCCTGAGTAAGCAAGCAAATGTACTTGTCCAAACTATATCTCACAAACGGCACCGTTTTGGTGAGTCCTTGGAAGCCATAGTTCTAATAGTCTAATAGCCATGCGGGAGAGATAGACGATTAAACTAATTTTTTTCCTTCAAGCGAGTTTTTCAATTTATAGGATTTGGTTGCACTGTTTAAGGAATCAAATGCAATTTGAGCACACGTTATGGAGCTTGGGTGGCCCTTGTCCTTGATTTAAACAAAAGATGCGCCATTTACACAACTACACACACATTTGCGTACCATATGCAGTTTAGCCAATGCGCTCACGTAGGCCCGCAAGGAGAAACACAAGTGACAGATAAACGCTCTTGACGCTTGGCGAGAGAGATCGAGGCCGATAGAAGAGAAGGTGGTGGTGTATCTTGGGGGTTTATGGCTGGCAAGAAGGGGAGAGGGGTGGGAGAAGAACGCCAAGGAGGCTATTTTCGGTTAGGCAGATTGAAAGGTGGGAGATTGTATGTGAAGAAGGGAAGGGCGGTTGATGTCGTTGGACCCCAACATTTTTATATATTGATGGATGAGAGCAAAGCACTTGAATTTATTCCAGGCATAGATCAAGAATACATGTGCAACATGTGTGCAATACACGTGCAACGTATGTGTGATATACTTCCTCAAAAAAATGATGAGGAAGATATGTTTGGAGCAATCAAAAAATGAAAAGGGCAAAGAGATGTTAGAATCGAATGCTTGAACTAACAGACCCACCTGATGTAGGATCTAAATCAAAAGTCTGCATTCGGAAAGTCGCTGTATCTATTCTTCTCAAAAAAAACAAGGGGCGAAAAGCATCATTGTGTCTATGCTACATACCTATTGGACAAACTGGATCACAACAGTGCACAATAACATGTGACGGACGCACTGAGTTGGGTAGAAGATGTCCCACCATGTGTCGAATTTTTGGTTGGTGTTCATAATGTCATTGTCGCACTCCTTAGGTGTGCCGGCATCCCTCTTGATTTGGGCAAGTTGAAGTGTAGCCTCCTCCTCAAATTTGGAGGTCTTGGTGAGGCCTAGGTGGCCTCGCATGATGAGCCACTTAGGTGATTCTAGCATGTGAAAAAATATGAAAGCAAGCACAAGTACGGTTGAGGGGATTACTCTTGCAATAAGCATCCAACGCCAAACATGACTGAGGCGGAGATTGGAGAGAATATAATTGGATAGATTGCTAAAAAGGGTGCCAATACACCTCTAAACCATGGAAACAAAAAACTAAAAATATGCCACAAAATTAGGGGAAAAAAAAGAAACGAAAATAAATGATTACCTCAAGGAAGGAGATCAAGATTCCATGGGAGAAGGCAGCGAAAATCTCGGTGGCATAGACTATGGCAATTGTGAGGGCGAAGTAGGCGTCGAGGTTGGCCAAGAAGCGGTCAACCAGGAAGACAACATAACTTGGGGTGAAGTCTATAATGAGGGGCCCAACGAAAAATATGGGGCCCACCTTCATTGTGTCCAACGGCGACCAAATTGATCAATCTCGCTAGCACTAACCTGAGCAATGTAAACATGCTAAGATGGCCGTCATGCAAGTTGCCCGGAATCAAGTCTGTCTTAATATATGGCACAAGCCTGCGGATCAGTGCTTGGATTGCCAAAAGTCAAAAGAAAAAATAATGAAAAAATCTATTTGCAAATAACTACGACAAAATCGCTAGACTAATAGTCTTCGCTTCACAATATTGAACAAGAGGGAGACTAACCATAAGCTAGTGAATGGTTGGTCAAAGAGGCAGCTAAAGCATAGACCGCGGCATACATGTTTGGGAGCGGCCTTGCCGGAGGATCAAAGTCCTCGATCCTTCATTGTCTAGCAATGACAAAATGAACAAAGATCAGCTAAGGTATCATTATTTGTCTAGTAGTGACTCACAAAACACAAGCTTCAAAAAAAGAGGCATGATAAAATAATATTATATAAAATTTCATAAGTTATAATATTCGATCGCTAAAAGTTTAACTAGGCAATGAACAATTAAGAGATAATAGCACTCAATACCCTCCCTCTAATATGCTGTTGCTTTTGCAATTGATTTGTTTATTCTATTCAAATATATGTTGTATCACGCCTTTGCTCTTTCCACTATCCACTGTACTAGAAATCAATGTCCACTGTGTTGAGCCCAATAGCTGTCGGGGGCAATTCAACCGTGCAGTCTTCCACATTATATGAAAACAATCTAGGTTCCTTCACCCGCCCACCTTCCTCTCCACCCCCCGCCCCCAAAAAAAAAATCTTCATTTGCTTGCCCTCTCCTGCCATGAACACAAAAAACCTTCATTTGCTTGCCCTCTCCTGCCATGAACACTTTTACACGTTAGTAATTTCGATTTTCAAAGAAATGTTGGGATACCAAATTTCTAAAAATCAAACTGAATACATGTACAATGTATGTGCGATACACGTGCAATGTACGTGCGATATACTTTCTAGAAGAAAATGATGTGGAAGATGTGTTCGGAGCAGTCAATAAAATGGGTGGGAAAAGAGTAAAGAGATGTTGAAATCAAATGCTTGAACAAATAGACCCACCTAATGCACAATCTAAATCGGAGGTGTGCGTTGGAAAAGTCACTGTATCAATGCTTCTCAAAAAAGTGAGGGGTTAAGAGCATCCTGGTGTCTATGCTACATGCTTGTTGGACAAACTGAATCACAATAGTGCACAATAGCATGTGACGGACGCCCTGACTTGGGTGAAAGATGTCCCACCAGGTGCCGATGTTCTGGATTGTGTTCACAATGTCCTCGTCGCACTCCTTGGGTATGCCAGCATCCTTTTTTATTTGGGCAAGTCGAAGTACAGCCTCCCCATCAGATTTAAAGGTCTCAATGAGGAGAGGCTTAGTGAGGCCTAGGCGGCCCCACAAGATGAGCCACTCAGGCAATTCTAGCATGTGGAGAAACATGAAAGCAAGCACTAGTACAACCAAGGGGATTGCTCCTGCAATAAGCATCCGACACCACGTATGGTTGAGGTGGAGATTGGAGAGAATATAATTGGATAGATTGCCAAATAGGGTGCCAATGTTGATACACACCTAAACCAGGGAAACAAAAAATGAAAAAGATGCCACAAAATTAGGAAAAAGAAGAAAAATAAATGACTACCTTAGGTAAGGAGATCAAGATGCCGTGGGAGAAGGTAGTAGAGATCTTGGTGGTGAAGATTAAGGCAATCGTCAGGGCGAAGCTGGCGTTGTGGTTGGCCAAGGAGCGATTGACCAGGAAGACGACATAACTTGGGGCGAAGCCCATAATGAAGGGCCCGACGAAAAATATGGCGCCTGCCATCACAATTATCCAATGGTGACCGAGCTCATTAGAAATCAATCTCGCTAGCACCAACCTCAGCAATGTGAACGCGTTGAGGATGGTTGTCATGAGCTCAAGATACAAGTAGCCTGAAATCAAGTCCGTCTTGATATATGGCGCAAGCCCACTGATCAGTGCTTGGACTACTAAAATTCAAAAACAAAATAATGAGAAAATCTATTTGCAAATAACTACACCAAAATCACTAGACCAACAGTCTTTGTTTCACAATATTGAACAAGAGAGACTAACCATAAGCTAGCGAAAAGGTGGTCAAAGAAGTAGCTAAGGCACAGATCGTGGCGTACATGTTCGGGAGCGGCCTTGCCTTACACGTTAGTAGTTTTGATTTTCAAAAGAAATGTTGGGATAGCAAGTTTTTAAAAATCAAACTAAATACATGTGCAACATATGTGCGATATATGTGCAATGTATGTGCGATATTCTTCCTCGAAGAAAATGATGGGGAAGATGTGTTCGGAATAGTCAATAAAATGGGTGGGAAAAGAGCAAAGAGATGTCGAAATCAAATGCTTGAACGTATAGACCCACCTACTGCACAATCTAAAACGGAGGTCTGCGTTGGAAAAGTCACTGTGTCTATACTTCTCGAAAAAGTGAGGGGTGAAAAGCATCATGGTGTCTATGCTACATGCCTGTTGGACAAACTGGATTATAATAGTGCACAATAGCATGTGATGGATGCACTGACTTGGGTGAAAGATGTCCTACCACGTGCCGATGTTCTGGATTGTGTTCACAATGCCATTTTGCACTCCTTGTGTATGCCAGCATCCTTTTTTATTTGGGCAAGCCGAAGTGCAGCCTCCCCATCAGATTTAAAGGTCTCAATGAGGAGAGGCTTAGCGAGGCCTAGGTGGCCTCCCATGATGAGCCGCTCCGGCGATTCTGACATATGGAGAAATATGAAAGCAAGCACAAGTACAACCAAGGGGATTGCTCCTGTAATAAGCATCCAACGCCACGTATGGTTGAGGCGGAGATTGGAGAGAATATAATTGGATAGATTGTCAAATAGGGTGCCAATGTTGATACACACCTAAACCAGGGAAACAAAAAATGAAAAAGATGTCACAAAATTAGGAAAAAAAAAAGAAATACAAATAAATGACTACCTCAGGTAAGGAGATCAAGATGCCATATGAGAAGGTAGTAGAGATCTCGGTGGTGAAAATTAGGGCAATCGTCAAGGCGAAGTTGGTGTTGTGGTTGGCCAAGGAGCAATTGACGAGGATGACGGCATGACTTGGGGCGAAGCCCATAATGAAGGGCCCGATGAAAAATATGGCGCCTGCCATCACAATTGTCCAATGGTGACCGAACTGAGTTAGAAATCAATCTTGCTAGCACTAACCTCAACAATGTGAACACGCTGAAGATGGCTGTCTTTAGCTCAAGATACAAGTAGCCTGAAATCATGTCCGTCTTGATATATAGCGCAAGCCCACTGATCAGTGCTTGGATTACTAAAATTCAAAACAAAATAATGAGAAAATCTATTTGCAAATAACTACACCAAAATCACTAGACCAACAGTCTTTGCTTCACAATATTGAACAAGAGAGACTAACCATAAGCTAGTGAAATGGTGGTCAAAGAGGCAGCTAAGGCATAGATCGTGGATTACATGCTCGGGAGCGGCCTCGCCTTACACATTAGTAGTTTCGATTTTCAAAAGAAATGTTGGGATAGCAAATTTTCAAAAATCAAAATGAATACATGTGGAACATATGTGCGATACACGTGCAATGTACGTGCGATATACTTCCTAGAAGAAAATGATAGGGAAGATGTGTTCAGAGCAGTAGATAAAATGGGTAGGAAAATAGCAAAGAGATGTCAAAATCAAATGCTTGAACATATAGACCCACCTACTTCACAATCTAAAACGGAGGTTTGCGTTGGAAAAGTCACTATGTCTAAACTTCTCGAAAAAGTGAGGGGTGAAAAGCATCATGGTGTCTATGCTACATGCCTGTTGGACAAACTAGATCATAACAGTGCACAATAGCATGTGACGGATGCACTGACTTGGGTGAAAGATGTCCTACCATGTGCCGATGTTCTGGATTGTGTTCACAATGTCAACGTCGCACTCCTTGTGTATGCCAGCATCCTTTTTTATTTGGGCAAGCCGAAGTGCAGCCTCCCCATCAGATTTAAAGGTCTCAATGAGGAGAGGCTTAGCGAGGCCTAGGTGGCCTCACATGATGAGCCACTCAGGCGATTCTGACATATGGAGAAATATGAAAGCAAGCGTGAGTACAACCGAGGGGATTGCTCCTGCAATAAGCATCCAACGCCACGTATGGTTGATGTGGAGATTGGAGAGAATATAATTGGATAGATTGCCGAATAGGGTGCCAATGTTGATACACACTTAAACCAGGGAAACAAAATAAATGAAAATAAATGACTACTTTAAAATTAGGAAAAAAAAAAGAAATGAAAATAAATGACTACCTTAGATAAGGAGATCAAGATGCCTTGGGAGAAGGTAGTAGAGATCTCAGTGGTGAAGATTAGGGCAATTGTCAGGACAAGGCTGGCGCTGGGGTTGGCCAAGGAGCGATTGACCAAGAAGACGACATAACTTGGGGTGAAGCCCATAATGAAGGGTCCGGCGAAAAATATGGCGCCTGCCATCACAATTGTCCAATGGTGACCGAGCTCATTAGAAATCAATCTTGCTAGCACCAACCCATAATGAAGGGTCCGGCGAAAAATATGGCACCTGCCATCACAATTGTCCAATGGTGACCAAGCTCATTAGAAATCAATCTTGCTAGCAGCAACCTCAACAATGTGAACACGCTGAGGATGGCTGTCATGAGCTCAAGATACAAGTAGCTTGAAATCAAGTCCGTCTTGATATATAGCGCAAGCCCGCTGATCAGTGCTTGGATTACTAAAATTCAAAAACAAAATAATGAGAATATCTATTTGCAGATAACTACACCAAAATCACTAGACCAATAGTCTTTGCTTCACAATATTGAACATGAGAGACTAACCATAAGCTAGGGAAAGGGTGGTTAAAGAGGTAGCTAAGGCATAGATCGTGGCGTACATGTTCGGGAGCGGCCTCGCCTTACACATTAGTAGTTTCGATTTTCAAAAGAAATGTCGGGATAGCAAAATTTTAAAAATCAAACTGAATACACGTGCAACGTATGTGTGATGCACGTGCAATGTACGTATGATGGTGAAGACGTGTTCGGAACAGTCAATAAAATGGGTGGGAAAAGAGTAAAGAGATGTCGAAATCAAATGCTTGAACATATAGACCCACCTAATGCACAATCTAAATCGGAGGTCTGCGTTGAAAAAGTCACTGTGTCTATACTTCTCGAAAAAGTGAGAATCACAATATTAAATATTTTCATATAATTTGTGGACTTAATTAAATATATAATGGACAGGCTAAGGATCACATGGAAAATATAAAGTTCAAGAATAAATTGTATATTAGATTAAAGTTCAACGACCATGTTAAATAAATTCAAATTTTAGAGATCACATCATACATTCAACTAAATTTTTAAACTAAAATTTAGAGACTACTTTTTTGTATCGTTTCAATTTAAGAAATTGCTATATCAAGGCTCATTCTTGGACCCACAAATAGAGGCTGATTGCCATGCATACTTACGTCATTTTTTTTGTCCTCATGTTCTTATTCTTTCTTCATCATCTTTACTTTCCCTCCCACATGGGTGAATTTATGATTGGAGTTTCTCCTTCTCTCTTTTTTACCTTTGTTCCCTTGATGCGACTATGTTTGCTTTTATTGTCTACCTTGTGAGAGGGATTAGGTTTTGATAAAACTGTCCAGTATTAACAATTTCTTTGTAGGTCGTTTTAATGATATCTTAATTTTTTAATGACTTCAAAAGTGTATGCCGAGATGTGTCTAATCTACCTTATGAGGCGATAAATATGTGTGTTGAATAAGAGGTTAGCATTTATATTTTTCATCACTCAAGTATTGCTATTTGCATTTATCACGAAATTCATCCATCCAATTAGTTTTAAAGTACCCAAAAACAACATTGCACGCCCATGAGAACTGGTAGAATTATATAGAAAAAATGAAGGGTGAAAGATCTGGCAGTTTTCTACACAATTTAACTCATTTATAAATGGTTATATGGCAAATCCGAAAGTGATACGAATTGACACAAACTTGACATAGGTTTCATATGATAGTTAATAAAGTATGGTGTTTCCTGATGGCGCAATAGCAAAACCCAATCATGAAACGTGAACTTGAAATGTCAGCTATTCAATTTTTTAAATAGAACATACATATTTGGTAAATTTTAGATTGAGCAAAAAGTGAAAATTGCGGGCGGACCCCATTTTTTTCTCGACAATAATCAACTTGGCATCAATTATTGGTTTATTTCCATATCGCAACAAAAATAATGTCGTCAATTATCATATGTTGTGGTCGGAGCGACGTGCATAGTTTTTCTATATGAATTGTTGGAAGATATGATTTTGTAATCTCTATTGATAGGAAATCAAATATACTTTAGGATAGGAAAAGATAGGCAAATATTGAATTTCCTTTGTTATTCCTCTTCATTGTAATTAAATACAGAATTACATGTACAGAATTACAATCAATGAAATTGAAGACAATTGCTTCTTCGCACTTGTTCTGCCTTCCGAGCGTCTTCATCTTCTTTTTCTAACATGGTATCAGAGCCATTCCGGTTCTGAACTGATTTGCTTCCGCTTCCGATTGCCTCATACACCAAACCTCGAATTTCAGAACAGTGTTGCCAAAGGAATCAAAATCCTTGATTGCCTGAAGGAACTGTATCTGCGAAAAGGGAGATAACAAAGGAATCAATATTTTTTCTCAACATGTCAACACCACCAGATCTCACCTCCACTCCCGTCGATGAATTTGCATCAGACGCTTCGACACGAGCCTTGGGAGACCGAGATCCAGCCGCTATAGTCCCTGCATCAGAACAGCAACGACAAACCCGGGGTCAACCTCCGCACGTGCCATGGCAACAACAGGCTCAGGCAATTACAGGGCAACCATTCGCAGGTCACCCTTACCAATGGATGCCATATCCATGGTATCCTGGGCCTATCCCCAACACATCATTGCCTGGCTACCACAAAGAAATAACGGGCTAAAGCAGTCCACCGACCGGTGACGAGGCAAACCCTAGCATTAGCCGGAGCGAGACGGGCGGATCAATTGTACCGTGTCGGGGAACCAATCCCTATTCGGGATTCCAAAATTCGGATTAAGGATTCGGCCTCGGAGGTTCGGGTCAGGGAACAAATCCCTACCCGACTCCTACACCGGGTTTCTTCCCGTATCAGTTTCTTACTACCAGTGGCTGGCTGGAACCCGTCGATCCATTGTATACAACAAACGGCGACGGCCCAGAACTGAAGATTATATCAGCAATTGACAGGTGCAGAAAATTATTCAAGTTGGTCGCGCGAATTTAGGCGGGCACTTATAACAAAAGACAAGGAAGTTTTCATCGACGGATCGTTCCCGATTCCGTCCGACGAGAGAATGGCACGACTCTGGAGGAGATGCAGCCAACTAATAAGAACCTGGATTGGCAACTGCATCGCGCCCGAGGTCGCGGCCGGGCTTCCCCCGACGGAGGATTCGAAGAAAATGTGGGAAAACATAAGGGAGATGTATGGAAAACTCGACCAAGTGAAAATTTTTTATCTAACACAACAAATTTCAGATTTGAAATAGGGGAACATGAGCATCGCAACAGTATACAACAAGCTTTCGAGTCTATGGAATGAGTTGGAGGTAGCCGAGGAAAAATTTGACTGGCTTGATCATATCCAACAACAGTACAAGCAAATGCGAGAAAGGGAGAAAGCAACGAGATTCCTTCTCATCCTCAACGAGGCATACCTGCCATTCCGATCCCATATACTTACCATGGAGCCTCTGCCAAGTCTCGGCGGGATCTATCAACTCGCCATACAGGAGGAGAGCCAACAGAGATCGGCGGACCACGGCAAGGGAGGAGACGGAATTGCTCTGGCCGCGAAGAGCCATTTCCGCTCATCACAGAGAGGCTCGGGAAGGAGAGAGGCGGATCTAGGGTTATTCTTCGAAAATGAAAACCCTAGATCCCTTCTAAATAGAAGCGTGGACGGTGGAGATCATTTCCACCATCAATTGGACGGGTCGCGATCGTTCCAGGGGCCGATAGGATCGGACGGCTTACGATCGCCTGGTACCAATGGGCAGGATGGCTCGCGCGGCCCATTTCTTGGAGGATCCGACGGCCTATATGGGCCTATTTCAGCCCAAGCTTTTCAATCCAACATTAGGCCTAATTCAAATGCAAAAAATAATGGGCCAAAAGGAAGAGGTAAGATGTACTATGATTATTGTAAGCGCCCGCACCATACAATTGAGAATTGCTGGAAATTGCATGGAAAGCCAGGAGAAAAAGAAAAAGGGAAATTCTCCTCAGTTTTTCAGGTATCAGGTCAGCAAATGGGAAAATTAATTACCCATGAACAATATCACGAGCTGATGGAAACTTTGAAGAAATTGGATCCTTCAGATAAAGGAGGCAGCTTCACAGGTACATCCTATTGTTTGATGAGCTCAATTTCAAAGGATGCATGGATTATTGATTCAGTGCTAGTGATCACATAGTCGTGATAGGAATTTACTTTTAGATATTACAAAATTATCTTTTCCTATATCGCACAACTTCCAAATGGAAATACCACCAAAGTTACATTGACTAGGACTGTAAAGCTTAGTTCTCTTTTTACTCTTAAAAACGTGCTTTACGTACCTGATTTTCATTTCAATCTGATCTCAGTTGCCCGAGCCTGTGAAGAAAATTCATGTCACAATCTTTTCCATTCTAATAAATGTTTCTTTCAGGCCCGTTTGACTGGCAAACTGATGGGCTTGGGTAGAGTCAGCCGTGGATCATACTTTTGGTTGGATTTTCCACATCTTTTTGAGTTATCTCTTGTTGAATTCAATAAATCTCTATGTATTGCTATTGCCAATGGCATTAATTTCCTTAATCATAAACGTTTGGGCCATAGTGCCTTATTTCCTTATCCTAAATGTCTCATTTGTCCCATGGCTAAGCAAACACGTGCTCCTTTCCAGAATAGCACTTCACGAACAGAAGATATATTTTCTCTTATTCATGCTGATGTTTGGGGGCCTTATCATACTTTAAATCATGATAGCTCTAGGTTCTTTCTCACAATTGTGGATGACTACTCTCGTGCCACATGGATTTTCCTCATGCAATCCAAAAATAAGGTCTTTTCTCATTTAAAGACATTTCTTTCCTTATCCAAAACTCAATTTCAGAAACCAATCTGTAGGATACGTATTGATAATGGAAAAGAATTTTTTAATGTTGAATGTACTTCCTTGTTCACTATAAATGGGATATTGCATGAGAGCTCTTGTGTTTACACACCCCAGCAGAATGGAGTTGTTGAGAGAAAACATCGCCATCTTTTAGAAGTGGCACGCGCGCTTAAATTCCAAGCCTCTATTCCCGAAAAGTTTTGGGGAGATTGCATGATTACTGCAGCATACCTATCAATCGCATGCCATCACACATTTTAAAGGGAAAGACACCTTTTGAGTTATTATATGGGAGAAAGCCGAATTTATCTCATCTCAGAGTCTTTGGGTGTCTGTGCTATGTCACTACAGTGGGCCATAGAGATAAGATGGCGCCATAAGCTACTTAGTGCATTTTGATGGGCTATCCAACTTTGCAAAAAGGATATAGGCTTTATGCACCTTCTACAGGAAATTTCTTTATCAGCAGGGATGTTGTATTTCATGAAGATGTTTTTCCTTTTTCATTAACATCTTTACCTGAAGAAGAGAAGACAAATCGCCAATTCTTGTTGGAAGATGATTCATCACCTGGAGAAACATTTATTATTCCAACTCCTCCAAGAGAAGTTGATATCTTGCCTACAACACCTCTTGCGAATCCTGCTGAAGATTTCATTGAGCAACCATATATAGAAGGATTGTTGCATGAAGAACCAGCACAGTTGGCAGATACTTCAGAAACAACAACTACTGAAGAATTATCCGCTACACCACAGGTATCACAGAGGCGTTCTCATCGAATCACTCGACCACCAACTTGGACGAAAGATTATATATGCGGTTCTTCAAAATCATCAAGTACTCGATACCCCATCTCTTCTTATGTCTCCTTTGATAGATTGTTGCCAGAACATCTATGTTGCATAAGCCGTATTTTTGAAGATCAAGAACCTTCTAGTTATAATGAAGCCAAAGATGATCCTCGTTGGCAAAAGGCCATGGAATCTGAATTACATGCATTGATAGACAATCACACTTGGGATGTTGTATCAATGCCTGATCATCGCAAACCCATTGGATGTAAATAGGTATATAAGATAAAATACAGAGCAGATGGTTACGTGGAAAGATACAAAGCCCGGTTGGTGGCAAAAGGCTTCACCCAGCGAGAAGGTTTCGACTATCACGAAACTTTTTCTCCTGTAGCAAAGGATGTCATGGTTCGTACTTTTCTGTCTATTGCTGCTTTTTGTGACTGGTCATTACACCAAATGGATGTCCATAATGCCTTCTTACATGGTGATCTGGATGAAGAAATATATATATGGAGCTTCCACCAGGATTACAGAGACAGGGGGAGTCGAAGGTATGTCGTCTCCGTAAATCTCTTTATGGCTTGAAACAAGCCTCTCGACAATGGTACACTAAATTCACCAATGCACTCTTGGCTGCTGGGTTCAAGCAATCCAAGTATGACTATGCCTTATTAACCTGGACAAAAGGTATGTCATCTATTTACTTGATGATCTATGTTGATGATATCCTTATCATGGAGAATGATGATTCTGCTGTAAAAAAACTTAAAGAGTATCTGCATTCGACTTTTCATATCAAAGACTTAGGGTCGCCTAAGTATTTTCTTGGAATTGAAATAGCTCGCTCAGATAAGGGCATCTCATTAAGTCAACGGAAATTTGTGATGTAAATAATATCGAAACGGGGATTATCGGGTTGTAGACCATCGGTCATTCCTATAGAGCAAAATGCTAAGCTGACTTCTGTCGGCTATGACACTGGCGTATCCTCTTCTTCTGATGATCCTCTATTGCAAGATCCCTCAGGATATCAGAGACTAGTAGGAAAACTGATATATCTCACCATGACTAGGCCGGATATTTGTTATGCAGTACAGACTCTTAGTCAGTTTATGCATAGTCCAAAGCAGTCTCACATGAATGCAGCCTTGAAGATTCTGAGATACTTGAAGACCTGTCCAGGTTTGGGAATACTTGTTTCCCAAAAGTGCAACATGGAAATGATAGCCTATTGCGATGCAGATTATGCCACATGCCCTATGAGTAGGAGGTCTATTACTGGTTTCTGCATTAAATTTGGGGAATCACTACTCTCATGGAAGACAAAGAAACAGTCTACTGTATCTTTATCATCGGCTGAAGCTGAATACCGATCTATGGCCAAGACTGTATGTGAAATAGTCTGGTTAAGGGGTCTACTTCTGGATCTCGGAGCTCCTGTTAAAGGGCCAACTTTACTCTTCTGTGATAATGATTCGACACTCAAGCTTGCAGCAAATCCTGTACTACATGAGAGGACGAAGCATATAGAAGTTGATTGTCATTTTACTCGGGAAAAGATTCAAGAAGGAATTGTTGAGACAAGAGGAATCAGGACTTCGGAACAACTTGCTGATATATTTACTAAACCTCTTTGTCAAAGACAACATACATATCTTCTACACAAGCTAGGCGTCTTGGACATATACAGACCACCAACTTGAGGGGGAGTGTTGGAAGATATGATTTTGTAATCTCTATTGATAGGAAATCAAATATACTTTAGGATAGGAAAAGATAGGCAAATATTGAATTTCCTTTGTTATTCCTCTTCATTGTAATTAAATACAAAATTACATGTACAGAATTACAATCAATGAAATTGAAGACAATTGCTTCTTTGCACTTGTTCTGCCTTCCGAGCGTCTTCATCTTCTTTTTCTGACATGAATGGTCTGATCATGGGATTATGTTAATAACACATGGTTTTTTTTTTTTTTGGGGGTGCATATGTTAAGGCGGGTGGACAATTCGGCGATGTTGTGGCAGATTTGCTGAAAACAAGGGTCGATTTATAAAATTAGGATTTGGATAAGAAGGGTACAAATCTTTTTAAGTATTTGACTAGAGGATAGGGCCTCGAAAAGACCAAACTAGGGGAGATCTCTTAAGATCCCCTTGCTGCGTCAGTGCTGATCTCTATGTCGTTTTGGTGTGTCCTTAAATATTGGCATATTTTCTTTCCAATAGATAAAGAAATTGCGCAAATCGATCGGAAACTCTTTCCTAGGGCAAAGATTATGTAACAAGAAAATATTCAGTGGACCAGCCAATTCAATGCCGACATGCCATGTATCGGCCGGGTCCCACCTCCCACGTACTCTCTCTTTCTGTGATCTCCCTCTCCGCCCTCCTCTCTCTTCTGTGCTTGCATTTCTTTTGTTTTTCATGTGGCCGCCATGGCGACAGAGCTCGGCCTCATCTACAGTCGCAGTTGCTATGCTTGAGCCTAGAGCTCGAGGTCAAAGTAGCCATGGTCGCTTGAGCACGAGCTCACGACCATGGTTGCTGTAGCTCGAGCTTGCGACCATGGCGGCCACAAGACGAAAATTAAGCACACAGAGGAGAGAGGCCATGGCGGCCCCGAGAAAAAAGAAGAAACGCAAGCACAGAGAAGAGAGAAGTAGGCTTGGGAGTAGAGATATCACAAGAGAAGAAGAGAGAGTGTTGCTGACGACACATGGCGCCACGTGTCAGCAACTTAATGGGCCAGCCCCACGGTGACGTGGAGGCCTTCCCAATATTTTCTCGTAAAACAGCACTTATTCCTTGAGCAATCGATACAACCGCATGTCAAATTCGTGGCATTTTCTTTTTATCCTTTTTTCAAGAATGCGTGATGTTAAAAACTTATGACTTGTTAGCCGGCCGATAGCCCTTGTGCTGAAAATTAAAGATTCACCGATTAATGCTATTAAGCTAGAAATTGACTTGTCTAATATGTGGAAAAAGGGGGCCACTTAATTCATTTAGTAGGAAAAAAAAATAATGGATGATAATTAGAATCTTGTCAACTATAAAGTTAAGACTCATCAATCATGATTGTATATCTAATGATTGTCGAATAACTCTTTCTTTCCTTTTGTACACTTAAAAATGAGTTCTTTAAATTCTTACCACTAATTTCTCAATAATGTCAAATAGGCCAAAATGTGTATAAATCAATATATTTATGTAGATCGAATAAATCGACCGAAGGAAAATGTAGATCGAATAAGGCTTTAAAAGAGTGATCAGCGTGACCTTCAATTTAAAATTATTTTGAAATGGAGGTGTAATACAATCAAGCATTTATCCATGTAACTTTCTCCATTTTTTTTTTTTTTTTTGGTCATTTAGCCATAAAACAATACAAACATAATGTTGATTGGCTAAAAGGCAAGGAATGCATAAATGTTGACGCATGGGCTCTTTGAAATTGGGCGAGCTTGGCCTATCATCACCCTAGAGAAAGAGGCATTATAGCTTAGTTACGTTATGATCATAATAGCTATTACATTATAACATTAACTATTACTGTGATAAAAACAAACATGCAATTACAAATTTGTTCACGAGGAGGATTAGAGAAGTGGGCCAAAGGGTAAGTAGTAAACTTGCATCTCAATATTACTCTAGCAACCTCCATGGACCAAAAAAAAAAAAAAAAAAAGTGAATCAAAGAGACAGTGAGTCCGATAGTAGCTAATGTCAATATGAAAACTCTCCATGTAACGGGGTTAACCAAATACAAAGATACTTAAGAAAAGAATAAGAATGATGGAGCTTGATTTCGTTGCCTTTTTCGGTGAGTGCCACAAGAGGGGATAGTGGCTATAACAATTCGGATGACGAACGTTTTACTCCTCGAAACAATGAGGTTGATGAGGCTCAGGATAGACAAAGATTCTCCTTGTCTAATCTAAGGTGTGACTATGAGGACCTTGTTTTTGAAAAATGAATGAGATTTAAATCTCCATCTCAATTTAAACAGGCTATCTAAAACAATGCGAATTACTGGATACTCTTTTTCTAAACATGAACAGGAATGAGCGTGGGATGAGAGAGGGGGAGGTGGCGATCGAAATTCAAGAGGAGCTTTATGCGAGTGTACTAGATGGCAATGAGCTTGCTGGGGTTCTTGACGGAGAGAGCGATGTTCCATTGGCCGGTGATGTAGGAGGTGGAGATGTTGAGGGATGAGAGGGAAGAGACGGGGCTGAGCTCGACCTCCGGGGGCATAGAGGTAGGTATTGGCACGAAGATCACCATGGCGGGGCCATGCATAGAAAATATGGCATATAAGATACATAGGAAGATGATTCACTCTTGGCGGTCGTGGTGGTCTGTCATTTTGGGGTAACTCTTTTTTTCCTTTTTTCCTTGTCCCAGCAAATTTTAGTGGGTGAGTTTTATGAGGAGGGTGGAGAATTTATGAGGTTTAGAAAAAGTTATGAAAAGTGTTTACGAACTAACGGTTTTAATTCCTAAACGTTTTACATAACTTTTTTCTAAATATAGACAGGAATGAGCGTGGGATGAGAGAGGGGGAGGTGGTGATAGAAATTCAAGAGGAGTTTCATGTGAGTGTACTGGACGGCAATGAGCTTGCTGGGGTTCTTGACGGAGAGAGCGACATTCCATTGGCCGGTGATGTAGGAGGTGGAGATGTCAAGTGACGAGAGGGAAGAGACGGGGCTGAGCTCGACCTCCGTGGGCATAGAGGTAGGTATTAGCACAAAGATCACCATGGCGGGGCCAAGCATAGCAAATATGGCACATAAGATACATAGGAAGATGATTCGCTCGTGCTAGTCGTGACGGTCTATCATTTTGAGTTAACTCTTTTTTTTTTTTCTTTTTTTCGTTGTCCCTACAAATTTTTGTGGGTGAGTTCTGTGAGGAGGGCGGAGAATTTATGATGTTTAGAAAAATTTATGTAAACTTTTAAGGAACTAAAAGGAACTAACAGTTTAGTTTCCTAAATAGTTTCCATAACTTTTTCTAAACATAAGCAGGAATGTGCGTGGGACGAGGGAGGGGGAGGTCGTGATCGAAATTCAAGAGGAGCTTCATGCGAGTGTACTGGACGGCAATGAGCTTGGTGGGTTCTTGATAGAAAGTGCGATGTTCCATTGGCCGGTGATGTTGGAGGTGGAGATGTCGAGGGACGAGAGGGAAGAGACGGGGCTGAGCTCGACCTACGGGGGCATAGAGGTAGGTATTAGCACGAAGATCACCTTGGCGGGGCGAAGCATAGCAAATATGGCACATAAGATACATCGGAAGATGATTCGCACGTGTTGGTGTTATCATTTTGAGTTAACTCTTTTTTTTTTTTTTTTTTTCGTTGTCCTTGCAAATTTTTCCGGGTGAGTTTTGTGAAGAGGATGGAGAATTTTTGATGTTTAGAAAAGTTATGTAAACTGTTTAGGAACTAACTAACAATTTTAGTTCCTAAATAGTTTACATAACTTTTTCTAAACATAAGCGAGAATGAGCGTGGGACGAGAGAGGAGGAGGTGGTGATCGAAATTCAAGAGGAGCTTCATGCGAGTGTACTGGATGGCAATGAGCTTGCTGGGGATCTTGACGGAGAGAGCGATGTTCCATTGGCCGGTGACATAGGAGGTGGAGATGTCGAGGGATGAGAGGGAAGAGACGGGGCTGAGCTCGACCTCCGGGGGCATAGAGGTAGGTATTAACACGAAGATCACCATGGCGGGGCCAAGCATAGCAAATTTGGCACATAAGATACATAGGAAGATGATCGCTTGTGCGGTGCGGCGGTCTGTCATTTTGAGTTAACTCTTTTTTTTTTTTTCCTTGTCCCTAGAAATTTTTGTGGGTGAGTTATGAGGAGGTGGAGAATTTTTGATGTTTAGAAAAAATTATGTAAATGTTGAGGAACTAACAGTTTTAGTCCCTAAAGAGTTTACATAACTTTTTTTCTAAACATAAGCAGGAATGAGCGTGGGATGAGAGAGGGGGAGGTGGTGATCGAAATTCAAGAGGACCTTCATGCGAGTGTACCGAACGGCAATGAGCTTGCCAGGGTTCTTGACGGAGAGAGCGTTTTTCTATTGGTCAGTGACATTGGAGGTGGAGATGTCGAGGGACGAGAGGGAAGAGATGGGGCTGAGCTTGACCTCCGGGGGCATAGAGGTAGGTATTAGCAGGAAGATCACCATGCCGGGGCCAAGCATAGCAAATATGGCACCTAAGATACATGGGAAGATGATCCGCTCGTGCCGATCGTAACGGTTTGTCATTTTGAGTAAACTCTTTTTTCTTTTTGTCCTTGTTCCTACAAATTTTTGTGGGTGAGTTTTGAGGAGGGCGGAGAATTTATGATGTTTAGAAAAATTATGTAAACTTGTTTAGGAACTAAAATGAACTTTTTTAGTTCCTAAATAGTTTCCATAACTTTTTTCTAAACATAAAGAGGAATGAGCGTGGGACGAGAAGAGGGGTGGGTGGCGATCGAAATTCAAGAGGAGCTTCATGCGAGTGTACTGGATAGCAATGAGCTTGCTGGTGTTCTTGACGGAGAGAGCGATGTTCCATTGACCCGTGATGTAGGAGGTGGAGATGTCGAGGTATGAGAGGGAAGAGACGGGGCTGAGCTCGACCTCCGGGGGCATAGAGGTAGGTATTAGCATGAAGATCACCATGGCGGGGCCAAGCATAGCAAATATGGCACATAAGATACATAGGAAGATGATCCGCTCGTGCCGCTCGTCCGTGGGGTCATTGTCATTTTGAGTTAATTTTCTTTTTTTCCATTTTTCCTTGTCCCTACAATTTTTTGTGTGTGAGTTCTGTGAGGCGGGCGGAGAATTTATGATGTTTAGAAATAGTTATGTAAACTGTTTAGGAACTAAAACGAACTAACAATTTTAGTTCCTAAACAGATTCCATAACCTTTTTCTAAACAGAAGAAGGAATGAGCGTGGGACGAGAGAGGGGGAGGTGGTGATCGAAATTCAAGAGGAGCTTCATGCGAGTGTACTAGACGGCAATGAGCTTGTTGGGGTTCTTGACGGAGAGAGCGATGTTCCATTGGCCGGTGTCGTAGGAGGTGGAGATGTCGAGGGACGAGAGGGAAGAGACGGGGTTGAGCTCGACCTCCGGGGCATAGAAGTAGGTATTAGGAGGAAGATCACCATGGTGGGGCCAAGCATAGCAAATATGGCACATAAGATGCATTGGAAGATGATCCGCTCGTGCTAGTCGTGGCGGTTTTTTTTTTTTTTACTTGTCCCTACAAATTTTTGTGGGTGAGTTTTGTGAGGAGGGCGAAGAATTTATGATGTTTAGAAAAAGTTATGTAAACTGTTTAGGAACTAAAAGGAACTAACAGTTTTAGTTCCTAAAGAGTTTACATAACTTTTTTCTAAACATAAGCAGGAATGAGCGTGGGACGAGAGAGGGGGAGGTGGTGATCGAAATTCAAGAGGAGCTTCATGCGAGTGTACTGGACGGCAATGAGCTTGCTGGGATTCTTGACGGAGAGAGCGATGTTCCATTGGCCGGTGACGTAGGAGGTGGAGATGTCGAGGGACGAGAGGGAAGAGACGGGGCTGAACTTGACCTCCGGGGCATAGAGGTAGGTATTAGCACGAAGATCACCATGGCGGGGCCAAGCATAGCAAATATGGCACATAAGATACAAAGGAAGATGATCCGCTCGTGCGGTGGTGGTGTCATTTTGAGTTAACTCTTTTTTTTTTTTTTTTTGTCCCTACAAATTTTTGTGGTGAGTTTTGTGAGGAGGGTGGAGAATTTATGATGTTTAGAAAAGTTATGTAAACTTGTTTAGGAACTAAAACGATTTTTACTTCCTAAATAGTTTCCATAACTTTTTTTCTAAACATAAGCAGGAATGAGCGTGGGACAAGTGACAGGGAGGTGGTGATCGAAATTCAAGAGGAGGTTCATGCAAGTGTTCTGGAGGGCAATGAGCTTGCTGGGGATCTTGATGAAGAGAGCGATGTTCCATTGGCCGGTGACATAGGAGCTGGAGATGTTGAGGGATGAGAGGGAAGAGACGGGGCTGAGCTCGACCTCCGGGGGCATAGAGGTAGGTATTTGTAGGAAAATCACCATGGCGGGGCCAAGAATAGCAAATATGGCACATAAGATGCATAGGAAGATGATCCGCTCACGCCGATCGTCGCGGTTTTTCTTTTTTTGCTTGTCCCTACAATTTTTTGTGGGTGAGTTCTGTGAGGAGGGTGGAGAATTTATGATGTTTAGAAAAGGTTATGTAAACTGTTTAGGAACTAAAAATATTAGTTCCTAAAGAGTTTACATAACTTTTTCTAAACATAAGCAGGAATGAGCGTGGGACGAGAGAGGGGGAGGTGGTGATCGAAATTCAAGAGGAGCTTCATGCGAGTGTACTGGACGGCAATGAGCTTGCTGGGGTTCTTGACGGAGACAGCGATGTTCCATTGGTCGATGACGTAAGAGGTGGAGATGTCGAGGGATGAGAGGGAAGAGATGGGGTTGAGCTCGACTTCCGAGGGGAAAGAGGTAGGTATTAGCACGAAAATCTCCATTGCGGGGCCAAGCATAGCAAATATTGCACATAAGATACATAGGAAGATGATCCGCTCGTGCCGGTCGTGATGGCCTATCATTTTGAGTTAACTATTTTTTTCTTTTTCTTGTCCCTAAATTTTTGTGGGTGAGTTAAGTGAGGAGGGCGGAGAATTTATGATATTTAGAAAAAGTTATGTAAACTGTTTAGGAACTAAAACGAACTTTTTTAGTTCCTAAATAGTTTACATAACTTTTTTCTAAATATAGGCAGGAATGAGCGTGCGACGAGAGAAGGGAGGTGGTGATCGAAATTGAAGAGGAGCTTCATGCGAGTGTACTGGATGGCAATGAGCTTGCTGGGGTTCTTGACGGAGAGAGCGATGTTCCATTGGCCGGTGACGTAGGAGGTGGAGATATCGAGGGACGAGAGGGAAGAGACGGGGCTGTGCTCGACGTCCGGGGGCATAAAGGTAGGTATTAGCACAAAGATCACCATGGCGGGCCCAAGCATAGCATATATGGCACATAAGATACATAAGATGATGATCCGCTCGTGCCGGTTGTGACGGCCTGTCATTTTGAGTTAACTCTTTTTCTTTTTTTTTCCTTGTCCCTACAAATTTTTGTGGGTGAGTTCTATGAGGAGGGCGGAGAATTTATGATGTTTAGAAAAAGTTATGTAAACTGTTTAGGAACTAAAACAAACTAACAGTTTTATTTCTTAAATAGTTTTCATAAATTTTTTTCTAAACATAAGAAGGAATGAGCATGGGACGAGAGAGGGGGAGGTAGTGATCGAAATTCAAAAGGAGCTTCATGCAAGTGTTCTGGACAACAATGAGCTTGCTGTGATTCTTGACGGAGAGAGCGATCTTCCATTGGCCGGTGACATAGGAGGTGGTGATGTCGAGGGACGAGAGGGAAGAGACGGGGCTGAGCTCGACCTCCGGGGCATAAAGGTAGGTATTAGCACGAAGATCACCATGGCAGGGCCAAGCATAGCAAATATGGCACATAAGATACATAGGAAGATGATCCCCTTGTGCCGGTCGTGGTGGTCAGTCATTTTGAGTTAACTCGTGTTTTCTTTTTTTCCTTGTCCCTACAAATTTTTGTGGGTGAGTTTTGTGAGGAGGGCACAGAATTTATAATGTTTAGAAAAAGTTATGTAAACTGTTTAGGAACTAAAACCATTAGTTCCTAAAGAGTTTACATAACTTTTTTAAAACATAAGAGGAATGAGTGTGGGACGAGAGAGGGGGAGGTGGTGATCAAAATTCAAGAGGAGATTCATGCGAGTGTACTGGCCCGGCAATGAGCTTGCTGGGGATCTTGACGGTTAGAGCGATGTTCCATTGGCCGGTGACAAAGGAGGTGGAGATGTCGAGGGATGAGAGGGAAGAGACGGGGCTGAGCTCAACCTCCGGGGCATAAAGGTAGGTATTAGCACGAAGATCACCATGGCGTGGCCAAGCATAGCAAATATGGCACATAAGATACATAGGAAGATGATCCGCTCGTGCCGGTCGTGGCGGTCTGTCATTTTGAGTTAACTCTTTTTTTTTTTTTTTCCTTGTCCCTGCAAATTTTTGTGGGTGAGTTCTGTGAGGAGGGTGGAGAATTTATGATGTTTAGAAAAAGTTATGTAAACTGTTTAGGAACTAACGGTTTTAGTTCCTAAAGAGTTTACATAACTTTTTTCTAAACATAAGCAGGAATGAGCGTGGGACGAGAGAGGGGGAGGTGGTGATCGAAATTCAAGAGGAGCTTCATGCGAGTGTATTGGACGGGAATGAGCTTGCTGGGATCTTGATGGAGAGAGCGATGTTCCATTGGCCGGTGACGTCGGAGGTGCAGATGTCGAGGGACGAGAGGGAAGAGACGGGGCTGAGCATGACCTCCGGGACTTAGAGGTTTGTATTAGAAGGAAGATCACCATGGCGGGGCCAAGCATAGCAAATATGGCACATAAGATACATAGGATGATGATCCGCTCGTGCTCGTTTGTCATTTTGAGTTAACTCGTTTTTTCTTTTTTTCCTTGTCCCTGCAAATTTTTGTGGGTGAGTTCTGTGAGGAGGGCACATAATTTATAATGTTTAGAAAAAGTTATGTAAACTATTTAGGAAGTAAAACCATTAGTTCCTAAAGAGTTTACATAACTTTTTTCTAAACATAAGCAGGAATGAGCGTGGGACGAGAGAGGGGGAGGTGGTGATCGAAATTCAAGAGGAGCTTCATGCAAGTGTTTTGGACAGGAATCAGCTTGTTGTGAATCTTGATGGAGAGAGCGATGTTCCATGGCCGGTGACGTAGGAGGGGTAGATGTCGAGGGACGAGAGGGAAGAGACGGAGCTGAGCTCGACGCCCGGGGGCTTAGAGGTGGGTATTAGAAGGAAGATCACCATGGCAGGGCAAAGCATAGCAAATATGGCACAAAAGATACAAAGGAAGATGATTCGCATGTGCCGGTGGTGAAGGTTTGTCATTTTGAGTTAATTCTATTTTTTTTTTTTTTCTTGTCCCTGCAAATTTTTGTGGGTGAGTTCTGTGAGGAGGGTGGAGAATTTATGATGTTTAGAAAAAGTTATGTAAACTATTTAGGAACTAAAACGAACTAACAGTTTTAGTTCCTAAACAGTTTCCATAACTTTTTTCTAAACAGAAGTAGGAATGAGCGTGGGACGAGAGAGGGTGAAGGTGGTGATCGAAATTCAAGAGGAGCTTCATGCGAGTGTACTGGACGGCAATGAGCTTGCTGGGGATCTTGACGGAGAGAGCGATGTTCCATTGGCCGGTGACATAGGAGGTGGAGATGTCGAGGGATGAGAGGGAAGAGACGGGGCTGAGCTCGACCTCCGGGGGCATAGAGGTAGGTATTAGCCAGAATATCACCATGGCGGGGCCAAGCATAGCAAATATGGCACATAAGATGCATAGGAAGATGATCCGCTCGTGCGGTCGTGGCGGTTTGTCATTTTGAGTTAACTCTTTTTTTTTTTTTTGTTGTCCCTACAATTTTTTGTGGGCGAGTTCTGTGAGGAGGGTGGAGAATTTATGATGTTTAGAAAAAGTTATGTAAACTGTTTAGGAACTAAAACGAACTAACAGTTTTAGTTCCTAAACAGTTTCCAAAACTTTTTTCTAAACAGAAGCAGAAAAGAGCGTGGGACTAGAGAGGCGGAGGTGGTGATCAAAATTCAAGAGAAGCTGCATGCGAGTGTACTGCACGGCAATGAGCTTGTTGTGATTCTTGACGGAGAGAGCGATGTTCCATTGGCCGGTGACGTAGGAGGTGGAGATGTCGAGGGACGAGAGGGAAGAGACGGGGCTAAGCTCGACCTCCGGGGGCATAAAGGTAGGTATTAGCATGAAGATCACCATGGCGGGGCCAAGCATAGCAAATATGGCACATAAGATACATAGGATGATGATCCGCTCGTGCTCGTTTGTCATTTTGAGTTAACTCGTTTTTTATTTTTTTCTTATCCCTGCAAATTTTTGTTGGTGGGTTCTTTGAGGAGGGCGGATAATTTATGATGTTTAGAAAAAGTTATGCAAATTGTTTATGAACTAACAGTTTTTGTTCCTAAATAGTTTCCATAACTTTTTTCTAAACATAAGCAGGAATGAGCGTGGGACGAGAGAGGGGGAGGTGGTGATCGAAATTCAAGAGGAGGTTCATGCAAGTGTTTTGGACGTCAATGAGCTTGTTGTGAATCTTGAGGGAGAGAGCGATGTTCCATGGCCGGTGACGTAGGAGGGGTAGATGTCGAGGGAAGAGAGGGAAGACACAGGGCTGAGCTCGACGCCCGGGGGATTAGAGGTAGGTATTAGCAGGAAAATCACCATGGCGGGGCAAAGCATAGCAAATATGGCACATAAGATACATCGGAAGATGATCCGCTTGTGCCGTCGTGGTGGTTTTCATTTTGAGTTAACTCTTTTTTTTTTTTTTCCTTGTCCCTACAAATTTTTGTGGGTGAGTTTTATGAGGAGGGCGGAGAAATTTATAATGTTTAGAAAAAGTTATGTAAACTGTTTAGGAACTAAAACCATTTGTTCCTAAAGAGTTTACATAACTTTTTTCTAAATATAAGTAGGAATGAGCGAGGGTTGGGAGAGGGGGAAGTGGTGATCGAAATTCAAGACGAGCTTCATTGGAGTGTATTGGACGGCAATGAGCTTGTTGGGGTTCTTGACGGAGAGAGCGATATTCCATTGGCCGGTGACGTAGGAGGTGGAGATATCGAGGGACGAGAGGGAAGAGACGGGGCTGAGCTCGACCTCCGGGGGCATAAAGGTAGGTATTAGTACGATGATCACCATGGCAGGGCCAACCATAGCAAATATGGTACATAAGATACATAGAATGATGATCCGCTCGTGCCGCTCGTGACCATCTGTCATTTTGAGTTAACTCTTTTTTTCTTTTTTTCCTTGTCCGTGCAAATTTTTGTGGGTGAGTTCTATTAGGAGGTTGGAGAATTTATGATGTTTAGAAAAAGTTATGTAAACTATTTAGGAACTAAAACAACTTTTTAGTTCCTAAAGAGTTTCCATAACTTTTTCTAAACATAAGCAAGAATGAACGTGGGAGGGGAGAGGGTGAGGTGGTGATCGACATTCAAGCGGAGCATCATGCGAATGCACTGGACGGCAATGAGCTTGTTGGGGTTCTTGACGGAGAGAGTGATGTTCCATTGGCCGGTGATGTTGGAGGTGGAGATGTCGAGGGACGAGAGGGAAGAGACGGGGCTGAGCTCGACCTCCGGGGCATAGAGGTAGGTATTAGCACGAAGATCACCTTGGCGGGACCAAGCATAGCAAATATGGCACATAAGATACGTAGGAAGATAATCCGCTCGTGCTCGTGAAGTTGTCATTTTGAGTTAACTCTTTTTTTTTTTTTCCTTTGTCCCTACAAATTTTTGTGGGTGAGTTCTATGAGGAGGGGGAGAATTTATGATGTTTAGAAAAAGTTATGTAAAATATTTAGGAACTAAAACCATTAGTTCCTAAAGAGTTTACATAACTTTTTTCTAAACATAAGCAGGAATGAGCGAGGGTTGAGAGAGGGGGAAGTGGTGATCGAAATTCAAGACAAGCTTCATGCGAGTGTACTGGACTGCAATGAGCTTGCTGGGGTTCTTGACGGAGAGAGCGATGTTCCATTGGCCGGTGACGTAGGAGGTGGAGATGTCGAGGGACGAGAGGGAAGAGACGGGGCTGAGCTCGACCTCCGTGGGCATAGAGGTAGGTATTAGCATGAAGATCACCATGGCTGGACCAAGCGTAGCAAATATGGCACATAAGATGCATTGGAAGATGATCCGCTCGTGTCGGTTGTGGCGGTCTATCCATTTGAGTTAATTCTTTTTTTCTTTTGTTATTTTTTTCCTTGTCCCTGCAAATTTTTGTGGGTGCGTTCTATGAGGAGGGTAGAGAATTTATCATGATTAGAAAAGGATATTTAAACTATTTAGGAACTAATAGTTTTATTTCTTAAATAGTTTTCATAAATTTTTTTCTAAACATAAGAAGGAATGAGCGTGGGACGAGAGAGGGGGAGGTAGTGATCGAAATTCAAGAGGAGCTTCATGCAAGTGTACTTGGACGGCAATGAGCTTGCTTGGGGTTCTTGACGGAGAGAGCGACGTTCTATGGGCCGGTGACGTAGGAGGTGGAGATGTCGAGGGACGAGAGGGAAGAGACGGGGCTGAGCTCGACCTCCAGGGGCATAGTGGTAGGTATTAACACAAAGATCACCACGGCGGGGCCAAGCATAGCAAATTTGGCACATAAGATACATAGGAAGATAATCGGCTCGTGCCGGTCGTGGCGGTCTGTCATTTTGAGTTAACTCTTTTTTTCTTTTTTTTTTCTTTTTTTCCCTGTCCCTTTAAATTTTTGTGGGTGAGTTTTGTGAGGGGGGCGAAGAATTTATGATGTTTAGAAAAAGTTATGTAAACTCTTTAGGAACTAAAATGAACTAACGGTTTTAGTTCCTAAACAGTTTCCATAACTTTTTTTCTAAACAGAAGTAGGAATGAGCGTGGGACGAGAGAAGGGGAGGTGGTGATCAAAATTTAAGAGGAGTTTCATGCAAGTGTTCTGGATGGTAATGAGCTTGCTGTGATTCTTGACAGAGAGAGCGATGTTCCATTGGCCGGTGACGTAGGAGGTGGAGATGTCGAGGGACGAGAGGGAAGACACGGGGCTGAGCTCGAGCTCCGGGGGCTTAGAAGTAGGTATTAGGAGGAAGATCACCATGGCGGGGCTAAGCATAGCAAATATGGCACATAAGATGCATAGGAAGATGATCCGCTCGTGCCGGTCGTGAAAGGTTTGTCATTTTGAGTTAACTCTTTTTTTTTTTTTTTTTTGTCCCTACAAATTTTTTTGGGTGAGTTCTAGAGGAGGGCGGAGAATTTATGATGTTTAGAAAAAGTTATGTAAACTTGTTTAGGAACTAAAACGAACTAACAGTGTTAGTTCCAAAATAGTTTGCATAACTTTTTTACAAACAGAAGCAGGAATGAGCGTGGGATGAGAGAGGGGGAGGTGGTGATCGAAATTCAAGAGGAGCTTCATGCGAGTGCACTAGGATAGCAATGTGCTTGCTGGGGTTGTTGACGGAGAGAGCGATGTTCCATTGGCCGGTAACGTAGGAGGTGGAGATATCAAGGGACGAGAGGGAGGAGTCGGGGCTGAGTTCGAACTTCGGGGGCATAAAGGTACGTATTAGCACGAAGATCACCATGGCGGGGTCAAGCATAGCAAATATGGCACATAAGATACATAGGAAGATGATCCGCTCGTGCGTGTGGTCGTGGCGGTTTTCATTTTGAGTTAACTCTTTTTTTTTTTTTTCTTGTCCCTACAAATTTTTGTGGGTGAGTTCTATGAGGAGGGTGGAGAATTTATGATGTTTAGAAAAAGTTATGTAAACTTGTTTAGGAACTAAAAAACTACAGTTTTAGTTCCTAAACAGTTTCCATAATTTTTTTCTAAACAGAAGCAGGAATGAGCGTGGGACGAGAGAGGGGGAGGTGGTGATCGAAATTCAAGAGAAGCTTCATGCGAGTGTACTGGACGGCAATGAGCTTGCTGGGGATCTTGACGGAGAGAGCGATGTTCCATTAGCCGGTGACGTAGGAGGTGGAGATGTCGAGGGACGAGAGGGAACATACAAGGCTAAGCTCGACCTCCGGGGGCATAGAGGTAGGTATTAGCAGGAAAATCACCATGGCGGGGCCAAGAATAGCAAATATGGCACATAAGATACATGGGAAGATGATCCGCTCGTGCCGGTCGTAGCGGTTTGTCATTTTGAGTTAACTCTTTTTTTTTTCCTTGTTCCTGCAAATTTTGGATGGTGAGTTCTATAAGGAGTGCAAAGAATTTATGATGTTTCGAAAGAGTTATGTAAACTGTTTAGGAACTAACAGTTTTTGTTCCAAAACTCTTTCCATAACTTTTTTTCTAAACATAAGCAGGAATGAGCGTGGGACGAGAGAGGGGGAGGTGGTGATCGAAATTCAAGAGGAGCTTCATGCAAGTGTACTGGACGGCAATGAGCTTGCTGTGATTCTTGACGGAGAGAGCGATGTTCCATTGGCCGGTGACGTAGGAGGTGGAGATGTCGAGGGATGAGAGGGAAGAGACGGGGCTGAGCTCGACCTCCGGGGGCATAAAGGTAGGTATTAGCACGAAGATCACCATGGCGGGGCCTAGCATAGCAAATATGGCACATAAGATACATAGAATGATGATCCACTCGTGCCGCTCGTGACCGTCTGGCATTTTGAGTTAACTCTTTTTTTTCTTTTTTTCCTTGTCCCTACAAATTTTTGTGGGTGAGTTCTGTGAGGAGGGCGGAGAATTTATGATGTTTAGAAAAAGTTATGTAAACTGTTTAGGAACTAAAATGAACTAACAGTTTTAGTTCCTAAACAGTTTCCATAACTTTTTTCTAAACAGAAGCATGAATGAGCGTGGGACGAGAGAGGGGGAGGTGGTGATCGAAATTCAAGAGAAGCTTCATGCGAGTGTACTGGACGGCAATGAGCTTGCTGGGGATCTTGACGGAGAGAGCGATGTTCCATTGGCCGGTGACGTAGGAGGTGGAGATGTCGAGGGTCGAGAGGGAAGAGACGGGGCTGAGCTCGACCTCCGGGGGCATAAAGGTAGGTATTAGCACGAAGATCACCATGGCGGGGTCAAGCATAGCAAATATGGCACATAAGATACATAGGATAATGATCCGCTCGTGCAGGTCGTGGCGGTCTGTCATTTTGAGTTAACTCTTTTTTTTTTTTCGTTGCCCCTGCAAATTTTTGTGGGTGAGTTAAGTGAGGAGGGTGGAGAATTTATGATGTTTAGAAAAAGTTATGTAAACTGTTTAGGAACTAAAACGAACTAACAGTTTTAGTTCCTAAACAGTTTCCATAACTTTTTTCTAAACATAAGCAGGAATGAGCGTGGGACGAGAGAGGGGGAGGTGGTGATCGAAATTCAAGAGGAGCTTCATGCGAGTGTACTGGACGGCAATGAGCTTGCTGGGGTTCTTGACGGAGAGAGCGATGTTCCATTGGCCGGTGACGTTGGAGGTGGAGATGTCGAGGGACAAGAGGGAAGAGATGGGGCTAAACTCGACGTCCAGGGGCATTGAGGTTGGTATTAGCACGGAGATCACCATGGCAGGGCCAAGTATAGCAAATATGGCACCTAAGATACATGGGAAGATGATCCGCTCGTGCCGGTTGTAGGGGTCTGTCATTTTGAGTTAACTCTTTTTTTTTTTTTTTTTCCTTGTCCCTACAAATTTTTGTGGGTGAGTTCTGTGAGGAGGTCGGAGAATTTATGATGTTTAGAAAAAGTTGTGTAAACTGTTTAGGAAGTAACAGTTTTAGTTCCTAAACAGTTTCCATAACTTTTTTTCTAAACATAAGCGGAAATGAGAGTGGGACGAGGGAAGGGGAGGTCGTGATCGAAATTCAAGAGGAGCTTCATGCGAGTGTATTGGACGGCAATGAGCTTGCTGGGGTTCTTGACGGAGAGAGCGATGTTCCATTGGCCGGTGACGTAGGAGGTGGAGATGTCGAGGGACGAGAGGGAAGAGACGGGGCTGAGCTCGACCTCCGGGGGCATAGAGGTAGGTATTAGCACGAAGATCACCATGGCGGGGCCAAGCATAGCAAATATGGCACATAAGATACATAGGAAGATGATCCGCTCGTGCCGGTCGTGGCCGTCTGTCAATTTGAGTCAACTCCTTTTTTTTTCTTGTCCCTGCAAATTTTTGTGGGTGAGTTCTGTGAGGAGGGCGGAGAATTTATGATGTTTAGAAAAAGTTATGTAAACTGTTTAGGAACTAATAGTTTTAGTTCCTAAATAGTTTCCATAACTTTTTTCTAAACATAAGCAGGAATGAGCGTGGGACGAGAGAGGGGGAGGTGGTGATCGAAATTCAAGAGGAGCTTCATGCGAGTGTATTGGACGGCAATGAGCTTGTTGGGGTTCTTGACAGAGAGAGCGATGTTCCATTGGCCGGTAACGTTGGAGGCAGAGATGTCGAGGGACGAGAGGGAAGAGATGGGGCTGAGCTTGACGTCCGGGGGCATGAAGGTAGGTATTAGCACGAAGATCACCATGGTAGGGCCAAGTATAGCAAATATGGCACATAAGATACATAGGAAGATGATCCGCTTGTGCCAGTCGTGGCGGTTTTTCTTTTTTTCCTTGTCCCTACAAATTTTTGTGGGTGAGTTCTGTGAGGAGGGCGGAGAATTTATGATGTTTAGAAAAAGTTATGTAAACTGTTTAGGAACTAAAATGAACTAACAATTTTAGTTCCTAAATAGTTTCCATAACTTTATTCTAAACAGAAGCAGGAATGAGCGTGGGACGAGAGAGGGCGAGGTGGTGATCGAAATTCAAGAGAAGCTTCAGGCGAGTGTACTGGAGGGCAATGAGCTTGCTAGGGATCTTGACGAAGAGAGCGATGTTGCATTGGCTGGCGCCGTATGAGCTAGAGATGTCAAAGGACGAGAGGGAAGAGACAGGGCTAAGCTCGACCTCCGTGGGCATAGAGATAGGCATTAGCACAAAGATCACCATGGCGGGGCAAAGCAGAGCAAATATGGCACATAAGATACTTAGGAAGATGATCCGCTTGTGCCGGTCATGGCGGTCTGTCATTTTTAGTTAACTCTTTTTTTTTTTTTTTTGTTTGTCCCTTCAAATTTTTGTGGGTGAGTTCTATGAGGAGGGTGGAGAATTTATGATGTTTAGAAAAAGTTATGTAAACTGTTTAAACTAACGAACTAACAATGTTAGTTCTTAAACAGTTTCCATAACTTTTTTTCTAAACATAAGCAGGAATGAGCGTGGGACGAGAGAGGGGGAGGTGGTGATCGAAATTCAAGAGGAGCTTCATGCGAGTGTACTGGACGGCAATGAGCTTGCTGGGGTTCTTGACGGAGAGAGCGATGTTCCATTGGCCGGTGACGTAGGAGGTGGAGATGTCGAGGGACGAGAGGGAAGAGACGGGGCTGAGCTCGACCTCCGGGGCATAGAGGTAGGTATTTTCACGAAGATCAACATGGCGGGGCCAAGCATAGCAAATATGGCACATAAGATACATAGGAAGATGATCCGCTCGTGCCGGTCGTGGCAGTATGTCATTTTGAGTTAACTCTTTTTTTGTTTTTTTGCTTGTCCCTTCCAATTTTGGTGGGTGAGTTCTTTGAGGAGGTCGGAGAATTTATGATGTTTAGAAATAGTTGTGCAAATTGTTTAGGATGTAACAGTTTGAGTTCCTAAATAGTTTCCATAACTTTTTTCTAAACATAAGCAGGAATGAGCATGGGACAAGAGAGGGGGAGGTGGTGATCGAACTTCAAGAGGAGGTTCATGCAAGTGTCCTGGACGGGAATGAGCTTGCTGTGGGATCTTGACAGAGAGAGCGATGTTCCATTAGCCGGTGACGTAGGAGGTGGAGATGTCGAGGGACGAGAGGGAAGAGACAAGGCTAAGCTCGACCTCCGGGGGCATAGAGGTAGGTATTAGCAGGAAGATCACCATGGCGGGGCCAAGCATAGCAAATATGGCACATAAGATGCATAGGAAGATGATCCGCTCGTGCCGGTGGTGAAGGTTTGTCATTTTGAGTTAACTTTTTTTTTTTTTTTTTGTCCCTACAAATTTTTGTGGTGAGTTCTTATGAGGAGGGTGGAGAATTTATGATGTTTAGAAAAAGTTATGTAAACTTTTAGGAACTAACAAACTAACATTTTACTTCCTAAACAGCTTTCATAACTTTTTTCTAAACATAAACAGGAATGAGCGTGGGACGAGAGAGGGGGAGGTGGTGATCGAAATTCAAAAGGAGGTTCTTGCAAGTGTCCTGGACGGCAATGAGCTTGCTGTGATTCTTGACGGAGAGAGCGATGTTCCATTGGCCGGTGACGTAGGAGGTGGAGATGTCGAGGGACGAGAGGGAAGAGACGGGGCTGAGCTCGACCTCCGGGGGCTTAGAGGTAGGTATTAGGAGGAAGATCACCATGGCGGGGCCAAGCATAGCAAATATGGCACATAAGATACATAGGAAGATGATCCGCTTGTGCCGGTCGTGGCGGTCTGTGATTTTGAGTTAACTCATTTTTTCATTTTTTTTTTTTTTCTCGTCCCTGCAAATTTTTGTGGGTGAGTTTTATCACGAGGGTGGAGAATTTACGATGTTTAGAAAAATGTATGTAAACTATTTAGGAACTAACTGTTTTTGTTCCTAAATAGTTTCCATAATTTTTTTTCTAAACATAAGCAGGAATGAGCGTGCGACGAGAGATGGGGAGGTGGTGATCGAAAGTCAAGAGGAGGTTCATGCAAGTGTCTTGGACGGCAATGAGCTTGCTGTGATTCTTGACGGAGAGAGCGATGTTCCATTGGCCGGTGACGTAGGAGGTGGAGATGTCGAGGGACGAGAGGGAAGAGACAGGGCTGAGCTCGACCTCCGAGGGCATAGAGGTAGGTATTGGCATGAAGATCAACATGGCGGGGCCAGGCATAGCAAATATGACACATAAGATACTTAGGAAGATGATCCACTCGTGCCGGTCGTGGCGGTCTATCATTTGGAGTTAACTCTTTGTTCTTTTTTTTTCGTTGTCCCTGCAAATTTTTGTGGGTGAGTTTTATCACGAGGGTGGAGAATTTATGATGTTTATAAAAAGTTATGTAAACTATTTAGGAAAAGGAACTAACGTTTTAGTTCCTAAACAGTTTCCATAACTTTTTTTTCTAAACATAAGCAGGAATGGGCGTGGGATGAGAGAGGGGGAAGTGGTGATAGAAATTCAGGAGTAGCTTCATGCAAGTGTATTGGATGGCAATGAGCTTTCTGGGGTTCTTAATGGAGAGAGCGAGGTTCCATTGGCCGGTGACGTAGGAGGTGGAGATGTCGAGGGACGAGAGGGAAGAGACGGGGCTAAGCTCGACCTCCGGGGGCATAGAGGTAGGTATTAGCACGAAGATCACCATGGCGGGGCCAAGCATAGCAAATATGGCACATAAGATACATAGGAAGATGATCCGCTTGTGCCGTCGTGAAAGTTTGTCATTTTGAGTTAACTCTTTTTTTTTTTTTTTTCCTTGTCCCTACAAATTTTTGTGGGTGAGTTTTATGTGAGGAGGTGCGAGAATTTATGATGTTTAGAAAAGTTATGTAAACTTGTTTAGGAACTAAAATTTTTTTGTTCCTAAATAGTTTCCATAATTTTTTTCTAAACATAAGCAGGAATGAGCGTGGGACGAGAGACGGGGAGGTGGTGATCGAAAGTCAAGAGGAGCTTCATGCGAGTGTATTGGACGGCAATGAGCTTGCTGGGATTCTTGACGGAGAGAGCGATGTTCCATTGGCCGGTGACGTAGGAGGTGGAGATGTCGAGGGATGAGAGGGAAGAGACGGGGCTGAGCTCGACCTCCGGGGGCATAGAGGTAGGTATTAGCACGAAGATCACCATGGCGGGGCCAAGCATAGCAAATATGGCACATAAGATACATAGGAAGATGATCCGCTCGTGCCGGTCGTGGCGGTCTGTCATTTTGAGTTAACTCTTTTTTTCTTTTTTTCCTTGTCCCTTCAAATTTTTGTGGGTGAGTTCTATGAGGAGGGCGGAGAATTTATGATGTTTAGAAAAAGTTATGTAAACTGTTTAGGAACTAACAGTTTTAGTTCCTAAACAGTTTCCATAATGTTTTTCTAAACATAAGGAGGATTGAGCATGGGACGAGAGAGGGGGAGGTGGTGATCGAAATTGAAGAGGAGCTTCATGCGAATGTACTGCATGGCAATAAGCTTGCTGGGGTTCTTCACAGAAAGAGCGATGTTCCATTGGCCGGTGACGTAGGAGGTGGAGATGTCGAGGGACGAGAGGGAAGAGACGGGGCTAAGCTCGACCTCCGGGGGCTTAGAGGTAGGTATTAGGTGGAAGATCATCATGGCGGGGCCAAGCATAGCAAATATGGCACATAAGATCCATAGGAAGATTACCCGCTCGTGCCGGTCGTGGCGGTTTGTCATTTTGAGTTAACTCTTTTTTCTTTTTTTGTTTGTCCCTTCAAATTTTTGTGTGTGAGTTCTATGAGGAGGGCAGAGAATTTATGATATTTAGAAAAAGTTATGTAGACTATTTAGGAACTAAAACAAACTAATAGTTTTGGTTCCCAAACTGATTCGATAACTTTTTTCTAAATAGAAGCAGGAATGAGCGTGGGACGAGAGAGGGGGAGGTGGTGATCGAAATTCAAGAGGAGCTTCATGCAAGTGTTTGGACGGCAATGAGCTTGCTTGGGATTCTTGACGGAGAGAGCGATGTTCCATTGGCCGGTGACGTAGGAGGTGGAGATGTCGAGGACGAGAGGGAAGAGACGGGGCTGAAGCTCGACCTCCGGGGCATAGAGGTAGGTATTAGCACGAAGATCACCATGGCGGGGCCAAGCATAGCAAATATGGCACATAAGATACATAGGAAGATGATCCGCTCGTGCCGGTCGTGCGGTCTTGTCATTTTGAGTTAACTCTTTTTTTTTTTTTTCCTTGTCCCTACAAATTTTTGTGGTGAGTTCTATGAGGAGGGCGAGAATTTATGAAGTTTAGGAAAAGTTATGTAAACTATTTAGGAACTAAAATGAACTAACAGTTTTAGTTCCTAAAAGTTTCCATAACTTTTTCTAAACATAAGCGGGAATGAGCGTGGGACGAGAGAGGGGGAGGTGGTGATCGAAATTCAAGAGGAGCTTCATGCGAGTGTACTTTGGACGGCAATGAGCTTGCTGGGGTTCTTGACGGAGAGAGCGATGTTCCGTTGGCCGGTGACGTAGGAGGTGGAGATGTTGAGGGACGAGAGGGAAGAGACGGGGCTGAGCTCGACCTCCGGGGCATAGAGGTAGGTATTAGTACGAAGATCACCATGGCGGGGCCAAGCATAGCAAATATGGCACATAAGATACATAGGAAGATAATCCGCTCGTGCCGGTCGTGGCGCGTTTGTCATTTTTGAGTTAACTCTTTTTTTTTTTTTTGTCCTTGTCCCTTCAAATTTTTGTGGGTGAGTTTATGTGAGGGGTCGGAGAATTTATGATGTTTGAAAAAAGTTATGTAAACTATTTAGGAACTAACATTTTTAGTTCCTAAACAGTTTGCATAACTTCTTTCTAAACATACGCAGGAATGAGCATGGGACGAGAGAGGGGAGGCGGTGATCGAAATTCAAGAGGAGCTTCATGCGAGTGTACGGACGGCAATCAGCTTGCTGGGGTTCTTGACGGATAGAGCGATGTTCCATTGGCCGGTGACGTAGGAGGTGGAGATGTCGAGGGACGAGAGGGAAGAGACGGGGCTAAGCACGACCTCCGGGGGCATAGAGGTAGGTATTTGCACGAAAAATCAACATGGCGGGGCCAAGCAGAGCAAATATGGCACATAAGATACTTAGGAAGATGATCCGCTCGTGCCGGTCGTGGCGGTCTGTCATTTTGAGTTAACTCTTTTTTCTTTTTTTGCTTGTCCCTTCAAATTTTTGTCAATGACTTCTGCAATGAGGGCAGAGAATTTATGATGTTTAGAAAAAGTTATGTAAACTGTTTAGGAACTAACAGTTTTAGTTCCTAAACAGTTTCCATAACTTTTTTTTTTTCAAAACATAAGCAGGAATGAGCGTGGGACAAGTGAGGGGGAGGTCGTGATCGAAATTCAAGAGGAGCTTTATGCGAGTGTGTTCGACGGCAATCAACTTACTGGGGTTCTTGATGGAGAGAGCGATGTTCCATTGACCCGTGACGTTGGAGGTGGAGATGTCGAGGGACGAGAGGGAAGAGACGGGGCTGAGCTCGACCTCTGGGGGCATAGAGGTAGGTATTAGCACGAAGATCACCATGGCGGGGCCAAGCATAGCAAATATGGCACATAAGATACATAGGAAGATGATCCGCTCGTGCCGGTCGTGGCGGTCTGTCATTTTGAGTTAACTCTTTTTTTGTTTTTTTCCTTGTCCCTACCAATTTTTGTGGGTGAGTTTTGTGAGGAGGTCGGAGAATTTATGATGTTTCGAAAGAGTTATGTAAACTGTTTAGGAACTAACAGTTTTTGTGCCAAAACTCTTTCCAAAACTTTTTTTCGAAACATAAGCAGGAATGAGTGTGGGCGGAGAGAGGAGGAGGTGGTGATCGAAATCCAAGAGGAGCTTCATGCGAGTGTACTGGACGGCAATGAGCTTGCTGGGGTTCTTGATGGAGAGAGCGATGTTCCACTGACCCGTGACGTTGGAGGTGGAGATGTCGAGGCACAAGAGGGAAGAGACGAGGCTAAGCTCGACCTCCGGGGGCATAGAGGTAGGTATTAACACGAAGATCACCACGACGGGGCAAGCATAGCAAATTTGGCACATAAGATACATAGGAAGATGATCGGCTCGTGCCGGTCGTGGCGGTCTGTCATTTTGAGTTAACTCTTTTTTTGTTTTTTGCTTGTCCCTTCAAATTTTTGTGAATGACTTCTGCAAGGAAGGCAAAGAATTTATGATGTTTAGAAAAAGTTATGTAAACTGTTTAGGAACTAACAATTTTAGTTCCTAAACAGTTTCCATAACTTTTTTTCTAAACATAAGCAGGAATGAGCGTGGGACGAGAGAGGGGGAGGTGGTGATCGAAATTCAAGAGGAGCTTCATGCAAGTGTACTGGACGGCAATGAGCTTGCTGGGGTTCTTGACGGAGAGAACGATGTTCCATTGGCCGGTGACGTAGGAGGTGGAGATGTCGAGGGACGAGAGGGACGAGGGAAGAGACGGGGCTGAGCTCGACCCCCGGGGCATAGAGGTACGTATTAGCAGGAAGATCACCATGGCGGGGCAAAGCATAGCAAATATGGCACATAAGATACATCGGAAGATGATTCGCACGTGTCGGTGGTGAAGGTTTGTCATTTTGAGTTAATTCTTTTTTTTTTCTTGTCCCTTGCAAATTTTTGTGGGTGTTTTGTGAGGAGGGCGGAGAATTTATGATGTTTAGAAAAAGTTATGTAAACTGTTTAGGAACTAAAAATGAACTAACAGTTTTAGTTCCTAAATAGTTTCCATAACTTTTTCTAAACATAAGCGAGGAATGAGCGTGGGACGAGAGAGGGGAGGTGGTGATCGAAATTCAAGAGGAGCTTCATGCAAGTGTACTGGACGGCAATAAGCTTGATGGGGTTCTTGACGGAGAGAGTAATGTTCCATTGGTCGGTAACGTAGTAGGTGGAGATGTCGAGGGACGAGAGGCAAGGGACGGGGCTAAGCTCGACCTCCGGGGGCATAGAGGTAGGTATTAGGAGGAAGATCACCATGGTGGGGCCAAGCATAGCACATATGGCACATAAGATACATAGGGAGATTATTCGCTCGTGCCAGTCGTGAAGGTTTGTCATTTTGAGTTAATTCATTTTTTTTCTTGTCCCTGCAAATTTTTGTTGGTGAGTTATATCACGCGGGTGGAGAATTTATGATGTTTAGAAAAAGTTATGTTATGTAAACTAAAGGAACTAACAGTTTTTTTTCCTAAATAGTTTCCATAAATTTTTTTCAAAACATAAGCAGGAATGAGCATGGGACGAGAGACGGGGAGGTGGTGATCGAATTTCAAGAGGAGGTTCATGCAAGTGTCCTGGACGGCAATGAACTTGCTGTGATTCTTGACGGAGAGAGCGATGTTCCATTGGCCGGTGATGTAGGAGGTGGAGATGTCGAGGGACGAGAGGGAAGAGACGGGGCTGAGCTTGACCTCCGGGGGCTTAGAAGTAGGTATTAGGAGGAAGATCACCATGGCGGGGCCAAGCATAGCAAATATGGCACATAAGATGCATAGGAAGATGATCCGCTCGTGCCGGTCGTGGTGAAAGTTTTTCATTTTGAGTTAACTCTTTTTTTTTTTTTTTCCTTGTCCCTTCAAATTTTTGTTGGTGAGTTCTATGAGGAGGGTGGAGAATTTATGATGTTTAGAAAAAGTTATGTAAACTGTTTAGGAACTAACAGTTTTAGTTCCTAAAAAGTTTCCATAACTTTTTTTCTAAACATAAGTAGGAATGAGCGTGGGACGAGAGAGGGGGAGGTGGTGATCGAAATTCAAGAGGAGCTTCATGCGAGTGTACTGGACGGCAATGAGCTTGTTGGGGTTCTTGACGGAGAGAGCGATGTTCCATTGGCCGGTGACGTAGGAGGTGGAGATGTCGAGGGACGAGAGGGAAGAGACGGGGCTGAGCTCGACCTCCGGGGCTTAGAAGTAGGTATTAGGAGGAAGATCACCATGGCGGGGCCAAGCATAGCAAATATGGCACATAAGATGCATAGGAAGATGATCCGCTCGTGCCGGTCGTGGCGGTTTTTCTTTTTTTCCTTGTCCCTACAAATTTTTGTGGGTGAGTTCTATGAGGAGGGCGGAGAATTTATGATGTTTAGAAAAAGTTATGTAAACTGTTTAGGAAGTAAAATTTTACTTCCTAAACAGTTTCCATAACTTTTTTCTAAACATAAGCAGGAATGAGCGTGGGACGAGAGAGGGGAGGTGGTGATCGAAATTCAAGAGGAGGTTCATGCAAGTGTTCTGGACGGCAATGAGCTTGCTGTGATTCTTGACGGAGAGAGCGATGTTCCATTGGCCGGTGACGTAGGAGGTGGAGATGTCGAGGGACGAGAGGGAAGAGAGGGGGCTGAGCATGACATCCGGGGCTTAGAGGTAGGTCTTAGGAGGAAGATCACCATGGCGGGGCGAAGCATAGCAAATATGGCACATAAGATACAAAGGAAGATGATTCGCACTTGCCGGTGGTGAAGGTTTGTCATTTTGAGTTAATTCTTTTTTTTTTCTCGTCCCTGCAAATTTTTGTGGGTGAGTTTTATCACGAGGGTGGAGAATTTATGATGTTTAGAAAAAGTTATGTAAACTATTTAGGAACTAACAGTTTTTGTTCCTAAATAGTTTCCATAACTTTTTTTCTAAACATAAGCAGGAATGAGCGTGGGACGAGAGACGGGGAGGTGGTGATCGAAAGTCAAGAGGAGGTTCTTGCAAGTGTTTTGGACAGCAATGAGCTTGCTGTGAATCTTGACGGAGAGAGCGATGTTCCATTGGCCGGTGACGTAGGAGGTGCAGATGTCGAGGGACGAGAGGGAAGAGACGGGGCTGAGCATGACCTCCGGGGCTTAGAGGTAGGTATTAGCAGGAAGATCACCATGGCGGGGAGAAGCATAGCAAATATGGCACATAAGATACATCGGAAGATGAT